>CM061136.1:18020946-19455954 GCA_030789695.1 Scilla litardierei
TCATGAGCTGATCGGTTGGATCTTCGTGCCGTCGGGTGAACCGGTCGGTTGATCTCTCCGTGTCGTGGCTTCGGAGAATCGGCTACAGGTCACCCGATCGGGTGAAAGTCACCCGATCGGTTGGCATTCAGCGTCAGATTTCCAGAGAGTTGGGGCTTTTGAACCGGTCACTGAATCGACCGGGTGACTTCTTGGCTGCTCCAACTTGTGTCCGGGTGGTGCACGCGTGCAGCACCCGATCGGTTGGAAATGACCAACCGGTCGGGTGAGGGGCTGAAAGATGCGATCTTCGTCGTTTGACCCCCTGGATCACGCGTGACTCCTCCCGTTGCTCTGGGGACTCATGATATCGTCGTTTTATGTCCCCTATGTCAGTAAAATCCTGCAAAATACGAAAAACACGGAAAAGTGAAAGAAAACAAGAAAACACGAGAAAACGAATATAAGACGGCGGTAAAAAACGGAAAAACACGGAAGAAAACGTGCGCAAATATATGAAATATAAACGCACGTCAAAATCCCCCAAGCTGAACTCGTCCTCGTCCTCGAGGAAGACGAGTGAGAGTAGGAGCTCGGAGAGAGAAAATAGAGAGAAAGAGAGAAAAAGAAAACTCTAAATCCTAGATCGCCCGTCAGGGCCAACAAAATCAAAAACGACACACCAAGCAAGCAGACGCCAAATCACATCACTAAACCTAGGAATACGAGTCCAGACAAGTGCCGTGGGCCCACGCGGTGAAGCGCGAGTGAGCGTGGTCGTGTGCTAGCAAACGGTGTCACTATCTACGATGTGCGATAAAGCCTATACACAAATCCAGGAAATGACCCAAATATCGATTCGAATTGAATAAAGCGGTGAATATAAGTAGTTCACGCATGCATGAGAATAGAGAGAATCGAAACATATCATGCGTCAGGGACTCCACAACTAGGGTTAAGGAAATCACCGCACTATAGCCAAGATAATAGCTAAAAAGTTCCTAAGCCAAGTGTTTTCGAAAACGATGGGGGTTGAGATGATGTGGAGTAGAACACTCGGTGCAAATTCTCGCCTTCCCTTTATTCTCGGCAAGTAGGGGAAATATTCACACGGGAATTTTTTTTGGGTTTTGGGTATTTGTATATTTTTTTGGCTTTTTGGCTATACAATTTTTTTTTCCTTTTCTTTTTGGGTTTTTCTTTTCTTTTCTCTTTTTTTTTGATTTTTAGGGGTTTTTTGGCTTTACACATGTGTACTCTCCCAAGTGGGAGAACGGTACACGACGAGGGGATTTGCATCAAGTAAAATGAAAAAGAAATCGAAATCTAGACACTTGGGCAAAGGAAACTATTCTCGCTAATTAGAGCATGTGCCAAATGGGTTATCCTAGTCCTTAATTGTGGAATCCCGACACATGCGAAATGAAGCGTACGATATATATATATATATATATATATATATATATATATATATATATATATATGAGGGAAATGTGCCTATATATGATACCTATATATATATATATATATATATATATATATATAGAGCATGCAGAAGAAGCAGACAGTAGAAACAAATACCACATATTCAAATCGAAGCATGATAATCTAGGGGTCATTCCTGGACATGTATATAAAGTAAAATCACAAAGTAGAAGTACACCACACAGCTAGGCACGACGCACGACTCACAAAAAGCTAAGTGGACCCACGATGCATGAAATGCAAGGGGACTCGATATCCTAGGGCTAGTGAGTGTGATTATCGATGCCATGCTAGGTGTGTGTGATTTTGTGGCAATTCATCATAGGGTTCATCTCTAGGAGAAAAAGATAAAAAGAAGAGAAGAAAAAGAAAAACACGATGGAAAACGACTCAAAAACGAAGAAAAACGACTCAAACGACGCACGAAGTGCGACTCCCCCAAGCTGAAGCTTGCATTGCCCTCAATGCAATAGAATTAAATACGGGAGGGCAATGAATAAGGGGGGAAAATGCAGACACAAAAACACACGTAAGACAAGAAAATCAAACAAACGAAAATGAAAATAAGAAATAGAAATAAAAATCACATCACACGACATATAAACAGAAAATAAAAATCAATGAAGGAAAGGAAATCATACGACACGACAAATAAACAATCACACAAAGAAAAACGAAACACGACAGCACACAGAAAAATTTAACCTCCCCCAAGCTAGACGTGACAGTGCTAGCGAGAAGATGTGACCGTGACAATGCAGAGATATGCAAGGGGGGTCAATGAACAAAAAGGAAATCAAAAAGCAGCAGAAGGGGAATCCTCGCCCTCCTCGGAAGAGGGAGTGGATGAGTGGTGGGGGGAGGCTGGGGGTGTGCGGAGAACTGGGGAAAGAGGCTGAGGAATATGTGCAGTGAAGGTGTGAATGATGGGCGGAGTGTCGGTGGTGGTGGGTGGGTGGTGGAAGTACGGCGATCAAGGCGGTGGTAGAAGGGATAGAAATGGGGGGAGAAGACGTGATGGTGACGGTAGTGGGTGGCGTTGGAAGAGATCTGGAGCGCACCTGTAATTTCTTGCAGCGCACATACCCAGTGACGGTGGAGGAGGGAGGAGTTGGTGGAGGGGCGACAGAAATGGTCGTGAGAGGAGAAGTGGATAAGGGGATGGGAATAAATGTGGGAGGGGGGATGATCGCCTAGGTGGGGGTGAAGGAGGTGGGGATGGGTGGGATGGAGGAGGAGAAGAGTGTGATGGGGGGTGACGATCGTCGAGGTGGTGAATGTGGTGGTGAGGGGTGTGGTGTGGGTGGTGGTGGTCCGTGGATGTGGGTGAGAAGGCGGAGGATGGCGGCCACGTTTCTCTCAAGTGCGAGGAAACGTGGGTGAGTGAGAAAGGAGGACGGAGATGGGTCCGAGGGGATAGAGGACATGGCAAGATCACGGAGAGCTGCGACCTCGGCCTCGAGAGCAAGACGAGCCGAGGCCTGACGGCGACCAAAAGAGGTGGACTGACGTGAAGCCGAAGTGGTGCCGGGGAGTGATGTGGAAGTAGTGCCGGCGGCAGTGGTCATGTCGTCACTGGACACAAGGCTGGAAATGGCCGCAAAAAGATCCTCAGCAGTGATAGGGCAAGGAGCACGGGTGGTGTGACTCGGGCCAGCCCCGATATCTCCCCGGGACGCAGGAATATCCTGCTCACCTAAGCGGGCGGCAGGGGAAGGTGGTCTGCGTGCGTCCTGGGGAAGGAAAGGAAGGCGCAACGCCGCTAGGAACTCTTGATCGGACGGAAAAGTCCAATCTGCCCGTAAGGCAATAGTCATGCGAGCGGGGTTGGGGAGAATGGTGTAGGGGGCTGGGGGGTGGCCGTAGTTGAAATCAAATCGAAGATCAGGGCGGGGCTTAATCATATGAATATGCCGCAGGACGTCAAGATCTAGACGTGAGGGTCCTGCGGCGACGGGAAGACCACGTGGGATGTTGATATTGAATTGGGGGTAAGAGGCAATAACAGTGATAATTCCCCCATATCAAATCTTGCCCTTGCCGGCCCGACTAACCTCTGGGAGCTTGTAAATAAGCCAGTCGCTGGCATGGACGGGGACAGTAGGGGCCCTAAAGCTAATCCCATCATCGTCAGGAACAAAAGGGAAAGTTATGGCCCAAAGAATGAAAAGATCGGGGATAATCACGGTGCCAGACTCATCCCGGGGGAAAAATGCGGAGGATATGATCCGATGGGCCAGACGGAAAATAGGATGGATGATTGAGGATGCCTTGGCCTTACCTCGGGGATAACGACGTAGTAGGGTGAGGCAGAACCAAAACTGATTGACGTCAAATTCAGGCGGGTATCCGTAGTGTCGGATAGCGTTGTCCCCAAGGATGGGGAAACCAAAAATATTATTAATCGTGTTTAGGTTGGTACGGATGGTTTTGTTACGCACTTGGAAAATGACGATCGACCCCGACTCACAAACGAGTGAAGAAAGAAATTCAAGTGTGAGGGACGGGTAAGACAACGCGGTGGTGTTCAGGAAGGCTAACCAACCTAAGTTCGCGAAAAGGGGTTCGACCTCGGTGAAGACACCGAGATCGACGAGCGATTGGGTGTGGGCAAACTTGGTTGATAGATGCCCCCGAGCATCAAGTCTATGGTAGAAGTCTTTGTGTTCTTGGTTCCGAAATTGATACCCATGCGGGCCCAACATTGGGTCCTCAGGGGGGATAATAGGTGGGGGAGGGCCGAGTGATAGTGCACGTGGTGTATTGGGAGGAGGACGTGTTTGTTTGCGTCTTTTTCTAGACGGTTCCTCCTCCCGCATGATACCCTTCCCCTTATCACGATCCCGGGCCATAGTGGATGTGTGAGAGTGATGCAAATAAGTGTAGAACACGATAAAATCACGCACACACAAACAATCAAGCGAGTGAAAATTCTAGGTTAAAAAGTAAACTCGAGCAATGGAGCGAAGTTACCCAGCGGAGGATGGAGTTCCTTGCTTGAAATTGGCCCCAATACCGTGCAATCGGACTGAGTGTGGAGCCGCAACACTGTTCTTCAGCGAAAAAAATCCGAAAATGGGGGATTAGGGTTTGATGAAGCGAAATGGGAGAGATGGAGAGAGGGAAAATGACGGAGTGATGGACGGGGTAGGTGGTGAGAGAGTCTAGAGGGAGAGTGGAGGTCGGGGGAGAGGTTTTTCGGCCGGTGGGAAGTCGGGGGAGACGAAACGACAGCGAAAACGGCGAGATCGGGCGAGAAGAAACGAGCGGGTGTGGGGGAGGTATTTATAGGTTTAAAGTCGAACCGATCGGGTGAGTTGTCACCCGATCGGTTGACTATTAGGGCACGATTTTCAGCTGAAGAAACGCTACAGGCGACCCGATCGGTTGAAAACTCAACCGATCGGTTCGCCGCTCCACAAACTTTTTCCGAAAGTTTGGTACAGCTCACCCGGTCAGTCACCCGGTCTCACATGCCTTTACCCGGTCGGTTGATCATTTCCCAAAAATTCCCGAGAACTCAGCCCAGTTCACCCGGTCTCCCAACCGGTCTTACATATATTCACCTGATCGGTTGACCAATTCCCCAAAATTCCCGAGAATTCAGCTCAGTTTGCCCGGTCTCTCACCCGATCTCACGAGCCTTCACCCGATCGGTTCGTTGAGCGACAGATACGGCCTGCAGCTGATACATCCCAACCGATCGGGTGAGTTATCACCCGATCGGTTGGGGCCTTGTTTTCTGCAAAAGTGCACAACGGCCTTAATCCCTCAACGGAAATTCTTGCGGCTGGAATTATTTATTAAAATAGATGAAATAAAATTAAGAAAAAGTCCTAAAAAGTGGAAACAAAAGTTTAGAACATGGGTTGCCTCCCATGAAGCGCTTTTGTTTAACGTCGTTGGCTCGACGCCCGTTGATGATGTTCAAGGCGGACGATAGGGGTGATGCCCAAAGTATGGCATCGCTTCAGATTCTCCCTTTGCAGTAGTCGGCGGCGACAAAAGAACTTGCTCGACTACCCTCCCTTTGTTGACGGGGTCCGGGGGCTTCTCCCTCATTTTGGTGTCCACCGCCACTCGCGTAAGGATTCGGACTTCATCCCCGGTGAGCCCCATGGGCTCTTTGCCTTTTCTCCTCGTAGGAGGAGCTTTTGGGAATCCGGGAGGGATCACATGTCGCGCGACCGCCTCATCAGCAACTTCCTTCTTTGGTGAGCCATCTTGCTCTCCAAGATCTCCCAAGTGGTCGGGGGGATTTCTCGAGAGAATTTCCCAGGAGCTCGCCTCCGCAGCTCTCTCTTCTTCCAGCTCCAGCGCATTGATACTAGGATCATCCGGAGGATCGGGATGCCTCATTGACAAACCTAAGTCGAATTCGACTTTCTCTTGGCCGACGTTGAGGGAAAGCTTCCCATTCTTCACGTCTATCAAAACACCAGCGGTTGCCATAAAGGGTCGTCCAAGGATAATAGGGTTGTGCTTATCTTCCGGCATGTCCATCACCACAAAATCCACCTGTACTTGTACTCCACTCACATCAACGGGGAGGTCGTCTACTACTCCCACCGGATACTTGACCGAACGGTCAGCAAGCTGTAATGTCATGCCGGTGGGCTCCAAATCTCCCATCCCTATTCTCTTGTATAACGACAGAGGCATTAGACTGACGCTCGCTCCTAGATCGACGAGCGCCCTCTGGATTCGCACTTCCCCAATCGAACAAGGGATGGAGAAACTTCCTGGGTCTTTAAGCTTAGGCGGACTTGCTCGCTGGATAAGAGCACTACATTCCGCCGTCAGAACGACCTTCTCTTTTCTAGAACCCTTTGTCACCAAATCCTTGAGGAATTTCGCGTAGGAGGGTATCGTCTCTATAGCTTCAAGGAAGGGTATTTGCAGGCTTAGATCTTTAACCATGGCAAAGAATTTGCCATACTTCTTGTCTATTTGTGCCTGGGCTAACCGTTGCGGAAAAGGCACAACGGGCTTGAATACCCGGAGGTTCCCTTCCTCATCATTTTTCTTCTCCTCTCCATGGATTCCATCCGGAATAGTTGGCTTTGGTGACGAAGCACCGTCGTCATTTAATTTTTCAATTGGTCGCTCCACGACCAACGGTGCTTCGGGCTCCTCGGGGGGCACTCTCGTGGGGATTTGTGTTCCGCTCCTCAGGACGATAGCGGACACGTTGGCATGCTCATGTGTGAGCGCCAAGGTTTGATTAGCCCCCCTTGGGTTCACCTCAGGCTGTGGCGGTAATAGATTTTGCGGCCTCTGAAGGTTCGCCACTTGCAACCCCAGCTGGGTTACCTGATCAGTGAGAACTCTCTGTCCCATCTCCAGCTTCAGATTTATCTTCTCCTGGTTGGCGATGTATTGAGTCAAGAGGGACTCAACCGGAGAGATGGCCCTCTGCTGTCCATATTGTTGCTGGATGGGCTGTTGATTCCTTGGAGTGTATTGCTGGTACTGTTGTGGAGGTTGTTGCTGCTGAAATTACTGCTGCTGAAACTGCTGCTGAGGCCTAGCCGGCTGATATATCTGCTGTTGTTGCTGCTGAGTCGGCTGCTGATACGGTGCCCGGTAGCTAAGGTTGGGATGATTCCGGTTGTTTGGAGAGTAGGCCGGGTTGGAATTGGTTCGTGGTGGAAAAGGCGCATTCCACGTAGGGTTGTAGAATAATGCGCTCGCCTGATCCAACGGTGGTGAGATGTCACCACCGTCGAATTCTCCAAAGACTTCGGATTCCACCGCAGCAATCTGTTGTGTACCGGCGCCACCGGCGCCTACCATCAATACGGAGATCTGGGTCGACAGCAAGTCAAACTTGCTGGATAATTTGTCGACGTCCTCGACCCTGTGGATGCCTCCAGATCTAGGTGTGGCTCTCTCGTCACACCACCGCTCATTGTTAGATGCCATATTCTCTAGAATCTGTCCGACATCTTCTTCGCTTCTTGACATAAAGGACCCTCCAGCCGCGGCGTCCATGGGAGATTTCAAATCGTCCCTCAACCCATTATAGAACAGATTTATGATCTGCCACTTGGGGAGCTCATGGTGGGGACATCTCCGCTGCATCTCCTTGTATCTGGTCCAGGCTTCGTGCAGAGACTCGTGGCTGGCCTGGGAGAAGGAGGAGATCTCACTCCTCAGCTTCATGGTCTTCCCCGGAGGAAAGAACTTTGTCAGGAAAGCATTTGAGAGCTTCTCCCAGGTGTTGAATGTATTCGGGTCCTTCCCCCTAAGCCACAGCTTGGCCTTATCTCGCAGAGAGAAGGGGAATAGCTTCAGACGGATCGCCTCAGTTGTGACACCGTTTATCCGAAAGGTGTCACATTTCTCCAAGGAAGGAGTCCAAATGTTCAATCGGGCTCTCCATGGGTGCACCCGAAAATTGATCCTGCTGGATCCACGTCACCAAAGATGGCTTAAGCTCGAAGCTTTGAGCCGTAATAGCAGGAGGACGGATGGCGGAGGTGGACTCGATGGATGGCATCGAGTATTCCAGCAGGGACTTGTGAGGTGGGGTGTTTTCCCCATAGTTTCAGGATCCTCTCTTCTTCGCTTCTCGGCGGCCAAACGCCTTAGGGTGGCGTTTATCTCTGGATCAACGGGAATCAAGTCGTCGAGACTTCTTGAACTCCTGCGCATTAAAAACAACAAACACCCGTGAAGTGAAAAGTGGGAAAGAAACAGATAAGATTAGATAAAATAAAAATAGAAATAAGAAAATAAAAAGGAAAAAGAAAGAATGCGAAAATTATCGCGAGGTAGGGATGATAGCTAGACACAAGGGTTCATGAAATCCTAAAATAACAAGCACGTTGCCTCCCTGGCAACGGCGCCATAGAGCTTGACGTCCCCCGCTTTGTGCGTGTTTGATGTGTGCAATAATATGATTGGGGGCGTGAGATTTAAATATTTGTAACCGCAAGCGCACGGTGTTGTAGTGTGGCTTGGGGGTCGAACTCAGGGAGGCGTGGATGTGCTTGTGTCAAGAAGGGTCAAATTCATCCCATGGGCGAGCTAGCCCGAATCGGATAATGGATTTGTCACAGTAAAATTGCAAAGGATAAACAATATAAAGGGAAAACCCGGGACTCTGGTTTCCACCCTATCGTGCGATTCTCGCCGATACGGCCTGCGGATAGGATAACGATCGGAATTAAGGTCTAATGATGAGACGTTGCCTCTGAAAGTGGTACCAGCGTCCCATGGGCCCGATATTCCGGTCGGTGCCCAGGATGATACACCTGACTTCCCGGGTTCGGTCAGTGGGCACTCCCGTGTCCATTAACACTGACCGACTCCGGAAGCACTAAGTTCGCAATGATAACTCCCAACGTCTCATCCTGTCGCTCCCGCGCGCTAGGATTCGACGTCTACGCTAAGGGCGTGAGCTATGGCTAGGGAGTCAACCGTCAAGTTTATTCCCCCTTGGCCCAACGGTCAAAGGCGGTCTTTTTCCCGCCGATGACAATGAAACACCCCGCGTAACCGGTAGATTCCTAATCCCTATCGATTTCCTAGTCCTATGGACGCATCGGGAAGAACCCACGAAGGGGTTTCCACCAAAATCTCAGATTTGGGAACTACTCACACATATTTAGTAAAAAACGATCTAAATCGAAATCGACCGTAAAAATCATGATCAGGCGATTGAAATGCAGTAAGAGCAATGCTAAAACACTATATTAAAGTTTGACAAAGATCGGAAAACTTACAAATATCTGAAAAATTACAGCCGTCAAGAAAGAGAAAAAACAGTAAAAAATAACAACTCCTGTTTCTGGAAAACCTAGGGGTTCTATTTATAGAATACGAAATCACCCGATCGGGTGAAAAGTCACCCGATCGGGTGACCTGTTTCGTTTCTTCGGCAGTGCAAAATAGGATCCCACCCGGTCACCACGGCACGGTCGGTTGAGTCATGAGCTGATCGGTTGGATCTTCGTGCCGTCGGGTGAACCGGTCGGTTGATCTCTCCGTGTCGTGGCTTCGGAGAATCGGCTACAGGTGAACCGATCGGGTGAAAGTCACCCGATCGGTTGGCATTCAGCGTCAGATTTCCAGAGAGTTGGGGCTTTTGAACCGGTCACTGAACCGACCGGGTGACTTCTTGGCCGCTCCAACTTGTGTCCGGGTGGTGCACGCGTGCATCACCTGATCGGTTGGAAATGACCAACCGGTCGGGTGAGGGGCTGAAAGATGCGATCTTCGTCGTTTGACCCCCTGGATCACGCGTGACTCCTCCCGTTGCTCCGGGGACTCATGATATCGTCGTTTTATGTCCCCTATGTCAGTAAAATCCTGCAAAATACGAAAACATGGAAAATTGAAAGAAAACAAGAAAACACGAGAAAACGAATATAAGATGGCGGTAAAAAACGGAAAAACACGGAAGAAAACGTGCGCAAATATATGAAATATAAACGCACGTCAGTGGTGTGCTCGAGGAGGCTCCTCATTGTGTCTAAGTTGTTGAAAACATGCAGTTACATGCCACTGTAGTAGTTGTCGCTATGTTGCTACGATCGCCTGATAAAAATTCTTTTAGTTGCAGAATCTTTTTTTGATCGATCAATATGTGCTCTTAAGCAGCGGTGCTTCAAAATCTCTTTTGTAAACAAGGTTTCTCGGAGGTTAGTGGTTATGTTTCTAGGTCTCTTTTGCTTCCAGTTTTTTCACCTCATCTTCCATAGCTTTGGATAGCTTCAACTTTTGCTTTATAACGGTCGGCCTCATTATGGAGATTATTCATTCTGGTGGTTTGGTGAGTAGCAGCTTGATGATTGTTATGAATGCTGGCCCCTATTGATTGCTTTTTTTTTTGGGGGGGGGGGGGAGGGAGGGTTGGGATGATGCGCTTGTAATTTGTATTAAGATTAGTGGTGGGGGTAGTAGGTCATTGCTATAAACAACAGTTTTCAAAGAAAGGAAATAATGAAGATTTACATAGTCCTAATTATGGTAACAAATTATCTACAATTAAGGTCAAAACTTCCTTAATAAATTATCTACAATTGAGAAAGATCTTGAGAATTTTAATTGGTCAAAACTTCCGGAACACCCGTCCTCAAGCAAAGCATGTGATTGGAGACGATGCGAGGCTTGGATCAGAAGAATTCAAACAGAGGATGTGCTAAACTCTTTGTGAAGATATTCGCCACATGAAGATGTGTAGGAACATGCTGAGTGAATAACTTCCCGGTGGACACAAGTTTCCTAACAAAATGGTAATCAATGTTAATGTGTTTTGCGTGTTTATGAGCAATATGATTATGATTGGGGAATATTGCACTTTGCTTATCACATAACAACACTGACTGAGAGGACGATAGACAATTAAGAACACGAAGAACATAAGAGACCCAAATGACCTTAGCAGTTGTATTGACAAATGCTCGGTATTCAGATTCGCAACTTGAGCGCGAAACCGTCGGTTGTATTTTGGTGCTTCAAGACACCAAATTTCCACGAAAAATGGAATATCCATAGATCAAGCACAAAGTGTCAGGGCAACGCGCCCAATCAGCATCAGAATAACCAGTGAGCGAGGATGACGTTGGACGCGTAAACCTCATTCCGAAGTGCATGATCCCTTTAACATAGCGTAGTAAGCCCTTCACCACCTGAACATGATCGTCAGTTGGAGCCTAAAGATGTTGACCGCAAAAGAGAGATTCGGATGCGTAATCGTAAGATATTGAAGATCACCAATATGAGAGCAATATAGCGTAGGATCAGAGAAGGGCATACCATCCAAAGAAAGACATTGACTGACCACCATTGACGTAGAAATTGGTTTTGCCTTTAAAAGTTGTGCGCCCACACGAATATCATGAGCTTATTTGTTTTGACCCAAGAACAAACCATCACTAGTATACGTAACTTTCAGACCAAGAAAATAATTAAGCTTACCAAGATCGTTGGTAGCAAATTTTGAATTTATTTTGGTGATAAAACGTCGGAGGAGAGCGTTGTCATTCCTTGTGAGAATAATGTCGTCGACATACACAAGAAGATACAGAAGTGATGATCCACTAATATAGACGAACAAAAGTGTTCGTTCGGCTGCAAATACAATCAATGTGAACAAGGCAATCACTAAAGCGTTGAAACCAAGCGTGAGGTGCTTGCTTAAGACCATAAAGGGCTTTCTTGAGACGACATACATCATTCAGGTAGGTAGCGTGGGTCAACAAAACCTGGAGGCTGCTCCATATAAACCCTTTCAGAGAGAACACCGTTAAGGAATGCATTTTTAACATCTAACTGATGCAACGACCAATTTTTCATGACGGCAATGGAGAGAACGATACGAACCGTAGCGGCCTTGACAACATGGCTAAAGGTACGAGTGAAGTCCGGGTTAGGAACCTGTGTAAAGCCTTGAGCGACAAGACGCGCCTTAATGCGATCAACGGTTTTATTGGAGAGGAACTTAGTATGGAATATCCACTTGGGGCCAACAATATTAGTGTTCGACAGCTGAGGAACTAAATCCCATTTGTCGTTGAAACGAAGAGCAGCCATCTCATCATCCATTACCGCGAGCCATTCCGGATGCTTCAAGGCCGACTTGAAACCACTGGGTTCAGAGGTTGATAGAAGCCGGATGGCTCCAAATATGCTAAATAGACATGATGACGCAGTTTGAAAATGCCAGATTTAGCTCGTGTGACCATATGATGCGAAGAAGTAATAGGAGCTGTAGAAGGATGATCAGGATCAGCTATAGTTGATGGCGTAGGCTACAGGTAGGATTGGCGAGACGGGCGGCCGTAGGCAGCCCGATTGGGTAGCTCGGTTGCTACAGTGGATTTGCGGGCAATGCGGTTAGTTCCAGGGTAGACTGACATATGCGACATTGTTGGGACGTCATTTGCCATAGCGCATGCAGGGGAGAGGCAAATATTGCGGGTGGTGACGCGCGAGGAGTAGAGATAGAGCCTTTTGGTTCAAAAAATCTGTTGTACTCTATGTTTGCTGATTAATCAGTAGGAAGCAGAAAACAGAGAAACAACCTCTTATCAAATTACACATGCCATGTAATATAAATGCGAGAAGTTGCCAGATCAAGACAATGAAAACGAAAGCATTTGTAAGTTGTGCTGTAGCCAATAAAAGACACAAGATATACTCCGTGTTGAAAACTTGTTTGAAGCATAATCTCGAATGCATGGAAAAACCCGGCACCCGAAAGAGTGAAAATTTTCATAATTGGAAATCACATCAAACATAATTTCAAAAGGAGAAGTGTTTTGAAGAACCAAGGACGAAGCCGATTAATGATGTAAATAGCTATGCTAAAAGCGTCAACCCATAAAGATGAGGGCGAATGAGCGTAAAAAGGCATAGCTAACCTTGTTTCTATAATGTGTTGGTGTTTGCACACTGCTTGCTCATTTTGTGCCGGTGTATACGGGTAGGATATGCGATGATGAATGCCATTAAAGAGCAGATGACCCTGAAGCTGATTGTTAGTGAATTCAGTTCTGCCATCACTTTGGAAAATTTTAATTTGGCATGATAGTTGATTTTCCACAAGTTTCTGAAATTGCACAAACACATCAAAGATTTCATCAAAGAAATCTGATTTTCGGCGTAAGGGATACATACAAGAGAATCGATAATAATCAACAACAAATATTGCATAATAGACATAACCTTCAGTAGAGACAATCGGAGCAAGACCCCACAAATCAATAATGAATTAAATCCAAAGGGTGCGTCGCGCGCTTATCATTAATAGCAAAAGGTAAATGTTTACTCTTTACAAACTGACAAGATGATCATAATGTGGGGTTGGAGAGAAGTGATGTTGCAAACATGCGTCATTGTTTATGCAAAGTTGAAATAATAGAGGAAGCCTGTAAATCAAAGGAAGCCTGTAAATCAAACAAGTGTCCATAAATCAATGGAAGCATGTAGCCGTTTATTCTGAATGACGACCAAGAAGGCTGGGTGTCCATGCTCCAAAACATAAAGTATTCTATCACGACGACTTGTTGCTAGAGTTCCTGGTGCTCGATTCTGAATAGTGAATGCGTTATTAGTAAATAAGACATTCACATGCTAATCATTTGTCAATTTGCTGATGGAGAGCAGGTTCTTGGTGACATGCGAAACGACCAAACATCCATTAACTTAACATCATCAGAAATATAGTAAGACCCAATATGAGAAATAGGTAAAAATGCATCATTTGCAAAAACTACACGTTCATTACTAGAGTAAGGAGCAACAGAGTCCAAAGCAGTAGAATCCGCGGTCATATGAGCCAAGGCACCCGTGTTGAGGTACTAGTCCAGGGTATCCGAAGAAGAGATAGAGCATGAGGTGTTGAATGCCTTTGTGGGGTTAGCAGAGTTACCATCATTATCATGATTATAGCGACGACGACATCTATCAAAAGTATGATCCTCAAGTTTGCAAATTTGACACTTATACAGATATTGACGTCTACCGTGACCATGTTTGGAGGAGTTGCAATTGTCACCACATCCTCAGTGAGAAGGGGCATAGTTGCACGTGCATTGCTGGTGGTGCTGCGCGACAAAAACAGCTGGAGAAGGGATGCTGTAGTCAAACGATTGCTGGAATAATTCAAAGCTTTTGACTTTGGAGATTAGATCCCGGAAGGGTGGGATTGGAACGAGCGCCATTTGCGCTGTTGAAAAACGTGAGAACACCGGACCAAGACCTCGAAGAAACTAATGAGATTTGTTCGTCTCATCAATAGGTCGACCAATTGCAGCAAGTTGGTCACAAAGATGTTTGCACGAGCGGCCATATTCGGAGACTGATCGCGAGCCTTTCTTCATCAACCAGAGATTATCTTTGAGGCGAATCTCACGAGACTTCAAGCTGTGGCTGAATGCCGATTTAAGGGCCAACCATACTACGCAAGAGGTGTTGCAGTCGATGACCTTCTCCATGGCTTCTTCCGTTAATGAGGAAAGGAGAATGCTGAGAAGGCGCTGATCCTGAAGACACCATTCTGCATAGACCGGATTTGTGATGATAGTGTTGTTTTCATTGGGAATTTGCGGCGGTGGTGAAGGATTCGAGCCGTCAATGAATCCCAACCGGTTTTGGCAACCGAGAAGAGGTTTGAGTTGGCTTGTCCATCAGAGATAGTTGGAGGAGGAAAGCTTGATAGTAACCATGTGGATGAGAGTAGAGAAGGGGAGGGTTGTGTCGGTGATCAGCGCTGAGGAGGAAGAGCTGGCCATTGGGGTTAGTATCCATTATTTAAGTTAATACCATGTAAATGTCACACACTATTTTGGTGATTGGGTTCTATTCAAATATGTAGACACCAATTTTCAAGGAAAGGAAATAATGAAGATTTACATAATCTTAATTATGATAACAAATTATCTACAAGAAAGGAGAAAGATTGGTCAAAACTGTTGGGAGATGTGTATGCACGCGAGGCAATTTATCTTTGTGTATACGTACAAACATCTTAATCGAAATAACAGTAAGTTTGGTAATAATAATGTAGTTTTCATTAGAACTTAGGTAAAGTCCTGAGACTTAATGCGAGGTCAAACACGTATCGAGATGAAGATCTCGATTATGGAGAATTGCTTGACCATTAGCAACATAAGTCTAAAATCGTTTGTGGTCGTAGATGTTTCAAGAAAAGGAAATCGACACATCAGATAGACCATTGTGTCTTTGTCTTCACCATGGAGTGGTGACGATCTCATGGTTGTTTGACTTGGCGAAGTTGGAGACGAGACACATGTGCTCATTAGAGAATGCGTTCACTGAATGACCCAGCGACAGTTATCATATGGTTAACATTAACTAATCTGTCAATGATAACTCTCAGTGATGATAGACAAGTTGGTCCTTAGACTTGAGGTCATTGTACGAATCTGTACGTAAACGGTGTCACTTAGATCTCTGACCTAGCTTCGGCCATGCTTGTCGAATGGTCTTTGGTTGGGTGACACTTGAAGCGTGGGAGGAGAGTAATGAACAAGAAAGAATTCGTCTCTCTCGTTTATAGGGAGTTAGTGTCGCATGTGTTAATTCAGTCTTTAGTAAAAACTCTGGTTACTGTATGTTGGAAGAAGTCCAACATTATTGAACTAAAGACTGATATCTTAGACTAAGCGACATAGTTACGACGAAGAGACTACAACTGCGACATTCATCATGGACACAGTCAGTGTGGTCCCGACAATACTCATGTTAGTTAACCACATAATGATGATAACGAAACATGTACAACACCTGCTACTCGTGGTCTCTGCCGTCTGGGGTTTCGAGCCCCACATGTAGGGTCAGGCTGTAGGGTCTCACATAGAGTGGATATCTACTCGTGGTTTTTGCCGTCTAGGGATTCGGATCAGAAATCTTGATGGAGGATCCACTCAAGGTGAAACTTTTTGGAGCACGTGGTTGACTCGCGGATTACTCGCCTCGAGACGCGGTTCAGTTCGGGAGAAGCAGCTTAGCCCCAACGCGGGGCATTGGTTCGTGAGATTCTGCGCCTTGCTAACGTGCAAGGCAAATGTTAGGAGTTTAATTCATGCGTTTATAATTGCAGTTAATTTTATAGAGCTATCTTTAGGGGTTGGTCAGACCCAACCTCGGAAGAGTAGAGATTCTGGTTAGGGTTTAATATCTTTAGGGCTTTACTTAAAATGGTTTTAAGTTGTTTTTTCTGCTGCCTTATTAACTTTCGTCGTCCGTCCAACTTAGGCCGGACGTCGAACTTGAGCCTTTAAGATCGCTAAAAAGCCTTAAAAAACTTCAACAACAAATTATCTACAATCAAGGAGAAAGATCTTGAGAATTTGAATTGGTCAAAACTTCTTTAACACTTTTGATTGATATGCTTATGCTTACCATATCTTTCTCCAATATTATTGGTTCAGCTCTTAGTGTTTCGAGTGTTGCACAGTCCATTTTCTTACTGACTAAATAATGATGTAGTGAGCAGACGGACATGACAAGTTGTGTTGGGTTTGTGCACGCTGTGATCATGCTAGCATGCTAAGGTCTTGTTAGCCTGCACATCATAGTCAATAAGAGTGTTAGTGAGTCTAACTTGGGGATGGGCTCTGGTTTCGGTTTCTCCGATGCTTAAGCCAGAACTTAATATATAAGCAACATAATGTAAGAAATAATAAAGTAGAATGAGTTGCATTCGCCTTTCAAAGGAGGGTATATAGTATTGGCTGAATGACATTTTGGTCGTTTCACATATTGGACCTTCTTTGTATGGGTTGTGCTCACATAGGTCTTTTGTTTTATTGGGCCCTGAGGGCTGTTTACTAAGTTGGGCCCGTGGACCTTTTAGGTTGTAGCATGCAAATCTTATTACATACAGTTAGTTTTTTAAGTTATAATAACTGCCTTCTATAACCACCTTTATAGAAGGGATTATATAAGAAGTCCTTGCCTACACAAATAATGTCTTAATGGGGATTTTGATTTCTTTCTTCAAAGAACTCTATATGGAAATGGAGTAGGCAAGAATATGTATTGAATCTTCTTCATGTCAATTTCTAATTAGATATCTGTATATCAAATATGAATGAAGGTATGTTTATCAACTCATGTTTGGTAAGCACATGATATTTGAGTAACTAATATATGAATTATACCATATAGTTGACATGAATATTGTTGCCATAATTTTATTACTTGAACCTTTTACAATTCTCAATATTCATAGCCCATATTAAATTAGATTTTATCATATATGAAGTTTATTTTGTGATCTATATGGAATAGAGTTGATTGGATTTAAATTGTATTACCATTGTAAAGGAATTTGGTAGTGGTTTAAATAAATGCAATTAGTTTATTTTGTTATGTATGGATATGATGACCGGAATTAAATTTAGATAGAAGATAACCTTATTTGTGTATTCTCCATGATAGTTGATTGTCAAATTATATTGGGGTGACATTGTATCTTGGTCAATACGTGGTTTTTCATATGTAGTCTTAATGAGGATTTTGATTTCTTCCATCAAATAAATCTATACGGAAATGCCATAGGCAATAATATGTATCAGATATTTTTTTTTTCAATATCTAATTAGAAATCTCTAAATTATGAATGAAGGTATGCTTATCAACTCAAGTTTGGTACACATGATATCTGGGTAACTAACATATGAATTATACCATATAGTTGGTATGAATTTTGTTGCCATAATTTTATTACATTTGCTTTTGGCCCGAAATTTTTGAATGAAGAATCGGTAACATGCTCTGATACAATCAAAATACATATACCGAAACAATTATATTACACCTACTTGTATCCAAATAGTAACCCCATTAACCTAGGAGAAAGGGGTCATTGGAAGCACCGCCCACATAAAGGTGGAAGCTTGTGATGGATCATCAACATCATCTTAGCCATCATCCCAAAAAAGTTGGGGTCGGCTTTATGGAGTCAATAGAAGGAATGTCGGATCATGATCATGCCGGATGCCGGATATGTGCCAATATTGATGGTTCACATGTAGGATCCACTCATACGCTCGCCACATGATTCAGACCCGCGACAAATTATGGTGCTTTTCCAACTCTCTATCAATGTTAAATATCATGTCTCTGCATATATCAATACTCTGTGAAACTAACTCCAAGTTTGACCCATTTCCGACTGTTGTATGCTTTGGTTGCATGTCCATGGCCATATCACACATGATGAGATGTGAACCCAAGAAAAGATCATGGCAGAGAGTTGCCAAAACAAATCCAAGTTGTTTACCTAAGGGGAAGGAATCTGCCAATATGCATCTTTTGCCTATTTTCCATTGTTTTATGTATCTTTGTCATTTTTCCATTGTCTTATGAAGTGCATTGAAAGAGAACATGTTGGTGATCAGGTGATAAGTTGATGCCCAACAGAAATGCTTTTAATTTGTGTCGACAGGTATGTTGCAGTTGGAAACGAGCCCTTCCTACAGACGTTCAACGGCACCTTCCTCCAAACCACGTTCCCGGCGCTCCAAAACATACAGAGCGCTCTCATAAAAGCCGGCCTCGGCAACCAGGTCAAGGTCACGGTCCCCCTCAACGCCGACGTCTACCAGTCGCCATCCGGCAAGCCCTCTGATGGTGATTTTCGCTCTGACATCCGCCCCCTCATGCTTGCTATCGTGAAGTTCCTCAGCGACAACGCGGCGCCCTTCACCGTCAACATCTACCCCTTCATCAGCCTGTACAGCAATCCGAGCTTTCCTGTGGATTACGCCTTCTTTGATGGCACTTCATCCCCAGTGGTTGACGGCGCAATCACATACAACAACATGTTTGATGCCAACCATGACACGCTTGTGTGGGCACTGAAGAAGAACGGGTTCGATAACATCCCCATCATCGTCGGTGAGATTGGCTGGCCGACGGACGGCGACATGAATGCAGACCTTCAGAATGCTCAGAGGTTCAATCAGGGCTTCATGAAGCATATTTCGACTGGGCAGGGGACGCCGATGAGAGCTGGGCCTATTAATGCCTACCTGTTTAGTTTGATCGATGAGGATCAAAAAAGCATCCAGCCAGGCAACTTTGAAAGGCACTGGGGGTTGTTCTTTTATGATGGCCAGCCAAAGTATCAGCTGAGCATGGGAACGACCAACGGCGGCCTGGTCCGGGCCAAGGGCGTACAGTATCTCGAGAGGAAGTGGTGCGTCTTCAAGCCTTCAGCGAGCCTCGACAACCAGCAGGTGGCGCCGAGCGTGAGCTACGCCTGCGCCAACGCGGACTGCACGAGCCTCGGGTACAAGACTTCGTGCGGCGATCTCGACACCAGAGGGAACATCTCTTACGCGTTCAACAGCTACTACCAGATAAACGACCAGGACGACCAGGCCTGTGGGTTCTCGAACCTGGCTACGGTCACCAACAGAGACCCGTCGACCGGGACCTGTAGGTTTATTGTGGAGATCGTGGTAGAAGACTCTGCAGCCTCGCTGAGAGCCTCGTTCCTCGTCGCTGCGTTTTCATTCGCGTTGACATTGCTGTAATCTTCTTGGGTCATTTTTGTGTTTAAGATGGTTTGGTTCCTTCAATTCTGATGCTACAGCTTATGTTGTGAAACAATACTTTCTGTATATTTAGACTTGCAAAGATCAAATCAGTAGACGGGGAAATTCTTTGTGCAATGCAATCAACTGCTTCATTCAAGAATTTTTGACACATTCACAACAAGAAACAGGAGATTTCAGCTAGCAAGCAGACATAGCTACAAGTTCTTAGCTGAATTCAAACACAACTCCATTGCTGCCTGCCATCTGAACGATATGCAATCATTCAAGTCTCCGAGGGCGGTTCAAGCGATAAATCGCCCATGACCACGGCCAGCTCGTCAATGCTCGCGGACTGGGGCTGGCCTGAATACTTGGTCTCGGCGAGAGCTTTCTTCAGTTGCTTGACCAGCTCATTCTCATCCTCCTCTTCTTCCTCCTGCGCCTCCAGTTCCCACACCTTGAAGATGTTATCCCGTGACTCGATCTCTTCTTGAGAACCTAACAGACTGTCCGCGCTCTCATCCTCATTGCCGGCGGCTCCTCCTGGAACAAGTGCAGGTTCTGCTCCCTCTTCCGGTTGAACGTGCTCATTAGCTTCCCGTTCGATCTCTTCTGCGACTTCATCAAGAGGGGCTTCGGACGGGCTCTTGTCATCGAACATGGCAGGTGCATTGATGGTGTTGAGAAGGGCTTCTCTAAGCGCATCCCAACCATCGTCAGACGTCTGGGGATCGGACATCAAGCAGGAGTCGGCCCACGCTGCATCCTCGGGGAAGATCTCGGCCGACTTCGAACCCGACTGGATTGATTCGGCGAGAATAGCAGAGATGTCTTCTTCTTTCGCATTCGGCATATCAACAGTCTCTGTATAACATCAATTACAATGTTAATGTTATTTCTATTTAACAGAGACTGCCACTGAAGCATAACAACAAACGGTTGGTGGGCATTTAGATGGCAAGCCTATGTCATTGAAATTTAAAAACAAACGTTTGATGATACATTGAATGAAAGAACACCAAATTTACTCACAATAATATTTTGATTCAGACAAGAAATCAACTAAAGCGATATTGGGATAAACAGAAGCGGGGGGGGGGCAAAACGATCATTCATCGCAGAAGAGCAGGAGAAAAGCTTGCCTTCGTTTGGTTCCATCGGAGAAAAGAGCCCTAATCTTCAGCAGAGATGGTTGTTGGTTTGTAGATTCCTAACTTTGAATAAGAAGAAAAAAGTGGAATCCGTTAATTCTATTAAGAAAAGTTTTGAAATTTTTTCAGTGATCGCGAACACATAAAAACCCTACCTTTGTCTACTGGGCAGTGGACCAGTGGTGACCGCGGTTCGGGTCGGTTCCAATTCCGGTTCTGTTCCGGTTCTAACCCATCGGTTCTGGCAGAATCATGAGCGGTTCTGGTTTCGGTTCCGGTTGGTTCTAGTTTGGCTCCGGTTCGGTTGTGGTTCCGATTCGGTTCTGATGAAATATTGATGAAATATATATGAAAATTGGACAAATTTAAAAGCAATAACTTAATTTGAAAAAAGAAATATAAATACTTGTATCCACAATTTTGTCACTAATCAACTTAATGAACTTATATACGAAAAAAACCGAGGATGAGACAAATAAAAATAAATAAATAATTAGGTTTGCACTTAATATGTTATCATTATTAAGTTGCCTACGTTATTAAACAAAAAAGTTTAGAAGAATTAAAACCCACGTAGTTCATTTACATTTACTTTAGTTGCTGCTGTTGGTGTCTTTCGTTTCTGTTCCATCTTCGAAATAGTCGTAAGTCATTTCCCGTTGTCTTTGGGCTGCATTTGTTCAATTAACAATACAAACTTGAGCTTCAATTGAATCCATACTCAAACAAGAGCGTTTTTCATCTAATATATTTCCACTGGCACTAAATTCTTATTCAACAGCAACTGTAGAGACTTGTGTTGCAAGAACTTGTTTGGCTATAATAGCCAAAACTGGAAAAAAAATTTGATGCTTCTTCCACCATTGTAATATATCAAGTTTACTGTCATTTACAAACTCAAAAGAAGTTCTAACTCAGAATGTGAGCTCGATGAACTTTTTAATTTTTTTTGTTTTTTTGCATTAACATTTGATAACCCTTACCACCAAATCTCGAGTATGAAAGTTGAGATGAAGAATCATTTTGTGTACCATTTGTAAGAGATGAACCATACATATTAACATGTTTATCATATAATTTAAAAACTTCGGACTTAACATAAGAAACAAAGTAAGATAATCAAATTTTAAACATAAAGCCTTATAATAATATTGCAAAAATGTGTCTAAATGATCAAACTTACAACGTTGACCAAAAATAGTTGTAACCATATAAATAATTGGAAAATGGTGGTAATATTCAATATCAGTTTCACACCATTTTTCTTCATAGCATAAACCGTAGAATCTACTTAAATATCAGTTTCACATTCTTCAAATACACCGACAATATCAATACATTTAATAAGAAATAAATTTATGATGAGAAAATAAACACCTGATTGTTGTGAACGAGAAACAGGGTTGGAGAAAGGTTGAGGCTAGGAAACCCCTAGCCTCCTTTATATAGTATTCATAATGGGTACTCATGTGGGTGGTTACCCAATAGGCCCAATGGGTCCTATTCATAACACTTCCCCTTATCCAACCAACGTGGTATACTCGACTTTATGAATACTGAATGATTCATTAGTACTACTGAGTATCTTAAATGGTGGATACTTCTGTATCCAAGTTAGGGGTAACTACCTCGTTAAAAACCCTTAGCTATGGAAAACCCTGTGGGAAAAAACCGATAGCGAAGGGAAAAGAGTACATCACTCCATAACTTCCCCTGATTTGGGGATGTGTCGAGGGGTGGATACTTCGAATCCAGAGTCAATGTGGTTGCCTCATTAAAACCTTGACTATGGAAAACCCTGTGAGAAAAACCACTAGCCAAGGAAAAAGAGTACAACTCTACAGTTGACTCCCCCTTATCCGATCAAGCTTCAGGCTTGCAGATATCCTATATATCTATACATTTATCTCCTATGTGTCTATACATCCATCTCATCTACAACATTCCGAAAGCAAAAGTAAAGTACAAGCATTACTCATCTATACAAGTTTCACTCATATAGGGCAGTAGCTGAAACTGAAAGAGCGCTGCGAACTTGGTAGACAGCTCCACGTCTCAATCGTCATTGTCAGCAAAGGTACTTCAGGACTTGGCTTTGTATGTTCTTGAACTGCTCCTTGGGTGATGAGTTTCTCGGGATGGTAGAAGGATGTAGACTTGGGAGGATTCTGTGTAGATCTTCAGGAGGTGGACGTCCCTTTTATACTATTCATCGCGATGATCTGTAAACTGCATATGCAAATACATTTAACATGGAGGATTTTTCCTCGACCCTTGGAGATAGCGCAGAAGCTACATATCTCTGGTCCAGTGGTGCGCTGCAGGCGCTGCAGGCGCTGCACTGTACTTGGCTAATAGCTATACTGCTAACGCTCAAAAGAGACGCATACAGTTGGCCAGGTAAAAGAGTGTTACAAAGACACTTAAGGTACTTCTGGACCACATATATTCTTCCCCTCTTCCAGCTAACGGAAAGGTGTCATTTAATGTATATCCATACAACCAAATAGGTGTATTTAGTGGAGAATGATTTTAATATTTCTTCATCAATCGTCATTGTATGAAGTTTTCATCTTCGGGGTGATTAATTAATGTCATCTTCAGGATGATAGTTCATTTCCAGGATAATAGTTCATCTTCAGGATGATTGTTCATCTTCAGGATGATTAATGTCATCTTCAGGATGATTGTTCATCTTCAGGATGATTGTTCATCTTCAAGATGATTATATTCTGTAAGCCAAGAATTTATGCCTAGCTATGACTTTCATATCATATCATATCTGATAGATAGGCTTTAACAGATATTTCGGTATTTTCTCTTCAGGAGATCCGATAATATTTTGAGTTATTAAAATAATCTCAATTCTTTTAATTTGCTCTCTTAAGAACAATATTGTTTTTAAGAGGTGCAAACAACAACCTTTTTGTATGAGTCCTTTAAGGATCTCCGTCTAGGTTGTCTTTCCTTTAATATATGTCTCAAAAAGAAAGGAAAGTAAAGAAAAAATTTGTACATGCAGTTGAAGAAATTTTATATCGGTAATGTTGTCACATCCAATAGCAACATTAACCAAAAATTCCCTCTTTTTGCCGTTCGTTGGGTTACGCCTTGACATAAACCAGTAGATGCATCAGATTCATCTTGTAAGTGAGTTCAGCTCATCTTACTTGATTACTTCCTGGTTTGAGCGATTTATACCTCTAAAGCTATAGCAAATTAAAATGCTTATAGCTAACGATTTTATTTTAATTCTCCTTCAATACTCAGTTATCCTACAGGATTTGATATCATTTTTGATACCAGGACTTCAGGTCCAACACATCATATTTCATAAGTGAGTCCAGCTCATCTTATTATTGCCTCATTCCACATTATTATAATTTGGCCAAATCTCTATCTTTGCTTCAGGCAAAGCAGAGTTGTGGAATCGATATTTTATATTTAACTGGCAAAGTGAAATATGAGAGAATTTGTCGACAAAATGTGTTCTTTCTTGTCCAAAGACTCACCCTGTACGTACTATAAACATTTGATTTCTCCCAGAGGTGTCTCCTTCACGACATGTTAAAGAAGTGAAGGTTCTGGGACGGGTAAAGAATATGGACAGATCCAGAATTGGTCCTTAGCAACCAAGTTGCAATAAGGTTCTGGATTTGATAATTCACAATTAATTTTCTCCTTCACGACACGTTATTGGTAATTATTTTAATAATTCACAATTTTTTGTGAATAAATTCCATTGTTGAGGAAAACATATATTACTAAAATTATATTGCATAAAACTACACAATAATTCTTAATATTCATCACTTGAACAGGTAAGGTATATGTGCTATTTCAACAGGTTGTAACATTAAGTGAAAATATAATGAGATTTTTATTATGGTTTTGCAAAATCTTAACCATGATTTCATTATTTTTTGATGTTTCCACAAATAATGATTTGCTTTTCTAATAGGTTCAATAGAATCTTTTAGAATAGCAAATCCATTTTGAACACATAAATTTAAACATGACATGCACATTTTTGATGAAAAAATCTCTCACCAAAATAAGATTAACATAACTCTTTTATATATGGAATAGCAGCAGTATTATTTGAAGCATTATCAAAACCAATTACAGAAATTTTATCTTCGATCTTATATTCTTCAAAATAATTTTAAGTATACGATAAATATTATCGACAATACGAGTTTCATCAAAAATAAAAATGCAATAATTGTTTTTTGCAATATCCATTTTTATCAATGGCAAGTAACACCCATATAGAAGTGTCTTTGCAATAATCCCTCCATATATTAGAGCATATAGATCAACTATCATCTAAAAGTCTCAAATTTTCATCAATGTTGTGAAGGGAAAAGTAGAGTAATAGGTGTAAGGGGTTAAGAGCCCCCTACCCTCATATTTATAGCTTTCAATGATGGGCCGGATACCCAATGGGCCTCATGGGCCTATTCATAACACTTCCCCTTATCCAACCAACATTGAATAAGAGGTGGATTTTTCGGGATCTGAGTTAGGATAACCGCCTTGTTAAATAAAGAACGGTTTATCCATAACTTTCCCTGTTTTAGGGATGTGTCTAGGGGTGGATACTTCAGGATCCAGAGTCAACGAGGTTGCCTTGTCAAAACCTTGACTACGGAAAACCCTGTGGGAAAAAACCAGTAGCCAAGAGAAAAGAGTACAACTCTGTAGTTGACTCTCCCTCATCTGACCAAGCTTCAGGCTTGCAGATTTCATATGAATCTATACATCAGTCTTCCATGTATCTATATGTTCATAGTTCTCTCATCCTGACCCAGTTTACATTTTCTCACTCTCCTCATCCCAATCCCATATACAAGTTTCTCAAAGATACTAGTAGGCAGGGATTTGGTAAGCAAATCTGCCAAGTTATTACATGATTGGATCTTCTGTTCCTCAATCTGCTTTTGCTTCTGAAGGTCGTGCGTCCAGAAGAACTTGGGGGAGATATGCTTCGTCTTGTCGCCTTTGATGTAGCCGTCCTGTAGCTGGGCTATACATGCTACATTGTCTTCATGAAGTGGGGTAGGCGCAAGGACGCCGGTCATCAGGCCGGTGGAGGTGAGAATGTGCTGGATTATAGAGCATAGCTAGAAACTCTCTTTGCTTGCTTCATGGATCACTAGAAGTTCTGAGTGAGTGTATGAGATGGTTGTCATGGTCTGCTTTACAGATCTCCAGGATATGGCAGTGCCGCCATAGGTAAACATGTATCCGGTCTGAGACTTCTCTATATGATGATCGGACTTGTAACCTGCATCAGCATAACCAAATAAACCAGTTGTTGCCACTTTCTTGTAGAATAGACCTAAGTCTATGGACCCTTGGAGGTAGCACAGAAGATGCTTAACTCTGGCCCAGTGCCGCTGTGTTGGTGCAGCACTATATCTGGCTAGTAAGTTGACTGCAAATGCTATGTCAGGGCGAGTGCAGTTAGCCAGGTAAAGGAGTGCACCGATAGCACTCAAATAAGGAACTTCAGGGCCTAATACTTCCTCCCCCTCTTCCAGCGGCCGGAAGGGGTCTTTATGCACATCCAATGATTTGACGACCATTGGGGTGCTGATGGGGTGGCACTTATTCATTTGGAACTTTTTCAACAAGTTCGATGTGTAAGTTGACTGATGTAACATGATTCCATCGTTAAGATTCTCTATTTGAAGACCTAAACAGAATTTTGACTTTCCGAGGTCTTTCATCTCGAAGCTTTCTGTCAAGCTTCTAGAAATCTCGGCGATCTCTTCAAGAGATCCGATGAGGTTCAAGTCGTCCACATAGACGGCTATAATGAAAAATCCTGTTGCCTTTGCTCTTATAAAGATGCAAGGACAGACTGGGTCATTTGTAAATCCTTACTTTGCAAGGAAGTCGCTTAGTCTGTTATACCACATCCTTTCATATTGTTTTAGACCATACAATGATCTTTGCAGTTTCACTGAGTAGATGTCACGTTTTCTCTCTTTTAGTGCTGCAGGCAAAGAATAACCGTCAGGCAATCTCATATAGATGTCTCGGTCTAGGTTGCCATATAGTTATGTAGTCACGACGTCCATAAGCTACATATCTAAACCCTCTTGGGCTGTTAAGCCAATGAGGAATCGGAAGGTGATCACGTCCATGACCAGGGAGTATGTGGCTTCAAAATCCTCACCTGGACGTTGGGTAAAATCCTGCGCTACAAGCCTTGCTTTGTAGTGAACGATCTCATTTTGTTCATTTCGTTTCCTAACAAATACCCATTTATAACCCACAGGTTTTACACCTTTTGGTGTCTGGACAATAGGTCCGAAGACTTTGCGTTTTGTGAGTGAATCCAACTCTACTCCTATTGCCGCTTTCCACTTTGGCCAATCATCTCTGCTTTAACATTTTGTCAGAGAGCGTGGTTCAATATCATCGTCATAGTACGCGACGTTGATGGCAATATTACACGCAAATGTGTCATCTATGGTTGTGCTCTTTCTGTCCCAATACTCCCCAGTTCGTACATAGTGTATCGACACTTCATTTTCTCCTGGTTTTTCCTCTATTTGAGAGTTTGGGAGAGATGTGGTAGCAGGGTTGATAGTAGCATCCTGTGGTGGTATTGTTTTACCATTGCCAAGGGTCCTACTCTTTCGAGGGACTTGGTCCTTAGATCCCGGTGGTCGTCCTCTCTTTTTAAGATGTCCAACCATTTCTGCTGTAGGGGGATTGCATCCATGTTGCGATATGTCAATCCTAGCTGGAGTGTTAGCAGCAGGGACGTGTGATCTGACAATCTTCTGGTTGTCAGTGAATTTGTCCGGTAAGAGATGGACAGTGTTTTGGATATGGAGATCTTCAGGACCTCCTCCTCATACTGGCTTGTGGGCGGATCAAAGTGACATACTGTCTTTGTATCCCAAGTGATACAGTCTGAAGCTTCGGGCTTCTTTCTTTGTGAGCCTAGTCTTGGAAATGATGTTTCATCAAATTCACAGTCTTCTAGACGTGCCTTGAAAATGTCTCCCGTAAGGGGTTCTAGGAATCTTATTATGGAGGGTATGTCAAACCCAACATAAATGCCTAGGCGACGTTATGGACCCATCTTTGTCCTTTGTGGTGGAGCTATGAGGACGTATACTGCAAACCAAATATTCTCAAGTGTGAGACAATTGGTGGGGCTCCAAGTGCTAGTTGCATTGGAGAAGATGACTGACCTCCAGAAGGTCTTAATTTTATTAAAGATGCATAATGTAAAATTGCATGACCCCATGCATTCACTGGCAGTTGGGATTGAAGTAATAATGGACAAGCAATCCATTGCAGTCTCTTAATTAGAGATTCTGCTAACCCGTTTTGGGTGTGAACATACGTAACATGATGTTCGACTTCAATGCCCTGTGCTTGGCAATAGTCTAGGAAGATTCGTGATGTAAACTCCCCCGCATTGTCCAGACGAAGTTCCTTTATCTGGTAGTCGGAGAAGTGGACCCGCAACCTGATTATCTGAGCTAAAAGCTTAGACAATGCTAGGTTACGGGTGGACAGTAGACACACATTTGACCACTTAGTAGATGCGTCTATCAGGACCATAAAGTACCTGAACGGACCACTTGATGGGTGTATAGGCCCACAAATGTCTCCATGGATTCTTTCCAGAAAGCTTGGGGACTCCAGGTCCACTTTCAGTGGAGAGGGTCTCGTAATTAGTTTACCCTTGTAACAGGGTGGACATGTGAATTTACCTTTTTGAAGAATCTTCAGATTCTTCAAATCTATACCCCTTGAGCTTTTTATGATGCGGTACATCATAACAGATCCAGGGTGTCCCAGTCTACTATGCCAGAGTTGGAATTTTGGTGTTTGGGGGTGTAATGCCCTACGTAGCTACTGCACAAGTACTGAAGGGGGGTGAATAGTACTTTAAAATAATTAAGAAGATAATTCCTAATTATCTTGCAAACTCAACCAACAATGCGGAAATGTAAATAATGACAAAAAAGAAATGCAATCGCAAACAGACGATATAACGGGTTCGGATCCACCCAAGTCTCCCCGACTTGTTCCCGGCGATCCTACGTCCCAACCACCCGGATCCCCTCCGGATACTTGAGTTAGAAACTTCTAGATCAAATTTGCACTATGAAATACTTGTAGAAACCTCTACAAGATCAAATCATACACAAATGAAATTGTGACTCCCACAAACTGGGATCACAAACAAACTCTCACAACCGAGAGTAAAACTTGCAATATTCAAAGTAAATTGAAATACAAAATGCTTACCAACAAAATCCTATGCCTTGAGTAAACTTACGATTTAGGGCAAAGAGGAATTTGGGGAAGATGAAGGCACCAAACCCTAGCTCCAAGATGTAGACCAGCAATGGAGGGCTAGGAAGTTGTTGGTGACCTTGGATCAAGCTCTTGGCTTGAATGGCTCACAATCAAAGTGAATCTCTCTTTGGAAATAAGAGCGAGAGAGAGATTCTTGAGAAATGAAT
This sequence comes from Scilla litardierei, assembly GCA_030789695.1. Lineage (NCBI taxonomy): Eukaryota > Viridiplantae > Streptophyta > Magnoliopsida > Asparagales > Asparagaceae > Scilla > Scilla litardierei. Next base: position 18,050,089 of record CM061136.1, read on the forward strand.
GAGCTTTGAAATGAGAATAAATGCTTCTCTTTGATTCTCTAAACTTCAATAAATATCAGCCTTGAATGCCATGAAAGCATCCCTTCAAGTATATATAGGATAGAGGAAAGAGAGAGCAAAATTCGTGGCATTTAATGCTCCAACGGCTCTATTCTGAAGCAGACTAGTCGGTCAAAGAAGGACCACTGACCACTAGATTCACATCTAGTCAGTCGGTAAATCAACATGAACCGACTAATTGAAGAACAGCCAAAAGGTGAAGTTCAGAAGATAGAGAACTAGTCGGTCTAAGAAGACTTGCCAACCGACTAGTTTCACAACTTGTTGGTCGGTGAGTGTTCTTTGACAGACTAACAGGTGAAATCATAGAGGCTGAATTCAAATACAGCTAGTCGGTTTAAGAGCAACTTCCAACCGACTAGTTTCTCAACTAGTCGGTCGGTCGTTGTGCTTTGACCGACTAATGGTAAACAGTAAGTTAGGCTGTACAGTGGAAGCTCAACTAGTCGGTCTAAGAAGGATTCCTAACCGACTAGTTTCATAACTAGTCGGTCGGTGAACCTTCTTGGACCGACTAACTGTAAACAGTAAGTGAGCTGAAAATGAACAAGGCATTCTAGTCGGTTCAAGAAGCATTGCCGACCGACTAGATTGACATCTAGTCGGTTGGTTCTTCTTCTTGAACCAACTAACATGCATAAGAAGCCGCGATAAGAAGCGTTAAGCTTCGGGAAAGATTCTATGGGCTTCTAATAAGATCCTAGCTCTAAGATATGAGCGTTATGAAAATTAAAACGTAAGACCTACTCAAGGCTTAACATTCTACGAAAAGAAGCTAGAAGACTTTAAATAAAACTTGACGAACCGTCTTCATAAGCTTCAATCGAATTTTCTTGACTTCAATAATGGTCCTTGAGCTTCAACAAAGCTTCAAGCACACGATCACACGCTTTGAGAAGTCTCGAGACGTCGCTTTTGATGTTCACAGAAATTTGGCGACGATCTCCATAACTGCGCTCACAAAGAGTTAGTTCACGATATTTATGTTTGTTCATCATCAAAACCAAATCCGGGGAGTCAATACTCAACATTCTCCCCCTTTTTGGTGATGACAAACCAACATAAATAATAATCAATAATAATAATTTAAATGAAATTTACTTACTCCCCCTGCATTGATGACACGTTAATTCCAAATTAAATAATAATTATACGCATCAAGCAAACGAGTAAAGTATAAAATGAGAATCATATTATTGAAATTTCGGATTTGAAATCCATTTTTATATCTTAACTCCCCCCTGAATCTAACATATCAAACTAGATTTATGGTAAATTGCTTTGAATTATCAATTAGCACATCGTCATTATTAAGTCTCTCCCCCTTTGGCATTAGCAAAAAGAGCGGGAGAAGATCAACGACAACAACAATGGCTACAAATAAAAGCATGGGAGTCGAAGAATACGACCACGGTCCAAATGACACCAAAGGAAAATACGAAGTAAATCAAAGCGTGCCAACGAGACCATAGTCGAAAAGCGAAAAATAAAAATCATCAAAACTCAAATTAATTTCACGTATTGAGTTATGGAATATACTCTCCAATATCAACATTCTTGATGAATTAAGTGCATGGAAAACAATTCTATGTTTTCATAGAAATAATTTTTATTAAATCAAGATAGTCGTCGAGCGACAAAGTCAACATCAGAGACAAAAATAATGTGCACACAGAAATGAATGGCAACACGATGTATATATATATATATAAGAACATGATACAACAAAATGTATACATCCGCCAACAAAATATCAACGATCGAAAGATCGGGGCACATCATACAACATATGTCACACATACATCAAAATGAACATACATCAAAAAAGTGTATCATCAGAACATCCAAAATACATCAAAACTCAGAACCACCCAAACTATCCTACCCCACACTCTCACTACAAGATATATCATCAAATGTGCATAGGGAGAGTCCTCCAATGCAAGCTCAGGAGGTGGAGGCAGGGTCAGCAGCAGCAGCAGGCTCTGCAGAAGGAGTGGTGGTCACTGGGTCAACAGGAGTGTCCACAGATGGGAGAGTCGCAACGGGAGTGGTCTTGGGAGCACCAGACGAAGTATCCACCGAAGGTATGGTAGCAGTAGGTGTGCTCTCGGGAGCATCGACAGAAGTAGCAGCAGCAGCAGACGTACCCTCTGGGGCACGAGCAGCAGAACCAACAAGCTCCTGGAGCTCATCCTCATCCATCTCCTCATCGTCAGAAACAGACGGAGGAATCTCAATGCCCACGTGCGAGCAGATGCGAGAAAGCATCACCGCAGAATGAGAGACACGAGACTCCACACGTCTAAGTGAGACGGCAAGCTCAGCGAGAGTAGGAGTAGGAGGTGGAGGAGCAGCAGCAGAAGCAGAAGCTGAAGGGGTCGTCCTTTGAACGTGACGAAGCGCCGCAAGAGACTGTTGAATATTGGACTCCCCGGATTTGGTTTTGGATGATGAGCAAACATAAATAATTCATGATCTAACAATTTGTGAGCGCAGTATTGGAGATCGTCGCCAATTTCACGTGAACATTCAAAGCGACATCTCAACACTTTCCAAAGCTCAGTTTCATGCCTAAAGCTTCGGTGAAGCTCTTGCGACGCTTTGGAAGTAATGAAGATTCAATCGAAGCTCTCAAAGACCGTTTATTAAGGTTTTATTTATAGTCTTTTAGTTTCGATTGATAGAATGTTAAGCCTTGAGTATATCTTACGTTTCTATCTTCATTACGCTCATTTCGTAGCTCTAGGATTCTTGCACAAGTTCACTCTAACTTCCTCGAAGCGTCGCGCTTCGATTCGGACTTTGTTGTGCATGTTAGTTGGTACAAGAACAAGTACTGACCGACTAGATGGTGATCTAGTCGGTCGGTCACTGTTCTTGGACCGACTAGTTTCTGTCAGTTATTTCTTAGCTCTTTACTGTTTACAGTTAGTCGGTCTACGTTGACTCACCGACCGACTAGTTTGTGAACTAGTCGGTCAGTGAAGCTTCTTTGACCGACTAGTTGAGACTGACTGTTCACTCTAAAATTCTCCTAAGCTACTGTTTACCGTTAGTCGGTCTAAGAACGTTTGATGACCGACTAGTTGACAATCTAGTCGGTCAACTTTTGTTCTTGGACCAACTAAGTCAACTTGCCTTCAGACTATGTTGTTTTGCCTCTTAGTCGGTCTACGTTCATTGGATGACCGACTAGTTGTGAAACTAGTCGGTCAGACAGTGTTCTTGGACCGACTAGTTTTCTAGGTCTGAAATTCTATCTCTTCTCAGATCTGCTCTTAGTCGGTCCATGCTTTGTGACTGACCGACTAGTTGATGAACTAGTCGGTCAGTGTATGTTCTTTGACCGACTAATTCTCACAGATTTCTTTCCGTTGGAGATTGACCTAACTTATGTTTTTGGGTTCCTATAAATACGAACCTAGGTCATTTCTATCTTAAACAGAGCTGCCATTAAGAGATTCATTGAGTTCTAAAGAGATAGCTATTCTCCCTCAAATCTAAAGCTCTCTTCCTCACAAGAAACCCATTCTCTCTCATTTCTAGATCTAGAGAGAAGCTTGTTCTTGGTGAGCTCTTCAAGCTATTGCTTGATCCAAGTCTCCAACTCTTCCCTAGGCACCCATTGCTGCTCATTTCCTTGGTGCTAGGGCTTGGTGACTTCATCTTCCTCAAATCCTTCATTCCACCTATTGGGTAAGAAAAACTCAAGGTATAGGATTTTGTGGTAAGAGTATTTATTTCATATAAACTCTTTATATTGCTTATTGGCTCTCTCGGTTGTGAGAGAAGTTTGTGATCCCGGGTTGTGGGATTCACTTTGCCATTGCTTGTATGATTTGATCTTGTGAAGGTTTTTCACAAGATATTCATAGTGGAAATCTTGAGTTAGGGTTTCTAACTCAAGTATCCGGAGGGGATCCGGGTGGTTGGGACGTAGGATCACCGGGAACAAGTCGGGGAGACTTGGGTGGATCCGAACCCATTAACTTCGTTTGTTAGCACTGTTAATTTCATTGTTGTCATTCAATTTAAGCTTCCGCAAATTGATTTGGTAGTTGTGTGCAATTTAATTTGGAATTATACGCCTTATTATTTTAAAGTACTATTCACCCCCCCGCTAGTACTTGTGCAGTAGCTGGTAGGGCATTACATTTGGTATCAGAGCCAGATACTCAGCTATGTCTGCCAACGACAACAAGACCGTGCGTCCACCTTCCAACTATGACACCTTCAGGAACCGTGAAGGAGCATCTTCCGTGATGGAAGGACATTCCTCTACAAGGCCTCCATTCTTCAACGGTACCAACTACGGGTACTGGAAGTGTCGGATGGAAACCTTCCTCCGAAGTGCATCTTTATGGAGAACTACAATGAAGGAGTATATTGAACCCGAAGAAGAAGATTTTGAGAAATGGACTACCGCGGAGGTCGCCGCGGAGGTAAGCAATGCCAAGGCAATGAACGCCTTGCAATGTGCATTGGAGCCCGAGGATTTCAATAAGATATGCACATGTAAGAGTGCATATCAAATTTGGAACTCCCTCCTCATTCTACATGAAGGGACGAGTAGGGTAAGAGACTCTAAACTCGTAGTCGTAACCAAAGATTACGAAATGTTTCATATGCAACAGGGCGAGAAGATGAAAGAATACTACGCTCGTTTCGTTGACATAATAAACGAGTTAGAGGCCCTCGGCAAGATCTACACTCAAAAGGAGAAGTGCTTAAAGCTTATTGAAGGACTTCCCTCTTCTTGGGAAAAACGTACCTTCGCCATTGAGGAAGGTAATGACATGGACAAATATACCGTAGTTCAACTAATGGGTACCTTGATGTCATACGAGGTACGCAAAGATAGCAAGGTGAAGCTACAAGAAAAGATGAAGTCATATTTGAACCTAGATGCACCTAAGAAAAAGGCGATTGCATTCAAGGCGGCTTCATCCACCTCTACCGATGATGAAGAATCGGAAAACGAGTTGGACTTGGAATCCATGGCACTCATGGCCAAGAAGTTCAACCGTTTCTTCCGAAAGGGTAACTTCAAACAAAAATCTAAGTTTACTTCTACTAACGCCTCTCCACCTTTGTGCTTTAAATGCAATAAGCCAGGACACATCAAAGCAGATTGTCCTCAAAACAAGCAAAAGGAGAAGTGGAAGGCACCAAAGTATGACAAGTCCAAGAAGTACACGAAAGGAAACAAGAAGGGACTTGTCGGAGCTACCTTCACCGACTCCGAGGATTCCTCAAGCGGAGAGTCGGACGATGAGCAAGTGGAGCAAGCGCACATGTGCTTCATGGCAAGAGAGGAGAACGATCAAGGATCCTCCTCTTCCGATGATAGTGATAAAGAAAGCGATGAGGTAACGATGGATGATCTTAGGGATGCTAACACTCAACTTTGGTCAAAATATACTAAGTTAGTAAATAGATATACTAAGGTAAAAGATGACCTAGCTAGCATTCAAACATCGCCTAAGACTATCATCACCAACAACGACACCGTTGTTGAAGAGTTAAGAAATGAGATTGTGAATCTCAAATCTAAACTTGAACATGCTAGCATTGAGGATGCGGAAGAACATGAGATAGCGGATTTAACTTCTCAAAACTCGACTTTGAGTATTGAGAACGAGAATCTTAAATCTCGTGTTTATGTGCTCACTTCGCAAATATCCACTTTGGATACCTCTTTGCGTTCTCTCAAAGAGAAATATGAGAACACATTGGGCCGAATCAACGAATTCAACAAAGGTAAGGGCCATTTGGATAATATCCTAAAAGATTTACTTCCGGCCAAACACCACATTGGCTTGGGGTATATGATGGGAAATTCATCCAAGACGGTCACTACTTTTGTTAGGCCAACTTCCGAAGCCTCAACGAGTGGGAGCAAACACTCTATTGGTAGTTCATCTACCAATGGTGCTTCCACCTCGTCCACACCCTCTTTCGGAAAGAAACCCACTTTGGGTGGACCTCCAAAGAAGGGGCATGCTTACATGTACACCAATACCATGCCACGTAGGAACACACGTCCTACTCCACCGTCTCACACATATGATGATTTTTATGCAACACATTCTCGGGCACGTGCACACCAAGTGAGACACCCTCACGCACGTGTTTCCACTCATGCATATGTACACCCACCTCATCATATGAATAATTCTCGTCGTGCACCATTCCATCATGTCCCGTATGCCTATCCACTACATGCATCACGTAGAAATCAACGTAGCATGCATGCACCCAATAGGATGGTGGCTCCCAAAATTTTCACTATTTGGAGCCCAAAGGACACAAGCATGGACGAAAAACAAATATATATGAATGCTTATTTTTCGGATGTTGTGCATAGTAAGAATTATGTGGGGAAGTCTAAGTCCACTTGGACTTGGCTTCCAAAGGTCTAATCCCTTGGACCCAATGACCTTGGGTACCATGATATGAACTTATCTATCTTTAGGTACTCAAGGAAAAGAAAAAGGAAAGGAGCAACGAATTTAAATTTAGCTCCAAAGGGAACTGGATACTCGATAGCGGGTGTTCCAAACACATGACGGGTGACGCTCGTTTGCTCTCCGGAGTGGTTCCCATTGCGAATGGAAACCGCGTCGTATTTGGAGGCAACGAGAGCGGAACCATCATAGGTGTTGGTAAAGTCGGTAACTCTACTAAACCATTAATTAGTGATGTTTATCTTGTTAGTGGTTTAAATCATAATCTTATTTCAATAAGTCAACTTTGTGACAAAGGTTACAAAGTTAGCTTTGCGAAAGGATTGTGTCATATTTTGAGAAAGGATAATGAAAAATTATTATTTTCCGGAACTCGTCGTAAAGACATTTATATTTTGGATCTTCCTAAGTCATATGAACAATGTCTCGTTGCCAACACAAGTGAACAACACTTATGGCATCGACGCTTTGGACATGTGAACTTTGGAACACTATATAAGCTTTCAAAATTGAATTCTATTAAAGGTTTTCCGAAGCTTGTTTTCGAAAAGAAAAGTTTTTGCGATTGTTGTCAACGCGGCAAGCTTCCTAAATCTTCATTTAAACCTAAGAAAAGCATCTCTACTAAAAGGCCACTAGAGCTATTACATCTAGATTTATTTGGGCCAACTAGAGTAGCTTCCTTAGGAAATGCAAGGTATGGACTTGTCATCGTAGATGACTATTCAAGATTTACTTGGGTATTTTCATTGTGTAATAAAAATGAAGCTTTTGAAAACTTCACAATTTTTGTTAAGAAAGTACAAAATCTCTTAGGAACCACCATTGTCACTATTCGTAGTGATCATGGAGGTGAATTTGAGAATGAGTCTTTTGAGACATTTTGTGATGAAGTTGGTATTACTCACACCTTCTCTTTCCCTCGTGCACCTCCTCAAAATGGTGTTGTTGAGAGAAAGAATAGGACGCTAGTGGAGTGTGCTCGCACTATGCTTGATGATAGCCAACTTGGCCATCAATTTTGGGCGGAAGCGGTACACACCGCTTGTTATGTGTTTAATAGAATACTTTTGAGGCCCGGCACTAAACAAACTTGTTATGAATTGTTGTTTGGTAGGTTGCCTCAAGTCAAACATTTTCGTGTTTTTGGTTCGAAATGTTTTATTAAGAACACATATGGTAGTTTGGACAAATTCGATCCAAGATCCGATGAGGGGATTTTTGTCGGATATTCTACGCGTAGCAAAGCCTACCGGATATTCAACAAACGAACCTCAACGATCGAGGAATCGCTTCATGTCTCATTTAATGAAGGATTTGTTCCAACTAGAATTTCAAATGATAACGATTCTTTGGATGTTTTATGTGATTCATTTGATAATTCTAAGTCTAATGATTCTATTGATTCTATTGAGACTAACCCAACTAATGAAGTTGTTGAGAATGTTCCTAGTGATCAAGGTATTCCCAAACGGCTTCATACCATTCGTGACCATCCCCATGCGCAAGTCATTGGCAATATTCAAGATAGTGTCAAGACAAGATCGCAAGTCCACCACTTCGCAAATTGTGCCTTTGCATCATCAATAGAGCCAAAGAATATTAATGAAGCATGCGAAGATAGCGCTTGGATCTTAGCCATGGAGGAGGAGCTCATTCAATTCGAAAGAAATGAGGTTTGGGAGCTTGTTCCATTGCCATCGAAGAACCACACCGTCATAGGGACAAAGTGGATCTTCAAGAACAAAACCGACGAAAACCAAGTCGTCGTCCGGAACAAAGCCCGGTTAGTAGCTCAAGGCTATCGACAAGAGGAAGGTATTGATTTCGAAGAATCCTTCGCTCCGGTAGCTAGATTAGAATCAATTAGATTACTTTTGTCTTTTGCATGCCATAAGAATTTTAAATTATTTCAAATGGATGTTAAAAGTGCATTTTTAAACGGAGATGTCGTTGAGGAAGTTTACGTTTCTCAACCTCCGGGCTTCGTAAATGAAAAATTTCCAAATCACGTTTTTAAACTAAAGAAAGCTCTTTATGGTTTGAGACAAGCTCCTCGAGCTTGGTATGATCGCCTAAAGAATTTTCTTTTGGATTTGAATTTTAAAATGGGCGAAGCCGATTCAACACTTTTTATTAAGCATGCGAATAATGATATTTTATTAGTTCAAATTTATGTTGATGATATCATTTTCGGTGCTACTAACTTCGCTCTTTGCGAAGAGTTTTCTAATGTTATGAAGGAACAATTTGAGATGAGCCACATGGGCGAACTCAAATATTTCTTAGGTCTCCAAATTCGTCAACTGAACGATGCAATCTTCATCCACCAAACAAAGTACACGGTGGAGTTGCTAAAGCGATTTGGAATGGAGAATGCCTCCGGGAAAAAGACTCCAATGAGCACGACTACGCATCTTGACAAGGATACGGGCGGTAAGGATGTAGACATTCGTTTATATCGAGGTATGATAGGTAGCTTACTTTATCTTACCGCAAGTAGGCCCGATATTATGTTTGCCGTATGTATATGTGCTCGTTATCAGTCTCAACCTAAGGAGTCTCACTTAGTAGCGGTAAAGCGCATTTTTCGCTATCTAAGTTACACTTTAGATTTTGGATTACTTTATCCGAAATCTAGCACGTATGAGTTAGTCTCATACAGTGACGCTGATTATGCGGGATGCAAATCCGACAGGAAAAGTACTAGTGGCACTTGCCATTTTCTAGGAAATTCTCTTGTCTCTTGGTTTTCCAAGAAGCAAAATTCGGTTTCACTTTCAACCACCGAGGCGGAATACATTGCCGTCGGTGCCGCTTGTGCCCAGGTTCTTTGGATGAGACACACATTGAAGGACTTTGGTATTCATTGTGATACTAGCCCTATCATGGTGGATAACCAAAGTGCTATTTGTCTTTCAAAGAATCCGGTGCACCATTCCCGATCGAAACACATAGATGTCCGACACCATTTCTTAGATGATCATGTTGCTAAAAAGGACATCATATTAGTGTACGTTGAAACCCAAAAGCAAATCGCCGATATTTTCACGAAACCCCTAAAGGAGGACTCCTTTGTGCGGTTGCGTCGAGAATTGGGGATTATGGGTGAATCCGAAATATAGGATTCATGCTTCATTCAATAATTTTGCATGCTATTATTCTTGACAATATCTCATTCATGCTAGAATTATTGGATTTTTCGGGAATTTTATGTGATATCTTAATTTTTCGTTCGATTTGTGCGTAATCATCAAATTTCTGTTTTTCGATGTTTAATGGGGTAGTTTAGATGTTTATTGAGAGTTTTGAGATTTATCGTCCAAGCGTATTATGGAGAGAACTTGATTTTCAAGTTTTTGACTCTTTAGTCGGTTCATGTTCAGTGATCGACCGACTAGATTAAGATCTAGTCGGTCAGTACTTGAACGCAGACCGACTAAATCTTGTCAGTAAATCTTGGATTCAGCCACTGTTTGCAACTAGTCGGTTCAAGCTCATTGACCGACCGACTAGATCGTGATCTAGTCGGTCAGTGCTTGAACTGTGACCGACTAGTTGTGCCAGGGGCTGTTTGGTCTTTTGCGAAATCGACCGACTTAAACTCAGTTTAGTCGATCGATTTTCATTCTAATCGATCGAAATCTCTTCTCTCTCCGCTCAAAACCCCGACCTCCCTCGAGACCCTTCGTCTTCCGGCCACTTTCCGACCATTCCCGCCGTCGCCGTCCGCCGATCTTCGACCTAGGGTATCTCCTCTTCCTCCCTCTCCTATCTAGGGTTCGGTTTCAGCTCTAGGGTTAGGTTTTCCAGTTGATTTCATCTTCTAGGGTTTCGATTAGGGTTTTCTAATTTCGGCTAGGATCTCTTCTTTCCAATCTCGTGTGTCGTGTTGTGCCGAGATTATGGCTCGAACACGTATCCCGATCACTCCCTCTAGCCCCTCTCCGATGACCGTTGATCCAATCTCTTCGGATCCCGAGCACCCAACCCCTCCGAAGCGTAGAGCCAAGACCACCCATCCTTCGTCGTCTTCGCCTCCTCTCAAGAAGAAGAGGACGACGACCGCTAAACCTAGAGGTCAACCGAAACCCAAACCCAAGCCTAAGCCAAAGGCCAAAATTCTTGCTTCTCAATCTTCGTTCCATACTCCTACCGATTCCGATACGGAGTATATCCCCGAGACCGAGACTCATAGGGAACCCACTCCTCCTATTCATCCCGAGTCTAGCACCCACCCTCGTACGTCTACTCGAAATCCTAAGGGAAAGGGTCCGATGCCGGTGGGCGGTGTCGATATTTCCTTATGTCGCGATGACCCTTTGTGTCTCGCGGCATATAACCGTATCGAACATTGCCCGCTGCTTCTGGAGCATTTCGTCCAGTTTAGCGACTTCATAGGGTTAGCTGATCTTCTGTCGTCGTCAGGTCTTCTCGATTACCTTCGATATGACCCGAAGGCGAATCCTCACCCCTACCCTAGATTAGTGAAGCTTTTCTATGCTAATAGGATCCGGGGTCAGTACGATCAGACCCACTCTGTTGAGACGACCGTTTTGGGGACTCCTATAGTCCTCACTGCGGAAATCTTAGGAGAGATTTTGGGTATCTCTTCGTCTGGCCTTCTTCCTTCTGATATCTCGGTAGATAATATTTCTTCTCTTGATCAGACCATCCTTTCAGAGATTTTCCATCAGATTCCTCCTGCCATGATTGGCGTGCCATCTAAATCTTTCAAGCCAAATGCATGGGTCCTTAATCTGATTCTGAAGTCGTGCTTGCTTCCCAAGTACGGCTCCTCATCTTTGCCATCCCAGCCATTTTTGAAGCTTATCTATGCGATCTTCATGGGGAGCTCGATTAATTGGGCTCGAATTATACTCGATAAGATTGACTCTTTCGAGTGTATTCGAAAGTCCAATAAATCGGCTCATATCTCATTTCCTTGCATGTTGACCCTCGTGTTTCGTCATTTTCGTGTCACATTGCCTCGTGACGATGAGCGTCCCCTTGGTCCTCCCCTGAATGCGACGGCCGTCAAGAAATCTCTTGCGGCGCTTCGTCACGTTCAGAGGACGACACCTTCTGCGTCTGTCCCTACCTCTGCCAGTGCCTCTGCTACTCCCGTTGCCACCCTTGATGATGTCCTACGGATACTTCGTCGTCACGAGTCCCACTTGGCTCATACCGAGGAGGTAGTCTGCCGTATGGCTCGTCAGATGGGTGTTGAGCTTCCTCCTTCCGTGTCTGAGGATGAGGAGTTTGATGAGATGGCTGAGGAGGACATTGAGGAGCTCTGTCGTGCTTCGGCTCGTGCCCCCGAGGGCACTTTTGCTGGTACTGCTGCTGCTGGTACTTCTACTTCTGCTCCTGGAGTTGCCACCTCTTCCGGTGTTCCAGAGCCTTCTGCTGCAGCTCTTCAGCCTTCTGTGCCTGCTGCTGACCCAGTTTCCGAGCCTGCTCTTGTATCTGCTGCTGCTGCTTCTGTCGAGACTCATGCTGCTGTTGAGCCTGTTGCTGAGATCTCGACTCCTGCCCCGACGATTCCATCTGTTGAGACACCTCTACTCCCTGCAGATCCTGAGTCCACTCCGTCGACTGGACCCACGGACGCTGCAGATCCTGCCTCCTCCTCGTGATCATTGTTCCGAGGACTCTCCATATACGTTTTGGATGATATATTCTAGTGAGAGTGTTTTGGGTTAGGATGGGGTTGAGAGATGCTTTGATGTATTTTTTTGTGCTTTCTGGTTGTCGGTGTTGGATTTTATGATGATGATGATGTATTTCTTTTTGACGATATGTAGCGCTTGATATGATGTATCTCATATATTCGATGTGATATTTTTTGGATGTACTCATGTTGTCTATATATATATATATATGTTCATCATCGTTCACTTTATCTTTTATTCGTCGTGCAAATTTTAATATTCGTTGAATATATTTGAAATGTGATATCGAATCGACGCATAAAAAGTTGGTTAAATGGATTTAAATTCTGTAATTTTATAGAATTGTTTTCCATGCACAAAATTAACCATGAATATTGAATATTGAAGAGTATGTTTCTTTATTCAAGAAATGAATAATTATTTGGTATTTTTGATGATTTTGATTATCGTTGATTTTCAGTGATAATGGAAAATTTGACACACCTAGTTTTGATTCCCACAATTTTTCCCTTGGTGTCAAGTTGGTCCATTGCCTTTGTCTACGACTCCCGATGTTGGATTTTACATTTCCTAATTGTTGTCGTTGTATGCCCCCCATTTTTGGGATAATGCCAAAGGGGGAGAGATAATGATAATAAATAGCGCAAATGAAAATTTAACTCAATTTCCAAGAATCTAGTTTGATATGCTAGATTCAGGGGGAGTTAAGATACATATTCGGATTTTCAAAATCCGATATTTCAAAAATCAATTCACTTTATTTATCTTACTCGTCTGCTTGATGCAATTCATTTATATTCATTTTGGAATTAACGTGTCATCAATGCAGGGGGAGTAAGTATTTTACATTTGAATTATTACCTTTGATTATTATTTATGTTGGTTTGTCATCACCAAAAAGGGGGAGAATGTTGAATATTGGACTCCCCGGATTTGGTTTTGGATGATGAGCAAACATAAATAATTCATGATCTAACAATTTGTGAGCGCAGTATTGGAGATCGTCGCCAATTTCACGTGAACATTCAAAGCGACATCTCAACACTTTCCAAAGCTCAGTTTCATGCCTAAAGCTTCGTTGAAGCTCTTGCGACGCTTTGGAAGTAATGAAGATTCAATCGAAGCTCTCAAAGACCGTTTATTAAGGTTTTATTTATAGTCTTTTAGTTTCGATTGATAGAATGTTAAGCCTTGAGTATATCTTACGTTTCTATCTTCATTACGCTCATTTCGTAGCTCTAGGATTCTTGCACAAGTTCACTCTAACTTCCTCGAAGCGTCGCGCTTCGATTCGGACTTTGTTGTGCATGTTAGTTGGTACAAGAACAAGTACTGACTGACTAGATGGTGATCTAGTCGGTCGGCCACTGTTCTTGGACCGACTAGTTTCTGTCAGTTATTTCTTAGCTCTTTACTGTTTACAGTTAGTCGGTCTACGTTGACTCACCGACCGACTAGTTTGTGAACTAGTCGGTCAGTGAAGCTTCTTTGACCGACTAGTTGAGACTGACTGTTCACTCTAAAATTCTCCTAAGCTACTGTTTACCGTTAGTCGGTCTAAGAACGTTTGATGACCGACTAGTTGACAATCTAGTCGGTCAACTTTTGTTCTTGGACCAACTAAGTCAACTTGCCTTCAGACTATGTTGTTTTGCCTCTTAGTCGGTCTACGTTCATTGGATGACCGACTAGTTGTGAAACTAGTCGGTCAGACAGTGTTCTTGGACCGACTAGTTTTCTAGGTCTGAAATTCTATCTCTTCTCAGATCTGCTCTTAGTCGGTCCATGCTTTGTGACTGACCGACTAGTTGATGAACTAGTCGGTCAGTGTATGTTCTTTGACCGACTAATTCTCACAGATTTCTTTCCGTTGGAGATTGACCTAACTTATGTTTTTGGGTTCCTATAAATACGAACCTAGGTCATTTCTATCTTAAACAGAGCTGCCATTAAGAGATTCATTGAGTTCTAAAGAGATAGCTATTCTCCCTCAAATCTAAAGCTCTCTTCCTCACAAGAAACCCATTCTCTCTCATTTCTAGATCTAGAGAGAAGCTTGTTCTTGGTGAGCTCTTCAAGCTATTGCTTGATCCAAGTCTCCAACTCTTCCCTAGGCACCCATTGCTGCTCATTTCCTTGGTGCTAGGGCTTGGTGACTTCATCTTCCTCAAATCCTTCATTCCACCTATTGGGTAAGAAAAACTCAAGGTATAGGATTTTGTGGTAAGAGTATTTATTTCATATAAACTCTTTATATTGCTTATTGGCTCTCTCGGTTGTGAGAGAAGTTTGTGATCCCGGGTTGTGGGATTCACTTTGCCATTGCTTGTATGATTTGATCTTGTGAAGGTTTTTCACAAGATATTCATAGTGGAAATCTTGAGTTAGGGTTTCTAACTCAAGTATCCGGAGGGGATCCGGGGTGGTTGGGACGTAGGATCACCGGGAACAAGTCGGGGAGACTTGGGTGGATCCGAACCCATTAACTTCGTTTGTTAGCACTGTTAATTTCATTGTTGTCATTCAATTTAAGCTTCCGCAAATTGATTTGGTAGTTGTGTGCAATTTAATTTGGAATTATACGCCTTATTATTTTAAAGTACTATTCACCCCCCCTCTAGTACTTGTGCAGTAGCTGGTAGGGCATTACAGAGACTTCTTGACGGCCGTCGCATTCAGGGGAGGACCAAGAGGACGCTCATCATCGGGAGGGAGAGGGACACCGAAGTGACGAAAGACAAGTGTCAAAAGGCAAGGGTATGGGATGTGAGTAGATTTTGTGGGCTTTCGGATACATTCGAAAGAATCCATCTTATCAAGAATAATCCTAGCCCAATTGATCTTGCTCCCCATGAAGAGAGCGTAGATCAGCTTAAGGAATGGCTGGGATGGCAAGCTCGATGAGCCGTACTTCGAAAGGAGGCACGACTTTAGGATAAGATTTAAGACCTATGCGTTTGGCTTGAAAGATTTTGAAGGGACGCCAATCATGGCGGGAGGAATCACATGGAACATTTCGGCAAGCATAGCCTGGTCAAGAGCAGAAATATCATCGACAGAGATATCGGCAGGAAGAAGGCCAAAAGAGGAGACACATATCAAATCCCCTAAGATTTCTGTCGTGAGGACAATCGGTATCCCTAAGACAGTCGTCTCAATGGAATGGGTCTCGTCATACTGACGACAGACATGATTCACATAGAAAAGCTTGACAAGACTGGGGTACGGGTGAGGATTCGCCTTAGGGTCATGGCGAAGATAATCTATGAGACCGCTATGAGAAAGAAGATCGGCGAGATGTGGGAAGTCAGAGAACTGAACGAAGTGCTCTAATAGCAATGGACAGTGCTCTATACGGTTGTAAGCCGCGAGACACAACGGGTCATCGCGACACAACGATATATCTACATCGCCCACTGGCATGGGAGCCTTCCCCTTAGATGGACGAGTGCTAGATCTAGGAGGAGGAGTAGGATCCCTAGCGGTATGCTCGGACTCCGGAATATACTCGGTGTTGGAGTCAGAAGCGGGAGAAGTGGGAGCACGAAAAGAGCTGGGCTTGGATTGAGTCGATCGGGCTCTAGGCTTAGCTATCGCCGTCCTCTTTTTCTTAAGAGGAGGCGAAGAAGACCATGGATGGGTCGTTTGGCTCGGCGTTTGGGTTGAGGGGGGTCCGTAGACGGAGACTCTATGGTCATAGGAGACGGACTCGATGGACGGATGGGTATACGTGTCTTCGCCATAATCGAGACGAGACACGCGCAAACGCACGAAATCAACAGATAATCGAAAAGAAATTAACCTAGGTAAAAACCCTAGCACAAACCCTAAGTCGAACAGAAATCGAATTTAGACCTAGAAATAAACCCTAGGAGCTGAAAGAGAGGATAGAGTGATACCCTAGGAGGAGATAGGGAGATCGACACCGGCGGAGATGGCCGAAAAAGGCCGGAATCGACGGTCGGACGTCGGAGGGAGAGAGGAAGTCGAATGGATTTTGGACAGAGGAAGATTTTCGCACCGATTAGAAAGAAAACTAGTCGGTGCGGAGGGGGTATAAGTCGACTGGGAAGTGGAAAAGACAAAACCGTCCCTGAGCATTTAGTCGGTCACAGTTCAAGCACTGATCGACTAGAATGAGATCTAGTCGGTCGGCCAATGAGCTTGAACCGACTAAGTGCAAACAGTAACTGAAGCCAAAATTAGGGCATGAGTTAGTCGGTCTGTGTTCATTCACTGACAGACTAGAACTGAATCTAGTCGGTCGGCCAATGAACATGAACCGACTAAGAGAGTCCAAAAATTTGAAATTTAGAAATTTTGAGTTCTCTCCTAACCGCACTTGGACGATACATCGAAATACTCTCATATATCATTATACTACCCCATAAAATATCGAAAATCTTAAATACGACGTTCATGAATATTTCGAGAATAAATTCCGAAAATTCAACCAAAAATCCAGAAAAATCTCAACAATTCTAACATGAGCATATATAAACGAAATTTAATATCATGCAAGATTATTGAACATATGAATCCTAAATCTCGGATTCACCCATAATCCCCAATTCTCGACGTAACCGCACAAAGGAGTCTTCCTTGAGTGGTTTCGTGAAAATATCGGCGATTTGCTTCTGGTTTCAACGTACACTAAAATGATGTCCTTTTAGCAATATGATCATCTAAGAAATGGTGACGAACATCTATGTGTTTAGAACGGGAATGGTGTACCGGATTCTTAGAGAGACATATTGCACTTTGGTTGTCCACCATGATAGGACAAGTATCACAGTTTATACCAAAGTCTTTAAGAGTGTGTCTCATCCAAAGAACCTGAGCACATGCAGCACCGGCGGTAATATATTCCGCCTCGGTGGTCGAAAGTGATACGGAATTATACTTCTTGAAAAACCAAGAGACAAGAGAATTTCCTATAAAATGGCAAGTGCCACTAGTACTTTTCCTGTCAGATTTGCATCCCGCATAATCTGCGTCACTTTATGAGATTAACTCATATGTGCTAGACTTTGGATAAAGTAATCTAAAGTCAAGTGTGTAACTTAAATAACGGAAAATACGTTTTACCGCTACTAAGTGAGAATCCTTAGGTTGAGACTGATAACGAGCACATACACATACGGCAAACATAATATCGGGCCTACTAGCAGTAAGATATAATAAACTTCCTATCATACCTCGATATAGACGAATGTCTACATCTTTACCGCCCGACTCTTTATCAAGATGTGTAGTAGTGCTCATTGGAGTCTTCTTCCCGGAGGCATTCTCCATTCCAAATCGCTTTAGCAATTCCACCGTGTACTTGGTTTGGTGGATGAAGATTGCATCGTTCATTTGGCGAATTTGGAGACCTTAGAAATACTTGAGCTCACCCATGTGGCTCATCTCAAATTGATCCTTCATAACATTAGAAAACTCTTCGCAAAGAGTGAAGTTAGTAGCACCGAAAATGATATCATCAACATAAATTTGAACTAAAATAATATCATTATTCGAATACTTAACAAATAATGTCGAATCAACTTCACCCATTTTAAAACCTAAATCCAAAAGAAAATTCTTTAGACGGTCATACCAAGCTCGAGGAGCTTGTCTCAATCCGTAAAGTGCTTTCTTAAGTTTGAAAACGTGATTTGGAAATTTTTCATTTATAAAACCCGGAGGTTGAGAAACATAAACTTCCTCAACAACATCTCCGTTTAAAAACGCACTTTTTACATCCATTTGAAAGAGTTTAAAATCTTTATGGCATGCAAAAGATAACAATAATCTAATAGATTCTAATCTAGCTACCGGAGCAAAGGATTCTTCGAAATCAATACCTTCCTCTTACCGGTAGCCTTGAGCTACTAACCGAGCTTTGTTCCGGATGACGATTTGGTTCTCGTCGGTCTTGTTCTTGAAAATCCACTTCGTTCCTATAACGGTGTGGTTCTTCGAAGGCAATGGAACAAGCTCCCAAACCTCATTCCTCTCAAATTGAATGAGCTCTTCCTCCATGGCAAGGATCCAAGCACTATCTTCGCACGCTTCGTTAATATTCTTTGGCTCTATTGAGGAGGCAAAGGCACAATGAGTGAAGTAGTTGACTTGAGATCTCGTCTTGACACTATCAAGGATGTTGCCAATGACTTGCTCATGAGGATGGTCACGAACTGTATGAAGCCGTTTGGGAACTCCCTGATCACTAGGAACATTCTCAAAAGACTCATTAGTAGGGTTAGTAACATTAGAATCAATAGAATTAGAATTACCAATTGAATCACATAAAACATCCATGGAGTCATCATCATTAGTAATTCTAGTTGGGACAAAACTTTCATTAAATGAAACATGAAGTGATTCCTCGATCGTTGAGGTTCGTTTGTTGTATATCCGGTAGGCTTTGCTACGGGAGGAATATCCAACAAATATCCCCTCATCGGATCTTGGATCAAATTTGTCCAAACTACCATACGTGTTTTTAATAAAACATTTTGCACCGAAAACTCGAAAATGTTTAACTTGAGGCAATCTACCAAACAACAATTCATAACAAGTTTGTTTAGTGCCGGACCTCAAAAGTATCCTATTAAACACATAGCAAGCGGTATGTACCGTTTCCGCCCAAAATTGATGGCAAAGTTGGCTATCATCAAGCATAGTGTGAGCACATTCCACTAGCGTCCTATTCTTTCTCTCAACAACACCATTTTGAGGAGGTGCGCGAGGGAAGGTAAAGGTGTGAGTAATACCAACTTCATCACAAAAATTTGAGAAAGACGCATTCTCAAATTCCCCTCCATGATCACTACGAATAGTGACAATGGTGGTTCCAATGAGATTTTGTACTTTCTTAACAAATATTGTGAAGTTTTCAAAAGCATCATTTTTATTACTTAAGGAAAATACCCAAGTAAATCTAGAAAAGTCATCAATGATGACAAGTCCATATCGAGCATTTCCTAATGAAGCAACTCTAGTTAGCCCAAAAAGATCTAGATGTAAAAGCTCTAGAGGCCACTTAGATGAAATGCTTTTCTTAGGTTTAAATGACGATTTTGGAAGCTTGCCTCGTTGACACGAGTCACAAAAGCTTTTCTTTTGAAAGACAAGCTTAGGGAAGCCTCTAATAGAATTTAACTTGGAAAGCTTAAAAAGTGTTCCAAAGTTCACATGACCAAAACGTCGATGCCATAAGTGTTGTTCACTTGTGTTGGTAATGAGACATTGTTCATGTGATTTTGGAAGATCTAATATATAAATATCCTTATGGCGTGTGCCGGAAAATAACAAATCATTATTATCTTTTCTTAAAATATGGCACATTTCTTTCGCAAAGCTAACTTTGTAACCTTTGTCACAAAGTTGGCTTATTGAAATAAGATTGTGGTTTAATCCTTTAACAAGGTAAACATTACTTATTAGTGGTTTAGAAGGATTACCAACTTTTCCAACACCTATGATGGTTCCGCTCTTGTTGCCTCCAAAGACGAGACGGTTTCCATTTGCAATGGGCACCACTCTGGAGAGCAATTGAGCATCACCCGTCATGTGTTTTGAACACCCGCTATCGAGTATCCAATTATTCTTGGAGATAAATTTGGATTTGTTGCTTCGTTTCTTTTTCTTGAGTACCTAAAGATAAACATATCATTCCATGGTACCCAAGGTCATTGGGTCCTAAAAGATTAGACCTTTGGAAGCCAAGTCCAATTGGACTTAGACTTCCCAATGAAATCATCATTATGCACGACATTCATAAAATAAGAATTCATATAAGCTTGTTTTTCATTCATGCTTGTGTTCTTCGGGCTCCAAATAGTGAAGATTTTGGAAGCCCTATTCCTATTGGGAGCATGCATGCGTTGTTGATTTCTACGTGATGCATGTCGTGGATAGGCATATGGCACATAATGAAATGGTGCATGATGATAATTGTTCATATGATGGTGTGGATGAACATATGCATGTGGAGGAACACGTGCGTGAGGGTGTCTCACATGGTATGCACGTGCCCGTGGATGTGGTGCATAAAAATCATCATATGTGTGAACATGTGGAGTAGGATGTGTGTTCCTACGTGGCATGGTATTGGTGTACATATAAGCATGACCCTTCTTTGGAGGTCCACCCAAAGTGGGTTTCTTTTCAAACGAGGGTGTGTACGAAGTGGAAGCAGCATTGGTAAATGAACTACCAATAGAGTGTTTGTTCCCACTCGTTGAGGCATCGGAAGTTGGCCTAACAAAGGTGGTAGACGACTTGGATGAATTTCCCATCTTATACCCCAAACCAATGCGATGATTGGCCGGTAGTAAGTCATTTAGGATATTATCCAAATGGTCCTTACCTTTATTGAATTTATTAATCCGGCCTAATGTGGACTCATACTTCTCGGTGAGAGAAAGTATAGAAGCATCCAAAGTGCACATTTGCGATGTGAGTACACAAACATGAGATTTGAGATTCTTATTCTCAATACTCAAAGTTGAGTTTCGAGAAATCAAATCCACCATCTCATGTTCATCCGATTCCTCAATATGAACATGCTCAAGTTGAGATTTGAGATTTACAATCTCATTTCTCAAATCTTCAACAACGGTGTCGTTGATGATGATGATAGGTTTAGGCGAGGTTTGGATGCTAGCTAGCTCATCTTTTATCTTAGTATATCTATTTACTAATTTAGAATACTTAGACCATATTTGCTCGTTAGCTAATCTAAGTTCATCCATTGTTACCTCATCGCCTTCATCCTCGCTATCATCGGAAGATGATCCTTGATCATGTTCCTCTCTAGCCATGAAGCACATGTGTGCTTGCTCCACTTGCTCATCATCCGACTCTCCACTTGAGGAATCCTCGTCAGAGTCGGTGAATGTCCCGACAAGTCCTTTCTTGTACCCTTTCTTATACTTCTTTGACTTGTCGAACTTTGGCGCCTTCCACTTCTCCTTGTGCTTGTTTTGAGGACAATCCGCTTTCATGTGTCCTGGCTTATTGCATTTAAAACACAAAGGAGCGGAGGCGTTAGAAGAACTAAATTTAGATTTGTTCTTGAAATTACCTTTCCGGAAGAATCGGTTGAACTTCTTTGCCATGAGGGCAATGGATTCCAAGTCCAACTCGTCTTCCGGGTCTTCATCATCGGTAGATGTAGATATAGATGGAGCGGCCTTGAACGCAATCGCCTTTTTCTTTGGCTCGTCTTGCTTCAAGTAAGACTTCATCTTATCTTGCATCTTCATCTTGCTATCCTTGCGTACCTCATAAGACATCAAGGTACCCATTAGTTGAACAACGGTATATTTGTTCATATCGTTATCTTCCTCGATGGCGAACGTACGCTTCTCCCAACAATAAGGAAGTCCGTCAATGATCTTTGAGACTTTCTCCTTTTGGGTGTAGGTCTTTCCAAGAGCCTCCAATTCATTTGTAATATCGACGAAGTGAGCATAGTACTCCTTCATCTTCTCACCCTGTTGCATATGAAATAACTCGTAATCTTTATTAACAACAGTGAGTTTGGAGTCTCTTACCCTACCTGTTCCTTCATGCAAGATGAGGATAGAGTTCCAGATTTGATATGCAATCTTACATGTGCATATCTTGTTGAAGTCCTCAGGCTCCAAAGCGCATTGTAAGGCGTTCATTGCCTTGGCATTGGTTACCTCCGCGAAGACCTCCGTGGGAGTCCACTTAGCGAAATCTTCTTCTTCGTGCTCGACGTACTCCGTCAACGTGGCTCTCCATAGTGAAGCACTCTGGAGGAACGTTTCCATCCGGCATTTCCAGTACCCATAGTTGGTACCGTTGAAGAAGGGAGGCCTAGTCGAGGAGTGTCCTTCCATCACCGAAGAAGCTCCTTCACGGTTCCTGAAGGTGCTGTAGTCTGAAGGTGGACGTACTGTTTTGTTGTCGTTGGAAGACATAGCTAGGTACTTGGCTCTGATACCAAATGTAATGCCCTACGTAGCTACTGCACAAGTACTAGAGGGGGGGGGGGTGAATAGTACTTTAAAATAATTAAGAAGATAATTCCTAATTATCTTGCAAACTCAACCAACAATGCAGAAATGTAAATAATGACAACAAAGAAATACAATCGCAAACAGACGATATAACGGGTTCGGATCCACCCAAGTCTCCCCGACTTGTTTCCGGTGATCCTACGTCCCAACCACCCGGATCCCCTCCGGATACTTGAGTTAGAAACTTCTAGCTCAAATTTGCACTATGAAATACTTGTAGAAACCTCTACAAGATCAAATCATACACAAATGAAATTGTGACTCCCACAAACCGGGATTACAAACAAACTCTCACAACCGAGAGTAAAACTTGCAATAGTCAAAGTAAATTGAAATACGAAATGCTTACCAACAAAATCCTATGCCTTGAGTAAACTTACGATTTAAGGCAAAGAGGATTTTGGGGAAGATGAAGGCACCAAACCCTAGCTCCAAGATGTAGACCAGCAATGGAGGGCTAGGAAGTTATTGGTGACCTTGGATCAAGCTCTTGGCTTGAATGGCTCACAATCAAAGTGAATCTCTCTTTGGAAATAAGAGTGAGAGAGAGATTCTTGAGAAATGAATGAGCTTGGAAATGAGAATAAATGCTTCTCTTTGATTCTCTAAACTTCAATAAATATCAGCCTTGAATGCTATGAAAGCAGCCCTTCAAGTATATATAGGATAGAGGAAAGAGAGGTCAAAATTCGTGGCATTTAATGCTCCAACGGATCTATTCTGAAGCAGACTAGTCGGTCAAAGAAGGACCACTGACCGACTAGATTCACATCTAGTCGGTCGGTAAATCAACATGAACCGACTAACTGAAGAACAGCCAAAAGGTGAAGTTCAGAAGATAGAGAACTGGTCGGTCTAAGAAGACTTGCCAACCGACTAGTTTCACAACTAGTCGGTCGGTGAGTGTTCTTTGACCGACTAACAAGTGAAATCAAAGAGGTTGAATTGAAATACAGCTAGTCGGTTTAAGAGCAACTTCCAACCGACTAGTTTCTCAACTAGTCGGTCGGTCGTTGTGCTTTGACCGACTAACGGTAAACAATAAGTTAGGCTGTACAGTGGAAGCTCAACTAGTCGGTCTAAAAAGGATTCCTAACAGACTAGTTTCACAGCTAGTCGGTCGGTGAACCTTCTTGGACCGACTAACTGTAAACAGTAAGTGAGCTGAAAATGAACAAGGCATTCTAGTCAGTTCAAGAAGCATTGTCGACCAACTAGATTGACATCTAGTCGGTTGGTTCTTCTTCTTGAACCAACTAACATGCACAAGAAGCCGTGATAAGAAGCGTTAAGCTTCGGGAAAGATTCTATGGGCTTCTAATAAGATCCTAGCTCTAAGATATGAGCGTTATGAAGATTAAAACGTAAGACCTACTCAAGGCTTAACATTCTACGAAAATAAGCTAGAAGACTATAAATAAAACTTAACGAACCGTCTTCACAAGCTTCAATCGAATCTTCTTGACTTCAATAATGGTCCTTGAGCTTCAACGAAGCTTCAAGCACACGATCACGTGCTTTGAGAAGTCTCGAGACGTCGCTTTTGATGTTCATAGAAATTTGGCGACGATCTCCATAACTGCGCTCACAAAGAGTTAGTTCACGATATTTATGTTTGTTCATCATCAAAACCAAATCCGGGGAGTCAATACTCAACAGGGGGCACTATAGGTGCTCTGACATTAATGTTTCTGGAATTTGAATACTTGTTTGGTATAGTCCCGATGGGAGTCCCTTGAAACGTTCCACAATGGTTTTTGTACAATTTGTAAGATACGTTACAAGCAAGTATTCCCTTTCATTTTCCTCGACCGTCTCTAAGTGACACCTGTTTAAACGGATATCTTTAAAGCTTAGGAGGTTTCAGATAGATATAGGGGAGTATAACGCATTTCTAAGTGTGATTAGTGTGTTACCGGGGAGCAATATGATTGCTTCCCCTGATCATTCGATTATATTAGCTGGTCCTGAGATTGTTCTCAGTGGACCAGAGTAGCTACCTATGCTCGTAAAGTATTCTATGTTTTGAAGGATCGAGTGCATCGATGTACTGTCCACTAGGCATATTGATTCCATATCTGTATAAGAAAGATATACAAGCAATGAATAATACGAAAAGAAGCTACTTCTATTCATATTTGAGATGCTCAATAAGTTCGACATGGAATAAAAAACAAGATACGTTGCAAAAAAGGGAAGATACAATGCTAGCAAATAAAAATTGTTTATGGTCCATAACTAGAGAGTGTCGTCTCCCATGAAATCTTCTGGATTCCATGTGGTCTACGGTAACGCTGCGCTCGCTATCAGGTTTGTCTCAGCGTGAGGCTTGAGACTTACCTGGTAGAGGTCCTGTAGGTGTTTCTGGGTACGGAAGATTCTGGACCAGTGGCCCGTCATTCTGCATTTGGAGCACTTATCCTCCCAGTCTTTCTTGGGAGTACCACCTTTGTTGGACATCCACTTTTGCTTCTTTTCCACAAACTTTTGGTTCTGAGGAGGAGCTTGAAGAGTGGCCTTCTTCCGCTTCTTCCGTTCTTTCCATTTTTGGAATTTAGCCTTCTTGTCCATCTTTTTCTTCTGGGACGATGGAAGTGAGCCTCTGCAGGAGGTGGCAGTGGAGCGGAGACAAGAGGGTGCATGTTGTGAATGGCAACCAATAAATCTCTGTTCTGTTCAGCGATTAAAAGGCATGAAAGCAGATCAGAGTACTTCATGAACTTCCTCTCACGGTATTGTTGCATGAGGATCATGTCCTTCTCGTGGAAAGACTTGAACGTCTTTTTTAGCAACATTTTCTCAGTTACAATCTCACCACACAACTTCAGGCGTGAGGTCATACAGAAAAGTTCTGAGTTGTACGTCACTACGGATTTGTAATCCTGTATGCGGAGGTGAGTCCACTCGTACTACGCACGGGGGAGTATGACATCCCTCTGATGTCTGTACC
The DNA here is from genome assembly GCA_030789695.1 of Scilla litardierei. Taxonomy (NCBI): domain Eukaryota; kingdom Viridiplantae; phylum Streptophyta; class Magnoliopsida; order Asparagales; family Asparagaceae; genus Scilla; species Scilla litardierei. Next base: position 18,075,281 of record CM061136.1, read on the forward strand.
TCTCCACAAGTGTGTCCCACAGTTCGTAAGGATGCTCTCCAGTAAGATACTCGTCCTTCAGGGTCGAGTCTAAATGTTTCCTGATATAAATAATGGCTTTCGCCTTTAGTATATCGGAAACTTCTTCTGTATGAGGTGCTTCTTTAGAAGCATCCTTCTCAGCTACGGTAGTACTTGTTGTTGCCTTCTCAGTGGGTGTCAGACTGAACCCATGAGATCACATGTGGAACTTTAGGTCCAGCTGCCAACTCAAGTAGTTCGACCCATCGGCCTTCAGGACCGAAAAATCTACATTCGCAAGTCTGGCCATTAAACGATCTCTAGATTCGACAAGGGAATCTAGACGACGGTTGGTGAAGGATGCCCTTTTCGCTCCCCGTTGAGAAGATTACGATCTTCTTAAGACTAAGCGATTGATGGATCTCCTTCCTCAAGCGTCGTCGCCTTTTTCAACGAGTGTGATCGTGCTGATAACGTGTTGTGAAGGGAAAAGTAGAGTAATAGGTGTAAGGGGTTAAGATCCCACTACCCTTATATTTATAGCTTTCAATGATGGGCCGGATACCTAATGGGCCTCATGGGCCTATTCATAACAATCAAATCATTTTTTCTATTTTTGTAAATATTAAAAAGTGTATGTCAAGCTTGTGGATTTAATGCGTTATGAACATAATTCATAAAATCAACTTTCTCACCAAAACTAAAAGATAAATGTTCAACGACAGTAATTTTTGCTAACTCTTTTTATTAGTAACATCATATTATTGAAATAGTTGAATGGCAGAAGTAGCATACCTTGCAATTTGAGTTTGAGAAGACGAATTACCTAATTTTCTTGGATGTTTAATCTTTATATGCTTCCAATATGTTCCATAACATCCGGATGTACTCCAAGAATATTTAACATTGCAATAATTATATTTTACCGTAAACTTTCCATTGGGTGACTTAGCTTTCTTCATATGTATTTTGAACAAATTTGATGCGTTGCACTTGCTCTCTTTTCCACCAACATTAACTTCCGCATCAAGATTTTCTACATCGCTAGGAATTTTAGATGAAGAAAATTGAACATTAGGAGATTGAGCAGATACGTCAATATAGATTGCAGGATTGGAAAAGCCTCGGAAATTGGTAAACTAGAATCAGTGGAAAAATCTTGATATTGAAAAGACCAAATTGATTATAATCATCATCAAAATAATTGATATTGAGAGAAATGTTTTTCCTTTATTTTATTTTGAGAAACCACTTGCCATTAAGAAAAAAATGAGAGAAAAATGCTTGAATAATTTAGAGTATAAAAATTCAAAGATGTCATGAATATATTATTTTGAGAGATGAAGGGTTTGTATTCTATTCAAACGATATACCCTACTATTGTATGAATTCTTCATATCTACTAAAAATAAAGGCCTGAGGTCTCCTCCAGGAGGTACTTCACAACATGTTATCAGCACGTTCTTCCGGAGATTGGAGGCCTGGACGTTGCGAAAGCTCTAAATGCGACGATGGATTGCTCGCGCACGGATGTCGACCATCCTACACGTTCGTCTCTTTCTTCGATCGTGAGGTATACCTAAAAAGCCGTAATTTTCTTATTATGATCATGATATCGTTAGTATCGAACACCCAATATCGAACTCGAAAAAAGTATAATATAATATTTTTTTGAGAAAGGATGCCGTCGATCCTTGGGGGGCAGCCACTGGCCGCCACACTATCCCCTAAGAGGAGAGGGCGGCGGCCGAGAAATGGCTGCCCCCACGTCTGCGACCTAAACGAAAAAAATTATTTCCACGGACGGTTGCCGGCACCCACGCCGATGGCAGCCATCCCACCATCATCCGTTACCCCACCGCTACTCTAGCGACGATGGCACACCGTCGCTATCAGCGACGACAAAACCATAACCTAGGGTTTTTCGATCAATTTTTTTTCCTCGCCGTCGGCTTCCCTCTGACGCCCTGACGGCGGTGACACACATATACCCGCCACCATTCGACGACATTTTGCAGCTGCCTAATAACCAAAAGAAAATAAAAAAAATAAAACCATAACGCCAGTGACCTTTCGCCGCCGTCATAGGTGACAATCCCAACGTGCACCCTCCCCTGCCTAGCTCAACACCGCCGCGGGGAGCGGTGGTCTGCTGCCACTCCTCCCGACCATCATGGGCTTCTGGCCTAAAGAAAAAAAAAGTACATTTTCCTTCGAGCTGACGCCCGTAGCAAACCTCCAAAAAAAGAGAGAAGGAAAATGGAAAAAAAGTCGGTGGGCTGAAGCCCGTAGCGGCTTGCGGCCATCAGCCCACAAGTCAAACAAAAGGCAAAGGGGGGGGGGGGAGAGAATGGGCTGAAGCCCGCAACAATGATGCGGGTCTCAGCCCAAAATCGAAAAAAAGGAAGAATGGGATAATGGGATGGAAAAAGAAAAGAAAAAAAATAAGGGGACTGGAAGGGGAAAATACGAGGAAAAATTAGGGGAAAACTAGGGGATAAACGAGGGAAAATTGGTGAATAAAAGGGGGATAAAAGAGAATTTAGTTCTTCTTACAAATAAATTAAATGATAGCATAGTTCAGTTTTATTTTTTAATCTAAATTTGACTCATGCACACAGTTTATTTCAAGCATATTATTCATTAATGATGCCTGTGTTTAGGATAATATTAATATGCTTTATATCATAAATATTTGTCACAAAGTGTAGGATAAATTTTATGCTTATTACTAAAAGCATTAGCGTAATCATTGTGAAGATCCTGCGACCGCTCTGAAGGGTTTTCTGGGGTCATTAGGGCTTAAAATCGACGTCTTGTCTAAGTCAGACAGACGACAAAAATATACAAGCAACGGAAAGATAACAACTTAAAACTATTTTAAGCAAAGCCCTAAAGAAATTAAACCCTAGCCAAGATCTCTACTATCCCGGGGTGGGTCTGACCAATCCCTAAAGATAGATCTATAATATTAACTGCAATTAAAATGCATACATTGAACTACTAACCTTTGCCTTGCACGTTAGCAAAGCACAGAATCCCTTGAACCAATGCTCTGCATTAGGGCTGAGCCACTTCTCCCAAGCCGAACCGCGCCATATCCCGAGGCGAACAATCTACTTGTCGTCGAGCCAACCACACGCTCCAGGAAGTTTCACCTTGAGTGGATCCTCAGTCAAGACTTCGGATCCGATCCAAACTCCTTTGTGGCTTTGCTAGAGTCCAAACAGGAGCAATGAAGCAAGATGGAGAAAGAGGGAATTTATTTTAAGCTTTGATCCGGGCTTGCTCATGTTTAATGGAGCTATGCTGATATGAAGATTGGTGCGAGTTTCAAGGAGGGGAGCTAGCCCCTATTTATATAAGAAGCTGACCCGTCCTCTCCTCTCTGTAGGGGATGTGGGACTAAATTATTAGATGAAAAATCAATTTCAAGTTTGCCTTCCACAAAGGCCAAACTTTAATGAATTTTTCCTTATTCACCGTTCAACTCCGAAAGCGATATCATATATCAAATCGAAGAGTATTGAACGGTGAACACATAGAAATAAACATCGCTCAATTTTGACTTTGTTTGACCCCTCAAATGTCATCTTAAAGATAGTCAAAAAACTATCGAAAGATTGCAGATTTGAATATGCAATCACACAGTTCTGTGGGTCCCACAGTGGGGCCCACCACAGGTCAGTCGACATGCCATCCGCTTGGCGTGCCCGTCCACTTGGGCGGGCCAGCCCAGGTCCACCCGCATGAAGCGGGCAGGCCCAGCCCTGGGCCCAAGCCCAGGCTGCCAACGCTTGTGCTTGGGCCTAGACTGCAGCAGCCAGTGCTTTCTGCTCCAATTTAGTGCGTTTTGACCCTTTTTTGTCTTTCTCTAGCCCCACTGGGCTTGGACTAAAAACAAAAAATTGGATACAAGACTTTTCTGAAATCCTGGCTTAAGCTTGTTCTATGCCTTTATTATAAAATATGTTCGCAAACACTTTACAACATATTTTAAATCCTTTGCATTATATGCAATTAGTCCCATGTTATTATCCTAAAGCTTAAATTGTAAACTATTTGCGACGTAATAAATTCACATACATCGTATGCATTGTCTCCCTTAAACTTCCTATCACTTGACGAAAGTCACACTCTGTGTGAGACCCTACAACCTGACCCTACTACAGGTGGGGATCAAAACCCCAGACGACAGAGACCACGGGCAGTAGGTGTTGTCCCTGTTTCAGTATAATCATTATGTGGTTAGCCCATTGACATGAGTATTGTCGGGACCACATTGACTATGTCCGTGATGAATGTCGCAGTTTTAGTCTATTCGTCATAACTATGTCGCTTAATCCAGCCTAGGATACGGTCAACTGTCAACCCTAATCGCTTGAAACCAGTTAGTCTCCATCGGTCTTTAGTCTAATAATGTTAAATTTCTTTCGATATATTCTGGCCAGAGTTTTCACTAAAGTCGGAATTAACACATGCGACATTAACTCCTCATAAAAGGGAGAGACTAATTCTCTATTGGTCATTACTTTCCTCGCACGCTTCAAGTGTCACCCAATCAAAGACCTTTCGACACGCCTTGTCTCGAAGCTAGGTCAGAGATCTAAGTGACACTGTTCACGTATAGGTTCATACAATGACCTCAAGTCTTAGGACGCGAACTTGCCTATCATCACCGAGACTTTTCACTGACAGATGAGTTAATTATATGATAACTCTCATTAGGTCATTCATTGAACTCATTCTATAATGAGCACATGTGTCTCGTCTTCGACTTCGCCAAGTCGAACGACCATGAGATCCTCGTCACCAATCCATGGTGAAGACAAAGACACAGTGGTCTATGCGATATGTCGATATCTTTTTCTCAAAACATACACGACTATGAACGATTTTAGACTTATGCTACAAATGGTCAAGTAATTCTCCATGATTGTGATCTTCATCTCGATACTTGTTTGACCTCACATTAAGTCTCAGAACTTTACCTAAGTTCTAATGAATACTACATAATTATTAACTTAGGTAAATTCTTGCCAAACAGCTTACTGTTATTTCGAACAAGATGTTTGTACATATACACATAAATAAATTGCCTCGAGGACATACATATCTCCTAACACGCTCTGCCGTTAGTTATCTAACTTAACGGTGTATGACATTGCCCCGTGGTCCAATTAATTATTAAGCACAAAATATGTTGATTATATTTATCCTATGAATCTGTGATGGTTGCGATATGTGATAAACATGTTTCTGAGCACAAATTTTGCATGAATGGTTATAATGTGGTTTTGGATCGGCCTTTTAAGTCCCACATTTCTCCCGCACTTTTCTTTTCTTTTTGAGAGAAATTTTAATGAGCAATATTATGTAATGCCCAAGACCGATGGCTATTTCCATGGCGGCGGATGCCACCTCTGATGAAAAATAAGCTTTAAGGGACACATGTGGTTTCCAAAGTTGTATTTTCTTTTTCATTTATGTAAAAGGGACTGTATAATTTAGACTTTGGACATTACTTATTTGTGGTGACTGGCCGATCCACACAATTATCATATTCTTTTTGTAATTGCCTCTGCATGATATAATTTAAATTTTTATATCAATTCATGCAATTGTGCTTATAAATAATTGTGTATAATGGCCCATGTCGCATTTATTGTTTTCAAAATCTTTGAATAATCATTATTGGCAATTGGACCTAAAGTTTCACTGAAATGCCAATATCCTTCTTCCCTTATAAAATTTAAATGAATGAATGCAAATGGGATAATGCGAAAGTCATTTTTGCCATCTTCTAGACACAAGTCTTAAAAGACGAGAACCCTGCGGTAAATAGATTTGGGCTTATACATTATAAAAGAATTATTCTCCATGCTTATGCAGATGTAGGTTACAGGTCTGTCCCCATAATGAGAAGTCACAAACTTGGTACCTATAGTGGGACGACCATCTACTATAGATCTGCAAAGTAAACTACGAAGGCAACATCATCCAATCATTCTGAGATCCTCACCATTCCAGAAACAAACCAAGGGTGTGTTTGGGTGCGCCTAGAGTTACATCACGTCCCCGTGAGGACTAGGTAAAAGGCTAGTGATTTGGAGCTGACCACATAGTCTGAAGACCAAGCCACATGCTTACCTTGACTTTGAGGAGACCACACCAGAGGTGACAAAACTAAGCTCACCTCTCCAAAGTTTTTGAATTCAACAGATGCTTAATGATGGCAACATTTGTAATTTGTGTATATTTTCGGAATGTTGTAAATAGGAGTGATGAAAAGTACCTAAGAGATCTGAAAGGCTAAGGGCTTGTACAGATTAGAGGGAGTTAAAGGAGAATTATACTCTTTTTCCATAGCTATGGCTTTTCCCACTGGGTTTTTCATATCCAAAGGTTTTAACGAGGCAAATCCCATTAAATCAGGATCCCAAAGTATCCACCCCTTGTGATACTCATATGATGCTCAGAATCACGAAGTATTCATGAGTAGAGTTCACACTTATGGCGGGATAAGGGGGAGTGTTATGAATACATTATCTTGAGAGATGATGAGTTTGTATTCTATTCAAACGATGTATCCTAACATTGTATGAACTCTTCATATCCTCTATAAATAAAGGATTGGGGTCTCTCCCAGGAGGTACTTCATGACAAAAGAGAATTAAATAAAAATAATAAAAATAAGTATAATAGAATAATTGAGAGTTGAGAATTGAGAGAAAAAGGTATTGGTGTGAAGAGTTTGAAAGAGTGGAGGGGTATTTATATGGATTTTGGAGGGTGGTGGTGGTGGGTGCAAAAAGAATTGGGGGGTGGGGGGTGAGGCAAGGGGCAATGGCTCCCCTACTAGCCGTTGCCCCATTTATTTTTAAATTTAAAGGGGGCAATGGCTAGTGGGGGCAACTAGCCATTGACCCCCTAGAGAGTTGATATTCTGGCCTTTATGGCCTAGCCGAACTGGTTCACCAGTTCTAGAACGGGGAACCGTCTGGTTCGGTTTTACTTAACTGTTAACCAAAATCGAACCGGCTTGGCTAGGTTTTGATTTCGGTTCTTGAAACCGATCATCCAGTTTCGGGACGTGTCGGTTCTGGTTTGGTTCCGAACTAAGGTCGGGTCTACTCTTGGGATGAAATCAGTATACTGGAAGCAAGGCTTGTCAATGGGGCGGATCTGGACCCGTATCCACAATGTATCGGATTCGTTTAGACAGGTATGGTTATATTTTGTACTAGTTATCCCAAATGCGACCCATGTCCACTTACCAGATATTAAATGGGACAAATTTGGGTATAATCGTCACGGACCAGTTTAGACTCAGACTCATTTATATGTGGGTATGTGTAAAATTAGTACAATCATTTTTGATCATTTAATAGAGGTTCAATTATATAATTAAGCTTGATTTAACTCTTGACCTAATTATTTTAGAGAGTGGGAAATGTATGCATGTATGTCGTGCATGCGCACGCACACGTGCAAACACATGTGGGCGCACACGTGCATACATATGCGTTTAATGGGTCTGTGCATTATCATAGGAAAATTTCCGAGTTACCGACACAAAAATTCCATTAACTTGAGTTTTTCCCAAATATTTTGGTTTCGGTTTATTGAATAAATTCTTGTCACGACCCGTTCTCCAGGATACCTGATAAGTACGAATCTGTATCAGGTATTCCCGAAACTACGGGTGTGAAGAAGAAAGACGAGAAAAGAGAAGAGAAATACCGCTCGGGACAAAAACATTCTGTAGGCCACTGTGAATGTGCTGGGAAGTACTTATGATGCTCCAACTCAATACAAAAACAACAACAAAGAAACACACTATATAAAGTACAAATTATTTCTTTTATTACATCATTACAAGGAGTACATCATACATCATCTGTAAAGGGGGTACAAAAAAGAAGAGAAATCCACAACCCAAAAGTACAAAAAGAGGTCCACACCCAGTACAACGCACCCACTAATCTACCAGAGGGAAGTCCAACTGGATAAATTCGCCTGAAGGCTCTACCTCTGAACTTGAAACGGTCTCTGGCATCGGAACCTGCACAGGTTGCTCCGGTCCTACTTCTGAAAACCACAAGGAGCACGTCAACATGTGACCCAGTAGGAACTACTGACATCGCTAGTTGGATCCAGTTTTAGAAGTGGTCCTTCTAACTAATCATCTATCTACATGTGTCACAACAACCAATGAACTAATACAAAATTTAAAATAAGCATGACATACAAGTGCTGGAAGTAAAAAGAAACAAGGAAACATAAAGTTCAGATTAAATTAGTTAAAATTAGATGTTTAGTGATGATTTGGAAACTCTAGTAAATCGTAGGACGCTAAGGAGTCATACTTCACGCAGGGTGGGTGAAATGTGGTACCTCAACCAGCGACATTGGCACTGGAGGGGCCTCTCGTAACTCCCTACCCGAATGGGGCAAGGTACGGGCATGAGACAATCCCGGTTTTTATCGGACAAACGGAGAAAACCAATAATTACCGCATGGTGCATCACGAGTACACCACCGGCCTCTCTAACTCTAGTCAACTCCCCCTCAGGAAGTGACAAGTGAGTGAGAAATCTATCATATGTCCGCTCCTTAACTCCTAAAATTTACCCGTGTTTCCTCCAAACCCGTATCTGGCATCATAGATTGTAACGACTGCTTTTCATGAATCTGGATTTAATATAATATAATATATGTTTTGGTGGATTTTCTCCTCTTGTGTGGTTTTTGTCTCCGTAGTTTCATTTTCGATCGACTCGTCGTATTTTCTCGCTTCTTCCTTAGGATTGTCGATTTCGAAGTATGTCACTCGTGACGGACTTCATAACGGTCGTATCTAACTATTAGATCAAGCCTAGGAGTCTTAGGAATCGATCCCGGGGCCCCGCGCTCCGTATCGGAACTTTTCTGTGCTCATTAGCCGGTATAAGAAGGGGCACCGACCGACTAGATGACGATCCAGTCGGTCGGCAATCCTTCTTGGACCGACTAGTTAGCTTTCTAAATTTCTCAGGAGTTACTGTTTATCGTTAGTCGGTCTAAGAACGTTGGTTGACCGACTAGGTTGCAAACTAGTCGGTCAGCAATGCTTCTTGAACCGACTAACTCATCATATTATTTTTGTAACAGTTACTGTTTACTCTTAGTCGGTCTAAGAACGTTCATCGACCGACTAGATGCCAAACTAGTCGGTCAGTATTTGTTCATGGACCGACTAACTCTAAAATCCTATTTTCGTTCAGGAGTTACTGTTTGCACTTAGTCGGTCTGCGTTGGTCGACCGACCGACTAGTTGCCAAACTAGTCGGTCAGTGGTTGCTCTTTGACCGACTAACCAGTGTTAAAACCCTAATTTCTGGGCAGCCGCCAGCTCAACCTATTTATACCCAACCCAAACGACTTCTTCTTCTCCAACACGACCCAAAACCCTAAAAATTTCCCCCTTCAGCCCCCATCTTCCTCCAAGCTCCATTTCTCCATTCCAAGCCCTAGAATCATCATCCAATCCAACCATTCACTCCATCCACCTCTCATCTTCCCCAAAATCTCACCCAAACCCATCAAAATCCCCAAATCCCCCAAAACCCTAGTTTCCCCAAACTTCTCCAATCTTTTCCAGATCTGATCCTAGGGTTCCCCGGAGTGTTTCTTCCGTCTCCTCTCGGTAAGAAATCGATCAACCGTTGTTTTCTTAACCTATTTATAATTTTATGAAAACCCTAATTAATTTCAAGTGTTTGGTGCTTGTTTCCCCCATAACAGCGATTTCCCCCGTAGATAGCATCCGTGTGACGAAGTGATCGTCAATCCCCGGTGCTAGGCAAGTGAAACTTGCATCTCTCGATTTGGGCCATGTCTTAGGCCATTTACCTTGCTTTAGCGTAAAAGAGACTAGACGGTGAAAGGATAGCCGTCTAGACGCCTTTGACCTAGCCTGACAACGAAGCTTGGTCCGTCACTTTCATCATGCTTGTATGTCACGTTTACTTTCCTTAACGGTACGCGTATTAACTGTTCATGTCATCCATGCATCCTTAACTGTCATTGCATTTCACCTGCCATGTTTAATTTAAGTAACAGTATGCGAATTATCTGCTCATGTCATTGCATGCTTGAATACTCATCGTGATTGCGTATCATCGCTACATACTAGTGTTACTTGTTCCGGCTAGGTGCACCCCTACGCCATACTTATCAAATACACTTTCTGGCTCGTGTTCCAGAAGACGAGCTCATCACAGCCTGCGGGCAATAGGGCACTCGTTGAGTGACCCCTTGTACTTGATACTTGAACACAGCCTACGGGCAATAGGGCACTCGTTGAGTGATCCCTTGTACCTTACTTGTTACTTGACATTACATGTCACCCCTACCACTTGATACTTGCCACGTGTACTCTCCTTTACCTTACTTGTTACCACCGTACTTTACTTGCCATGCACCATGTTTTAATTGCTAGGTTGCTAGTTCACCATTATTCCCGTTTCCTTGCACAAGTCTTTCGACTTGCTGACATGTGCCCCTTTTCTCTTTTGGGTGACGCATGTTAGAGCCCGAGCCTGAGTTACTTGTTGAGGACGAGGTGTTTGCTGACGCCGAGCCCGTGCTTGTGTTTGACGGGGAGTACGTGGACACTGGGGACCAGTCCTAGTGTCTTCGTTGTGTTTTACTTTTGTTAAACAGTTGTTTTGTTATCGGTGCGTAGCACCTATACTTTGTTATGTCGTTTCTTTTGTTGGCCTTGTTCTGGGCCTTTAGACTCTTTTCTTTTAGCCTGGTGGCTTTTCTTGATGTTGGACTTATGTTGATGTTGGACAATTTTATGAGATGTGAATTTTATTTCAGTCTCTGCTTTTATTATTATTGTTATTCCGTTGTGGTTACAGGGACCTGCTTGTTTATTTATTGACGCTTATCGGGTTTGGGGCTTCACAGCTCCACTCTCGTGCGGACCTTTTCACGTCTCGCCTCCATTTTAGGGAAGCGGGTCGTGACAGGTTTTAGTGGTGGCCCATGCAGGTCCTTCTGTAACTGCGATTTTTGGAATAGCGATAATAATATTAGAATGTCCAATAAATTAAGTTCGACGTCCGAGTCATAAGCTATGAGTCTAATCTGATTCGTTTTCTGTGTCACTAGATGGCAGGAAGACGATTCACCCGTGGTGGTGGTAGTGGCGCGGTCCCTCATGATGAGGAGCCTGAGCGGGAACCCACCAGCGGTGAGATGATGCGGATGATGCTCCAGATGATGCAAGTGCAGTAGGGCGTGCTTCTGCAAGTCCAGAATGCTCCGCTTGCTCGAGCTGTTCGGGCTCTTCCGGATGCCCCTCGCTCTGAGCCAGGAGCGAAGCAATTTCGGGAGCTGGGTCCCGCATATTTTGATGGTTCTGAGGGTCCTCTGGCTGTCGACGAGTGGATAAGGAACATTGAGGATAACTTGGCAATGGCGAAGATTAACCCGGCTGGATGGGTTGATCTGGCTAAGAGGCAGCTGAAGGATAACGCCAGGAATTGGTGGGATGCTGAAGAGAAGATGCTGGTGGAGCCGATCGTCTGGGCTACCTTCAAGTCCAGATTCGATGGAGAGTTCTTCCTGAAGGCTGCTCGGCAGGTGATGCTGCAGCGCTTTATAGATCTGAAGCAGGGAAGCTTGTCGGTGGATCAGTACCACCAGGAGTTCACGAGGCTCAGTCGGTTTGCACCTAAGATGGTGCAGGATGCCGATGAGAAAGCTCAGCGATTTCTCCAGGGACTTGCCTTGGAGCTTCAGAGCTTTGTGACCTCTTCTGACTTGGAGACATATCAGAAGGTTCTGATTACTGCGAGGCGGCAAGAGTTAAATTTGAATCAGAGGAAGGGACATGTTTCCGGAGCTGGGAAGAGGCCTATGGAGCAGGCCAGGGCGGTGGTTAGGCCTGGTTTCAAGCCTAGTCATCCGGTGCAGTTCAAGAGGCCAGGAGGGCCTATTCTGAAGACTTGCCATTTCTGTGGCAAGAATGGACACCTCAGGGATTAGTGTAGGAGGTTTCTAGGACAGTGCATTATCTGCGGAGATCCTGCCCACACCATCCGGGAGTGTCCGAAGTCGCGACAGCCTTGGCGGGCTCCTATTGCAGCACAGCCGTTGCAGCAGCGAGCTCCTGTGCCCGTTGGACGTGGAGTGCCCCTTGTTCCACAGAGACAGGCCTTTCGGCAGGCTGTTCCGCCGAGAGGGCAGGCCTTTCTGATGACTGAGGAGGAGAGCATGGCCGTGGATGAAGTTATTGCAGGTAACGCTCATTCTAGCTATTTATCTTCCTTAGTTAGTTTGATTTTGATTATATTGGTTGCTTGCTCATGATTGTTTGCTAGACTAGGATTTGATTGTTAATTGCTTGTTAGGTGTGGTTTTGGTTTGCATGTTCCCTGCACGAGTCCTCTTTGTCTCTGGTGCATCGATGTGCATTTTGGCTCGGAGCTTCGTGGAGAAGCATTCCTTGTCGACGTCCTCTCTTCCTAAGAGTTGGAATATCGTCACAGGGAACGGTGTAGTCTCGGTGCATCGTGGGTGCAATTCTTGCCCGTTGGTGGTTTGTGGACGTGAGCTTTGTGCTGATTTCATTGTCCACGACATCATCAACTATGATGCAGTTCTTGGGATGGACTGGCTTGCGAGCTTCTATGCCACGATCGATTGTTGGAGGAAGAAGGTGGTGTTCGAGATTCCCAGACATCCAGTATTTGAGTTCAGTCGTGGTAGCAGTTCGCTTGGTCCTGTCAGATTTCGGGCCAGGCCGGTGGAGGCTGTGGCTATGCAGATGGAGCTGGAGTGGCCAGCTGTGGTGCGAGATTTTGGCGACGTCTTCCCCGAGGAGATGTCTGGTTTGCCGCCTGATCGAGCTTTGGAATTTTCTATCGATCTTGTTCCAGGTGCGCAGCCGATTTCGAAGGCGCCGTATCGTATGGCACCTGCTGAGTTGGAAGAGTTGCGGAAGCAGTTGGATGAGCTTTTGCAGAAGGGTTATATTAATCCTAGCGTGTCTCCGTGGGGAGCACCGGTGTTGTTGGTTAAGAAGAAGGATGGTTCGCGTCGCATGTGCGTGGACTATCGGGAGTTGAATGCGGTGACCATTAAGAATAAATACCCGTTGCCTCGCATCGATGATATTTTTGATCAGCTTGGAGGTTCGAGGGTGTTTTCTAAATTGGATTTGAGAAGTGGTTACCATCAGTTGAAGGTGAAGAAGGGAGATGTTCCGAAGACAGCGTTCAGGACGAAGTATGGACACTATGAGTTCGTGGTTATGCCTTTTGGCGTAACTAACGCGCCCGCAGTTTTCATGAATCTGATGAACCTGATTTTCTACGACTTTTTGGATAAGTTTGTCGTTATCTTTATTGACGACATTCTGATCTATTCGAAGTCGGAGGAAGAGCATGCCTCGCACTTAAGGACGGTGTTGGAGATTTTGAGGAAGCATCGGTTGTATGCTAAGTTTTCGAAGTGCGAGTTTTGGCTGGATCGAGTTGCTTTTCTCGGGCATGTGGTGACTGGAGATGGTATTTCAGTGGATCCCGAGAAGATTCGGGCCATCAGGGAGTGGCCTGTTCCGTCGTCAGCGTCTGAGATTCGGAGTTTCCTTGGACTTGCTGGTTATTATCGGCGATTCATTAAGGACTTTTCTCGTATTGCTGAGCCGATGACCAGGTTGACGCGGAAGGATGTTGCTTTTGTTTGGTCGGATGAATGTGAGAGTGCTTTTGGTATTCTGAAGGAGAGGTTGACGACTGCCCCTATTCTTGTTGTGCCTGATCGTAGCGGTGGATTTGAGATCTTTTGTGATGCTTCTGGCAAGGGTCTCGGTTGTGTGTTGCATCAGCATGGGCATGTTGTGGCGTATGCGTCTCGTCAGCTTAAGGTTCATGAGAAGAATTATCCGACGTATGATTTGGAGTTGGCTGCCGTTGTGTTTGCTCTTAAGATTTGGAGGCACTTCTTGCTGAGTGAGAAAGTGAAGATTTTCACCGATCACAAAAGCTTGAAGTATATTTTCACTCAGAAGGAGCTCAACATGCGACAGCGTCGATGGTTGGAGCTTATGGCGGATTATGATATTGATTTGCAGTTTCACCCTGGCAAGGTGAATGTGGTTCCAGATGCTTTGAGTAGGCTTCCAGCGGTGATGATTTTGACCTCGCAGTGGAGATTGCAGCAGGATTTTTGCGAGTCTGGTGTGGAGATTGTTCTTCCTGGAGAGGCTTCGTCGTTGATGTACATGCAGGTACAGTCGACGATCGTGGATCGGATTAAGGCTGGCCAGGCTGAGGATCCGAAGCTGGTGAGGATTCGGGAGATGGTGGAAGCCGGTCTGCGGACTGACTTTTTGATTCATGAGGATGGCTCGCTGAGGTTTGGGGCCATGTTGTGTGTGCCTACTGGGGATATCAGAGAGGAGTTGATGGTGGAGGCACACAGTTCGCCGTATTCTGTGCATCCTGGTGGCACCAAGATGTACCAGGATCTTCGTCTGAATTATTGGTGGCATGGTATGAAGAGGAGTGTGGCTCGGAGTGTAGCCAAGTGCTTGGTTTGCCAGCAAGTGAAGGCGGAGCATCAGCGTACGGCCGGGTTGCTACAACCGATTCCGATTCCGGAGTGGAAGTGGCAACACATCACTATGGATTTCGTGACTGGACTACCTCGGAGTCCGAAGCAGAATGACGCGATTTGGGTGATCGTAGATCGATTGACCAAATCTGCGCACTTTATTCCGTTCCGAGTGGGACAGTCCACTGAGGCGCTAGCGAGGAGATATATGGAGGTAAAATTCTTTTACTCTCCGTTTTATTTCATTTTCCTAGTTTGGATAGTGATGTAACGTGAATCGTGCAGGAAGTTGTGCGACTTCATGGAGTCCCTGTGAGTATCGTGTCTGACAGAGACACGAGGTTCACATCTCAGTTCTGGCAGAGTTTGCAGAAGAGCTTGGGTACGCGTCTGAGTTTCAGCACGGCGTACCATCCGCAGACGGATGGCCAGTCCGAGAGGACGATTCAGATTTTGGAAGACATGCTGAGGGCGTGCATGTTGGATTTCAAGGGTTCGTGGGAGGACCATCTACACTTGGTGGAGTTTTCCTACAACAACAGCTTCCAGGCGAGTATTGGCATGGCGCCTTTCGCCGCTCTTTATGGGAGGAAATGTCGATCGCCATTGAGTTGGGATGACGTTGGAGATCGGGAGTTGTTGGGACCTGAGATGATCGTGGAGGCCGTGGATATCATCAGGAATATTCGGGAGAGGTTGAGAATTGCTCAGGACCGTTTTAAGCATTGGGCGGATGCTAAACGTCGTCCCTTGGAGTTTCAGCCAGGAGAC
The DNA here is from genome assembly GCA_030789695.1 of Scilla litardierei. Taxonomy (NCBI): domain Eukaryota; kingdom Viridiplantae; phylum Streptophyta; class Magnoliopsida; order Asparagales; family Asparagaceae; genus Scilla; species Scilla litardierei. The sequence continues at coordinate 18,090,665 of CM061136.1, forward strand.
CATGTGTTCTTGAAGATTTCCCCGAATCGCGGTGTGATTCGTTTTGGGAAGCGTGGGAAGTTGAGCCCGCGATACATTGGACCGTTTGACGTTTTGGAGAGGGTTGGCGAGGTAGCTTATCGCTTGGCCTTGCCGCCATCTTTGGAAGGAGTTCACAATGTTTTCCATGTGTCGCAGCTTCGTCGATACATTAGCGATCCGTCTCATGCGGTGGATTTTTCGGAGATTACCGTTCGCCCCGATATGACGTATGACCAGCATCCAGTGCAGATTCTGGACAGGCGTCAGAAATCGCTTCGAAACAAGATTGTCAATCTTGTGAGGGTGATGTGGCGACACGGTTCACCTGGAGAGTCTACTTGGGAGAATGAGGATGAGATGCGAGAGCGTTTCCCACTTTTGTTTCCGGACTCGTGAGTTTTTGGAAATTCCGAGGACGGAATTTTTCTTAAGTTGGGGAGGATGTAACGACTGCTTTTCATGAATCAGGATTTAATATAATATAATATATGTTTTGGTGGATTTTCTCCTCTTGTGTGGTTTTTGTCTCCGTAGTTTCATTTTCGATCGACTCGTCGTATTTTCTCGCTTCTTCCTTAGGATTGTCGATTTTGAAGTATGTCACTCGTGACGGACTTCATAACGGTCGTATCTAACTATTAGATCAAGCCTAGGAGTCTTAGGAATCGATCCCGGGGCCCCGCGCTCCGTATCGGAACTTTTCTGTGCTCATTAGCCGATATAAGAAGGGGCACCGACCGACTAGATGACGATCCAGTCGGTCGGCAATCCTTCTTGGACCGACTAGTTAGCTTTCTAAATTTCTCAGGAGTTACTGTTTATCGTTAGTCGGTCTAAGAACGTTGGTTGACCGACTAGGTTGCAAACTAGTCGGTCAGCAATGCTTCTTGAACCGACTAACTCATCATATTATTTTTGTAACAGTTACTGTTTACTCTTAGTCGGTCTAAGAACGTTCATCGACCGACTAGATGCCAAACTAGTCGGTCAGTATTTGTTCATGGACCGACTAACTCTAAAATCCTATTTTCGTTCAGGAGTTACTGTTTGCACTTAGTCGGTCTGCGTTGGTCGACCGACCGACTAGTTGCCAAACTAGTCGGTCAGTGGTTGCTCTTTGACCGACTAACCAGTGTTAAAACCCTAATTTCTGGGCAGCCGCCAGCTCAACCTATTTATACCCAACCCAAACGACTTCTTCTTCTCCAACACGACCCAAAACCCTAAAAATTTCCCCCTTCAGCCCCCATCTTCCTCCAAGCTCCATTTCTCCATCCCAAGCCCTAGAATCATCATCCAATCCAACCATTCACTCCATCCACCTCTCATCTTCCCCAAAATCTCACCCAAACCCATCAAAATCCCCAAATCCCCCAAAACCCTAGTTTCCCCAAACTTCTCCAATCTTTTCCAGATCTGATCCTAGGGTTCCCCGGAGTGTTTCTTCCGTCTCCTCTCGGTAAGAAATCGATCAACCGTTGTTTTCTTAACCTATTTATAATTTTATGAAAACCCTAATTAATTTCAAGTGTTTGGTGCTTGTTTCCCCCATAACAGCGATTTCCCCCGTAGATAGCATCCGTGTGACGAAGTGATCGTCAATCCCCGGTGCTAGGCAAGTGAAACTTGCATCTCTCGATTTGGGCCATGTCTTAGGCCATTTACCTTGCTTTAGCGTAAAAGAGACTAGACGGTGAAAGGATAGCCGTCTAGACGCCTTTGACCTAGCCTGACAACGAAGCTTGGTCCGTCACTTTCATCATGCTTGTATGTCACGTTTACTTTCCTTAACGGTACGCGTATTAACTGTTCATGTCATCCATGCATCCTTAACTGTCATTGCATTTCGCCTGCCATGTTTAATTTAAGTAACGGTATGCGAATTATCTGCTCATGTCATTGCATGCTTGAATACTCATCGTGATTGCGTATCATCGCTACATACTAGTGTTACTTGTTCCGGCTAGGTGCACCCCTACGCCATACTTATCAAATACACTTTCTGGCTCGTGTTCCAGAAGACGAGCTCATCACAGCCTGCGGGCAATAGGGCACTCGTTGAGTGACCCCTTGTACTTGATACTTGAACACAGCCTACGGGCAATAGGGCACTCGTTGAGTGATCCCTTGTACCTTACTTGTTACTTGACATTACATGTCACCCCTACCACTTGATACTTGCCACGTGTACTCTCCTTTACCTTACTTGTTACCACCGTACTTTACTTGCCATGCACCATGTTTTAATTGCTAGGTTGCTAGTTCACCATTATTCCCGTTTCCTTGCACAAGTCTTTCGACTTGCTGACATGTGCCCCTTTTCTCTTTTGGGTGACGCATGTTAGAGCCCGAGCCTGGGTTACTTGTTGAGGACGAGGTGTTTGCTGACGCCGAGCCCGTGCTTGTGTTTGACGGGGAGTACGTGGACACTGGGGACCAGTCCTAGTGTCTTCGTTGTGTTTTACTTTTGTTAAACAGTTGTTTTGTTATCGGTGCGTAGCACCTATACTTTGTTATGTCGTTTCTTTTGTTGGCCTTGTTCTGGGCCTTTAGACTCTTTTCTTTTAGCCTGGTGGCTTTTCTGGATGTTGGACTTATGTTGATGTTGGACAATTTTATGAGATGTGAATTTTATTTCAGTCTCTGCTTTTATTATTATTGTTATTCCGTTGTGGTTACAGGGACCTGCTTGTTTATTTATTGACGCTTATCGGGTTTGGGGCTTCACAGCTCCACTCTCGTGCGGACCTTTTCACGTCTCGCCTCCATTTTAGGGAAGCAGGTCGTGACATAGATCGAGCACTCCAGACATTAAACACTCTGCCTCACTCTTAGTTTATGAATCAAATTCTTGTTACTTTCATTTTGGCGGTCTGCATTACCGCATTGACAATTTCTCATTTTTTCATAATTATGCCGATGTCGGGATTAACCACGAACATCACATCAACAATTCATTATAACCTCACATGTGTCCAAATAACACTTATAACATATGATTGCATCCTTCTTAACATGAAGGTTGGCAATATTGCCATTAAAGCTTGAGACATGAACATGGTACAAAAAAATGCTTACAAGCAATATATCATTAACATGAACATTGCATAATCAACATGGCATAATAGACATGTCTAACATGAAGATATTACCACCCCTAAGACATTAGTATGGACATTAACATGGACATTAGCATGAACATTACATGGAGTATAACACATGGCCATTAGCATGGAACTAACATGTCCATTGATATTAACATGAACTAACATTAATATTAACACGGACTAACATGAAACATAGAAGTAGTTTAACATAGAAACATATTAATGTTAGCAAATTAATAGGTTAACACGTTAAGCTAACATGCTAAGGACATATTAACATTAGCACATGGACAAGGTAATGGTAGCACATGGAACATGTTGGCTTGCATATTAGTATATAGACATAATTAAGGCATAAATGTGATTACTAACATGAACCAACATAGCCAAGGAATTTAACATAGAAACATAGGAATATATTAAGCTAACATGCTAACATCGAATAGAATATGTGAGTTTGCTAACATAATCATGGCATTATAAATCAAAAAGCTATAACATCTATTGAAGTGCTGGAAATATCATTCAGTTTTCAAACAGTGCTATTTTCATGAAATTGCAGTTAGAATATGATGACAATGTAAACTACAAAGTTGTAGATATGGAAGTTTTACATACACCCATCAAATTTCAAAAAATAATATGAAGTGTGTGATTTATGGTGCTCAATTTAGTAACAGTTAGCAATTCTGCAGAAAAACAGATCAACTGCCTCAACTAAATCAATGTATTACTTATATCTACAATCAAACTTGGAAAAGTTGTATAACATGAGAGTTGTAGATTAGGAAGTTCTGATTTTCTTAATATCCTAAATCATCTAATTTCATTAAGTATTTTGGTCGTTATCATTGTCTTAGTACAGGGTGTCAAAACAGGCTGAAATTTGCTATGTTGCAAACAAAACCCTTTTTCTCCTAATATTTGAACTGAACATATGTCAAATTATATATGAACATGGTGTAGAATTTCATGAGCTATACTAATATAATTTTTCAGGATTTTTATTATTCTATAATGAGCAGTATACACAGATGAACATATGGTATTTCAGCAGAAAATCTGAAACAGAATCATGTTGCATCACAACCCAATTCCTACTAAACACAAATCCTAAAACTAATCCTAACTAGGATGTTAGGAAATCCTACCTCAACAAGTCCTTCTAATAGTCTTTGGCCCTTCTTAGTCGTTGTAGGTCTTTAAGCTTTATCTCCTTCTACTCATTCTCCTTCAGTTCCTCTTCAAAGATTGTTGGTGAAATGAGGATCTTTGTGGTTTATGGTTGTAAGAAGAATCTCCTCTTTCTTTTGTTTTTGGAGGTGGAAGGAGTGGAGGTTGAGGTGGTGGAATGGTGGTGGGAGAGGTGGAGCTAAGGGAGGAGAAAGAAAGAGAATGTGGCCCAAAGGAGAGAGATGGAGAGAGAGAATGAAAGCATGAAAAATTCTCTTTTCCTTTTCTTTTCTAAAATTTTTCTCCTTTTAAAATCTCATTCCATGGATGAATCATCTCGTAATCTCCTCTCCTCGTGCCACCTAGCTTGAAGGTTGGTAGGATTCATCTTCCCAATGACACCTAGTAAAGAGTTAGGTGAAAATTAATCTCTAAATGACACCTAGCAAGGAGGAGGTGGCATGGCATGTCAAATTAGGAAAGTAATTTCTAAATAAATGAGAATACATGAATTAATACACCATACCATCCTAATACATAGTATTTCATCCAAATACTTCATTTATATAATTCAAATGATGTTCTAAAATTATTTTAAAAATAATTTACCTATTAGAAAATTATTGAAAATTCATGAAAAATACCCAATAATCGCATACGTACATATACATAAAAAAAATACGTACATTATACTCGTATATACGGAAACGGGGTATTACAATTCTAAAGCCCTAAAACCTTAAATATAGGTATATCTTAGGTGAATTTGACTCTCGGTCCACTTATTACAAAAAGTTCCATCATTCTGAAACAGTTGATTTTGCAATAATTGGATCGATGGTCAAATATCGTTATATTCACCTTTTTTGGTATGTTGATCTTTCATGATTTGTAGAACACATCTAAAAAAATTCATTAAAAATAAAAAGAAATGATGCATATGCGCATCAATTTTTCGTACTGATAGCACATATGCATTATCATGTACGTGGATATATATGAGAATAATGAGAATCATATGATATATGAGGTTAAGCCTCATGTTGGCCTCCGAAACTGTACCCGTTACTATTTTTTGGAGAACCGAAACCATTCATTTTGATTTTCATATTCTTTTAACCCTAAAATATCAAACATCGGGTGATCCTAGGGGGGTTTGCCTATTCATCCCCACATAGCAAAAGCTTTATTCATGCAAAACTATTAAAATTTGTGATGGATGGATGAACAAACAAAACCTATTGGGGTCACTCGATATTTGGTGTTTTAGAGTTTTAGAATATGTAGATTAAAATAAATGGTTCTGATCATCAAAAAATAATAATGAAGGGTGGAGTTATGGAGGTGTGTATGAGGCTTAACCCCATATGTTGGATACCCTTTTTCTATCTCCATTTTCTATCTCCTAAACTCTTGATGAAAATAACTCACTAACAAACTTTAATTTATTTTCGTCATAAGTTTGATGTTATCAATTTGGACAATATCATTCCCATGTCATTTCTCCCACTAACTTCGTATATTCATGGTCAAATGTTTTAACAATCTTATCAAAGTTATTATTCCAACTTCAGATGAATATTTTCGATCATACCTGAGCTTAAGCAGCTTACACGATTATTCTTTACTGATATTGAAACTTTTTGATTCTTTTAAACTCACTCTTCTAAATCATCATCCAGAAATATCATAAATTTATATATATTTCAAATCAATGTAGCTATAAATGACATAGGTTTCAAAATCATGAGATGCAGCTACTAGCACCATAATAGACACCACAATGATCTCATTGTCTTATCTTATAAGTATGCTAACTATGCTAACTCATTGTCTTAACTCTTAAGACTTGGTTATTGCTTCACATCAAGAATTTATGATAATTTTAGACTGAACTTTATTCAACATGTCTTAATCAAGTGCACACTCTCGTAATGAAAGAGATGTCATGGTGATATTCTAATGGAACATGCCAAATCAAATATGGTGTCAATCCTTTTGTTCAAACATCTCGAATGAATTAGAATAACCCAAAAGAGAATCCAATTCTTGGTGAATAGTAAAGAAAAAAATTCATAAGCTCGATGATTCTTATCTTTGATCTAATCGAAATATCTTGATACCTTTACCCATTTATTTCTCTACATCATATCATATTCTTCGAATTTTTTTAAACTTTGAATTTATGTTTCAACAAGATCCGATATCTAAGTTAAAAAAATTTATTGATGAATGTTGTGACCTCCTCTTATATTTTGTAAATAACAACTATTGTATATAATCTTAAAAGTTCATAAACTCTTCCTTTGATCATCAATTTCTTGAGATCATATTTGTAAATTTCACTTGGCTCATGATCATAAATGGAACATTATATATTTATATTAAATTTGCTTTGTCCGTTTACATTATCATAAGCAAGTTTGGTTCACTTATAAAGTGTACCTCTTATGTGATCTTTGTATGTTGTAGAACTACTAGAAATTGCCCATGCCATGGGCACGAAGAAAGTCGTCGTCCGGGCGCAAATGCGGAGAGAAGTGATCGCCAAAGTGAAAAAAGCGTGGGTATGTGAGAGAGAAGGGTCGGGGCAAAAGGAGGAAAAATAGGGACTACAACGCAAAAAAAATCACCAAAACCCCACCCCAAAACCAAGCCAAGAACCCCACCCAACCCCAATGGGGCCCCCACCGGCGTCCCAGTCAGCAACCCAAAATATGACTGGGACAAAACTGCTTGTTGTATTAGAAATTACCCGTGCCAGGAGGGCACGGAGACAGTCGTCGTCCGGGCGCAAATGCGGAGAGAAGTGATCGCCAAAGTGAAAAAAGCGTGAGAGAGAGAAGGGTCGGGGGGCAAAAAGAGGAAAAACAGGGACTAAAACGCAAAAAAAATTACCAAAACCCCACCCCAAAACCAAGCCCAGAACCCCACCCAACACCCACGGGGCTCCCACCGGTGTCCCAATCAGCAACCAAAATATGACTGGAACAAAACTGCCACGTAGAACAAAATTTAAAAAACGTCGTCATTTGTATAATAGATGTTTTATTTTAGTACATATAATTACTAAAATTCTAAGGTAACCAAAATATTATTTATTAAGATACATGTTCACATCATTTGTTTCATAAAATAACTTTATATCATTATTTATCAAATAATAAAGTTGATATAATAGGACTCATAATAGTAATAAAGTATATTTAAAATTTTGAGAGAGAGAGAGAGAGTATTTATGTATATGTATACAAACACACACAAAATTACTATTATCTAGAATACTAAGATAACGCAACCATTTATTAAACCATTAAATTTGATAAAATTTTCTCTTCCTTTATCAAATAAAGAAATTGATACAATGTTTATTACCTTATAAACTATATAACTGTAATTATGTGCAACTAAAATTATTTTAGTATAAAAATTACTATTATCTAAAATTACTATGGTCAAGCAAAAATTTAATTATTAAATTAACAGATGTGAGAACATGTAGAATCATCTCACTATCTCTGAGTATTTTACTTCTTCTTAGTCACTGTAAACAATTACAGATGTTAAAACTTGCTCTGGTAACTCATACACTTGTGGTACAACAAAAAGAGTATGTTTCGAATGACAAACACACCTAAAGTTGAGACATTACCATGCCACTTCTTCTTTAAGGACTCCAAGTAATCCTTGCAATTTCTCGTTGAGTGCACAGACCTATGACAAAAGAAACATTATCCCTTTACAACCTTATCTTTCTTCGCATTTACCTTCTTGGTACCTCCCTTAGGCATGGTAAACTTTAGGGGTGGCAAATTGCACCCGGCCCGGCCCGACCCGACCCGAACCCGGCCCGAACCCGGCCTCTTGGGTCGGGTATGGGTAGGGGTCAATTTGGGTCGGGTCAGATCAGGTTGACCCGACCGATCCGAATAAAATCCGGGTCGGGTACGGGTTTGACCCATCAACCCGATTGACCCGAATTCCACCCGGTAATATATTAAATATAAATATAAATATATACTATAATAGGCTTTCCTTTCAAAACTTCATTTTGGGAGTGTTGGTTAACACAATTTGTTGGGTTGTTCATGAATCCATGTTGGCCCCTCTTTGATTCCCGGTGGAAGCAATTGTTAGGTAATTTATTTCTATTAAATTTTGTTATTCCCAAGCCGAACTCGACCCGAACCCGACCCACACCCGACCCGAACAAGCCGAACCCGACCCGAACCTGACCCACACCTGACCCGAACCCGACTTGCATGATAAACCGGGTCGGGTGCGGGTGACCAGGTTTACAACCGGGTCGGGTACGGGTTCTCAAACACTGACCTGGATTTAATCCAGGTCGGGTTTGGGTTCACCCCTATTCGGGTCGGGTCAAACCCGACCCGACCCGACCCGACCCGACCCGTTTGTCGCCCCTAGTAAACTTCTTCTTTCTCTGATGACTTTCATTGGGATGAAGAAGAAGAGCTACTAAACATAACCGATATCGTTTCCTTCGTAAATGAACTCTTTGTTTGCCTCAACATATTGAGTAGTTTTGGTAGTGTGTATTCTAGTGTGTTCATATTGAAATTCAACGTGAATTGAGTGAAGGTACTAGTAAGAGACTAAAGAATTATATCAATATATAATTCACTGTCCAACATAAAGCCCAACTATTCAACTCAATTAATCCAATCATCTTGAGAACGTGATTTTAGATTATGGTTCCATCTACCATCTTCATTTGGAACAAGTTTCTCGAAGTGTCGAAACTTACGATTCGAGATTGCTCTCTTTATATAACTCGTTTATATTGAGAAATATGAACTAAACGTCCATATTCTTGTGACTCCATTGGAACTCATTACTCATAGAAGCCAACACGAGATACTTGGTATCTGTACAGTCTTGAGTCCAGGTCTTATAGAGTTCTATGTCTACATAAATGGGCTCCTCAATGGGTGTGTTGGGTGCGGTTGCTTCTAGGATGTATGTGATATAGGTTAATGCAACCTTTACGTTTCTTAACCAATCTTTATAATTAGGTCCAGTGAGTTTTTCCTTTTCAAAAATAAGTTTAAGGCCAGATATTATGGTGTAAATGATATATAAAAGAATTATGATAACGGAAAGTAGATGTTCTTAAATTATTAGATTGTTTTTATCTAATTACTTTCTCCCACTAATTTTAGCAAATATCTTAACCCCAAAAGATAGACGAATATTAATATCTTTGTTATGAACGAGAAACAGATTTGGAGAAGGGTTGAGGCTAGGAAACCCCTAGCCTCCTTTATATAGTATTCATAATGGGTACTCATGTGGGTGGATACCCAATAGGCCCAATGGGTCCTATTCATAACACTTCCCCTTATCCAACCAACGTGGTATACTCGACTTTATGAATACTGAATGATTCATTAGTACTACTGAGTATCTTAAGGGGTGGATACTTCTGGATCCAAGTTAAGGGTAACTGCCTCGTTAAAAACCCTTAGCTATGGAAAACCCTGTGGGAAAAACCAATAGCGAAGGGAAAAGATTACAGCACTCCATAACTTCCCCTGATTTGGGGATGTGTCGAGGGGTGGATACTTCTGGATCCAGAGTCAATGTGGTTGCCTCATTAAAACCTTGACTATGGAAAACCCTGTGGGAAAAACCACTAGCCAAGGAAAAAGAGTACAACTCTACAGTTGACTCCCCCTAATCTGATCAAGCTTCAGGCTTGCAGATCTCCTATATATCTATACATTTATCTCCTATGTGTCTATACATCCATCTCATCTACAACATTCCGAAAGCAAAAGTAAAGTACAAGCATCACTCATCTATACAAGTTTCACTCATATAAGGCAGTAGCTGAAACTGAAGGAGCGCTACGAACTTGGTAGACAGCTCCACGTCTCAATCGTCAATATCTGCAAATGTACTTCAGGACCTGGCTTTGTATGTTCTTGAACTGCTCCCTGGGTGATGAGCTTCTCGGGATAGTAGGAGGATGTAGACTTGGAAGGATTCTGTGTAGATCTTTAGGAGGTGGACGTCCCTTTTATGCCATTCATCGCGATGATCTGTAACCTGCGTATGCAAATACATTTAACATAGAGGATTTTTCCTCGACCCTTGGAGATAGCGCAGAAGCTACATATCTCTGGTCCAGTGGTGCGCTGGGGGCACTGCACTGTACCTGGCTAATAGCTATACTGCTAACGCTCAAAAGAGACGCATGCAGTTGGCCAGGTAAAAGAGTGTTTCAAAGACACTTAAGGTACTTCTGGACCATATATATTCTTCCCCTCTTCCAGCTAACGGAAAGGGGTCTTTTAATGTATATCCATACAACCAAATAGGTGTATTTGGTGGAGAATGAAATTAATGTTTCTTCATCAATCATCATTGTATGAAGTTTACATCTTCGGGATGATTAATTAACGTCATCTTCAGGATGATAGTTCATTTCCAGGATAATAGTTCATCTTCGGGATGATTGTTCATCTTCAGGATGATTAATGTTCTGTAAGCCTAAAATTTATGCCTAGCTAGGGCTTTCATATCATATCATATCTGATAGATAGGCTTTAACAGATATTTCGGTAATTTCTCTTCAGGAGATCCGATAATATTTTGAGTTATTAAAATAATCTCAATTCTTTTAATTTGCTCTCTTAAGAACAATACTGTTTATAAGAGGTGCAAACAACAACCTTTTAGTATGAGTCCTTTAAGGATCTCTGTCTAGGTTGTCTTTCCTTTAATCATATTATTAATATGTGTCCCAAAAAGAAAGGAAAGTAAAAATTTGTACATGCAGTTGAAGAAATTTTATATCGGCGATGTTGTCACATCCAATAGCAACATCAACCAAAAATTCCCTCCTTTTGCCATTCGTTGGGTTACGCCTTGATATAAACGAGTCGATGCATCAGATTCATCTTGTAAGTGAGTTCAGCTCATCTTACTTGATTACTTCCTGGTTTGAGCGATTTATACCTCTAAAAACTATAGCAAATTAAAATGCTTATAGCTAACGATTTTATTTTAATTCTCCTTCAATACTCAGTTATCCCACAGGATTTGATATCATTTTTGATACCAGGACTTCAGGTCCAACACCTCATATTTCATAAATGAGTCCAGCTCACCTTATTATTGCCTCATTCCACATTATTATAATTTGGCCAAATCTCTCTCTTTGCTTCAGGCAAAGCAGAGTTGTGGAAACGATATTTTATATTTAACTGGCAAAATGAAATATGAGAGAATTTGTCGACAAAATGTGTTCTTTCTTGTCCAAAACTCGCCCCGTACGTACTATAATCATTTGATTTCTCCCAGAGGTGTCTCCTTCACGACGCGTTAAAGAGGTGAAGGTTCTGGGACGGGTAAAGAATATGGATAGATCCAGAATTGGTCCTTAGCAACCAAGTTGCAATAAGGTTCTGGATTTGAGCTCACTTTCCTGTGGTGGTATTGTTTTTTCGGTCTCCAAGAGTAGATCTCTCTTTTGGAGCCTAGTGGTATGTCCTCTCATCCATTGAGGATATCCACTTCTGCTACTGGTGGATTGCATCCAATATATTTGGTATGTCAATCCTAGCTGGATTTTTAGTAGCAGGGATGTGAAAGTTTTGACAATATCTATATTATCAGTAACTATGTCTGATAACTGTTTTAACAGTTTCATAAGTGTGGATCTTCAGGATCTCATCACATTTCATGATAACCAGATCATAGGTATTAATGATTTAAATGGTCATTTGAGCTTTAGGCTCATGGATGATTGTAGTATTTCTGTTGAAACTGATTCTGGGACATTAAAGTTGTGAGGGATCTTCAGGATCTCATCAAATCTTTAAAATAGGATCATCAATGCACGTCTTAGGAGAAGTGAATTTAAATGCTTCCCCTGTTCAGAGTGCTCAGACTCTATTTATCTGGGATATTTACTTCCGATAAATAGTTCTGTATTTTGATGGTCTATAGTGGTGATATGGGGGTGTCTACTCATCATGGCACAATCTATAAGATGTGCTCTAAACGCTTCCCCCGTCAGAGGTTTTCGGAAACTGTTTATATGCGGTGATCAGACTCATATAAATAGGTTCTAAGGAGGCGTTTTGATGGTTTGCAATGTAATTGCATGTTCCCATGTGGTCACCTACAACTGGATTTTTAATGGATAAGAAATCCATTTAAATCATTTTAATGATTTATATTACCCATACTTGGATGTGAACACAAGCTTCAGGGTGTTCATTATTTTTCGAGTTGTAAAACATTTAAATTTCCCAGTGTTATCCAAAGTTACCTCCATTTTATAAAAGAATGTGGTTGGATAATGACCATTTATTTAGAGGATATATTGATGAGTACACCAAGGGTACATCATCAGTTCGGTTAAGGGAGTGGACGAAGCCTATTTATATCCCTTAAATACTCTCAAGAGACCTAAAGGTCTTCATTATCTTTAATGATGATGGTATATCATCTTAAATTCATTTGAGGAAGTGGGGAGAGTCAAGGTCCATGTGAATGGAGATGATCTCATTATCATTTTTCCTTTTTGAATAGGACAATGAAAGTTTCACCCTTTTTGAAGAATCTTCGGGTTCGTCTGGTTGATGATGTCTTGCATCATCACTCCAGGGTGATATCGATCCAAAGTTGGTCGATTCTGGACACTTCTAGTGTTCCAAAAATAATTCCTCTTTTGAATTTATGTGGCACTTTTGAAAAGTCCATTAAAATGCTCAAGTTAATTTTGTCCGGTAATAGTTGAACTGTGTTCAAACTGTGAAGGATTACATCTTCACTTTGACTATTGTGCGGATCATTTTGGGGCAAAGCTTCAGGCTTCATTTATTTCTTGAGTCATTAGGGATTTCGTTTTGACGAATATCCTTTTTGAAACTGTATAAGTTTCAGAGAGTATATGGCATCCTCATTTTATTTTTTAGGGGTATTCAAGATAGCAATACATACGCAGTAAAATAAAATGTATTAAAACTACAAGAGAATAATACCGATGATAAGTCAACAAGTGACATAGTGTGATGTGTGCTCTTGAAAACATACAACAATAATTATGCTCATTTAAGACTTATGTTATGACAACAGATTATGTTTGATTTCAAAATTTATTTGTCCTCGGGGAGTAGCAAAATATACATAAGGTCAATTTAGACTTTCGTCGTTTGACTAGATATGTATGTATTTTTATATGGCATAAGTTAATGCACATTCATATTTGCAAAAAAACATTATGGCTCTTATCAGAATTCCGGTCTGATTTTGGCTTGCCATTGCTTACTCCATGTCGAGGTATATCGTATCTTCTCTTTCCCATTTAATCCAAGACTTCCCCTGTTTTGAGTTTTCCTTCTTTTTATTTCAGGTCATGTTTGATCCTGAACTTCCCCTGATTTCAATATTCCTTATTTATAAAGGACAATGAAAGTTAGTCTTTCTAAGGAGACATAAGCAGGGGTTTGAGCAAATTATTTATACTTCCACTTTTCTAATTAATAAGGGACTTTAAAAAGTCTATTTGAATGCTCGAGTATAGCTTCAGGCCATTTACTTGAGTCGTTCAAATTTTATGTGGATAGTTTACAATGCTCAGAGGGGAACAAATACGTGGGTGCGTAATATATTTCTCACTTATTCATTAAGCCACGACTTCAGGCGTATGCTTATATTCAAGGCTAGAAAAAATCTTTCCTTGTAAAAATAAATGAGAGTACTCTTTTAACGAGTTTAGCGGTATTATGGAAAACTTCTGGTGTCCATATTGGATTATATAGATCATGGATCTTATATATCTGTTTACCGCAAAGTGTGCATCTTTTATAAAGATAGCAATTATAATTTTCGCATAAACCATCGTATTTATTTTATTAGGGAGAGAGAATGTTGACTTTTGATTTTGAACTTCAGGTTCATTTTGTCAAAGTGGATATGATATTAAACTTTTTGAAATCATTATTGTCTTATTGTCATAAATATCGTCATATCATGAGCCCATCATACATATAATGTAAAGCTTTTTAAACTAAATATTATGTTCAATTGAAATGAAACAAGTATGATGTACACATGCTATTTATATGCTGCAGGCATTTTTTAAAAAACTTATCGCAGGTATATAGTCTAGCAATAGGCGTTGAACTATATTAAAGTGATTTTAGCATGCTTTTTGACAGTTTCATTGTAACATTAACATGGTATTAAAATAATTAACATCCACGCAATTAATGCATAAACAATGAAAACTAAAATGACTTAGGACTATGGGGATCAGCCAGCCGACACCGAAATAAAAAGAAGTACAGTCCGAAGTTACATCAAAAATAGCATGAAAGAATAAAATACAACTCAGGAACTTCAGAGAGAAGCCCCTATCTTCATTGTGCGTACGCCTTCAGCTCCTTTTTGGTGTCCTTCGGTCTTCTTTTTACATTTATATCCTCACTTACAAATTTCTCTAAAAAAAAAGAAAAATTGCAGGAAATTTAAAACGGTGTCGGAAACCTGGCTGATCCCTAAAAACATAGCCTAAAATTTGCACATCCACGCAGATAATATATTCGAGACATACAACCACGCAGATAATCAAAAACACAGGCATTTTAAAATAATTTAAAATTGTGTGTGACGTGCAAAAAAACATTTTTTTTGAAAAACTTTTTGCCTTTTTGATCCATATTTTACTGTTTTATTTTACCGCTTTAAACCCTTTCAAAATTTCTTTTAAGTATTTTGGGCTTTTTAGTGCCAAAAATAATTAAAATAATTTATGTGGATGTGCTAATTTTCTGGCCTTTTGGGCCATGAAAACAACCCATTAGGGTTAATATTGGGCCTCCCCCGAAAAATAGCCCGTTAGGGTTAGGGTTTCAGGAAACCCTAGGGGGGGCCCGCGGCGTATCGCCGCAACGGCTGGCCGCGTAGGGCGCGGCCGCCGTGGCGGCGGGTCGCGGCCTGCAGGCCGCGGCAACTGGCCGCGGCCTGAGGCCGCGGCCGCCGCGGCTACAGGCTGCGGCAACTGGCCGCGGCCTGGGGCCGCGGCGCAGGGCCGCGGCCTGGGGCCGCGGCGCAGTGCCGCGGCCTCAGGCCGCGGCTGCCGCGGCGTTCGTTTTCCGCCGGCGGCGCAAAGGGCGCGCCGCCGTTCCGCCCTACGGGCGTGCGGTTTTTTTGGATTAAAGGCGGGGAGGTAAAAATCGGATTTTTCAACAATTTTTGATCGCTAAAAAACAAGTTTTTATTGTTTTAAACATGCAGATCTATTTAAAACGGTTGAATTTCACCGAGTTTATAAACTTTTTGATCCTAAAACATGCAGATCTAATGAGAAACGCAAGTTTAGATCTAAAAAGTTTGGATTTTTACCTCTAGATTCGACGAGGAATCTAGGCGACGGTTGGTGAAGGATGCCCTTTTCGCTCCCCGTTGAGAAGATTACGATCTTCTTGAATCTGAGCGATTGGTGGATCTCCTTCCCCGCGAGCCGCCGTCTCCTCCAATGAGCGTGATCGTGCTGATAACGTGTTATGAACGAGAAACAGATTTGGAGAAGGGTTGAGGCTAGGAAACCCCTAGCCTCCTTTATATAGTATTCATAATGGGTACTCATGTGGGTGGATACCCAATAGGCCCAATGGGTCCTATTCATAACAATCTTAATTTTATAGTGGGAATTAAGATCTAACTATCAAGAGTTTGATAACCTTGACCATCATCAAGTTATTTCACTCCACAGAAGATAGACAAACTCTTCGTCAATTACAACTCTGTGTAATTCCCAATTATGATTTTTGTACCAAATTCTTTTATAACCTTGACTATCACCAATAAATCATAAAGTATTAGTTAGTTAGTTTTTGTATGTTTTTATTCAGCTAGAGAAAGGTATACATATTCTTCACTGACTCCAACAAGGTCATATGCGTGTCCATCCATGGTTAACAAAAATACATCACTTAGTAGTAATGCTAATAGCTTGACCGTTGCCAACAACTATATTATTATTAAATGTTACGAGTTGAGGGAGGCCCTTTGGCACCCTCCTCATTTATCCCTCCATTTACACCACCACCCCACTAAGCCTTTAGTAGGTGACTCTTGGGCTACTACAATGAGAATGTGAATAAAGGTAGAGCCATGGTGTTTTGCCATGTTTACTCATTCCTATTGCAAGAAAATTTTGTCTCTCTCTCTCAACACGTTATCAGCACGTGTCTTCTACAAATTTTGAGCCACTAAAATTATTCCCCTCTAAATCAAACTCCTACGCGAAGGAATCTAATTGCTGTTGCGACGATCCATTGCGATTTTTCATTGCGACATTTCCTAGGCATTTGGGAGCGGGATTTCTATCTTCGGATTTTTCTTATTACGATCGTCCCTAGATCTTTGATCTAGAGGTAACTTTTTCGATCCCGTAGATACTTACACAATATTGTTAGCTATGATTTTATATAGCTTTTCTTGAGGCTTGTATAAATCTGTAAGATCTTGATAAACATCAAAATTTTAAAAAAAACCCCAGCAAAAACCCTTGAACCCCCTTCCCACAGACTCTGTCACGATCGGCCCCCACCCCCCCCACGGGGGGCCCACGCTAATCCCCCCGAAGGGTGGCTCTGTCGTTCGGACCCCCCGGCGGGGGGGGGGGGGGGGGGTTCATTGCGTCGCCCCCCGAAGGGGGGGCTCTGTTGTCCGCACCCCCCGGCAGCGGGGGGGGGGGGGGGGGGGGGGGGGGGTTCACTGCGTCGCCCCCCGAAGGGGGGCCTCTCTAATGTCGTCCACACCCCCCGACGGCGAGGGGTTCACTGCGTCCCCCCCGAAGGGGGGGCCTCTGATTTCGTGATTTCGACAGGGGGGTCTGTATGCGCCCCCCGGACGGGGGGGGGGGGGGGGGGGGGTCTTTCGTCTACGCGCTGCCCCCAAGGCGAGGGGGGCTCTCTGTGTGCCGCCGCGTGAGAATAGGGAGAACTAGATCTGTAAAATGCTGGGGTTGGGGACTTTTCACATTCCCTTACACATATCCTAAAATTTTGTTTTAGGGCTTATATTCAATTGAAATTTTTGAACATTACAGCCCATGGGCCTGCAGCCCAAATCTTAATAATAAATTAGTTGGGCTGTTTATTGGGCCTGAAGCCCAGTTCATAACAATGAAAATGAGTTTTATTTTTCTTATGGGCCCGCAGCCCCAATCAGATTAATAATTAATTTTGTCTTCTAATTTGGACCAGAAGCCGAGTTAATCAAATCGCAAATTAATATGATAATTATTTTTGCAATCGGGCCTGCTGCCTGCCTCTAGCTCACAAGTATTGCAGATTATGTTATTTTATCTGCTATTTTTCAATTGTTAAATCCCTTAAACATTGGATATTATGTAAAACATCTCTCTTGCATTATTAATTATTTATGGATTATTAGGATTTTTCAAAATATAATTATCTTAAGGATCCAGCGACCGCTCTGTCGTTAGTCATCTTACCTAACGGTATATGACGTCTCCTCGTGGTTCGAGAGATTATTATATTTTATAATTTCTTTTTTCATATTATATATACCTAAGTTATATGTGTGGTTGTTTACTTTGTGCATGTAGCATATTAAAAACTGCGTGAATGTTTATATAAGTTAAAATGTGTTTTTGGGATCGGCCAGTTTGATACCTTTAATTTCCTTGCACTTTTATTTTCTTTTGAGA
This sequence comes from Scilla litardierei, assembly GCA_030789695.1. NCBI lineage: Eukaryota > Viridiplantae > Streptophyta > Magnoliopsida > Asparagales > Asparagaceae > Scilla > Scilla litardierei. Next base: position 18,108,683 of record CM061136.1, read on the forward strand.
GAATTTGTAAGTGATGATTGTATGTATAAATGCCAAAGACCGGTGTACCAACAAATGAAGACGGAGGTGAAATTTGCAAAATATAGGAACCCCTTCTGGGTTTCCAACTTGTATTTTTCTTTTCTTTATGAACTATAAATCAGACTTTGGACTTTGTACGTTTTTGAGTATCTGGCCGATCCCCACATTTTACTTATTTTATTCTTTATGCATGAATTTACATTTTTAATTAATTCATGCTTATTTTAAATTACATAGATAAATGGCAAAATTGGCAAGCGTCGATTTCGAGGTTCTTGATGCTACAGGAAAGAATTACCTAAGTTGGCGAGTGGACCTGAAATTCCACTTGCGTTCGATGGCTCTCCTTGGCTCAATTTTGGCTCCTTCATCAGCCCCAGTAGCGGCCGATGCTTCTGCTAGTAAGGCCCTAGAAGCGACCCAATCATCCAGCAGCACTCATACCACTGTTTCTGATATGGATAAGGCGAAAGCCATTATCTATATCAGAAGACATATAGATCGAACCTTAAAGGCCGAATACCTAACGGTAGAGGACCCAATTGAGTTGTGGACAATGCTGGAGGCACAGTATAAACATCAAATTGATGTAATATTACCACGTGCCAGTTATGAGTGGGAGAACCTCAGACTTCAGGACTATAAGTTCGTTGCTGAGTATAACTCTGCACTTTATAATATCACCTCACGCCTGAAGTTGTACGGTGAAGAAGTGACTGAGCATCGCATGTTGGAAAAGACATTACCTTGTTTCACGAGAAAGATGCAATCCTCATGCAGCAGTATCGTGAACGCAACTTCACGAATTTCTCTGATTTGATCTCTTGCCTCCTTAGGGCAGAGCAGAATATAGATTTACTGCTTGCCACTCATAATTTGCGTCCTGCTGGTACTGTCCCTATCTCTGAAGCCCATCATGTTTCTCCCCAGAAGTGGAAAAATAAGAAGAAGGCTAGAAAGAGCCTCAGGGACTGCAGGGGAAAGCAAGCAGAGACTACTGTCTGAGCTGAACACCAGCCCTACCTCCTTGATCTTCTTTCCAAACAAAGGAAAAGCTGTAATGAAGCCATCACGAGGAGCAGCACCCCAGACCAACAACAACAACAACAAAGGAAAGAGAAACTTCACATGGAAGCGTAAGAACACTGATCAAGTGTCAATTCCTAAGAAGAACTGGGAGAGTAAATGCCATAGATGTGGCATGACTGGACATTGGTCCAGAAACTGCCGCACTCCTTGCCACCTCCAGGAACTGTATCAGACGAGCCAGAAGTCTCTGCCTGAAACAAAATTGGCGACTGTTCAGCCACAAACGAATTTCACTTTAAAAGACTTCGAGAATGATGACCTGCTCGATTGAGCCCTATCTTTATATATATGCATTTAAAATTACATGTAGCTTCATCTTTAGTTTGTTTTTGTACGAACTTTTATTTGAATGTCATTTTTCATTTACTTAAATAAAATTTCTTTTTGATTATATAGATGAAGTATGAGTGCCTAGTGGACAGTGCCTCAACGCACACAATCCTTCGCAAACATTGCTATTTTAATAGCATAAATAAATATGACGGTCCTGTTATCACAATTTCAGGACTGTCCAAAAATAATCGAAGGAACTGGTGAAGTAATAATATTGCTCCCAAATAACACAAGACTTCAAATAAAGAATGCATTATTCTCTCCTAAATCAAATAGGAATCTCGTAAGTTTTAAGGACATTCATTTAAACGGATATCACTTAGAAACTAGAGATGAAAATAAAGTTGAATATCTGTATGTAACTCGTCAAAAAGATGGCCTGAAGACCATCTGCGAACGATTCAAGAGACACCCGTCGGGTCTCTACCATACATACATTCAACCAATAGAAGCCAATATGACTGAGCACCAGCCGTGCCCATCATTGCCAGAGTTCCAACTCTGGCACAACAGACTTGGTCACCCTCGATCAGCTATGATGCGACACATCATCACTGAATCCCGTGGACATAATTTGAAGAACCTGAAGATTCTTTATACGGGTGAATTTCCTTGTCCTCTTATTTCAAGGGAAAACTAATAATGAGACCCTCCCTGCTGAAAGTGGGATTAGAGTCTCCTGGTTTCCTTGAGAGAATCCATGGTGACATTTGCGGGCCTATTCACCCCGCAAGTGGCCCATTTCGGTACTTCATGGTACTGATTGATGCATCCACTAAATGGTCTTATGTGTGCCTCTTGTCCACCCGCAACCTAGCTTTTCCAAAGCTATTGGCACAAATAATAAGGGTGCGGGCTCATTTCCCCGATAACCATATCAAGAAACTACGTCTTGATAATGCGGACGAATTCACTTCACTGGCATTCGAAGACTATTACCAGGCAACATGTAGTGAAGTTGAACATCCAGTAGCACATGTTCACACCCAGAACGGATTAGCAGATTCTCTTATAAAGAGACTCCAATGGATTACACGTCCATTGCTTATACAATCCCAGTTGCCCGTGGATGCTTGGGGGCATGCTATTTTACATGCCGCATCACTTATTAGGATAAGGCCCTCTGGAGGTCATACATTATTCCCGATGCAACTTGCATATGGTGCACCTTCGGATATCTCTCATTTGAGAGTGTTTGGTTGTGTGGTATATGTCCCAATAGCACCACCTCAGAAGACCAAAATGGGTGCTCAACGTCGTCTAGGTATCTATATTGGGTTTGATTCGCCCTCCATTATCAGATACCTAGAACCCTTCAGAGGGGATGCATTTAAGGCACGTCTTGCTGACTGTGAATTCGATGAGAATTTTTTTCTGAAACTAGGCACACAGTCTAAGAAGCCTGAAGCTACTGAGACCATTACTTGGGACCAGAAGTCTTTGTCCCTATATGATCCACGTACTAATCTGTGTAAAGATGAGATCCTGAAAATCATTCACATTCAGAATACAGTACATCTTCTACCGGATAAATTTATAGACAACCAAAAGATTGTTCGTTCACACGTCCCTGCTGCCAACACGTCAGCTAGGATTGACATCCCCAAAGATGGATGCAATCCATCAGCAGCAGAATTGGCTATACCTAAATTGAAAAGAGGATGCCCACCAGGTTCAAAAGATAAAGTTCCTCGAAAGAGGAAGATTCCTGGAGATAATAAGATTATCCCTCCACAGGATGCTGAGCTCAGACCAGCTACTTCTCCCCTCCTTATTTCTCCTGCAGAGGAAACAATAGGAGAAACATCATTAAATTTTGTACGTACTGGAGAGGTACTGGACAGACATAGCATAGTCGATGACGACGATTTTGCATTCGCTATTGCCGTTCACGTCACTGAATACGACGATGACGTCGAACCACGATCTCTAGCGGAATGTAAACGCAGAGATGATTGGCCAAAGTGGGACGAGGCAATAAGAGTAGAGCTGGACTCACTCTTGAAACGCAAAGTCTTTGGACCAATAGTCCAAACACCAGTAGGTGTTAAATCTGTGGGATATAAGTGGGTTTTCGTAAGAAAAAGAAATGAAGAAAATGTGATCGTTCGCTACAAGGCACGCCTTATAGCCCAGGGTTTTTCCCAAAGACCGGGGATTCATTATGAAGATACATATTCCCTGGTCATGGATGCGAACACATTTCGATTTTTAATAAGCCTAACTTCTATAGAAAGCCTAGAAATACAGATCATGGATGTTGTGACTGCATATCTATATGGCGATATAGATAATAAGATCTATATGAGACTTTCTGAAGGGATTAATCTACCCCCAGAGATGAAAGAGAAACCTCGGGACGTATTCTCTGTAAGGCTGCATAGATCATTATCTGATCTAAAGCAATCGGGCAAAATGTGGTATAACAGACTTAGTGAGTTCCTTGCACAGTAAGGATTCACAAATAATGACGTATGTCCGTGTATCTTTATCAAAAGAACGGGAACATGATTCGTCATCATAGCAGTTTATGTTGATGACTTAAATCTCATAGGATCTCATGCAGAGATCAATGAGATATGTGAAAGCCTAAAGCATACTTTTGATATGAAAGACCTAGGCAAAACAAAGTATTGTCTTGGCTTACAGATTGAACACCTACGAGGTGGAATCCTATTACACCAATCAAATTATACAAAGAAACTTCTGGGCAAGTTTCATATGGCTAAATGTCATCCTTTAAGTACTCATATGGTCATAAGATCACTAGATGTACATAAGAACCCCTTCCGGCCACTGGAAGAGGGGAAGGAGATACTGGGTCCTGAAGTACCCTACCTCAGTGTCATTGGAGAAATTCTATATCTGGCTAACTGTACGCGTCCCGATATAGCGTTTGCAGTTAATCTCCTAGCCAGACACAGTGCAGCTCCTACAAAGCGCCACTGGAACAGAGTAAAGCATCTGCTGCGATACCTCCAGGGTTCAATAGATCTGGGACTTTACTACCAAGAGAGGTGCCTCCCTCCAATTACTTGGTTATGCCGATGCATGTTATCTTTCAGATCCGCACACGGCAAAATCACAGACAGGTTTTGTGTTTACCTACGGAGGTACTGCTATCTCCTGGAGATCGGTAAAGCAAACCACAACAGCTATGTCATCCAATCATTTAGAGCTCATTGCGATCCATGAAGCAAGCAGAGAGTGTTATTGGCTACGCTCTGTCGTCCAACTCATTCTTCACTCCGCTCGCCTAAAGACTGGTGATTTGGAACCTACTGTCATGTTTGAAGATAACACCGCGTGCATTGCTCTCAAAAGGGCTACATCAAGGGCGATAGGACGAAGCATATATCTCCCAAGTTTTTCTGGATGCACGAGCTAAAAGAGGACAAGCAGATCGAAGTTCAGCAGATCCAGTCCTGCAACAACTTAACTGACCTTTTCACTAAGTCTTTGCCCAGATGTATTTTTGTAAAGCTTGTAAAGAACATTGGTATGCGACAGCTGAAAGATCTACAAGCATAGGGCTTGTATGGATCAGGGGGAGTCACCTGTGGGGTGTACTCTTTTTCCTTAAGTTGACGGTTTTTCCTATTGGGTTTTTCGCAGCTAAGGTTTTAACGAGGCAACCACAGTGGCTCAGGATCCAGAAGTATCCACCCTACTAGCTTTATGAATCCTGAAGAATTCATAGGCCAAGTCCTAGAGTAATGGATGGATAAAGGGGAGTGTTATGAGTTGAGGGAGGCCCTTTGGCTCCCTCCTCATTTATCCCTCTATTTACACCACCACCCCACTAAGCCTTTAGTACACTTTTGGGCTACTACAGTGAGAATGTGAATAAAGGTAGAGCCATGGTGTTTTGCCATGGTTACTCATTCCTATTGCAAGAAAATTTTGTCTCTCTCTCAACATTAAATAAATACTCTACATTTTTAAAATGATAGAGGGCTACTGATAATTCTTAAAAAACTTTAAACTTAATGGAATTGATATAGTTTGAAAAGCTAAGTCATGAAGATTATAGTTGGATTTAAAATTTACACTAATCAATTGGCCATGTCAGTAGTAAGATGAGATGGAGGTTTTACATGCTTGAATCACCAATCATGTTCCTTAATTATGCATCCTTTCTAAGACATCATATCCAAAGTAAAATTAAAATCTAATGCTCTTAATAAGACTATTGTAAGTTTAATTTAAAATTTAGGTTTTTCTCATCACTAATTACTCTGATTAATTAGGTTTTTAATTTAAAACTAATCTCGTTATTTGCTAAATAATTACTTAGATCATGTGGTGAGGTCCTACACTGTTAGGTTGGGTAGGTAATAGTAGAGTTAGGGGTGGGCAGAAATACCGAATCCGTTTCCGAACCCGGTTCCGAACCCGCATCCGATTCCGAATATTCGGATAAAACGGATCCGGAATCAGAATCGGGTCCAAAATTTGTATCCGAATGATAATCGGACCGGAATCGGAATAGCAAGTAGAGGAAACGGTCCAACCCGATTCCGAATGGATTTCAACGCCACCAGTTAACGCATCACATACAAATCAATCGATTTGTTAAGCTGCTCATTAATAAGCCTATTTAAATCTCCATAGCTGTCAGTATTTGCCCGATGTGGGACTAATGTGCTGCTATATCAATCAATGCTCCAGCATCCCTCCGGAAATAGAGCCTTCAATTAATCCCACATCGGCCACAACATAGACCAACACGTACTTTATAATAACATTTTGAGCCCCACTACTCAAAATCAACTTGCTGTGAGCCTTAAGTTGAATTAGAATTGCTGTTGTTGGCTCATCAAGAAGCGAAATCGGGTATCGGATTTAGCTTTTGTATTCCGATTCTGGAATCGGATTTAACTGTACCAAATCCGATACGTCGGAATCGGACTTCGGTTGTAACTTTACCATCCAAATGTATTCGGATTCGGTTTCGGGTTTCCCAAAAAATTTCGGGTTAGTCCGATGCCCACCCCTAAGTAGAGTGTTCATATGATTCTTATAATTAGTATGCATATGATCGAATTACATGCATAAAATTATAATATGAATAATTAAATGTTCGCATGCAAGCAAGTTATCACATAACAATATTAGCATAAAAGAAAATTTAAAGGTCAACTGAAATAATTTCAACTATTTAAAATTATTTTAGCTATTAATTTTTATCACATAAAATTTTTAGGCTGCATTAAAAATAGTTCTGTTATATGGAATTAAATTTACAATCACACATGTAAATTATAATTTAACTAAAACATTTCTAAATAATTTTTAGAATTATTTTAATTTACAAATTTATCTCATAAATTATTTCAATAATTAATTTACATTAAAACCTTATTATACTACAACAAGCATGTAAATTAAAATCTTAAAATTACTACCAAGATTAATTTCTATTAATATCATAATTTAAAATTTCACACAGTAAAAAACTGAAACAAATTTAAAAACTTAATATTTAGCAATTTTAAATTTGAACAACATAAAATATGACTATATAGACATGCTTTGATACTACTGTGCATCTATATGACTACGAATTCTAATCTAATTATAATAGCGGAAGCGGTAAATTTTAAAAATATAATTCTAACAAAAATATCTAGAAACTACAAAATGCATAAATTAAAGCTGAAAATTAAAAATTATACCTTTGTATGGATATTCTTACATATATGTACTTTTTAATATTTTGATGAAGATTTTGAATCTCCCAACCAACCAGTCGTTTAACCTTAATGATGAACCCCCTCATGATCCACGAGCTTCCCAACAGAATTCGAACTCGGTCTCAAACATTGCTAGAATTTGAGAGAAAGAGAAGGAAAAAAACTTTTACTTAGAAAGAAAAAGTTTGCATTAGAGCTAAAGCTTTATGTTATTTTTCTCTTTGAATTTTTTGATGCCTTTGAGAGGAGGAAAAGAAGCATGTATATAGTGCTAAGATGCAAGTGTTATCTACTCATATTAGATGTGGGACTAAAAGAAGGATTCTAAATAAAGCCTATATCTTTAATAATTCTAGATTGAGTCAACACTATCTTTGGTTTACTTCTTGATTCATCCATTGGATCTAAATCAAACCAAACTAGACCTGAACATCCCTAAACTTGAACCGCACCTAGGTTACGGTTTGTCGTCACCAACTACCATTGGCTGATAGCCATTGATCACTGCCAGCTGTTGCTGGCCAACCTCCATCAACTAGTTAGCTCGGCTAGCCAGCCACTGGCTAGCCAACCAGGGGCCAGCTAGCGACTCGACAATGGCCAGCTGCCTACTAGACATCAACCATTGGCTGACCATCCAATCTCTGGCAATTCCAACGTGCCACGGGAGATGGTTCATGCTAGGCTTAGTTCGACAATAGTTTTTTATTTTACTTTTATTTTAGAATCAAGTGTTTGTAACTCTTTACGAACACTTTGCACTTGCTTTATAACAATATACGATGAGAACCTCTCTTACATAGTCAAAGCAATCACAATTCCTTATGCTTCCTTGACTTTTGTATATCTTATATACATTGTAAATTTATTCATTTATCGAGACACCTTCATTATTTTTGTGAGACTCTAGAAGCATGATGCCTAATTCGACATCGATTAATCATACTGTACGATCATATCATAAGTACAATAGTAATTTAACTACATATGAAGACCCACTGTTTCAAAATTATCCGATTGGTGTGAATGCAAATGTAAGCCTGTCAATGAAAGCTACTGCGCAGTTTGGTCTCTTCGTTAAGACTATGTCACTAAGGTATTTTGGGTATGAAAATTTATTAAACCTTACGAATATGTTAGTGTCATAAGTCATTTATATGATTCAATAGTCACCAAACATCAAACGTATTACGCTAATAAGTTTATCCATTCTATCTTGGCTAATGATTTACGATATATCCATACCAACTTCCTGTGACACTAACCTTCCATGCCGAATGAAATGAATTCTATCTTGATTGCCATATCCTTTTGCACACTTCGGACTACACCAGTGAGTACCTTGTAATAATTGCTTCATCAGTGGTCAGTAAAAGTCAAAATAAAATTCTCATATTGTAATATTGTTTAGCACGTCTCAGGTCTAAAGACTAACCTGCATTAGTCACCACTTTAAGCTTTTATTAACGGCGAGAATATGCTATCATATAGAAGCTTCTTGGCGAGTCACTTTGTGAACTTATTCTCTAACAAGTACATTTGCACTATCTCACGATGTTTCTAGATCGAATGGTTATGAGACCAACTATTACCATCTCATAAAAGGATAGTGCACATTAGTCTATATGGAATATCAATGTCATGTCTTGATATTCCTACGATCGATCAAGAATATTCTAGATTATACTTAAGCAGATGGATTAGGTTTTATTATTTTAATCTCATTATGGCCCTAATCTTCTCACTGAATCTAAGGACTTTATATATACAATTATATACTAAGGTATACATGTAGATATTTTATACATTCTATTATTTTGAACACAAAATTATAATAATTACCTTAAGAGCATACATATCCCAACAGATCTTTCAAGCTATTCAATTCTTTTGAATCTTGTTGATTAATTTCAGAGGAAAAGTAGATGCCTGTTATATCCTTAACATCTTTTGGTTTCTCTGTTATATCTAATGTGAAATTAAAAGCAGAGTCTGGTGGAAAAAGGGTCTTCAGCCACAGAAATTTGGCCAAGGACAAATCCGTGGCTTATAGTAGGCTATCAGCCACGGATTTGTCCGTGGCTGGGAAAAAAATTGGCCCACAGAGTATTGCCCACGGACATTTTCATGGGTGTTAGTTAACCTTCAGCCACGACATTATCTGTGGCCGATAACTATCAGCCATGGAAAAGTGGTGAAGAAATTTTCTGTGGCTGTTACGTATTAGCCAGGGATATTTCGGTGGCCAATAAAAGTAACGGCTACAGATATGTCCGTGGCTAAAGGTCCGTTGCCAGTAAAAAAATTTACCCAAATTGGGGGAGCCCGCGCCACCAATTTGGGTAAAAAATCGATCACTTTCTAATTTTTATCTGTCGTGAGAGAGAGAAAGAGAGGGGGATCGGAGGACGAAGATGAAGAAGGAGATGACGACGACAACGACAAAGGAGCCGACGACGATGCCGATGCCAGCCGCCGTGCAAGGTACGCTTTTTGCCTTAATTTCTCTAGAATGTGCGGAGGGGGTGTCGGAGGGGGCGTCGGCCCTCGTCGTTGCCCCAGCTCCCCTTGCCTCTGTCTAAACTGAAAGAGGAGAGTGGGAGCTGGGGCGACGGAAATTGTCGACACCCCCTTCGACCCCTCTCTCTCTTACACACCCAATCCCGGACCCCGACCCCCCTCCGACCCATCCCTCACCGGGACCCTCCCCCTGCTCGAGAAACTTGTAAATTGTTAGGGTTAGGGTTTGGGATATGGTTAGGGTTAGGGTTAGGGTTAGGGATACGGTTAGGGTTAGGGTTAGGGTTAGGGTGTGGGTGTGGGTGTGGGTGTGGGTGTGAGTTTGGGTTTGGTTTTGGGTTTGGGTTTGGGTTGAGTATATGGAAGGGATTGAGGCTAGGGTTAGGGTATGGGAAGGGGTTTGGTTTAGGGTGAGGGTTTAAGGTAGGGGGTTCGGTTTAGGTGTTAGGGGTAGGGTAGGGTTTAAAAATATAGTTTTGGGTTAGGGTTCGGTTAGTGTTAGGGTTGGAGTCAGGGCTAGGATTAGGGTTGAGGGTAGGGCTGAGGTTAGGGTAAAAAGCGTTAGGTGTCGGATTGGGGTTGGGGGAAGGTTTAGGGTTGTGGTTAGGGGTAGGGGTAGGGTTATGGTTAGGGAGTTGAGGTTAGGGTAAAGGGTTAGGTGGTGGATTGGGGTGGGGGAAAGTTTAGGGTTTAGGAATAATAGAATTTATTTTTATTTTAGATTACATTGTCGAGATCAAGGAAAAATAGAATTTATTTTAATTTTAGATTAATGAGAACCTAGCCATGTATGTTAAAACATACACTTTTGGTATAAAATTTATTTTAGTTATATTGTCGATATCAAGGAAAAATAGAATTTATTTTAATTTTAGATTAATGAGAACCTAGCCATGTTAAAACATACACTCTTGGTATCAAATGATAGCCGCATAATTTTATGAAAGAGTCGACTATTATTTAAAGTTTCTCAAAATAGTTAATTTAGAAATATATATGATACGACTATTTTGGAGAAGCCTGAGAACCAGAGACCCAAGCCCAAGCCTAGAGCGGAAGTCCCACGAACGGGTTTGGGCCGGCCCGACGAGGCCCACGAAGGGACTCGAAGTCAGACCGGCCCCGGCCTGGAAGGCGCATGATCAGCTCGCGCTCTCTGGAGATAACCATCCCCCTAAAAGCACGGTACCTTAATGGCCATTAAGGGTCCCATTAATCGACCCTCCCCACGACACACCCAGGCTCCATGACGGAGGTGGATCGCGGGGACATGAGGGAAGGCGATCAGAGAACGTGGATTGGGGAGCAATCGTGGGCCAAACCCTATAAAGGGATGACGGGGGCAACCAGGAAAGGGATCGAATCCTTGAAACCTACAACTGAGGCACTCCATTAACAAGACCTTGTTTTCCCCCATTATCCCCCTTGCCATAGCTCGGTCCGAGGATACATGTGCAGGCCTCATCTTGAGCCGTACCGATCCCACCGGGTATTACACAGATCCGTTCTGACTTAGGCATCAGAGGGGACTTGGCCGGAACCAAGGTCTGACCTCGTGACGAGTTTACTCGTCTATCTAAGAAGGAGCTGAGCCGAGGCACCGAGGCTACAATCCAACAAGGATCAAGACCGGTCGCCGTTAGCGAGAGCTGTCGCCAATCAAGACCGAGGAACGTTCAAGGCACCGAGGCTTCCCCTCGACGCTCGTCCAGCCGAGGCCGAGCATTCAACCTGGAACCGAGGCTTCCCCTCGGCTCCAGGCCAACCAAAGACCGACGCTCTCCAGAAGCATCTGCTCAGCCATGGATCCATCGCCTGTCCATGACGAGAGCACGTGTGCTCGACGTATCCAAGGGATCCCAACCGATCCCTTGACCACGTTGACCGCCTAGTTGTTGGTCAACGAGTCAGTGGTGAGAAAACACCCGTAAACATCTGGCGCCGTCTGTGGGAACCGAACAAAGCCCACGTCAAACCACCGGAATGGAATCAATCTGCAACGGCTCGGGGCGCATGCCCCCCCATCCAGGAGGAGGGTGATTACATCCCTTCCGAGAACCAACACAGCCACACTACCGAGGGAACGGGCGACTCCTGATCTGTAACCCAAGAGCAGCTTCGTCTCTTCGCAGGAAACCAATGCCAACCTCCAGACGTTAGTTACCACGATTCAGCAGCTCGTAGGCAACCCGTCCATCCGGCGAGAGGGGACGGCCGGGACCCACCAATGGGGGGCGGATTGCCCGCTTATGCGGTTCGCCATGGTAACCGACCACGGGGACACAGCTGCTAACTTGGAACGGTGATTTACCATACCTGGCTTCATTCCAGAGAAATCCCGCAATCCCACCTCGCTCCGCGAGGGAGATGGGTTGGGGCTCGAGCAGACTAGAGGCGAATCGGTTACAGCCTCGTCTCGGCAACTGGGCTCGGCAAATCGACGGCCGTCCAGCCACCGAGCCTCGGGGGACCGACTCCAACAGAGCAGAAGCCCGTGTCGAGCAAGGCTGAAAAAGCAGGAATGCCGGAAAGAGAAGAGGAGCGCCCGCCGATCGCCCCCCCACCCTCAGCTCAGCAGGAACTCGGGCGAGCCCCCGGGGTGACCGCGGTTGCCCACCTCGGCCTGTCGACAATAGTGTGAGCACTGGGGGACTTCTGGGGACCACCATTCGTGACCATTGTCCGTTGTCCCGGAGGATAACCGAGGCACAGGTCCCTTCCAGATTCAAGGTGCCGGTACTGGAGGAGTACGACGGTACGGGCGATCCAACGGACCACGTGATGGACAATGAAGGGGTCATGGCGTTCCAAGGAGCCGATGACACCCTGCTTTGTAAAGGCTCTTATTCCACCCTCCAGAGAGCAGCCCGAAGTTGGTACCATGGTCTTCCCAACCGTTCCACTGATAGATTCGAAGACATCTCTCAGAAATTCTGCAAACAATTCATGGATGGGCGACAGGTAAAACCGGACTCAGAACTCCTGTTCAACGTGGTGGAGGGTCCTGGCAAAACCTTGAGGCACTACATGCGCTGCTTCAACGCGGAGCGACTGAATGTGGAGAGCTGCCCTGAGTTGGTCGTCAAGAAGACCCTGAAGAAAGGGCTCCGACATAGGGGCCTGAGAAAATCACTGCACAACGATCCGTCGAAAGACCTCGCCGGTGTCATAGCCAGGGCGGAGCACTACATGCTGACGGAAGAGGCGCTGGCCGAGGACGATGGAAGCCGCCCGATGGGAACAAAGCAGGGATTCAAGCGTGACGAGAGCGAGCACCGTGGCCCTGATGAGCATCGACAAGAGAAGAGGGCCAAAGGAAAGCAGTGCAGGGAGGAGCTGCGACCCCCCCAGGCCGAATGCCTCCTAGGATGTCATCCTCGCGCACGCCCAGAAGGAGGGGCGCTTTAACAGGCTGCCTCCTAGGATGAAGAGAGGCGGGAAGGATAAGGAGAAGTATTGCAAGTATCGCAAGGACAACGGCCATGACACTGACGATTGCTGGCATCTAAAGAAGGACATAGAGAAGCTGGTCAGCCGGGGGCACTTAAAGAACTTCGCCGATGACTCGGCCCCCGCCCCGGGGGAAGAAGGTGGTCCAGACGGCCTTTCACATCATCGAGTGAGCTGGCAGGACAATCCACCACCACCTCGCCTGGGCAAAGCTAGCTTGCCCATGCCATCTCCATTTTTTGTTTTTCCTCCAAATGTACGCCCGGGTCTGAGGAATGGAAAGAACCATGTTAGTACAACTCTTTGTCTCTCACTATAGTTGTTTGGGCGATCGACTACAGGATAAGCATGAAGTCACCCCCAGGGGGAGAGCAATGAAACGATCGACCGTAAGGCTGGGGGCGACTCCCCCAGCAGGCTGATTGCCGAGCCCGTCCATAAGGCTGGGGAAAATTCACCCAGCAGTCGGGAACGTCGACTGGACATAAGCCGAGGAGTAGCACCCTCCCCTGACCAGTCGACCTAACCGACTGTAAGGCTGGGGGCAACTCCCCCAGCAGGCGGAAACGTCGATTGGACATAAGCCGAGGGGTAGCACCCCCGTTGACCAGTCGACCCGATCGACCGTAAGGCTGGGGCAACTCCCCCAGCAGGATGCTCGTCGAGCCCATCTGTAAGGCTGGGGGTAACTCCCCAAGCAGGCGGGAACGTCGACTGGACATAAGCCAAGGGGTAGCACCCCCCGCTGACCAGTCGACCCGACCAATTGTAAGGCTGGGGTAACTCCCCCAGCAGGCCGATCGTCGAGCCCGCCCGTAAGGCTGGGGGCAACTCCCCCAACAGGCGTGAACGTCGACTGGACATAAGCCGAGGGGTAGCACCCACCGCTGACCAGTCGACCTGACCGACCGTAAGGCTGGGGCAACTCTCCCAGCAGGCCGATAGCCGAGCCCGTCCGTAAGGCTGGGGCAACTCCCCCAGCTGGCGGGAACGTCGACTGGACATAAGCCGAGGGGTAGCACCCCAGCAGACCAGTCGACCCGACCGACCGTAAGGCTGGGGCAACTCCCCCAGCAGATCAATCACCAAGCCCGTCCGTAAGGCTGGGGGTAACTCCCCCAACAGACAGGACCCTCGGTTAGTCATAGGCCTGGGGACAGCACCCCTTGCAGCCCGGACGACCCCGTCAGCCGAGGGATCGGAGGTGATTCCTGATCACTCCATATTTTAAACCTTTTTTCTGCATGTTTGCATGTGATTTTGATCGCCCATATCGCGTTTTTCATGATTATTCGACAATATTGCGATGCTTTTCACTATTTCTTGTTTTTGTCGTATTTCAGGAAATATGGAGCGATTCGGAGCGATTTTGAGATCAAGGGGTTTGCAAGCGCTTAGGAGTGTCACCCACGGCTCATTTGAGGGTTTATCAGTGATGGAGGATGAGCAGAAGAAGAAGGAAATCAATAGGAGCGACAAGGAGGCAAAAAGAAGAGAAACAAGCATTTCAGCACCTCACTCGGTCGAGCAGAACAGCCACTCGGCCGAACAAGAAGCCCCACTCGACCGATGGGAACAGATACGCACTCAGAGTCAATTTCAGCATATACTCGGCCGAACGAAGAAAGCCTACTCGGCCGAATGAGAAAGCTCACTCTCCCAAGTGGTACCGGGAAATTTTCCAGAGAAAGGCCGAAGTTACTGTAATTTTTAGAGATCCTGTCGAAGCTCACTCATCCGAACGATAAAGCCACTTTGCCGAATGGATAAGTCTACTCGGCCGAGCCATCCCCCGAAGACAGACCCTGAAACATCCGAAGTTACTGTATTTTTACAGGGTTTGTCACTCAGCCGAGTGAGAAGGCCACTCGGCCGAGTGAACCGCTCTGCCTGCTGCTAGGGTTGCGATTTCTGGGCTGCGCAGGGGCATTTTTGGCACGATTTTTTGGGCGATTTTGGAGGGTATTTAAACCCAGTTTTTGCCCTAGTTTAGGGAGCTTTTGAACAATTAAATTTTAGAATTTCTTTCAGGGATTTGAGGGCTAGGGTTTGGTGAATTCTCAATTGGAAATCATTGGCATCTACATTGGTTTGTCAATTCCTATTGACAACTCTATTTTTATGCATTATTTCTCTTTTGCAATGAATTGTGCCGATGTTATTATTGATTTTTCTGAGATTTGCATGATGTTTAGTGAGTAGATTTGATGTTCTAGGGCATGTGGATGAACCCTATGGACCCTATTTCTAAATTGTGATGAATTTGTGGAATTGTTGCTAGATTGATTAGGGTTAGGTTAGGATTAATTAATTACGGATAGCTAGGGATTCGTATTTATTGGGATTTGCAAGAGATTGGATCCCAATTGATAGGAAGGCCAAGATATTCGATTTAGATTGACAATTGGATTTCTCTAGACTTGGTTTGCAAGAGATTGGACCAAAGCTAGGATTTTAAATTGTGATTCTATACCCATATCCGTTTGCAAGAGATTGGACGGATAAGAACTATCACAACCTAGGTCGTAGCTCGAGTTTGCACGAGAGTGGACTCGAGATACGATTGAACAATGATGTCGTTCTTCACGCTAGCGGCTTAGGCTAGGGTTTGCACGAGAGCGGGCCCTATCTTAGGTTTGCTATAGACCGGCAATAGCACGAGAGCGTGAGCTTGGTTCCATATTTAGTTGCGACTAGTTCACCCATATTCAAGTTTAGCAATAATGAAACTTATGAATCACAATGACGAGAGAAGGTCCGTAGTGGGGATTCCATATCCCTAGAAGTTTTATTAAATTGATATATTTCTTGATATTTGAACGATTGTGGTTGTTATACCCCAAACTATTCTCGATTCTCTTGATAGCTAGGTGATTGGAAAGAGACACGGTCATTTGTTCCTCCCTGAGTTCGATACCCGCTCGCCGCTACACCGTGCGCTTGCGGTAAAACTACAAGTCGTTCTCTGGGTGTACACTCGGACGCGATCAAGTTTTTGGCGCAGTTGCTGGGGATTTATCTCCGTGCATTTGTGCCATACTAGGTTGTGCTTTTGGGTTACATTTTGGATCGATCAAGTTTTTGGCGCCGTTGCCGGGGAGGCGACATTGTTTTATTCTCTTTACTTAGTTATTTCGTTTTGTTTTATTATTTTTATCTTTTTACTCCTCTATCGTGCTTACATTTCCATCGAAACTCTGTTTTTCTTTGCATGTACACGAGATCGACGGCGAATCCAGAGGATATCATTTTTGATCCGGAGATCGAGCGTACTGAGATGAGGATCAGAGCCGAGAAAAGACTCAATATAGAGGATAATTGTATGAACCACCCGGAGACACCAGAGGAACTAGTGGCACGTATGGCGAGGATTATATCCATCAGAGATAGGCTTCGGCCTAAGACTTCCTACACTACTTCTTCTATCGCTATGCCGGAGTTGGCGACGGATAAGAATTTTGAGCTCAAGACGGGATTAGTGGTCTTAATGCAACAAGACCCATTCCATGGGAACTCCCATGATAATCCACATTATCACATCCAGCTATTCTTGTCCAAGTGCGCCACCTTTCAAATGCCGGGTGTCTCCGTCGATGCGATCCGTTTGAGACTCTTCCCCTTCACCCTCAGAGACAAAGCTCTATATTGGCTGAGGACGCAGGCGGAAGGTATATTCACTATTTGGGATGAGTTGGCTAGTGCTTTTGTTGATAAATTCTACCCGCCATCTAAGATGGTGAAGATTTGAAGTGCACTCATTCCCTTCAAGCAAGGACCGCAGGAGACCCTATACGAGGCATGGGAGCACTTTAAGGATCTGCATCATCAGTGCCCCCATCACAGCATAGAGGCATGGGAGCTAGTTCACAGCTTTTATAATGGACTCCAACCGGGCACTAAGCAAATCATAGATGCAACCACCAACGGAGCCATTCTTTCCAAAACACCGGATGAAGCTACGGCCATATTAAAAGAGATGGTCTCTAATAATCAACAATGGGGTGACGAGCGAGGGCAATCTTCTACCTCCTTGAAGCCAACGAGCATATATGAGGCCAAGGCTGTAGCGGAGCTTTCGAATAAATTTGACTCTCTCCACAAGGTAGTGGAGAGATTGGAGAAGTACATCACTGAGCCACATGGAGCTCCCTCCACACCTACGACGGGAAGCAATATGAGTGATTGGCAAGACCAATCTCAAGTCATGGTCGTAGGAGGAGAGCATGGAGAGGGAGCATTGGAACAAGTGCAATATGTTGCGGGGAACTCCAGTTATTGGGCCAACCCGGCCGCAAGGAACCATCCGGGATTTTCGTATGCAAACAATGAAGGGGCTCTAAACCCACCACCACCGCAACAAACTCAAGCTAGCCTCCACCTCCACAACCTCAATACCAACCAAGGGGGCCACCGCAACAAAATTACCTGCCTAGGCAACAAGCGGGACCGTATAGGCCGCCCGGTTATAACCAAGGTTGGAGAGTTCCCAACCCACCACAAGCTCAACCACGATCGGATCATGAAGCTAGGGTGTAGGAATTCATGGTGGAGCAAAGAACAATCAATGCTAGGTTGACGGCGCAACAAGATTCGCTAAATACCGTCGTCGCGCAACTCGAAGAGCAACTTGCGTTGCTAAACAAAAACACTCAACAATTACCGGCTCAACCGGAGCCCAATCCACAGAGTAATACCGACCACATAAATGCGGTAGTGGCTGTCACAACTAGAGGCGGGAAGGATACTACTCCCGCCATGGTCCAAACCAAGAAGCCCGTGGAAGAGATTTTGAACGAGAAAGAGCCGGCTATTGAAGAGGAGACCACAAAAGAGCCGTAAGAAGTTGGAAATTCTGAAATAAAGAAGCCTAATGAGGAGCGCACCTACATGCCGCCGGTGCCCTTTCCACAACGGTTGGCGAGAGCCAAAATCGAGAAGAGGCTCGCCAAGTTCCTTGAATATTTGAGGGGAGTAAGCCTCAACATACCTTTCTTGGATGCTATAGTGGAGATCCAGTCGCATGCAAAGTTCTTGAAGGACTTAATATCGGGAAAGAAGAGGAAGGAGAAAATAATGCTTGCCGAACAAGGGACTTGGTTCACCCGGAAGGAAAAGGAGCCCGCTAAATTCAAGGATCCCAAAAGCTTTCGCATCCCATGCACACTTGGAGGAGTCCCATAGCAAAAAGCCTTAGTTGACTTGGGAGCAAGTGTAAGCCTAATGCCCCTTAGCATGTTCCGAAAATTAAATACTGGGACCGACTTGAAGCCAACCGACATGAGAATACAACTTGCGGATGGTCGTGTTACTAGGCCGGCGGGGATCGCGGAGGACATTCCACTTCAAGTTTCGGGAGGGATATGTTTACCTTGTGACTTTGTCGTTATGGACATTAAAGAGGAGGGCGACACTTCACTTATACTTGGACGCCCGTTCTTAGCCACCGCCGGCGTTATAGTCGATGTACGAGAATGTACATTATCCTTGAATGTCGGGAACATCGAGGTTGAGTTCCACATACCCAAAGCCATGAAGCATATGCCCTACCAAGAGGAGTTGGACTATGTGGACCTCCTTGATGAGGTAATCGAAGAAGCCATTCCGCACTCCATCGGCGCTCTCCATGATGATGGCCTTGAAAAAGGCCAAATTTCTAGCATTGAAGAAAATTTGGAGGACCCTCCGAATAGCTCCACGGCCGATGATGAAGACGACACTGATGTCGTGAGGATAAGGGAGCTTTGCAAGCTCTCAATGGCCAGCAATTCGAAGAAAGCTCCGCCGGACCGAAGGCCGGTGTCACCGGTGAGGAAGAAGATTGATTCTAGTTCAAGCTTGGGGGACTTATCCCCCAACACTACCCATGATGAGGGGACACCGAGGGAAGCCGACGATCACCAAAAACCAAATCCAAGTGGCTTTCCCGGCAAATTTGACGGGCGTATCTCGCATGCGCCCAACATCACACGCTAAACGAAAATCATAAGGGGTCGAGCTCATGACCTTAAACGAGTGCTTGTCGGGAGGCAACCCGACGGTTTTATATCATTTTTAGTTTATTTTCATTTTTATTTTAGATTTCTCTTAGTGTTTAGAGTCTAGTTTCTATAAAAATCGTGACAACGGGTTTGTTTTTAATGACAAGAGATGAAGAAAGGGAGATCATTCATGTGGAGGATGACCAAGGCAAGGGAGAGCGCTTTGGGAACGCGCTCAAGCCTCAGGAGAAGGCATGGACTGGCTGGAGGAAGAAAAACAGAGAATGGAGCGAAAATAGAGAGCCATTACAGAAAACCGGGTATCACTCGGCCGAGTAACTTATGTCACTCGACCGAGCAAAGACTCCATTCGGTCGAGTGGAGTACAGATCAGGGAAGATCCTTATGACCAACTCTCTGTCATTTTTGCGGTTTACAGTATATTTTGCCACTCGGCCGAATGACTTGTCACTCGGCCGAGTGAATCAGATACCATGCACGCTCTGAATATTACCGAGTAGCCACGCCATTCAGGCAAATGAAACTTATCCACTCGGCCAAATGGGATAAGTCATTCGGCCGAGTCGTATGTTGGGAAGATATTTCGAAAATTTTATTCACTCGGTTGAATGAACCTATCACTCGGCCGAGCAGTAACTATCCTTTATAATCCCTGAGCGGGCAGCGCGAATTTTGAAATTCCGCTTTCCCCAAATTTCGCCCGAGGCCGCTGCTTCCCCTTCCCCAATCACCCGAACCGCAACCACTTCGCCCGATCCGACCCCGCCACCGGTCGACATCGACCGCCGGCCGACGCCGACGCTCCCCCGCCGCCGCACGCCGTCGGCACCACCCTCCCCCGTCGCCGGTCACCCCTATTTTGCCCAAATTCCTCATTTCTCCTCATTTCTCCAGATTTGTACGCCCGTTGCGCCCCAAATTCAAATTAACGCATATATATATCTGTTATCCCTTATCTTCCCCATATATATTGATTATTATTGGCTGATTTTATCGTTTGTGTTTCAGGCTAGCTTTGGGGAGCTTTTTGGACGCATTCGGAGCCCCGGGAGGAGGTGTTCTTCGCACACATCAGATTTTTGCTCTCGTGTCGTGCTCAGGTATACTCGTTCCATCGTCTATCATTTCGCATTTTTACTTGGGTAGTAGGCAGGTCTCGCAGCGCATATGCCGCCTCGCCTTAGGCCACACACGCGGGAGCCCGCTTCGAAGCGAAAGAAGTCAGGTGATCCTGGCTCCTCTTCCACTAGGGCAGACACCCCTCCACCTAGCCCACCACCACCACCTACACAGCCGCCTCTTGCCGATCCTATTCCACCACCTGCACAGCCCGCCCCCGCGTTCGATGCGATGGGGATTACATTTCGTGACGACGCCCAGCGCGCCAGATTCGAGCGTATCTCCCATCGATCGATCGTGCCCACTAGGTTCGTGCACCTCGCCGACTCTGAGCTCCTAGGGGTTTTAGAGGGGCTACTCACGTTGTACGACAACGTAGGATGGCCTGATTTCTTGTCGGTGTCGGCAGACACTTATATCCGCCCGACACTAGAGGTCCTTAGCTCTATTGAGCGGATCCCTGGAGGATGCTCATTTCTCCTGATGGATCAGGAGTGCCAGGTCACTCTTGACATGCTCCGAGCTTTCTTCCAGTGGCCCGCTGTCCCTGATCCAGACCCCGCTTATGCTCCCATGCACATTTCACCCCCGTCGTTCGACACCCACGCCTTCTGGACTCGGATTACAGGATCACCACTTTCCTTTGACCCTAGCAGGGCCAAGGCATCTGCCGTCCTCCACCCGTGCCTCCGCATTGCACATCGCCAAATGGTGACTACTTTTCTTGCGAGGTACGAGCTCGGTACGTTGTCGACACCTGAGATCTACATGCTATATGCGATGACACGTCCCAGGGTTTTTGATGGAGCCGACGTTCTGGTCCCCACTGTAGAGATAGATATCGCCAGTTGGTACATCGACCGCATTATCATTTCTATCGGCGCTCGTATGCCTATTTGCTGCGGTGGTCTGATTACCCTCTTGGCTCTGTTATGCGGAGTTGACATGCCTGCTGACTTGCCTCGACCACCGGGCCCCACTTCACTTTCGATAGACGTTATGGCTCGGATGAGGATGCTGTGTCCTCATGGTCGTCAGCACTGGGTATGGCTCCACGGTCCTTTCGCTGTCGATTACATGATTCTTCCGAGCCTTGCTCGGACTCATATAGGACCCACGGGCGGAGATTGGATTCCAGCGATGGATCTCCTCATCCCCGCCCGTTACGTACTAGAGCCCGAGGGTGCTCAGCAGGAGCCCCTCATCCTACCCCAACACCCCGTGATCCCTCAGCCTGCATATGACCTGTCTGCACCTCCCGACACTTCTGTCCACACTTCTGTCAGTGTCGGGAGCACTTTTGCTGAGTCCTCGTCCACCACTGCCACCACCTCTGTGCCCATTTCTGTCGATCCCATTTCCGCTACCAGCCCTGAGCGTCCCACTACTATCTTAGAGAGCGGTGAGACCTCCTTTACCGTTGCAGTGGCGGCCCTGTCTTCACTTTTGTTCACAGCCACCCCAGCCGTTGACCCGTCTGTCCCCACTGCTGCTGTTTTCTCTGATAGCGTCGTGACGTCTGTCCCCACTTCTGTGTCACTGACCTCTCTGCCCGCCTCGTCGCCTGTTTCCACCTCAGATTCTGCTGCTGCTCCTTCCTCGTCTTCCTTACCTGCGTCTCAGCCTCACACAGAGGTCGAGCGACACTTATCGAGCACAGCACCTGAGCATCACCCCATAGCTGCACCCATCCTTTACGGCGGCCGTGTGAGACAGCCCCGTACTTCACCAGTCCGACCTGTTCGACCCTCTGCTCCACCTCCCCCCGACACTCTGGTTCAGAGCAATCGTGCTCTTGAGGGGGCAGTCAGTGTACTCAGAGGAGACTTTAGGGCTCTCTCCACCACAGTCAGTGCAGTCCAGACCCGCGTCGCCATACTTCCTAGTATTCAGGCTTGCCTGAATCAGATTCTTACGCGTCTGCCCCTACCTCCTACACACAGCCAGCAGCCACCACCACCACCACCTCCTCCGCCACAGGCCGGTGCTAGTGCACCTCTGCCACAGGCCGGTGCTAGTGCCCCCATAGGCACACACTGGATGCCTTCCCTATTATTGTTGTCGATACGCTGGATAGTTTTTGTGAGCCTGCTGCTTTTGCACCCCTCCTCCACACACTGTTTTGTTGACATTTTGGTCCTATCAGTATATATCTTTTTGGGAGAGAGGGAGTACTTTTTGGGGACACTCATATATGCATTATTTTGATCTCTGCATGCATCACCTGCATTCTCATACCATTTTCTTTCTTTTTTCTACATCATGCATGCATCCTCACCCACCCCACCCACTTTTTGTCTCTCGGTGTGCCACACTTTGCACATTGAGGACACTGTGCACTTTAGCTTGGGGGAGTGAGTTCTCACACTTTTTATTTTTTTTGTCACCTCTTATTTTTATTTTCCCGCCTTTTCTTTGTTTTTACACCTTTTTCACTCACCTTTTTTCGCTTTTACCATGCATCACGTTTTTCTTACTTTCTTTGTGTGCTACATATGTACAATAGTTTTATTTCCTTTTTATCCTTATTTCTTTCATCTTTTTGCTAGAGATGAATTTTCTGTGATGATGATGACGTGGTGCTAGCTTATCTCTATATGCATATTACTTTGTCATGCCATAGTTTTCATTTCAGATAGCATACGCTATGTCTCGCTATGCATTTGAGATAATAACCCGCACTTTCATGTACGAATATGGATGAAATTCTTTTATTAGCTGAGTCTGATAATTTTTACCGTATACTCTTCGTAGAAAACACACCAAGCTTCACGTATTGATTGCTTATATCTGGAGTACTGTTTTCCTTTCTTATATCACTTCTTATTGCATGAAAATTGTACGCCTCACTTTCAGGTTGAATGAATGAATGTTAGGTTGATATAACTGGACTAGTTTACTTTCTGAGATTAAACTGAGTAGATTACATTACTCTACTGAAAGTTGTTGTGCACGTCTTATAGAGTGAACCGAGTGTTACATTTATTTCTTTCTCCACAAATCTTGAGCATTAATTCTCTACTTATATTCATCGGTGAATCTCCCTTTAGCGGATCCTATATTGGCAATTCCCCCGCTTTATAAATTCCATGCTCCAATTCCCCAAAATCAAAAAGAAAAAATATATGAATATCTTTCAGTCTTTTGATTTGGGATCTCAGATGTAGATATGCTATAATGCAAAATAAAAAATAAAAAAAATAAAAAAAAGAGAGAAAAGAAAAAGAAAAAGAGAAAAGAAGCTTATACATGATCCCATATCATACTCTTTCTCTCTTTCTTCCCTCTTTTGTTTTTATTTTTTATCGGAGCTTCAAAAATGGGGAATGTACTTTTTGATTTATCTTATGCCACCACGCTTATAGATAAGCTTAGGGGAGAGGATCCAATGATGTGCGAGAGAGTGACTACTTGACTGTGCATGACAACCTAGGCTAGGTAATTTTCTATACTCGGTGAGATTACTAAAAGTTTTACGAAATCCAGGAATTGATGCTTAGCATGCACTTCATGAAAACCATACATTTCTATTCTTGCTGATCCATATTGTGTGATATCTCTTATACTCCAAATAGAAAGCATTCAATTGAAAAGTGTGTGGTCTATAATTATGTATACCGCTTTAGATGCTTCAGATGACGTTAATTCTAGAACAATTCCATATTTCATACTATTTCGCTATTCTCGGGTTTTCTATTTTGAATGCATCCATATGATTGTGATATCGAAGTGAAAATCTTTGGCATATGCTTTATATTCGCCATATGTTATACGAGTAAGCAAGGCCCACGTCCTGAGAAAATGATCTAGCATCTCTCTCTCTCTCTCTCTCTGCTTTCTTACTTTATTTTCTATCTCTTCCGTTTTCTCTTTTTATTATTTTTCCCGTCGGGTTCGCCTTTTACGTATCTTCGTCGAGGACGAGTAAGAGGCAAGCTTGGGGGATTTTGATCACTCCATATTTTATACCTTTTTTCTGCATGTTTGCATGCCATTTTGATAGCCCATATCGTGTTTTTCATGATTATTCGACAATATTTCCATGCTTTTCACTATTTCTTGTTTTTGTCGTATTTCATGAAATATGGAGCGATTCGGAGCGATTTTGAGATCAAGGGGTTTGCAAGCGCTTAAGAGTGTCACCCACGGCTCATTTGAGGGTTTATCAGCGATGGAGAATGAGCGGAAGAAGAAGAAAATCAATAGGAGCGACGAGGAGGCAAAAAGAAGAGAAACAAGCATTTCAGCACCTCACTCGGCCGAGCAGAACATCCACTTGGCCGAACAAGAAGCCCCACTCGACCGACCGAAATGGATACGCACCCAGAGTCAATTTCAGCGTATACTCGGCCAAACGAAGAAAGCCTACTCGACCGAATGAGAAATCTCACTCGCCCGAGTGGTACATGGAAATTTTCCAGAGAAAGGCCGAAGTTACTGTAATTTTCAGAGAACCTGTCGAAGCTCACTCGGCCGAACGATAAAGCCACTCGGCCGAATGGATAAGTCTACTTGGCCGAGCCATCCCCCGGAGACAGACCCTGAAACATCCGAAGTTACTGTATTTTTACAGGGTTTGTCACTCGGCCGAGTGAGAAGGCCACTCGGCCGAGTGAACCGCTCCGCCTGCTGCTAGGGTTGCGATTTTTGGGCTGCACATGGGCATTTTTGGCACAATTTTTAGGCGATTTTGGAGGGTATTTAAACCCAGTTTTTGCCCTAGTTTAGGGAGCTTTTGAACAATTAAATTTTAGACTTTCTTTTAGGGATTTGAGGGCTAGGGTGTGGTGAATTCTCAGCTGGAAATCATTGGCATCTACATTGGTTTGTCAATTCCTATTGAAAACTCTATTTTTATGCGTTATTTCTCTTTTGCAATGAATTGTGCCGATGTTATTGTTGATTTTTCTGATATTTGCATGATGTTTAGTGAGTAGATTTGATGTTCTAGGGCATGGGGATGAACCCTATGGACCCTATTTCTAAATTATGATGAATTTGTGGAATTGTTGCTAGAATTGATTAGGGTTAGGTTGGGATTGATTAATTACGGATAGCTAGGGATTCATATCGATTGGGATTTGCAAGAGATTGGATCCCAATTGATAGGAAGGCCTAGATATTCGATTTAGATTGACAATTGGATTTCTCTAGACTTGGTTTGCAAGGGATTGGACCAAAGCTAGGATTTTTAATTGCGATTCTATACCTTTATCCGTTTGCAAGAGATTGGACGGATAAGAACTATCACAACCTAGGTCGTAGCTCGAGTTTGCACGAGAGTGGACTCGAGATACGATTGAACAATGATGTCGTTCTTCACGCTAGCGGCTTAGGCTAGGGTTTGCACGAGAGTGGGCCCTATCCTAGGTTTGCTATAGACTGGCAATAGCACGAGAGCGTGAGCTTGGTTCCATATTTAGTTGTGACTAGTTCACCCATATTCAAGTTTAGCAATAATGAAACTTATGAATCACAATGGCGAGAGAAGGTCCGTAGTGGGGATTCCTTATCCCTAGACGTTTTATTAAATTGATATATTTCTTGATATTTGAACGATTGTGGTTGTTATACCCCAAACTATTCTCGATTCTCTTGATAGCTAGGTGATTGGAAAGAGACACGGTCATTTGTTCCTCCCTGAGTTCGATACCCGCTCACCGCTACACCGTGCGCTTGCGGTAAAACTACAAGTCGTTCTCCAGGTGTACACTCGGACGCGATCAAGTTTTTGGCACCGTTGCCGGGGATTTATCTCCGTGCATTTGCGCCATACTAGGTTGTGCTTTTGGGTTACATTTTGGATCGATCAATTCCTCCCAGAGGCTGACCCCTCGACTGGTTATAAGACTGAGGGGGAACCCACAGTTTGCGAGACGGTCACCCACTGGACCGAGGATCGCGAACGAGGGAAATTCACGTCAGGTCGGTTGAGAGCACATCCAAGGCCCCGATCTATTGGACTGACGGACACAAAGTCTCGAAGACCCTTCACACTCACCATGAAAGATAAAGGGATATCAGCGAATCGTTTTCTCGACCAGGCCAAACGCAACCGAAGATCAAAAGACCAAGGGCCCCCTTCCCCTGCGAAGCAACTCTGCCAAAAGAACGCCCAGACAACAAGGAAAACGACGAAAAACACGTGGACCAACAAAAAATCTTTATACATTGCGAAAGAGTGTTCGGTATTACAAGCCAAGGGGGATCAAAATAGAGAAGTGCCGCCTAAGGTCCCGGGGCACAGGAGGAAGCATCCTCTGGAACCTCGCCTTGCTCAGAGCGTAGTGTTGAGTATTGATTCCCCTGATTTGGTTTTGATGATGAGCAAACATAAATATCGTGCACTAATTCTCTTTGAGCACAGTTATGGAGATCGTCGCCAAATTACTTTGTACATCTCAAGCGACGTCCCAAGACTTCCTTAGAGCGCGTGACTGTTGTGCCTGAAGCTTCGTTGAAGCTCAATGAGTTATTATTGAAGTCGAGGGATTCAGAATCTTCATGTTGAAGTTTTGAAGACGGTTTGTTGTGTATACTTTTTTGTCTTCTAGCTTCGGTTTAGTAGAATGTTAAGACTTGAGTCTTACTAGCCTAAAAATCTTCATATCGCTCATATCTTATCTCTAGGATTGCCTTAGAAGCCATTAGAAAGTTTCCCGAAGCTTATCGCTTCTTATCACGGCTTCGTATGCATCTTAGTTGGTTCAAGAAGAAGAACCAACCGACTAGTTGTCAAACTAGTCGGTTGGAAATCCTTCTTGAACCGACTAGCCATCCTAGTTAAACTCAGCCTATTCACTGTTGAAAAATTAGTCGGTTCACCGACCGACTAGTTGTCAAACTAGTCGGTTGGAAATCCTTCTCAGACCTACTAGTTCTCCTAGTAAAATTCAGCTTATTTACTGTTGATCAATTAGTCGGTCCAAGAAGGTTCACCGACCGACTAGTTGTCAAACTAGTCGGTTGGTGTTTCTTCTTAGACCGACTAGTTCTATCTCCTTATTTCACTATCTTCCCTATCAACCATCTAGTCTGTCCAAGAAGGTTCACCGACCGACTAGTTCCAAAACTAATCGGTCAGTGATCCTTCTTAGACCGATTAAGCAGCTTCAGAAATAGAGCCGTTGGGCATTTAATGCCACGATTTTTACTGAACTCTTTTCTCTCTTTCTATATAAACTTGATCAGTTTCAAGCAAGGCTTCAAGGCTGTTATTAGAGATATTTTGAGATCAAAGAGAAGAGCATTCAATTCTCATTTCGAAGATCTCTCATTTCACAAGAATCTCTCCCTTACTCTTTGAGCCCTAATTCCTTAAGAGAGATTCTCATCCTTTGTGAACTACTCAAGCTACGAGCTTGAATCAAAGTCACCAACTTCACCCTAGCCATCTATTGCTGTTCATCTTGGTGGAGCTAGGGTTTGGTGCTAACTTCTTCCTCAACATCCCTTCTTGCCCTAAATCAGTAAGTATTTCTCAAGGCATAGGGTTTTGTGGTAAGTGTTTTATATTTCATCTTTCATTTGATATTGCTGTTTATCTCTCGGTTTGTGAGAGAAGATCGTGATCCCGGTTTATGGGAGTCACGTTTCGATCATTGTATGATTTGATCTTGTAGTAGTTTCTACAAGAATTTCATAGTGCAAATTTGAGTTAGAGGATTATAACTCAAGTAGCCGGAGGGGATCCGGGTGTCTGGGACGTAGGATCGCCGGGAACAAGTCGGGGAGACTTGGGTGGATCCGAACCCATTACATCGCTTATTTGCGTTGGATTTTTCTTGTTGTCTATTTTCATTCCGCATTGTTGGTTGTGTTTGCACAATAATTAAGAATTATACTCTTGATTATTTTAAAGTACTATTCACCCCCTCTAGTACTTGTGCAGTAGCTATCAGGGCATTACATTTGGTATTAAAGCCAAGTTCATAGCTATGACAACCAATGACAACAAGGCCGTTCGACCACCTTCCGACTACAGCACCTTCAAGAATCGTGAAGGAGCTTCTTCAGTGATAGAAGGACACTCCTCTACCAGGCATCCTCACTTCAACGGTACCAACTATGGGTACTGGAAATGCCTGATGGAAACCTTCCTCCGGAGCACATCACTTTGGAGAGTCATGCTAACGGAGTATGTTGAGCCTACTGAAGAAGACTTCACAAAGTGGACTACCGCGGAGGTCGCCGCGGAGGTGAACAATGCCAAGGCCATGAATGCCTTACAATGTGCACTAGAGCCGGAAGACTTCAACAAGATATGCACATGTAAGAGTGCATATCAGATTTGGAACCAACTCCTCATCTTGCACGAAGGAACGAGTATGGTAAAACACTCCAAACTCACTGTTGCTAACAAAGAATTCGAGCTATTTCACATGGAACATGGTGAAAATATTAAGGAGTACTATGCTCGCTTCATGGATATAACCAACGAGTTGGAAGCCCTTAGGAAGACCTATACCCAAAAGGAGAAAGTCGTGAAGATCATTGACGGACTTTCTTCGAGTTGGGAAAAGCGAACTTACGCTATCGAGGAAGGTAACGATATGACCAAATATACGGTTGTTCAACTAATGGGTACCTTGATGTCTTATGAGGTATGAAAGGACAGCAAGATTAAGATGAAGGATAAGATGAAGGCGTTCTTGAAGCAATAAGAGCCAAAGAAAAAGACAATTGCTTTCAAGGCCGCCCCCCACTACATCTAACGATAGTGAAGAATCAGAAGACGAGTTGGACATGGAATCTTTTGCCCTCATGGCAACGAAGTTCAACCGGTTCTTCCGAAAAGGTAACTTTAAGAACAAATCTAAAGTTAGCTCTACTAATGCCTCTGCTCCTCTATGTTTTAAATGCAATAAGCCAGGACACCTCAAGGTCGACTGTCCTCTCAACAAACAAAAGGAGAAGTGGAAGGCACCTAAATTCGACAAGTCAAGAAAGTACAAGGAGTACAAGAAAGTGCTTATCGGCACATTCAGTGACTCAGAAGAGGACTCCTCAAGTGGAGAGTCAGATGATGAACAAGTGGAGAAAGCACACATGTGCTTCATGGCACGAGAGGAACATGATTAAGAGACCTCTTCAGATGAAAGCGATGATGAAGGTGAAGAGGTAACTATGGATGATTTAATATTAGCTAACAAACAAATTTGGTCTAAGTATTCTAAGTTGGTAAATAGATACACTAAGACTAAAGATGAGCTAACTAGTCTCCAAACCTCACCTAAACCTGTCATCACCAACAACAATACAGTTATTGAAGCTTTGAGAACTGAGATTGTAAATCTCAAATCTCAACTTGAGCATGTTAATATTGAGAATTCAGATGAACTCGATATAGCGGATTTGACCTATCAAAACTCAACTTTGAGTATTGAGAATGAGAATCTCAAGTCTCGTGTTTGTGAACTCACAACACAAGTGTCCACGTTGGATACTATAATACTTTCTCTCACTGAGAAGTATGAGTCCACATTAGGCCGAATTGACAAATTAAACAAAGGCAAGGACCATTTAGATAATATCCTAAATGATTTACTTCCAGCCAATCATCAGATTGGCTTGGGATATAAAAAGGAAAATTCATCCAAATCTTCCACCACTTTTGTAAGGCCAACTTCCGATACCTCAACTAGTGGGAGTAAACACCCCATGGGTAGTTCATCTACCAATGGTACTTCCACTAAGTAAACATCCCCTCTTGGAAAGAAACCCACTTTGGGTGGACCTCCAAAGAAGGGTCATGCATTTATGTACACCAATATTATGCCACGTAGGAACACACCTCCTACTCCACATGTTCACACATATGATGATTTCTATGCTCCACCATGTACTTGGTTTGGTGGATGAAGATTCCATCGTGCATTTGGCGAATTTGGAGTCCTAAGAAATATTTGAGCTCACCCATGTGGCTCATCTCAAATTGGTCCTTCATGATATTAGAACACTCTTCGTAAAGATGAAGTTAGTAGCACCGAAAATGATATCATCTACATAAATTTGAACTAAAATAATATCATGATTCGCATACTTAACAAAAAGCGTTGAATCAACCTGACCCATTTTGAAACCCAAATCCAAAAGCCAGTTCTTTAGGCGGTCATACCAAGCTCTAAGAGCTTGTCTCAAACCATAAAGTGCTTTCTTAAGTTTGAAAACGTGATTTGGAAATTTTTCATTTATAAAACCCGGAGGTTGATAAACATAAAATTCCTCAACGACATCTCTGTTTAAAAACGCACTTTTTACGTCCATTTGAAAAAGTTTGAAATCTTTATGGCATGCAAATGACAATAACAACCTAATAGATTCTAATTTAGCAACAGGTGCAAAGGATTCCTCGAAATCTATACCTTCCTCTTACCTGTAGCCTTGAGCAACTAACCGAGCTTTGTTCCGGATGACATTTTGGTTCTTGTCTGTCTTGTTCTTGAAAATCCACTTCGTTCCTATAACGTTGTGGTTCTTCGAAGGCAATATAACTAGCTCCCAGACCTCATTCCTCTCAAACTGAATGAGTTCCTCGTCCATGGCTAGGATCCAAGAACTATCTTCGCATGCATCGTTGATATTCTTTGGCTCTACTGAAGAGACAAAGGCACAGTAAGCGAAGAAGTTGACTTGAGATCTCGTTTTGACACTATCTAGTATGTTGCCAATGACTTGCTCATGGGGATGGTCACGAACTGTTGGAAGTTTTCTGGGAACACCCTGGTCACTAGGAACAAGAATCATTAGAAGGGTTAGTATCAACAGAATCAATAGTATTAGATTTATCAATAGAGTCACTCACTACTTCCATAGAATCATCATCATTGATAATTCTAGGAGGGACAAAATCGTCATTAAATGAAACATGAAGAGATTCCTCGATTGTTGAGGTTATTTTGTTGTATATCTGGTAGGCTTTGCTACGGGAGGAATATCCAACAAATATCCCCTCATCGGATCTTGGATCAAATTTGTCCAAACTACCATACGTGTTTTTGATAAAACATTTTGCACCAAAAACTCTAAAATGTTTAACTTGAGGCAACCTACCAAACAACAATTCATAACAAGTTTGTTTGGTGTCGGGCCTCAAGAGTATCCTATTAAACACATAGCAAGTGGTATGTACCGCTTCTACCCAAAATTGATGGCCAAGTTGGCTATCATCAAGCATCGTGCGAGCACATTCCACTAGCGTCCTATTCTTTCTCTCAACAACACCATTTTGAGGGGGTGCGCGAGGAAAAGAAAAGGTGTGAGTAATACCAACTTCATCATAGAAATTTGAGAAAGACTCATTCTCAAATTCCCCTCCATGATCACTACGAATAGTGACAATGGTGGTTCCGATGAGATTTTGTACTTTCTTAACAAATACTGTGAAGTTTTCAAAAGCATCATTTTTATTCACTAAAGTAAATGCCCAAGTAAATCTAGAAAAGTCATCAACGATGACAAGTCCATATCGGGCATTCCCTAATGAAGCAACTCTAGTTGGCCCAAAAAGATCTAGATGTAAAAGTTCTAGAGGCCGTTTAGAGGATATGCTTTCTTAGGTTTGAATGACGATTTTGGAAGTTTTTCTCGTTGACACGAGTAGCAAAAGCTTTTCTTTGGAAAGGAAAGCTTAGGGAATCCTCTTATAGAATTTAGCTTGGATAGTTTGAAAAGTGTTCCGAAATTCACATGATCAAAACGTCTATGCCATAAGTGTTGCTCACTTGTGTTGGTAATAAGACATTGTTCATGGAAATTTGGAATATCTAATATATATATCCTTATGGCGTGTGCCAGAGAATAACACACTAT
Organism: Scilla litardierei; assembly: GCA_030789695.1. NCBI lineage: Eukaryota > Viridiplantae > Streptophyta > Magnoliopsida > Asparagales > Asparagaceae > Scilla > Scilla litardierei. The sequence goes on from CM061136.1 coordinate 18,140,721, forward strand.
TATTATCAATTCTTGAAATATGGCACATACCTTTCGCAAAGCTAACTTTGTAACCCTTGTCACAAAGTTGGCTTATTGAGATAAGATTGTGATTTAAGCCTTTAACAAGGTAAACATCACTTATAAGGGGTTTAGAGGGGTTACCACCTTTTCCAACACCGATGATGGTTCAGCTCTCGTTGCCTCCAAAGACCACTCGGTTTCCATTTTCAATGGGTACCACTTCGGATAGCAACTGAGCTTTACCGGTCATGTGTTTTGAACACCCGCTATCAAGTATCCAATTATTCTTGGAGCCAAATTTTGATTTGTTGCTCCTTCTCTTTTTCTTGAGTACCTGAAGATAAAGATATCATTCCATGGTACCCAAGGTCATTGGGTTCTAAAAGATTAGACCTTTGGAAGCCAAGTCCAATTGGACTTACACTTCCCAACATAGTCATCATTGTGGACAACGTTCATGAAATAGGAATTTATGTAAGCTTGTTTTTCATGCATGCTAGTGTCCTTCGGGCCCCAAATAGTGAATGTCTTGTGACCCCTATTCCTATTGGGAGCATGCACATGTGGTTGATTTCTACGTGGTGCATGTGTTCTACGAGGAAGTGGCCTAGTGTATGCATGAGATGGATAAGCATACAGCACATAATGAAATGGTGGCGGTGACATATGATATGGTGCATGATGGTAATCATTCATATAGTAATGATGTGGTTGAACATATTCATGTGGAGGAACACGTGCGTGAGTGTGTCTCACTTGGTGTGCACGTGCTCGTATAACCCCCTCTGCACCGATTAGAATTCATTCTAATCGGTGCGGCCTCTCTCCTAAACCCCTAAACCCTCAACCCGATCATCTTCCTCTGCTGTGCATCGCCGTCTCCGACCGCCGTCAACAGTCGCCGGTCCTCCAGAGTCGATCTCTCTTCCTCCTAGGGTATCTTTGGTATCTCTTCTCTCTCTTTCACTCCAGTTTTTTTAGGGTTCTATCTCGTTCAAATTTCGTTCGATTGTGTGCGGTCTCGACTCAAGCTTATGGAGAGAATACGCATCCCTGTCCGTCCTTTCACTCCCTCCCCCATGACCGTCGAGCCTTCATCCAACCCTCCTCAACCCAAACGCCGCGCCAAAACCACTCGTCCATCCTCTTCTTCGCCTCCTCTCAAGAAGGAGAAGACGGCTCCCTCTAGGGCTACAGCCCGATCATCTTCCAAGCCCCGGACCAAGCATTTGACCCAGGGCTCCTTTCATGCTCCCACTCCCCCCACAGCCTCCTCTGGCTCTGACGATGACTATATCCCGGAGACAGAGGCTACCGAGCAGGCTCATACCCCTCCCCCTTGCCCTACCTCCCGTCAGTCAAAGGAGAAGGGTCACATGCCTTCGGGTGGGGTTGATATATCTCTTTGTCGCGATGACCCATTGTGTCTTGCGGAATACAACCGTATCGAGCACTGCCCGTTGATCCTCGAGCATTTTGTCCAGTTTTCTGATTTCCCTCAGCTTGCTGATCTCCTATCTTATAGCGGCCTCCTAGATTACCTTCGCCACGATCCCAAGGCAAATCTTCATCCCTACCCTAGACTCGTCAAACTCTTTTATGCCAATCGAGTTCGAGGAGAATATGATGACAATCACTGTATCGAGACCACTATTTTGGGGACACCCATTGTCCTCACGGCAGAGATCTTGGGACAGTTACTTGGGGTCTCCTCCTCTGGTCTGCTCCCCTCAGATATCTCCGTGGATAAGATCCACGGTCTCGATTAGTCCATCCTTGCCGACATGTTCCATGTTATTCCTCCTGCCATGATTGGCGTTCCATCTAAATCCTTCAAACCGAATATGTGGGTCCTGAACTTGATTCTGAAGTCGTGTCTTCTCCCGAAGTACACCTCCTCCAGCTTGCCCTCACAGCCATTCCTAAAGCTTATCTACGCTCTTTTTACTGGGAGCGAGATAAATTGGGCCCGCATCATCTTGGATAAGATGGACTCCTTTGAGTGCATCAGGAAGTCCACCAAGTCAGTACATATCCCATATCCTTGCTTGTTGACTTTAGTCTTCCGTCGCTTTGGCGTTCCCCTCCCTCCTGATGATCAGCATCCCTTGGGTCCTCCCCTGAATGCGACTGCCGTCAAGAAGTCTCTTGCGGCCTTGCGTCACGTTCAGAGGACTACCCCTTCAGTTCCTCCTCCGCCTTCATGCCCTGACTCTTCAGCTTTCCTGAGCCGTCAGGAAGCTCGTATTGCACGATGTGAGGAGATACTTGCTCGCATCTGTGATCATTTGGGCATTGAGGTTCCTCCTACACTTTCTGACGAGGATGCCATGGATGCTGCTGAGGATGAGGAGCTTGCTGCTTCTCCAGTTCGTGCCCCCGAGGGTACTTCTGTTGGCACTTCTTCTGTCAGTGCTCCCGAGAGCACTCCTACTGCCACCATTCCTTCGGTGGTCACTTCCGTCGCTTCAGAGACCACCACTCCGTCTTCACAGCCTGCTGCTGGTGCCGGCCCTGCCTCCGCCTCCTGAGCCTTCGTTGTAGGACTCTCCACTGAGCATTTGGATGATTTATCTTGTTGTGAGAGAGTGGGGTTAGGATAGATGGGTGGATGTATTTTTGTATGTTTTGTGTTACTTTGTGATGTCTGTTGTGACATTTGATGTTGTATGATGTGCACTTCTCTGCTGGCTGTATGTATAATTTTTGTTGGCTGGATGTATAATTTTTGTTGTATCCATATATATATATATATACACACACACACACACACACACACATCGTGTTGCCATTCGTTTCTGTGTGCACATTGTATTTATGTCTCTGATGTTTACTTCGTCGCTCGACGATTATGTTGATTAGATTGCTTTGTTTGTATGAAAACATAGAATTGTTTTCCATGCACTCAATTCGCTAAAAATGTTGATATTGGAGAGTATGTTCCTTTACCCAATACATGAATTTGATTTTGTGTTTTGATGATTTCTCTTTTCGCCTTTCGACTATGGTCTTGTTGGCACGCTTTACTATTCTTCGATATTTTTCCTTGGTGTCATTTGGACCGTTGTCGTATTCTTCGACTCTCTTGTTTAGATTTTTTTTGTTTAGCCATGGTTGTTGTCGTTAATCTCCTCCCGCTCTTTTTGCTAATGCCAAAGGGGGAGAGAATTAATAATGCCTTTGTGCTAAATGATAATTTAAAGCAATTTACTGCGAATCTAATTTCATATGTTAGATTCAGGGGAAGTGAAGATATAAAAATAGATTCCGATCCTATATTTCAATAATTGGATCATGTTTTATACTTTTCTCGTCTGCTTGATGCTTATGTTTATTATTTAATACGGAACTAACGAGTCATCAATGCAGGGGGAGTAAGTAAATTTCATTTGTATCATTATTATTGATTTTTATTTATGTTAGTTTGTCATCACCAAAAAGGGGGAGAATGTTGAGTATTGATTCCCCTGATTTGGTTTTGATGATGAGCAAACATAAATATCGTGCACTAATTCTCTTTGAGCGCAGTTATAGAGATCGTCGCCAAATTACTTTGTACATCTCAAGTGACGTCCCAAGACTTCCTTGGAGCGCGTGATCGTTGTGCCTGAAGCTTCGTTGAAGCTCAAGGAGTTATTATTAAAGTCGAGGGATTCAGAATCTTCATGTTGAAGCTTTGAAGACGGTTTGTTGTGTATACTTTTATGTCTTCTAGCTTCGGTTTAGTAGAGTATTAAGACTTGAGTCTTACTAGCCTAAAAATCTTCATATCGCTCATATCTTATCTCTAGGATTGCCTTAGAAGCCATTAGAAAGTTTCCCGAAGCTTATCGCTTCTTATCACGGCTTCGTATGCATCTTAGTTGGTTCAAGAAGAAGAACTAACCGACTAGTTGTCAAACTAGTCGGTTGGAAATCCTTCTTGAACCGACTAGCCATCCTAGTTAAACTCAGCCTATTCACTGTTGAAAAATTAGTCGGTCCAAGAAGGTTCACCGACCGACTAGTTGTCAAACTAGTCAGTTGGAAATCCTTCTCAGACCGACTAGTTCTCCTAGTAAAATTCAGCTTATTTACTGTTGATCAATTAGTCGGTCCAAGAAGGTTCACCGACCGACTAGTTGTCAAACTAGTCGGTTGGTGTTTCTTCTTAGACCGACTAGTTCTATCTCCTTATTTCACTATCTTCCCTGTCAACCATCTAGTCGGTCCAAGAAGGATCACTGACCGATTAGGTTTGGAACTAATCGGTCAGTGATCCTTCTTAGACCGATTAAGCAGCTTCAGAAATAGAGCCGTTGGGCATTTAATGCCACAATTTTTGCTGAACTCTTTTCTCTCTTTCTATATAAACTTGATCAGTTTCAAGCAAGGCTTCAAGGCTGTTATTAGAGATATTTTGAGATCAAAGAGAAGAGCATTCAATTCTCATTTCGAAGCTCTCTCATTTCACAAGAATCTCTCCTTTACTCTTTGAGCCCTAATTCCTCAAGAGAGATTCTCATCCTTTGTGAACTACTCAAGCTAAGAGCTTGAATCAAAGTCACCAACTTCACCCCAGCCATCTATTGCTGTTCATCTTGGTGGAGCTAGGGTTTGGTGCTAACTTCTTCCTCAACATCCCTTCTTGCCCTAAATCAGTAAGTATTTCTCAAGGCATAGGGTTTTGTGGTAAGTGTTTTATATTTCATCTTTGATTTGATATTTCAGTTTATCTCTCGGTTTGTGAGAGAAGATCGTGATCCCGGTTTGTGGGAGTCACGTTTCGATCATTGTATGATTTGATCTTGTAGTAGTTTCTACAAGAATTTCATAGTGCAAATTTAAGTTAGAGGATTCTAACTCAAGTAGCCGAAGGGGATCCGGGTGTCTGGGACGTAGGATCGCCGGGAACAAGTCGGGGAGACTTGGGTGGATTCGAACCCATTACATCGCTTGTTTGCGTTGGATTTTTCTTGTTGTCTATTTTCATTCCGCATTGTTGGTTGTGTTTGCACAATAATTAGGAATTATTCTCTTGGTTATTTTAAAATACTATTCACCCCCCCTCTAGTACTTGTGCAGTAGCTATCAGGGCATTACAAGTAGGGGATCCATGAGACCTGCCGGGGGTGGGAGAGATTGCCGGGCACGCTCCGCAAACCGCTGGAAGGAGTCTTGGAAGACCTCAATGATCCAGGGGGCCAGGAGGTCCTCGTAGGAGCCGAAGGCTTCCCTGAGGACCTCCGCGATCCACGGCCTTAGGACCCCGTCGACGCCCCTCTCCACCTCCTCGATGAACCGGGTCATCTGCCGCAGGGCTCCCAGCTCGTTCCAGAGATCGCCCCTCTCCCGACGGAACGACTCTTCAGCCTCTTGGGCCGACCTCTGAGCATCGGCCAGTGCCCCTGGAGGTCCCGCACCTCAGAGGCAAGCTCGTCCACCCTGCGTCGAAGTTGCCGGGCCTCTATACGTGCCGCTTCGACGGCCACCTCGGCCTCCCCGGCCCTCAAACACTCCCGAGCCGAGGACTACTCGAGGTCTCTCGCCCGAGCCGCCCGGCGCTGCGCCTCGACGGCCATCACAGTGGCCGGCAAAGAAGAAAAAAGTTATGCCAAGAGGGGTCAAGAGGCAGGTTTGAGATCGGCTGAGCAACCAAACCTGTTGAAGCTGCCAGACTAAGGAGTCTGACAGTCGGTCGGAGGGGGCTCTCTCTAGGATAGAGAGGTCCCTCGGGAGGACGGTGCTCTGGGCCAGCTGAGTGGCCACGGTTTGGTCGAAAAATACCGAGTCCCCGAGCGTAACCTCCAGGCCTGCCAGGAGGTTCGCCAGCGCGCCACCGGCTCCCACCAAGGATGGCTCGGCCGAGGCAACAGGGGTGGCCACCAGGGCCAGTGGGAGGGTTTCGCCCCAGGCAACCGACGCCCTGGGAGCCACCGAAGGGTGGACGTCCCCACTCTCCTTCCTCCTCTTCCTCTCGATGGGCCCAATAGACTTCAGGGGGGAACGCTTCTGCCCCACGTCGCGGCCGCCCGCGAGCACGCGAGGGGCCGGCCCGGCACCCTCGTTGCCTTCCTCTGCATGAACGGGGCGGGGGGGGGGGGGGGGGGGGGGGGGGCGTAGCCTCCGCACCGAGAGATCCGTCGCAGCCAGGGTAAGCGGCACAACATTGACCACGGGCTCCACCCTTCCCACTGCAGGCTCGGCCTGACGCACCTCCTCCTCAACTGTGCAGCAGGGCGCATGGCCCGAAGGGTTACCCCGGCTTCGGCCGGATCCCCGATAGATGAGATCGTCAATGTTACAGGCAAATTCACAACCAGCCATCTCTGCAGAGGGAAAGAAGATCAGGGTAAGTGAGAGGGAATGCTGAAAGAAAAAGGAGCGCCTACCGGGAGATAACAGAATGGTCTTAAGAAGTAAGCCATCCAGTAGAGGCCAGACCGACCTCTCCTCTAAGGGAAGAGACGATAGAAGCTGGACAGTGACCCGGTCAGCCTCGGAGAGGGTTAACATCAAGTCATATTGACATAACCCTCCCCAACCTGTCATGATCTCGGCGTCCCCGGGGAAAACAACGAAAACATAGCTCGAGCTCCAGTCCCCCACCCAGCGGGGCAGACCGAGCAAGCACTCTCTCCACGCGCGAGCCCGGAGATGCTGCCACGACCCTTGGCCGACCGTCTGGACCCGATAGTAGTGAAAGAGAAGAAGAAGGGACGGCTCCAAGCCGTGGACGCGGTAGATCATGATGAACCCCGTCAGCACCGCGTTGGAATACGGGGTCAACTGGCACAAGGCCACCATCAAGAATTCCATGACTGGGATGATGAAAGGATGAAGGGGGAAGCGGAGTCTCAGGCGGAACATCTCGACATAGACGCCGACCTCCCTTGCTCCGCAGAAAGCAAATCCGCTAGTCGTTAAAAGGGATCCTGACGTAGTAGGGATGGTACATGTACTTCTCCCGGATCTCTGCAACCTTCGAGGAGGGGACCATAGACGGCGACCCAAGGACCACGGGTGAACGTCGAACCTCTCAGCGGCCCGAGCCACGTCATTGCCGACAGGGTCCACGAAAAGCAAACCCTTCCCCTTGTCTTGTACGGGACGTGTCCCCTACGGGACGCGGGGCCTCGAAGGCGGGAGGTCGCCAGACTCGAGCATCGGGGGTCCCCTGACCCCGGCGCGGAATCACTTATCCTAAGCGTAGCCATGAGGCAAGTGAAGGAGGAAGAATGTTACCTATAAAAGAGTCCGAAGGAAGATAAAATGACGGAGAGAAGAAGCTAGCAAGACGAAAATTCGAAAGGAAGGTGCGAAAGAATCGAAACTTGGGAGACCGACGCCCTTATATGGAAGGCAATCACAAAATCAAGACCATCTGAAGGGGAGCACGTGGCAGTATCTAAAGATCGACGACGTTTCGAAACCCGCACCGAGAGAAGTTCAACCGGGCCGCGTCATAATGACCTCCATTTAATGGATTGGCCTCGACTGACGCGACTGACAAGATCTCCAAGAGTCACATTGCCCGAACCGAACAGGCAGAATCCGAACGGCTCGGACAATGGGGGCAATTGATACGACTATTTTGGAAAAGCCTGAGAACCAGAGACCCAAGCCCAAGCCTAGAGCGGGAGGCCCACAAACGAGTTTGGGCCGGCCCGACGAGGCCCACGAAGGGACTCGAAGTCAGATCGGCCCCGGCCTGGAAGGTGCACGATCAGCTCGCGCTCTCCGGAGATAACCATCCCCCTAAAAGCGCGGCACCTTAATGGCCATTAAGGGTCCCATTAATCGACCCTCCCCACGACGCACCCAGGCACCATGACGGAGGCGGATCGCGGGGACGTGAGGGGAGGCGATCAGAGAACGTGGATTCGGGGGCAATCGTAGGCCAAACCCTATAAAGGGATGACGGGGGCAACCAGGAAAGGGATCGAATCCTTGACACCTACAACTGAGGTACTCCATTAACAAGACCTTGTTTTCCCCATTACCCCCCTTGCCATAGCTCAGTCCGAGGATATGTGTGCAGGCCTCATCTTGAGCCGTACCGATCCTGTCGGGTATTACACAGATCCGTTCTGACTTAGGCATCGGAGGGGACTTGGCCGAAACCAAGGTCCGGCCCCCCCTGACGAGTTTTCTCGTCTATCTAGGAAGGAGCTGAGCCGAGGCACCGAGGCTATAATCCAGCCCGGTCACCGTTAGCGAGAGTTGTCACCAATCAAGACGGAGGAACGTTCAAGGCACCGAGGCTTCCCCTCGATGCTCGTCCAGCCGAGGCCGAGCATTCAACCTGGAACCGAGGCTTTCCCTCGGCTCCACGCCAACCGAAGACCGACGCTCTCCTGAAGCGTCTGCTCAGCCTCGGATCCATCGCATGTCCACGTCGAGAGCACGTGCGCTCGGCGTATCCAAGGGATCTCAACCGATCCCTTGACCACGTTGACCGCCTAGTTGTCGGTCAACGAGTCAGTGGTGAGAAAACACCCGTAAACAATATAAATGGTTGATACACAATTACATGTAAATTTCATCGTCAATTATGGATGCCGGAGGTTCCTGACAAGTCGTTTATGGAAATTTCGGATCTAAACATAACTAGAAACCGAAGATACTTAGAGGGGATAGATGCATTCTTAGCATACGTTGATGCCAACTCTCTAAGCATGTCTAGCAAAAAAATCTGTTACCCTTACAAGAGGTGCCAGAACAATGAGATCCTTCAGAAGTACATTGTACGTGTCCATTTGGTGTCTCACGGGTTCGACCCCAATTATAAATTTTGGAGTTACCACGGAGAAGGTGCCATAACAGAGGAGATACTTAGGGCAGAAGAGCGTATTATGCATGGAGATCAAAGGACATATGACATAGATACAATGCTGGAAGATATTGGTGCGCCTAGCGGAAACATGTCAAATGATGATCTTCACACTGTTGACTATGATCGATTGAATAAATTAGTGAATGATAATGAGTCTGATTTATACGAAGGATGCACTGAGTTCACGAGGCTATCATTCATGATTAGACTGCTGCATATCCTAACACTAAGTGGAATGGCGACTACACATTTTGAGATGTTGTTGGATTTGTTGAGAAGGGTAGTTCCTGATGGGCAGGACATCATTCCAGCTACTCATTATGAAGCGAGCAAAATCTTACAAGAAAATTGACGCTTGCTCTAACGATTGTATTCTATACTACAAAAACAACCAGGACCTACGCGAATGTCCAACATGTCATGTTCCCCGGTGGCAAGTTGAACAAAGAACATGTGTGACGAGGGATGGTCCTACAGTCCAAAAGTAGAAGCAGACTCCTGTGAAGGTTCTCCAATATTTTCCAATAATACCAAGTCTGCAGAGGTTTTTCATGTCCGTTGAATTGACAGGAAAAATACGATGGCACGCCACCGACCACATATAGGATGGAAAATTGAGGCATCCTGCCAATGGGGAAGCATGAAAGCATATCGACAGTATTTATCCCGACTTTACAGGGGAGACGAGGAATCTTAGACTTGGTCTCGCAAGCGATGGGTTTAATCGGTTTGGAGTGATGAGCTCTGGTTGGTTTACTTGGCACGTGTTGCTGACCACGTATAACCTCCCGCCTCATATGTGCATGAAGCAACCATACTTAATACTGTCACTATTGATTCCTGGAAAATACTCGCCTGGAAATTATATCGATGTTTTCATGCAGCCCTTAATTGATGATCTAAAGCTTTTATGGGAACAAGGTGTGGGCACTTTCAACGTCATGACAAAGCAAAGTTTTTGCATGTGTGCTATTGTTTTTATGGATGATAAACGACTTCCTGGCGTATGCTAATCTATCTGGTTGGTCGACAAAAGGTAGGACGGCTTGCCTGGTTTGCACGACAGGTTATGAGGGCACATTCCTGAAATATAGCTGTAAGTTTTGCTTTTGGCAAAATAGAAGATGGTTGCATGCGGGTCATAGTTATAAGAGACAGGGACAGATGTTCAACGGCAAAACCAAACGCCGAGAAGCCCCAGAGCAACTAATCGGAGAGGACATATTTGAAGCACTTCACCCTTTGCAGAGAGTGAAGTTTGGAAAGAACAGATATAGTAAAGAGCACCCTCTTGGTGTTAGAAGGCGGATTGCAAAGGGAAAAGGAAAGAGCAAGGGTAAAACTAAAGGAATAATGACTCGAGTGTCACGCATAGATTCTAACACATCAGATGTTCGAATACTACCAAGTGGTTGGTCAAAGTTTAGTATTTTCTTCCAATTGCCATATTGGAGGAATTTGAAAATACGTCACAACCTGGACGTCATGCACATCGAAAAGAACATATGTGAAAATCTATTGTATACATTGATGCAAGACACCAACAAGTCAAAAGACGGAGTAAAGGCTCGGCTTGACTTAAAAGAATTGAATATACGTCCTGAATTGTAGGCTGTACAAAAGGAAAATTACAAGTACGACCTGCCAGCTTCTCGGGTCACCATGTCAAGAGATGAAATCCATAATTTGTGTGTATTTCTCAAGTCATTGAAGACACCGGATGGATATGCTTCGAATATATCAAGATGTGTGCACATAGACTAGATGAAGATATTTGGATTGAAGACACATGATTATCATATCTTGCTACTTCAGTTGCTTCTGGTTGCATGACGTCACGTCGATAAGAAGCTTGCAAAAGTCCTAATACCATTCTGTGGGTTCTTCAGGCTGGTGTGCTCGAAGGTGATAAACATTGGTCAGTTTGAAGATTTAGAGGCGTGGGTTATACTTGCACTATGTAATATGGAAAAAAGTTTCCCCCATTCATTCTTTACAATCATGGTTCATCTTACTGTGCACCTGGCACGGAGGCCCGCATTGCAGGGCTGGTACAATATTGGTGGATGTACCCCATTGAAAGGTGAACGTCGTGCCATATATTTTTCTATTTTGCTAGGAAAAAAATTAAACGTGAATTTGAACCTTTTTATGATTTTTGAACCGCAGGTATAGGGTTCATGAAGCAACTTGTGCACAATCGTGCACGGCCAGAAGGGTCAATTTCCAAGAATTATACGTCAAACGAGGCCTTGATGTTCATATCTCGTTATTTACGAGGTGTAGACACAAGGGTAAATCGTCCGACAAGAGTTACTGATGGAGTATTCTATAATGATTATGGAGAGGACACACGCTTTAGTAAAATTGAGCTTGAACAAGCACATTCATATGTTCTAAATAATCTACGCATATTTGACTCCTATCGGAGGTAATACAGCTGAGTTTTTCGCTTTTGTAAGTGGTGTAATTCCCAAGTTTTAATAGTTTTCTTTACTTGTCCCTCAGTTGTCATATAGAAGTACTCCAAGCCAAATTGTGTGCAAAAACTCTTAACCAAAAGGTTGCGGATGCACACGCTAAAGAATTTATGGCTTGGCTGAAACTGACGGTACGCGCATCGATTTCTCACGATAGTTACACACCTATCATAAAATCAATTTCGATAACTTGCATATATGAGTGCGATTCTTATTTATATTAAAGGTGGCAGAGCAACGTGTTCGCGGTGCACGGTTATCCAAGGATATCCAAAAATATGCCCGAGGTCCTGATGGCAAGGTACATCGATATGGAGGTTATTCGATCAATGGTTTCAGATTTAATACCATTGAAGTCGAGAAGGACCGATGCACCTAAAATAGTGGAATCTTCTGATCCTTTACGCAATTGTCATATGCAAGATCCAGAGATCAACAACCAAAAGAAGGTCTAGTATTCTATTATGGCCAGGTTGTAGACGTAGTTGAGTTATTTTATGGTTTTTAGAAGGAAGTGAGCCATGTTATGTTTAAGGTACGGTGGTATGAGCAAGGAAAGAAGAAGGCCGACTTGGGCTTCACGGTCGTTAATCTGAAGAAGGAAATCTATCAAGATGAGAAGTTCATGTTTACCTCGCAAGCAAAAAATGTTTTTTATGTTAAAGATATAATGGTAGACGATGATTGGGTGGTTCTTAGAAATCCACCTAGAGCATATGCATCGGATGAAACGGGTGATGAAGAGGGCAGTGAAGATGACGAAGATGTTGTAATCGTCACAGATGATGTCAAGGATGATTTTTCAATTGAGACAAATAATGAAACGACTGATGACATCGCACCGTTGCGTGTTGATATACCCGATTTGGCGATCACATGCACGGGTATTATAGCAACAGAGTGCACAAGACGAAGAAACACAATAAACAAAGTCATTTCATCTACCGTTTGGACAAGGTCATAAAGGGCGTCAACATCAATATCAAATTGTTGATCTTTTTTCAGTAATAAGCTAAAAAAATATGTAAATGTATAAAGATGTTCATTACGATGATTTTCTTGGAATCACTAAAGAATGTGAAGTACTCCATGTTTTACATCCAATTTATTTCATGATGTCACGACCCGCTTCCAAAATATGGAGGCGAGGCGTGAGTAGGTCCGATCAGACTTGAAGCTGTGAAGCTGCAAGTCTGATAAGCGTCAATAAACTTTCAAATGGCAGGTACTTACAAATGCGATACGAAACAAGATAATAATAAAGGAAATGAGACAAAATGCAATCTCAGAATATCCATAAAATAAGTTCCAACATCACAGAAAAAGCCACCAGGCTAAAAGAAAAGAGTCTAAAAGGCCCCAGCATGGCCAACAAAAGTACAACGTACAGAAAACAAAGTAAATGGTGCTACGCACCGACAACTAACAGCAAACCTAAAGCAAAGCAACTCAGAACAGTCTCTAAGACTGGTCACCGGTGTCCACCAACTCCTCGTCAAACGTGGGCTCCGGCTCAGCGTCAGCAAACACCACGTCCTCAGCAACGGTCTCTGGCTCAGGGTCTAACGTGTGACACCCAAAAGAGCAAGGGGCACATGTCCAGCAAGTCTACAAAAGACTTGTGCAAGGAAACTGAAGGTAAAAGTAAAGTAACCTAGCAGTTTTAGCATGATGCAATGACATGGCAGTTAAAGTATGAGTGCAACAAGTGAAGTAAAGTACAAGCATGGCATGAAAACTGGTATTTAAATCATGACATGGATATCAAGTTTGCAAGAAACAATCACAAGGACAAGGACAAGTCTAGGAAGTACGTCGTGCACAGAGATTACGCCTTTTGGCTAGGTGGCTAAACGGGCCAACTCCTAAGCTCAAGTGATCGCTTATCCCTACCCCTCCATGTGTATCGAGCCAGGGCTTTACACCTGAACATGGAAATGCTCGCTTCTGGATTACGAGCCAGGAAGTGTATTTGGCATAGGGTTGTGCCTGCAAGCAGGTGCCTAGCCGGAACAATGAAGTACAAGTATGTAGCGTGTGCTACGAATGCAACATTCAATGCATGGATGACATGGCATGGCAAGTAGTAAAGGAAAGCGTACATATAATGAATTTAAACATGACAGATAAGGATGTATGAATGACATGTGCAAGTAAAAGGGGTCGGATCTAGCTTCGTTGTCAGCTAGATCAAGAATGGGCGTCTAGGCAGCTATCATTTCACTGCCTAGTCTCTTTTACGCTACGGTACAAAAATTGGCCTAAGACATGGCCTAAACAAGAAGACGGAAAGTTTCACTTGCCTGCAAATCTGACGTCTGAAAAACACCGTCCAAAAGTCCACAAGTCACAAACAACCTATGTGCACAAGGTCCCACCAGCCTACAGTCCCATATTATTCATCTTGATTAGTGAATTTAAAGCAACTTAAAAACATCAATTTTAGTCTTGATTAACAGGCTGTGGTTGGGGGTCCTAGGGGTGCAAAACGTTACCTCAACACGACGCGAAATGCTACACTGGCATCGGGTAGCGACGCCAGGGGTTGGAATATAAGAACGCGCCTCCTAGTCCAATTTCCAGATTAGATTCCTCTCTCGAATAGTCTGGGCAGCAACCAGATCAACGAACCAAGATTCCAATGCTAGGACTTGCGACGAAGAGATACGACGTATCGCAACGTCGTAATCGGTAATTCCACGAAGGAGGACACCTAGGTGGGACCCACGGTAGTGCTAGGGGCCAATGGGAGATCCACAATACTTCTGGAGAACTTGGGGGGCCCACGGTGGCAAGCGGTGTGGAAGTTGCGACGTTGCGACGAAAGGTTGCTCGGTCAGACCGAGCCGCTGCAGAGAATTCTCTCGGTCAGACCGAGAGAAGCTCTCGGTCGGCGCGCTTGCAGCGCAGTGGAGGAGGGCTTGGTGTGGATCGAGGGGGGTTCTCCTCAGTCGTAGCGGGCAAAATATGCGGGGGAATTTGTCGGTCGAGCGCTTACGGAGCGGGGCTTGCAGCGAGCGGGGTTGCAACGGAGCGGCGGTGCGGTGCGATGCAGGGGAACGGGTCGGTCAGGTGCTGCGGAACGGGGCCTGGCAGCGAGCAGGGGTTGCACGAAGCGGGGAAGCGTGCGGAGCGGGGGAATCTCCCGGTCGTAGCGGGCGAATGCGGGGCTTGCGAAGCGGGCGGCGTGCAGCGGAGCGCTACGGTGCGGAGCGGAGCGGATTGCGGGGCGGGGCCTCGGTCAGACCGAGGGAGGCTCTCGGTCGGCTGCGGGCGGCTGCAAGCTGCGGTTGCGACGAACGTCGCAAGTGGAAATTTGAGATGTGGGGGCGGCTAGGGTGTGATTTCTCGGGAAAATAGGTTATTCCTAGGGGGTATTTTTATAGTGTAGATGGGTTTTGACCAAGTCTAGGGTTTTATTTGAATTAAAATTGATTTTGAATCAATTTTACACCCAAATATTCACCCTCTCCAACTCTCAAGCATGTGTGGGTGAGGCCAAGGCTAGGGGCTTGGGTCAAAAATAATTTGAAGTGTTATAATATAGTAGAAAATATATTGGGTCGAAATACTTGAAAACTTAGTAGTTAAAAATATTATAAGCTTTGCTTAAAATGTAAAATAGGTCAAATAAAATCCAAAAATTGTGAAATAAATTTTGGGGTGTTCGGAACGACGAGAGAAAGGAAAACTAAGAAGATGGATCTTAATTTCGATGTCGAATGACGAAACTAAAAATAGAAAACGTCTTCAACGTCAAAAGTGAGAATCGCAATGTCTCTTCGAATAAGGTCAAATCGTGGGAGAACGACCCGAGAAATGTCGTTCCAAATTAGTACCACAATTTAATACTCTCAGAGACGTTCACAACAACATATCACATTAAAGTGTTCACAAACAAACAAAGTCTAAAATAAATACGTGCACGGTCAAAAGCACGTGCACGAACAAAGTACGATCAGAAAGCGACCGTACATCCTCCCCACCTTAAAAATGATTCTGTCCTCGGAATCAACATCAAGCACTCGCTCGGGAAGAGGTGCAGGAAGCGCTCTCTCATATCAACCTCACGCTCCCAGGTGGACTCCCCTGGGGAACCATTGACGCCATTGCACTCGAACCAAGTCGACGGTCTTATTCCTCAGCTGCTTCTGTCGTTGATCCAAAATCTCAACTGGTTGCTGATCATAAGACAGATCCGGATGAACCGTGATCTCTGAGAAATCCACAGCTTGGGACGGATCACTACGTATCGACAGTAACTGGGATACGTTAAATACGTTGTGAACTCCCTCTAGCGACGGTGGCAGTGCCAAGCGATAAGCCACCGCTCCAACTCTCTCCAGGACATCAAACGGCCCAATGTACCTCGGACTCAGCTTGCCTCTCTTCCCAAATCAGATAACTCTACGGTTCGGAGAAATCTTCAGAAAGACATGATCTCCAGGCTGAAACTCCAAAGGCCTCCCCGTTTAGCATCTGCCCAATGCTTGAAACGGTCCTGCGCAATCCTCAGCTTCTCCTGGATGTTCCTCACCACATCCACGGCTTGCACAATCATCTACGGTCCTAACAGTTCCCGATCTCCAATGTCATCCCAGCTCAGTGGCGATCGACATTTCATCCCATATAGCGCGGAGAAAGGCGCCATAACCAATACTCGCCTGGTAGCTGTTATTGTAGGCAAACTTCACATGATGGAGATGATCCTCCCAAGATCCCTTGAAGTCCAACATGCACGCCCCTCAGCATGTCTTCCAAAATCAGAATCGTCCTCTCGGACTGGCCATCTGTCTGTGGATGGTATGCCGTGCTGAAACTCAGACTCGTACCCAAGCTCTTCTGCAGACTCTGCCAAAACTAAGATGTGAACCTCGTGTCTCTGTCTGACATGATACTCACGGGGACTCTGTGAAGTCGTATGATCTCCTGCATGATTCAGCGTTACATCACTATCTATACTAGAGAAAATGAAATAAAATCGGAGAGTGAAATAATTTACCTCCATATATCTCCTCGCTAGCGTCTCAGTGGACTGTCCTACTCGGAAGGGAATAAAGTGCGCGGATTTGGTCAATCGGTCTACGATCACCCAAATCGCGTCATTCTGCTTCGGACTCCGAGGTAGTCCAGTTACGAAATCCATAGTGATGTGTTGCCACTTCCACTCCGGAATCGGAAGCGGTTGTAGCAACCCTGCCGTACGCTGATGCTCAGCCCTTTACCTGCTGGCATACCAAACACTTGGCGACACTCCGCGCCACACTCCTCTTCATACCATGCCACTAATAGTTCAGAAGAAGATCCTTGTACATCTTGGTACCACCAGGATGTACAGAATACAGCGAACTGTGTACCTCAACCAACAACTCCTCTCTGATATCTCCAGCTGGCACACACAACCTGGCTCCAAACCTCAAGCGAACCATCCTCATGAATCAAGAAGGCAGTCCGCATACCGGCTTCCACCTGCTCTCGTATCTTCACCCAGTTTAGCATCTCCCGCCTGTCCAGCCTTGATCCTATCCACGATCGTCGACTGTATCTGCATACTCATCAACAAAGAAGCCTCTCCAGGAAGAATAATCTCAATACCAGACTCACAAAAATCCTGCTGCAATCTTCCACTGCGAAGTCAACATCATCACCGCTGGAAGTCTTCTCAGCGCATCTGGAACCACATTCACCTTGCCAGGGTGATACTGCAAATCAATCTCATAATCCGCCATAAGCTCTAACCATCGACGCTGTCGCATGTTGAGCTCCTTATGAGTAAAAATGTACTTCAAGCTTTTGTGATCAGTGAAGATCTTCACATTCTCACTCAGCAGGAAATGCCTCCAAATCTTCAGCGCAAACACGACAGCAGCTAACTCCAAGTCATGTGTCGGGTAATTCTTCTCATGAGCCTTGAGCTGACGAGAAGCATACGCAACCACGTGCCCATGCTGATGCAACACACAACCAAGACCCTTGCCAGAAGCATCGCAAAAGATCTCGAATCCTCCACTCCGATCAGGCACATCAAGAACAGGGGCAATCGTCAACCTCTCCTTCAGAACATCAAAAGCCTTCTCACAATCATCAGACCAAACAAATGGTACATCCTTCCGTGTCAGTCTGGTCATCGGTTCAGCAATACAGGAGAAGTCCTTAATGAAGCACCGATAATAACCTGCAAGCCCAAGGAAACTCCTGATCTCAGACGCTGACTGCGAAACATGCCACTCTCTGATAGCCTTAATCTTCTCGGGATCCACTGAAATACCATCTCCTGACACCACACGTGCCCAAGAAAAGCAACCCTATCAAGCCAGAACTCGCACTTGGAATACTTAGCATACAAACGATGGTTCCTCAAAATCTCCAACACTGTCCTCAAGTGCGATGCATGCTCTTCCTCCGACTTGAATAGATCAGGATGTCGTCAATAAAGATAACGACAAACTTGTCTAGAAAGTCATAGAAGATCAGATTCATCAGGTTTTATAAAACTGCGGGTGTGTTGGTTACACCGAAGGCATAACCACGAACTCGTAGTGGCCATACTTCGTCCTGAACGATGTCTTCAGGATATCTTCCTTCTTTACTTTGAGCTGATGGTAACCACTCCTCAGATCCAACTTAGAGAACACCCTCAAACCTCCAAGTTGATCAAAAAATGTCATCTATATGGGGCAATGGGTATTTATTCTTGATGGTCACCGCATTCAGCTCCATGTAGTCCACGCACATGCGACGCGAACTGTCCTTCTTCTTCATCAGCAACACCGGTGCTCCCCACGGAGACACTAGGATTAATGTAACCCTTCTGCAAAAGCTCATCCAGCTGCCCTACGTAACTCCTCCAACTCTGCTAGAGCCATACGATACGGCGCCTTCGAAATAGGCTGCGCTCCCGGAATAAGATCGATTGAAAACTCGAGAGCTCGATCGGGCGGCAGTCCAGACATCTACTCGGGGAAGACGTCGTCGAATTCACGCACCATAGCTGGTCTACTCTGCTTCATCTGCATAGCAACGATTTCCACTGGTCTGGCTCGAAATCTGACTGGGCTAAGCGAACTACTACCTCGATTGAACTCAAACACTGTATGTCCTGGGATCTCAAACACCACCTTCTTCCTCCGACAATCGATCGTAGCATAGAAACTTGCTAGCCAATCCATCCCGAGGACGTCATCATAGTTGATGATATCGTGGACAATAAAATCAGCGTAAAGCTCATGTCCACAGACCACCAAAGGGCAAGAATTGCAACCACGATGCACCGAGATCACGCCATTTCCTGTAACGATATTCCAACTCTTGGAAGAGGGGAAGTCGACAAGGAATGCTTCTCCACGAAGCTCCAGGATATAATGCACATTGAAGCACCAGAGTCAAAGAGGACTAGTGCAGGAAATGTGCAAACCAAAATCACACCTAACAAGCAGTCTAACAATCAAACCCTATTCTAACAAACAACCATATGCAAGCAAACAAACATAATCTAACAACCAAAACTAACTAAGGAAGGAAACAACCAGACTGAGAGTTACCTGCGATAACCTCATCCACAGCCTCCCTCTCCACTGCCGTCATCAGAAAAGCCTTGCCTCCTCGGCTGCATGGCCTGCTGAAAAGCCCTGCCTCTATGGAACGAGAGCTGCTCCACATCCTGCAGGAACATGTGCTCTCTGCTGCAATGGCTGAGCTGTAACTGGTTCCTTCTAAGGCTGCTTAGACTTTGGGCACTCCTTCATAGTATGAGTAGGATCTCCACAAACCAGGCACTGTCCCAACATCCTCCTACACTACTCCTTGACATGCCTGGTCTTGCCGCAGAAATGGCAAGTCTTCTGAGTAGGCCCACCTGGCCTCTTGAACTACACTGGCTGATTAGGCTTGAACCCAGGCCTAACCACCGCTCTTGCCTGCTCCATAGGCCTCTTCCCAGCTCCAGAAGTCTGTCCTCTCTTCTGCCTCGTAATCTGCTCCTGTCTCCGAGCAGCTACCAGCAGCTTCTGATATGACTCCAGATCTGACGAAGACATCAGGCTCTGCAAGTCTAGGGAAAGGCCATGCAGAAACCTTTGAGCTTTCTCCTCAAGCATCCTCCACCATCTTCGATGCGAACGACTCAGCCTGGTGAACTCTGATGGTACTGGTCCACCTTCAGATTTCCTGGCTTCAGCTCAATGAATCGCTACAACATCTCCCTCTTGGCAGCCTTCGGAAAGTACTCCTCATCAAACCTGGACTTGAAAGTAGCCCAAGATATCGGCTTCACCAACAACTCCTCTTCTGCATCCCACCAGTTGCGGGCATTATCCCTGAGCTGCTTCTTCACCAATTCAACCCATCCAGCCGGGTTGATCTTCGACATCTTCAGATTATCCTTGGTATTCCTGATCCACTCCTCAGCAGCCAATGGTCCTTCAGATCCATCAAAGTAAGTCGGCCCAGCTCCCGAAACTGCTTTGCTCCCGGCTCGAAGCGAGGGGGCATTCTGGGTGTTCTGAAGCATCCCTTGCTACACCTGCATCATCTGATGCATCATCCTCATGATCTCAGCATTGGTGGGCTCTCTATCCGGCACCGCATCACGGGCGAGCCCACCACCAGCTCGGGTCTGTCGTCTTCCGGCCATCTAATGACTTAGGAAAACGAACAAAAAATTAGACTCAAAGCTTTTGACTTGGATGTTGTAATTTAATTTACTGGACATTCTGTTATTATCGTTGTTCCGATAATTCGCAGTTGCAAGAGTAGAGGACCTGCATGGGCCACCAACAAAACCTGTCACGACCCTCTTCCCAAAAATATGGAGGCGAGGCGTGAGTAGGTCCGATCAGACTTGAAGCTGTGAAAGCTGCAAGTCTGATAAGCGTCAATAAACTTCAAATGGCAAGTACATGCAAATGCGATATGAAACAAGATAATAATAAAGAAAATGAGGACAAAATGCAATCTCAGGATATCCATAAAATAAGTTCCAACATCACAGAAAAAGCCACTAGGCTAAAAGAAAAGAGTCTAAAGGCCCCAGCATGGCCAACAAAAGTACAACCTACAGAAAACAAAGTAATGGTGCTACGCACCGACAACTAACATCAACCTAAAGGCAAAACAACTCAGAACAGTCTCTAAGACTGGTCACCGATGTCCACTAACTCCTCGTCAAACGTGGGCTCCGGCTCAGCGTCAGTAAACACCACGTCCTCAGCAACGGTATCTGGCTCAGGGTCAACATGTGACACCCAAAAGAGCAAGGGACACATGTCAGCAAGTCTACAAAGACTTGTGCAAGGAAACTGAAGGTAGTAAAGTAACCTAGCAGTTCTAGCATGATGCAATGACATGGCAGTTAAAGTATGAGTAGTGCTACGGGCCAATGGGGGACCCACAATACTTCTGGAGAACTTGGGGGGCCCACGGTGGCAAGCGGTGTGGAAGTTGCGACGTTGCGACGAAAGTTGCTCGGTCAGACCGAGCCGCTGCGGAGATTTCTCTCGGTCAGACCGAGAGAAGCTCTCGGTCGGGCGGCTTGCAGCGCAGTGGAGGCGGGCTTGGTGCGGAGCGATGGGGTTCTCTCGGTCGTAGCGGGCAAATGCAGGGGAATTTGTCGTTCGGCGCGCTGCGGAGCGGGGCTTGCAGCCAGTGGGGTTGCAACGGAGCGGTGGTGCGGTGCGATGAGGGGGAACCGGGTCGGTCAGGCGCTGCAGAGCAGGGCTTGCAGCGAGCGGGGGTTGAAATGAAGCGGGGAAGCGTGCGAGCGGGGGAATCTCTCGGTCGTAGCGGGCGGATGCGGGCTTGCGAAGCGGGCGGCTGCAGTGGAGCATTGCGGTGCGGAGCGGAGCGGGATGCGGGGCAGGGCCTCGGTCAGACCGAGGGAGGCTCTCGATCGGTGCGGGGCGGCTGCAAGCTGCGGTTGCGACGAACATCGCAAGTGGAAATTTGAGATGTGGGGGCGGCAAGGTTGTGATTTCTTGGGAAAATAGGTTATCCTAGGTGGTATTTATATAGTGTAGATGGGTTTGACAAAGTCTACTGGGTTTTTATTTGAATTAAAATTGATTTTGAATCAATTTTACACCCAAATATTCACCCTCTCCAACTCCCAAGCATGTGTGGGTGCGGCCAAGGCTAGGGGCTTGGGTCAAAAATAATTTGAAGTGTTATAATATAGTAGAAAATATATTGGGTTGAAAATACTTGAAAACGATGATTTTTCTTGGAATCAATAAAGAATGTGAATTACTCCATGTTTTACATCCCATTTATTTCATGAGAATAATGGCTATCATACGCCATATGAGTAGGGGAGAGCATGGTCTCAAACCGACGGTTTGGGACCTAAAACGAACCAGACCGTATAAGTAGCGGTTTCTCACAGGCTAGACCAAACCAGACCGCCAGACCGACGGTTTTCGTGCCGACGAAAACCGCTTAGAGCGGTTTGGTTCGGTTTGGAACCGCGGTTCAGACATATGATGACAGAAGATCCCCTCGTATACCCAATTTTGCTAAATATAAACTTTGTCATTAAAATAATTTCATGACAGGGCTTCATTTCTGTGCTCCTTATCAAACCCGGGAAAATTTGGCACTGCATCGCTTGCAGGAGTTCTAACTGCGATTGCGACAGGTGCGGTTATTATTGTTCTATGTATTTTCATTTTTCTATAGCTGTTAGGGTGCATTCATCACTAGAAGTTGTATCAAAATGGTATTTGATGCTGAATTATGTTGATCACGTTAATTCATTGATGTTTCTACAGATAGGAACGTCGCATACTATCTCATTGTCAACTAAGCACATCCCATTTTCTTCTCCAGGTTAAAGAATGCTATATGATGCATTAAGTGCATGGAGAATAAGCGATGGTCAAACGGGAAAAAAACGAATGTAGTCTGAACTCTGAAGAGTGAAGACTGGAGATTGAAGAGGGCAGATAGCCAAATAGGGCCGACACGGCGCCGCTCAGTCTAAAGGCCTTAGGCTAGAGTTCCTAGGGACTAGGGTTAAAATCCTAACAGATTTCCAGCAGAATATATAATATATGTTAGGAGTCGGTTCGGTTTAAGCGGTTTCGACAAGGTGAAACCAAACCAGACCAAATAAGTTGCGGTTTCCAACGATTAAGACCAAACCAGACCAATGGAGAGCGGTTCGGTTCGGTTTTTGGCTCGGTTTGGTTCGGTCTGGTTCGGTTTGGGCAGTTTGAGCAAACCGTGCTCACCCCTACATATGAGAGCCTCTCTCATATGACCTTTCACATAAAGCACCCAAGTAGAACCAAGTAGCCCATGTGGGCTTGTACTTGGTTACTTTATGTGAGAGGGTGTATGAGAGAGGTTCTCATATGGCGTATGATAGGCATAATCTCTTATTTCATATAAATTACGTAAATATTTACAGCATGTAAGCATCATTTTTTATTAATAAATATTATGAAGTGCAGATGAAGAGAGTTTGGAACACGTTATTTACACCTAGTACAGGGATATCCCAGACCCCTCGGTCATCTAGGTCAGGTACGCATATTTTGTGGTTTAAGTACGGTTGTATAACGTTCACAATTTAATTTGTTGAGAAACTAAATGGTAAAATGCTTCATACATTTTTAGGCAGTGTAGGTCATGGCTCCCCTTCGGCACAAACCACCCCGCCCTCTGGGTCAAGTACGCATATGTTGTAGTACTGCTTTATAACGTGCACAATTCAAATTTTTGTAAAAAAATGGGTAAAATGCTTCATACATTTTCAGGTGGTGCAGGACATGGCTCACTGGTGGCACATACCCCTCCCGCCATCTGGGACAGGTACGCTTATTGTAGTTTTATTAGCTGTCTAATTGTGGACCTTTTAAGTCTTTATATAACTAATTGCATAACCTTCTTTATATATTTTCTGGCACTGTAGGACATATAACCTCTTCCCACGTACCCCGCCACCGCCACGTACATGTACACATATTTTTATTTTAAATGTTTAGTCCAGTTTGTTTAAACTAATTGAATTTGCAATTGTCTTATTGCATATGGGTGTAGGTGGGCTTGAGGATATACATATTAGACTCCCGACACGGCCGGGTCACATGCCGCCTCCACTTTTCAGACTGCCCCTTCACATGACGAACCTGAGCAGGTGATGTTCATTCCATATGACCCGGAGATAGAGCGTGCTGCCTTACCGACGGCCTATAGGCACGAAGAGGCAAAAAGGAGGCAGCCGGAGGTGGTAAACACACAACGGCGTGTGCTCGCGTAGTTAGCAGACAGAGCTGCACCAAGGATGAGGGAGGCCAAAGATGAGTGCTTTAGACGACAGGGTACGTATAATGTAATCATATTTATTGTAATCTTATACATTCATTAAGTATGTTTGGTTTTTCGCAGGCACAAACCCTCCACCGAAGGTCGGGACGAAAATTTCGACCTTGATACCTGGAAACAGGTAGCGGGTCGTTATACAGTGGAGCCACCAAGCTCCTATTGGCCTGTGGGCGGTAAAATTTAATAATTTCCTTGCTGCCCAGTCTAAAAGGTCGGACTTATTCAACCTCTACCTGATGTGGACTGATCAGCGGCACGAGTCCTTGGTTACATGCTAGTGGGAGATCAACGTAAGTTAGCTACCTTTTATTTTAAGGTTCTTAATAGGTAATTACTGTTATAATGTGTTTGTTATCTGGTATAGCGGCATTACGTCCTGGACCACAACCCTGATGCCTGGGGCTACTTCATGGAGAAGGTTAAGTCCGGAATTGTCCATTGGCGGGCAGAATTGAAAAAGAAGTACTGGCAACGGTTCCCCGGGGACTAGGAGCGGTACTAGCGCCTGGACAACCATGCTGACCCGGTGTAGTTCTTTGGCTATTGTTTCATGTGGGAGTCTGCTGTTGGGCATGCATAGTTCATAATTTTAACCACATGTTATTTATATTTTTTTTTCTGACATACTGTAAAAATATATAGAAAATTTCGAAAACGGCCGTCGTCAACCGCAGTGCACCTCGAGGCTATGAGCATCATGGCAGCTCGAAGAGCTCCAGCCAGATTGGGTACGAGTTGGCACGTTAGGTAAAAATGTTGTACTTAAATTTTGTAACAAATATTTTTTTCTGAAAGCGTGTATAAATATTTTCTTATTGATTTTAGGGCCGCCTGGGCATCGAGTCTTTGATGGAGCATACACTTACTAAGGCCCACCCAAAGTACAATGATCCCGAGAAGCTGGCAAAGAATCGTGCTCTGGCGGTTAGTAAAAGATTAAGTTTACATTAATATGAAGTTTTAATGCATGTAGTATATAACTCTTTTTCTCTTCTATTTAGGAGGCCGTCCACAATGCTGCCGAGGTGGTGAGGGCACAGTCCCAGGTAGGCTCGAGTTCCACGGGGCCTCTCACTAGGGTTGATGAGGACGTGATCATTGCAGAGACACTGGGAGGGAGGAGGAAGAACCGGTACCGGATGCGAGGCACGGAGAAGCGCGACTACGACGAGGACTCGGGCGGTTCTTCTTCATAGCATGAGAGTGTCACACACCCTCCCCAGTTCGCTGAGTTGCAGGGCATGGCTCAGGTTCAGGCGACCTTGACACAAGTCGTGGAGGATATGAGGCAGATGAGGGAGGAGTGCATTTTTTCGGTCCTGGGTGGGCCTTAATCCAGCAGAGTTGGAGGTTATCAGGCGCATGAGAGCGGCGCAGGAAATAATTTCATGTAACAATTCCTTTTATTATATGTGCTATCTGATTATGTGTATGCGTCTGTCTTAGTCATTAGTTTGATGATTCGTAACACAAGCATGATAAAGAACATTCCTAACAAGTTTTAGGGTTATAAGTGATATTTGGATTTAGATTATACGTCGCTGAGTATGAATTCGTTTATATCCACATATAAGTTCTTAAGAGGGCAATGCAAATTTGGTTTTAGATTAAATTGAAATATACCCAGAGTTTAGACTATATGGTTTACGGTTATGAGAGAGAGAGAGAGCTATATATATATATATATATATATATATATATATATATATATATATATATATATATATATATATATATATATATATATATATATTAGATGATATATGTGTGTGTGTGTGGGGAGGGGGGAGGGGTTGAGTAAAGATAGATAATGCCATGTATATCTTAATCTTAATTTATCCAAACACCTCAAAGTGTGGATATAATTAAGTTGTAGACTGGTATCATACATGAAGTCCATGGGGAGATAAATAAATTCATACTCAAATAGTGACTATCCATCAGATGCAGAACTGCTGTTCTCTGTAGTGTAGTACTGATCCAACAAAGTAATCAATAAATCTAGAATACAACAAAAATCTATATCTAAATTAAATAGACGTGCATGCATTAAGTAAGCTATGTTGGTTAAAGACTACACAAGGTTACAAATTAGAATTGGGATTATTGAGTATGATATTAGTCATGACAGTTGTACATAGCATAAAGCTACGGAAACAACTACTGCTTCCAATCCCAACCCCCTCAGTGTAGAATAGGATTGCGGTTGTAGGTGCAGTTGCAATAGCTTTGGGGTCGAAAACATCTATTAGTTGGAGGAGGTGGATGGGGAGTGGCATGGTAGTAGTGCAGTGGTTGTTGAACTACTAGTGGTTCCTCAACCTCACTCTCGGATGACGAAGGTGGAGCCTTAGGGTTAAGGTTAGAGTAATCTATGGATAATATGCCGGCACAAGAATGAGTGCGTTATGGGTTTTCATGGCAGATGCAGCCCGAGGAAGAACCAGGCAGAACGTAAGTAGTCTTGGGTCCCGCTTCATCGCATCCGGTACCATGACTAAGGTTCTAGCCCATCAACACTTCAACACTTGCTTCCTTGGCCTTCCTGCAGAGCGACCTCATGGAACTATCTTGATTAACATAACGATATCACCAATGATACATACGAGAAGGACAAAACCATTTCAACTTTGGTAGAAATGGGTTTCCTTACCGAGGAGGCATCTGCAGCCATTGATAGGTGCAGCATGTTACACAAAAATTGAAGGATGAACGTTGCTCTGTAGAATGTCATGACTAATATCTTACACAATAATCCCAGTTCTGATTTGTAACCTTGTGTAGTCTTTAACCAATATATCTTACTTAATGCATGCACGTCTATTTAATTTAGATCTAGATTTTTGTTGTATTCTAGATTTATTGATTACTTTGTTGGATCAGCACTGCACTACGGAGAACAACAATTCTGCAACTAAAGGATAGCATCTCTTTGAGTTTGACTTCATTTATTTGTCCATGGACTTCAAGTATGATACCATTCTACAACTTAATTATATTCGCACTTTGATGTGTTTAGATAAATTAATATTTTGATATATATGACATTATCTATCTTTACTCACCCCTCCCCTCCCCTCCCTCACACACACATATCATATATATGATATATATATAGGGATTAATGGGTATCATACACCATATGAGAGGGTGTCCCATATGCCCTCTCACATAAAGGGGGTCAAGTACAACAAGTACAAGCCCATGTGGCTTGTACTTGCCCATTTTATGTGAGAGTGCATATGAGACATCCTCTCATATGACGTATAATATCCATTATTCTTATATATATATATACACACACACACATATATATACATACACACACACACATATATATACACATACACACACACACACACATACATATACATATACATATACATATACATATACATACATACATACATACATACATACATATATATACACACATATATATATATACATACATACATATATATATATATATATATATATATATATATATATATATATATATATATATATATATATTATACATTTGACAACGTTTTTTGAATATTAGGGCTGACTAGGACAAGATAAAGAGTGGCTGAGATTTGATCTTGGCAAATCAATGGTTGAGATTCGGTTTTGTGAAAATTTTAGTGGGAAAACTTAAATTTTGGTGGGAAAAGTGTCTTGGGAACCAAAATTTTGAAATTACAAGTGTCTTGGGAAAGATTGTGGAGATTAAATTTGGGGGGAATTGTCTTGGGAACCTAAACATTGAAATTGGAAGTGCCTTGGGAAAGATTGTGAAGATTAAATTTGAGGGAAAAAGTGCCTTGGGAATCTAAACTTTGAAATTAAAAGTGCATTGGGAAAGATTGTAGAGAAGCATGATCTATGAAATTAAACAAAATAAAAAATTTAGCGTAAAACAATTTAGCGGAACAACAAATTAGCGTAAAAATACCCTGAGATTTGTTGTTCCGCGCGCGCCGCCGAACGCTAACTTTTTTTAACGCTAATTTGTTGTTTCTCGTCGAAGGCGCGGGCGCCAAATTTGTTGTTCGACGTTGAATGTATTATTTCGCGCCGAATGCGCCTGCGCCGAATTGTTGTTCCGCGCCGAAGGTGCCTGTGCCGCTAAATATTTTTGCACTAATTTATTGTTCTGTTAAATTTTGGCTGTTTAAATAATTTTTCAGGGAACAAAGATTTCGCGGTGGAAATCTTAAATGAACCGTGCCTGCGGGCACGGGTTATAACTAGTCTATTATACAATTCACGATGTTTTTTGAATTTTTTCCTTCGTGGCAATTTTGTCCCAGTCATATTTTGGGTTGCTGATTGGGACGCCGATGTGGCCCGTGGAGCTTGGGTGGGCTTATGGGCTTGGGTTTATGGTGGGGTTTTGATGATGTTTTTCCATTTTAGTCACTGCTTTTCCTCCTTTTGCCTCCCGACCCTCCTCCTTTTTTTACTTTTGGCGGCCGCTTCTCTTCACATTTATGCCCGGGCGACGACTGCCTCCGTGCCCTCCGGGCACGGGCAATTTCTAGTGTGTGTGTATATATATATATATATGATATGTATGGTTATAAGTGATATGCTATATGGTTATATGTATGGTTATAAGTGATATGCTATATGGTTATAGGTGATATATATATATATATATATATATATATATATATATATATATATATATATATATATATATATATATATATATAACACATATCAAATATGAAGGGGCACTGTTCACCCCTTCATTTGAGATTCCCACCCTAAATTACAACTTTGCCCTCTATTTAATTAAGAATGATTTGTTAAACGTTTAATATCTTTCATTACACATAACCAAATTTAATAATTTTAGTACCATTAGAAAGATCGTCATAATACCTATAATATGAGTCCAATATTGAATATTTTTCAAGTATTCAGTTGTTTTTTGATGAAGAGATCATCTGTATAAAAATTAATATTATTTTTACTGACAAATATTAATATTTAATATTTTTCACTAAAATTATTATAGTTATAAAATAACAATAATTTTATATTATTTATAAATTTCTATAATAAATAAATAATTTATTAGACTAACTCAATTTCAAAAGTAATATTTCATCATTATGTAAAGATAACTAAATATGATCAAATAAGATTTGAAGAGGGATGGTTGCTGTTGCTCATTCTTCAAAATGGAATCTTTGAGGAATATTCCATTTTGAAGGGGCTTTTTTGAAGGATCGGGTTGGAGATGCTCTAATACAATTCCAAGTTGTAAACTTCAGGAAATTAGGGTTATGGTTTCGTCTCATCCTCCGATCGTTTTGAACCCAGGGTTAGGGTTTGAGAGAGCGTGGAAGAAGGGATGGAGGGAGGCATGTACGGAGTGAACTGGGCAGACTTCAGCCCAGAAAACTAGGCAGAAGTCTGCCCAGAACTGGGCACACTTTCTGCCCAGTTTTCTGGCATACTCTACCCATAAATTGGGCAGAATTCTGCCCAGTTTTTTGGGCAGAGTCTACCCAGAGCTCTAGGCAGAATCTGCCCAAAGCGCGCGCGAGACCTTCGCTTTTGGCCGGGTCACACGTGACTCAATTGCACGCTTGGTTTATGGGCAACTCAAATTATGAAGCATTTCTTGTCAAACTTAAATTTTATAAGTGTTTCTTTTTATTCTCGTTTATTATTTTATTTGTTTTACATTCTAACTTAAGATTTTTTTAATAGGGTCAACCTGGCGAGGGCGGGAATGGCGATGAAGGTCCTTCAGGACCTGAGGGTGGCGATGGCGATGGCGATGGCGATGGCGATTGGGGGCGATGGCGGTGGTGATCGATAGCGACCATGGCGATGGCGACGATGGAGGCGTTTGATGATTGTGATGGCGAGGCGATTGATGGTGATGGCGCGGGCATGGGGATGGGGATGCGAAGATAGCGATGGATATGTATAATTTATTTTTTAATATTGTCATAAACTTACTTTTAAACTGCGGCCATTGGTATGTATAATATATTGATACATTTTTACATTAAATGTTTGCATTTCCTTTTTAATATTTGTTTGCATTATTTTTTTGTATATACAGGTACATATTTGTTTGTTATAAAATATTGTATATTACACGCAGATAATACTACAATTTAAAAAACAATTTATACTATCAGCCACGGACAAATCCGTGGCTGATAGCACGATATGGCCACAGAAAAGTTTGTGGTCATTACGTATTGGCCACGGATTATATGCACGAAATTGACGATTTTGTGCACTAAATTCGTGGCCAATATCTAATGGCCACTGACAAATCCGTGGCTGATACCTATATAGGCCACTAAAAAGTCCGTGGCCAATAGTTTTTGCCCACGGTTTGTGTGCACAGAATACGTCAGCTTCGTGCCCAGTATCCGTGGCCTATACATATCGCCCACGGAGTTTGCCGTGGCCTTAAATAGGTTTCCACCACAGATTTGTCCGTGGCCATTACTTTTATATTTTTTTTATTCAGATTATCGGCCATGGACATCCGTGGGCGTTAACCCGTGGCAGATTATCGGCCACAGAAAAGCCCGTGTGCAAAGGTGGTATTAGCGACTACGGTATCTGTCACGCCCCGCTTCCCAAAACAATAGAAGCGAACGTGACTAAGGTCCGCTTGGGCCGGAGCTGTGAGGCTCGGACCCAATAAGCATCTGTAGGGGTACCATTTAAAAATTCTACAGGTTCTTGCATATATATAATTCGGAACAACAAAAGTACAGAAAGAAAGGATGCATTCATTTTATAAAAGAGACAATATACAGTTTATGACAACTCTAAAAGAAGAGAAGCCTGAGCGTGGCAACAAACTGCAGAAAAAGGAAACTAATGGTGCGAAGCACCCAACCTAGGCAAAACGGTAAAGTGGTGCTACTCACCCAAACTAAAAAGTAGTAACCTCAGGGAGTCTGCAACGGTAGGGAACGTCTAAGTCTGGTCCTCGTTAGGTACGTCCTCCGGGTCAACGTCCTCTGGCTCCAAGTACTCAGGTATGTTCAGCTCGTCCACGCACTCTGGCTCAACACCTGACGTACAGTACCCAAGAGAAAAGGAACTATACGTCAGGTAAAGTCTAAAGAAATGGTTAGACTCTACTGCAAGTGTAAGGTATTTAAGAGCAACATTTTATTGGTTGATTAACATGCTGGGGTTATGACATGGCAGTTATACTATGCAGAAAGCAAAGCGGTGCAGGAAAAGTAAACGTGACAGGCAGTAGTCGTTGGTTGTGCTACCGATTACGGGACTAAGCTAGACGGGACAAGACAAGACAAGACAAGACACGTGTGACTCGAAGGGTTCACGCCTTACGGTTTGAGGGTGGCCAGACCCTCTCCCCGTGTGACCGTTCAACCCTACCCCAAACCCAAGTGCTCAAGACAAGACAATATAGGACCACTCGCTCTAGCTTGGTGAGTGCCTCTATCCCCACAGTCTGTAGCGTATTGCTCACTCCCTTGGTAAGCGACGAACATTCTGTAGGTGAAACCGTAACATAGGTCCACTCACTCTAGCTTGACGAGTGACTCTATCCCCACGGTCTGTAGCGTATCGCTCACTCCCTTGGTGAGCGACGAACATTCCGTAGGTGAAACCGTAACATAGGTCCACTCGCTCTAGCTTGACAAGTGCCTCTATCCCCACGGTCAGTAGTGTATTACTCACTCCGTTGGTGAGCGATGAACATTCTGTAGGTGAAACCGTAATATAGGTCCACTCGCTCTAGCTTGACGAGTGCCCCTATCCCTACGGTCAGTAGCGTATCACTCACTCCCTTGGTGAACGACGAACGTTCCGTAGGTGAAACTGCAATAGAGATCACTCCCTCTAGCTTGGGGAGCATCTGAAATGCCAGCAGGCTTTTGTAACAGGACACGACATGACACATATAAGGAATTGTTCTTCTAGGGGGTCCACACGCATGTACACACAGGAAAACCCTAAGGTGTCAGTTGTTGTTGTTATGCTTAGACTTCGTCGTCAAGTCTAAGCTGTCAAGGGGGGTCCCGGACGCATCATTTCACGTCTGTTTCTCTTTAAATGTACTCTAACATTCTAAGAAGGAGATGGCCTAAACGTGGCCGTAAGAGTACAAGTGTAAACACTTGCCTGCAGTGGCGAGTGCGTCGTTTGTCCGGAGCGTCCCGTCGAAGCGGTGCATCAGCAAGGGTCCATCTAAAAGCGGTCAACGGCAGTGTCAGGACACATTTTTTATCATTCCTATTAGAGTTCATTTTTAGGTTCAACGGGGTTATCCTAGCAGTTAAAGTCACGTTTTCATTTCGGTTCAGTGTAATCGACGATCTATCCTATGTGCACATATATTCAGTCCTTTGTCGATGTCTAATATTTTGCAACGTTTTAAAGGAGCAGAAATGAAATTTAATTATTTTTGACGACTTTTAGTTTAGGTTTCCGATTTTCTACAGTGGGGGTTCTTACTACGCGTTAGAGGACTAACCTTTTGATGTCGATCAAAAAGTGGATGTCGGATCTGAACGACGATGGATCGGCACCATTTGCAACGTCTCGACCGTAGATAGCACAATAAGACACTTCCAGACAGCAAGGTGATGGCATGAATAGTGAGCAAGCGACGACCTCTCTCCCGTTGCGGGTAGCGCAACGGATCTTCACGATGGCGACAACGTCGGGGAAAAACACGCAAGTTCGGTGATGCGTGTGAACTCCGAGGAGTAAAGGGGGCTGCCAGAGATTGAAGGAGGTCAGTGTGAGGTTGCTTGGCCCGATGGGTGGCTGACGGCATCTGAGCACGGCGGTGGGCGGCCGTGAGAAGACGAAGAGGACAGATTCGTGCAACGGTCGTTGTCGCGCTTCGCAGCGAAAAAGCAGCAATCAGAGGAGTCAAAGGGGACTTGCAGTAGTTAAAGGGGTTCAAGGAGGATCTAATGGTAGTGGAATGGTTTTCG
The DNA here is from genome assembly GCA_030789695.1 of Scilla litardierei. Taxonomy (NCBI): domain Eukaryota; kingdom Viridiplantae; phylum Streptophyta; class Magnoliopsida; order Asparagales; family Asparagaceae; genus Scilla; species Scilla litardierei. The sequence continues at coordinate 18,173,294 of CM061136.1, forward strand.
GAAGTGGTCGGAGATGGCCGGGCGTCGGCGTTGAAGAGCAGCACACAGTTCTGTCAAAAACTACCGTTAATTTTCGGTTTCAAGGGGATTTCGAGGAGATAGAGACGAGGGAAGAGAGGAAGGAAAGTTGCAAATGATAGAGGGGTTTGATAGGAGTCCAACGGTGGCAGATGATAGATGGGTTTGATAGGGTGGTTACTGGCGGTGGCCGGACACGACGTTTTTCCGGCAATGGACAGATTTGTCCAAACTGCCGTTTTTGTTGTGTTTGAGAGTGTTTTGAAGGAGATAGAGAGCAGAGGAAAGGGAAAGGAGACTTGCAGGTGATAGGGGGACTCGATGGGAGTCAAGTGGAGGTGGAGATCGACGGAGGTGGTGGCCGGAGCGACGGCGTTGGCCGTTTTTCCGACGGGCGCACAGATCTGGGCATGGCTGTCTTTTGTGGGGTTTTCATGGAGTTTTGAGGGTGCTAGAGGAGAAGAGAGGGAGGAGATGAATGTGGAGGAGATGGCCGGAGTTGAGGGAAGGCCGGTGGTGGCCGCCAACGACGAGGTGGGGTGCCAAAGAGGAAAAACAGCGCTGGTTATGGGTTTTCCGTGAGTTTTGTTATGGTTGGGGGAGTTTGCATGATTTAAGGAGATAGTTTGCTATATGGATTTTAAAGAGGGTATAATTAAGGGTGTGACTTGGAGAGAGGGTGAGATAGATGGTGTGCAAAGAGGGGTTAAGTTAGGTGAGAATAGCTATAGAATATCCTCATGATGCGTAAGAATCAAATGGGATTTGGATTAAGGATTTGAATTTGAATTTGATTAAGGCTAATTGGGCTTCATTTTGATTAGTGATTTGGGTAGGCTAGGGGTGTCAGAAAATTACGGAAAAAATATTGGGACAACCGTGACGAAGAGAGGCTCGGGGATACTATGGTCGATCGCACGTTTGATCCATGGAAAACGAACAAAAAAATAAAAGATCCGGCAACTAAGTCTAAAGCTACGACGACTCTGCAATCAAACCTGATTTGTGGTAGGACGACCCGTGAAATGACGTTCACTAAAAATCCCATGAATAACTACTCTTCCTTATGGTCACAACGACATATCACATCGTATAGTCTGAATCCAAGAAGTGGCCAAATAAAATACGCACACGATAAGAGTCGTACGCGTAGAAAATACGAACGGTCGAAAAGCGACCGTTACAGTATCAGCAACGAATTTTCGACAACGGAATCTTTTTTCCTGTGGTCGTAACGTTTCAGCCAAGGAAAGCCGGCTTTCAGCCACCGATTTGTCCTTGGCTGAAAGCCAGTTATGTAGTAGTGTTTCTTATTAACAAAAAATGAGCCAATATTTGTCATGCATGGCTTATGCATGAGTTATGACACAACACTTAGACCAACGCTCAAATAACTTAACCATGACTATCATATGGATCCCCTTATGTGGTTGGCCATCTTACCTGGTTGCATGGTAGCTAGTAGGTTGCTAGGCATCTACTTGGCCATGCCTGGCAGTTGGTCAGTAACTAGCAATCAAGGCCAATCATCGGTCACGCTGGTAATCCCGTGCAGCCATGGAAAACACAAGGGCATCACCGATGATATTTCAGGCAAGCTATGGTATCTATTTCACCTTTAGTTAGGTGTGTATGATGGGTTGTTTTGTTTTTCTTTAAACAAGGATGTTTTGTTTTTCTTTAAATAAGGAGTTTGTAACTTTTTACGAATGATATATTGTATCGTCACAATTATTTATGTTGAATTCCTCTTGTAGTCAAATTGGTTTCAACTCATTGTGATCATTTGACCATCATATATCGTATATACATATAGTTTTCTCCTTCGTTTATCATAATGAGTCGATCACGTGTGTGAGAATCTAAAAGTTGATTCTTACTTTGATAATAATTGATGTACTCATAGTGATGCTAGCTGCATTTGAAGATCATTCATTTTAGAATCATAATTATTTAGTTAGTGAAAGATTGTATTCTCATCCAAACATATTAGGTATATATCAGCAACAACTATTGTGCATTTCGGTCTATTCCTCATAAATATATTGATAAGATTTTTGGGGAATGAAGAATTGTTAAACCCTCTTAACACATTGATGTCATTATTCGATGATGCGACGTTATAGTCATAATAGATCAACCTTATTACTCTAAATAAGTTTATCTATTCCATCTTGTCCAATGATTTACTATGGTTCTAAATCAACTACCTGAGACACCAATCTTCCATACTGATAGAGATGAATTCTATCTTGACCGACACCACCCTTTGCATGCTTTGGACAACACTCGGCGAATACATATCAACGTCTGAAATATCGTTGATTAGTAAAGGCCAAAGTATATGCCACTGATCACTCCATATTTTACACCCTTTTTTACGCATGTTTGCATGCCATTTAGATCGCTCAAATCATGTTTTTCACGATTTATCGACAACATTGCGATACTTTTCACGATTTGTTGTTTTTGTCGTATTTCAGGAGATTTGGAGCGATTTGGAGTGATTCCGAGATACACCTACTTCGGAGTGTCACCGAAGACTTCCCTGAGGGGTATTTTGAGATTGGAGAGGAGCGGAAGAAGAAAGAACGTTGTAGGAGAGTGTCTCACTCGGCCGAGTGAAGGAGTCACTCGGCCGACCAGCGAGACCCCGCTCGGCCGGCCAGATCGGACACGCTTCAAGTGTGCACTCGGCCGAGCATCAGAAGCCGCCTCGGCCGAGTGACATATCCCGTCCGCCCGAGCGGCACTCAGACGACGCCCCTCAAAAAGAGCCAACTTACTGTTTTTCGTCAGTCTGAGCATCAGAAGACCCACTCGGCCGAGTGGCAATTGCCGACCGCCCGAGTGAAGATAAGCCCATCGGCCGAGTGACGACAACTCCCTCAGCCGAGTGACCCCCGAAGTGAAGACCCCCAAGACCCCTGACTTACTGGAAATTCTCACGGTCTCGCACTCGGTCGAGCGACTTTTGTCACTCGGCCGAGTGAGCCGCACGCCTGTAGCGGAAAACACGATTTTGAAGAGGAGCAGGGGCAGTTTGGTCACGAATTTTTGGGCAGTTTTGGGGGGTATTTAATCCCAGATTCTAACCTAGTTTAGGGAGCTTTTTCCTTGCTTTTGGCAGCCTTTTTAGATTAGACTTTTTAGAGTTTTATTCTTGTGATTGGAGAGGAGAGAAAAGTTCTATTTTGTTGGAGTCTTGGAAAGCTACATTGGTTTGTCTTCCTCTCCATTAAAAATCCTATTTTTATTGTTGTTTTGAATATTGCCATGAATTTCATTGCTATTTCTATTGATTATTCTTTCATTAGCAATATGATTTGTGAGTAGTCTTAACATCTTAGGGCGTGGGGATGAACCCTACGAGCCCAATTCCTGATTTGTGATGATTTGGTAGAACTATTGCTAGAATTGTTATTAGGGTTAGTTTGGGATCGATATATTACGGATAGCTAGGTGTTCATATCGATTAGGATTTGCAAGAGATTGGATCCCAATTCGATAGGAAACCATAGAAATCCGAATTGGGTTGAAATTGAGTCTCCGTAGTATCGGTTTGCAAGAGATTGGGCCGATACTAGGGTTCTCGGTTGCAATTCTATACCGATACCCGTTTGCAAGAGATTGAACGGGTAGGAACTATCCCAACCTAGGTCGTAGCCCGAGTTTGCACGAGAGTGGGCTCGGGATGCGATTGAACAATGATGTTGATCCTAATGCTAGTTTGCCTAGGCTAAGGTTTGCAAGAGATTGGACCCGAACCTAGGTTCGCTATAGACCGGCAACAGCGCGAGAGCGTGAGCTAGGTTTACATTCAGTTGCAACTAGTTCATCCGAAATACTATCCTAGCAATTGTGATAACGATGAATCACAATGACGAGATACGGTGAGTAGTGGGGATTCCCTATTCCCTAGGCGTCTTTATTTGATTTTATATCTTTTTACATTATTTGACGATTGTGACAACATCGCCGAAAGGCAAATTCCTACTTTTCTGTCCCTATAGCCAGGTTGTTTGGAGAAGGCACTGTCATACGTCCTCCCTGTGTTCGATACCCGCTCGCCGCTACACCGTGCGCTTGCGGTAAAACTACACGGTCGCTCTTTAGGGTGTACGCCCGGGCGCGATCGAGTTTTTGGCCCCGCTGCCGGGGAGGCGATTGTGTTTGATCCTACCACCCTAGCTATTTCATTCTTTTTGTTTTATTTCTTATTTTTTGTCTAACCCTTCCATTGTGCTAATCACTTCTTTGAAACTTTGTTTTCCCGTGCATGTACACGAGATCCACAGCGGACCCCATCGATATATTGTTTGATCCTGAGATCGAGAATACATTGCGGAGAATCAGAGCGGAGAGGAGACCCGATACGGAAGGGAGGTTTATGAACTTCCGGGAGATGCCTAAAGAGTTAGCGGCAAGAATGGCGAGGATTATTTCCATTCGAGATAGGCTCCGGCCTAAGACTTCCTCCACGACCTCGTCCATAGCCATGCTGGAGTTGGCGGCCGACAAGAATTTTGAGTTAAAGACTGGGCTTGTGGTTCTGATGCAGCAGGATCCAATTCATGGGAACGCCCATGAAAATCCCCACTACCACATCCAGCTCTTCCTATCAAAGTGCGCCACCTTCCAGATGCCGGGCGTTACCCTAGATGCCATCAGACTGCGCCTCTTCCCCTTCACATTAAAGGATAAAGCTCTTTATTGGTTGAGGATGCAAGCTGAAGGAGTCTTTACCACATGGGATGAGTTGGCGAGCGCGTTTATCGACAAGTTCTATCCGCCCTCCAAGATGGTAAAGATTAGGAGTGCTCTCATGTCCTTCAAGCAAGGACCTCAAGAGACACTCTACGAGGCTTGGGAGTGCTTCAAAGACCTGCAGCATCAGTGCCCCCACCATAGCATTGAAGATTGGGAGCTAGTCCATAGCTTCTACAATGGTCTCCAACCGGGGACCAAGCAGATTATTGATGTCGTGGCAAATGGGGCCATCCTATCGAAGACTCCCGACGAAGCTACGGCCTTAATTAAGGAGATGGCCTCGAACAATCAACAATGGGGCGACGAGCGAGGACACTCTTCGTCCTCCTTGAAGCCATCTAGCATCTATGAGGCCAAGGCCGTAGCGGAGCTGACCAACAAGTTCGATTCTCTCCACAAGGTAGTGGAGAGACTGGAGAAGTATATTACGGAGCCCCAATGAACCCCTTCCACATCCGCACCAACAAATCAAATGTGTGATTGGCAAGACCAATCCCAAGCTATGTATTTGGGAGGAGAACAAGGAGAGGGATATTTGGAGCAAGTTCAATACGTCGCGGGGAACCAAGGATATTGGGCCAATCTGGCCACTAGAAACCATCCCGGTTTCTCTTATGCCAACAACGATGGAGCATTGAACCCGCCGCAGCAACTAACTCAACAAGCTCGACCACAACAACAACAACAACATTATCCACCGAGGGGGCCTCCGCAACAAAATTTCCCACCAAAGCAACAAGTTGGACCCTATAGGCCGCCCGGATACAATCAAGGGTGGAGAAATCCAAACCCTCCACAAGCTCAACAACGTTCCGAATTTGAAGCTAGAGTGGAGGAGTTTATGGCCGAGCAGAAGAAGACTAATGCCTCCTTGAAGGTGAGCCAAGATTCCCTTGCAACCGTTGTAGGCCAAATCTCAGAGCAACTTGCGTTGCTCAATCGAAATAGTCAACAGTTGCCGGCTCAACCCGAGCAAAATCCACGGGGCACCACCGGACATTTTCAACGCCATGGTTGCAGTTACTACGAGAGGCGGGAAGGACACCACCCCCATCATGATTCCTACCGAGGAGCCCGTGGTGGAGAGAGTAGCGCCAAGTGAACCGGTCATTGAAGTTGAGAGGGAGAAAGAGCCGCAAGGGGAAGAAAAGTCCAGAGCGGAGCAATTGATTGAAGAGAGGCGTTTTATGTCACCGATCCCTTTCCCTCAGAGGCTTGCTAGAGCAAAGATGGAGAAGCGACTAGCCAAGTTTCTCGAGTATTTGAGAGGGATAAGCCTCAATATGCCCTTCCTCGACGCTATCGTGGAAATCCCGACATACGCCAAGTTCTTAAAGGATTTGATAACGGGAAGAAAGAGGAAGGAGAAAATCATGCTCGCTGAGGAAGGGACTTGGTTCACCAAGAGAGAGAAGGAGCCCGCCAAATTCAAAGACCCGGGGAGTTTCCGAATTCCTTGCACCTTAGGCGGCGTCCCTCTACAAAAGGCATTAGTGGACTTAGGGGCTAGTGTTAGCCTCATGCCTCTCTCTATGTTCCGAAGACTAAACACCGGCACAGAATTGAAGCCTACCGACATGCGGATACAACTAGCAGATGGTCGGATCACAAGGCTAGTAGGGATCGCAGAGGATATCCCGTTACAAGTCCCGGGGGGCATATGTTTGCCATGCGACTTCGTGATCATGGATGTCAAGGAGGAGGGAGATACGTCGCTAATACTTGGACGCCCGTGCCTCGCCACCGCCGGTGTCATTATCGACCTACGTGAAGGGACTCTAACATTGAACGTCGGCAACATCGAGGTGGAGCTTCATATACCCAAGGCAATGAAACACATGCCTTATCATGAGGAGCTGGACTATATGGACCTTGACGAGGTTATTGAGGAGGTGATCCCCCATTCCATCGGCGCTCTATTCAAGGAAGATTTTGAGGAAGGGCCGGACTTGAGCCAAGAAGAAAAGATGGAGCATTCCACCGACCCCTCCATGGAAATTGATCAAGGCGACGCTGATGTCGCAAGGATACTAGAGCTCTGCAAGCTCTCAAAGATGAAGACTCCAAAGAAAGCCCCACCGATACGAAAATCGGTGTCACCTGTGAAGCCGAGGCCCGGAGCAAGCACTAGCTTGAGGGAGTCACTCCCCAACACTACCCGAGGCGAAGGAGCACCGAGGAAGAACACGCCGCCACAACATCCAAATTTAAGCGTTCTTCCCAATAAATTCGACGGGTGCATCTCATATGCACGCAATATCCCGCATTAAATTGAATATCAAAGGGGGTCGAGCTCAAGACCTTAAACGAGCGCTTGTTAGGAGGCAACCCGACGGTTATCGCTTTATTTTTACTTTTTCCTTTATTTTTGTTTTAGAAATTATTAGTGTTTTGAGTCGTTTGCCTAAAAATTTAGTGATAACGGGTCCTATTTTTCCTTGACAGGAGAGGAGAACGGGGTACCTATCATTAGGAGGGCGAACAAGGTGACGAGGAGCGCTCCAGGAATGCGCTCGATGCTTAGGAGGAGGATGAAATCGACTGGAGGAAGAAAAACAGAGATTAGAGCCCAAACGAAGCCAAACAGCAGAAAACAGGACTCACTCGGCCGAGTATACTAGTCACTCGGCCGAGCACATAAGCTCGTCCACCCGAGCGGCACACGAATGAGGGAAGTCTGCTGTACCCAACTCTCTGTTTCTTTTCTTGATTTCAGTATAATTGCCACTCGGCCGAGTATATATCTTCACTCGGCCGAGTGAAACTGATACGCTCCTAGGGCGCCAACTGCCGAGTAGCTTGTGCCACTCGGCCGAATGGACTTTTTCCACTCGGCCGATGGTGGCAAAGCCACTCGGCCGAGTCGTAAGCGGGGAGGAATTTTCAAAAATATTTCCGTTACGATCACTCGGCCGAGTGACACTTTCACTCGGCCGAGTCATAACTTTTCCTATATAAAGGGGAGCGGGTCGGCGCGGAATTCGAAGCATCACTTTTTCGTTTTCACGCCCGACCCCGCGCCCGATCAGCCCCCAACCCTCGATGCCACTCGCCCGACCGCGCTCGCCGCCGACACGCTCGGCCGACCACCACCGGCCGACGCCCCCTCCGCACCGCCCGAGTCGCCGCCGGTGATCTCGCCTCCGGCCGAGCTCCGGTAACCCCAAAAACGCCTATTTCCTCCTCTTTCTTGTATTTTTTGACGATCCGCACACTAATCGAGCCCCAAATTCAAATTAACTTCATTATCTATCTATTATACCCATAACCCCCCATACATTTTGAATATTACTCGCTGATATCTTTGTTTGATGTGCATGGTATATTGGGGAGCTTAGGGGAGCTCAGGGGAGCTTCCGGGGAGCGATTTTGGCTTCGTGGAGGCATCGTCTTCGCACACATCCACTTCTTTGCTCTCGCGGCGTGTCACGGTATACTCGTTCCATTTATTTTTGCACACCGTATTTTTACTACTTTTGGTGAGCACCCAGGGCCCACATGCCGCCCCGGACACGGCCACAGTCGAGGAGAGCTTCTGCCAAGCGGAAGCGGCCGGATGAGCCCGGCCCCTCCCACGAGGTGGAGGACTCTCCTCCGCCTACACCACCACACCCCGTTCACCCCGCACAGCATGCAGACCCCGCACACCCCGTACAGCCTGCAGAGCCCGCTCACCCCGCACAGCCACTCCCTGTCGACCCACTGCCACCACCGGCTCCACTTGTTGGGCCGCTGGGGATTACGTTCCGGGACGACACACACCACGTCGTTTTTGAGCGCATTTCCCAACGCTCGATTGTACCCTCCAGGTTCGCACACCTTGCAGACCTAGGACGCCTGGGGGTACTTGAGGGAATGCTCACGTTGTATGACAACGTGGGTTGGCGAGATTTTTTCCAAGTGTCGGCAGACACCTTCGTCCGTCCCACACTTGAGGTGCTTAGTTCTATTGCCCGGACCGATGAGGGATGCCCGTTTAGGTTTATGGACCGAGACTGCCAGGTCACTCTCGGTATGATGAGAGCATTCTTTTCATGGCCCGATGTCCCCGGGGCCGACCGTGGTTACGCCCCCACTCATATTCCCCCACCTTCCTTCGATTCCCACGCTTTCTGGGCCCGGATCACGGGTTTACCAGCCGCCTTTGACCCTAGTAGGGCCAAGGCCTCGGCCATCGTCCACCCTTGCCTCCGCATAGCTCAGCGCCTTATGGCGACTACCTTTTTGGTGAGGTATGAGCATGGGACGATGTCCACACCGGAGCTTTATATGCTCTATGCGATGACGCGCCCCAGAGCTCTAGCTAGGGAGAGTGACGAGTTGGTCCCCGCTGTCGTGATTGATATCGAGAGCTGGTTTTTGGACCGCATCATCGTATCGGTGGGCGCTCGATCACCGATATGTTGCGTCGGTCTGATCACCCTGATCGCCCTGATGACCGACGAGGACCTTCCGGCTGACCTGCGACGAGCCCCGGGCCCCACTTCACTGTCCATAGACGTCATGGCCCAGATGATGATGCTTCGTTCGCACGGCCAGCGGTACTGGGTTTGGTTGCACAGTCCCTATGGTGCTGATTATATGATCATTCCGAGCCCAGCTCGGACACAGATAGCACCAGTACAGGTGGACTGGCTTCCGGCGATGGATCTCCTGATCCCCGCCGCCTACGTGCTCGAGGCCGAGGATGCCGAACAGGCTGAGCAGGCCCACACTACACGCGCTGCTCCCGTTGACCCCGTGGCCCCTCAGTAGCCTGATATTTTTGCTGCTCCCGACACCTCTGTCCATACTTCTGCCGGTGTGGGGAGTACACTCGCTGAGACCACCACCACTCCTACCACAGCTGGCCCTCTGTCCGTTGAGCCCCTTTTCTCTGCACTACCCGAGCGCCCACCTACTTTGGTTGAGAGCGGAGAGCCCTCTTTCACTGCCGTCGTGGAGACTATGGTCTATATGATCTCCACTGGGATTTCGCCTTTAGGACCCCATACTGCCTCCCCAGCGGTTGTCACTCATGTCTCCACCGCAGACGTACTTTCTGAGAGTGTCGTGACGTCTGTTCCCACGTCTGTGTCACTGACCTCTCCGGCCGCCTCGTCGCCACTTTTATACTCCACTTCCGTTGCTGCTGCTTCCACCTCATACCAGCCTGCCCCCAGCCTCGCCCTGAGGCTAGGCCCCCACTTGTGAGCACATCACCCTTCCTTCACATGCCTGCTGAGCCCATCCACTACACCACCCGAGTCTGCCAGCCCCGTGCTATACAGCCCAGACAGGTGCGTCCCTCTGCACCACCTCCCACCGACACTGTACTTCAGAGCATTCGTGCTCTCGAGGGGGCGGTGAGTGTCCTCAGAGGTGACCTCAGGACCATGTCTGCCACCGTCACCGCTATGGCCAGCTTCTTCGACCTACTTCTGGGCATTCACTATTGCCTCACCCAGATTCTCGACCGGCTTCCTCGCGTACCCACACCCACCCAACAGGTACCCACCCCCACTCCTACACACACCCAGCCTGCTACCACACCCCACACCCACCACCACCACCACCACCGCCTCAGGACGGAGACGGTGCAGCACCACCCTCTTAGGCAACCTTGATGCCATTGATCTTTTTTGCCGTCATGCTGCCCGTCTCTGCTTGGTCCTGATGATTTTTGCACACCCCCCTCCCCTCACTGTTTTTGGGTCCACGTTTTGTTCATATCTTTCTATATCATTTTTGGGAGAGAGGGAGAGATTTTTGGTGTCACACTCTTATATCTGATTCACTCCTATATCTGCATGCATCATGTCCGCATCATATTTTTCATTTCGATCTTTTTATTTCTTTTTCATCATGCATGCATCCTCACCTTCCCCTCACATTACACGTCTCTCGGTGTGCCACATTTCGCACATTGAGGACAATGCACTTTAGCTTGGGGGAGTGAGTTCTCACGTTCTTTTCGATTTACCACCTTTATTTTTAGTTTTTTCACGCCATTTTCCGCATTTGCACTCATTTTCATCACTTTTTCTTTTTTTACCATGCATCACGTTTTTCTTATTTTCTTTGTGTGATGCATTGTAATTAGTTTTATTTTCCCCTTTTTATCTTTTACTTCTTTCATCTCATGCTAGAGATGATTTTTCTGTGATGATGATGACGTGGAGTTAGCTTTCTCTATATGCATGCTATATTTGTCATGTCTTAGATTTTATTTCTAATATCATATGCTGTGATTTTCCTTGCATTTAGAGATAGTAACCCACACTTTTTCCGCATCAAAATGGATGAAATTTTATTATTAGCTGAGTCTGAATATTCATATGTATGCTATCGCAGAAAACACACCAAGATTCACGCATTGGATGCTTATATCTGGAGTACCGTTTTATTTTCCTATATCACTTCTATTTGCATGACTTGTACACTTCACTTCAGGATGATTGAATGATGTTAGCTATGATAAACCTGGATTAGTTTTGCTTTTTTGTGATCGAAACTGAGTAGATTAGATTACCCTGCTGAAGTTGTCGTGCACGTCTTATAGAGTGAACTGAGAGACATATTTATTTCTTTCTCCACATATCTTGAACATTAATTCTCTATTTTAAAATCATTGGTGAATCTCCACTTAGCGATTCTAGTATTTGGCATTTCCCCCGTTATTAAAATCCTAGCTCCAAATTTTACAAAACTAAAAAGAAAAAGAAAAATTCTTGTATATCCTTCTTTCTCTTTGATTTGGGATCATTGTGTATATATGCTATTGAAAAAAAATAAAAAAAAACAAAAAAAAGGAGAAAAAGAAAAGAAAAAGAAAAGAAAAGAGAAAAGAATCTCAATAAACGATCCCATCTCATATACTCTCTCTTTCTTCCCTCTTTTTGTTTTTGTTTTTATTTTCTTTTGCATTTGGAGTTTCAAAAGAAATGGGGAATGTAAATACAGTTTTGTATATGCCACCACGCTTATAGATAAGCTTGGAGGAGAGAATCCAATGATGTGTGAGAGAGTGACTACCTGACGGTGCATGACAACCTAGGCTAAGTAATATTCTATACTCGGTGAGATTGTTTTAGCTTCACGAAATCCAGAAATCTATGCCTAGCACTCATTTTATGAAATCCACACATTTCTATTCTTTCTATTCTATTGCGTGATATTCTTATACTCCTCATAGAAAGCATTCAATTGAAAAGTGTGTGATCTACGATATTGTATACTGCTTTAAATGATTCAGACGATGTTAATCTTAGAATTATTCCATTTTTCAGGCTATATCAATATTCTTGGGTTTTCTATCTCTATTTGCACCATTATACTATGATGTCGTAATAAAAATCTTTGACATGTGTTTTACGTTCGGTGCATGCTATATGAGTAAGCAAAACTCATGTCCTGAGAAAAATGATCTAGCAGCTTCCCTATTCGCTTTCTCCTTTCTTCTTCGTTTTTCGTTTTCCGTTTTTTCATCGTTTTCATTTTCTGAATCCACCGGGTTCGCCTTTTACTTATCTTCCTCGAGGACGAGTAAGAGGTAAGCTTGGGAGATTTTGATCACTCCGTATTTTACACCTTGTTTACGCATGTTTGCATGCCATTTAGATCGCTCAAATCATGTTTTTCACGATTTATCGACAACATTGCGATACTTTTCACGATTTGTTGTTTTTGTCGTATTTCAGGAGATTTGGAGCGATTTGGAGTGATTCCGAGATACACCTACTCCGGAGTGTCACCGAAGACTTCCCTGAGGGGTATTTTGAGATTGGAGAGGAGCGGAAGAAGAAAGAACGTCGTAGGAGCGACGAGGAGGCAAAAACACTCAGAATGGGCATTTTCAGTGTCTCATTCGGCCGAGTGAAGGAGTCACTCGGCCGACCAGCGAGACCCCGCTCGGCCGGCTAGATCGGACACGCTTCAAGTGTGCACTCGGCCGAGCATCAGAAGCCGCCTCGGTCGAGTGACATATCCCGTTCGCCCGAGCAGCACTCAGACGACGCCCCTCAAAAAGAGCCAACTTACTGTTTTTCGTCAGTCTGAGCATCATAAGACCCACTCGGCCGAGTGGCAATTGCCGACCGCCCGAGTGAAGATAAGCCCATCGGCCGAGTGACGACAACTCCCTCGGCCGAGTGACCCCCGAAGTGAAGACCCCCAAGACCCCTGACTTACTGGAAATTCTCAGGGTCTCGCACTCGGCCGAGCGACTTTTGTCACTCGGCCGAGTGAGCCGCGCGCCTGTAGCGGAAAACACGATTTTGAAGAGGCGCAGGAGCAGTTTGGTCACGAATTTTTGGGTAGTTTTGGGGGGTATTTTACCCCAGATTCTAACCTAGTTTAGGGAGCTTTTTCCTTGCTTTTGGCAGCCTTTTTAGATTAGACTTTTTAGAGTTTTATTCTTGTGATTGGAGAGGAGAGAAAAGTTCTATTTTGTTGGATTCTTGGAGAGCTACATTGGTTTGTCTTCCTCTCCATTAAAAATCCTATTTTTATTGTTGTTTTGAATATTGCCATGAATTTCATTGCTATTTCTATTGATTATTCTTTCATTAGCAATATGATTTGTGAGTAGTCTTAACGTCTTAGGGCGTTGGGATGAACCCTACGAGCCCAATTTCCGATTTGTGATGACTTGGTAGAACTATTGCTAGAATTGCTATTAGGATTAGTTTGGGATCGAAATATTACGGATAGCTAGGTGTTCATATCGATTGGGATTTGCAAGAGATTGGATCCCAATTCGATACGAAACCCTAGAAATCCGAATTAGGTTGAAAATGAGTTTCCGTAGTATCAGTTTGCAAGAGATTGGGCCGATACTAGGGTTCTCGGTTGCAATTCTATACCGATACCCGTTTGCAAGAGATTGGACGGGTAGGAACTATCCCAACCTAGGTCGTAGCCCGAGTTTGCACGAGAGTGGGCTCGGGATGCGATTGAACAATGATGTTGATCCTAATGCTAGTTTGCCTAGGCTAGGGTTTGCAAGAGATTGGACCCGAACCTAGGTTCGCTATAGACCGGCAACAGCGCGAGAGCGTGAGCTAGGTTTTACATTCAGTTGCAACTAGTTCACCCGAAATTCTACCCTAGCAATTGTGATACCAGTGAATCATATTGACGAGATACGGCGAGTAGCGGGGATTCCCTATTCCCTATGCGTCTTTATTTGATTTTATATCTCTTTACACTATTTGACGATTGTGACAACATCGTCGAAAGGCAAATTCCTACTTTTCTGTCCCTATAGCCAGGTTGTTCGGAGAAGGCACTGTCATACATCCTCCATGTGTTCGATACCCGCTCGCCGCTACACCGTGCGCTTGCGGTAAAACTACACGGTCGCTCTTTAGGGTGTACGCCCGGGCGCGACCAGCCACCTATGTGCACAAAAATTTATCGAGTTTCAGGTCCGTAGACTAACTTTTATCTTTATTATCATCATCATCTGCCAATGGCGAAGCCAATAAATTTTCATTTAGGGGATAAATTATAAGCTATTACACAATAATTTCTACGTACAATAAAAACCAATAAGCAAAAGTACCATATTTATAGAAATTTAATAAAAACCACTAACCTAAGAACTCTAATACATTAAAAACTTCTTAAAGTAGAAACTTAATTTACGTTCAAATTCTCAACACAGTAATAAGAGTACTATATTCATAGATGCATGTGTGTATGTGTTAGAAAAAGCAATATAATTATACACATAAAAAGCAATATAATTATACACATATCATAAACATCAAAGGTTATATTAGAATGTAGATGCTTGAGTAGGACCCGGTAGGCCCACCAAGGGTTTTAATGCAAATAGGAAGTTGTTGGGTACTTACATGTAATGTCTTAGATGATACACAAATGAAAAAATATATTAAATGAATGCTTGGGAGGTAACAATCAAAATAGTTGGATCCTGCAACATGGCAATCATTAAAAAGATATACAAAATTAATTAGGTACAATTACAGTACCATTACTTGATAGTATAGTTGTTTATATTAAATTTGACTTGTAGTATAGTAGTTTATATCAACGTTTAAAATATGGTTGATTAGTAAAGGCAAAAGTATAGGCCACCTATGTGCAAAAAATTTTAACGAGTTTCCGGTCCAAAGACTAACTTTTGTCTTTATTATCATCATCATCAGCCAGTGGCGGAGCCATGAAATTTTCATTTAGGGGGCAAATTATAAGCTAATACAAAATAATTTCTACGTACAATAAAAACCAATAAGCAAAAGTACCATATTCTATAGAAATTTAATAAAAACCACTAACCTAAGAACTCTAATACATTAAAAATTTCTTAAAGTAGAAACTTAATTTACATTCAAATTCTCAACACAGTAATAAGAGTACTATATTTAATAGATTCATGTGTGTATGTGTTAGAGAAATAATTATACACATATCATAAACATCAAAGCTTATATTAGAATGTAGATGCTTGAGTAGGACTTGGTAGGCCCACCAAGGTTTTTAATGCAAATAGGAAGTTGTTGGGTACTTACATGTAATGTCTTAGATGATACACAATAAAATGAAAAAAACTATTAATATGAATGCTTGGGAGGTAACAATCAAAATAGTTGGATCCTGCAACATGGCAATTATTAAAAAGATATGCAAAATTAATTAGGTACAATTACAGTACCATTTCTTGATAGTATAGTTGTTTATATTAAATTTGACTTGTAGTATAGTAGTTTATATCAACGTCTAAAATATGGTTGATTAGTAAAGGCTAAAGTATAGGCCACCTATGTGCAAAAAATTTTAACGCGTTTCCGGTCCAAAGACTAACTTTTGTCTTTATTATCATCATCATCAGCCAGTGGCGGAGCCATGAAATTTCCATTTAGGGGGCAAATTATAAGCTAATACAAAATAATTTCTACGTACAATAAAAACCAATAAGCAAAAGTTCCATATTCTAAAGAACTCTAATAAAAGCCACTAACCTAAGAACTCTAATGCAATAAAAACTTCTTAAAATAGAAACTTAATTTAAATTCAAATTCTCAACATAGTAAGAAGAGTACCATAATCAATAGATGCATGTGTGTATGTGTTAGAGAAAGCAATATAATTATACACATATTATAAACATCAAAGCTTATATTAGAATGTAGATGCATGAGTAGGACTTGGTAGGCCCATCGAGGTTTTTAATGCAAATAGGAAGTTGTTTGGTACTTACATGTAATGTCTTAGATGATACACAATAAAATGAAAAAAAAACTATTAATATGAATGCTTGGGAGGTAACAATCAAAATAGTTGGATCCTGCAACATGGCAATCATTAAAAAGATATGCAAAATTAATTAGGTGCGATCACAGTACCATTACTTGATATTATAGGAGGTTCTATAAATTTTGACTTGTAATAGGTCGTATCTGCAAAAGGAGAAGGAATTAGTTTTGATTTAAAATGCAACAGATTAATGTGGACGTTGATGTGCAAAACAAAAATTAATAATACGTAGGGTAGCATGTGCAAAAGTAGCAAGTCCAAAATTAAAATTAAATTAGTTAAAAATAATAATTTTAATTGTGAAATTAAATTAATGGCCCATGCAGGTTCTCGAACCTGCGACCTTCGCGTTATTAGCACGACGCTCTAACCAACTGAGCTAATAGGCCAATTTGATATAATTGTGATCGAGTTAATATATGAAGACTACATCGTAAACATAAAAGTTGAAACTCAATTTTCAGTATAATTATTAGTTACATTAAAAAAACTTGGGAGCATTACCCCCTCAGGCCTCCGTTTGCCTCGCCTATGTAATTAGCTTCATCCCTTTCATTCTTCTTCACCTTCTTCATCCGCTTCAACAAAGATATTTAACTATTTATTAATGCATCCGATGCGGAGGAGAGGTAGCTGGGAATTGGGAAAAAGGTCAGGAGGAAGCAGGAGTAGCTGGAAGTGTTGCAAGAGCCCCGGGGGTTGTATGTGTGTGTGTGTAACAGAGAATTCATAGAAAAAGATAAAACGACAAGAAACTTAATTTGTATTTTGAAGACACGATGAGTGTAAAGTGAAAAAAAAAATTAACAAAAAAAATTCAAGGTAAAAGTACAGTAACGTGGGTAAAGTGCTGAGTCAACACGCACCCCAATTGGAACAGAGAATTGCTACCTGCACCTCTGCTCATAGGGGTGCATATTACTTTTTTGTGCAAAATGCTACTTAAAATAGAAAATAGCCACTTTGAGTTGACAAGTAAGCTTATTGATTTCCTAATTTTGGAAAATAAAAGTAAACGCACCCCTACTCGGATAGCAATTCTCACACGTCACTTTTGGGTCCAGATACCAATTGGGTCCACATATGAGTAGGGGTGCAGATACCAATTGGGTCCACACATACGGTAAGAAAATAAATAAATAAACAAATAAATAAACTTAGCTGTAAAATTATTCTATTTTTGGTCAGTTATTTAAACTTTCGAATTCGATTTCAACTCGGAAATTGCCTCGTTGTCGGCTAAGGGCCTGTTCCATTCCGTTTCTTTGGCGTGAGAAAGTGCTTTTTAGCACTGTTTATTGTCAGTAATACAAACAAATTTCTTTTGTGTTCCAACCGAGAAATAAAAAAGAAGGGGAATTCGGTTGCTTTGCTGACGTGGAGCAAAGCAACCGAGGCATGCACAATCCGCGTGAATCACGGGGATTACACTCTGTTTCCGGTTGCTTTGATGGCCCACCTTCTTTATTATCCAATCGCAAGCTGCCAGCGGGTTTTTTCTTTTGATTTTGTGTTATGTTTGTTTTTATTTATTAATATTTCTTCCACTTTTTCCTTTCCTCATCCAACAATCTCAATCCCATTTTAACCCAAAGAAACACACTACTTCAGTATGGGACCCACAAACAGTAAATCCCAACCCAAAACTCTACTTCTCTCTCTTCAGGATTTACTATTGACAACAGTAAATCCCAACCCAAAGCAACCCAATGGAACAGGCCCTAATTAACTATTTACAGCTAGCTCACCGTACCGTTCCCAAAAAAACAAATAAAAAAACCGTTTAGTTTCTTGTTCCTCAAGACTCGGAATTAAACCAAGCCAGCTGGCCACCGACCGGCCACAGCCTATGTAAGCGCGTTCGCTCGCCAGCCCTACAACCCTGATCACAACAAGCAAGAAAGCACGCAGAGAT
Source organism: Scilla litardierei (assembly GCA_030789695.1). Classification (NCBI taxonomy): domain Eukaryota; kingdom Viridiplantae; phylum Streptophyta; class Magnoliopsida; order Asparagales; family Asparagaceae; genus Scilla; species Scilla litardierei. Next base: position 18,191,259 of record CM061136.1, read on the forward strand.
AGAGGGAGAGGGTGAGAGATGAGCAGCGACTGCATGGGCTGCGATTCTTCGGCCAGCGGGCAGCGGCGAGAGCAGCGCAGCGAGAGCAGCGAGAAGTCCTTCAGGATCCCGCTGCAGTATCCAAGGTACAAGAGGCGAGACTACGAGACGATGGCGGAGTGGAGGCTCGACTGCCTGCTCTCCGAATATGGGCTGCCGGTCGCCGGAGGCCTCGAAGAGAAGAGGATGCTCGCCATGGGGACCTTCCTTTGGGACTGACCTCCATCGTTTCAAAATTTTGTAGTTTTTTTTTTGTGGCTTTTTAGATGAATTTGTAGGTTCGAACAAGGAATTTGCGTTATGTTATTGATTAAGTTGATGATTCGAGAATTTTACCCATAATTTTCCTCTCCTTTTTCTTTGTTTAATAGCTTTTCTGCACGTCGAGTCGTTGCCCATTTCACAGTTTCTTGTTATAAATTTTCTTTTGGTTTGATTTAGTACTCCAAACATATTGTTATAAATCAACTATTGAGGGGAGAGCCCTCAAGTCTATATTTATAGTCAACGGGGAGAATACAATGTTAATTTATAGCCGGCGGATCTAGATTTAGGGTTTTAGAACAAAAAATCCAAAAAGCCCTAAAAAAATTTGATTTTGGGAAGAAAAATCCGTCGTTTTCAAGGCGACGATGAATCCCCAGGACGATCTTGTGAGATCTAGGGGAGGGGTAATCATACGTATGATTAAAAATATCGTTTTTAGTGTTTTTACCTCTATATCCGTCCTCCGGATATAGCGACGGTTGCTCGAAGCCCTACGCGGATGACGACCCTCGATGGAGGAAGCCTTGCACCGCGCTCGTGGATCTCCTGCCTTCGCCTTCGCAACGAACGGAAAAATTTTGTGGAAAAAAGAAAATTTAGAGGCTCGTGCTGATAACGTGTTATAAATCAACTATTGAGGGGAGAGCCCTCAAGTCTATATTTATAGCCAAAGGAGAGAATACAAGTGGGTATGGGCCCAACCACTTGGGTTGGCCCAATAACTCACCAACCCATTAAATACCCATTCACAACACATATTACTTTTTGATTGCAATTGTTGTTTTTTGGGGGCATTTTCATCCCTTTTTAGGGGTCATATAAGGAGAGCAGTGAGAGTCCAAAAGGTGCCTCAAGAATACAAAATTCGTTGGATTACAAACATTGGCTCGTTACAATTCAATCTTCACATTGATATGATATTGTCCACTTTGGATCCTTCACAAGGCCTCTCATGGTTTGTTCTTGGCTCTCCCCAAAATGTCTTATACAAAAAGAGATTCAATTCCATATTTATCCCCCCTCAGTCCCATTGTCTAACCAATGTAAGACTATGTTTGATATCTCACAAAATGTTCTATAGCAGATTAGCATTACTAAAGAACTTCATCCCAATGTACATATAGGTATATAATATATGATTTAGAATGAGTCTAGTTAACGAATGTCTTTTGTTATGAGTTTGGTATTCAAAAATTTACGATGGCATTCAAAATTTCCATCTGAATTTTTTTTTTTGGCTTAAATTATGTTTTGTCTTTTCATGAAGGATGATTTTTGCAAAACTACCATGTACATAACTCAATCCGAGGGTTTTGAGATTAGTGGGAATAGCAGAAAACGTGTAATTTAATAAGGTCAATTTATAGATTGAAGTAGGGGTGGACAAAGATCCGATTAAACGATTGAATCCACTCGATCCGATCCGAAAAAGTAGATCGGATATCCTATCCGATGAAAGTGACTTGTTATTAATAAGCAGATCCGACCGATCCGTTTGAAACTGATTCAGATTCGGATTTTAGTTTTCATCCGACAGAATGTAATCCGATCCGATTAGGTTTTGAGCTGATTGTGTTATTGTCTAAGTTCATCTGAATATCTGATTCTCAATCCGATCCGATTGTTTCTCACTACTACCTAAAAGCCCTTGAATCAATGCATCATGGCTATTGGTTAAAAGGACTAGCAGACTCAATTGCATCCCCCATGGGTCCCATCCGGTTCCCTAGACCCATACAGATGCAGTGCCTCCTCGTCTCTCTCTTCTCTCACGTCTGTTCAGTTTTAATTCATGTACTGTACAAATAAAGCATGCTCAAACAAATAAAGTTCATGTACTATAGTTTTATTCCATGTACATAAATTATATCTGAAGAGCATACTATAGTTTAACAAACCACGTACATGAAAATTGATGTTCGATATGGGTTTGAGTACATACTATAGTTTGTATGGTTAAGAGCATGCTTTATTCTGTTCAGACGAGGAGAGCATGCTTTACCAGTATTCAAAGATCCAATAGAGACTGAATTACAATAGTATGCAGACTTAGGAAATTTGGAGGCTGGTATTCTTCTAACACATTACTAATGTGTGCATAATAGTTCCTTTTTCCTTTACTTCCATTTCTTCAATTGTTAAACTTGACCAACTTAGAGTGAGTTGTTACAAACTAATAGTCACTTCATATTATTTGCAGATTTTGAAGTAATGATGAATGCGGAGGTGGAGCATCATGAGAAGACTAGGACAGCAGCAACAACTACTGAAAATTGATATCTTTGTAGAAGGAGAGCTCTGATTTTTTTGGTTTTTTATCATTTTGTAACGACCAGTAATTTTCAACAGTTCAATTTACGTATTTCTACGTATTTTTAAGAATAAATTTTACATTATAAATGTTAGTCAAGAATTTTCTAACAAAACTGATTTCAAAAATTCTTATAAAAATATTTTAGAGCACTAGGCTTATCATATTGTATTTCAGCAATTTCAGATTTCCTCAAATGGCCAAAACATTTCTGTTAAAATTCATCTCCCAAAATTACCGTTTTGATTCGACGAATTTATTTTCTATACAAACGTCTTCAAAACGTTTTCAAACTTCTGCAGTAGCATCCTATGATCATTTAGGGCTCCCCACATTAATCTCGTAATTTTCTGATATCATTTCAGTAGAGAACCCGCAGACCCGCTTCCTAAACGTTTTGGCCAAAAACTAGTATTCCCGTAGCCCAAACCCTGAAACGGACTTCGTATTCGCCATCCTCGCGACGATACGATCCCGTGGGTATGTTTTCGTAATTTTTCGGACACGTTTGCTTGTAGGGGCAAAATCGTAATTTTGTATTTTTGACTTTATCTACTAATCAGGTTTTAACCCTTTTACTTAATTACTAACTACCCGATTAACTATTTTATTAACTTTAATCCCTACCTAACCTACCCGTAAGCTCATGTGATTCACACCCTATCACATTTTCTAAAACTTAGTCTAAAGTTTCATTTAATTACAACCTAACATCATAAATATTATTGACTAAGTAGTGCCTACTTAATTTTATACCAATATTATTAACTTATTTAAACCCCTAACACCCCTCTCAAACCCCCGCACCCATCTCCTCCCAAACCCGTAAACGAACCCACCCTCAGCTTCGCAACACAGCTCTCTCCCCCTCTCTCTAACGCTCTCGCCCTCCAAACTCCCCTCCACCGTCGCCTCCCTCTCCCTCACCGCTGCTCCGCCGCGACGCCACGAGCAACCCCTCCCGCCGACGGCCTGCCACGCCTCCTCCCGCCGTCGACTTCCTTCCACGCACCCAAGCAGCCGTCGCCGTCCCCCGCCCGCTCGCCGAGCTCCGCCGTCGTCTGAAGCCCCTCCGCCTTCGCCTGACACCTCCGCGCCCACACACCGACGACAACGCCGCCCGCCGCCGGTTCACACAGCCCCACCGTCCGCCCCCCTCCGCTGCAACGCCACGAAGGCTCCGCCACCGCTCGCCGCCGACACCCGCTACCGCCGGCCTACTCCTCCGCCCTCGCGCCTCATCCGCCGCCGTCGCCCCCGCTCGCCTCGCCGCCCTGAGCCCCCTCCTCCGGCGCAGAAGACCCCCCCCACCGACGATCGAATACGAAAAGCGTAAACTGAGTTTGCGATGGCACAACCGTAATTACGAAGATTTTCGTATTTTTCGTAATTTTAATTAATTATTAAATGCTTATTGTGGTTTTTAATCTATAACTAATTATACAGGGGCCAGAAAAATATGTGGATAGCCCCAGAAAATCAGAAACGACATTTCGGATCCAATGGCGCTAGTCTCACTGCGATCAGACGCCTACTTTTTCTGGAATGATTTTTCGAACTTAAAGATTTAATAGGTATAAATCATTCTAAAATTCGTAGCTCGCTGATTTTACGTACAATAATATGTGATAAAATTGTATGTGATAATAGACTTCGAGACGGTCATTTTGACTTTTCACTCAAGTCATTCCGACTTGTATTGCTCCCGTAAGAAATTACGGAAGATACGCGTAACTTAAATAATCTGGGTTTTTAAACTATTTTGAGTTTCTAAAAATTATAAAAATTACTATGGACTTCAGAAAAATATTCCTTCCTGCAGTAAAACTATTTTTATCCTATATAGCCTACATAAAAATTTAGAACGCTTTCTGACACCGTTTCAACAGTTTTAAAAATCAAAACGACCAAGTTAAATAACTAAGAAATAGTGTATTCTCTAACTAGTTGTTCTTGTGTTTGCAGGCATCGAATCTCGTGCATCCGCACTAGATCCAGTCTCGGCCCACTACCATCATCTCGAAGATAGTAAGTCACAGTAAATTCTAACTTTAGAAATCTAGATAGTGTACTTATTGGAAACACCGCATGCTCAAAGCATGGATCGGTACCTTAGTTGTTGGACTTCAAACATTGCTCAGGACTGACATTCTCTCTTGAGGTTTCTGCCTTGACTTTTCAACAAGCAAAGATCTTTAGAGTATAGTTAACGCGTATGAACCTAGGACTTAACATCTAGTCTCGGAACAGTTATTGACCTGAACAGATTGACATGCTTGACAGAAAGATTGTAACTGGAAATGTGAGAACAGTAAATGACTCGTAAAACTGCAAAGAATGGTAACCTGTACACACACACTGGGTTTTTGGGGTAACTTATAATTGCGGAAGTGCGGGAGCGACCAGTCCGATCTCCAGTGGATAGTACCGTATTGACTGAACAGTATCGATTTGTTGTAACCCGGGATATCAGGTGGACTCTTGGTTGCATATCGTACTTCCCGTTATAAGTCACGAACTAGAATAGGCACAAATACTCTCACTATTGTAATTGTCATTGCTAGCGTCATTGCTATCGTCATTACTAGTTGTACTTGCTCGGTCACCTTTACTTTACTTGTCACCCTTGCATGCTTGACTTGATGTACTTTACTTATCGCACTTGCATGCTTGTCTGTCCTTACTTTATCCTTACTTTACTTTCAGCACTTGCTTACCATAGCCTACTCCATATTTGTGCACTCCTCTTTTTCTATCGCTAGAATTGTTGTGACTTACCTTCGGTTCCATTTATGGCACCGGCAGACGAAGATCTGATCGAGGAGATTGCCCCAGAGTTCGTGGAGCCTACACTTGACCCTGAAGCTGCAGAGTTTTATTTACTTTACTGTTGGTGTGTGGGTGGTACTGTGTATTTACTTTTCCGCACTTCTTTTCAGAAAGTGTGCTGGTGGTTGTTGTACTTTAATTTGGACTGTAATAACGTCTGTACGCTGGTTTTGAGTATTGTGATACATCTCTGAGTTGTGGCTATGCTGAATTCACTGGTAAACTGCGGAACCTGCAAATATCAAATAAGTAACGGGCCCCCGAGAGCGGGTCGTTACACATTTTTGCTGGAAGGAGAGCTCTTGGTTGTCAAGCTCATCCTCCTTGAAGTTGATGCCAAACTAGTATGAAGATATTGCAAACAGAGATAGCTTCTTTATGTTATTCTAGCAATGTGTATTTTGTAAGGATATTTCGTTTCGACATTGGAATTGACTTCAGTGTTTAAAAGTTAAACTTTCAGAATCTAATGAAACGAGTTACAAATTGTGGCATCAATAACTTTAAATTTTCAATAAAGCTAATATTAATCCGATCCGAATCGTATCCGATCCGAAATTCTAATCATCCGAATTTTCAGATTAACTTTTTTATCAGTGGATGCGGATCAGATTTTTCATCATCCGATTCAATCGGATCGGATGGTGGATTGATGCATAATCCGATCCGAATATTCGGATGCCCACCCCTAGATTGAAGCATGTCTCAAGTAGTTGGATCATGTTATGAGTTGACGGAGGCCCTTTGGCTCCCTCCTCATTTATCCCTCCATTACACCACCATCCCACTAAGCTTTTAGTGGGTGACTCTTGGGCTACTACTATAATGATTTGGTGAATAAAGGGAGAGCCATGGTGTTTGGCCATGGTTACTCATTTTCTATTTCAAGAATATCTTGTCTCCTATGAGTCTCTTGAGTTAATTTTTTAACACGTTATCAGCACTTGTCTTCTACAAATTTTGAGCCACTAAAATTATTCCAAATCCCCTCTAAATTAAATTCCTACGCGAAGGAATCTAATTGTTGTTGTGGCGATCCGTTACGGTTTTTCGTTGCGGCATTTCCTGGGCGTTCGGGAGCGGGGAATTCTATCTACTGATTTTATATTACGATCGTCCCTAGATCTTTGATCTAGAGGTAATTTTTTTCGATCACGTAGACAATTACAAAATAGAGTTTGACATGATTTTACCATGCTTTCCTATAAGCTTGTATAAATCAAATAAATTCTGTTTAATATCAAATTTAACTAAAAAAAATTCCCCCAAGGACAACCCTTCACCTCCCCCCCGAAGAGGGGGCTGTATCTGTATCCCTGCCGCCTGTGCCCCCCCAACGGGGGGAGGGGGGCTGTGCTCCTCACGCCCACCCCCCCGACGTGGGTAGGGATGGCAGTAATGGCCTGATCCGCCAGGCCTGACCTGGCCCGACCCGATTTTGACCCGGCCCGACCCGGCCCGCAGGCGGGTCGGGGCAAGCTTGGGCTTTGTATGCGCCCCGACCCGCCCCGACCCGCCCGGTAAACTATAGAGGTTCTAAAAAACTTACTATTTTGATGCGGACCATGCAGTCCGCGAATAACTTATAACTCATACTTTATTCCATGGTTCTCCTAATTGGGACAATTCCCAATTCCAAATTACCAAATAAATCAAAAATTTCCTAATTCACAAATAAAAATTTTATTTGGGATTCATATGGATGTCACTAATTGTAAGGACCCTGTCTATGGAGAAAACACTAGAAGGGGGGTTGAATAGTGTTTATGCAAATTTAAAAGGAATTTACGCCAAATAAAATGCAATCTAACAAATAGTGCGGAATAGAAAAACAACCCAAGATAAAACACTTGTTACGCCTATTTGGCCGAGACCCGTAAAGCACGAGCCCAGGAGCCCGACTACTGGTCAAAAGCCCATCTGCGTCCTCAAAGCCCATTCGACAAAGGCCCTACAAGGGACCTTCTCGAACGCCGATCCGACCCGGCCCCAATAACCCGTTGGTCGCTCGCCCACTCCTGCGAAAACCACTCCCCCGGACGCGCGACCACTAAATAGCGATAATGGGGAGGTGCTGGCAGGGCGGAGAGAGTGGCGGCAAGGGGGGACTGATGGGGCACGATCAATGGCGGACGTGGGACGTGGGTCAGAGGCGATCACGCCGGGGCTCTACTAAAGGGCTAGGAAGACGACGAAGAAAGGGACCGCATCTCAGGTAACAAAACCTAAGGTACTCCATCAACGACCTCGTTCCCCCAATTCATCTCCTTCCTCCCCCGCTCGCGCCGAGAGACACCGTCACGATCTCCTCACGAGTCGGACCGTCTCCGCCGGGCCTCCTTTCTCAGATCTCTATCTGACTTAGGCATCGGAGGGGATTTGGCCGGAACCAAGGTCCGGCCCGCTGACGAGCGTTCTCGTCTACGCAGGTGAACAACAGACCAACGGGCCGAGGCTACCCCTCGCCCCTCCCCGACCACTCGATCAACCGGACGGTGAGGCTTCCCCTCACCATCAGCCTTCCTTGGCCGAGCACGCCCTACTGAGGCCGAGCGTCCTAATCGGGTCTGAGACTCACCCTCGCCACCAGACGGCCGTGCATCTACCCGGGCGACTGAGGCTACCCCTCGTCCCCCTTCCAGCCGAGGCCGAGCACGTCTGTCCGAGGCCGAGCGTCTCAACCAGGGCCGAGGCTTCCCCTCGCCCCTTCTGCACCAATTCGAAGCCCCCGAGGGACCCAAAGCGGGCCCCTTGACCACGTTGACCGGGTTCTCCACGGTCAACGCATTGTAGTGAGAAAACACTCTGAAACAACACGCAAACGCAGAGATGTTTCAATGGTTCGGATTACCCAAGTCAACTCCCGACTTGTTCCCGGTAATCCTACGTCCCTACCACCCAGATACCACCGGATACTCAAGTTAGAACCCTAACTTGAGGTTTCCTTAAAGCCCACTTGTAGCAACCCTACAAGTGCAATCGAATACAATCGATGTCTTTGACTCCCACAACCAGTGAGCAAGCAAAACCACTCTCACAACCGAGAGCACAACTCAAATAACGAATGTTATGAAATATTGAAAAACAACACTTACAATCACCTATGCGTTGAAGTAGAACTTGAAGGAGGAGTGTGATGTGTGTTGAAGAACTCTCTTGGAAGAGAGGAAAAGCCCTTTCTCTTGACTGCACCAATTGCCTTGAAGATCACTCTTTGGTTCTAGGTTGGAGAGCAAGAGAACAAGATATGGAAATACTTAGGGCTTTGGATTTGAGAGCTTTGATCTTTGGAAATGAAAGTTTGAGAGATTTTGCAATGAATGAGTCACCTTCTAATGGAACAGTAAAAGCTCTATTTATAGTTTTCTCAAATCCACAAAACAGTTTAGGCAAAAACCCAATTGAAATCCGTGAGAAAAATCTCAACGGATATAATCTGAACTCGTGACAGTCGACTGTTGAACAATCCTCAGTCGACTATTGCACAGTCAGCAATGGTAGGTGAGAATTCATAACAGTAACTTACCACGTGGACAGTCGACTGATGAAGCAAAGACAGTCGTCTGTTAAACCAACAGGCGACTGTAATTTCTTCGACAGGCGACTGGCCGAGAGATGGGTAAGTTAGACAAATACTGGAAATCTCACAAGTAACATAACAGACGACTGATTCAAGAAATGCAGTCGACTGTTAATCAGAACATGAGACTGTAAATCCTTAAACAGACGACTGTCAAAAGCAAGAGAAATTTCGAGAGAGCTGAGTCAAAGAAATGACTTACAGACAGGCGACTGTTGCCGCATATACAGTCGACTGATCCAATAGACAGACGACTGTATATACAACATTAGTTGACTGGCCGTAAAAATCAGATCAAACAGAGTTTGGGCAAGGATAGACAGGCGACTGATTTACATTACACAGTCGACTGTCATTTGGACAGGCGCCTGTGAATCGTTCATCAGTAGCCTGTGCGAAATAATTAGAGAAGGCCCAAAACATATTGTAATAGTCTGTGCATAACAGGCGACTGTAGAACAAAACACAGTCGACTGTTTTTGAGACATGCGACTGTAAACTGTTCAGCAGTCTGCTGTTATAAACAATCCTAGCACAAACAATAAAGATTTGAAAAAAAACTGTTTAGTTTCTTGTTCACCAAGACTCGAAATTAAACCAAGCCAGCTGGCCACCGACCGGCCACAACCTATGTAAGCGCGTTCGCTCGCCAGCCCTTCTACCCTTATCACAACAAGCAAGAAAGCACGCTCAGAGCGAGAGAGAGGGTGAGAGATGAGCAGCGACTGCATGGGCTGCGATTCTTTGGCCAGCGGGCAGCGGCGAGAGCAGCGAGAAGTCCTTCTGGATCCCGCTGCAGTATCCAAGGTACAAGAGGCGAGACTACGAGACGATGGTGGAGTGGAGGCTCGACTGCCTGCTCTCTGAATATGGGCTGCCGGTCGCCGGAGGCCTCGAAGAGAAGAGGATGCTCGCCATGGGGAATTTCCTTTGGGACTGACCTCCATCGTTTCAAAATTTTGTAGTTTTTTTTGTGGCTTTTTAGATGAATTTTGTAGGTTCAAACAAGGAATTTGCGTTTTGTTATTGATTAAGTTGTTGATTCGAGAATTTTACCTATAATTTTCTTCTCCTTTTTCTTTGTTTAATAGCTTTTCTGCCCGTCGAGTCGTCCATTTCACAGTTTCTTGTTATAATTTTCCTTTTGGGGTGATTTAGTACTCTAAACATATTCCTTTTTGATTGCAATTGTTGTTTTTTGTGGGCATTTTCATCCCCCTTTTGGGGTCATATTTGCGTAAGGAGTGCAGCCAGAGTCCAAAAGTTGCATCAAAAATGCAAAATGTGTTGGGGGTACAAACATGGGCTCGCCACAGTTCATTCTCCACCGTGACATTGTCCACTTTATGTCCTCCGTAGGGCTTCTCATGGTTTTGCTTTTAGGCTCCCCACAAAAGACATCGTACGAATGGAGATTCAATTCCATATTTATTCCCTCCTCAAAATCCCTTTGTCCAGCCAATGTGGAAATATCTCACAAAATGTTCTATAGTAGATTAGCATTACTAAAGAACTTCTCCCTAATGTACATAGGTATATAATGTATGATTTGGAATGGGTCTTGCTAACGAATGCCTTCTGTTATGAGTTTGGTATTCAAAAATTTATGACGGCATTCAAAATTTCCATCTTGTTGGATAAACTCAAAGAAAGAGTAACCATGGCTCATAGCCATGTTCCTCTATATATTCATATCAATGGTATACCAAGGGTCCCTACTACTAAGTAGTGGGGAGTAATGGAGGGATAGAGGGGTGGGGAGGCCAAATGCCTCCCTCACTCATAACACTCCCCCTTACCATCCATTTCTTTGGTCTTAGCGTATAAAGCTAAGTGGGTGGATACTTCTGGATCCAGAGTAATCGTGTTTGCCTTGTTAAAAACTCAGGTGTGGAAAACCCAGTGGAAAAAATCAACAGCTTAAGGAAAAAGAGTACAACCCATAGATTACTCCCCCTGAACCATACAAGCTTCAGGCTTGTAGATATCATATGTATCTATACACCAATATCCTAAGTATCTATACATCTTCCATAAAATTCCGAAAAGAAAAACAAAATACAATAGTCACTCATCTATACAAGTTGCACTCATATCTGGATGCTGCTGAAACTAAGGGAGCTCTGACGTGGTATGCCCTGCGAACTTGGCAGATGGCTCCATGTCTGTAGACTTTGACCCAGTCATCACTGTGTCTGCAAGGTACTGTTGTACCTGGCTGTGCATATATTCGATTTGATTCTTGGATGATGAGCTTCTCAGAATAGAAGTATGATGTAGACTTAGGATAATGCTGTGTAGATCTTCAGGAGGCGGCTGTTCATTTTGTGCTTAGTCATTATGATGATCTTTAACCTGCATAAGCAAATATATTTCCATGGTTTCTGATACTTGACCCTTGGAGATAGCGCAGAAGCTATGTATCCATGGTCCAGTGTTGCGTTGCAGGCACTGCACTGTATTTGGCTAACAGCTTTACTGCAAACGTTCTATAAAGACACGTGCAGTTGGCCAGATAAAGGAGTTGGGCACTTCAGCACCTAGGATATTCTCCACCTCTTCCAGCTACGGGAAAAGGTCTTCAATATGCATCCATACAACCAGTTGGTGTATATAGTGGAATGCAATTGTCCATGTTTCTGCATCAACTTCGGGTGAATGAATTTCTTATTTGCAGGATGATAAGTCATCTTTAGGATGATGTTTTCATCTTCTAGTTGATTATTCATCTTCTGGATGATTATTTCATCTTCAGGATGATGGTATCATCATAATGATGCTATTTTCATATTTGAGATGAGTATTTCATCCTTATGATGATGGTTTCTATAAGTCAAGTTGCATAGGTCATTCATATCATATTTGATAGATAGGCTTAAACAGATAATTCGGTATACGCTTCAGGAGATCCGATGAGATTTAAGTTATTTACAAAAATGAACTCAACTCTTTTCTTTTGCTCTTAAAAAGATGCAAAGCACAACCTAAAGTAGGAGTCCTCTAAGGTGCTTTATTGGTTGTATTTTATTTTATTTATCATAGGATAGATGCCCCAAAAATCTATCCATGCAATAAGAGAAATTTATGAGGTAATGTTGTCGCAACATCCATAACAACATAGACCAAAATTTCATTTGCCTATCATATGGGTTTTTCGCAATTATGACCAGTAGTCTGATGCATCATATTTATATATTTTGTAAGTGAGTCAAGCTCATCTTACTAGATTATTACCTGAGTTCCGCGAATTTAACCACTAAGCTATAGCATAATGCTTATAGCATACGGTTTTATTTATTTATTTTTCTGTTTATACAATGCTCATATAACCCACAGGTTTGATATCTTTTGATATCAGGACTTCAGGTCCAAACACATCACATTTCATAAGTGAGTCCAGCTCAACTTATTATTGCCTTGTTCCACATAATTTTGGCCATTCTCTATTGCTTCAGGCAACAGAGTGTGGAGACGATATTTATAATTATCATTTAAATGGCAAAAATGAAATGTGAGTTATTGTCGACAAGTGTGTTTTTATTATCCAAACACCGCCCCATGTACGTACATTATACATTTATATTTCAAATTATTCCTGATTCATCTCTTCAGAAGGTTCTGGAAAATAGAGAGGATATGGAAATGAGCTCAGTTTCCTGTGTTGGTATTGTTTAAAGGTCTCAGTGAGTTATATTTCTCAGTGATGATCCGTGGTATGTCTTCATCCATTGAGGACATCCACTTCTGCTACTGGTGGATTGCATCCATTATTATTGGTATGTCAATCAATAGCTGGATTTTTAGCAGTATGTATGTGTAATTCTGACAATATTCAGATTTTCAGTTTAAATGTTTAAAAATGTTTTACAGTTTCATAAGTGTGGATCTTCATGATCTCATCACATTCATGATATGGTCAATTGAGCTTTAGGCTCAGGGCAATAATTATGTTGAACCTAATATTAGGAAATTAAAGAATCCTAAATGTGAAGGATCTTCAGGATCTAATCTTCACTATCGATTCTTTATATGAGACCCATCAAGGCACAATATATGAGATGTGCTCTAAATGCTTTTCCTGTAAGGTGTGCTCGGAATCTATTTATCTGGGTTAATTACGCCCGAAAAATAAGTATAAGACGACATTCTGATGGTTTATAGTGGTGTTATGGAGAGACCATTATGGCAACCAAATACCCTCATAAGAGAGATGTTTGGTGATGCTCTATATGCAAGGTGCATCGTCGAAAAATATGACCACAAGAGGGTCTTATTCTGATTAACGACGCAACATGCAAAGTAGAATAAGGATAAAATGCTTTCCTCCGTTAGGGGGTCTCGGATAATGTTTATATGTGGTGATCAGGCAAATATAAATAGGTTCTAAGTAGGCATTTTAATGGTCTACATTATAATTGTATGTCTCCATGCAGACACCAGTAACTGGATTTAATGGATGAGAATACAGTTATTATCAATTTAATGATTTACATATAACCCATTTCTGGGTGTGAACACAAAACTTCAGGGTGTTCAATTTTTTTCCAGTTGGCAAATATAATTGATTTCCCAGTGTTATCCAAAAAAATTCCGAAATAAGCTCGACTTCAACGAAGTTGAGCATAGAACTGGGGATAAGAACCCTTCAAGGCACGATCTATAAGATGTGCAATAATGCCTCACCCGTTTGGGGATCTCGGAATATATTCATCCAGGATGGTTAATCCTGATGAATAGGTTCCATTGCGGCATTTTTGAGGGTGGTATGAGGGTAAGTAACAGCCCAACCAATATCCCAGTAATGAAATATGTCCGTTGTGATTAATAATAATCTGGAGTGCAGTTGTATAACAAGGTTTTGATTATGACCATTTTAAGAGGATATATAGATGAGTACACTAATGTACATCATCAGCCCTATTAGGTAGTGAAAAAAGTTTAACTTTTATCCCTAAAATACTCTCAAGAGACCAACATGTCTTCATAATTTAATGATGATAGTAAAATATATCATATAAATTCTATTAGAGGAAGTATTGAGATTCAATATCCACGTAAGTGGAGATGTTCTCGTAATCATTTTTTCCGTTTAATGGGATAATGAAAATGTCACCATATTTGAAGAAACTTTTAGTTCTTCGTTTATACAATATTGGTAAATGATGTCTTGCATCAATAACGATCCAAGGTGGCGTATAATATCGTGCCAAAAGTAAGATTTGGACGAAAGTGGGCACTACAAGTGTTCCTTTATCTTCCTATGTTTGAATTTATTTGGAAAAAGCTTCTGGCTTTATTGATTTTTAATATTTGAGAGTACGAGCGTATTCTTATATAGAGTATTCAGGCTTTGTAAAGCTTGAACCTTAAGTAGACGTCCCAAAAATAATTATCTACTGGATAAAATTAAGGGTAAAATGCTTTTTAAAGCATAAGTCCGATGCTATTTTTGAAAAATACTCACTAATAACTATGGTCTTGTACCAGATTAAATTTTATTTTCATAAATATATTTGTCCTCATAGAATATCTATGTATACAAAATTGGTAGATCGACAAACGTCGTCTAGACTAGATATGTATACATTTTCAATGGCATAATCTAATGACCTATCATATTACAAAAGCAATATGTGACTTTTCAGAACTTCTGCGTCTGATATAAGTCTGACATTGATTATTCCAAGTAGAGGTATATAATATCTTCCCTTTCTATATTTATGTCTAGGACATTATATGCCATGGTCTTCCCATGTTTTAAGTATTCCACTAATCTAATTTATGATAGACTTTTCAAAGTTCATGTGAATGCACTAGTATGGTCTTCAGGCCATTTTATTTAGCCATTCTGGATTTATGTGGATAGAGGAACATGAATACGGGGAGTAAAGATACGTTTGTGCGAAAAATTTAGTTCTCACTTTTATACATGCACGACTTCAGGCGCATGCATTATGCAAGGCTAGATTCAAGAACCTTACCGTGTAACGTGAGTGTACTAAATAAATTAGCGGAATTATGGCATCTTCGGGTGCGCATAATATTATATATTAAAATAGATATGATAGATCTATTTACCGCGAAGTACGCATCATTTAGATGTATGTCCAAAAGATGGAAGCATTAATGGTCGCATAATTCCTACGTATTTTATTTTGTTAGAAGGGTATTGATATTCTATTTGAACTTCAGGTTCATTTGTCAATGTAGATATGATTTATAAATTTTTTTTGAAAAATTATTATTGTACCAGAATCATAGTTTGAGTACAAATGTATGAATAAATCATGCAAATAGCAATTAAACATGTAGTTCATATATATTACAAGCAACAACATATGCAAAAAATATGAAACATATGATGGTTTTCAACATAACAAGCAATTTATATAAAAATAATATTTAATAATTACTTGGACCACGAAGAAACGTCATTACCCGTTAGGTTAGTTAACTAACGACAGAGCGGTCTCAGGGTATTTGTAATTATTAAATCGTGAAGGATTAAAATTAAATCTAATTTTTATATAATTTGTATTTTTGTTGAATTTAACATAATATGAAACACAAATTATCTGAGGGTAATAATTTGATGAGATTGCATATTGCTTATATCACCACACGCATTCAACCTGCAACAAAAGTCCTCGTTGCATGTTTACAACAAGCAAGTCATTTCTAACAGAAAAGATGACATAAACATAACCAAATTGCAAAAGGAGATAACACTATTCGGTTTGAATCGAATTCATATATCTCTATAGAGACAGAATTCAACCACATAAAGATCAATGTATCAGATCCAGAGGTATCAAATGAATCAAATCATGAGCTACTTTTAAAGTTCATGAGTGCAACATGGACACATGCGGCCGAAATCTTATACAAATTTGTATCAAGTAGCTTGTTCTAGTCCCCAATGATGTCATCCAAGATATTTAGGGTTCAATTATTCATTTGCCCGTCTCAGAAAAATCCTTACTTTAATTTGGTGGATACTAAAAACTGGAAAGGGGAAATTAAATTGAGGAAAAAAAGAACAAGGACACACCTCGTCCAAATTCGACTCCCCATGCCCCATCTTTTTACAGTCGGGGGGGGGGGCATGCTTCAGGCACGCCGATAGCCGCTGCGGGTGAGCCGATTAAGGCCGCATCGATGACATACAGAACCTGCCGATCAATGTCCTTCGGATTCGATCGAAGCCAATCGGAATCGGTCCAGGCCGGTACAAATGGCCAGTACAAATGTCCTTCGGATTCCGATCTAGCAGCTTCAGAATCATAGGCTTTAG
This sequence comes from Scilla litardierei, assembly GCA_030789695.1. NCBI lineage: Eukaryota > Viridiplantae > Streptophyta > Magnoliopsida > Asparagales > Asparagaceae > Scilla > Scilla litardierei. Next base: position 18,207,579 of record CM061136.1, read on the forward strand.
GTCGGTACAAATGGCCTTTCATGGTTTTTGTTGTTGGTGGGGGGTTTGGGTTTGACGGCTTCAGGCCATCTCCATTGTGATTTTAATTTTTTTTTAATTTTATTCGATAAACTATGTTATTATATTATCAATAGTAATCTAAACATAGATTCTGCACAATTTTACTTTGATATGATAATATTATTGGTCCAATAATATTAGATCTAAACAAATTCAATCTAATCTAGTTTTAGATCTAAAAATTTATTATGGATCGATGAATTACCTCTAACCGGAATAATCTGAAAAAAGAGATCCAAAGAGAATAATACGATCCACATCCTTGCGACGTCAGTGAACGAGCCGCCAACGAGAATAGATTCCATAGCGCAACCTCCATGCGATGGTGGCTATCGAAATAGCCAAGAAATTGATTCCTTTGCTTTTAGAAGAGAAGAAAATTTGATGTGTAGAAATTTTTCTTAGAGAAACGTGCTGATAACGTGTTGGATAAACTCAAAGAAAGAGTAACCATGGCTCATAGCCATGGTCCCCTATATATTCATATCAATGATATACCAAGGGTCCCCACTACTAAGTAGTGGGGAGTAATGGAGGGATAGAGAGGTGGGGAGGCCAAAGGCCTCCCTCACTCATAACACATTTGAATTTTTATTTTTGGCATAAATAATGTTTTGTATTCCCAAGAAGGATGATTTTGCCAAAACTACCATGTACATGACTCAATCTGAGGGTTTCGAGGTTAGTGGGAATAGCAGAAAACGTGTAATTTGATAAGGTCAATTTATAGATTGAAGCATGTCTCAAGTAGTTGGAACATATATTTTGATAAGATAGTTAAAAAATTGGCTTTATCAAAACCATGTGTATATGAGAAGGTCAGTGAGAACACTACCATGTTTCTTGCATTGTAAGTGGATGCTATAATATTAGTTGATAACAACATAACAATATTACAATTAGTTAATATATGGCTATCACACAACTTCTCCATGAAGAATTTAGGAAAAGCACTGCGCACGCGCACGCGCGCACACACAAACCATGGTCGAGGTCTTTCCTAACAAGATATACGTAGTTTTGTGTGAGATCACAAACTTTGGATCAGCATTTTCCTCAAGTGGTTAAGAAAATAAGTGCACTTTTGTATCTGTTATTTAGTCAAAAACTTGTTGAAATATTAAGTCACTCCATGCAGTTCGGATGATGAGCAAACATGTCATCTAATAAGCTATGAGTACACGTATATAAGCAAATCAAGAAGCACTTGAAGCATAAATGAGCACAATAAGACATAAGGATCAAATTAATCAAGACTAGGTGCTCCACGAGTCAAGATTGCATCAAGAAACACAAATGTAATATTTATATGATGTTTAGAATGTTAATGCCTTAGTTGATGCTCACGCACACTTAGAAATTTCTTTAGAATAAATTGCAGAAAATACCCTCACATTTGGGGCATTTTAAAGTTAATACCATCATGTTTATTTTCATCAAAATATATACCCAAACGTTTTCCGATGCTTTTAAGTTGATACTTTTTTTAATTTTCCGTCCAAAAGACAGAAATTTGGACAAATTTACCCCTGAATGGGCCTTTTATAAGTTAATACTCTCACGTTTGGGCCTTTATAAGTTAATACCCTGAATTGGGTGTGTGTGTCCATTGGGGTGGGTGGGTGCATGGGTGTGTGTGGGGGTGTGTGCATTGGGGGGTGTGTGTGCATGGGGGTGGGTGGGTGTTCGTGCTTGGGGAGGGTGTGTGTGCATGGGTGGGTGTGGGTGGGCATGGGGTGTGTGTGCATGGGGTGGGTGAGTGTGTACATGGGTGGATGTGTGCATGGGTGGGTGGGTGTGGGCATGGGGTGTGTGTGCATGGGGTGTGTGAGTGCATGGGGTAGGTGTGTGCACGCATTGGGGTGGGTTGGTGCATGTGTTTGTGTGTGTGTGTGTGCATGCATGGGGTGTGAGTGTGGGCATGGGTGTGTTTGCATGGGGTGGGTGTGTGCATTGGGTGTGTGTGCATGGGGGCATGTGTGTTTACGCGTGCACATGCATTAGGATGGGTTGGTGCATGGGTTTGTGTGTGGGTGTGTGCGTGCATGGGGGGTGGGTGTGGGCTTGGGTGTGTGTGCATAAGGTGGGTGTGTGCATTGGGTGCATGCGTACGTGCGCGCGTGCGTGCGTATGTGTGTGTGTGTGTGTGTGTGTGTGCAAGGGTGTGTGGGTGTGTGCATTGGGGTGGGTAGGTGCATTGGGGGTGTGCGTGCATTGGGGGTGGGTGTGGGCATGTGGTGGGTGGGTATATTTGGTGGGTGTGTGCATTGGGGTGATTTGGTGCATGTGTGATCGTCTACCTTGTAGTACCCAGATTGAGCCAATACTTCAACAGGTCACACACGCCCATGCACCCACCCACTCCAAGCACACACACCCCATGCACACAACCCACCCATGCACGCACACCCACCCTATGCACACAACCCACCCACCCACGCGCACACACACACCGCACTCAACCCCACCCCCACCCATGCACACACTCACCCTAAGCACACACACCCCATGCGCACAAACCCCATGCACACAACCCACCCACCCACGCAGACACACCCACCCCAGCACACACACCCCAATGCCCACACCCACCCACCCATTCGCGCGCGCGTGCACACACCCCCTTAAGCACACCCACCCACCCACCCACCCCACGCGCACACACACACCCCCCACACGCACACCCCCCCAACCACACACACCCCCCACCCCCCATGCACACAACCCACCCACCCCACAAGCACACATCCACCCCCACCCATAAACACACCCACCCACCCATGCACACCCACCCCACTCCATGCACACACACACACACCACCAACACACCCCACGCACACACACCCACCCACCCATGCATACACACCCCCCAAGCACACACACCCACGCACACAACCCACCCACCCACGCACACACCCCATGCACACACCCCCCCAATGCACACACACCCACGCACACAACCCCCCCACACACACACACACCATGCACATACCCCCCCCAATGCACACAAACTCCACACACACAACCCACCCACCCCACGCACGCATGCACACCCCACGCACACACACCCACTCACCCATCCCATGCACCATCCCACCCGAGAGAGAGAGAGAGAGAGAGAGAGAGAGAGAGAGAGAGAGAGAGAGAGAGGAGAGAGAGAGAGAGGGAGAGAGGGAGAATTGGGGGGAGAGGGAGAATCGGTAGAGAGAGATCGGTAGAGAGAGATCGGTGTAGAGAGAGAGAATCTGTAGGGAGAGAGGAGAGAGAATCAGTAGAGAGAGAGAGAGAGAGAGAGAGAGAGAGAGAGAGAGAGAATTGGTAGAGAGAGAGAGAGAGAGAGAGAGAGAGAGAGAGAGAGATGGGAGGAGGGGCAAAACGGACCAATTTAACACCGTCAGCCCATAATCCACCACAGGGTATTAATTTGTCACAAAATGAACCTCAGAGTATTTACTTAAAATGGCCCAAAAGTGAGGGTATTTTTATGCAATTAACACATTTATTTAATGTGATTTAATATATTTAGAAATTTTTTAAAAACATTTTCTAAGTGATCATAGGTCAAAACCCACTTAATTGCCCAACTACTCGATTAGTCTGATACCCCAGTCGATTCGGTTTGACACTAGAGTCTTGAACTAGCAAACATGAAAAACTAGTCGACCAATGTTGATGAACTAGTCAACTAGTCTATGAACTGTTGGCGACTAGCTCATGAACAATTACCGACAGTTTTTACAAAGAACAAATCTGTCTTCTGACATGTTTGGACTAGTCGACCAGTGTACATATTCTAGTCGACTAGTCACGGACTAACCGACTAGTGAATGTACTGTGATCGACTAGTAACTAGTAGTTGGCCTATAACATTCGAATTTTTACAAGTCATTTTTGATCGTTTTAGGGGTATTTTGGTCTTCTGTTTGGACCCAAATTTTCTCTTATATAATAAGGGCTATTTAGATTTTTTAAATGGAAGAATATAATATCATTTAACAATAGAAAAACAAGTTTTTTGTGCTCAAAATTTTTAAATAAAACCCTTCTTTTCTTTTGCCAACTTTTTAGAGTATTCAATTCTTTGTTTGGCCAATACTTAATCTTCCAAGAGCCTCAGTTCCATCCTTTGAAGATCAAGTTCTTTTATAGCCACTATACATCAACAAGATCTTCAAGTTAAGGCTATGTAATTATATCAAAATCTTTGCAAGTGAAAAATTCTCAGGTGTGAGGTGGTGAGTTGGAAATCCTCATTTGTGAGGTATTTTGTGGAAATCCTCTTTGAAAGAGGTAGTTGTACTATTTGTTGAAATAATGAAACTAGTCAAGTGGGTCTTGGATGCTGGATGTGTTGAGTATTGATTCCCCGGATTTGGTTTTGATGATGAACAAACATAAATATCGTGAACTAACTCTTTGTGAGCGCAGTTATGGAGATCGTCGCCAAACTTCTATGAACATCAAAAGCGACGTCTCGAGACTTCTCAAAGCGCGTGATCATATGCTTGAAGCTTCGTTGAAGCTCAAGGACCATTATTGAAGTCAAGAGATTCGGATCGAAGCGATTGAAGACGGTTCGTCAAGTTTATTTAATGTCTTATAGCTTCTTTTCGTAGATTGTTAAGCCTTGAGTAGGTCTTACGTTTTAATCTTCATAACGCTCCTATATTAGAGCTAGGATCTTATTAGAAGCCCATACAAACTTTCCCGAAGCTTCGCGCTTCGATTCGCGGCTTCTTGTGCATGTTAGTTGGTTCAAGAAGAAGAACCAACCGACTAGATGACAATCTAGTCGGTCGGCAAAGATTCTTGAACCGACTAGAATGCCTTCTCAATTTCTAGCTCAGTTACTGTTTACAGTTAGTCAGTCCAAGAAGGTTCACCGACCGACTAGTTGTGAAACTAGTCGGTTAGGAATCCTTCTTAGACCGACTAGTTGAGCTTCCACTGTACAGCCTAACTTACTGTTTACCGTTAGTCGGTCAAAGCACAACGACCGACCGACTAGTTGAGAAACTAGTCGGTTAGAAGTTGTTCTTAAACCGACTAGCTGTATTTGAATTCAGACTATTTGATTTCATCTCTTAGTCGGTCAAAGAACACTCACCGACCGACTAGTTGTGAAACTAGTCGGTTGGCAAGTTTTCTTAGACCGACTAGTTCTATATTCCCTGAACTTCTCTATTGACTGTTCACCTCTTAGTCGGTTCATGTTGTTTCACCGACCGACTAGTTGATGAACTAGTCGGTCAGTGGTCCTTCTTTGACCGACTAGTCTACTTCAGAATAGAGCCGTTGGAGCATTAAACGCCACGAATTTTGCTCTCTCTTTCCTCTATCCCATATATACTTGGAGTGCTGCTTTCATAGCATTCAAGGCTGATATTAATTGATCTTTAGAGAATCAAAGAGACGCATTTAATCCTCATTCAAAGCTCTTTCATTTCTCACTTGAATCTCTCCCTCACTCTTATTTCAAAAGAGAGATTCATTGATTGTGAGCCATCCAAGCCAAGAGCTTGATTCTAGGTCACCAACAACTTCCTAGGCATCCATTGCTGGTCATTATCTTGGAGCTAGGGTTTGGTGCCTTCATCTTCCCCAAAATCCTCTTTGCCCTAAATCGCAAGTTTTACTTAAGGCATAGGTTTTTGTGGTAAGCATTTCGTATTTCATTTACTTTGAATATTGCAAGTGATTTACTCTCGGTTGTGAGAGTTTGTTTGTGATCCCGGGTTGTGGGAGTCACAATTTCATTTGTGTATGATTTGATCTTGTAGAGGTTTCTACAAGTATTTCATAGTGCAAATTTGAGTTAGAAGTTTCTAACTCAAGTATCCGGAGGAGATCCGGGTGATTGGGACGTAGGATCACCGGAACAAGTCGGAGAGACTTGGGTGGATCCGAACCCGTTAATTCGTTTGTTTGCGATTGCATTTCTTTGTTGTCAATATTTACATTTCCGCATTGTTGGTTGAGTTTGCAAGATAATTAGGAATTATCTTCTTAATTATTTTAAAGTACTATTCACCCCCCTCTAGTACTTGTGTAGTAGCTACGTAGGACATTACATTTGGTATCAGAGCCAAGTACCTAGCTATGTCTTCCAACGACAATAAAACCGTACGTCCACCTTCAGACTACAGTACCTTCAGGAACCGTGAAGGAGCTTCTTCGGTGATGGAAGGACACTCCTCGACTAGGCCTCCTTTCTTCAACGGTACCAACTACGGGTACTAGAAATGACGGATGGAAACTTTCCTCCGGAGTGCTTTACTATGGAGAGCCACATTGACGGAGTATGTCGAGCCCGCCGAAGAAGATTTCGCGAAGTGGACTCCCGCGGAGGTCGCCGCGGAGGTAAGCAATGCCAAGACAATGAACGCCTTGCAATGTGATTTGGAGCCCGAGGACTTCAACAAGATATGCACATGTAAGAGTGCATATCAAATATGGAACTCCCTCCTCATCTTGCATGAAGGAACGAGTAGAGTAAGAGACTCCAAACTCGTTGTTGTACATAAAGATTACGAATTATTTCATATGCAACAGGGTGAGAAGATGAAGGAGTACTATGCTCGCTTCGTTGACATCACCAATGAGTTAGAGGCTCCTGGTAAAACCTACACCCAAAAGGAGAAAGTCTCAAAGATCATTGACGGACTTCCTTCTTGTTGGGAGAAACGTACCTTCGCCATCGAGGAAGGTAATGACATGAGTAAGTATACTGTCATTCAACTAATAGGTACCTTAATGTCTTATGAGGTACGCAAGGATAGCAACCTAAAGTTGCAGGACAAGATGAAGTTCTACTTGAAGCAAGACAAGCCAAAGAAAAAGGCGATTGCGTTCAATGCCGCTCCATCTACATCTACATCTACCGATGATGAAGACTCGAAAGACGAGTTGGACTTGAAATCCATTGCCCTCATGGCAAAGAAGTTCAACCGGTTCTTCCGGAAAGGTAATTTCAAGAACAAATCAAAGTTTAGTTCTTCTAACGCCTCCGCTCCTTTGTGCTTTAAATGCAATAAGCCAGGACACATGAAAGCGGATTGTCCTCAAAACAAGCAAAAGGAGAAGTGGAAGGCGCCAAAGTTCGACAAGTTAAAGAAGTACAAGAAAGGGTACAAGAAAGGACTTGTCGGGACATTCACCGACTCCGACGAGGACTCCTCAAATGGAGAGTCGGATGATGAACAAGTGGAGCAAGCACACATGTGCTTCATGGCGAGAGAAGAACATGATCAAGGATCCTCTTCCGATGATAGTGAGGATGAAGGCGATGATGAGGTAACTATGGATGACCTTAGATTAGCTAACGAGCAAATTTGGTCTAAATATTCTAAATTAGTAAATAGATATACTAAGACCAAAGATGAGTTAGTTAGTCTCCAAACCTCACCTAAATCTATCGTCATCAACAACGACACCGTTGCTGAAGACTTGAGAAATGAGATCGTAAATCTCAAATCTCAACTTGAGCATGTTCATATTGAGGATTCGGAGGAACACAAGATAGCGGATTTGACCTCTCAAAACTCAACTTTGAGTATTGAGAATGAGAATCTCAAATCTCGTGTTTATGTGCTCACATCGCAAGTGTCCATTTTGGATGCTTCTATGCGTTCTCTCACCGAGAAATATGAGTGCACATTAGGCCGAATTAATAAATTCAATAAGGGTAAGGATCATTTGGATAAAATCCTAAATGACTTACTTCCGGCCAATCACCACATTGGCTTGGGGTATAAGATGAGAAATTCATCCAAGTTGTCTACTACCTTTGTTAGGCCAACCTCCGATGCCTCAACGAGTGGGAGCAAACACTCTATTGGTAGTTCATCTATCAATGGTGCTTCCACCTCGTACACATCCCCATTTGGAAAGAAACCCACTTTGGGTGGACCTCCAAAGAAGGGTCATGCTTATATGTACACCAATACAATGCCACGTAGGAACACACATCCTACTCTACATGTTCACACATATGATGATTTTTATACACCACAACCACGGGCACGTGCACACCAAGTGAGACACCCTCATGCACATGTTCCTCCACATGCATATGTTCACCCACACCATCATATGAACAATTATCATCATGCACCATTTCATCATGTGCCGTATGCCTATCCACGACATGCATCACGTAGAAATCAACAACGCATGCATGCTCTCAATAGGAATATGGCTCCCAAAATCTTCACTATTTGGAGCCCGAAGGACACAAGCATGAATGAAAAACAATACATGAATTCTTATTTCATGAATGTTGTGCATAATGATGATTATGTAGGGAAGTCTAAGTCCAATTGGACTTGGCTTCCAAAGGTCTAATCTTTTAGGACCCAATGACCTTGGGTACCATGGAATGATATGTTTATCTTTAGGTACTCAAGAAAAATAAACGGAGCAACAAATCCAAATTTAGCTCCAAGAGGAATTGGATACTCGATAGCGGGTGTTCAAAACACATGACTGGTGACGCTCAATTGCTCTCCGGAGTGGTGCCCATTGCAAATGGAAACCAGGTAGTCTTTGGAGGCAACGAGAGCGGAACCATCATAGGTGTTGGAAAAGTTGGTAATCCTTCTAAACCACTAATAAGTGATGTTTACCTTGTTAAAGGATTAAACCACAATCTTATTTCAATAATCCAACTTTGTGACAAAGGTTACAAAGTTAGCTTTGCGAAAGGAATGTGCCATATTTTGAGAAAAGATAATAATGATTTATTATTTTCCGGTACACGCCATAAGGATATATATATCCTAGATCTCCCAAAATCACATGAACAATGTCTCATTGCCAACGCAAGTGAACAACACTTATGGCATCGACGTTTTGGTCATGTGAACTTTGGAACACTTTTTAAGCTTTCCAAGTTAAATTCTATTAGAGGCTTCCCTAAGCTTGTCTTTCAAAAGAAAAGCTTTTGTGACTCGTGTCAACGAGGCAAGCTTCCTAAATCGTCTTTTAAACCTAAGAAAAGCATTTCATCTAAGCCCTCTAGAGCTATTACATCTAGATCTTTTTGGGCCAACTAGAGTTGCTTCATTAGGAAATGCACGATATGGACTTGTCATCGTTGATGACTTTTCTAGATTTACTTGGGTATTTTCCTTAAGTAATAAAAATGATGCTTTTGAAAACTTCACAATATTTGTTAAGAAAGTACAAAATCTCATTGGAACCACCATTGTCACTATTCGTAGTGATCATGGCGGGGAATTTGAGAATGAGTCTTTCTCAAATTTTTGTGATGAAGTTGGTATTACTCACACCTTCTCTTTCCCTCGTGCACCTCCTCAAAATGGTGTAGTTGAGAGAAAGAATAGGACGCTAGTGGAATGCGCTCGCACTATGCTTGATGATAGCCAACTTGGCCATCAATTTTGGGCGGAAGCGGTACATACCGCTTGCTATGTGTTTAATAGAATACTTTTGAGGCCCGACACCAAACAAACTTGTTATGAATTGTTGTTTGGTAGATTGCCTCAAGTTAAACATTTTCGAGTTTTCAGTGCAAAATGTTTTATTAAAAACACGTATGGTAGTTTGGACAAATTTGATCCAAGATCCGATGAGGGGATATTTGTTGGATATTCCTCACGTAGCAAAGCCTACCGGATATACAACAAACGAACATCAACGATCGAGGAATCTCTTCATGTTTCATTCAATGAAGGTTTTGTCCCGACTAGAATTACTAATGATGATGACTCCATGGATGTATTATGTGATTCAATTGGTAATTCTAATTCTATTGATTCTATTGATACTAACCTTACTAATGAATCTTTTGAAAATGTTCCTAGTGATCAGGGAATTCCCAAACGGCTTCATACAGTTCGTGATCATCCCCATGAGCAAGTCATTGGCAACATCCTTGATAGTGTCAAAACGAGATCTCAAGTCAACTACTTCGCTCATTGTGCCTTTGCCTCCTCAATAGAGCCAAAGAATATTAATGAAGCGTGCGAAGATAGTGCTTGGATCCTTGCCATGGAGGAGGAACTCATTCAATTCGATAGGAATGAGGTTTGGGAGCTTGTTCCATTGCCTTCGAAGAACCACACCGTTATAGGAACGAAGTGGATTTTCAAGAACAAGACCGACGAGAACCAAATCGTCGTCCGGAACAAAGCTCGGTTAGTAGCTCAAGGCTACCGGCAAGAGGAAGGTATCGATTTCGAAGAATCCTTTGCTCCAGTAGCTAGATTAGAATCTATTAGATTATTGTTATCTTTTGCATGCCATAAAGATTTTAAACTCTTTCAAATGGATGTAAAAAGTGCGTTTTTAAATGGAGATGTTGTTGAGGAAGTTTATGTTTCTCAACCTTCGGGTTTTATAAATGAAAAATTTCCAAATCGTGTTTTCAAACTTAAGAAAGCACTTTACGGTTTGAGACAAGCTCCTCGAGCTTGGTATGATCGTCTAAAGAACTTTCTTTTGGATTTGGGTTTTAAAATGGGTGAAGTTGATTCTACAGTATTTGTTAAGTATTCGAATAATGATATTATTTTAGTTCAAATTTATGTTGATGATATCATTTTCGGTGCTACTAACTTCACTCTTTGCGAAGAGTTTTCTAATGTGATGAAGGATCAATTTGAGATGAGCCACATGGGTGAGCTCAAATATTTCTTAGGTCTCCAAATTCGCCAAATGAACGATGCAATCTTCATCCACCAAACCAAGTACACGGTGGAGTTGCTAAAGCGATTTGGAATGGAGAATGCCTCCGGGAAGAAGACTCCAATGAGCACGACTACACATCTTGATAAAGATACGGGCGGTAAAGATGTAGACATTCGTCTATATCGAGGTATGATAGGTAGTTTATTATATCTTACCACAAGTAGGCCCGATATTATGTTTGCCGTATGTGTATGTGCTCGTTATCAGTCTCAACATAATGAATCTCACTTAGTAGCGGTAAAACGTATTTTCCGTTATTTAAGTTACACACTTGACTTTGGATTACTTTATCCAAAGTCTAGCACGTATGAGTTAATCTCATATAGTGACGCAGATTATGCGAGAGGCAAATCCGACAAGAAAAGTACTAGTGGCACTTGCCATTTTATAGGAAATTATCTTGTCTCTTGGTTTTCCAAGAAGCAGAATTCTGTATCACTTTCAACCACCGAGGCGGAATATATTGCCACCGGTGCCACGTGTGCTCATGTTCTTTGGATAAGACACACTCTTAAAGACTTTTGTATAAACTGTGATACTTGCCCTATCATGGTGGACAACCAAAGTGCAATATGTCTCTCTAAGAATCCGGTACACTATTCCTGTTCTAAACACATAGATGTTCGTCACCATTTCTTAGATGATCATGTTGCTAAAAAGGACATCATTTTAGTGTACATTAAAACCCAGAAGCAAATCGTCGATATTTTCACGAAACCACTAAAGGAAGACTCCTTTGTGCGGTTGCGTTGAGAATTGGGGATTATGGGTGAATCCGAGATTTAGTATTCATATGTTCAATAATCTTGCATGATATTAAATTTCGTTTATATATGCTCATGCTAGATTAATTGAAATTTTCTGGATTTTTGGTTGAATTTTCGGAATTTATGCTCGAATTATTCATGAACGTCGTGTTTAAGATTTTCGATGTTTAATGGGGTAGTATAATGATGTATGAGAGTATTACGATGTTTCGTCCAAGTGCGATTAGGAGAGAACTCGAAATTTCAAATTCTAAAATTTTTGGACTCTTTTAGTCGGTTCAGTTCATTGACCGACCGACTAGATTGCGTTCTAGTCGGTCAGTGAATGAACGCAGACCGACTAACTCAAGCCCTATTTTTGGCCTCAGTTACTGTTTGCACTTAGTCGGTTCAAGCTCATTGGCCGACCGACTAGATGGTCATCTAGTCGGTCAACGTTTGAACTGTGACCGACTTGATCAGGGACTGATGTGTCTTTTCGAATTCCAATCGATTTAATCAGCCCCGCACCGACTAATTCCCATTCTAGTCGATGCGAAATACACTCCCAGCTCAAAACCCCCAAAACTCTTCGACTTCCTCCTCTCCTCCATCGTGTCCGATCGATTTTTTCGGCCATCTCCTCCGTCGATCTCCCTCCATCTTCCTCCTAGGGTAAATCTCTCACTCTCCTATCTACTTTAGGGTTTGATTTCAGCTTCTAGGGTTAGGTTCTTTCAATTTCCGTTCGGCCTAGGGTTGTTTTAGGGTTCTAGCTTTCGATTTGTGTCGATCTCATTTGTTTGCACGTGTCTCGTCTCGATTATGGCGAAGACACGCATCCCCATCCGACCCTCGAGTCCGTTACCCATGACTGTAGAGTCGCCTCCTACGGACCCCCAACAACCCAAACGCCGATCAAAATCGACCCATCCATCGTCTTCTTCGCCTCCTCTTAAGAAGAAGAGGACGTCGATCGCTAAGCCTAGATCTCAGCCCAAGCCCAGGAAACAACCAGTGTCTCCAGCTTCATTCCGTGCTCCCACTCCTCCCGATGACTCCGACACGGAATATATTCTGGAGTCCGAGCATACCGCTAGGGCTCCTACTCCTCCACCTCGATCTAGCACTCGTCAGCCTAAGGGGAAGGCTCTCATGCCAGTTGGCGGTGTCGATATATCGCTATGTCGCGATGACCCGATGTGTCTCGCGGCATACAATCGTATCGAGCACTGTCCACTGTTATTGGAGCACTTCGTTCAGTTCTCTGACTTCCCTCACCTCGCCCATCTTCTTTCTCATTGCGGCCTCATTGATTATCTTCGCTATGATCCTAAGGCGAATCCACACCCGTACCCCCGTCTAGTCAAGCTTTTCTATGCGAACCGTGTTCGCGATCAGTATGACGAGACCCATTCCATTGAGACGACTGTCTTGGGGACACCGATAGTCCTCACGGCAGAAATCTTAGGGGATTTGATAGGTGTCTCCTCTTCTGGCCTCCTCCCTACCGATATCTCTGTCGATGACATTTCTGATCTTGACCAGGTCATGCTCTCCGAGATATTTCATGTGATCCCTCCCTCCATGATTGGCGTCCCATCCAAATCTTTCAAGCCCAACGCTTGGGTCTTGAATCTTATCTTGAAGTCGTGCCTCCTTCCGAAGTACGGCTCATCGAGCTTGCCATCCCAGCCATTTCTTAAGCTGATCTACGCTCTCTTCATGGGGAGCGAGATCAATTGGGCTAGGATTATTCTTGATAAGATGGATTCCTTCGAGTGTATTAGGAAATCCACAAAATCTGTTCACATCCCATACCCTTGCCTTTTGACACTCGTCTTCCGTCACTTCAGGGTCCCTCTCCCTCCCGATGATGAGCGTCCTCTTGGTCCTCCTCTGAATGCGACAGCCGTCAAGAAGTCTCTTGCGGCGCTTTGTCATGTTCAGAAGACGACTCCTTCAGCTTCTGCTTCAGCTGCTCCTGCTCTTGCTCCTACTCTCGCTGAGCTTGCCGTCTCTCTGAGACGTGTGGAGTCTCGTTGTGCTCGTTCTGAGGCGATGCTAGCTCGCATTTGCTCTCACTTAGGCACTGAGGTTCCTCTGTCGGTTTCTGACGACGAGGAGATGGATGATGCTGAGCTCGAGGAGCTTGTTCGATCTGCTGCATGTGCCCCTGAGGGTACGTCTGCTACTGCTGCTACTTCTGCCGATGCCCTCGAGAGCACACCTGTTGCCACCATCCCTTCGGTGGATACTTCGTCTGGTGCTCCCGAGGCCACTCCTGTTGCGACCCTCCCATCTGTGGACACTCCTGCTGACCCAGTGACCACCACCCCTCCTGCAGAGCCTGCTGCTGCTGTTGACCCTGCTTCCACCTCCTGAGCTTGCTTGGAGGACTCTCCCTAAACACTTTGGATGATATATCTTGTAGTGAGAGAGTGGGGTAGGATAGTTTGGGTGGTTCTGGATTTTGATGTATTTTGATGTATTTTGGATGGATGTCTGTATATTTTGAGATACTTCGATATCTGTTGCGATATTTGTTGTATGATGTGCCCCGATCTGAGGATCGCTCTTATGTATGTTGTCAGATGTATCCATTTTGTTATATATATATATATATATATATATATATATATATATATATATATACATCGTGTTGACATTTACTTCCGTGGGCACATTTTATATATTTTGTCTGTATCTGATATTGACTTCTTCGCTCGACGATTAAATTTGATTTAATAAAAATTATTTCTACAGAAACATAGAATTGTTTTCCATGCACTTAATTCATCGAGAATGTTGATATTGGAGAGTATATTCCATAACTCAATTCGTGAAATTAATTTGAGTTTTGATGATTTTTCGATTTCCGACTATGTTATCGATGGCACGCTTTGATTTACTTCGTATTTTCCTTTGGTGTCATTTGGACCGTGGTCGTATTCTACGACTCCCGTGCTTTTATTATAGCCATTGTTGTTGTCTTTGATCTCCTCCCGCTCTTTTTGCTAATGCCAAAGGGGGAGAGAATTAATAATGATGATGTGCTACATGATAATTCAAAGCAATTTACCGTGAATCTAATTCGATATGTTAGATTCAGGGGGAGTTAAGATATAAAAATGGATTTCAAATCCTAAATTTCAATAATTGAATTCTCTTTTTTTACTTTCATCGTCTGCTTGATGCGTATGATTATTATTTATTTTGGAATTAACGTGTCATCAATGCAGGGGGAGTAAGTAAATTTCATTTGAATCATTATTTTTTATTATTATTTATGTTGGTTTGTCATCACCAAAAAGGGGGAGAATGTTGAGTATTGATTCCCCGGATTTGGTTTTGATGATGAACAAACATAAATATCGTGAACTAACTCTTTGTGAGCGCAGTTATGGAGATCGTCGCCAAACTTCTATGAACATCAAAAGCGACGTCTCGAGACTTCTCAAAGCACGTGATCGCATGTTTGAAGCTTCGTTGAAGCTCAAAGACCAGTATTAAAGTCAAGAGATTCGGATCGAAGCGATTGAAGACGGTTCATCAAGTTTATTTAATGTCTTCTAGCTTCTTTTTGTAGATTGTTAAGCCTTGTTTTAATCTTCATAACGCTCCTATCTTAGAGCTAGGATCTTATTAGAAGCCCATACAAACTTTCCCGAAGCTTCGTGCTTCGATTCGCGGCTTCTTGTGCATGTTAGTTGGTTCAAGAAGAAGAACCAACCGACTAGATAGCAATCTATCTAGTCGGTCGGTAAAGCTTCTTGAACTGATTAGAATGCCTTCTCAATTTCTAGCTCAGTTACTGTTTACAGTTAGTCGGTCCAAGAAGGTTCACCGACCGACTAGTTGTGAAACTAGTCGGTTAGGAATCCTTCTTAGACCGACTAGTTGAGCTTCCACTGTACAGCCTAACTTACTGTTTACCGTTAGTCGGTCAAAGCACAACGACCGACCGACTAGTTGAGAAACTAGTCGGTTAGAAGTTGTTCTTAAACCGACTAGCTGTATTTGAATTCAGACTATTTGATTTCATTTCTTAGTCGGTCAAAGAACACTCACCGACAGACTAGTTGTGAAACTAGTCGGTTGGCAAGTCTTCTTAGACCGACTAGTTCTATATTCCCTGAACTTCTCTATTGACTGTTCACCTCTTAGTCGGTTCATGTTGTTTCACCGACCGACTTGTTGATGAACTAGTCGGTCAGTGGTCCTTCTTTGACCGACTAGTCTGCTTCAGAATAGAGCCGTTGGAGCATTAAACGCCACGAATTTTGCTCTCTCTTTCCTCTATCCCATATATACTTGGAGTGCTGATTTCATAGCATTCAAGGCTGATATTAATTGATCTTTAGAGAATCAAAGAGAAGCATTTAATCCTCATTCAAAGCTCTTTCATTTCTCACTTGAATCTCTCCCTCACTCTTATTTCAAAAGAGAGATTCATTGATTGTGAGCCTTCCAAGCCAAAAGCTTGATTCTAGGTCACCAACAACTTCCTAGGCCTCCATTGCTGGTCATTATCTTGGAGCTAGGGTTTGGTGCCTTCATCTTCCCCAAAATCCTCTTTGCCCTAAATCGCAAGTTTTACTCAAGGCATAGGTTTTTGTGGTAAGCATTTCATATTTCATTTACTTTGAATATTGCAAGTGATTTACTCTCGGTTGTGAGAGTTTGTTTGTGATCCCGGGTTGTGGGAGTCACAATTTCATTTGTGTATGATTTGATCTTGTAGAGGTTTCTACAAGTATTTCATAGTGCTAATTTGAGTTAGAAGTTTCTAACTCAAGTATCTGGAGCGGATCCGGGTGGTTGGGACGTAGGATCACCGGGAACAAGTCGGGGAGACTTGGGTGGATCCGAACCCGTTAATTCGTTTGTTTGCGATTGCATTTCTTTGTTGTCAATATTTACATTTCCGTATTATTGGTTGAGTTTGCAAGATAATTAGGAATTATCTTCTTAATTATTTTAAAGTACTATTCACCCCTCTAGTACTTGTGCAGTAGCTATGTAAGGCATTACAGGATGTAGGTCACGAGTGACTGAACCATGGTAATTATTGTGTTTGCAATTGTTCAATTTTCTGTGTTATGAATTATCTCTTGGTTACCTTTTGCTACATACTCTATTGCAAGATATAATTATTGTTAATTAAGATTAAATTGAGTAACACTAATTTTAATCTTAAATATAATTTTCTAGAGGATTTTTTATTTGATAAACATTATTCACAACCCTCTAGTGTCTACTTGCCATCTCTTGTGATCCCAACAAAACTAACATGCTAATGTTATAATGATAACACCAGCTTTTTGATCACTCCATATTTTACACCTTTTTTCTGCTTGTTTGCATGCCATTTTGATTGCTCGAATCGCGCTTTTCACGATTTTTCGGCGATATTACGATGCTTTTCACGATTTCTTGTTTTTGTCGAATTTCAGGAGATTTCGAGCGATTTGGAGTGATTCAGAGATACACCCACTCCGGAGTGTCACCCATGACTCCTTGGAGGGGAATTTTGCTGTTGGAGAGGAGTGGAAGAAGAAAGAACGTCGTAGGAGCGACGAGGGAGCAAAAACATGAAGTTTGGGCATTTTCAGCATGTCACTCGGCCGAGTGAAGGAGTCACTCGACCGACCATCGAGAGCCCGCTCGGCCGACCAGATCGAACACGCAGAAGACTGAGATTCAGCGTGCACTCGGCCGAGCATCGCCAGCCCACTCGGTTGAACCACGGAGACCCCACTCGCCCGAGTGGCATCAAGACGACGGCAAGCAGAAGTCCAGACTTATTGTAATTTTACAGTCGATTCCCGAGTTCCGACTCGGCCGAGTGAAGAAGTCCCCTTGGCCGAAGCAAAGAAAGTCACTCGGCCGAGTGACTCCCGAGGAGCCGACCCCCAAAAGTCCGAACTTACTGGAATTTGTCTGGGTTTGTCACTCGACCGAATGACATTTGTCACTCGGCCGAGTGAGCCGCTGCCTGTAGCATAAACTGCGAATCTGAGGCTGCGCAGGGGCATTTTCGTCACAGCTTTTTGGGCGTTTTTGGGGGGTATTTAACCCCAGTTTTTAACCTAGTTTGGAGAGCTTTTTCAGAATTTTTTGCAGCCTTTTTTAGATTACTTTTAGGAGATTAGATTTAGCTTTTGGGGGGGAGAGAAAAGTGTTATTTTTGTTGGATGCTATTTGTTCTTCATTGGTTTGTCTCTCTCCCTATCAAAAACTTCATTTTTATTGATATATTGAATATTGCTATGAATTCTATTGATTTTATTTGTGAATTTCTATTGAATTTCATTATGAATTGTGAGTAGTTTTATCGTCTTAGGGCGTAGGGATGAACCCTACGAACCCTATTTCTAATTTATGATGAATTGGTGAAATTATTGCTAGAATTAATTAGGGTTAGTTTGGGATTGATTTAATACTGATAGCTAGGGATTCATACCGATTGGGATTTGCAAGAGATTGGATCCCAACTCGATAGAAACCCCTAGAAATTCGAATTGGGTTACAATTGAAT
Organism: Scilla litardierei; assembly: GCA_030789695.1. Classification (NCBI taxonomy): domain Eukaryota; kingdom Viridiplantae; phylum Streptophyta; class Magnoliopsida; order Asparagales; family Asparagaceae; genus Scilla; species Scilla litardierei. The sequence goes on from CM061136.1 coordinate 18,225,636, forward strand.
TTCTCCGGAATCGGTTTGCAAGAGATTGGACCGAAACTAGGGTTTTCGATTGTAATTCTATACCAATACCCGTTTGCAAGAGATTGGACGGGTAGGAACTATCCCAACCTAGGTCGTAGCTCGAGTTTGCACGAGAGTGGGCTCGAGATACGATTGAACGATGATGTTGTTCTTCACTCTAGCTTGCCTAGGTTAGGGTTTGCAAGAGATTGGACCCTACCCTAGGTTTGCTATAGACCGGTAATAGCGCGAGAGCGTGAGCTCGGTTCTACATTTAGTTGCAACTAGTTCACCTGAATTTCAAGTCTAGCAATTGTGAAACCTACGAATCACAATGACGAGATACGGTTTGTAGCGGGGATTCCCTACCCCTAGGCGTCTTTATTAATTTGATATTTCTTTTATGCAATTGAACGACTGTGACCGCTTTATTGCGAATATTTCTCGACTTTTCCTATAGCCAGGTGGATTGAAGAAGACACTGTCATTAGGCCTCCTCGTGTTCGATACCCGCTCGCCACTACACCGTGCGCTTGCGGTAAGATTAGCGAGTCGTGTGTCCGGGTGTGCATCCGGGCTCCGATAAAGTTTTTGGCGCCGTTACCGGGGATTTATCTTCGTACATTTGCGCCATACTAGGTTGTGCTCTTGGGTTACATTTTGGAAGCAATCAAGTTTTTGGCGCCGTTGCCGGGGATGCTATTTTGACGGAGTTCGATTTGGATCACCCGGTTATTTTTCTTCAATTTCTTTATTTATTTCTTCATAGTTTTTTAACTCTGTTTACAGCCCTATTTTGCAAGCTCTCCCGAAATTTTCCACAAGATCTTAATAGGTAAAATGGGGGATGCAATTCCAATGACTGAGTCTGGCCAGGGAGATGATGAATCTTTTGCGGAGCTCCTTAAGGAACTTATTGATGAGGTCCACGTCACCGGAGCTTTTGCTATTAATATCGAGGACCCCATCGAACAATTGTTTGCTAGCTTTGTGATGGATAAAATCTCCCCGGATGGGACTATTGGGGGCGATATCAGAGTTGATGTAAGGGACGACAAGCTATATTTTGAAGATGGTAAAACATGCGTCGAAGAGTACTATACTCCCAAGGAATCCTTCGAACAAACCGATATTCAGGGAGATACACTCTACGACCCCCACTCTTGCATTTATGAATCTGCTGACGTATTTCTTGATCTCAGGAATGAACCGGAGCAAGGTGGTGGTCCTATCGATGCAAGCGCAGAATTGGAGAGCGTCTATTCAGATACACCGTCCTCACTAGGAAGCGAATCTGAGCCTCCACTCGAGAGTGAGCTAAACTCAGATGTTGAAGGAGAAACCAAACTCACACAAGATGACGAAGCAGAGGGTACGCCACCCTTTGAGGTAGAGCTTAAACAATTACCGCCGAATCTAAGGTATGCTTTCTTGGGTAGTAAATTGACATTCCCGGTGATTGTTAATGCCCACCTTGGCCAAGATCAACTTGAAAAACTATTAGAAGTCCTTAGGGATCACAAGGATGTCCTTGGCTACATTATCTCTGATCTTAAGGGAATAAGCCCTAGGCTATGCACGCATAGGATCCACTTGGAAAACACTGAAGCCACTTCTATTGAGCCTCAAAGGCGGTTAAACCCAAATATGAAAGCGGTAGTCAAAAAGGAAATCCTAAAATTGCTTGAGGCCGGAATTATCTACCATATCTCTGACAGTAGATGGGTTAGCCCCGTTCACGTCGTCCCCAAGAAAGGGGGGATGGCCGTTATAAAAAATGAAAAAGGAGAGCCCATTTCTACACACACTGTCACGGGATGGCGGATGTGCATTGATTATCGAAAACTAAATAAAGCCACTTGAAAAGACCATTACCCGCTACCCTTCATAGATCAAATGCTCGAACGGCTTGCTAAACATAAATACTTTTGCTACTTGGATGGGTATTCGGGGGTTTTCCAAATCCCTTTACATGAAGACGACCAAGAAAAGACTACTTTTACTTGTCCTTATGGCACTTATGCCTACCGAAGAATGCCCTTTGGTCTTTGTAATACACCTGCCACCTTTCAAAGGTGCATGACCTCCATCTTTTCCGACTATATTGAAAATATTATGGAAGTTTTCATGGATGATTTCTCAGTTTATGGAAGTGAGTTTGATTCTTGTTTGGCTAATCTTACCAAAGTTCTTAAAAGATGTCAACAAAATAATCTTACTCTTAATTGGGAGAAATGTCACTTCATGGTCACCGAAGGGATAGTGTTTGGGCACCTTGTCTCCGCAAGAGGGATTGAGGTTGATAAGGCGAAGATTGAGGTAATCAAGAAACTCCCTCCTCCTATTAATGTTAAGGGCATTAGGGGCTTTCTTGGTCATGCGGGGTTTTACCGCCGCTTCATCAAGGATTTCGCCTTGATTGCCCGGCCCCTTACCTCCTTGCTTGCTAAAGATGCTCCATTTGTTTTTTCAGGAGAATGCTTGCGGGGGTTCAACACATTAAAGGAAGCACTAATTTCTGCGCCCATCATACAACCACCGGATTGGAGCCTTCCCTTTGAGCTCATGTGTGATGCAAGTGACCAAGCCATTGGAGCGGTGTTAGGGCAAAGGAAAGATAGAAAGCTTCATGCAATATTCTATGCAAGCAAAACATTGGATGACGCACAGAAAAATTATACAACTACAGAGAAAGAGCTTCTAGCGGTCGTGTATTCCATTGAAAAGTTCCGCTCATATCTCCTTGGATCAAAGGTAATTGTCCACACCGACCATGCGGCGTTGAAGTATCTTCTAAACATGAAAGAGGCCAAACCTAGCTTGATTAGGTGGATACTTCTATTTCAAGAGTTTGATTTGGAAATCAGAGATAAGAAGGGTACGGACAACGTTGTGGTGGATCATTTGTCTAGGCTTATTCGTGACAAGGAGGACGAAAGTTTGCCCATCGATGACTCCTTTGTTGATGAGAGGCTATACGCCGTAAGGCCCGGGGAAGTTCCTTGGTATGCGGACTTTGTAAACTACTTGGCTTGTGGGATTAAACCATGCGGGATGCCCACACAGCAAAGTAGGAGATTTATGCATGAGGTCCGTAGCTATTTTTGGGAAGAACCGTATCTCTTTAAGATATGCAAGGATGGGGTTATCCGGAGATGTATTTCTAAGGAGGAGGCCACCTCCATCATCTTGCATTGCCACGGTATGCCATGCGGGGGACATCACGCCACTTCTAAGACTACCGCTAAGATATTGCAGAGTGGATTCTTTTGGCCAACCATGTTCAGAGACACGCACGACTTCGTCAAGGGGTGCGATAGATGCCAACGGACCGGGAATATTTCCAAACGAAATGAGATGCCGATGAGGCCCATTCTAGAGATTGAGCTCTTTGATTGTTGGGGAGTGGACTTCATGGGACCATTTTCGTCGAGCAAGGCTAACAAGTACATCTTATTGGCCATGGACTACGTCTCCAAATGGGTAGAAGCCATCGCCACCCCTACCAATGATGCGAGAGTTGTCTCCAAGTTTTTCAAGCAGAATATTTTCCCGCGCTTTGGGGTGCCCCGTACTTTGATAAGCGACGGGGGAAGTCACTTTATAGAAAACAAATTTGAAGCCATGTTGAAAAAGTATGGGGTAAACCATAGAATTGGCATGGCCTACCACCCTCAAACGAGCGGACAAGTGGAAGTTTCAAATAGAGAAATCAAGCAAATTCTAGAAAAGACCGTAGATCGATCTAGAAAAGATTGGTCCATGAAGTTAAACGATGCTCTATGGGCATATCGCACGGCCTTCCGCACTCCCATCGGCACCACTCCGTTCCGACTTGTTTAGGGAAAGCTTGTCACCTACCGGTGGAGTTGGAGCACCACGCGTATTGGGCCATCAAGACCCTCAATTATGACTATAAGAGTGCGGCGGTGAGGCGACTCTTGGACATCAATGAGCTTCATGAAATTAGAAGAGATGCCTACGAGAGCTCAAGAATTTACAAAGAAAGGACCAAGATTCTCCACGACGCCCGCATAACTGTCATGGACTTCAAGGTCGGAGACAAGGTCTTGCTATATAATTTCCGACTCCGACTATTCCCCGGGAAGTTGAGGTCATGGTGGTCCGGACCGTTCACCATCAAGCACATACAACCGGGAGGAGCATTTGAATTAGAAGGGAAAGACGGAGCCACTTTCAAGGTGAATGGGCAACAGCTAAAGCATTATTCCGAAGGAGTCCCTATGGGCGAGGTACATAGAATATATCTACTCAAGGGACGGCCAGATGACCTTTCATACCTCCTTGATGAGGTCATTGAATAGGCTATCCCCTACTCCATCGGTGCACTCCATGATGACGGCTTTGAAGAAAGCCAAGATTTGAGCGAAGAAGAGAAGATGAAGGATGACGTGCGTTTATATTTCATATATTTACGCGCGTTTTCTTCCATGTTTTTCCGTATTTACCGTCGTCTTTTATTCGTTTTCTCGTGTTTTCTTGTATTTTCTTGTTTTCTTTCACTTTTCCGTATTTTCCGTGTTTTGCAAGAGTTTGCTGGCATTTGGGACGCAAAACGATGATATCATGTGTCCCTGGAGCAACGGGAGGAGTCACGCGTGATCTAGGGGGTCAAACGACGAAGATTACATCTTTCAGCCCCTCACCCGGTCGGTTGGTCATCTCCAACCGATCGGGTGATGCACGCATGCACCACCCGGACGCAGCTTGGAGCCCCCGAGAAGTCACCAGGTCGGTTCAGTGACCGGGTCAAAAGCTCAAAGTCTCTGGAAATTCGAAGCTGATTTCCAACCGATCGGGTGACCTTCACCCGATCGGTTCACCTGTAGCTGAATTTCAACAGCCAAGACTCGAAGCTCCAACCGGTCTCCTCACCCGGCCCGCACCAAGATCCAACCGGTCGGCACCAAGATCCAACTGACGCACCAAGATCCAACCGACCGGTTCATACTGACCGGGTGAAACCCCCGCATCGCGCTGTAATTTTGTGAAGCGGCTCACCCGACCGGTTGACTTGTCAACCGATCGGGTGATGTCGTTTTCTATAAATAGAACCCTAGGTTTCCCAGATTCAGGAGTTGGTTATTTTTTACTGTTTTCTTCATTTTGTGACGGCTGTAATTTTCCTGTTTTTGTAAGTTTTCGGATCTTTGTAAAACTTTAGTATTATCTTAATTGCTCTACTACCTTCGCATTCCTATCGTCTGATTATGATTTTAACGGTTCATTTTCGTTTAGATCGCTTTTTAATGAATATTTGTGAGTAGTTCCCAAAGCTGGGATTTTGGCGGAAACCCCTTCGGGGCTCTTCCCGATGCGTCCACAGGGTTAGGAAATCGTTAGGGATTAGGAATCTAACGGTTACGCGGGGTGTTTTATTGTCATCGGCGGGAAAAAGACTGCCTTTGACCGTTGGGCCAAGGGGGAATAAACTTGGCGGTTGACTCCCTAGCCATAGCTCACGCCCTTAGCGTAGACGCCAAATCCTAGCGCACGGGAGCGGTAGGATGAGACGTTGGGAGTTATCGTTGCGAGCTTAGTGCTCCCGGAATCGATCAGTGTTAATGGACACGGGAGTGCCCACTGATCGAACCCGGGAAGTCCGATGTATCATCCTGGGCACCGACCGGAATATCGGGCCCATGGGATACTGGTACCACTTTCAGAGGCAACGTCTCACCATTAGACTCTAATTCCGATCGACATCCTGCCCGTAGGGCGTATCGGCAAGGGTCGCTCGTTGGAGTGGAAACCAAAGTCCCGGGTTTATTTTCTTATTGTTCATACCTTGCAATCCTTTACCGTGACAACCCATCAACCGATCCGGGCTAGCTCGCCCATGGGGTGATTTCGGTCCTCCTTGACACAAGCACATCCTAGCCTCCCTGTGTTCGACCCCCAAGCCACACTACAATACCGTGTGCTTGCGGTTACAAATATCTAAACCCTCACGCGGGTCCCCCGGCCATTTGCGGCTTGCAAACCGGGGGCACGTCAAGTTTATGGCGCCGTTGCCGGGGAGGCAACGTGCTTGTTATTTTAGGATCTCTTGAACCCTAGTGTCTAGCTCTTATCCCTACCTCACGATAATTTTCGCATTCTTCTTTTTCTTTTTTATTTTCTTCTTTTTATTTCTTATCTTATCTGTTTCTCTCCCACTTGTCGCTTCACGGGTGTTTGTTGTTTTTCATGCGCAGGAGTTCAAGAAGTCTCGACGACTTGATCCCCGTTGATCCAGAGATTAACGCCACCCTTAGGCGTTTGGCCGCCGAGAAGCGAAGAAGAGAGGATCCTGAAGCCATGGAGGAGAACACCCTGCCTCGCAAGTCCCTGTTGGAGTACTCGATGCCATCTATCGAGTCCACTTCCGCTATCCGTCCTCCAGCTATTACGGCCCAAAGCTTCGAGCTAAAGCCGTCTTTGGTGACATGGATCCAGCAGGATCAGTTTTCGGGTGCACCCATGGAGAGCCCAATCGAGCATCTAGACTCCTTCTTGGAGAAATGTGACACCTTCCGGATTAACGGTGTCACAACTGAGGCGATCCGACTGAAGCTGTTCCCCTTCTCCTTGCGAGACAAGGCCAAGCTGTGGCTTAGGGGGAAGGACCCAAATACATTCAACACCTGGGAGAAGCTCTCCAATGCTTTCCTGACAAAGTTCTTTCCTCCGGGGAAGACCATGAAGCTGAGGAGTAAGATCTCCTCCTTCTCCCAGGCCAGCCACGAGTCCTTGCATGAGGCTTGGACAAGATACAAGGAGATGCAGAGAAGATGTCCCCACCATGAGCTCCCCAAATGGCAGATTATAAATCTGTTTTATAATGGGCTGAGGGACGATTTAAAGTCTTCCATGGACGCTGCGGCTGGAGGGTCCTTCATGTCAAGAAGCGAAGAAGATGTCGGGCAAATTTTGGAAAATATGGCATCCAACAATGAACGATGGTGTGACGAGAGAGCCACACCAAGGTCTGGGGGCATCCATAGAGTGGAAGAAGTCGACAAATTGTCAAGCAAATTTGACTTGCTATCGACCCAGATCTCCGCATTGATGGTAGGCACCGGTGGCGCCGGTACACAACAGATTGCTGTGGTAGAATCCGAAGTTTTTGGGGAATTCGACGGTGGTGACGTCTCACCACCGTTGGATCAGGCGAGCGCATTGTTTTACAATCCTACGGGGAATGTGCCATTTCCACCACGGACCAACTCAAACCCGGCCTACTCTCCCAACAACCGGAATCATCCGAACCTTAGTTACTGGGCACCCTACCAACAACCGGCTCAGCAACAACAGCAGATATATCAGCCGGCTAGGCCCCAGTAGCAGTTTTAGCAGCAGCAATATCAGCAACAACCTCCACCACAGTATCAACAATATGCCCCAAGGAATCAGCAGCCTGCCCAGCAGCAATACGGCCAACAGAGGGCCATTTCTCCGGTTGAGTCCCTCTTGACTCAATACATAACCAACCAGGAGAAAATCAATCTGAAGCTGGAGATGGGACAAAGAGTACTCACAGATCAGGTGACCCAGCTGGGGTTGCAAGTGGCGAACCTGCAAAGACCTCAGAATTTATTACCGCCACAACTTGAGGTGAATCCTAGGGGGGTAAATCGGACCTTGGCACTCACACATGAACATGAAAACGTGTCCGCCATCGTCTTGAGGAGCGGGACACAAATTCCTACTAGAGCGCCGCCCAAAGAACCGGAAGCACCACTGGCCGGCGAGCGGCCAATTGAAAAAGCTAATGACGACGGTGCCCCGTCGCCAAAAATTGTGGCTCCGGAGGGAACCCCCGAAGAAGAGAAGAAGAAAGAGGAAGGGAATTTGAAGGTATTCAAGCCCGTTGTGCCTTTCCCACAACGGCTCGCCAAAGCCAAAATCGATGAGAAGTATGGCAAATTCTTTGCTATGGTGAAAGATATGAGTTTGCAAATCCCCTTCCTCGAGGCCATAGAGACGATCCCCTCCTATGCTAAATTCTTGAAAGACTTGGTGACACGGGGATCTAGAAAAGAAAAGGTCGTGTTAACGGCGGAGTGCAACGCACTCATTCAGCGTGCAAATCCGCCCAAGCTCAAGGATCCAGGAAGTTTCTCCATCCCTTGCTCTATCGGGGAAGTGCAAATCCATAGGGCGCTCGTCGATCTTGGTGTGAGCGTCAGTTTAATGCCCCTATCGTTGTACAAGAGAATATGGATGGGAGACTTAGAGCCCACCGGCATGACATTACAACTTGCTGACCGTTCGGTCAAGTATCCGGTGGGAGTAGTGGACGACCTCCCAGTCGATGTGAAAGGGGTGCATGTTCCAGTCAATTTTGTGGTGATGGACATGCCGGAAGACAAGCATACCCCAATTATTCTTGGACGACCATTTATGGCAACCGTCGGAGTGTTAATAGATGTAAAGAACGGGAAGCTTTCCCTGAATGTGGGCTAAGAAAGTGTCGAATTTGACTTGGGCTTGTCGATGAAACATCTGAACCCCCCGGACGATCCTAGTATCAATGTGTTGGAGAATGAAGAAGAAAGAGCTATTGAAACGAGTGCATGGGAAGTGCTCTCGAGGAATCCCCCCGATAGCTTGGGGGACCTTGGAGAGCAAGTTAGCTCCCCTAAGAATGGAGTGTCTAATGAGGCGGTCGCGCGACATACGATCCCTCCCGGATTCCCTAAGTCTCCTCCCACGAGGAGAAAAGGAAAAGAACCCATGGACCTCACTGGCGATGAGGTCCGGATCCTGAAAAAGACGGCGGTGGACGCCAATTTGAGGGAGAAGCCCCCGGATCCTGTGAACAAAGGGAGGGTAGTCGAGCAAATCTTTTTACAGCCGCCGACTACACCAATAGCCACGACTTCTGGAGCTGAAGAGATGCCGGATTTTGGGCATCACCCGTATCACCCACCATGAAAATCATCAACGGGTGTCGAGCTAAACGATGTTACAAAAGCGCTTGATGGGAGGCAACCCATGTTCTAAACTTTTGCTTCGCTTTTTAGGACTTTTTTCTACTTTATTTTTATCTATTTTTATTATTAAATCCAGCCGAAACAGCTTCCGTGAAGAAACTTAGGCGATTTTTGGGTTTTTGCAGAAAACAAGGCCTCAACCGACCGGGTGATAACTCACCCGATCGGTTGGGATGTATCAGCTAGCAGCCGTGTCTGTCACAAAATGAACCGACCGGGTGACGAAAGAAATGACCGGGTGAGCAGACCGGGTGACCTGGGGGAACTCTCGGAAAAATTTCAGAATTCATCAACCAACCGGGTGGCAAGATGAGAGACCGGTTGAGGGACCGGGTGAAAAACTCAGAGTTCTCGGGAAAATCTGTGGAGCGGCGAACCGATCGGTTGAGTTCTCAACCGATCGGGTCGCCTGTAGCGTTTCTTCAGCGTCGAATTTTAGACCTAAGTTCAACCGATCCGGTGATATCTCACCCGACCAGGTCGACTTAAATTCCTATAAATTTCCGTCACCGCCCGTTCGTTCCGCCCTCACCATTTTCGAATCCCAACCCGACGCTTCGCCTCCTCCTCTTGCGTCAGACCGCGATCTTCCCCAAAATCAACCCCAATCGACCTCCCCCCATTTCTCTATCCATCCCACCATCGATTTCTCTCCATTCTCCTCGATTCCACCCGCACACAAAACCCTAACTTTCACCCATTCTCCTAAATTTCGAAACTTGCTGAAGAAATCGCCGCGGCTTCACAACGTGCTCCTATCGAGTAGCATCGGGGCGTCTACGAGCAACGATCTTCATCTCATTTGGGTAAACTCGCTCCTTAGCTCAATTTTAATTTTGCCCCCAAATATTCCATTTTCTCGTTGGTCGTGTTTCGTGTTTGTGTTGATTCATTGTATTTTGCATACTCACGCACACACACGACACCTGCACAATGCCTCCCCGCCGTGTTAAGCCCACCGACGCCAGCTCTTCCAACCCTAGGCCCACCCGTCGTACTCGTCGCACACAACCCCCTGCTCAACCCACCACCTCCAACCCATCTACCACACCACGCACCACTTCCCCCCCCCCACGTTGACGATCCCGAATATGGGATGCAATTCCAAGCCGACGACCAAGCCGACCGATTCACGGCCATGATCCTCCTAGTTGGACAGGGTGGTCGGATAACCGAGGAGTCCGTCGACCGAGACCTCCCCTTTCTTCAAAGATTCATTCGCCACATCCGTGAAGACCCACCCGATGTCTCCGAGCTCCACATTCCACCCCCCACGACTCCTGGTCCCCAGCGCAGGCCCCCTTCACCACCCCCAGAGGGTGGTGCCCCTGCTTGATTTTTCCTTTCCCGCTTTTGCCCCCCCCCATATTTGTGCCCATCTGTCTTTTCGGGGCCCTGCTTTGTCTCTGTCAGGGGGACCCATTCACGTGTCACATCACTTCCTTTTTATTTTTATTTGATTGCACTTTGTTTGTTTTTTGACTCCACCTTGCATATTTCTGCATTTCACGATCACATTTTATTTGCTAGCACTGTCATGTCTAGCTTGGGGGACGTCTGTTTTGCCGTGTTGTCGTGAGTGTCGTGTGTGTGCTTGTTTTTTTTCTTATTTTTGTGTGTGTGCTTGTTTTTCCCCTTTTGAGTGTCGTGTCGTGTGGTTTTATTTCTATTTTCGTGTCGTGTAGTTTGATTTTGATTTTTCTTTATTTTCAGTTTCATCTCTGTGTTTTCCTCGTTTTTCATTTCTTTTTGTGTCAATGCGTATTCCCCCCATCTTCATTTCCCTCCCGTACTCACTCCTATTGCATTGAGGGCAATGCAAGCTTCAGCTTGGGGGAGTCGCACTGTGTGCGCCATTTGAGTCTTTCTTTTTCGTTTTTGTGTCGTTTTCATCGTGTTTTTATTTTTTCTTTTTTTCTTCTCTTCTTTTTATCTCTTTCTCCTAGAGATGAACCCTATGATGAATCGTCACAAAATCACACACACCTAGCATGACATCGATAATCACATTCACTAACCCCAGGATTTCGAGTTCTCTTGCATTTCACTCATCGTGGGTCCTCTTAGTTTTTTGTGAGTCGTGTGTCGTGCCTATCTGTTTGGTGTGCTTCTACTTTGTGATTTTACTTTATATACCTGTCCAGGAATGACCCCTAGATTATCATGCTTCGATTTGAATATGCGGTATTTATTTCCCATGTCTGCTTCTGCATGCTATATATATATATCGTGTACTTCATTTCGCATGTGTCAGGATTCCACAATTAAGGACTAGGATAACCCATTTTGCCCATGCTCTATTTAGCGAGAATAGTTTCCTTTGCCCAAGTGTTTAGATTCCGACTTCTTTTTTGTTTTACTTGGTGCAAATCCCCTCGTCGTGTACTGTTCTCCCACTTGGGAGAGTACACATGTGTATAGCCAAAAACCCAAAAATCCAAAAAAAAAGAGAAAAGAAAAGAAAAACCCAAAAAGAAAAGAAAAAAATTTGTATAGCCAAAAATCCAAAAAATACAAATACCCAAAACCCAGAAAAAATTTCACGTGTGAATATTTTTCTACTTGCCAAGAATAAAGGGAAGGCGAGAATTTGCACCGAGTGTTCTTCTCCACATCATCTCAACCACCATCGGTTTTGAAAACACTTAGCTTAGGAACTTTTTAGCTAGTATCTAGGCTATAGTGGTGTGATTTCCTTAACCCTAGTTGTGGAGTCCCCGATGCATGATACGCTTCTATTCTTATACTCTTCTCATGCATGCTTGAACTTATATTCACCGCAATTTCAAATTCGAATCGGTATTTGGGTCGTTTCCTGGGTCTGTGTATATCGAGCTTTATTGCGCATCGTAGATAGCGGCACCGACTGCTAGCGCACGACCACACTCACTCGCGCTTCACCGCGTGGGCCCACAGCACTTATTTGGACTCGTATTCCTAGGTTTAGTGATGTGATTTGGCGTTTGCTTGCTTGGTGTGTCGTTTTTGATTTTGTTGGCTCTGACGGACGATCTAGGATATAGAGTTTTCTTTTTCTCTCTTTCTCTCTATTTTTTCCCTCCGAGCTCCTACTCTCACTCGTCTTCCTCGAGGACGAGGAAGAGTTCAGCTTGGGGGATTTTGACGTGCGTTTATATTTCATATATTTACGCGCGTTTTCTTCCATGTTTTTCCGTATTTACCGTCGTCTTTTATTCGTTTTCTCGTGTTTTCTTGTATTTTCTTGTTTTCTTTCACTTTTCCGTATTTTCCGTGTTTTGCAAGAGTTTGCTGGCATTTGGGACGCAAAACGATGATATCATGTGTCCCCGGAGCAACGGGAGGAGTCACGCGTGATCTAGGGGGTCAAACGACGAAGATTACATCTTTCAGCCCCTCACCCGGTCGGTTGGTCATCTCCAACCGATCGGGTGATGCACGCATGCACCACCCGGACGCAGCTTGGAGCCCCCGAGAAGTCACCAGGTCGGTTCAGTGACCGGGTCAAAAGCTCAAAGTCTCTGGAAATTCGAAGCTGATTTCCAACCGATCGGGTGACCTTCACCCGATCGGTTCACCTGTAGCTGAATTTCAACAGCCAAGACTCGAAGCTCCAACCGGTCTCCTCACCCGGCCCGCACCAAGATCCAACCGGTCGGCACCAAGATCCAACCGACGCACCAAGATCCAACCGACCGGTTCATACTGACCGGGTGAAACCCCCGCATCACGCTGTAATTTTGTGAAGCGGCTCACCCGACCGGTTGACTTGTCAACCGATCGGGTGATGTCGTTTTCTATAAATAGAACCCTAGGTTTCCCAGATTCGGGAGTTGGTTATTTTTTACTGTTTTCTTCATTTTGTGACGGCTGTAATTTTCCTTTTTTTGTAAGTTTTTGGATCTTTGTAAAACTTTAGTATTACCTTAATTGCTCTACTACCTTCGCATTCCTATCATCTGATTATGATTTTAACGGTTCATTTTCCTTTAGATCGTTTTAATGAATATTTGTGAGTAGTTCCCAAATCTGGGATTTTGGCGGAAACCCCTTCGGGGGCTCTTCCCGATGCGTCCATAGGGTTAGGAAATCGTTAGGGATTAGGAATCTAACGGTTACGCGGGGTGTTTTATTGTCATCGGCCGGAAAAAGACCGCCTTTGACCGTTGGGCCAAGGGGTAATAAACTTGGCGGTTGACTCCCTAGCCATAGCTCATGCCCTTAGCGTAGACGCTGAATCCTAGCACGCGGGAGCGGCAGGATGAGACGTTAGGAGTTATCGTTGCGAGCTTAGTGCTCCCGGAATCGATCAGTGTTAATGGACACGGGAGTGCCCACTGATCGAACCCGGGAAGTCCGGTGTATCATCCTGGGCACTGACCGGAATATCGGGCCCATGGGATGCCGGTACCACTTTCAGAGGCAACGTCTCACCATTAGACTCTAATTCCGATCGCCATCCTACCCGTAGGGCGTATCGGCGAGGGTCGCTCGTTGGAGTGGAAACCAAAGTCCCGGGTTTATTTTCTTATTGTTCATACCTTGCATTCCTTTACCATGACAACCCATCAACCTATCCGGGCTAGCTCACCCACGGGGTGATTTCGGTCCTCCTTGACACAAGCACATCCTAGCCTCCCTGTGTTCGACCCCCAAGCCACACTACAACACCGTGCGCTTGCGGTTACAAATATCTAAACCCTCACGCGGGTCCCCCGGCCATTTGCGGCTTGCAAACCGGGGGCACGTCAGAGGATTCTCCCAATAGCTCCATGGAGGAGGATGATGGCGACGCTGATGTCACGAGAATACGAGAGCTTTGCAAGCTCTCGACATTGAAGAATCCGAAGAAAGCTCCACCGATTCGAAGATCGGTGTCACCGGCGAAGCCGAAGACCGGAAAAAGCTCAAGCTTGGGGGAGCCATCTCCCAACATTGCTCATGATGAAGGGGCGCTGAGGAAGGCCACACACCACCACGATCCAAATCCGAGCGGTCTTCCCGGCAAGTTCGACGGGTGCATCTCATATGCACCCAACATCAAGCGTTAATTGAAAATCCAAAGGGGTCGAGCTCAAGAACTTAAACGAGCGCTTATCGGGAGGCAACCCAATGGTTTTTGCATTCTTTTTACTTTTTATTTTTGTTTTAGACTTTATTAGTGTTTTGAGTCTTTTTGCCCGTAAAAATCGTGACAACGGGTCTTGATTTCTATGACAGGAGAGGAGAAAAGGAGATCTCTCACATGGAGGAAGATAGAGGCAAGGAAGAGCGCTCCAGGAATGCGCTCAGGCCTTGGGAGGAGGAAGAAACCAATTGGAGGAAGAAAAACAGAGAGTAGAGCGAAAACGGAGCCCCGAAGCAGAAAATAGCACGTTACTCAGCCGAGTATCATATGCGACTCGGCTGAGCAAAGGACCCCATTCGGCCGAGTGGGGCACCAACAAGGGAAGTCTGCTGAACCCAACTCTCTGTCTTTTTTGAGCATTTCGAATTAACTGTCACTCGGCCGAGTACGTTTAGTCACTCGGCCAAGGGAAACGGATACCCTCCTAGCCTGAATATTGCCGAGTAGATTGTGCCACTCGGCCGAAGGAGTTTTCTCCCTTCGGCCGAGTGAACAGAAGCCACTCGGCCGAGTCGTAAGCGGCGGGGAGAAATTTAAACTCATTTTTTTCGTTACGTCACTCGGCCGAGCAACATAGTCACTCGGCCGAGTCGTAACTAACCCTATATAAGTAGCAGTGGGCTCGGCACGAATTCCAACGCAGATATTCCCAAATTTCCGCCCGAGTCCCCGCGACCTTTCGTCTCCTCGCCCGCGACAGCCCCTCCCTCGCCCGATTCGCCTCGCCGCCGGCACCGTTCGCCGCACCACCACCGGCGACGACCCGCCTGACCGCCGTCGACCTCCGCGACACCCCCACCGCCGGCCGAGCTCCGGTGATCCCCTATTTCGTGCAAAACTCTTTTTCTCCCCATTTTTGACGATCCATAGACCCGTTGAGCCCAAAAATCAAATTAAATTGTTTATCTATCTATTATACCCCATCTCCCCCATGTATTTTGAATATTACCCGCTGATATCGTTGTTTGATTTGCAGGCTATCTTGGGGGAGCTTAGGGGAGCTTCAGGACGCGATTTTAGCTTCGCGGAGGCGGCACTCTTCGCACGCACTTGCTGGCTTGCACTCGCAGCGTGTACAGGTACACTCGTTCCCTTTATTGCGCATGTCGCATTATATTTTAGTTGGGTGAGCACTCGCGGCACACATGCCGCCCCGCACTAGGCCATGCACGTGGGGAGCCTCTTCCAAGCGGAAGAGGACCGATGAGGCCGGTCCCTCTCACGCTAGGGAGGACTCCCCTCCACCTAGTCCACCACCCCCCATACAGCCGCTTCCCGCCGATCCCATACACGCACATCCCATCCCCGCTGTCCCCGTCCCCGACCGAGCCTACGCACCCACTCACATCCCACCACCATCATTTGACACTTCCACATTCTGGACACGTATCACGGGCTCCCACCACGGCTTTGACCCTAGTAGGGCCAAGGCCTCGGCCATCCTACACCCCTGCCTCCGCATAGCCCAGCACCTCATGGCGACCACCTTTTTGGCGAGGTACGAGCCTGGGATGATGTCTACGCCTGAGCTCTATATGCTCTACGCGATGATTCACCCCAGAGTGCTCGATAGGGATAGTGATGACCTGGTCCCCGCCATAGAGATTGATATTGCTAGCTGGGTTTTAGACCACATCATCATTTCGGTGGGCGCTCGCCACCGATTTGCTGCGGCGGTCTGATTACTTTGCTAGCCCTGATGACCGGTGTGGACCTTCCTGCTGACCTTAGACGAGACCTGGGCCCCACTGCACTCTCGATAGACGTCATGGCCCGGATGAAGATGCTTTGTCCCCACGGCCAGCGGCACTGGGTGTGGTTGTACGGTCCTTACAGTGTTGATTACATGATCCTCCCGAGCCTAGCTCAGACACATATAGGACCTGCCCACGAGGATTGGATCCCAGCGATGGATCTCCTCATCCCAGCTGCTTACGTTCTTGAGGCTGAGGGCGCTGAGCAGGCACCCCCTGCACACCCTGCACCTCCTGCTGACCCAGTGATCCCTCAGCCCGCGCCTGCACTTTCTGCACCTCCCGACACTTCTGTCCCCACTTCTGCCAGTGTCGGGAGTACCCTTGCTGAGCCGTCCACCATGTCCGTCACCACCCCCACCACCACCCCCACCACTGTTGTGCCTATCTCGGTTGAGCCTATTTCTTCACTTCTTCCCGAGCGTCCACCCACCATACTAGAGCACGGCGAGCCTTCCTTTCCTGCCGTCGTAGGGACCCTGTCCGGTTTGATGTCCGCTGGGGTGTCACCTTTTGGTCCTTACACTTCCACCCCAGCGGTCGACCCTTCTGTCCCCACCGTGGCTGTCCTATCCGAGAGTGTCGTGACGTCTGTCCTCACACCTGTGTCACCGACCTCTCTTGCTGCCTCGTTGTCGATTTTGTCTTCCACCACCACTGCTGCTGCCTCCTCGTCCCAGCCTGCGTCCCAGCCTCGCACTGAGGCTGGGCATCCACTAGTGAGCACAACACCTTTCCTGCACATACATGCTGGCCCGATTACTTACACTGCCCGTATCAGACAGCCCCGACCTTCACATCCTAGACCTGTCCGTCCCTCCGCTCCACCACCCCCTGACGCCCTAGTTCAGAGCATTCGTGCTCTTGAGGGGGGCAGTGAGTGGACTCAGGGGTCGATTTTAGGGCTCTCTCTGCCGCGGTCAGTTACATGGAGACCCGTGTCGCCATGCTTCCCGATATTCAGGTTTGCCTGAATCAGATCCTAGCGCGACTCCCTCCACTACACCCACCCACCCAGCAGATACGTCCACCACCCACCCAGCAGACACCACCACCACCTCCGCCACAGGACGAAGATGGTGCAGCACCACCAGCTTAGGCACACCCTTGATGCCATTGATATTTTTTGTCGTTATGCTGCCCATTCTCTGCTAGGTCTTGTCGATATATTTTTGCCCACCCTCCTCCCCGCACTATTTTTGTCCCTACCTTGCTCACATCATTTTGTATCTTTTTTTGGCAGAGATGGAGAGTTAGTTTTGGTGACACATATCTGCATCACTCCCATCTTTGCATGCATCACTCACATCATATATTTTCTTTTTATTTTTACCTTTTTTATTTTTTATCATGCATTCATCCTCACCCTCCCCACCCATCACCCGTCTCTCGGTGTGCCACACTTCGCACATTGAGAACACTGTGCACTTTAGCTTGGGGGAGTGAGTTCTCACAATTTTTGCTTTTATCACCTTTAGTTTTAGTTTTTTCACGTTTTTCCGCTTTTGCACCCTTTTTTCATCACTTTTTCATTTCGTTTACCATGCATCACGTTTTTCTTATTTTCTTGGTGTGCTGCATTGTAAATATCTTTGTTTTTCTTTTATCTTTATTTCTTTCATCTTTTGCTAGAGATGATTTTTCTGTGATGATGACGACGTGGTGTTAGCTTTTCTCTATATGCATGCTAATTTTGTCATGTCATAGCTTTTGTTTCTGATATCATATGCTATGTCCTGTGTTGCATTTAGAAATGGTAACCCACTTCTTTTTCCGTATGAAAATGGATGAAATTCTATTATTAGCTGATGTCAGATGATCCTTATGTATGCTATCGTAGAAAACACACCAAGATTCACGCATTGATGCTTGTATCTGGAGTACTGCTTTCTTTTCTCATATCACTTCTTATTGCATGATTTGTACGCTTCACTTCGGGTTGATTGAATGTTTGCTAGCATTGATATATCTGGACTAGTTTGCTTTTTGAGATCAAACTGAGTAGATTAGATTACCCTGCTAAAGTTGTCATGCACGTCCTATAGAGTGAACCGAGAGATACATTATTTCTTTCTCCACATATCTTGAACATTATTTCTCTATTTTAAATTCATTGGTGAATCTCCCCCTTAGCAATTCTATTATTGGCATCCCCCGTTGGTATATCACATGCTCCAAATTCTCCAAAACCCAAAGAAAAAAATACGTGTTTATCCTTCTCTTTGATTTGGGATTATTTGTGTATATATTCTATTAAAAAAAGAAGAGAAAAAAGAAAAAGAAAAAGAAAAAGATTTGAGAATAAGAAAAGAAAAGAGAAAAGAAGTTTGAAAACGATCCCATCTCATATCCTTTCTCTCTCTCTTCCCTCTTTTGCTTTTATTTTTGTTTTCTTTGACTTTTGGAGCTTCATAAGAAACGGGGATGTAAATATTGTTTTGTTTAT
This sequence comes from Scilla litardierei, assembly GCA_030789695.1. Lineage (NCBI taxonomy): Eukaryota > Viridiplantae > Streptophyta > Magnoliopsida > Asparagales > Asparagaceae > Scilla > Scilla litardierei. The sequence goes on from CM061136.1 coordinate 18,243,942, forward strand.
GCCACCACGCTTATGGATAAGCTTGGGGGAGAGGATCCTATGATGTGTGAGAGAGTGACTACTTGACGGTGCATGACAACCTAGGCTAAGTAATATTTTATACTCGGTGAGATTGCTTAAAGTTTTACGAAATCCAGAGATCTACGCTTAGCATTCATTTCATGAAAACCACACTTTTCTATTCTTACTACTCTATTGTGTGATATCTCTTATACTCCTTATAGATAGCATTCAATTGAAAAGTGTGTGATCTACGATATTGTATACCGCTCTAGATGCTTCAGACGATGCTAATTCTAGAATTATTCCATTTTTCATGCTATATTGATATTCTTGGGTTTTCTATTTCAAATGCACATTTATACTATGATATCGAGATAAAAGTCTTTGACATGTGTTTGGTATTCGATGCGTGCTATATAAGTAAGCAAAACCCACATCCTGAGAAAAATGATCTAGCAACTTCCCTCTTCGTTTTCTACTTTGTTTTTCGTTTTTCATTTTCCGCCTTTCCACCGTTTCTATTTTTCTTTATCCACCGGGTTCGCTTTTCACTCATCTTCCTCAAGGACGAGTAAGAGGCAAGCTTGGGGGATTTTGATCACTCCATATTTTACACCTTTTTCTGCATGTTTGCATGCCATTTTGATCGCTTGAATCGCTCTTTTCACGATTTTTTCGGCGATATTGCGATGCTTTTCACAATTTCCTGTTTTTGTCGAATTTCAGGAGATTTCGAGCGATTTGGAGTGATTCTGAGATACACCCACTCCGGAGTGTCACCCATGACTCCTTGGAGCGGAATTTTGCTGTTGGAGAGGAGTGGAAGAAGAAAGAACGTCGTAGGAGCGACGAGGGAGCAAAAACATGAAGTTTGGGCATTTTCAGCATGTCACTCGGCCGAGTGAAGGAGTCACTCGGCCGACCATCGAGAGCCCGCTCGGCCGACCAGATCGGACACGCAGAAGACTGAGATTCAGTGTGCACTCGGCCGAGCATCGCCAGCCCACTCAGCCGAACCACGGAGACCCCACTCGCCCGAGTGGCATCAAGACGACGGCAAGCAGAAGTCCAGACTTACTGTAATTTTACAGTCGATCCCCGAGTTCCGACTCGGCCGAGTGAAGAAGTCCCCTCGGCCGAAGCAAAGAAAGTCACTCGGCCGAGTGACTCCCGAGGAGCCGACCCCCAAAAGTCCGAACTTACTGGAATTTGTCAGGGTTTGTCACTCGGCCGAATGACATTTGTCACTCGGCCGAGTGAGCCGCGCTGCCTGTAGCGTAAACTGCGAATCTGAGGCTGCGCAGGGGCATTTTCGTCACAGCTTTTTGGGCATTTTTGGGGGGTATTTAACCCCAGTTTTTAACCTAGTTTGGAGAGCTTTTTCAGAACTTTTTACAGCCTTTTTAGATTACTTTTAGGAGATTAGATTTAGCTTTTACGGGGGAGAGAAAAGTGTTATTTTTGTTGAATGCTATTTGTTCTTCATTGGTTTGTCTCTCTCCCTATCAAAAACTTCATTTTATTGATATATTGAATATTGCTATGAATTCTATTGATTTTATTTGTGAATTTCTATTGAATTTCATTATGAATTGTGAGTAGTTTTATCGTCTTAGGGCGTATGGATGAACCCTACGAACCCTATTTCTAATTTATGATGAATTGGTGAAATTATTGCTAGAATTGATTATGGTTAGTTTGGGATTGATTTAATACGGATAGCTAGGGATTCATACCGATTGGGATTTACAAGAGATTGGATCCCAACTCGATAGGAACCCCTAGAAATTCGAATTGGGTTACAATTGAATTTCTCCGGAATCGGTTTGCAAGAGATTGGACCGAAACTAGGGTTTTCGATTGTAATTCTATACTAATACCCGTTTGCAAGAGATTGGACGGGTAGGAACTATCCTAACCTAGGTCGTAGCTCGAGTTTGCACGAGAGTGGGCTCGAGATACGATTGAACGATGATGTTGTTCTTCACGCTAGCTTGCCTAGGTTAGGGTTTGCAAGAGATTGGACCCTACCCTAGGTTTGTTATAGACCGGCAATAGCGAGAGAGCGTGAGCTCGGTTCTACATTTAGTTGCAACTAGTTCAACTGAATTTCAAGTCTAGCAATTGTGAAACCTACGAATCACAATGACGAGATACGGTTTGTAGCGAGGATTCCCTACCCCTAGGCGTCTTTATTAATTTGATATTTCTTTTATGCAATTGAACGACTGTGACCGCTTTATTGCGAATATTTCTCGACTTTTCCTATAGCCAGGTGGATTGAAGAAGACACTGTCATTAGGCCTCCTCGTGTTCGATACCCGCTCGCCACTACACCGTGCGCTTGCGGTAAGACTAGCGAGTCGCGTGCCCGGGTGTGCATCCGGGCTCCGATCACTTTTTTGGCTATGTAAAGATTTAAAGATTTTGATAATTATCCTCTTCATGTAAGACAAGCTATGCTGGTTCAGCTACTGCACATGGGTTGCTAGAATGCACCATCACAATGTAGGTATCAATTGTTGGGAATCTGACACAATATCAAACAACATCTAAGTGTGCACAACAGAATATATAAAATATCGTATCTCTAACTAGGATCTTAGATGAATCATTAGAAGCACAAAAAAGCACCACACAATCAAGCCAAGTAATCACACAGAGAGGCAAGAATTTATACTGGTTCGACCCAACCTATGGCCTATGTCTAGTCTTTCATTGTCACGGTTTCCACTAGATCAGAGAGGATAATAAAGAGAATACACCGACTACAAATCTCCTCCAAACCAATGTATGACCTCTCGACAAAATAACTCTAGCTCTCTAGCAATTACAATGTCTCATGCACACCACCAATGGAGAGATATTACCAGAGACTCTAGAACAAGGAATACCTTCCCTCCCAAATCTCGTAGTCACCTCGAAGCTCTATCCTGGCCTATCTCTGGTAATAGATCCTCTTCTCCCTTGAAGAAGCAAGGAAATATTCTTAATTCTCTGTCGCGCATGTGCCGCGTGTCTTGCGTAGCCGTCAAAAGTGTATCTCTTGGTATTTATACCATAAGATTCCTTCTTAGGGTAGTAGAGGACATTTTTGATCGTGTACATCCGATTAAAACCCAATAGAATCTAATGATCTAGATTAGAAGCTAAAATCTGGGTGTATTTAGGTTTTGGGCATTGACACGGTCGTGCTGATATGCGACACAGTCGTACGCAGAACTACGTAATCTCCAGTAGCTCTAGAATAATCGGTACGACCATGCTGCACGGTCGTGTCGAAATGAAATAGATAGTTTCTTGTCAATACGGCCGTGCTACACGACCGTGTCAAAATAAAACAGAGAGTTGCCTGCCTACTGTTGGACCAGCACGACCGTGTTGGGTATAGCACGGTCGTGGCCAAATCTGCGTAAATCAGCAGATACATCTTCTGACACGTACGGCCGTGCCAAAACTAGCATGGTTGTGTCACCTCCTAGATTCCAAGTTTGAAGCACTAATTAACAAACTCTACCATGCTTCAAACTTCTTCAATAACCATGGCATATTTAAGCTCTCCACAGCAACTCTACCCAAATACCAAACATCTCTACCCAGATCTAGAATTTACAAAACTCTTCATGACAATAGGAAATCATTAACCACTCAGTGGGCCATTACTTATTTGATTTATTCGCAGGTCTGCAGTTAACCAGTGAAAATAAAATAGCCACGATGCAGAGATGTACAAAAATATCCAAATAGTGTCAATTTATTACAATCCATACTGTACAAAATATTCCAACAAAGATACATGAAAGAAAGAAAGTACAGATGTGGAAAAAAATCTAAAAGCTGCGGTCTCAGGGTCGAACTCTGGCTCTGAAACTCAGGAACATCTACCTCAACATGTACGTCGTCTGCAGTGCCACGAAAATGGAACCGTAGGTAAGTCACAACAATTCTAAAAATAGAAATTAAAGCAGAGCACAAGTATAAAGTAGGCTAAGTATGGGAACATGCTGAAGAACTAGCTAAAGACAAGTGCGATAAGTAAAGTAAATGCAGTCATGTATACCAGAGCGATAAGTAAAGTACGAGTGGCTACACAAGTATAATAAGCAACGAGCATGCAAGGCGTAAAAATAAAGGTGACTGTACAGAAGTGCATGTAATGCGTAAAGTAAAGGCGACTGTGCAAAAGTAACTACACTAGAACTACGTGACTCAAGCCGGAGAGTATAATATGTGACCATTGAGTTCATCTCTTGCCTGGATGCACTTACCCAGACGAATGCCGAAACACAGGTAGTGGTACATGTACTTTGCCGAAACACAGGCAGCGGGACGGGATGCCGAAACACATGTCGCAGTATGGGAAGATGAACTCCATTCACTCCCACACTCTCTCAAACTATGAGTTACCCCAAACACCTTGAAGTGTCAAGTGTTCTATGTACATGTTTCATACGGGATGTTCCACAAGATATTCCACGATATATTCCACAAGATATTCCACAAAATATTCCACAAGATATTCCACAAGATAATTTATTTGCATGGCATGTAGCAGGTGATGTAACTATTTTAACGTAAGCAATTGTGCACAGATGTAACAATGTTTCATGCGAAGTTTCAAGTGACAAGTATCGTAACATGGTAGATAAGGGTGAACTAGACAAGAGAGTGATTATGACGATGAGGAAGTTGAAGTGACTCTTTTGAACGTATTTACAAACTATTAATAATTGAGACTATAGCATTGGTTCATGCATACACTGCCAATCAGGCTTGGCCAAGCAGGTCATTATCCCCGCAAGCAGGGTGACCCAAACTTTGGCACAAACGATCCTAGACACCGGGTGATACCAATGTTAAGAATACTACTAATCACATCTATTCCATCGATTACATCAATAAAGTAAGATAGTTTCTTATTTACTATGATAGTTAAACCAGGACTACTGGTTGACTTTCTTATCAAAAACCAGAAAGCAACGCAAAGTAGATGCTAAGAAATTTGAGGATAAAGACAAGTTCAACAATTACGATGCTGATTCCATGCTTCGAGCATGTGGTATTTTCATTAGCACACAATTTACCCAAGTTGGTGGTTGTGTGCTACAACGACCAAAGTTGAAAGTTGGTAATGACGTATGCTCAAGTTAATATTCGTTCTGGGACGACAAGTTTAGTTTCTTGACTAGTTAGGTCGCTAGTCGTTTGTTTAGGTCAGTAGTCGTTCTGAGTTTATTCACCAAGTCTTAAGTTCATACAAGTACACTATCTAGTTTTCTAAATTTACAATTCGTCGTGACTTATAGTTATCGAGATCATCGTAGTAAGACGAGGTTGGAGCTAGACCCTCCAAGGGAGCTAGTGCACAAGACTTGGTACCTGTAAACACAAGAAATCATTAGTTAAAGACTAGACTATTTTCTATCTATTTTCTTAACGTGTTCGTAGTTTTATAGTATTTTAGGACTCGTCAAAATACGTACTAAATATTTTTAGATGGTCTAGATGGGAGCAAAATAATTTTATATAGGAAGAAAATATTTTTCTAAGGCTCCTTGGTATTTTTTATAATTTTTAAAAGCTTAAAATTAATTAAAACTAATTATAAATGAGAAAACGATTGTTCATTATATTTTCCAAAGATTTCTCTAGGGAAACCGTACGTCGGAATTCTTCCAACAAGGGGTCAAAGTGACCATATTAACTATTACTACAACATATATTTTTCTCGTATATTAGTGTATGTGAAATATTAAAATATGAATTTTTAAATGAAAACATCCTATTTAGATTTAAACTTTAAAAATTTGCTGAGGAAAATATACTTGCCCTTTGACGATGAAACCAGCGTCAATGGGTCCGTTTCGTAGTTTTTGATTTTCTGGGCTTTATCGGTATTTTTCTGGTTACTACATTATTTACTATTATTTTTTAGTCAACAAACCCATATAAAAGTAGAAATACGCGTATATATACGTATTTAAAAGTACATTAAAACTATTACAATAAAATTTGAAAATCAAAACTTGAAAACTAAGTATCGGATTGAGACGAAATTGGTGCCTACACGTTCGTGACGAAGGCGCGGATCTTCTGATGGTATCCGTTCATTTTTCTGATACTTGTATCAAAATTACTATTCATAACTTATATTATATAATTATTATTTACTCAAATTAACTTTGTTCATTTCGTTTTCAGCTCACGCAAATGCGCGCGCGCCTGTTCTTCGACAACCGGAGGGGGCGGCTGGCAGAGGGCGAAGATCGGGGGAGGCGGCTGGCCGGAGGGGCACTAGGGAAGTAAGCGAAGGAAGGCGACAGTCTCCTCGATGGCGGGAGCGGTTCTCAGGCGATAGCAGGGGTTCAGATCAGTGGCTGACCGAGAGAGGGAGGAAGAGGCATAGCGGGACGTCGGTGGGTGGTCGACGACGGCGGGGCTGGAGGTGTCTCGGTGGCAAGGTGGCAGCAGATGGCTCCGGCAGCAACGACGGTGGGAGCGTGAGGGAGAGTGAGAGGCAGCGTGAGTGGGAGACACTTTGGGTTGGGGCTGAGTACGAGAAGGGGTAATCTGTGAATTAGCAATGAGGGGGATTGATATATGGAAATATGTGCAAGAATTAAATGGGGGTTGCCAACAGAATTTTGTAAACAAAAAATGAGATGATTAAAAATATTAATTGGGGGAGTTGGGGAGAATTAACTGGTGGGAGAGAGATAAAGGAGGGATGCCTTGTAATGAGGGGAAGTGTGTGAGGCCACTAAATAAGAGCAGATGGGGGTTGTTAATGATATAGGTGGGGGTTTTCGCATGGGTTCGGCCTCCTAACGAAGGAAGGGGGATGGGTTCAGTTGCGTAGGAAAAGGAGGGGGGGATTGCTGTTAACAAATGGAGAGGGGTAGTTGCTGTTAACAAATGGAGAGGGGTAGCTATTTATAGGGTTAGTGATATAAAGATGAAGTTTAATAGGAGGGGAAAATTGGTGGGAGTTAAATAACCGTAGGATTGGTTGGTGCCCCAATGTGTAAGGCATGGGTTCGACAGCTAGGCAAGGGTAATTAAGGCTAGTGTAATTAGGTAAATGGTAATTAGTAGTTATTGAAAATTACGATTTTGCCCCTGAGACTAAACGTCTCCGAAAAATTACGAAAATATAGCCACGGGATCGTATCGTCACGAGGATTACGAATACGAGATCCATTTCAGGGTTTGAGCTATAGAGATACTAGTTTTAGGTCAAGACGTTTAGGATGCGGGTTTGCAGGTTCTAGGTCGATTTGACTTCAGAAAATTATTAAATTAAAATGGGGAGCACTAATTGATCATAAAATCATACTGTAGAAGTTTGAAAACATTTTGATGATGTTTATATAGAAAATTAATTAATTCAGCTAAATCAGTAACAATTGAAAATGAATTATTATAAAAATTATTTATAGGTATTTGATGAAACTCGAACTTACTAAAATACACCATAACTAGTTTGATGCTTCAAGATATTTTTATAAAGAATTTTGAAATCATTTTTGATACAAAACTTCTGATCAACCATTATAAAATATTTTTAAAATGTGAAAATACGTCAAATACGTAGATAGATGTATTGATGAATACAAGTCATTACACTGAGCTTGACTCCGGGAACGATCTTCATGAGCATATCTGCAAGATTGTGATCCGTCGAGACCTTCTCCAGTGCCATCACATTCTTCTCTTCTTGAGGAAAGAAGTCCCACACGTCTATATGCTTGGTCCTCAAACTGTAGGCCTGATGCTTCGTTAACTGAATTACGCTCTGATTGTCACAGTAGACCTTAGTCACTTCTTACGATATACCCAAGTCTCTCAGTATACTTCTCAGGAACTTGCCTTCCTTGATCGCCTCAACTGCAACTATCAGTTTCGCCTCAGTGGTTGACTGTATTACAATGGACCGAAGGACCGATCTCCATGATATCGCGGTAGTGCCCAATGTGAACACATACCCAGTCATAAATCTCTTTCTGTCTCTGTTACTTACATATTCTGAATCAAAAAATCCAGATATCACTAAACCATCTCCCTTGTCATAACACAAACTAATGCTGGCCGTTCCTTTCAGATATCTCAGTATCCATTTCACAGCCTGTTAGTGTTCTTTTTCTGGATTTGCCATGTATCTATTGACGACTCCAACTACCTGAGCTAAGTCTGGACATGTACAAACCATGTCATACATCAGAGTTTCCACGACGCTAGCATAGGGGACTGTAGACATATAGCGTGCATCCTCGTCGATGCTAGGTGGTATTCTCGCAGAAAGCTGGAAGTGAGCTCCTAGCGGTGTGGTGATAGGCTTCATCTTCTCCATTCCATAGCGTACTAGGATTTTCTTGATGTATCCCTCCCAGCTCAACCTTAACTTCCCAATCTTACTGTCTCTGCCGATTTCCATACCAAAGATCTTCTTTGTAGGCCCCAGATCCTTCATGTTAAAATCTTCAGCAAGCTTCTCCTCAGCCTATTGATTTCCTTCATGTCGTGTGACGTAATCATCATATCATCAATGTACAGAAGTAAGTATATTCTTGAACCACCATCAAGTGTGTGAACATAAACACACTGGTCCTTTATACTCCGTTCAAAACCAATGCTCATCATGAAGGAGTCAAATCTCTTATACCATTGCCTTGGACTTTGTTTTAAACTGTATAAGGATTTCTTTAGCTAGCATACCTTCTGCTCTTGCCCATCCATCACGAAGCCTTCAGGTTGGTGCATGTAGATATCTTCATTACGATCTTCATATAATAATGCCATCTTAACATCCAGCTGCTCCAACTCTAAGTCCTGAGCTGCTACTGACGCACCCGTAACCTACACCTAGGTTCCACCTGGCGGTGTCACGATCGCCAGGCATGGTATGGCACCTAGGCTACAATTTCGGGCTCAATCCGCAAGCGGACGGAGTCGACTTATAGTATATAAGATATCGCATCCCACAGGGACGGTGATAGTGTCAATTGGTTCTCAGTTTATCTCTAAGTTTGGAAGTAGGATAGCGATCGGGGCAAAGGATTTGGGTTGGTTATTGTTGTTGTAATATTAATAAAAGGGACTAGGGCTTTAGGGATCACCACTAGGATCGTTGGGGGTCGATGTTAGGATGTGATCCTTGCATTGCATTAGGGCTAGGGAATTAATCTCCCAATTCGTACCACTCTCGTGGGTTAGAATTGCGGGGTATTTTGGTGGCTCTCTTTGACGTAATGGCGGTAGCCGTCAACGTAGCGGTATAGTTCGTCGATGGGTCTCCTCAAGGCACGAGCCGGGCATGGTCACGTGCCTTGGTTGGAACCACCGATTTTCCTATTCGAATCCTTAGATACCCCTTAAGCACATCAATTCCACAGACCGTGGGCATGATCTCAGTATGTGTTATCTACGAATTCGGTAGGATCAACCGAAATACAACCCTAAATCCTCAATTCAACGTAGGGATCTAGATCTACATTTTCCCCTAGAGTCCTAGGGCTAACCCATCAACCCTAGAAAGAATCTACTCACACATCGCAATAATAACGAATAAAATCATTGATTCCAGAGGAAGAGACATCATAGATATTGAAATAATCCAAGTAGAAGACTTACAGCGGGCAAAGGGAAAGATATGCAATTTATAAAAGAATTCCAAGCGCAAGAACAATCCAAAATAACGCAATAATCCTTAAGTATTTGATCTCAAATTCTTCTTACAAAATTTACTCTGAGAAAATCCCTACAGAAAATCGCCCAGGCTCTCCTAAAAAACTCTCATCCCAATTCCCTAATGAAAGATGCCCCTCAGTCGCTCAGCTCTGCCAGCCTTCAGTGCCCCGAGATCGCGCGCATCGCGATCTTTCAAATCTTTCCAAAAATGGCCCTAAGTTACCGACCGAGTAGGTGACTCGGTCGAGTAATGAGCTGCTCGTTCGGTGGCTCGGGCCGAGCAGATGAGCTGCTCGACGGGCACTACGGAAATATTCAAAGACGTTGCTCAGCTTACCAGGACCAAGTAAGCTCTACTCGGTCCGAATGAGTGTCTACTCGGTCAGCTACTCGGACGCGTCGCTTCAACTGTGGAAACTAGCCTACTCGACCGAGCAGATGAGCTACTTGGACCGAGCATTTTCTGGGAAAATGCTGCAGTAGCTCCTAGGGGCTGTCTCTCTCTGCTCTCTCTCTCTCTTCTCCTCTGATGGCTCTAGAAGTGTGGCAAACTCCTCCAGAGCCCGCCAAAAAGCTCATGAGCATGTCGGATGTGTCCATACCCAAGTGGGGCTCAAATCCCTCCAAAATCCCTGAAAACTCACAAAACACTACGAAACTCAAAAATATCGTCAGAAATGCAATATCGTAGTAAAATGAGGAATTTGGATGCAAAAATCCCCCAAGTTTACCTCTTACTCGTCCTCGAGGAAGATGAATAATCGGTACGCCGGGAGGAAAACAAAAAGAAAATAGGAAAATGAAAAATAGAAAGAAATGAAAAGTAAAAAAAAGAAGCGAGAGGAGAGTGCTAAGGATGATCGGTCAGATCTCAGGCCCACATAGTATAACACGATGCCCTGAATGATAAACATACATGCTACTGGCAATTTCTAGCTTCACACATCATATGACTGGCATGCATTGTAGGCAAAGAATAGGGATCGACTGAAATAACACCGTCAAATCATATCAATCTCATGCAATCCCTAGAGTCTAGTATAAAGAAGTTGGCAACGCCCTTTTCAATCATAGATACACAAGGAGCATAAAGGAATCACACAACATGTAATAGAGAATAGAAAAAGATCATGCCATTCAGATATTCATTTCGATACGTGAAAAATCTCTGAAACTAATGCAATTTGTAAAGTTTGGGTGTTATTAAATCTCCCCGTTATGCATCGTCTCCACTCTAATGTCATGCTCACTCATGTAATCAGTTGGTTTATCCTCCCAAGCTTAGCTTGAGGCGTCACATCAAAGAAAGAGATATAGAATTTTTTTGCTTCCCAGAACAAATGATAGCTTCTAATGAATTGATATAAAATGATATTTATTCATTTTCTTTTCTTTTTTCTTTTTCACAAATGAATATATACACTTTTCCCCCTTTTTTAGAAGCTATACTTTTCTTTTTTGGGTTTTGGGAAGTAGGATGCGGTAAAGATAACTATGGGGTGTAATCAACTGATATGTAGAGATATAAATAGATATGTGGAGAAGGAAAAATTGTGGGACTCTCAGTTCACTTATAAGAGGGTGCACAACGGTTTGATAAAATAAAACCCTAACTAAACTCATATATAGCATGGATATTTCCATTTCTCTAAATGAATACTGAAAAAGGCATGCAGTAAAAGTCACAATATCAGCAGGCATGCAATCAGAAGTGAATAAGATAAAAACAGATACTCCAAGTGTTCTAGTGATGCATGGCCCTAGGTGAGTTTCCCAACATAAATCATACTAGATACTAATTCATGCATTCGATTTTCAATTCATTTCAAGTATTAAATCAGATAGATCATTAAAAGAAATGCATGCATATAAATGGTAAAGATGAAATTCACCTTAATAGCATGTCACAAAGATGAGCATCGTAAAAGACTAATAAGGCCATGAGAGATATCATCATGCGAAAACATCCTTAGCAAATAAAGAAAAAGAAGTGGAGAAAAAACGAAAATAAAGAAAAGGGATGCATGCATGGGAAAGATAGACAATATGATGCAAAATGAGAAAAAAAGAAAACGACGTGAAAAACTGTGGGAAACTGAAATAAAAACTGAAATAAGGAAAAAAAATGTAAAAGAAAAAAATCAAAAATAAAGCGGTAGCGCTCATCCCCCAAGCTAAACCTAGCAGTGTGCTCACTGCTAAGAAATCGCTCGTGAGCGGTAAATGATGCTAGAGGGGTGGGGTGGGTGGGGGGAATGAAATAAAAATAAGATAATCAAAAGTGTGCAAAAAGAAATAATAAAAATAAAAACATGACATGATGCAATGCACAATGAGATATGATGCATGAGTGGTGCCTCCCCCAAGCTATGTAAGAGTAGGGCCCCCGAAGAGACAGATGGGCACAAAAAATATATAGGGGAGGCAAAGTGGGTATGAACTACATCAAGCAGAGGCACCACCCTCTGGGGGGTGGTGATGGGTCCCTCTGCTGTGGACCAGGAGTGGTGGGTGGAAGGTCCGGCTGGAAATCATGGGGTGGGTCAGCGGTGATATCGACGGTGGTGGTAGAGGGCTCAGAAGAATATAAAACCAGGGCAGGAAGTGGATCTACAGTGACAGATGACTCAACAGTGGTAGAGACAGGCTCTGTAGAAGCCTGAGGAAGTGAAGCACTGAGTGGTGCAGAGTGTGTCACAGTGTCTGCGATCTTTCAAATCTTTCCAAAAATGGCCATGAGTTGCGGACCGAGTAGGTAACTCGGTCGATTAATGAGCTGCTTGTTTGGTGGCTCAGGCCGAGCAGATGAGCTGCTCGACCGGGCACTACGAAAATCTTCGAAGACGTTGCTCAGCCTACCCGGACCGAGTAAGCTCTACTCGGTCCGAGTGAGTGTCGACTCGGTTAGCTACTCGGGCACGTCGCTTCAGCTATGAAAACTAGGCTACTCGACCAAGCAGATGAGCTGCTCGGTCCGAGTCAGCCCGTGTCAGCTCTCTCCTCAATCTGATATGGCTCGGTCGAGCAGCTGAGCTGCTCGGACCGAGCATTTTCTGGGAAAATGCCGCAGAAGCTCATGGGGGCTCTCTCTCTGCTCTCTCTCTCTCTCTCTCTCTCTCTCTCTCTCTCTCTCTCTCTCTCTCTCTCTCTCTCTCTCTTCTCCTCTGATGGCTCTAGAAGTGTGGCGAACTCCTCTAGAGCCCCGCCAACAAGCTCACGAGCACGTCGGATGTGTCCATACCCAAGTGGGGGATCAAATCGCTCCAAAATCCCTGAAAACTCACAAAACACTACGAAACTCGAAAATATCGTCAGAAATGCAATATCGTAGTAAAATGAGGGATTTGGATGTGAAAATGGCATGAGATGCAATGGAATAATGATATGAAAATAGTGTAAAATATGGACACATTACTGAGATACATGGAAAACATCATGTACTCCCTCCAATGAAGGTGGCAGTGCTAGACGATAAGTTACTTCTCCAACTCGTTCAGCACGTCGAAAGGTCCAATGAATCTCGAGCTAAGCTTTTCTCATCTCCCAAAACGTATCACTCCTCGGTTTGGAGATATCTTCAGGAAAACATGATCTCCTGGTTGAAATTACAAGTGACGATACTTGGCATCAGCATAATGCTTGTACTGATCTTATGCAATGCGTATCTTGTCCCTGATGTTACGCACTATGTCCACTGCGTCCACAATCATCTCTAGACCCAATAATTCTTGATTACCAATGTCATCCTAACTTAGCGGGGATCGATACTTCCTTCCGTAGAGTGCCACAAATGGGGCCATACCAATACTGGCTTTGTAGCTATTGTTGTATGCAAACTCTACCATGTGCAGATGATCTTCCCACGAACCCTTGAAATCCAGCATACAGGCTTGTAACATATCTTCCAATATCTGGATGGTATGCTCTGATTGGCCATCCGTCTGCGGTGATACGCAGTGCTGAAACTAAGACTGGTACCCAAATTGGATTGTAGACTCTTCCAGAATTGAGATGTGAATCTAATGTCCCGGTCAGAGACAATGCTCACGGGAACTCCATGCAATCACACAATCTCCTGCACGATTAACGATTAATCACAATGTATACTAGAAAAAAGTTTTAAAGGTATATGATAGATCATTACCTTCATATACTTCTTAGCAAGTATTTTCGTAGATTGTCCCCACTTGGAAGTGTATGAAATGTGCTGATTTGGTTAATCGGTCAATGATCATCCAAATCGCATTATTCTGCTTAGTACTCCGAGGTAGTCCTGTCACAAAATCCATAGCGGTGTGATGCCACTTCCATTCCGGAATAGGTAGAGGTTAAAGTAGTTCGGCAGTGCGATGTTGTTCAGCCTTCATTTGATGACACACGAGGCACTTAGCAACACTCCGAGCTACGCTTCTCTTCATTCCATACCACCAAAAGTTCACGTAGATATCTTTGTACATCTTGGTGCCACCAGGATGAATAGAGTAAGGGGAGTTGTGTGCTTCATTTAGTAGCTCTTCTATGATATCACCGGAAGGCACGCAAATCCTACTACCATATCTCAAGGAACCATCCTCATGAATAAGGAAATCCGTCCGAAGTCCAGCTTCGACTTGCTCTTTGATTCTCTGTAACTTTGCATCTCCAGTCTGAGCAACTTTTACCCGATCCACGATAGTAGACTGAATTTGCATATTCATCTATGTTGCTGAAGTCCTATGCAGAATAACTTCAATCTCCATCTCTTGCATCGCTTACTGAAGTCTCCTTTAAGACGACTCAAAGCATCTGGTACCATATTCACCTTCCCAGGATGATATTTGAGATTGATGTCATAATCAGCCATGAGCTCCAATCATCTGCGTTGTCTAATATTGAGCTCCTTCTAAGTGAATATGTACTTAAGACTCTAATGATCGGTGAAGATCTTCACTTGATCACTCAATAAATAGTGCCTCCAAATCTTCAGAGCAAATATGACCGCAGCTAATTCCAGATCATGGTCGGGTAGTTCTTCTCATGAGTCTTCAGTTGCCGGGATGCATACGCAACCACATAACCATGCTGGTGCAGTATACATCCGAGACCCTTTCCAGATGCGTCACAGAAAACTTCAAGCCCTCCAATTCTATCCGATATAGTTAATACTGGTGCAGTCGTCACCTTCATCTTCAATTCTATGAATGCTTTCTTACAAGCCTCAGACCAGATAAATTTGATATCCTTCCTAGTCAGACGAGTCATATGTTCAGCAATCTTCGAGAAGTCTTTTATGAATCAGCAGTAATAACCAGCCAATTCAAGTAAACTTTGGATGTTAGAAGCTGATCGAGGAGTTGGCCAATTCTTGACTGAGGTAAACTTCTCCAGGTCGATAAAAATACCATCTCCTGATACCACATGCCCATGAAAAGCGACTTGGTCTAGCCAGAATTCACACTTGCTGTACTTGGCATATAACTAATGATGTCGTAGGGTCTCCAATACAATCCACAGATGCTCGACATGCTCCTCATATTCTTCGAGTAGATCAAGATGTCGTCGATGAAGATCACCACGAACTTATCCAAGAACTCATAGAAAATTAAGTTCATAAGGTTCATGAATACAGATAGGGTATTAGTCACACTGAATGGCATGACTATGAATTCATAGTGTCCATACTTGGTCCGAAATACCGTCTTCGGGATGTCTTCACTTCTGACCTTCACCTGATGATAACCACTTCGGAGGTCCAGCTTAGAAAATACTCTCAATCCACCAAGTTGATCGAAGATGTCGTCAATTTATGGTAGCTGGTACTTGTTCTTAATGGTTACCTTATTTAGTTCTCGATATTCCACACACATCCTTCTTGATCTATCCTTCTTCTTGACCAAAAGAACTGGCGCATCCCAAAGAGATACACTCGGATGTATCAATCCCTTCTGCAACAGATCATCAAGTTGTTTTCGAAGTTCTTCTAGTTCAGCAGGGGCCATGCGATAAGGAACCTTCGAAATAAGTTGAGTGTTTAGCATAAGGTTAATAGTGAAATCCAGAGCTCGATAAGGGAGTAAACCCGAAATATCTTCAGGAAATACATCCTCAAAGTCTCGAACCACTCTAGGCTTCTCGGGCTCAACTTGCATCGATGCAATGATTACTTCGTTCGGCTTGGCCTGAAATTTGATAGGTCCAAGTGAACAATCTCCGCTCGTGAATTCAAACACAGGATGATCAGGGATTTCAAACGCTACTTTCTTTCTATGACAATCAATAGTAGCGTAGAAGTTTCCTAACCAGTCCATGCCGAATATCGCATCGAAGATTGGCATATCGACTATCATAAAATCTACAAAGAACTCTTGTCCACATATCACTATAGGGCAAGATCGATAGCCACTCGAGGTCTTCACTACTCCACTCCCAGTAGTGATGTTCCAGTAATTAGATAGAGAGTCAACACAAATGGAGTGCTTTCCTACAAATCCTCGGGATATGAAGCAGTGTGAGGCCCCAGAATCAAAAAGAGACAGTGATGGATGAGATGCTACTAAGACAACACCTAGTACATATGAAATATGTCTTAGTTAAAAGATAGACAAGCAACACATACATATAATATAAGAATTATAAAAGAAGAGATAAAAGCATTACCTGATATCACTTGCTCATTAGTCTCAGCCTCTATGGCTGTCATAGTGAAAACTTGACGCCTCGACTAGTTTTGCCTCGCCAGTGCAAAAGCTTTCTGTAGTGGAGCTAGAGGTGGTCCACGCTGATTAGGTCCAGGAGCTCCACGATGAATAGGTCCAGAAGGTTTAGTAGTCATCGGCTTATTGGTGCGACGAGAACAGTCTCTTGTAGCATGTGCTGATGCTCCACATGTCAGACATTGGTTTATCTGCTATCTGCAGTCCTTCTTGAGATGACCAGTCTGCTTGCTGTGGAAGCACACCATCTGAGATCGATTGTTGGCAGGATCAGCAGGCCTTTTGAATTATGCAGTCTGAGTAGGCCTGAGATTGTTACAGAGTGGCTCCGATGGAAGTCTGATTCCTCCAGTCTGAAGCACCTTTTTACGCTTCATAATAAGCTCATGCTTCATAGCAACATCCAATATGTCCTGATGTGTAGTCAGATTCACCGAAGACATCAAAGCCTGAATATCCAGGTCAAGACCTTGGAGAAACGGATACGCACAGTCTTCGGGATCCTCCACTAGATGTGGAGCGAATTAACTGAGCACGGAGAACTCTGCCTCATATTCGTCAACAGTACTATTGCCTTGCTTCAGGTGACAAATCCTTGCTGAAGTTCCCTCTTAGCTGATCGAGGAAAATATTGAGCGTCGAATCACTTTCGAAACATGGTCTAATTGATGGGCTTGACCAGACAGGCTTCCTCAGCGTCCCACTAGATTTGAGCATTTCCAGTCAGTTGCGTCTTAGCAACTTCCACCCATCCTACCTGGTCAATACGGGAAAGACTTTGGTCGTCTTCCATACTTCGGGCCCATTCTTCAGCTTCCAGTGGCCCCTCTCTCCTGGAAAATCTCTTCGAGTTCAGCTCCCGAAATTGCTTGGCTCCAGGTGCAGTTCAAGTTGCCCCCAGCCTTACGGCCAATCGAGAGTTCCGTCGGTCCTGCTTGGGAAATCGCCCCTAGCGGTCTCGGCGTCGGATCCGGCAGGCGATATACTAAATCTTGAAGGATATGCAGTCGTAAGCAAGTGTCACTCCTCGCTTTCCATTATACTTGGGAGCGATGACTCGAGCGGGTCCACATATGCTTAAAGCAAATAAGAAGTACTTTTATTCATTTCTTTCGTCTTTGACTTAAGCACAATAAGCTTTTGTTTAGTTAAGCAGGTTCTTGCATGCGAATATTCTCTGAGCAGCATAAATATTCATTTCACTTTTATTCCAGCGTTTTCAAAACACGTACACAAGTAATTAGGCCTAGCATGGCCGTACAATCTGCAAAAGTTAAACACACATGAAAAGTAACAAGTACAACTAATAAAATAGAAACTAGGAGCAGATCTATTTATTCTTCAGCAGGGAGGACCTCATCGTCCACATAACTCTGGTTAGCAGGGTTGTCCTCCAAGATAGGATCCTCAGAAGCGGGGTCCTCAATGTAAACAGACTCGAAACCTAACATACATTTCACAATACATTGAAATATATGTGAGCGATAGCTCGATAAGATTTTTAAAGTAATGGAATAAGGAATTAACTTGGGGAAGAACAAAAGAGCGTTAGTACACATTATGAGTAATGAGTGCATAAATTAAAGTATGAGCATGCTGAAGTTATCATATGAATTGCAGTTCAAACGTAAGAGTGGTTGCAAGTTGAGTATTTCAGTTATTTGTGCTCGTGATAAGTCCATGTCCGGGTGGGTAGTATGTTCTTGATGCACCCTATCATCGGGGGTTTACCGTGACGCTTCTTGCCATCTCTAACCTGGAAAATGGCCAAGATGCTTTCCTCCATTAGTGTGGTATAGAGGTAACCGTAAGGTGGTCAAAATACATCTACGAACCCTACTACGATGGACCAACCGCACCCAAGTGTCATAACTAGTCATCGACTAGTTTCTTTCCATCTATAATCGTTGGGTTCTTATTCATGTTTCGAGGGTTATTGTAGAGATATGATGCCCTCGAGGCTATTTATCTCTGTGTGAATAGCACAAACGTCTTGTTTGAAATAACAGTAAGCTGTTTGGTAATAATTTATCTAAGTTATATTATAATGTAGTTAACATTAGATATTAACTTAGGTAAAGTCCTGAGACTTTATGCAAGGTCAAACAGGTATCGAGATGAGTATCTCGATCATGGAGAAATGTTTGACCGTCTGTAGCATAAGTCTAAAAGGGTTCGTGGTCGTAGATGCTTCGAGACAGGGATATCGAAACATCGGATAGACCATTGTGTCTTAGTCTTCACCGTTAAGCGGTGGCGATGATCTCATGATCGTTCGACTTGGCGAAGTCGGAGACGAGACACAGGTGCTAATTAAAGAATGAGTTCACTGAACGATCCACAAGAGTTATCATATGGTTACATTGACCAATCTGTCAATGATAACTCTTAGTGATGGTAGGCTAGTTGGTCTTTTGACTTGAGGTCATTTTACGAACCTGTGCGTGAACGGTGCCACTTAGATCACTGACCTAACTTCGAGGCTAGGCCTGTCGAAAGGTCTTTGATTGGGTGTCACTTGAAGCGTACGAGGAAAGTAATGACCAAGAGAGGATTCGTCTCTCCCAGTCAATGGGAGTTAGTGTCGTAGGGTTAGTTTGGTCTTTAGTAAAATCTCTGCGCAGAGTATGTTGGAAGAAGTCCAACATAAGTTGACTAAAGATCGATAGAAACTAACCGGAGTCAAGTTATTGGGGTTGACAGTTTAACCGTACCCTAGACTTGATCTACACGACATAGTTTAGACGAAGAGACTATAACTACAGAACTCATCACAGACACGGTCAGGGTGGTCCCGACAATTCTCATGTTGCTGAGCTAACCACATTAAGATGATTCTGAAACAGGGACGGTAGCCACTGCTCGTGGTCATCGCCGTATAGGGCTTCGAGCCCAACCTGTAGTAGGGTCAGGCCGTAGGGTCACACAAAGAGTGCGACCTTTGTCTAGTAATAGGTAGAAATTAGTTAGGGAGAATATTTTGCATTTTTGATGCAAGGGATGGAATAATTGCATTTGATGCAATATGATAATTTAAGTCTAGATAGGGATTAATTTGCATATGATGCAAAAGAGATTAAATGTGTCTTAAATTTTTTAAGACTATATTTAATAAATAAACGCAAGGAAAAGTCCACGGGTAAGACGGGAATGTCCCGGTCTATGCCCAGGTTCGAACGACGTCCAACTCGGACGCCAAATGCCCAAGTTATGCCCAAAAGAGTTCAACGGATCAAACCAGGTCAGACCAGGCTGACCCAGGCCAGACTGGGTCTGGCCTGGGCGCCTGGTTAGACCCAGGCATGGCCCAGGGTGACCGGGCCTGGGCGCCCGGGCCAAACCAGGGCCTGGGCGCCTGGGCCAGGCGCCCAGTTTGGGCGCGCCAGTCTGGGGGTGCCCAGACCAGGTTCTGACCTGGTCTGGGCTCGCCTAGCTGGCCTGGTGGGCCCAGCAGAATGGGTTTTCTGAAACCTAGGTTGGGCAGTTTTTGACGGCTCAGTTTTTGCGAAAAACAAGTCGTGGGCTGAACTTTGGGCGATCAATTGGAGGGTCAAACGAACTCCGATTGACGAACGGTTTTTTCCTATGCGTTCACCATTGAACACCCTTCGAATTGATAGGTTGTATCAATCATGAAGCTCAACGATGAGTGAGTTAAAATTCACGGAAGTTTTCACTTTGTGAAGGGCAAACTAACTTAATTTAATTAACTCTAAAATTAATAGTCCCACATCGGTTGTGCGGAAAAGGGGAGAGTCCGCCGCCTCTATAAATAGGGGACTCCCCCCTTCCTCCAAACTCGTCCCAAGCTCTAGATCTGAGCGGCTCTCGTAAATGTTGGAGCACGCTCGGATCTTGGCTTAAATTAATATTTCTCTTTTTCCCTATATTTTTGCCTTACTCATGAGGGCTCTAGCAAAGCCGCAAAGGAGTTCGGATTCGGATCCAAAATCTAGGCGAAGGTTTCACTCGCATGAAACTTTCTTCGGCGCGTGGTTGGCTCGACGACACGAGGATTGCTCGCCTCGGGATGCGGAGCGGTTCGAGGAGCGGTTCAAGGAGCGGCTCGGCGTGGGATGGGGAGCGGCTCGGAAGACGGTGCGGAACATCTCGCATGCCCCAGGGTTGAGATTCCGGGTATGTGTTTTAAGCATTAGTTTAATTTAATCGCAGTAGGTTAGATCCTTCTTGGGATGGTCAGATCCATCCCGAGTCGGCATAGATCTTGGCTAATGGTCTTGTACCTTAGGGCTAAGTTAAACTGTTTAACTTGTTTATTCTTCCGCTGTAAAATTTTTTATGTCTATTTTCCGTCCGACTTAGGACGGGAATAGAGTTTTTTTGCCCTAAGGGTTCCCCAAAATCCTTCAGTGGTATCAGAGCCTAGGTATGCGTAACGATCTAGCACTGCGATTTTATTAAAATTGAAATGCTTTTTTAAATACTTTATAAAATGTTTTAAAGTTATGAGATAATTTCAAATGTTTCTAGTGCCATTTTAAAATGTTTTAAAATTTATGCGATATTTTTTAAAGATGATTTTAAAAGGATTTTAGATGTTTAAATATTTTATATGATAAAATTTTAAACATGAAAATTTTAAAATGGTGTTTTAAATTTATGTGATAATTTTAAAATTGATTTTAAGTCTTTAAAACTTTATGCGATAAGTTTAAAAATTATTTTAGATGTTTAAATATTTTATGTGATAAAATTTTAAGCATGAAATTTTTTAAAATGATGTTTTAAATTTATGAGATATTTTTAAAACTGTTTTAAAAGTTTAAAATTGTTTATGCGATAAACTTTAGTCTATTTAATTGTTAAATAGTTGTACACTTTTATTTTATGCGATCAAATTAGTGTAACTTTATGTTATTGGCTTTATCATCTTGACCCTTATTTGATAACACAAGACAACCCTTTAGGTTAGCCATTAAGAAATGATTAAAATTTATTAATTGAATTTCAATGACATGCTATGTTTTAATAAAACTTTTAACAACCCTTTAAGTCCTGATCCCTGATTAGGGTAGTCCCTTTAATGAATTTTAATTCTCATTAAAGGACTTCGCTTTTAACGTTGTTAATAAATTTATTAAAATCCTAATAACGATTAGGATAGCACGTGAACCTTATAGTTGATAAGGACTTAATAAAAGTTATTAAACAAATCCTAAAATTTTGAATTTAAGGATTCAACTAGTTGATAGGATTAATTAGTTGTTAATAAAAGCTTTTTAGTCTATGGCACACATATAAAAATGACAAGCTTCATTCAATGGACCATGATCCAGTCAATGTGCTTAGCTAAGTTTGCTGGATCACCCGTTAAAGGGGTAGTGATCCTGGCTTAGTCAATTCCCTGGCTGTGTTTCGCAGGACCGCAATATCGCGAATCATAATTGTATGACACCCTGTACTATATCTAAGTCAAATACGTTAATGATATTTTTCAAGATTAGCCGTAGCCCTCCTTGTTTTAGGGGTTGGCAACTATAGGACCAGTGTTATAGTTGTTGAGCTACACTCAAGCTGTAACATGGCAACCTTGTAGAAACCAACTCCTTAAGTACATAAGATGAAATCTTGACTAGACCCAAACCGTCGTATTACCTAGCGCCGGCGTAAGTTAAGTCAATGATGTAGTCTGGCTAAATGTAGTCTAAGACCTGACCCAAACCGACGTGTCGTGAATACACCGAGCGGCGGGGCAAGTCAGGCTAGACACGAAAACAAGGGTCCGACTAGACTAGACATTGTGATTTGGATGAGCACACTCATGATCACAAATGGCTAGGGGTAAAACCAATTAAGAGGGTCATATCTGATATGATCGATGAAGAGTCATCTTCCGATTACAAAGTCCTACAACTTGTTGAGCTACACTCAAGGTTGTTAGACTCAAGGTGATTGGACCTCTTACCCATTAATTTAATTCGATTAAATCGTTCATATTTAAGCTTTGAAACGATCGTAAAAATAGTGGGAGGATATAGATAGATAAAAGCCCTTCTACCTATATTTAATATTGAACACATGCTAAACTAGGGCAAGACTATGTTTACCGAAGGAATCAAATTATAATATTTTAATGGAATAAGTTAACTGGTCAAATTAGGTTGATTAATTGAATATCAAGTTAAATTCTAATTGATAGAATTAAAACTATATTCTCGTTGACATTAAAATGACCTTCTAAAGAACGGACTTAAGAAATATGATTTCATTTAAGTTCTGGATCCAACAAATAAATTCACGCTACATGTCACTCGTCTCTATATGAGGCAGCTTGAACATATAGGATATTCGAAGTATGTTTCTCCCTACAACTTGTCGAGCTTCACTCAAGGTTGTATGGACAAACAATTTTGATCCGCAAAGTTCGAGAATTCGATCAAACCGTTTGAGTCGAATACGAGTGCATGAGCGGTGCAAGACTATGTATCCCAACCGGATCTTGAGACAAGCAACTTCTTGAGCTACACTCAAGATTGCAACTCTCAGGCGTTTGGATACATGAGATGCTTACATAGCTATTTATTTATGTTGGGTTATATCTAAATATGATTTAGAAAAGGAAGAAGGCACTCCGGAAAGTCAATCGAGTTAAAATAGTTTAATTTATCATTAGTAAAGGCATAAGTAGGAGGAAATAAAAATGTGACATATTCTGATGTCACGATTTCATAATTATTGTTATACAAAAGGTTAACACATTTTGACGAATGTCGGCACATTGCTTCTGAAGCAATGAGTAATATGTATAACGATAATATATGTATTAAATGTTAATATATAAATACCCAAGATAGTAGCAAACTTGTATGGCAAAATAGACTAGGCCGTATCGAGAGACTAAGCTTCACAAGTTACATAAAGAGGGATCTGACCTCTCGTATTATGAAGTCTACGGACACTTGTGAGTCTTACCCTCTTAGATATAATAGCCGAAACCCATCTGTAAGACAGTGGGAGAATGAGTTGTCGAACTCAGTCTCGTACGTACTGATGTACCCGAGTCTAGATTAACCAAAATAAGTTATTCGTATATTTTATTAAGACCCGTGTTCTTGATGAAACACAAGTCTGATAAAATAAAGAATGAAATGACAAAAGTATTTAAGCTGATTCGATTAGATCGAATGGTCAAATACTTAGCTACATAAAATCTTGCGTAATTAAAAGAAAGTATGATTTTCTCTTAGGTCAAGTCTGTTAACACATCGGTGTGTTAAAGGTATGAATCACACTAAGTTAGACTTGGTGCGATCCATAGCAAGTAACTCTGAGTTAAGTCCTCCCTCTGGGTTAAGTCCCAGATAGTAATGCCTAGGTTTTGATAATGTTCTATGAGGACATTATCAATAAGATATTCATAAAATCAATCATTAAGAAGTTGTATAATAACTCGAATTTCGTGGGACGAATTGTCGAGTTAGACCTCATTACTGATGATGACTTAGTCAACTTTCGGGATGAAATTCGGAGTAGTAACTCCGACTTATAACTTGATGCAATCAGAATAGGTCCGGTGCGTAAATAAATTTTAGAATTTAGTTTATGTGTCCAAGGAAAATGTTTCCTCTCTTTCTGCAAGTAAATCTTTAAGCTGAAAGATTAGGAGCAGAAAGAAAATAGTGAAGTACAATCATGTTCGTCGAGAACGGTTTTCATACTAATTCCTATAAATGGATTATGTTGAAACCGTCTCGCCAGCAGATGTGTACAGATCTACTCGGACCAAACTCGATGTAAAACGCTCATGTTGACCATGAAAATTGGAGCATTCACTTATAAGTTCGTTTTTCTAACTATGATTTAGACGGACCAACTTATATAAATTAGCCAGAAAGTTTTCAAGGTCAGTGGGAGCATATAAATTACATGCGAGGCATCAAAGGGATGAAACATATATTTTGACGAATTGATCAAAGAGTTTGATACTTTATCAGAAATAGATATGAGCCATTTGAAATGACCAATAACTAATTTAAAATTATTATCGTAAGGTACGATGAACTGGATAAAATCCAAGTAAATAAAAATATTATGGATTCCGAAAGACCAAGTGAATTATTTGAATAGGATTCAAATGGTTGGTCTAACATGAACATTGAAACCCCTTAAGTCTATAGTGTAGACGGTTTTAGCAGCTCCACTCACAAAGGCTCTGCCACATGAAGTCGGGAAAACTTATGTGTAAAAACGGTATAAGATACCGGGATAAATGGGCCTGAGTGCAAGTGGGAGATGTAGAGATATGATGCCCTCGAGGCTATTTATCTCTGTGTGAATAGCACAAACGTCTTGTTTGAAATAACAGTAAGCTGTTTGGTAATAATTTATCTAAGTTATATTATAATGTAGTTAACATTAGATATTAACTTAGGTAAAGTCCTGAGACTTTATGCAAGATCAAACAGGTATCGAGATGAGTATCTCGATCATGGAGAAATGTTTGACCGTCTGTAGCATAAGTCTAAAAGGGTTCGTGGTCGTAGATGCTTCGAGACAAGGATATCGAAACATCGGATAGACCATTGTGTCTTAGTCTTCACCGTTAAGCGGTGGCGATGATCTCATGATCGTTCGACTTGGCGAAGTCGGAGACGAGACACAGGTGCTCATTAGAGAATGAGTTCACTGAACGATCCACAAGAGTTATCATATGGTTACATTGACCAATCTGTCAATGATAACTCTTAGTGATGATAGGCTAGTTGGTCTTTTGACTTGAGATCATTTTACGAACCTGTGCGTGAACGGTGCCACTTAGATCACTGACCTAACTTCGAGGCTAAGCCTGTCGAAAGGTCTTTGATTGGGTGTCACTTGAAGCATACGAGGAAAGTAATGACCAAGAGAGGATTCGTCTCTCCCGGTCAATGGGAGTTAGTGTCGTAGGGTTAGTTTGGTCTTTAGTAAAATCTCTGCGCAGAGTATGTTGGAAGAAGTCCAACATAAGTTGACTAAAGATCGATAGAAACTAACCGGAGTCAAGTTATTGGGGTTGACAGTTTAACCGTACCCTAGACTTGATTTACACGACATAGTTTAGACGAAGAGACTATAACTACAGAACTCATCACAGACACGGTCAGGGTGGTCCCGACAATTCTCATGTTGATGAGCTAACCACATTATGATGATTCTGAAACAGGGATGGCAGCCACTGCTCGTGGTCATCGCCGTATAGGGCTTCGAGCCCAACCTGTAGTAGGGTCAGGCCGTAGGGTCACACAAAGAGTGCGACCTTCGTCTAGTAATAGGTAGAAATTAGTTAGGGAGAATATTTTGCATTTTTGATGCAAGGGATGGAATAATTGCATTTGATGCAATATGATAATTTAAGTCTAGATAGGGATTAATTTGCATATGATGCAAAAGAGATTAAATGTGTCTTAAATTTTTTAAGACTATATTTAATAAATAAACGCAAGGAAAAGTCCACGGGTAAGACGGGAATGTCCCGGTCTACTCCCAGGTTCGAACGGCGTCCAAATCGGACGCCAAATGCCCAAGTTATGCCCAAAAGAGTTCAACGGATCAGACCAGGTCAGACCAGGCTGACCCAGGCCAGACTGGGTTTGGCCTGGGTGCCTGGTTAGACCCAGGCATAGCCCAGGGTGACCGGGCATGGGCGCCCAGGCCTGGGCGCCCGGCCCAAACCAGCGCCTGGGCGCCTGGGCCCAGGCGCCCTTGGCGCCAGGCTTGGCCTGGGCCAGGCGCCCAGTTTGGGCGCGCCAGTCTGGGCGTGCCCAGACCAGGTTCTGACCTGGTCTCGGCTCTCCCAGCTGGCCTGGTGGACCCCACAGAATAGGTTTTCTGAAACCTAGGTTGGGCAGTTTTTGACGGCTCAGTTTTTGCGAAAAACAAGTCGTGGATGAACTTTGGGCGATCAATTGGAGGGTCAAACGAACTCCGATTGACGAACGGGTTTTTCCTATGCGTTCACCGTTGAACACCCTTCGAATTGATAGGTTGTACCAATTATGAAGCTCAACGGTGAGTGAGTTAAAATTCACGAAATTTGCACTTTGTGAAGGGTAAACTAACTTGATTTAATTAACTCTAAAATTAATTGTCCCACATCGGTTGTGCAGAAAAGGGGAGAGTCCGCCGCCTCTATAAATAGGGGACTCCCTCCTTCCTCCAAACTTGTCCCAAGCTCTAGATATGAGCGGCTCTCGTAAATGTTGGAGCACACTCGGATCTTGGCTTAAATTAATATTTCTCTTTCTCCTTATATTTCTGCCTTACTCCTGAGGGCACTAGCAAAGCCGTAAAGGAGTTTGGATTCGGATCCGAAATCAAGGCGAAGGTTTCACGCGTGTGAAACTTTCTTCGGCGCGTGGTTGGCTCGACGACACGAGGATTGCTTGCCTCGGGATGCGGAGCGGTTCGAGGAGCGGTTCGAGAAGCGGCTCGGCGTGGGATGGGGAGCGGCTCGGAAGACGGTGCGGAACATCTCGCCTGCCCCAGGGTTAAGATTCCGGGTATGTGTTTTAAGCATTAGTTTAATTTAATCGCAGTAGGTTAGATCCTTCTTAGGATGGTCAGATCCATCCCGAGTCAGCATAGATCTTGGCTAAGGGTCTTGTACCTTAGGGCTAAGTTAAACTGTTTAACTTGTTTATTCTTCCGCTGTAAAATTTTTTATGTCTATGTTCCGTCCGACTTAGGACAGGAATAGAGTTTTTTTGCCCTAAGGGTTCCCCAAAACCCTTCAGTTATGCCGTACCCTCTGTCCAGTTTGGTTCAATTTGATGACAAGCATAGAGTAGTTATTCTTACCGAAAAACATTAATATGAAGTGTCCATGGTTGATCAGATGCAACATGCATAGTTGGAACCTATAGTTTGGTTACTAAAGTTTGACAAACATATTCAGAATAAGGTTTTAGCACTAGATTAAGCAGTTTGTCCCAAAATTCAGTTACAATAAAGTACTTACCTGGAGGCGATGGTGGGTGTCCAGGAGATCGTAGCGTGCAGCACGTTGTATCTGCATCACTGATTTGATATCAAACGGATGTTTTAACTAATTAATTACCATATACTAACCTATACATGATTATATATAATATACTGTTATATACTAAAACTTATATTTTACATTACTAACTTACGGTTATTAGCAAAACTAAAGTATTGATTTTAATATAACTAACATCACGTTAATTACTAAACTAATATTATTAACTATTAATATACTAACATGTGTCATATTTTAGATTACATACTGTGAACAATAAAAACTAAAGTATTGGTTTAACAAAATTAATATTATAAGCTAATATTACTAACTTACTTACTGTTAATATATTAACAAAACTTGTTAACAAAACTAACATTATTATAACTAATCCCTTAAAACTAACACTACAAACTAACCTACTGATTAACAGAACTAATCATGTTAATTTCTAAACTACTATTATTATAAACTTATGTACAGATTATTAATGAAACTAATATATATATATATTAACCTATTCATACTAACAGAATTAACAGAATTCATATTATAAACTAATATTATTAACTAATATTAAACTAACATACTGATTTGCAGAATCAATATATACTAACATTATTAATAAACTAACTGTGTGTTATATAATAACCTACTAAAAACTAACGTACAATACTAACCTAACTTCGTGGTCGTGCGTGCTTGCAGGTTGGAGACGTCGGTGGTGGGTGTCGGAGGTGGTGGCTAGCAGCGGCGATGGGGCGTGTGGCTATCGCTACAGGGGAGGTCATCGACGACTCAGGCTGGACGGCAGCGTGTCGAAGGCTTCGCTGCAGGCGAGGTGATCGGGGTTATTGCGGGTGCCGGGTGACTGAGGGCGTGGTGGAGAGAGGATGTCGGAGGGCGCTGGCGCTGCGAGTGTGCTGCTACGAACAGAGTAGAGGGAGGACGGTGCTGGTGGTGGAAGGGAGGCGGAGGTTTTCGATGGGCGGATGGGAGGGTCGGAGTTGTAGCAGGTTGTCTGCAGAAGGAGGAGATCGCCGGTGTTGTGGGCTGGAGGGAGGAGAAGATGGTCGGAGTTCGGTGTTGTTGGTGTCGTCGAGGCTGATGGAGGTGGTCGTGAGGGCTTGGGGTTGTGCGGGCTTGGTCGGAGTGGGGCTGCACAGTGTTGCCCGCTGCGCTAATGGAGCTCGGAAGTCGGCGGCTGTGATGTGGAGCTAGGGTTTTGCGTGTGTAGGAGAATGCAAATGGGGAAAACAAAAGTGACGGCTGAGTATAGATGTCCTAGGGTTTTCTCTTTGTTTTTGTAGAGTGATGTGTGTGCGTGAGTTGTATGGTAGATTTTTAATGTTAGGAAAAGAAAGGAAAGAGCAAGAAATAATTGTAATTAAGGATAGAGGTGTATTATCATTTAAAATGGGGTAAAAGTATTCTATATAAATATGAAAGGGAATTTGAATTTTGAATTCAAAATAATTATATATGTAATTATATAATTTTTAGGTTTATATAATCATAGTTAATTAAAATACGCACAGAATGCGGATACCTATGTAATGTCGTATAAGATACAGAAGATCACAAGACAAAAGTAGAATACGTAAGAAATACGTATTATTAAATACTGGCCATTACATCAAGAACTCAAGTTCGTGTCTTTATTTTAGCAGAAGAAAAACTGGAGGTACATTTAAAACTGAAATGCGCAAAGCGGGAAGATATGGGTGAGCGAGTCGCTCGCCCGGAGCCGTGAGACGTGATTAATCAGCTGACTCCTTATTCAATTATGACCACGGGGGTGTGAATGACGTCCACCTTCTTCCCCTTATCCGCCTGCCACGAAGTGCCCTCCCCTGAGCCTACCTTTGAGGCGTCGCCGAAGTTCTTCAAATATCCTTGACTAATCATCTGGTCGATGTCCTTCTTTAGGTGCCAGCAGTCGTCGGTGTCGTGGACGTAATCCTTGTGATATTTGTAGTACTTTTCTTCGTCTCTTCGTCCCCCTTCATCCTTGGGGAGGCTTGTTGATGTGGCCCTCTTTTTGGGCCTGTGTCAGGATGACGTATTGGGTTGCGTTCAGCCTAGCGGGTACTGCTTCCACTCTGCACGGCTTCCCACTGGGCCTCCTATCCTACTTGCGGTCTTCCGGCTCGTGACGTTCGTCTTCGTCGCATTTCAAAATCCTCCTGGCCCCCGCGAGGGGAGCTCATTCCTATGCGGTTAAAGCTTCCTCTATCTGCATAAATCGCTCCGCCCGAGCCAGGACCTGGACGAGGCCCTTAGGGGGTTCTTGATGGAGCAATTTCTCCATGCCTCTGTGCCAGAGCCCTTTTTCAGGGCTGTCATGGTGACCAGTTCGGGACAGCTCTCGATGTTTAGTCTCTGAGCGTTAAAGCGCTTCATGTAACACCTCAGAGTCTCGCATGGCCTCTGGATTATGTTGAACAGGAGTTCCGAACCTGGCTTCCTCTGTCGCCCGGCCATGCATTGTTGGCAGATCTTCTAGGACAAGTCCCGGAAGTTGCCGATGGATTGGTCGGGGAGGCTGTTATACCACTCCCTGGCAGATTTCTTTAGGATGGTATAGAAGCCTCAGTAGAGCAGGGCGTCGTCGGCCCCTTGGAACCTCATGACTCTGTGGTAGTCTTGCACGTGCTCCTGGAGGTCTCCCGTGCCGTCGTACTTCTCCAAGGTTGGTACCTTGAACCTGGAGGGTACCCATGGGTCAGTGATACTCCTCATCAGCGGGCACCAGTCGTCCCCAGGGGCTTCCAGGTCGATCTGACCCCACGGCGCTTCCCCTCGGTGCTCGGATGGATTTGGCGGGTCAGTGGGAGCGGGCGAGGGGCCTCCCATGCGGTCCTATCGGCTGGGGGTTGACATTGGTCGCCAGGCGCATTCCCTACGGTGGTGATCTTCGTGGATCCGGGGCCTCTTTCGGAGTGGACTTTCGCTCTACCCCCGGTGCTTCTCAGCGGTCGTGCGGTTGGACGATTGCCGCTCGTCCGAACGAGGTCGTTTGGACAAGGTTGCAGTTGATTCGTCCCTGGTCCATTCGATTCTCCCTCCTCCCTCACCTTGAAGAGAGGTGGGGATAAATGATCGCTCCCAGTTCAGACCCTCACCATCGCGGTACATGACTATGGTTGAGCGCAACGAGGGACGTGCCCCCGAGCGGTCGGGAAACCCCGCCTGGTTTCCTCCCAAGGGGTGTTGCAGGCCCGCGAGGTGCTGAATGGCTTCTGCCCGGGCTCGAAAGTTGGCGTTCATCTCCTAGGTGACATGGTCGAGCTATTTTTGGGTCACTGAGCGTGAGTCGTCGGCTTCCCCTGCAGAGCGGATGTGCTCGGTTTCATGTTGGACGTAGTTGTCATCCTCCTGGATGGTCGGCATTCGGGCCACTCCGTCGTTCTGCTGTTTCGTATTAGTTGCTGTGGATGACGTGGGAAATGATTCGGTTTCTACAGATGACGCCAGATGTTTCGGGGTGTTTTCTCACCACTGATTGATAGGTTGGAGGTCCGGGGGTCGTCGCGGTCTCGTGGGACGCGTGCGGCCTCCAGGGTCGATTTTCCGAGCGTTTGCTGGGGCGGAAATGCGTGGGTCCATGCATCAGTTTGCTGATGGGTAGCTTCTGTAGAACGATGGCTTTCTAGGGCGATCGGTCGGTCGGGCCTGGGGCTTGAGAGCGTTCGGACCCGATCGATGGAGCGCAGAAGGGTGGCTTCGGCTGGTTGGCGACTCCTTGGATCTGCACAGATGAGAGAGCTCGTCAGGGGGGGGTCAGACATTGGTTCCGACCAAGTCCCCTCCGATGCCTGTGTCAACACTTGTCTAAAGGATGCTCGGTGGGATCGAGTATGGTTCACGGAGAGACCAATACACGAGTCCTCGGGCCGAGCTATGGTGGAAGGAGAATGTCTCGAGAGGTGGAGTACCTGAGATCTGAGTATTCAGTATTCGATCCTTTGGCGTTTCGTCTTTTCGGCCTCTTATAGGAGTTTGCATGTCAACGCCTTTATGGCGTCCCGTCATCTCGTCCTTCCTGCCCGCCTGCTTTGATGGTCTCTTCAAGGGGCCTGAAGGCGGTCGCGATGGCGCATTGTCTGGTGTTCAAGGCGAGCGCGATCTGGGGAGCAGTTTACTCAATCGTGGAGGGTCAGCGGTTTCTCTGACATGGGCTTTAGACCACCGCGATTCGATACGCTTGTGGGGTCTTAAGGTTTGGGCCCAACCCCCACCTGGACCGTGGGCTTGGCCCGCTCCGTTATGGGGGTTGTATCAACTTGATTAAGTCGACTCACAACCTACACATTATATATAGAGATTTCTCATCCCTTCGGTGTAGAAATTATCTCCAATAATTTTGGTTTTACAATTTACAACTCTCTTCAATTCTCCACCGACGGCAGAAATCAACACCATTTTGTCATGGGCTTTCACCCATCAAGATTTACATGACACAACAAAACCTCACCAAACACACAAGCGAACGCGCGACTCATGAACCCACGTGATCAGCCTCCCCTCTACCCAACTCCCAACAGATCACTACCCCCTTCTCGCCTATTTAAATCAAGCCCTGTAACAAGCACCACCAAGCCCAAGCCATGGGAGACTTGCTCGCTCAAGATGCCGAGCAGCACGTTTTCCGCAGCAAGTACTCGACGTCGCTCTCGGTGCATGAAAACACAACCCTGCCTGAATTCGTCCTCAAAGGCGCACTCGGTTACGCCGACAAGGTGGCGCTCGTCGAGGCGTCCACCGGCAAGGCCTACACCTATGGAGGAGTCGTGCGGGACACCGCGAGGTTTGCCAGGGCGCTGAGGTCGCTTGGCCTCAGGAAGGGCCATGTCGTGGTGGTGATACTTCCGAATCTCGCCGTGTATCCGGTGGTCGCGCTCGGCATCATGACGGCCGGCGGGGTGTTCTCCGGCGTAAATCCTCTCTCTCTGCGGTCGGAGATTCGCAAGCAGGTGGAGGACTCGGAGGCCAAGCTCATTGTAACCAATGACTCGACTTTTGATAAGGTGAGCCTCCAGCGTTATGTGCAGTGATGGTATCTGTTGTACATGGCTTCATTTAAAGAACGCTAGAAATTGCCCGTGCATCAAGTGCACGGACCACCCTCAAAACCCCAACCCTAAAAAAACCCAGAGGGATGCGGGGCCCACACACATGGTTAAAGAAGAGAGAATTGTGGGGGTGTGGGGGTATTGGCCCATGGTAAAAGGGATGAAATCTGGGGGTTAAAATGCAAAAACATTTGGTTGTGTGGTAAAAATCCACAAGAACAAACATGTAAATAAATGGGATGAAAGGGGGTCTGGGGTTTCTCTTCTGAAGGGAGATCCCCACGGCAGAGTGGACGTTGCCAAATGGGACACAGCCGTGGGATATCGCCACTCTGTATAATGGACTAGCCATTCCATGACGTGGGCCCCACCTAGAGGTGTGCATGAGTGGGTGTGACATTGGATGCATGAGACTTTTTTAGGAGGGAGAGATGGTACACACATGACGCGGTGGCCAATTTCTGACGACCATTCTATCAACCATTTTGTCTTATTTAGATCATTCGTCACTCAATTGTAATATAGATGTTATGATATTGATCAATAGATCTAAGCCACCATATTCAAAATTACGGCTTGCTGCTAACTATTCATTTCATGTAATCACAGGTGAAGGAACTTGGCATACTGACCATAGTGATCGGAGAAACCCCGGTTCCGGATGCGGTTAACTGGGACGAACTCCTCGAGGCCGCAGACCACGCAGGCCCGGCCAACGTGGAAGAAGAGAGCATCGTCACCCAGGACGACCTCTGCGCCCTCCCATACTCGTCGGGCACCACGGGCACATCGAAGGGAGTCATGCTAACCCACCGCAACATCATCTCCAACCTGTGCTCCTCCCTCTTCGGCTTCAACGAGGAGATGACCGGCCAGGTCACCACCCTCGGCCTCATGCCCTTCTTCCACATCTACGGCATCACCGGCATATGCTGCGCCGCACTGAGGACCAAGGGGAAGGTGGTGGTGATGGGGAGGTTCGACCTCAAGGCC
This sequence comes from Scilla litardierei, assembly GCA_030789695.1. Taxonomy (NCBI): domain Eukaryota; kingdom Viridiplantae; phylum Streptophyta; class Magnoliopsida; order Asparagales; family Asparagaceae; genus Scilla; species Scilla litardierei. The sequence continues at coordinate 18,277,370 of CM061136.1, forward strand.
TACCTCGAAGCTCTGATTGACCATGAGGTTACTTTCGCGCCCGTCGTGCCTGCGATAATTCTGTCCATGGTGAAGAGCCCCCTCATCGACGGCTTCGACCTCAGCCGGCTCAAGCTTAGCTCGGTCATGACCGCCGCAGCGCCGCTCGCGCCCGAGCTCAGGGCCGCATTCGAGGAGAAGTTCCCCGGTGTCATTGTTCAAGAGGTAGTCAATACATGAGTCGATTATTTTTGCCATCTCATTTGCAATCCTAGTTCAATTGTACGTGATTGCTTGCCATGGATCAGGCCTACGGTCTGACGGAGCATAGCTGCATTACTCTGACGCATGGGAATCCAACGAAGGGCCAGGGCGTTTCTAAAAAGGGCTCGGTCGGCTTCATAGTTCCCAACTTGGAGGTGAAATTCATCGATCCTGAAACAGGCCGATCACTCCCTAAGAACACACCAGGCGAGATTTGTGTCAGAAGCCAATGTGTCATGAGAGGTATGCCCTTAATATACAACTCATTTCATGCGATGTAGGCAATTTATTTTGTCAAAAAAGAGAAAAATGTTTCATCATCAGTTGTCCCATCACTCCATCTGATATGACAGTTTTTTTCTTTTTGACAAAGAAATTGCATACACAGCATATGACTAGTAATTATCGTGTGGTTAGCTGAAACAAGATGCCAAGCATGCAACACCATGGGCTTGCAGGTTACTACAAAAACAAGGAGGAAACGGCGCGTACGGTGGACGGAGAGGGATGGCTCCACACCGGCGACATCGGCCACATAGACGACGACGGCGACGTGTTCGTCGTGGACCGCATCAAGGAGCTCATCAAGTACAAGGGCTTCCAGGTGGCTCCGGCGGAACTGGAAGCTATAATCCTCTCCCATCCTTCAGTTGACGATGCTGCCGTCTTTGGGTCAGTCTCTGATTCATGTTCTGCGTCGCAGAATTCAGTATCTTAACCAGTGGCATTGCCGATTGACTTACCTGCAGGCTGCCTGATGAGGACGCTGGGGAAATACCAGTGGCATGTGTAGTGATGAACAAAGCAGCGAGGGAGACTGAAGAGGACATCATGGGCTTCGTTGCATCAAACGTTGCGTCCTACAAGAGGGTGAGGGTGGTGCACTTCGTGGACTCGATCCCCAAATCAGCATCCGGGAAGATCATGAGGAGGTTTCTCAAAGAGAATGCCTCGAAGCAGCAAGCCAGCCGATAGAAACTTTTACAACAATCGTGTTTATTTTCAATAAGCCTTTGTCAAGAATGCAATTAAGTCTGATATGTCTCTATTTATGCATGTGATTGTTTGGGCTTCGTTTGGCGTCTACACACCCTTTACACTATTTGGAGTCATTAAAGTATTGTTGTATCAAAAGTGTTGAAATATGCTTCAAACTTGTGTTTGGGCACCAAGTTCATAGAAATTGCCAATTTCTGACAGACTGTGACATAGTCATGCAGAGCTCGGCATAACCGTGCACATGAAACAGAAAGTTAGCAGTAACTTCTGCATGCCTGACATGTCGTCCGTGCCAATTGCCTGCGCGGCGGTGTCGAATGTATACGGCCCAAACACGACGTATTAAATTAGGTTTTGATCTAAAACATAATCTAATCGGACGGCTGAGATTCCACACGACCCATGGTGCTATTTAAACCCTTCCTATGGTTTATTTTGTAGAGCACGCATGTCGTCATCAAGTTTCTTCTTCCCAACGCATCTTGGAGTTTTGGGGCATGATTTGGTGAGTGACTTCTTGAGATTTCTTTGTGAAATTCAGTATAATCTTCTTCTTGGTATCTCTCTTTTCGGGTTGAGAGATTATTTGTGAGAGCTTTTGTTTTCTTCTCTTATGATGTTTGTTGAATCATCGGGCCGGCACTCGAGATGACTCAATCGACGAGTGACTAGGGCCCACAGAGCCCACAAGAGAAGTCTAATATCGACTCGGTCAAAGCACAACTGCCAGTCGCCTGTTGCACTCCCATCACTCGAACGTGGAACTGAAGACGGGCTCATAATTAGCGGGAACGTGGGCAACGTTTACTCCTATTAATGGGAAAACATCATGGCACCATAATGGGAGACTGTTATCTTCCCAACGTCACTGAAAGGACCGAGGAGGCCTATAAATACCAAAAGGTTCCAATTTCCAAGGTACGAGATCAATACATAGACTCTACTCATTCAGCATATTTTTTTCCACTAAAGAGCTTGCGACGTCAGATCTGAGACGAACCTCTGTGGGTCGATCTCAGCTGCTCCAAGCTCCCTCTCTTCCTTAAGTTCCCATTCTAACTTAAGCATCAGAGAGGATTTGGGTCGGAACCCAGATCCGATCCCCTGATGCTTCCTTGTGGTGCAGAACGCCGAGTCTCGATCTTCTGTAAGGGTTGTTACAGAGCATCCCAGCCTCGATCCATCGATATACAGGTCGTTCCAAGGTCGATCGAGCATCGCAAGCTATTCATCATCTATCAACCGACCCTGGCTCTTCCAACCTAGGATCCCATGCAACTCACTGACGAGTCTCAAACTCAGCACGAAGGGTCCACGTTAGCAAGACAATTGTTTCGATCATTTTTGGCTTTAACAGTTTGGCACCGTCTGTGGAAAACTCGTTAACCAGCTCGAAATTCCAAAGCAATCGAAAAGCTATGTCGGCTTGCCATAGCAACATCGGACCGAACCAATGTCCGAATGAGACACAAAAGGCGAATAGCGTCCATGTGAAGGACACCTCGGATTCCACATCGCCATCGAAGCGACATGGGAAGCCCACCAAAGAACATAAGGTGTCCTAGAAGCAATTCGACCAGTTTGCAGAGTGGGTCAACCAGAGTCTCGGTGTTTTAGCAACCCTGATCTGCCAAAGCATGGCAGATCTGCCACTCACGAATGCGCAAATACCACCTCCAACTCTAACACCGACTAGAGGCGTAGCCGTGCTCAGGGATCGAGGAGATCCGAGAGTGGATCGACAAGAGATCAACCCCCACAACACAACCCCCACATCTCACTAATACGGCGAATGTGGGGATTGACTATCGTTCTTTTGGTCTCCAGAGAGAACCCGGACCCTCCAACTACAAGTGTTAATGCCAAAAATGATCGAGATAGTTGTCAGGCTGACGTAGATTCCTCGGGTTGAGGTGGAGCCTCATCAGCGAATGAAGTGGAACCCTAGGTTGGGAGAACCTGGGTCGAGTGATGGATGTAGGTGATGATGTGGTGCTCGGTCGACCTTCAGGCAACTGATGTGTTGATCGTTCAAGGCTGGAAAGCTCGATAACAACCTTCGACGTTAGATGATGACTCTTCGATCTGCACCACAGGGTCATGCAAGTGGGGTCGAATCTGGGTTTTGACCCAAATCCCATCCGATTCTTAAGTTAGTATGGAAACTTAAGGACGAGAGGGAGCTAGGAGCAGCTGAGATCAACCCACGGAGGATCACCTCAGATCTGTCGTCGCTAGCTCTATGTGTAAGAAATATGAGCTAAGAAAAATAGAGTTCTTTGTCTTAGACCTCGTACCTAGGATTGGGAACCCCTTTACCTTTGTCCTTTCGTTCATTTATAGGTTGTTCCACTTTGATTGTGTGTAACCGTCCCTCACTGATTCGGGCACGATCTCCTCTGAGATCGAGATAACGGCTGCCCATTTACTCGGCTCCATTAACCTCCCCCTGAATAGTAGCATAAGCATAATGGTCGAATGATCTATTCGTCTGACTCGACAACACCCTGCTTTGAGCAACGGGCATCGAGTTGCGGGTGCCAAATGGGTCGAGTACGCAGATACTCCAGCAGGATCCGTACCCGTGTACTAACAATGGCCCCCATCATTCGTGCCTCAGAAACTGCGCTGATTGAGACCGAATGATGTGTAATTTTCTTAAATGCGCACGGTTTTCAAAACCTTTGATTTGATTCACGCCGCCAAAACCCCTTCGTCTTTGAATCAATCTCTGTCGCTTCTTGAGGCAGTCTGTAGACACGTGGCGATCATCGATCGGTAGCCGGTTGAACTCCTTCGTATAAAAAGAAAGGCAAGGAAGGAGAAGATATTTTTCTATTTCGCCTTCTTCCTTGTTTCGAAAGATTGCTTCCAGCGTCGCCTTTCTAAAGATTGCTTGTTCTCCTTAAGGTATTCCCCCCTGACCGACTTTGACTTTCTTTAGATCCGTCAGGTATGTTCGCTCTAGTCATAATGAAGGATCTGACCTACGAGGAGCTCATGATGCGCCTTCGGCCTCCTCGATGCGAGGAAGTTCCTGGAAAGGGAAAACGAGTTTGGATTAAACCACCCCTTCCTATTCACCGAAGGGATCTGAGCTTGAAGGTTCCCAGAGTTATCTTAGAGATGACCCTAGGTTCTCCCTCGATCTGACTGCTGAGATCTGGCGAGACTGTTTCTGTCATCCTTTTAGTGGTAGAGTGCCTAATTCAGATGAGAGAGTGTGTGTTCTCCACGGAAGAGTGAGGTTGGGGTGTATCTTAAAGCTTTTCACCTAGGACTCCGATTTCCTCTTCATCCCTTCAACGTAGAGGTCATGTGCTCTTCGGAACTTCCATTTGTAGACTCGCCCCCCAAGCTTCCCCCTAGTTGGCTTCATCATGCTTTGCAAGATCTGTGGGGTTCGACCATCGCTTGGACTATTCAAGTATTTCTTCCGGATAATACCCGACCCTCGCCAAGTGTGGTACCACATCGTTGCACGTCTGGCGGTGAGGCTCATATACGACCTTCCGATTTCCGACCCTTGGTGGAAGGACACCTGTGTGTTTGTCTTCCTTTTCGACCTGGGACCAATGCTCAATAGTTGGAGTTCTCTGATTCCTGAGCTTGCAGTATAGTCTCGGCTATCATCAGATGAGGTCAGAGCCAGGTTGTCGCAGGACGAGGCTGAGGCGGTAAAGCTTCTTCTGGGTCGACCGAGGTGAGAGAGGTCGACTCAGTATCTGTTGGAAGATCATACGTTGAAGACCCTTTTGTGGAGCCCAGGTAATATGTTTCGACTCTGTGTCTTTATTACAACCACTCATGATAATTATGCACGTTGTTTGCAGATATGACGAACGAAAATCACCGGAGTGGTGACTCTGGAATGGACCGGGTTTGGAGGGAGCAGTGAAAGAAAAAGAGGAGCGTCGAAAGGTTGAGCGCTCGTGCTGAAGGATCGAGCTCTCGATCTCCCCTCCCAGTCAACCAGAGCTCTTCTTCTGAGGGGGGAGGCCAGACGGGCCTCGAGGCCTTCTTCTTGTGCCCCCTCGAGGGAGGCTTCGATCCAGGCTTCCATTCGAACATCTGCGCCCATTACCTCCATCGTGCTACTTGAGGTGGTTGACGTCGACGCTGTCAACATCGCTGAGCCGACTAAAGCTGTGGGCCAAAAGTGGGAGATGCCCTCCTATGGAGAGGAGGATCCATGAAAAAGGAGGTGAGTGGAGGAGGAGGATCCCCTTCCTTTGCACATGGAGAATGGTATGGGGGTCACCCCTCTCGATGCTCAAGGGGTGATCGAGACTTCCTTGGCGTCACAGGCTCCCGTGACGCCCCTTCTGGATCGATGGCCCTAGGGCGGAATCGTGTCACCCGTCCCTCTGGTCGGTCCGATCCCTGCGGAGTTTGATCGAGCGTTACTGCTCAATAAAATTTCGTCTCACTCCTCAGGGATGATACGGGGTGACAATTACCAACCTCCCTTTGCCATTGGAAGGGAGGAGTCGGTCCTGTTGGACTTCGGGACGGCTGCTCGATTGGTGGAGAACTCGATTCTTCCCAGAGACCTGGAGCTTCTTCAGAGGTTGGACCTCGAAAGGGTGGCCAACTTCTTTGTAGGGAGCGGGTACCAGGTATGTCGTCTGCCTCTTGTCTATTGATGCCCGAGCTAGCCGTCTTTTGACTAATCTTTTTTTGCAAATGTCTGTTCTCGGTGCCATGCTGCATCGTCAAGCTGTCAACTTGATCGAAGGAGGTCGGCGTGTGGCAGATGCAGAATGCAAGGCATTCGAGCTTGAGTCTCGGATGAATGATGCGGAGGAGGCCCTGGAGAAAACCCTTGCGGATAAGGCGGAGGCTGAGTGGGTGGCTGTGGAGGCTAAGAACAGCCTCTCGTCCTTGTTAAACCTCCGCAAATCAATTTCAGATCTCAATTTCTCTCTTCTCGGTTTTCTAATTTGGTTTCAATTTAGGTTTGATTTTGGATTTTGGATTGTTGAATTTGGTTTTGGAATAATCTCTTGGGCTGAATTTGGTTTCAATTTGTGAATTTGGTTTGCAATTGAAATTGTTGGGTTTGATTCGTGAGAGGGGATGAAGGGTTGCAGGGAGATGAGAAGAGGGGTGATTTCTTCTCAGATTCAAGATGTTGAGACGCCGCTGTTTCTCCTTGTTTGTTGTTTACTCTTGTTATTTACAGTGAAGTGGGGGCAGCTTGATGTGAGTGAGTTGGATGTGGGTGAGAAGTGAAGACGTAGGTTGGATCTCACATGTATTTCGGTGGGATGAAATGGTGTAGGGTTAGGGGTTTGATTGGGGTAGGTGGGAACGGTTGGGGGTTTGGGTTAAAAGTAAATTGGTAATTAGTAGTTTAAATTTAGTTAATAGTAATTTGTTAGGGTTTAAAAGTAACTAATTACGATATGGTAAAAATTCGAAAAGCAGAGGCGCATTCGCGGAAAGAACGTACGGACGAAAAATCACTCGGATGACTGAAATAAAATACAGGCTCATACGAAAACAAACACGCCTAAAAACACAGGCCGTTACATTCTAACCACCTTAAGAAAAATTTCGCCCTCGGAATTCTTATCAACTAAGGAGCATGGAATAAATATGGATAACGCTCTCGCATTTCATCTTCCCACTCCCAAGTGGATTCTCTTAGTGAGTCGTGATGCCATATCACTCTCACGAGCTCGACGACCTTGTTCCTAAGCGCCTTCTGACGTCGTTCTAAGATCTTCACTGGCTGTTGCTCATATGTAAGGTCGGGTTGCACCGTGATCTCCGAATGATCCACCACATGCTTAGGATCACTGATATAACAACGTAGCTGTGAAACATGGAAAACATTATGTACTCCCTCCAATGATGGCGGTAGGGCTAGGTGATAAGCTACCTCTCCAACTTGTTCTAACACATCAAATGGTCCAAGAACCTTGGACTGAGCTTGCCTCGCCTCCCAAAACGTATCACTCCTCGGTTTGGGGATATCTTCAGGAAGACATGATCTCCTGGTTGAAACTCCAAGTGACGACGCTTGGCATCAGCCCAATGCTTGTACCGTTCTTGTTCAACGCGTAGCAGCTTGTCTCTGATGTTACACACTACATCCACTGTTTCAACAATCATCTCAGGTCCCAATAATTCTCGATCGTCAATGTCATCCCAACTCAGCGGGGATTGACACTTCCTTCCGTAGAGTGCTGCGAATGAGGCCATGCCAATGCTGGCTTGATAGCTGTTCTTGTAGGCAAACTCCACTAAATGCAAGTGATCCTCCCACAAACCCTTAAGGTCCAACATGCAAGCTCGCAATATGTCCTCCAATATCTGGATAGTGCGCTCCGACTGTCCATCAGTCTGTGGGCGATACGCAGTACTTAAGCTCAGACTGGTACCCAGATTCGTCTACAGACTCTTCCAGAACTGGGACGTGAATCTCGTATCTCGGTCGGAGATGATACTCACGGGGACTCCATGTATTCGTACAATCTCCTACACAATTATTGATTACATCACAACGTAAATTAAAAGGAAATTTTAGAGGTATAGAATAGATCATTACCTCCATTTACTTCCTCGCAAGTATCTCCGTAGATTGTCCTACTCGAAAGGGTATGAAATGCGCATACTTGGTTAATCTGTCAATGATAACCCAAATCGCGTCATTTTGCTTGGCACTCCGAGGTAGTCCAGTCACAAAGTCCATTCTGATGTGTTGCCACTTCCACCCCGGGATCGGCAGAGATTGAAGCAATCCAGCAATACGATGATGTTCAGCCTTCACTTACTGACACACAAGGCACTTGGTGACGCTTCAAGCTAGGCTCCTCTTCATACCATGCTACCAAAATTTCAGACGAAGGTCCTGATACATCTTGGTACCGCCTGGATGAATGGAATATGGAGAGCTATGAGTGTCATTCATCAGCTCATCTCTGATATCACCAGAAGGTACGCAGATCCTACTATCGTATCTCAAGGAACCATCCTCATGAATAATAAAATCCGTCTGAAGTCCAGCTTCAACTTGCTCTATGATCTTCTGCAGTTTTACATCTCCTGACTGCGCGGCTTTGATCCGATCCACAAATGTTGACTGAATCTGCATATTCATCAACGATGATGTGACACCAGGTAAAACAACTTCGACATCCAACTCCCGTAGATCCTGCTATAACTTCCACTGAGCCGTAAGAATCATCACCTCAGGTAGTCGACTCAAAGCGTCAGGTACGACATTCACCTTCCCTGGATGATACTGAAGGTCGATGTCGTAATCAGCCATCAACTCCAACCATCTACGCTGCCTCATGTTCAACTCCTTCTGAGTGAAAATGTATTTCAAAATTTTGTGATCAGTGAAGATTTTCACTTTCTCACTCGGTAAGAAATGTCGCCAGATCGTCAATGCAAAAACGACAACGGCTAACTCCAAGTCATGTGTCGGATAATTCTTCTCATGAACCTTCAACTACCGAGAAGCATATGCGACCACATGACCATGCTGGTGTAGGACACATCCAAGGCCTTTGCCTGATGCATCATACAAGATCTCAAATCCTCCAGTCCTATCTGGTATAGCCAGGACTGGTGCAGACGTCATCTTTGCTTTCAATATTCCAAAAGCCTGCTTGCAAGAGTCTGACCAAATATACTTGACATCCTTCCTCGTCAATCGAGTCATCAGCTCGGCTATCCTTGAGAGATCCTTAATGAATCGGCGGTAGTAGCCTGCCAATCCTAGGAAACTCCTGATGTCTGATGCTAACCGAGGGGTGGGCCAATTTCCAACTGATGTAACCATCTCGGGATCAACGAAGATACCTTTGCTTGATACTACATGTCTAAGAAATGCAATTCGGTCCAACCAGAACTCGCACTTGATGTACGTGGCATACAACTGATGACAGCAAAGCATCTCTAAAACCATCCGCGGATGCTCAGCATGCTCCTTCTCGCTCTTCGAATAGACCAATATGTCATCAATGAATATCACTACGAATTTATCCAGATAATCGTAGAATATGATATTCATGAGATTCATGAACACTGCTGGAGTGTTGGTCACACCGAATGGCATGACAACGAACTTGTAATGTCCGTACTTGGTCCGAAAAGCTGTTTTGGACACATCTTCCCTCTTGACTTTCACCTGATGGTATCCACTCCGGAGATCCAACTTCGAGAATACTTTTGATTCGCCAAGCTGATCAACGATATCGTCAATGCGAGGCAACGGGTACTTGTTCTTCATGGTGACCTTCTTCAACTCCCGATAGTCAATGCACATTCTTATAGATCCATCTTTCTTCTTCACCAACAAGACAGGTGCACCCCAGGGAGATACAATGGGATGAATAAAACCTTTCTGCAATAGTTCATCCAACTGCTTCCTCAGCTCTTCCAGCTCTGCAGGGGACATACGGTAAGATGCCTTCGAAATCGGTTGAGCCCCTAGCATCAGATCAATGCCAAACTCTAATGCTCAATCAAGCGGCAATCCAGAAATGTATTCAGGGAAGACGTCTTCAAAATCTCTCACTACTACAGGTTTCTCAGGTTTAGCTATCAAGGATGCAGCTATCAATCCACTCGGCTGGGCCCGGAATTTGATAGGCCCAAGCGAACGACCTCTACTGACGAACTTGAACATCGGGTGATTAGGAATTTCGAATACCACTTTCTTTCTGTGACAGTCGATCGTGGCATAGGAAGCTCCTAACCAATCAAAGCCAGAATAGCATCGAAGTTGGGTAGGTCATGACCAATGAAGTTAGCATATAACTCATGTCCGCTAATCACCAACAGACATGGTCTGCATTCCAATGCAACCGTCACTACACCATTCCCAGTTGTGATATTCCAATACTTGGGAAGAGTGAAGGTGGGTATCGAATGTTCAGCTACAAATTTCCGGGATAAGATGCATATAGAAGCCCCAGAATCAAACAGGGTCAGGGCCGGGCGTGATGATACTAAGATGACACCTAAGATATAATATAACTAAGTTAAGCATGGTGATTTAATTAAGCAAGCATGAAAGTATAAACAAGGTAAAGACTAAGTCTAGATGTTACTTGTGATCACATCATCCTCGGCCTTAGCATCTACAGCTGTCATGGTGAACGCCTGGTGCCTCGGCTGATTGGCCTCCTGATAGGCTCGGTTCTGCGGAATCAGGGTTGGTCTACATTGAGCAGGTCCAGGGGCACCTTGCTGAATAGGTCCAGGCGCTCCTCGCTGGACAGGTCCTGATACTCTAGCAGGTGCTTGACGATCTTTGCTGTGAGGGCAGTCTCTCGCAGTATGATCAGGTGCTCCACAGATCAGACATAGGTTCAGTATCCTTATACAATCCTTCTTCTAATGTCTGGTCTTGCCACAAAAGAAACAGGTCAGCTGAGCTCGGTCGACATGAGCAGCTGGCCTCTTGAACTGTGTGGTCTGGTGAGGTCGGAAATTTCATCTTGGCACCATCTTAGGTGGCTCTATGGAACGCTTGTTTCCTCTAGCTTGAAATCCTGATGGGAGTCATTCCACAACTTCATGGGTCCGTGCGACATCCAAGACATCCATGAGGGTCATTAGTTTCGTCGAGGTCATGGAGGCTTGAATTTTGGGATTCAGGCCTTGGCGAAACTGAAATGCAAAGTCTTCAGGGTCCTCGACCATATGCGGTGTGAAGCGACTGAGCATCGCAAACTTAGCCTCGTACTCATCAACGGTCCTATCTCCTTGGACCAGGTTAGAGAAGCGCTGTTGAAGTTCCCTTTTGGCTGCCTTAGGAAAGTACTTGGCATCAAACCTTTCCCTAAATATGCCCCCAAGAGATCGGTCTGACTAAGAGTCTCTCTTCCAATTGCCACCAGCTCCTAGCATTGTCTGTCAGCTGAAGCTTCGCAACATCGACCCATCCTGCCTGAGGGATTCGAGCAGCACTTAGCTTATCCTCAGTTCCTTGGGCCCATTCTTCGGCATCCAGAGTCTCTTCTCTTCCATTGAAGCTCTTGGGTTGCAGCTTATGGAACTGCCTGACTCCTGGTTCAGCTCGAGGGGGGTGGTGTGCAATTTGAGCAGGTTGTTGTCCCTGCTAAATCAGCTGATGTTGGATCTCCAACATCCCCCTCATGACTTCGAGGAGTTCATTAATGTCGGCACCTCTGTTAGCTGCATATCCATTCCCATTCCCATTCTTGGTGTTGTGTCCTCCTGCCATGCTGAGACAAGAAACTTGGTTAAATTTCTGTACGAGATAAATCTAGACGTTTTGTGTCCATTGATAGTATTTCCATTGTCCTGAAGTTTCGCTCAATACAGGACCTGCATGGGCCACCACAAAAACATGTCACGTCCCGCTTCGCATTATACTTGGAAGCAAGGACGCGAGCGGGTCTGCATGGGCTGGAGCGGTGAAGCTCGAACCCAATAAGCATCTGTGAATAACACTTTTCGCAGGAACTTTCATTCAATTCAGAGCAACAGAAATACTATGAATTTAAAAACCAACATCCAGATATAGTACATAATAATAATAATGGCCCCAAGCATGGCCTACAACGTTAGTGTTTTACAAGGATGGAAAAAAATGGGTACACACCCTACAAACAGCGGTGGACGAAAAGAAATAAACAGCAGCGGTAAAACTCAGCAGTTAGTCCTCGGTAGGGAGAACTTCTGGATCTGCAAGATCCTGGTCTAATTGGTCAGACTGGTCTAGTAGCTCGTCCTCAAAGTACTCTGTCTCGTGACCTGACATATTTATCAAATAACATAGAAATGTATGTCAGCAAAGGTCCTTGGCAAGGTTTTCAAAAAAATCATTTTCATGGCAGTTAGAACATTTATAATGACAAATGTAATTTCAAGGATTTACGCTAGCATGGCAGTTCAACTATAAGTTAAAGCATGTCAGTTCTAGTAAAAGTGAAAACATGGCAATTCTATTTAACAGTTAAAACATGGCAGACTATTTAAAAGAAACAACAGCAGTTGTATAAGTTAACATGTCTTGTATCTGTTCACTAGTATGTTTAATTGCATGTCTAAGGTTCACGTCGTTAGGCGAGAAGCAAGTGAATCTACCTTCAAGTGACCCCGAAGGTAACCCGTTTACTTCCGACTAGTGCCCGCTAACCCAACCCTACCCACGTGTACTTTCTGGGCCACGAGCCAAAATCAGCTAAACAACCATAATACTGGGCACGAGCCAGGCTAGTCGACATCCGACCCACATGACCTAGAAGCCAACGGCATGTAACATCTGGTAGCCAACGGCATGTAACATCTGGTAGCCAACGGCATGTATCATTCTATGATTATCATGTTCATTCGTATATCTAGAATGCATTTCTAACAGTTAATTTGCAGCATGGTAATAAGCATTTTAAATGAAGTAACATTTAACAACAGGTAGAGAAAATGCACGCTTGCCTGTTATAGTGATTTTGGTGTCGTTGAGCTGTAGGGAAGGCACGGATGTATCTGCATCATTAGATTCGCATGTGAGACTAACTGATTTGAGTCAACAGAATGATATTATAAACCAATATTATTATCCTACTAGCAAAACGTCTAGTTGCTAGCATTATTTATGTTACTAATTAATGTTATGTTACCATTATTAATTGTGTTATTATATATCCACTAATCTATACGTTATATAATAACATACTTAAACTAACATGCATTCAATATTAATTTAACCTACTAACAGGACATATACTGAAGCTAACATGTATTCTATATTACCATCATCCAAAGGCTAACATGCTGTTTGTATTGGTATTTATATTAATACTAACAAAACTAACTATATTATAACATTTTAATATATTAATACTAATCTGATGCAAGATTACTTACATACACTTTAACCTATTAACATGACTTCTTTAACTAAGCTAGTATGTTAACATTAATACCAACTTGATTAGAACTCAATAAAACTTACACCCAATAAGCCTAACTCAAGCCCAAAACCCAATAAGCCTTATTTAAAGCCCAATAAGCCTTACCTTCTCTGACTCTTTCTTTTTCTCTTCTTTCTTTCGTTCTCTTTCTTTCTTTCCTTTTGTTCTTGCAGTGAGAAGAGACAAGGGGGAGCTCGGCTGATCGGTGACAGTGACAAGGGCAACGGCTCCAGCAGAGAGGATGGCACAAGGGGGCGACGACCTCGGCTTTAGGGGCGGTGGCACTGATGCGGGTTGCGCGTGCGGAGAGCCCTGCAGGCGGCGGTGGCAAGGCTGAGCAGCGGCATGGGCTTAGGGCGAAGGCAAGGGGCAGGGAGCACGACAGTGCGCCGAGAGGAGGGGGAGGAGAGGGGCAGTGAAAGGTGTTCGGTGGTGGCTGAGGGAGAGAGAAGAGGGATTGGGTTTTTCTTTGATCTGAAATCAATTTCAAATCTCAATTTCTCTCTTCTCAGTTTTCTGATTTGGTTTCAATTTGGGTTTGATTTTGAATTTTGGATTGTTGAATTTGGGTTTGGAATAATCTCTTGGACTGAATTTGGTTTCAATTTGTGAATTTGGTTGGCAATTGAGATTGTTGGGTTTGATTCGTGCGAGGGGATGAAAGCTTGCAGGGAGATGAGAAGAGGGATGATTTCTTCTCAGATTCAAGATGCTGAGATGCTGTTGTTGCTCCATGTTTGTTGTTTGCTGTTGTTATTTACATTGAAGTGGGGGCAGCTTGATGAGAGTAAGCTAGATGTGGGTGAGAATTGAAGACATAGGTTGGATCTCACCTGTATTTCAGTGGGATGAAATGGTGTAGTGTTAGGGGTTTGATTAGGGTAGGTGGGTACGGTTGGGGGGGTTGGGGTTAAAAGTAAATTGGTAGTCAGTAGTTTTAATTTAGTTAATATTAATTAGTTAGGTTTAAAAGTAACTAATTACAATATGGAAAAAATTCGAAAGCAGAGGCGCGCTCCCGGAAAGAACGTACGGACGAAAAATCACTCGGATGACTGAAATAAAATACATGCTCATACGTAAACAAACACGCCTAAAAACATAGGCCATTACAAATGATCATCATCGCTTTCAGCGACGAGAATGGCAATATGAAACGTGAAGTCATCGCCAATGACTACACTCTTTCTGTCCAACACCTCACCTGTACGTACATAATTTAATGACATTTCAGTTTCTCCTGACAGTTCCTCTGTAGTGGATTCCGGGAGGGGTGAGGGAATGGACATGATCGTATTTCTCTATGGGGGTATCGTCCCAATGTCTCAATGTATTTTTCTTTTTCTTTGAATTTTGTCCTTGGAGCCTGGTGATCGCTCCCTGGATACACGTCCCGGAGGTGCGATGTAGTTTTACCGCAAGTGCACGGTTAAGTGGCAAGTGGGTATCGAATCACAGGGAGGACTAATAACGGTACTTTACTTTAATTACTAAGCTATTGGGTGGAAAATCATTTGAGGATAGATGGGGTCACAATCGTTCAAGTATCAATGCAAATTCAGTATAATAAAGATGTCTAGGGCCAGGGAATCCCCGCTATGGATTTTCAAGTCATCAATGTGAGTTATGAATTACCATGCAATTAAAATTGATTTAAGGTGAACTTGCCGCAACTAATTGAAAAACTGGTGCACATTGTCGCGCTGCGCAAGTCTATAGCAATCTAGACTAGAGCCTCGCTGTCGCGCAAGCCTAGCCTAGACCGCTAGCATTAAGATAGGCAATGAAGTCCAATACCAACTCAAGCTCGCTGTCGCGCAATTTGAGTTCGGATCTAGATCGTGATAGTTTGTATTCGTTCACCGTCATGCAATGAATATGAGTATAGGAGAATAATAAAATGCTAGATTTGGTCGCTGTCGCGCACCAAATCTACGGAATTTTGATTGTAAACCTAAATCGAATATCGAGGACCTTCCTTAGATCAAGATCCTCTGTCGAGCTGTCAAGATCCAAGAGAAATCCCTAGCTATCCGTAGTAAATCAATTAAGATCTAACCTTTCTAGCAAGCCCAATTCCATAGTAATTCAATAGATCTCACAAATCAAACATTAGATCCATAGGGTTCATCCCTTTGTCCTAGAGCAAAGGAACTACTCACAAATCATATTAGAAATCGATAAGAAAGCAAGATCAATAATAGAATTCATCATGCAATCAAGATTCAATAAGAGATATAGCATAAAAACCAAAACTCAAGAGATCAAGACAAACCAATGTCGCCACGAAGCTTTAAGTAGAAAATTAAGATCCAATCTTCAATCTCTCTCCAATACAAAAGCTTAACTAGAACTAAAAACTTAAGAAAAATTACTCTAAGAAGTCTATCTGGTCTCTCCTAGGGCTGGAGACAAAACTGGGCTTAAATACATGCCCAAAAGAACCAACACAACACAGACTAAACTGCCCATACGCTGTCAAAAACCTTAGTTTTCCCGAATGGTTGTCTGTGCAACTCGGTCGAGTGAGAAAGCTACTCGGCCGAGTAAGAAAGTCTGTAGCTCACTCCAAAAATAGAGAAGTCGTCTTGGATTTCTTCAAAATCTTTGCCTCCACTCGGGTGAGTGGAATTCTTACTCGGCCGAATGGAAGTCACCACTCGGCCGAGTATATTATGGCACTCAGGCTGGGGGGATGTCGTCGTATTAGCTTTATTCGGTCGAGTAAGCTGCTTCACTCGGGCGAGTGAGTTGCCTTACTCGGTCGAGTGGCCTGTTTCAGAACTCGTTTCTTCTCCTCCTCGCTTCCTCGTCGATTCTTTCGACGTCCTTCTTCTTCCACTCATCCTCCAGCACCATTAGCTCTTCGATATGAACATGGGCAATGCTCCGACCCGCGTGCAAGTCCTCTAGGCTCCAAATCACTTCCGATTGCCCCATATCTCCTGAAATCAGACAAAAACAAGAAATAGTGAAAAGTATCGAAACATCGTCAAATAATCGTTAAAATTGCGATATGAGCAACCGAAATAGCATGCGAATATGCAAAAATAAAGTGTAAAATATGAGCCTATCAAAATCCCCCAAGCTTACCTCTTACTCGTCCTCGAGGAAGATGAGTAAAGAGACGAACTTGGCAAATAAAAATAAAGAAAAAGAAATGAAAGAAAGGGAAGGTGAAGAGGTGAAGATGCTAGATCATTCTCTCAGAACTCGGAGTTGTGTACTCAAATAGCATGAACAATGAATATAAACATGCTAAAGCTTTTTGTTTCGATATCATCTCATATAGGCGCATTTGATAGAAAAACTATGAACAACGAAAATCATATGAAATATGAAATCATTTTAGAATCAACATCGTCTAGGGCATATAAAGCGGTATACATAATCGTAGATCACACACTTTCAATTGATTGCTTTATACTTGGAGTATAAGAGATATCACATATTTCAAGGAAATAAGAATAGAAAAGATGGTTTTCATGAATTTCATGCCAATTTTCAATTCATTAACGTCGTTATACTCTAAGTAATCTCCCTAAATATCAAAAATTACCTAGCTTAGGTTGTCATGCACATATAGATAGTCACTCTCTCTCACGTCATTGGATCCCCTCCCCCAAGCCTATCTATAAGCGTGGTGACCTCAAATATAAAAAATACGAATTTTCCCATATTTTTGTAGCTCCAAATTAATAAGAGGAAGATGAGGAAGAAAGAGGAAAGAAGGGATTGTGTATATACAATGGAACTTATTTTTTTATTTCTCTTTTCTCTCTTTTTTTTCTTTTTTTTCTTTTTTTAAATATATACACAAGAACAATCCCAAATAAGACAGAAATATATATATATATAATACAATTTAGGACCTATTTTGAATTTTGTCCTATGTGGCAGTTTTGTCATACGTGTTTCAATTTGTCCTTTGTGTCTCCAAAAAATATGACTATGACAATCTAATTAGCCAAAACTTCACTGCCTTTTGAAAAGATGCGCTTTGAAAAGAAACGGTTAAAAACTGCATCAACAATAACTCATTTTCACGTTCTCAATAATTCGCACTTAAAACCTGTCGTCTTCATCATTCCCTCAACTGCTTTCTTCCCTCAAACTTCAACCTTCATCCCATAAACTTAACTCCCCTTTCTTCTTCCGCCCACAAATCACGACGGCCTCTGGTTCTCTCTCTCTCTCTCTCTCTCTCTCTCTCTCTCTCTCTCTCTCTCTCTCTCTCTCTCTCTCTCTCTCTCTCTCTCTCTCTCTCTAATTTCTGATCCATACGGTTTCGGTGGAAGAATCGAATTTTTTGGCATTAGAGATAATCCATATGGTTTTGTTCGGTAATTTTTATGATCCCCAGGTTGCTTTCTAATTTTTGCGATCCCCAGGTTCGTTAATCTCTCTCTCTCTCTCTCTCTCTCTCTCTCTCTCTCTCTCTCTCTCTCTCTCTCACTCTCTCTCTCTCTCTCTCTCTCTCTCTCTCTCAAATCTCGCTCACTCAAAAATTAGAACAGTTTATCAAATAACACGTACACAAATGATGATATTTCTAATTTTTGCTTGCTAATTTTTGCTTTCTGATCCCCAGGTTCGTTAATTTCTGACATCTCTCTCTCTCTCTCTCTCTCTCTCTCTCTCTCTCTCTCTCTCTCTCTCTCTCTCTCTCAAAATCTCTCACTCAAAAATTAGAACAATTTATCAAATAACCCGTACACAAATAATGATATGCCAGTGATTGCTTTCTAATTAGCCATGTATGGGATGGTAAACTTTTTGCATTCTGATAAATTTTATAATTTTATCTATTTTATAAATTTTATAATTTTATGATTAGCCATGTATGGGATGGTACATTTTATAATTTTGTTTTCAAAACGCAGTTCATTTAAGATATTCATATATTGGATGGTAAATAAACTGTTCTAATTTTTGCTTTCCGATACTGTTTGAAATGTTATGGCAAGTTTTCAATTTTTACATTTGATTCATTAGCACCCAGATTTTGACATTTGATTCATTAGCAGGTAAATTTTGACATTTGACATTTGAACATAGGGAACATAGTAATCCTAGGAACATCTGAATGTTCATTTGTCACATCTGTCAGATTTGTTCATTAGCACCCAAAATTTTGACATTTGACATTTGAATGTTCAAATGTTATGCTAACTCACCCAGATTTTGACATTTGAATGTTATGCTAATGAATGTTCAAATGTCAAAATTTTGACATTCTGTCACATTTGTTTCGAATGTTATGCTACTGAATGTTCACATTTGTTTCGAATGTTACTCTAGGGATCTGTCTCATTAATGGAATGTTATGCTACTGATCTGTTACATTCATTAGCACCCAAATTTTCAATGTTATGCTACTGGCAAATTTTCGATGCTTCTTTCTTCAGATCTTTGGGAGATTGTTGATTTGCACTGAAATGCTAGAAGAAACTTTTTTATGCTCACATGTGCCTATTTTATTATGCATATTGATGATTGAAGAGGCTTGATAAGAATAACCTGTCCAATAGCATAATTATGAGGCTTGATAAGAACACATCATATTCCTGTTATAAAACTTCATAATTATGAGGAATGCTACAATTATATGCTAGAAAACAATCATTGAGTATGCTCTGGGGTGCTAATGAAGAACATTGTGAAATGTGTGTACCGTCAGATGTTCGGTTTCTCTCTTGGATGCTTATATATCCTTTTGAATTATTTTTTATTACCAATGCTTCTTCTCTCTTCAGATCTTTGGGAGATTGCTGATTTGCACTGAAATGCTAGAAGAAACTATTTTTATGCTCACTTGTGCCTATTTTATTATGCAGATTGATGATTGAAGAGGCTTGATAAGAATACCATAAGGTACAATATCGTCGCCTTATTTTTACATATGGGTTGCCCTCCAAATTACTGATTTTTGTTCTCCAGGTGTTTCTCATTTTACATCCTGAACGGAATATTGTGTTATCAATTTTTTTGTGCGAAGCATCTATAACATATTTATGTCTGTTTTAAGAAACATGAATGCTGCAGAAGTGTATTTTGTGTCCCTTTTGACAATATTAATATCTAGGCGCCTTATGGTTGTCAAATTGTCAATTCTGTTGTATCATTTTCTGAATTCGCCCTATGGTTGTTAAATTGTGACCAGCCCCTTGATGTACCAATAGTTTTCGTGGATTTCTGATTATTCTTTTTGTGTTTAGTATATGGCCGGCCATGCCCGTCATTTTACATCTTCTATCTATAGACTCCTTTTCAATCTAAGAAAAATTTGGAAACCGGGCATCTATAGACTCCTTTTCAGTCTAAAAAATTAGTTGAAGTATCTATACATAGTGGTCAAATGGCCATCAGAGTACTGAGTTATGTGGTGATCCCCTTGTGGCTACTTTATATATTGAAATAAAGTCCAGGCTTGGAGCTTTTGACAAATTAGCTTCTGACTTATTCATTATATATTATTTTTTTACAAATTAATAATTGTTAGGCTGAGTTAAATGGTTTCAGTCCCGTCTTGGAGCTTTTGACAAATTAGCTTCTGACTTATTTCTATACGCTTGGATTAAGTCATCTGGACTCTTTTTGCCTTGCACTGGATCATCATCTTGACTCAAGTTCTTTTGACTGTCATCACTTGCAGTTTTACTACGTATCGGATTTTTCTATTCTATCACTTTGTTCTCCTTTCTTTTCCCGGTCATTTTTGTTGTTCTCTTTCCATTTTCACTATTTTTTTGTTAAATCAATATTTTAACCTATGATGTCTTCTTGATCAGTATTTGTGTCTTTGCGATCTTCAACCCCCTACATTCTAATTGCATACTGATTTTGAGTCTCCAGCTTCTTTAACTACCTCTCCATCTTCCTTAGCCATATATACACTACCTTGGACGAAGCCATCAGTATCACTATAGGTTCCACTCTTTGATGTATCCGATGCGCAGGAGTGCACAAGCTAAACAACGAAGAGTAGACAGATGTGAGAAAATTTGTAAAGAGCAGAGACAACAATCAACATCAATTAAATAAATTCAACACAAATCAACAATCTCATATTTGTTATGAGTTGAGGGAGGCTTTTGGCATCCCTCCCCTCATCATCTCACCATTACTCCCCACTAAGTTAGTGGGGAGTCCCTTGGACTCCTAATTCATATTCTCTAATTGAATATATAGAGAGCCATGGCTTGTGCCATGGCTACTCCTAATGAGAAATTTTTTGTCTCTTCATCTAATCTTCTTCAACACGTTATCAGCACGTGAGCTCTCGTTCTTGAGCTTCTCCATTTATCCCCTCAAATCACCCTCACCGCGCTTAGGAATCTTGGTTGCTTCGGGGGCTCTCTTTTGCGATGGAGCGTCGCCGCCCCCCTCCCTGTTGGAGGGGGGCCATCCATCGACGCCAAGCGCTGGGGTGGGGGGCCTCCAATCGCCACCCCCTGTTGGAGGTGGCCTTCAATAGAGCCAGCGGATATGAATGGTCTCCCCCAAATGAAACGATTTTGCCTAATTTCGGTACTTCGTTGAGGACGCCCATTTCGGTTACCATTTTCGGAGTTCCTATTGTTCCGCCCACCTGTGCTGTGGTTTGGGATATGATGGGGGGTGTCCACATATACGGCAAGTAGAAGTTTTCTCCCTGCATTTTAGGACCCCACAATCGAAGTCCTCAGATTCATCTTTGCATTTCATGTGCAAATTCAATTGCTATCAATTGTTTGCTTAGGGCCTCGTTCGTATGCTCACAAAAACAATGTGATTATGTTTCTTAGAATTTACCCTGTCATAAATGTTTGTTGGACTGCATGTTGGTTCCATCACTGTGCCAAAATATAACTCGTCTTGTGCATCTTTAGCTTTCCTTCACTGTGCACCACTTTTGTCCCTTGGTGCCTATTTGAAATCACAGTAAAGTGAAGGGGACCATCTTCTCAATAATATCACTTAAAGTGAAGGCCATTCTGTAGTAATTTACAAATTGATGCTTTCAAATAAGGTTCATCTTATATAGCATTTGATTGGTAATGCAGATATCATTCTTTATATTGTATGGTCTGGCCCCCTTAAAGCCCTAATTAAGTTGAGGGGAAGATGATGTATTGGCCTCATCTGATGGGCCTGAAGCCCAGTTATTAACAAAATTGAAAAAAAATTTGGGTATGTTTTTAGCTATCGGACTTACATCCCGCTGCCAGACCGCAGGCCTCTGGCCTGCAGGCCAAATTTTATGTGTAATTCATTATTAATCGCTTTATTTAAAATTGGATAAAATTTATTTTTCGTTTTAATGATTACTAGGATCCTGATACCACTCTGTCGTTAGGTTAGTTATCTAACCTAACGGGTAATGACGTTTTCCCGTGGTCCAAGTACCTTTTTAATGTAAATTTAATATATTCATCCAATAAAATTGACTGCGATGTTGAATAATTGTATTGATTATGCATTTGTGTTTGCGTGGTTGATTTTTATATTGCATGTAG
Source organism: Scilla litardierei (assembly GCA_030789695.1). Classification (NCBI taxonomy): domain Eukaryota; kingdom Viridiplantae; phylum Streptophyta; class Magnoliopsida; order Asparagales; family Asparagaceae; genus Scilla; species Scilla litardierei. The sequence goes on from CM061136.1 coordinate 18,299,013, forward strand.
CATATATAAACTGCGTGGATGTTGTAAATAATTCAGTCTTGTGGTTTGGGATCGGCCATTTTGAGATACACATTTTTATATTCCTCGCTTTCTTTCTCTGTTTTGAGAGATTTTGTAGCGAGGTTATAATGTAAAATGCCAATGACCGGAGCTCAGCCAAATTGAAGATGGAAATGAAATCTGCATTATGTTGGGACCCAAAACGGGTTTCCAAGTTGTATTTTTCATTTTTTTGTATTTCATTTTTTGGACTGTATTCGGGCATTTTTTTTGAACATTTTGTTTCTAAGGGTATCTGGCCGATCCCCACATGACTGTTTATTTACTTTGCGTGAATTTATTATTTATTATTTTTTACAAATATTAAATCATGCGTATTTAATTACATAGATAAATGGAAAAATTGGCAAGCGTCGATTTCGAGGTTCTTGATGCTGCAGGAAAGAATTACCTGAGTTGGCGAGTGGACCTGAAGTTCCACTTGCGTTCGATGGCCCTCCTTGGCTCAATCTTAGCTCCTTCATCGGCCCCAGCAGCGGCCGATGCTTCTGCTAGTAAGGCCCCAGAAGCGGCCCAGTCATCTAGCAGCACCCCTACCACTGTCTCTGATGTAGATAAGGCGAAAGCCATTATCTATATCACGAGACATATAGATCGGACCTTAAAGGCCGAATACCTAACGGTAGAGGACCCAATTGAGTTGAGGACAGCGCTAGAGGCACGTTATAAACCTCAAATTGATGTAATATTACCACGTGTCAGTTATGAGTGGGAAAACCTCAGACTTCAGGACTATAAGTCCGTTGCTGAGTATAACTCTGCACTTCATAATATCACCTCACGCCTGAAGTTGTGCGGTGAAGAAGTGACAGAACAACGCATGTTGTAAAAGACATTTACCTCGTTTCACGAGAACGATGCAATCCTCATGCAGCAGTATCGTGAACGCAACTTCATGAAATTCTCTGATCTGATCTCATGCCTACTTAGGGCAGAGCAGAATCGAGATTTACTGCTAGCCACTCATAATTTACGTCCAGCTGGCACTGCACCTATCCCTGAAGCCCACCACGTTTCTCCCCAGAAGTGGAAAAATAAGAAGAAGGCTGATAATAACCAAGGGAAAGCTATGATGAAGTATGGACTAGGATCAAACCCCCCATCCAACAACAACAATACAAAAAAGAGTAACTTCACATGGAAACAAAAGAGCACTGACCAAGTGTCACTTCCTAAGAAGAACTGGGAGGATAAATGCCATAGATGCGGCATGACTGGCCATTGGTCCAGAATCTGTCGCACTCCTCGCCACCTCCAGGAACTATATCAGGCGAGCCAGAAGTCTCTACCTGAAACAAACTTGGCGGCTGTTCAGCCACCAACGATGTTCACTGCAAAAAAAACAACTTCGAGAATGACGACCTGCTCGATTAAGCTTCATCTTTTATCTATGCATTTAAAATTCAATGTTGCTTCGTCTTTAAATTGCTTAAGTACGAATTTTTATTTTGAATGTCTTTTTATTGACTTAAATAAAATTTTTTTTTACTTATAGATGAAGTATGGAATATTGTGGACAGTGTCTTATTCACTGGTGTAGCATTGATATTGCTCCCACATACAACGAGACTATAAGATGGAAATTCTCCTCTTAAACATATAGGAAATCTCCAATTTTCAAGGATATTCATTTTAACGAAAATAACTTGAAAATTTTGGATAATATATATTGAATATCAATATGTAACTCGTCAAGAGAATGGCCAGAAGACCATCTACTTACGATTTCATTGGACCCCCGTCGGGCCCCTAAAATTACAGATATTCATCCTATAGAAAGCCAACTAGACTGAGCACCAAAAGTGCCTTTCTTTGCCATAGTTTTTAACTCTGGCAAAATGGACTTGGTCATCCTGGATCTGCGATGATGGACGCATCATCAAATGAATCCATTGGAGAACCTGAAGATTCTTCAAAAGGTTGAGTTTCCTTATCCCCCTTTGTCATAAAGGGAAAACTACTAGAGAGACCTTCCCTCCTGAAAGTGGGTTTAGAGTCTCATGGCTTCGTTGAGAGAATACATGGTGACCTTTGCGGGCCTATTCACCCCACAAATGGCCCATTTTCGGTACTTTATTACTGTACTGATATATGCATCTACTAAATGGTCTTATGTGTGCCTTTATATTCACTCGCAACCTATCTTTCTCAAAAGCTTATAATGTGGGTGAATTTACTATACATATCATTCAAGACTTCTATCAAGCAACTGGCATTGAAATTGAACATCCTGCAGCATGTTCAAACTCATAATGGGTTAGCAGAGTCTCTGGTAAAGAGACTCCAATGGATTTCACGTCCATTGTAAAATCGCAGTTGCCGGTTGATGTTTGGGGACCATCACACTCCGCATCGCTTATCACGATACGGCCCGCTTGTTGCCATATCTTATTGCTGATGCTGCTTGCTTATGGTTTACCACCAAGTCTTGATAAATGTAAATTTGATGAGCAAAATCTCATTGAAATAGGCACGCAGTCTAAAGAAGCCTGAAGCTTCTGAGACCATATCAAGAGACAGAAAAGTCCTAATCTCGTTATGATCCGCATACTTTTTCTGTGTGAAGATGAGATCCAGAAGATCCTTCAAATTTAGACTAAAGCACATCAATTGCCGGATAAATTTACGGACAACCAGAAGATTGTTCGTTTACACGTCCCTGCTGCCAACACGCCAGCTAGGATTGACATTCCCAAAAGATGGATGCAATCCACCGGCAGCAGAATTGGCTGTACCTCAATTGAAATGAGGATGCCTGCCAGGTTCAAAATATAAAGTTCCTCAAAAGAGGAAGATCCCTGGATATATTAAACTGATCCATCCACAGGGTGTTGAGCTCAGTCCAGCAACCTCTCCTCTCCTAATTTCCCCTGTAGAGGAAACAACAGGAGAAAAATCATTATATTACGTACGTACTGAAGAGGTCCTGGACAGATATAGCACAGTCGTCGACGACTGTTTTGATTTCGCTATTGCCGTTCAGGTCACTGAATACGACGATGACGTCAACCCACTTTTCTATAGCGTAAACGCATAGATTGGCCAAAGTGGGACGAGGCAATAAGAGTAGAGCTGGACTCACTCTTGAAAAAGCAAAGTCTTGGGACCAATAGTCCATACACCTGAATGTGTAAAACCTGTGGAATATAAGTTGGATTTCATAAGAAATTTAAATGTAGGAAAGGTGATCATTTTCCTACTAAAGCCTAAACTTCTCTGAACAAGCCAATAAATGCAGCTCATGGACGTTGTGACTGCATTCATATACGGCAATATAGATATAGAGATCTATATCCAACTACCAGAAGGGTATACTCTACCCCCAGAGATGATAGAAAGACGTAGAAACGTCTTCTCCATAAAGGCTACAAAGATCATTAGTTGATCTTAAGCAATATTCTGCCCGTATATCTTTTTCGAAAGATCGTTGACAGGATTTGTGATATTCGCCGTTCATGTGGTCGACTTAAAGCAAATAGGATCTCCTGCAGAGACCATTGAGATATCAGATAGCTTTAAGCATACCTTGGAAATGAACATATTTAACACCTTCGTGGTGTAACCCCTTAATATCCTTCATACACCTGGAGTTTATGAAGAATGATGTCCATTTGAAACCTATTAAAAATGGATGCTTATTTATGACACCTTCCAGTCGCTGGAAGAGGGGGAGGACATCCTAGGTCCCGAAGAGCCTAGCTCTAGTGTACTTGTTACACTTCTTTATCTGGCCTACTGCACGTGTCTTTTATAGAACGTCTGCAGTAAAGTTGTTAACCAGATACAGTGTTGTCCTGGAGAGCACCACTAGACCAAGGATAAGCTGCTTCTGCGTAACTTCCAAGGGTCAAGGAATATATATCGCATATGCAGGTTTAAAGATCATCGCGATGACTAAAACACAAAAGGCCGGCCACCTCCTAAATATCTACACATCATCCTCCAATGTCTACATCTTCTGAGAAGCTCATCATCCAAGAAGCAAGTAATGAAAATGCTCAGCCAGGTCCAGCAATACCTTGTAGACACACTGAAGACTGATTCAAAGAATACTTTAGTGGAGTCATTTACCAACTTCGAAGAGCATTCCACTCCAGAGCGCCACTACTTTCCAATAGCCGCTAGATGAGTGAAACTTGTATAGATGAGTGATGATTGTATTTTCTTTCAGAACATGATGGATGTATAGACGAACAGGAGATTATTGTATAGATACATAGGAGATCTGCAAGCCTGAAGCTTGTACAGATCAGGGGGAGTCCCTCGATAGTTGTACTCTTTTCCCTTAAGCTGCTGGTTTTTCCCACTGGGTTTTCCACAGCTAAGGTTTTAACGAGGCAACCACAGTGGCTCTGGATCCTGAAGTATCCACCCTATTAGCATACTGAATCCTGAAGTATTCATATGCTTAACCCAAGGTAATGGAGAGATGAGGGGGAGTGTTATGAGTTGAGGGAGGCTTTTGGCATCCCTCCCCTCATCATCTCACCATTACTCCCCACTAAGTTAGTGGGGAGTCCCTTGGACTCCTAATTCATATTCTCTAATTGAATATATAGAGAGCCATGGCTTGTGCCATGGCTACTCCTAATGAGAAATTTTTTGTCTCTTCATCTAATCTTCTTCAACAATATTAAATAAATTCAAGATTGGGGTGGGGAGGGGGAGGATAGTTTTTTTTATATATTTGTTATACTAGCAATGTATGTTCCCCATGGAAAAAGAACCACTCTATAACATAACCCGAATGTTGTGCATTTGTCACCTACATATTTTATAACCGTCATCTATTGACGGAGGGCCTTATTATATTTTATTTTGTTCATTTGATATGACATGTTTGGTACCTATACAAAGGTAATACACACTTCATGAAATCTTTCAATGTTTTGGATTAACATCCTATGTCATTAGAATTAGATGATGGTTATATAACTGTGTATGTTTGCTATTGTATTTGTTTGCTTCTCATATGTAAATAACCACTGAATATTGATTGTTGTTCACAAAAAATTCAAATTCATGTTACTAATTACACATAAACAACTTCGTATTTGTTAATCCAGTAAATCAATTTTCATCTTTAAAATGCATGCACGTATCTACCGCTTACATATTTCAATTTTCAATTTTACTGTTTACATCCACATAATATTGTTTTGAACCATGTAATTACTTCTGGTTACATATCCTATGCACATAGTTCTGACAATTAATTTTTAGGCGATTGATTATTGTAATTACATGATGAATTGTGTGTGCATAGTTTAGTAAACCAATACTAGAACCACCGTTCCATAAGAAAAATAATTGTGCTTGACATCCTTATCAGTTTATGAGAATGTGTACTTAGCAATTAAAAATATTTATTATTTTAACGTTAATTTTAGCTGAATCATTTGTATGTTGTCATAATTTGAACAGCCGAAAGACTTTTGCATTTCGACTTTCTTCAGACCAACATGCGTCTGGTATGGCATTTGCTAATATAAATCACTATCTTACATACTTTATGTACTATTATTACTCAGCCTTACACTGTACACTTAATTTAGGCATATGTTGATAGTTTCGTAGCAAAAAGCATATTATCTCAATGCAAAAGGAGACATCGTGAACATGAACATAGAAACATATCTCAAGGTACCGATGGCTCAGCCTCACACATTGACATGATTTCTGAACACGATGTTCAACCATTTGCCAGGTTTTTTCCACTTACGTGTACATAAATTTTATTCTTCCCTACTGTATTTTAATTGTATTTAGTTTTGGGTGTACTCTGGGTAGTTCCTTAGCTCAACGCAGAAGGACAGCACGAGAGAAAGAACAAAGAAACATTTCTCGATTTAGGCCTCCTAACATCGTAATCGATATACCTAAGGTAACAGCTTCATCATCAACTTCCCTAATTGAAGAGGTGTATGAGGACCCATCTTCTCGAAATGATACTATTCCTGAACAAGATGCTCCACCTTCTGCCAGGTAATCTATGTTATTATCCGCTTGCATGTACCTAAAATCTACTTTTCTTGAGATATTGTAATTTAATTCTATTCATTTAATGGTTTTACTTTGGTTAGATCTGTAGCTCAATATAGAAGGAGAGAACGAGAAAAAGAACAAAGAAACATTACCCGATTTATCAGTCCTAACAAAATAATCGATATACGTCAAGTAACACCTTCATCATCAACTTCCCTAATTGAAGAGGTGCATGAGGGCTCAGCCTCGCAAATTAATACTATTTCTAAACAAGATGCTCCACCTTCCACCAGGTTATCTATGTTATTATCCACTTGCGTGTACATAAAATCTATTATTCTTGGGATACTGTAATTAGATTGTATTCATTTTTGGTTTTACTTTGGGCAGTTCCTTAGCTCAACGTAGAAGGAGAGAAAGAGAGAAAGAACAAAGATTCATTTCTCCATTCATCACTCCTAACAACATACTCGATATACCTCAATTACCACCTTCATCATTAACTTCCCTAATTGAAGAGGTGCATGAGGGCTCAGCCTCGCGCAATGATACTATTTCTGAACAAGATGTTGAACCTTCTGCCAGGTTATCTATGTTATTATCCACTTGCATGTACATAAAATCAACTATTCTTGAGATATTGTACTGTAATTGTAATTATTTTTTGTTTTAGTTTGGGTAGTTCGTTAGCTCAAAGTAGAAGGGAAGAACACGATAAAGACCAAAGAGGCATTTCTCGATTTATGCATCCTAACATCATACTCGATATACCTCTTATTATTTCCTCATGGTCAGTTTGGATGGGAACCAGAGTTGAAGCAATGGGATCCATCGTGTAATCAATCGTCACATAGACGCCTTACCATGTGTGAGTTTTTTAGCTACCGTCTGTTTGAAAGACATACTGAGTATTCGTCAATTTTGCGAGCTGGCAAATTGTTCCAAGAGTTCATAGTTGATGCTTGGGCAGCAACTGAACAAAATAGTTTGACATTCATCAAACTTAATCAGCAAAAACTCCGTTGAGAACTCGATCAGAGTCTTGCAAATATCAATGCATATGTCAGTGGTGACCAAATTGGCCAGCGGATGATACTTCCTTCTTCTTTCACTGGAAGTGCACGCCACATGTATGAAATTTTTCAAGACTCGAAGGCTATCACACGATATAATCAGCACCCATATATATTTCTAACCATGACTGCAAATCCAAATTGGCCTGAATGCTCTTCTACCTTATCAAAAGTCTATCGATCGTCCCGATTTAGTTGCCCGTGTTTTTGAGTTAAAAAGAAAGGCTTTAATGAAGGATATTGATGCTAAAATGTATTCGGAAGGAAAGTAGTGCATGTCTTCACCGTTGAATTTCAGAAACATGGGCTTCCACACATGCATGCTCTTGTCTTTCTTCATGGTCCAGATAAGATCCATACATGTGATCAAGTGGATAAGATTGTCTGTGCTGAATTTCCTGATCCTTCTCAAGATCCGGAGTTATTCGATACCGTGATGAAAATGTATGGTGCACTGTCCATGTGGTGCTCGAAATCCAAGTTCTTCATGTATGGATAATGGTAAATGTACTAAGAAGTACCTGAGAACTTATATAGATTCAACAACAATGGATCGTGATGGCTATCCTATATATCTTCATCGTAATAATGGACAATATATACTGTAAGGGGTCATCAGTTTGATAACCGAGATGTTGTTCCATACAATATGTATCTTTCTAGACGCTTTAACTGTCATATTAATGTCGAAGTTTGTGCCGGGATAAGATGTGTCAAATACATTCATAAGTACATTTATAAAGGTCATGATCGAACCACAATGGTGTTGGGTGCAGTTGATGAGATCCAGCAATACCTTGATGCAAGATATATTGGACCCCCTAGAGGCGGCTTGGCGATTATTTGAACATCCTTTACATCAGGAGTTACCATCAGTACAAAGATTGATGCTTCATTTGCCAAGGCAACACCATGTTATTTTTGATACAGATGAAGACCACTCTGCAATATGGTCTAGAGCTGAAAATTAGAAGACAACTTTGATTGAATTTTTTTCATGTTGTGCTTTACATGAGTCAGCACATGCTCTCACTTAACCAGAATTTCCTCAAAAGTTTGTTTGGAATAAATCCACAAAGGTCTGGACTCCAAGAAAATCTGGATATTCAATTGGTAGAATGTATTTTGCATCTCCAAACTCTGGTGAACGCTTCTATTTACGGTTGTTACTAACCGTTGTTAGAGGACCAACATCATGGGAAAATTTATGCACTGTCAATAATGTAGAGTACTCTACATTCAAAGCTACATGCGTTGCAAGAGGTCTTCTCGAAGATGATTCAGAATGGAAACAATGTCTTTACAAAGCTTCAATTATGAAAATAAGATATCAATTACGACGACTGTTTAGTATTATTCTTATTGAATGTTCACTGATCGACCCACTTGCATTATGGAATCAATTCTCAATGCAAATTTGTGACGATCTTCAACATAAAATTAATATCATGTTTCCAATTTCTACACCATCTCAATGCCAACTTGAAGATTATGGCTTATTTCTAATCAATGAATTGCTCGAGGAGTATGGTAAGTGTCTATCTAACTTTCCACCGTTGCCACTTCCTACTGGAAATTGGAATGCAATTGTTGGCAATCGATTGTTGCATGAACATCAGGGACTTATAAATATAGCGAAACAATTGGATGCAATGAAAAATGTTGATTGCCTTAATGATGCACAACGTACTTCTTATTCAAAAATTACTTCGTCCGTTTTTGCAAATAAAGGTACTACATTTTTCTTAAGCGGTGGTGCTGGAACTGCAAAGACTTTTCTGTACAATGCTATAGCAACAATGTTGCGCAGTCTAGGAAATATAGTTATCACTGTTGCATCATCTGGTATTGCATCATTACTAATTGGAGGTCAGACTGCACATTCAACATTTCGATCCCTTTAGATGTGCATGATAATTCAGTTTATAATTTTAGTAAACAATCCATACATGCACAATTATTCAGAAAAGCAAAATTGATAATATGGGACGAAGTTCCTATGCAACACCGGCATTGTGTTGAGTCAGTGGATCGATCGTTGAAGGATATTTGTGATAACACTAAAGCATTTGGTGGTATTACTGTTGTTCTTGGTGGGAACTGCCGACAAATCTTGCCAGTCATACCAAACGGGGCTCGAGAAGAAATTGTTGGAGCCTCATTAAGACGATCTGCATTATGGTGCGCTATACAAGTTTTGATCTTGGATCAGAATATGTGTTTGTATAATTCATCCGTTGAAAATAAAAATTTTGCAAAATTTATTTTGGAGGTATTTATTTGAATACTATATGCTTTAAGTAGACATTTTTCTCTTAACTTGCCATGGACTTAATTAATTTCTGCTTATGCATTAGGTCGAGACAAACCCTACAAAAGTGGTTGAGCTTCCCTCCCACATTTTTAGATGCAAGGATTTAAATGAGTTATTATTAAGAATTTATCTGCATCTAGATGTTGAGGGTACGGTGGCTCCTGCATTCCTTACTGAACGAATAATTCTTTCCGCGTGTAATGATGATGTTAATTATATAAATTCTGTCGCATTGCAAATTTATCCTGGTCAATAAATAACATATCTGGCTGTAGACAAACTGGCTGAATCGGAATATATTGATCCTTCCATTATAAACCAGTATCCTAATGAATACATAAACTCGTTGAATCCTCCTGGGTTACCCCCATTTAGACTTGACCTAAAGGTTGGTTGTCCAATTATTTTACTTCAAAATATTGCACCAAAAGATGGTCTATGTAATGGCACTCGACTAATGGTTGTAAGATGTGCATCCCATGTGATTGAAGCTCAAATTTTGAATGGTGATAGAGCCGGTAGTTTGGTTTTTATTCCAAGAATATCTTTGTCACCATCATCTACAGAATTACCTATTCATATGACAAGACGACAGTTTCCTGTTCGTGTAACTTATGACATGACAATTAATAAATCTCAAGGACAATCCGTGAAGTTTGTTGGATTAGACTTGCGTAACCCAGTTTTTAGTCATGGACATCTTTATGTGGCACTTTCTAGATGCACGTCTTTTGACCATGTTAGTGTCCTTCTTCAGTCTGGTTCAAATACCACAGTTAACATTGTTTATCCAAAAATCCGGCTATGAATATCTCTGATGTCTGTTATAAGTAAGTTTTTTAAATTTTTCTTTATATCTTTCTGTTTATTTTATTCATTTAGTAATCTTAAAAATAATTTCGAAATCATTTTGTGTCTATCATGCAGGTATACCATTAGTGTACGATACCGAGCTGCATAATGTGGACAAGCATTGCTATTTGCATACATGTAATAAAATATTAAATATATAGCATGTCATTTTATGATTTTTATATTTTCTTCTAAAATATTGATTTGTATTTTTATACAGATGAATGCTGCTAAGGACCCTTATTTGCGGAAAACTTAAGTCACTAATAATTCTTTTTTCCTATATATTTGATTGCATTTTTTAATTAATCATTTTTTACATATAGGTTAATTTGCTTCAAAACAATAATATAGATGTCACACTACGTGATTATAAGAGAATTTGGTTTGATAAGGTATGCTAGACATTACAGAATTAATCATTTTCATATTAAGATTATTGAAATCAGTAACTATTTACTATTATTATTATCTTCAGAAAGTTGCAAAAAGAATAGTAGAAGCAAATGCGACATCTAATATGGATGCAAAATTAACATGTTTTTCTGAGGTAACATATAAAAAATAAGAATTTTTCACCAAATACATTGTTTTCATTGAACATCATAATAACATTTTTGTTACAGAATTGGAAGATTGTTCTTGCTGAGCTTGATTGGTTACACACACCACGATCATCAACCCTCCAACTGATTACGGTAAATAAAGTCTTAATTTTGTATTATTAATATTAGCAAATAATCTTCATTTCTCTAACAAATTTTTGTTTGTACATTTCCCAGGTTATTGCGCATCCACATAACACTCCATTATGGCTTACGATTGATACTTTTTCTCTTTACAATGTTTTCATGAGGAAGTTTTCTACTGCAGCATGAGGGAGTATTTTACAATCCAAATGAAAATCATCGCATGTAATCTACTAGCGAGATACTTCAGATCTTTTGAGATTTGTATCCTTGGTTCATATCTTCCCATTGTATTCTTCGATATCTTGGAATGTTTTGCCTATAACTATATTGCACAAGAAATGCTATTTCTGTACTAAATTTATGTACTAACTTAATATTTCTGTACTAATAACAAGGACGATTTTTATTTACCCTTTGGGTTGGATTGGAACATCAAAAAAAATTCAAGACCTAAAATGTTACATTTGTTATGAGTTGAGGGAGGCCCTTTGGCTCCCTCCTCATTTATCCCTCCATTTAAACCACCACCCCACTAAGCCTTTAGTGTGTGACTATTGGGCTACGACAATGAGGATGTGAATAAAGGTAGAGTCATGGTGTTTTACCATGGTTACTCATCCCTATTACAAGAAAATTTTGTCTCTCTCTCAACACGTTATCAGCACGTGTCTTCTACAAATTTTGAGCCACTAAAATTATTCTAAATCCCCTCTAAATCAAACTCCTACGCGAAGGAATCTAATTGTTGTTGCGGTCGATCCGTTGCGGTTTTTCCGTTGCGGTTTTTCCGTTGCGGCGTTTCCTAGGTGTTCGGAAGCGGGATTTCTATCTACGGATTTTTCTTATTACGATCGTCCCTAGATCTTTGATCTAGAGGTAATTTTTCGATCACGTAGATACTTACACAATATTGTTAGCTATGATTTTACATAGCTTTTCTTGAGGCTTGTATAAATCTGCAACATCTTGATAAACATCAAAATTAAAAAAACACCCCCATCAAAAACCCTTGAACCCCCCTCCCCCGGGACTCTGTCACGATCCCCCCCCCACCGGGGGTTCACTGCGCCCCCTCGAAGGGAGGGCTCTGTCGTCCGCACCCCCCCCCAGCGGCGGGGGTGGTTCACTGCCCCCCCACCTCCCCACCCCCCACGAAGGGGGGCCTCTGATGTCGTCCGCACCCCCCCCCCCTTGACGACGGGGAGCTCACTGTGCCTCCCCCGAAGGGGGGCCTCTGATTTCGTGATTTTGGCAGGTGGCTTGTCTGCGCCCCCCTGGACGGGGGGGGTCTGCCGTCTGCGTGCCACCCCCCCAAGACGAGGGGGGCTCTCTGTGTGCCGCCGCATGAGAATGGGGAGAACTAGATCTGTAAAATGCTGGGTTTGAGGACTGTTCACATTCCCTTACAAATATCCTAAAAATTTGTTTTTGGGCTTATGTTCAATTGAAATTTTTGAACATTACAGCACATGGGCCTGCAGCCCAATTCTTAATAATAAATTAGTTGGGCTGTTTATTGGGCCTGAAGCCCAGTTCATAAAAATGAAAATAAGTTTTATTTTTCTTGTGGGCATGCAGCCCCAATCAGATTAATAATTAATTTTGTCTTCTAACTTGGGCCAGAAGCCCAGTTAATCAAATCAAATTGCAAATTAATATGATTATTATTTTTGCAATCTGGCCTGCTGACTGCCTCTAGCTCACAAGTATTGCAGATTATGTTCTTTAATCTCCTATTTTTCAATTGTTAAATCCCTTAAACATTGGATATTATGTAAAACATATCTCTTGCATTGTTAATTATTTATGGATTATTAGGATTTTTCAAAATATAATTATCTTAAGGATCCAGCGACCGCTCTGCCGTTAGTCATCTAACCTAACGGTGTATGATGTCTCCCCATGGTCCGAGAGATTATTATATTTTATAATTTCTTTTTCCATATTATATATGCCTGAGTTATATGCGTGGTTGTTTACTTTGTGCCTGTAGCATATTTAAAACTGCGTGGATGTTTATATAAGTTAAAATGTGTTTTTGGGATCGGCCAGTTTGATACCTTTAATTTCCTTGCACTTTTATTTTCTTTTGAGAGAATTTGTAAGTGAGGACTGTATGTATAAATGCCAAAGACCGGTGTACCAACATATGAAGACGGAGGTGAAATTTGCAAAATATAGGGACCCCTTCTGGATTTCCTACTTGTATTTTTCTTTTCTTTATGAACTGTAAATCGGACTTTGGACTTTGTACGTTTTTGGGTATCCAGCTGATCCCCACATTTTACTTATTTTATTCTTTATGCATGAATTTACATTTTTAATTAATTCATGCTTATTTTAAATTGCATAGATAAATGAAAAAATTGGCAAGCGTCGATTTCGAGGTTCTTGATTATGCAGGAAAGAATTACCTGAGTTGGCGAGTGGACCTGAAGTTCCACTTGCGTTCAATGGCCCTCCTTGGCTCAATTTTGGCTCCTTCATCGGCCCCAGCAGCGACCGATGCTTCTGCTAGTAAGGCCCCAGAAGCAGCCCAATCATCTAGCAGCACTCCTACCACTGTCTCTGATGTGGATAAGGCGAAAGCCATTATCTATATCAGGAGACATATAGATCGGACCTTAAAGGTCGAATACCTAACGGTAGAGGACCCAATTGAGTTGTGGACAGCGCTGGAGGCACGGTATAAACATCAAATTGATGTAATATTACTACGTGCCAGTTATGAGTGGAAGAACCTCAGACTTCAGGACTATAAGTCCGTTGCTGAGTATAACTCTGCACTTCATAATATCACCTCACGCCTGAAGTTGTGCGGTGAAGAAGTGACTGAGCATCGCATGTTGGAAAAGACATTTACCTCGTTTCACGAGAAAGATTCAATCCTCATGCAGCAGTATCGTGAATGCAACTTCACGAGGTTCTCTTATTTGATCTCTTAGCTCTTTAGGACAGAGAAGAATAGAGATTTACTGCTTGCCACTCATAATTTGCGTCTTGCTGGTACTGCCCTATTCCTGAAGCCCACCATGTTTCTCCCCAGAAGTGGAAAAACAAGAAGAATGCTAGAAAGAACAAAGAGAAAGCTGTAATGAATCCCGCACGAGGAGAAGCACCCCAGACAAACAACAACAACAAAGGAAAGAGAAACTTCACATGGAAGCGTAAGAACACTGATCAAGTGTCAATTCCTAAGAAGAACTGGAGGATAAATGTCATAGATGTGGCATGACTGGACATTGGTCCAGAAACTGCCGCACTCCTCGCGACCTCCAGGAACTGTATCAGGCGAGCCAGAAGTCTCTGCCTGAAACAAACTTGGCGGCTGTTCAGCCGCAAATGAATTTCACTGCAAAAGACTTCGAGAATGACGACCTGCTCGATTGAGCCCTATCTTTATAACTATGCATTTAAATTTACATGTAGCTTCATCTTTAGTTTGCTTTTGTACGAACTTTTATTTGAATGTCATTTTTCGTTTACTTAAATAAAATTTCGTTTTGCTTTTATAGATGAAGTATGAGTGCCTAGTGGACAGTACCTCGATGCACACAATCCTTCGCGAACATTGCTATTTTAATAGCATAAATAAATATGATGGTCCCGTTATCACAATTTCAGGACTGTCCAAAAATAATCGAAGGATCTGGTGAAGCAATAATATTGCTCCCAAATAACACAAGACTTCAAATAAAGAATGCATTATTCTCTCCTAAATCAAATAGGAATCTCGTAAGTTTCAAGGACATTCGTTTAAACGGATATCACTTAGAAACTGAGATGAAAATAAAGTTGAATATCTGTATGTAACTCGTCAAAAAGATGGTCAGAAGACCATCTGCGAACGATTCAAGGGACTCTCGTCGGGTCTCTACCCTACATACATTCAACCAATAGAAGCCAATATGACTAAGCACCAGACGTGCCCATCATTGCTAGAGTTCCAACTCTGGCACAACAGACTGGGTCATCCTGGATCAGCTATGATGCGACGCATCATCACTGAATCCCGTGGACATAATTTGAAGAACCTAAAGATTCTTCATAAGGGTGACTTTCCTTGTCCCCCTTGTTTCAAGGGAAAACTATTAACGAGACCCTCCCTCCTTAAAGTGGGATTAGAGTCACCTAGCTTCCTTGAGAGAATTCATGGTGACATTTGCAGGCTTATTCACCCCGCAAGTGGAACATTTCGGTACTTCATGGTACTGATTGATGCATCCACTAAATAGTCTTATGTGTGCCTCTTGTCCACCCGCAACCTAGCTTTTCCAAAGCTTTTGGCACAAATAATAAGGTTGAGGGCTCATTTTCCCGATAACCATATCAAGAAACTACGTATTTATAATGCGTGCGAATTCATTTCACAAGTCTTCGAAGACTATTGCCGGGCAACGGGTATTGAAGTTGAACATCCAGTAGCACATGTTCACACCCAGAACGGATTAGCAGAGTCTCTTATAAAGAGATTCCAATGGATTGCACGTCCATTACTTATACAATCCCAGTTGCACGTGGATGCTTGGGGCATGCTATTTTACATACCGCATCACTTATTAGGATAAGGCCCTCTGGAGGTCAAACATTATTCCCGATGCAACTTCCATATGGCACACCTCCGGATATCTCTCATTTGAAAGTGTTTGGTTGTGCGGTATATGTCCCAATAGCACCACCTCAGAGGACCAAAATGGGTGCTCAGCGTCGTCTATGTATCTATATTGGGTTTGATTCACCCTCTATTATCATATACTGAAACCCCTCACAGGGGACGCATTTAAGGCACGTCTTGCTGACTTTGAATTCGATGAGAAAATTTTTCCTAAACTAGGCACACAGTCTAAGAAGCCTGAAGCTACTGAGACCATTACTTGGGACCAGAAGTCTGTGTCCCTATATGATCCGCGTACTAATCTGTGTGAAGATGAGATCTTGAAGATCCTTCACATTCAGAATACAGTACATCTTTTGCCGGATAAGTTCACGGACAACCAGAAAATTGTCCGTTCACACGTCCCTGCTGCTAACACGCCAGCTAGGATTGACATCTCCAAAGAAGGATGCAATCCACCAGCAGCAGAATTAGATGTACCTCAATTGAAAAGAGGATGCCCACCAGGTTCAAAAGATAAAGTTCCTCAAAAAAGGAAGATCCCTGGAGATAATAAGATTATCCCTCCACAGGATGTTGAGTTCAGAACAACTACTTCTCCCCTTCTTATTTCCCATGCAGAGGAAACAATAGGAGAAATATCATTAAATTTTGTACGTACTAGAGAGGTACTAGACAGACATAGCACAGTCGTCGACGATGATTTTGCGTTCGCTATTGCCGTTTACGTCGCTGAATACAACGATGACGTCGAACCACGATCTCTAGCGGAATGTAAACGCAAAGATGATTGGCCAAAGTGGGATGAGACAATAAAAGTAGAGCTGGACTCACTCTTGAAACTCAAAGTCTTTGGACCAGTAGTCCAAACACTAGTAGGTGTTAAACCTGTGGGATATAAGTGGGTTTTCATAAGAAAAACAAATGAAGAAAATGTGATCGTTCTGTAGTGCCCTGTGAAGCTACTGCACATGTACTAGAGGGGGGGTGAATAGTACTTTAAAATAATCAAGAGTGTTATTCCTAATTATTGTGCAAACATACAAACAACAATGCGGAATAGACAACAATCAAATAGTAATAGACAACGCAAACAAATGATGTGACGGGTTCGGATCCACCCAAGTCTCCCCGACTTGTTCCCGGTGATCCTACGTCCCAACCACCCGGATCCCCTCCGGATACCTGAGTTAGAAACCACTAACCGAAGATTTTGCACTATGAAATTCTTGTAGAAAAACCTCTACAAGACCAAATCATACACAATGAACATGTGACTCCCACAACCCGGGATCACACACTTCTCTCACAACCGAGAGAACAATTCAAATATCAAATGCGATGAAATAATGAAACACTTACCACAAAATCCTATACCTTGAGTATACTTACCAAATTAGGGCAAAGAGGGATTTTGAGGAAGAAGATGTCACCAACCCCTAGCTCCAAGAAGATGACCAGCAATGGAAGCCTAGGGTGGAGTTGATGACCTTGATTCAAGCTCCTTGGCTTGGAAGGCTCACAATCAATGAATCTCTCTTTGGAATAAGAGTGAGAGAGAGATTCTAGTGAGCTAGTGAGAAGAGATAGCTTTAGAATGGAGTTGATTTGCTTCTCTTTGATTTCTCTAAAACCCAAAATATGCAGCCTTGGATCCTATGAAAGAAGCCCTCCAAGTATACATAGGATAGAGGACAGAGAGAGGCAAAAACGTTTCAATTAAAGCTCCAACGGCTCTATTCTGAAGCAGACTAGTCGGTCAAAGAAGGATCACTGACCAACTAGTTTATCAACTAGTCGGTCGGTGATTCAACGTGAACCGACTAACGGGTGAACAGGCAATGTGAGAAGTCCAGGCAATATGAACTAGTCGGTCTAAGAAGACTTGCCAACCGACTAGTTTGCCAACTAGTCGGTCGGTGAGTGTTCTTTGACCGACTAAGAGTTGAAATAGTATAGGCTGGATTCAAAGATAGCTAGTCGGTTTAAGAACAAGTTTCAACCGACTAGTTTCACAACTAGTCGGTCGGTCGTTGTTCTTTGACCGACTAACTGTAAACAGTAGCTCAGGCTGAAATCAGGCAATGATAACTAGTCGGTCTGAGAAGGACTCCTAACCGACTAGATCGTCATCTAGTCGGTCGGTGAACCTTCTTGGACCGACTAATTGATCAACAGGGAAAGAGCTGAAATGAGCAAGGACATCTAGTCGGTTCATGAAGAGTTGCCGACCGACTAGATCGTCATCTAGTCGGTTGGTACTTCTACTTGAACCAACTAAGATGCACTAGAAGCCGAGGGAAGAAGCGATAAGCTTCGGGAAAGATTCTAATGGCTTCTATGATAATCCTAGCTCTAAGATATGAGCGAAATGAAGATAATAATGTAAGTCCTACTCAAGGCTTAACATTCTATTCTATGAAGCTAGAAGACAATAAATAATACATGACGAACCGTCTTCAAAACTTCAATCTTCATTCTTCTTGACTTCAATATTGCTCCTTGAGCTTCAACGAATCTTCAGGCACACGATCACGCATATTGAGAAGTCTTGAGACGTCGCTTTTGATATACATATTCTTTTGACGACGATATCTATAACTGCGCTCACAAACAGTTAGTTCGCTATATTTATGTTTGCTCATCATCCAAAACCAAATCCGGGGAATCAATACTCAACATTATCCCCCTTTTTGGTGATGACAAACCAACATAAATAATAATCATTAATAATGATTCAAATGAAATTTACTTACTCCCCCTGCATTGATGACACGTTAGTCTCGTATTAAATATCAATCATACGCATCAAGCAGACGAGGGAAATATAAAATATGAATCCTATTATTGCAATTTAGGATCTAAATCCATTTTATATCTTAACTCCCCCTGAATCTAACATATCAAATTAGATTCATGGTAAATTGCTTTGAATTAACAATTAGCACATTGTCATTATTAATTCTCTCCCCCTTTGGCATTAGCAAAAAGAGCGGGAGGAGATCAACGAAAAGATTACAATGGCTAAAAGTAAAAGCATGATAGTCTAAGAATACGACCACGATCCAAATGACACCTTTGTAAAATACCAAATGTAAAATACCGAAGAAATCAAAGCGTGCCAACGTGACCATAGTCGAAAATCGAAAAACGAAATCATCAAAACTCAAATCAATTTCACTTATTGAGTTATGTAACATACTCTCCAATATCAACATTCTTGGTTAATTTAGTGCATGGAAAACAATTCTATGTGTTCATAAAAGTAAATCTATATAACCAAAATAATCGTCGAGCGACGAAATCAATATCAGAGACATAAATCCAATGAGAATACCAAATATAGCGAATTGATACCAAAAGTAATATGCAAAAGTGTTATGCCAAAAATAGATAGAATCATCATAAAACTATGGCATACACAATTCTAGCACAAAATGACATCAATTGTAATATAGTCTACCAATGGATGCATTCAACACACATGGATACTAATGTAAATCACATGTATGAATATACTTACAACATTAAGCTCCCCCTACGTTGGTGCATCACTTAAGCACCATCAACTCCATTTGAATGAAAAATCCTTTGCAAATCAATGAGTTGGTAGGGTTGGTATCCCATGGTGGATTTAACCTAGAAGACATAATTCTTGGTATCCCAAAAAAACCTTTTGGATCCTATGGGTTAGGCAACAATTTTAACAAACTAAATTCAAATTAACGTAACCCATAGCCCAACTAAATTCAAATTCAATATGAATTTAAGTTTCAAACAGACATGCACATCCAAGACCAATATGCAAATAAAAAGAATAAACCAATTCTTACCACAATTGCTTTGGTACCCATAAAAATGAAATTAAACTTATGGTACCAAGCAATGAAGGGTCAAAGGAAACTAACCCTTCGGAAACCAAGTCCACGAGGACCGTGATTTCCCAACATAATCATCATTCAAAATAATGTCATTAATATACGATTGCACATACATATCCTTAGCATGCATGCTTGTGTTCTTCGGACCCCAAATAGTGTATGTCTTGGGAGTCCTAATCCTATTGGGAGCATGCATACGTTGTTGATGTCTATGTGATGCATGTCGTGGATAAGCATATGACATATGATGAAATGGTGCATGATGATAATTGTTCATATGAGAATGTGGATGAACATATGCATGTGGTGGAACACGTGCATGAGTGTGTCTCACATGGTGTGCACGTGCTCGTGGATGTGGAGCATAAAAATCATCATATGTGCGAACATGTGGGGTAGGATGTGTGTTCCTACGTGGCATGGTATACAAGAAAGCATGACCCTTCTTTGGGGGTCCACCCAAAGTGGGTTTCTTTCCAAATGGGGGTGTGTACCTAGTGGAAGCACCATTGGTAGAAAAACTACCCATGAAGTGTTTACTCCCACTAGTAGAGGCATCGGAAGTTGGCCTAACAAAGGTGGCGGACGATTTCGATGAGTCTCCCATCTTATACCCCAAGCCAATGTGATGATTGGCCGGAAGTAAGTCATTTAGGATATTATCCAAATGGCCCTTACCTTTATTGAATTTATGAATTCGGCCTAATGTGCACTCATACTTCTCGGTGAGAGAATGCATCGAAGCATCCAAGGTGGACACTTGCGATGTGAGTGCACAAACACGTGACTTGAGATTTTTATTCTCAATACTCAAAGTTGAGTTTTGAGACGTCAAATCCGCTATCACATGTTCATTCGAATCCTTTATATGAACATGCTCAAGTTGAGATTTGAGACTTACAATCTCATTTCTCAACCCTTCAACAACGGTGTCGTTGTTGACGATGATAGGTTTAGGCGAGGTTTGAAGACTAGTTAGTTCATTTTTAGTCTTAATAAATCGATTAGCTAATTTAGAAAACTTACACCAAAGTTGTTCATTAGCTAATCTAAGTTCGTCCATTGTTACCTCACCGCCTTCATCCTTGCTTTCCTCGCTATCATCGGAGGAAGTCTCTTGAACACGTTCTTCTCTTCCCATGAAGCACATGTGTGCTTTCTCCGCCTTTTCATCATCCGACTCTCCACTTGAGGAGTCCTCTTCGGAGTCGGTGAATATGCCGACAAGTCCTTTCTTGTGCTTTCTCGACTTGTCGTACTTGGATGCCTTCCACTTCTCCTTGTGTTTGTTGAGAGGACAATCCGGCTTGATATGTCTTGGCTTGTTGCATTTATAACACATGGGAGTAGAAGCATTAGTCGAACCAACTTTAGATTTATTCCTAAAGTTACCTTTTCGGAAGAATCGGTCGAACTTCTTTGCCATCTCGGCCAAAGCTTCCATGTCCAACTCTTCTTCCGATTCTTCATCATCTGAAGATGTAGATGGAGCGGCCTTGTATGCAATCGCCTTTTTCTTTGGCTCTTCTTGCTTCAAGTACGACTTCATGTTTTCTTGCATCTTGAGCTTACTGTCCTTGCGTACCTCATAAGACATCAAGGTACCCATTAGTTGTATGACAGTATACTTACTCATATCGTTACCTTCCTCGATGGCGAAGGTACGCTTTTCCCAACAAGAAGGAAGTCCATCGATGATCTTTGATACTTTCTCCTTTTGGGTGTAGGTTTTTCCAAGAGCCTCCAATTCATTGGTAATGTCTACGAATCGAGCATAATACTATTTCATCTTCTCACCCTGTTACATATGAAATAATTCGAAATCTTTATTTACAATAACAAGTTTGGAGTCTCTTACCCTACTTGTTCCTTCATGCAAGATGAGGAGGGAGTTCCAGATTTGATATGCACTCTTACATGTGCAGATCTTATTGAAGTCTTCGGGCTCCAAGGCGCATTGCAAGGCATTCATTGCCTTGGCATTGCTTACCTCCGCGGTGACCTCCGAGGTAGTCCACTTCGTGAAATCTTCTTCGGCGGGCTCGACATACTCCTTCATCGTGGCTCTCCAAAGTGAAGTAATCCGAAGGAACGTTTCCATCCGGCATTTCCAGTACCCGTAATTGGCACCATTGAAGGAGGGAGGCCTAGTTGAGGATTGCCCTTCCAAAACTGAAGAAGCTCCTTGACGATCCTTGAAGACGTTGTAGTCGTTGTTTGTCATAGCTATTGACCTTGTAGCTTTGAACTCTGGCTCTGATACCAATTGTAGATTGGTATCAGACTATGTAGCTTTGAACCTTGGCTCTGATACCAATTGTAGTGCCATGTGAAGCTACTGTACATGTACTAGAGGGGGGGTGAATAGTACTTTAAAATAATCAAGAGTGTTATTCCTAATTATTATGCAAACATACAAACAACAATGCGGAATAGACAACAATCAACAAGAAATAGACAACGCAAACAAATGATGTAACCGGTTCGGATCCACCCAAGTCTACCCGACTTGTTCTCGGTGATCCTACGTCCCAACCACCCGGATCCCCTCCGGATACCTGAGTTAGAAACCACTAACCCAAGATTTTGCACTATGAAATTCTTGTAGAAAAACCTCTACAAGACCAAATCATACATAATGAACATGTGACTCCCACAATCCGGGATCACACACTTCTCTCACAACCGAGAGAACAATTCAAATATCAAATGCGATGAAATAATGAAACACTTACCACAAAATCCTATGCCTTGAGTATACTTACCAAATTAGGGCAAAGAGGGATTTTGAGGAAGAAGATGTCACCAACCCCTAGCTCCAAGAAGATGACCAGCAATGGAAGCCTAGGGTGGAGTTGATGACCTTGATTCAAGCTCCTTGGCTTGGAAGGCTCACAATCAATGAATCTCTCTTTGGAAATAAGAGTGAGAGAGAGATTCTAGTGAGAAGAGATAGCTTTAGAATGGAGTTGATTTGCTTCTCTTTGATTTCTCTAAAACCCAAAATATGCAGCCTTGGATCCTATGAAAGAACCCCTCCAAGTATATATAGGATAGAGGAAAGAGAGAGGCAAAAACATTTCAATTAAAGCTCCAACGGCTCTATTCTGAAGCAGACTAGTCGGTCAAAGAAGGATCACTGACCGACTAGTTTATCAACTAGTCAGTCGGTGATTCAACGTGAACCGACTAACTGGTGAACAGCCAATATGAGAAGTCCAGGCAATATGAACTAGTCGGTCTAAGAAGACTTGCCAACCGACTAGTTTGCCAACTAGTCGGTCGATGAGTGTTCTTTGACCGACTAAGAGTTCAAATAGTATAGACTGGATTCAAAGACAGCTAGTCGGTTTAAGAATAAGTTTCAATTGACTAGTTTCACAACTAGTCGGTCGGTCGTTGTTCTTTGACCGACTAACTGTAAACAGTAGCTCAGGCTGAAATCAGGCAATGATAACTAGTCGGTCTGAGAAGGATTCCTAACCGACTAGATCGTCATCTAGTCGGTCGGTGAACCTTCTTGGACCGACTAATTGAACAACAGGGAAAGAGCTGAAATGAGCAAGGACATCTAGTCAGTTCATGAAGAGTTACCGACCGACTAGATTGACATCTAGTCGGTTGGTACTTCTACTTGAACCAACTAAGATGCACTAGAAGCCGAGGGAAGAAGCGATAAGCTTCAGGAAAGATTCTAATGGCTTCTATGATAATCCTAGCTCTAAGATATGATCGAAATGAAGATTATAATGTAAGTCCTACTCAAGGCTTAACCTTCTATTCTATGAAGCTAGAAGACAATAAATAATACATGACGAACCATCTTCAAAGCTTCAATATTCATTCTTCTTGACTTCAATATTGCTCCTTGCGCTTCAACGAAGCTTGAGGCACACGATCACGTGTATTAAGAAGTCTTGAGACGTCGCTTTTGATGTACGTATTCTTTTGGCGACGATCTCCATAACTGCGCTCACAAACAGTTAGTTCACTATATTTATGTTTGCTCATCATCCAAAACCAAATCTGGAGAATCAATACTCAACACGTTCGCTACAAGGCACGCCTTGTAGCCCAGGGTTTTTCCCAAAGACCGGAGATTGATTATGAAGATACATATTTCCCGGTCATGGATGCGAACACATTCCGATTTTTAATAAGCCTAACTTCTCTGGAAAGCCTAGAAATGCAGCTCATGGACGTTGTGACTGCATATCTATATGACGATATAGATAAAAAGATCTATATGAGACTTCCTGATGGGTTTAATCTACCCCCAGAGATGAAAGAGATACATCGGGACGTTTTCTCTATAAGGCTGCATAGATCATTATATGGTCTAAAGCAATCGTGCAAAATGTGGTATAACAGACTTAGTGATTTCCTTTCACAGCAAGGATTCATAAATAATGAAGTCTGCCCGTGTATCTTTATCAAAAGAACGAGAACAGGATTCGTCATTATAGCAGTATATGTTGATGACTTAAATCTCATAGGATCTCTTGTAGAGATCAATGAGATATCTGAAAGCCTAAAGCATACTTTTGAAATAAAAGACCTAAGCAAAACAAAGTATTGTCTTGGCTTACAGATTGAACACCTACAAGGTGAAATCCTATTACACCCATCAAATTATACAAAGAAACTTCTGTGCAAGTTTCATATGGATAAATGTCATCCTTTAACTACTCCTATGGTCGTAAGATCACTAGATGTACATAAGGACCCCTTCCAGCCACTGGAAGAGGGGGAGGAGATACTGGGTCCTGAAGTACCCTACCTCAGTGCCATTGGAGCACTTCTATATCTGGCTAACTGTACGCGTCCCGATATAGCGTTTGCAGTTAATCTCCTAGCCAGACACAGTGCATCGCCTACAAAGCGCCACTGGAACGGAGTAAAGCATTTTCTGCGATATCTCCAAGGTTCAATAGATCTGAGACTTTACTACCAGAGAGGTGCCTCCCCCAATTACTTGGTTATGCCGATGCAGGTTACCTTTCAGATCCGCACACGACAAAATCACAGACAGGTTTTTGTTTACCTACGGAGGTACTGCTATCTCCTGGAGATCGGTAAAGCAAACCACAACAGCTACATCATCCAATCATTCAAATCTCATTGTGATACATGAAGCAAGCAGAGAGTGTTATTGGCTATGCTCCATCGTCCAACACATTCTTCACTCCACTCGCCTGAAGACTGGTGATTTGGAGCATACTGTCCTATTTGAAGATAATGCTGTGTGCATTGCTCAACTTCAAAAGGGCTACATCAAGGGTGACATGATGAAGCACATATCTCCCAAGTTTTTCTGGATGCACGAGCTAAAAGAGGACAAGCAGATCGAAGTTCAGCAGATCCAGTCCTGCAACAACTTAGCTGACCTTTTTACTAAGTCTTTGCACAGATGTATTTTTGTAAAGCTTGTAAAGAACATTGGTATGCGACAACTGAAAGATCTACAATCATAAGGCTTGTATAGATCAGGGGGAGTCACTTGTGGGGTGTACTCTTTTTCCTTAAGCTGACGGTTTTTTCCATTGGGTTTTCCGCAGCTAAGGTTTTAACGAGGCAACCACAGTAGCTCAGGATCCAGAAGTATCCACCATACTAGCTTTATGAATCCTGAAGAATTCATAGGCCAAGTCCTAGAGTAATGGATGGATTAGGGTGAGTGTTATTGTAAGGACCCTGTCTATGAGGAAAACACTAGAAGGGGGGTTGAATAGTGTTTATGCAAATTTAAAAGAAATTTACGCCAAATAAAATGCAATCCAACAATTAGTGCGGAATAGAAAAACAACCCAAAAAGAAACACACGCAAACGCAGAGATGTTTCAAGGGTTCGGATTACCCAAGTCAACTCCCGA
The DNA here is from genome assembly GCA_030789695.1 of Scilla litardierei. Taxonomy (NCBI): domain Eukaryota; kingdom Viridiplantae; phylum Streptophyta; class Magnoliopsida; order Asparagales; family Asparagaceae; genus Scilla; species Scilla litardierei. Next base: position 18,324,358 of record CM061136.1, read on the forward strand.
CTTGTTCCCGGTAATCCTACATCCCTACCACCCAGATACCACCGGATACTCAAGTTAGAACCCTAACTTGAGGTTTCCTTAAAGCCCACTTGTAGCAACCCTACAAGTGCAATCGAATACAATCGATGTCCTTGACTCCCACAACCAGGGAGCAAGCAAAACCACTCTCACAACCGAGAGCAAAACTCAAATAACGAAAGTTATGAAATAATGAAAACAACACTTACAATCACCTAAGCCTTGAAGTAGAACTTGAAGGAGGAGTGTGATATGTGTTGAAGAACTCTCTTAGAAGAGAGGAGAAGCCCTTTCTCTTGACTGCACCAATTGCCTAGAAGATCACTCTTTGGTTCTAGGTTGGAGAGCAAGAGAACAAGATTTGGAAAATCCTTAGGGCTTTGGATTTGAGAGCTTTGATCTTTGGAAATGAAAGCTTGAGAGATTTTGCAATGAATGAGTAACCTTCCAATGGAACAGTAAAAGCTCTATTTATAGTTTTCTCAAATCCACAAAACAGTTTAGGCAAAAACCCAATTGGAATCCGTGAGAAAAATCTAAACGGATAAAATCTGAACTCGCGACAGTCGACTGTTGAAAAATCCACAGTCGACTGTTGCACAGTCAGTAAGGGTAGGTGAGAATTCATAATGGTAACGTACTACGTGGACAGTCGACTGATGAAGCAAAGACAGTCAACTGTTAAACCAACAGGCGACTGTAATTTCTTCGACAGGCGACCGGCCGAGAGATGGGTAAGTTAGACTAATACTAGAAATCTCACAAGTAACAGGACAGACGACTGATGCAAAGAACACAGTCGGCTGTTAATCAAAACAGGCGACTGTAAATCCTTAAACAAACGACTGTCAAAAGCCTGAGAAATTTCCAGAGAGCTGAGTCAAAGAAATGACTCACAGACAGACGACTGTTGCAGTATAGACAGTCGACTGATCCAAGAGACAGTCGACTGTATAAACAGCATTAGTCGACTGGCCATAAAAGTAAAATCAAACAGAGTTTGGGCAAAGGATAGACAGGCGACTGATTTACAAAACACAGTCGACTGTCACTTGGACAGGCGTCGGTGAATAGTTCATCAGTAGCATGTGCAAAATAATCAGAGAAGGCCCAAAACTATATTGTAATAGTCTGTGCATAACAGGATACTGTAGAACAAAACACAGTCGACTGTTTTTGAGATAGGCGACTGTAAACTGTTCAGCAGTCGACTGTTATAAACAATCCTAGCACAATCAATAAAGAAATGAATTGGGATCAAAGGACAATTGATCTAATGAAGTCCTATGACTGAATGTAGATGTGTGTGAGTGCTCCATCAAAGTTCTACTTCTAAGCTACATACTAGAAGAGATAAAAGAAAATTACATTGACGAATAATCTCTTCTTTCCATCATATGAGCTTGAAGTCTTAACAGAGCTTCAATCATTATCTACGATCATCCAATTCATGTCATTTGCCTTCAATGAAGTTTGTGAGTCATCCATTGCTAGTAGATCTTCATAAATAGCTTAGGCAATGGATTAACTGCAAAATAGGGGATTAGTCACAAGTATTTATGTTTGCTCATCATTAACACCAAGTAGGGAGAAGTCCAATACTCAACAGTTATGAGTTGATGGAGGCCCTTTGGCTCCCTCCTCATTTATCCATCCATTTACACCCCCCCCCACTAAGCCTTTAGTGGGTGACTCTTGAGCTACGACAATGAGGATGTGAATAAAGGTAGAGCCATGTGTTTTACCATGGTTACTCATTCCTATTGCAAGAGAATTTTGTCTCTCTCTTAACAACATTTTGTTATTATGCTATCATGTAAAATAGTAATTATCATACATTTGAATGAGGCTATTTGCAAATAAAATTACCCTTTGTCTGCAATGGTGATGCTTTTGACTAATTTACTGGTAAATTTCAACTTATAATGGTCGTCTTTCAGAAAAATCAATATTTGCGGAAATATTGACTAAAGTGTAAATGGAAACTTCTGTAATTCTAATTGTGCCTTTTCATATTTTTTTCATCTTCTACTCCTTTGGACCTTTCCCATATTTTTGGATTATGCAATGTATCTTTCGTATGATGTACGGCGCTAATTTGAAATTTTACGAGTACTAAATTTGGAGGGTGCTAAATTTTAGAGTGAAACTAAATTTGAAGGATACTAAATTTTGTAAGGAAGAATTTTGTAAGGAGTTAAATTTCTTTGTATAGTAAATTAATTTGTATCGTAGATGAATTGTCCTACATGGTATCAAATTATGACTAGGACAAATTGTTTAGGAGAGTAGATAGCCCTATGGAGTGTGGGTGAGTGGTTGGGTGTGGAGTTGAGTGTTTTGGTAAAACCCAAACAAAAAAGGCCACCACATTCCCCTTATTTGCAAATTCTCCATTATTTTTTCCTACAACTAAAAGACCACTCATCTTCCCCATATTTACGCGTTTTACATCGCTCTTTTTCTGCTCTGCACCGACGGTTTTTTTGCGCTTTAGTCCCTACTGTTGTGCCCCTGCGACGACTAACCCAGTTTTTCTTTCTGCACATCAATATTGCCCCCCGGGAGACGACATCCATGTCATTCTTGCACCCGGGAGACGACTACCATGTCGTCATTTCCCCCATTTACTGACTGTCCTCCTCGGTTTTGCACCCGGGAAACGACCTTCACTGTGCCCTACGGGCACGGGTTATGCCAATTTGTATCGTAAATGAATCACTTGAATTAAATCTCTTTGTATCGTAAATTATTTGTATCGTAAATGAATCTTCGTCCTACATGGCATCATAAGAAGCTATGAAGAAAGTTTTCGGGAAAGTGGAGAGCCCTATGGCGTGTCGCTTAGTGGTTGGGTGTGTAGTTGAGTGTTTTTGTTGAATCCAAACAAAAGCCCACCACATTCCCCTTATCTGCAAGTTTGCCATTATTTTTTCCTAATACTGAAAGACCGCTCACTTCCCCCTATTTACGAGTTTGTCATCGCTCTTTTTCCGCTTTGCACCGACGTTTTTGGCGCTTTATTCCATACTATTGTGCCCCTGCGACGACTGACCCAGGTTTTCTTTTCGCCGTCAATATTGTCCCCGGGAGCTGACTTCCACGTCATTCTTGCACCCGGGAGACGACTACCTTTCGCCATTTCACCCGTTAACAGACTGTCCTCCTCGGTTTCGCACCCGAGAGACAACCTTCGACGTGCCCTACGGGCATGGGTTATGATTAGTGTGTGTGTGTGTGTGTGTGTGTGTGTGTGTGTGTGTGTGTGAATATGGAGGTGAGCTGACAGCGCAGGAAATTTTTCCTGCGCTGTCAGCGATTTGGGGGGTAGAAACAATTTTTTAAATTTTTTTGTAGTAATTAGATATATTTGTTAACTAGCTCTCTACAAATTTTCAGGTCAATCCAACACGGTTTGAGCCTCCGTTCATCGATTTCAAAAACGTTGCGCAAAACTGTCCAGAATTCTGAGATTTTGGGATTCATGGAGCTTATTCTTTTCAGCATGGGGAAGATGAAAATATTGGATTCACCTAGGGGAGATTCACCAATGACTATAAGTATAGAAATGATGTTCAAGATATGTGGAGAAAGTAATATATATAACGCTCGGTTCACTCTTTGTATGTGCACAACAACTTCAGCAAGGTAATGTAATCTACTCAGTTTGATAACAAAAAGTAAACTAATCTAATCATATCAAATGACAATCATTCATTCAACTTGGAAGTTCAAAGCACATTTCATGCAAAAAGAAATGATAATAGAAAGGCAAAGCAGTACTCCAAGTATAGGTAATCAATGCATGAAGCTTGGTGTGTTTTCTACGAAGAGTATACAATAATAATTCTTAGACTCACTTAATGCTAAAATTTCATTCAAATTCACATAGTAGACGATGGAAGTTCTTTTTCTCAAATGCATAGCAAAGTGTCGCATATGATATCAGAAATGAAAATGATAGCATGGCAAGAAAATACGTGCATGAGAGTACAGCAAACTCCAAGATATGGTCATCACAGGGAATTCATCTCTAGCAAAGAAAGTAAAAGAAATAAGAACGAAAATAAAAAGAACTAACTATACAAATGCAAGTCACTCCAAAAGTAAGAAAACGTGATGCATGGCAAGAAAATGAAAAAGTGAGTGAAAATAGGTGAAAAATAAAGAAGGGTGAAAATAAAGGTAAAAATGAAGAAAATAAAAAGTGCATGTGTGCACTCACTCCCCCAAGCTAAACATCACACTGTCCTTAATGTGCTAAGTGTTGGGAGATGTATTACCTCGAGGCAATTTATCCCTGTGTAATTGTACAAACATCTTGTTCAAAATTACAGTAAGCTGTATGGTAAGTAATTTATCTAAGTTAATTCATAATGTAGTAATCATTAGAAACTTAGGTATAGTCCTGAGACTTAATGCAAGGTCAAACATGTATCGAGATGAGGATCTCGATCATGTAGAAGTGCTTGACCGTCTGTAGCATAAGTCTAGAAACGTTCGTGGTCGTAGATGTTTCGAGAAAATGATATAGAAACATCGGATAGATCATTGTGTCTTTGTCTTCTCCGTGTAGCGGTGACGATGATCTCATGGTCGTTCGACTTGGCGAAGTCATAGACGAGACACCGATGCTCATTAGAGAATAAGTTCACTGAATGACCTAACAAGAGTTTTCATATGGTTATGATTGACCAATCTGTCAATGATAACTTTTAGTGATGATAGGCAAGTTGGTCTTTTGACTTGAGGTCATTGTACGAACCTGTACGTGAATGGTGTCACTTAGATCCATGACCTAGCTTTGAGGCAAGTCCTGTCGAAAGGACTTTAGTTGGGTGACATTTGAAACGTGCGAGGAGAGTAATGACCAAGATAGGATTCGTCTCTCCCGGTCAATGTGAGTTAGTGTCGTAATGTTAATTTGGTCTTTAGTGAAAACTCTGGTCAGAGTATGTTGGAAGAAGTCCAACATTATTTGACTAAAGATCGATGGAGACTAACCGGTTTCAAGCTATTGGGGTTGACAGTTTGACCGTACCCTAGGCTTGAACCAAAACGACATAGTTTTGATGAAGAGACTATAACTACGGTATTCATCACAGACACAGTCAGGGTGGTCCCGACAACACTCATGTCAATGAGTTAACTACATAATTATGATACTGAAATAGGGACGGAACTACTGCTCGTGGTCACTGTCGTTTGGGGCTTCGAGTCGCACCTGTAGTAGGGTTAGGCTGTATGGTCTCACACAGATTGCGACCTTCATCTAGTAATAGGTAGAAATTAGGGAGAATATGTATTTGATGCAAGGGATAGAAAACTACAAAGAGTTTGAAGTTAGCCTCTGCATTAAGGATAAATGATCCTGAGTGCAAGTGGGAGTTTTTAAGCTTAAATATGGACTATTTTGCATATAATGCAAAAAGAATTAAATGTGTTGTAAATTGTTTACGACCACATTTAATGAAATAAACGCGATGAAAAGGTTACCTGGATGACGGGAACGTCCCAGTCTAAACCCAGAATCGAACAGCGTCCAAAACGGACGCCAAATGCACGAGATATGCCCAAAACCACCAAGAAAGCACAAAGGGGCATTGCCCAAACTGGGCTGGGTCAGCCCAAACATATTTGGGTGCCAGGCCAGACCCGGGTGCCTGGTCAGACCTGGGCACCTGGGCCAGGCTCCTTGGGCCTGGGTGCCTAGGACGCCCTGGGCACCAAGCCTAGGCGCCTGGTTCCTGGGTGCCTGGGTAGTGCCCAGGCTGGCTGTTTTTGTGCAGTGGGGCCCACACGGTGGGCCCCACATCTGGGTGCAGAAACCCTAGACTTGTGCAAATTTTTAACGGCTCAATTTTTTTTAGAAAAACTAGCTTTAAGCTGATCTTTGGATGATCAATTGAGGGGTCAAATGGACTCGGATTGACTCGCCGTTTTTTTCCTACGCATTCACCGTTCAGCGCTCTTCGATTTGATATCTTGTATCAAATGTGAAGCTCAACGGTAAAGGAGTTAAAATTCATGAAAGTTTGGTCTTTATGAAAGGCAACCTAACTTGAATTATTTAACTCCAAATATTTAGTCCCACATTGGAAGTGGAGTAAAGGGGAGGGGTCAGCCGCCTATACAAATAGGGGCATGCCCCTTCCTCTAAACTCGTCCTAAGCTCTAGATCTGAGCGGCTCCCAAAAGTTTGGAGCATGCTCAGATCTAAGCTTAAAATAAATTTTCCTCTCCCTATATTTCTCCCTTGCTCCTGAAGGGCTCTAGCAAAGCTATGAAGGGGCTCGGATTCGATCTGAAGTCTTGACGGAGGATCCACTCAAGTGAAACTTTCTTCGGTGTGTGGTTGGCTTAGAGACAAGGGGATTTCTTACATCGGGACGCAGTGCAGTTCGGGAAGCAGTTCGGATCGGGACCAGGAGCGGCTCGGGAAGTGGTCCAGCTTGGGAAGGGGAGCGGCTTGGGACGCGGTTCAGTACACCTTGTCAGTGCAAGCAAGGTTTCGGGTATGTAGTTTAATTAAGTATTGTATTTATAATATTGCAGTAGCTTAGATCTATTTTGGGGTGGTCAGACCCATCTCAAGATAGTAGAGATTCTGGCTAGGGTCTTGATATCCTTAGGGCTTGCATGTTAAATAGTTTAACAGTTGTTTTCCGCTGCATGTTTTTTGCCTCTATTATCCGTTCGACGTAGGACGTGCATAGATTTATGCCCTAAGGGTCTCTCAAAACCCATCAGTGGTATCATAGCCCAGGTCTGCATCTGATCTAAGGACTATAGTATTTATAAATGCAAGTATGATTTTTTAAATACATAAAAGATCTGTTTTAACTTCATGTGATAAATGTTAAAAATGGAACAAACAAGTTTTTTTAGATGCTTTATATTTTATGTGATAAAAAATTTTAGCATAAAAAATTTAATTTGATAATTCTTAACATATGTTCATGCAATAAAATTATACGATAATTTTTGAATATGAAAGCTGTAAAATTTTATTAGATAAAATTTTGTATGTTTGAATTATGCTTAAAATTTTAATTTGATAATTTTTAAAAAAAACATAAAGTTCATGTATTAAAATTATGCGATAATTTTTGAACATGAAACAATTAATTTTATTAGATAAAATTTTTATGTTTTTAAAAGTATGCTTTAAATTTATATGATAAATTTGCATGTTATGTTTGTTAGAAACATAAAATTAATTATGTGATAATTATGAACTTATTCATATGATGTTATTAAGTTGTAATGGATATATTTTATTCTTGCTTATTTGATAACACAAGAAAAGCCTTGTTAGATTAGCCATTAAAAACCGTCTAATAATTATAAGATAATTTTTAGATTGCTTCAGCTAGGATTTAAAATCTTTTTAAATGCATAATAGGCGATTAGGATAGCACCTCTATAAATGATTCCTTATAGTTGATAAGGACTTAATAAAAGTTATTAACAAATCCTAATTAATTTTGAATTATAGGATTCACTAGTTGATAGGATTAACAAGTTCTAATAAAAGCCTTTTAGTCTATGGCACGCATATAAAAATGATAAGTTTCATTCAATGGACCATGATCCGGTCAATGTGCTTGGCTAAGTTTGTTGGATCACCCTAGCTAGACTGGGGATAAGTGATCCTGGCTTAGTCAATTCACTGGCCGTATTCCGTTGGGCTGCAATGACGCAAATCATGATTATATGACACCCTGGATTATATCTAAGTCAATTACGTTAAAAATCTTTTTCAAGATTAGCAGTAGCCCTCCTTGTTTTAAAGATTGGCAACTGTAGGTTCTTTGTTATAGTTGTTGAGCACACTCAAGCTATGACATAGACACTTTATGGAAACCAACCTCTCAATACATGAGATGAAGTCTAGACTTGACCCAAACCGTCGTGTCGTGAATACACCGAGTGCCGATGTAAGTTAAGCTAGACACGAAAATAAGGGTCCGACTAGACTAGTCATTGTGATTTGGATGAGCACACTCATGATCATAAGTGGCTAGGGGTTAAAACCAATAAGAGAGTCATATATGATATGATTGATGAAGAGTCATCTACCAATTGCAGAGTCAAGCAATTTGTTGAGCACAATTAATGTTGTGAGACTCAGGGTGGTTGGATCTCTTACCCATTAATTTAATTAAATCGTTCAATATTAAGGCTTAAAATGATCGCAAAAATTAGTGAGAGGATATAGTTAGATAAAAGCCATTCTATTTATATTTAATATTGAACATATTCTAAACTAGGGTAGTTCTATATTTACCAATAGAATCAAAAACGTAATATTCTAAGAGAATAAGTTAACTAGTCAAAATAGTTGATTAATGGAATATCAACTCAAATTCTAATTGATAGACTAAACTATGTTCTCTTTGACATTAAAATGACCTTCTTAATCACAGACTTAAGGGACGACGATTTCCTTAAGCTCTGAGTCCAACAAATAAATGCACGCTACATGTCACTCGCCTACTGATGTTCAAAAGCATGTTTCTTTATACAATTTGTTGAGTCAACTCAAGGTTGTATGGAAAACGGTTTCGATCCGCAAGGTTCGAAAATTCGATCAAATTGTTTGAATCGAATATGAGTGCATGAGCGATACAAGACCATGTATCCAAATCAGATCTTGAGTCAAGCAACTTGTTGAGTCAACTCAAGGTTGTGAAGCTCAAGTGTTTAGATACGTTAGGTGCTTGTACAGCTAATAATTTGTTGAGACACGTAATATCTAAATGAGATTTAGAAAAAGAAAGAAGGCACTAAGGAAAGTCAATTGAGAAAGATAGTTTTATTTATCATTAGTAAAGGCATAAGTATGAGGAACTGAAAATGTGACATATTTGATGTCACGGTTTCAGGATAACCGTTATACAATATATATAGATTATCTACGTGTTGGAAAAAGGAACAATTGTCGTTTCTTGGATCATGTAGGACGTCAAACACATTTTTTGACGAATGTCGTCACCTTGCTTATGAAGCAATGTTTTATGTAATTAATTTGTATAATGATAATGTATTAAATGTTAATACATGAATAAGCAAGATAATAACAAAACTTATATGGCAAAATAGACTAGGCTATACCAAATAGACTAAGATTCACAGGTCACATAAAGAGGGGTCTGACCTCTCGTATTATGAAGTCTGCTGACACTTGTGAATCTTGTCTCAAAGGTATGGTGTCCCAACACCTTCTGTGAGACAGTGGGAAAATGAGTTGGAGAACTCACTGTCTTATACATACGGATGTATTTAAACCTAAGACTAAATTAGCCTAGATGAGTTATACGTATTTTATTACGACACGTGTTCTTGATGAAACACAAGTCTGATAAAATAGAGAACAAAATGACATAAGTGTTTGAACGGATTCGATCAAATCGAAGAGTCAAATACTTAGCTGTATAAATCTTGCGTAAATTAAAAAATAAATTAAAAGAAAATGTGGTTTTCTCTCAGGTCAAGTCTCTTAACACATCGATGTGTTAGAGAGCATGAATCACACTTTGTTAGACATGGTGCGATGCATGGCAAGTGACTCTGAGTTACAATCCTCCCTTTGGGTTAAGTCCCAGATAGTAATGCCTAGGTTTTGATAAAGGTTCTATGAGGATCTTATTAATAAGATATTCATTAAATCAATCGTTAGGAAGTTAAAGGATTACTCGAGTCTCGTGAGACGAAGAGTCGAGTTAGACATCATAATTGATGATGACTTAGTTAAACTTCTAGGATGCAATTCGGAGTAGGGACTCTGATTAATAACTTGATGCAATCAAAAATGGTCTGTGCACGTAAATAAAGTATGGACTTTAGTTTATGTGACCAAAAGAAAATGTTTCTTATTGACTACAAGTAAATCTTCAAGACAGAAGATTGGTGTAGAAAGAAAATAGTGAAGTGCAAATTATGTTGGCTGAGAACGGTTTTCATCCTAACTCCTATAAACGGATTGTGATGAAACTGTCTTGCCAACAGATTTGTATAGATCTACTCGGACCGAACTCGATGTAAATGCTCATGATGACCTTGAAAACTGGATCATTCATTTATAGTCTGTTTTCTACATATGATTTAGAAGAACAAACTTATATGAATTGGCCAAAGAGTTTTCAAGGTCAGTGGGAGCGAATAAAATACATGCAAGGCTTCAAAAGGCTGGACATATGTTTTGACAAAGTAGTCAAAGAGTTTGACACTTTATCTGGAAAGAATATGTATCGTCTAAAATGACTGGTAACTTATTTTAAAGTATTATCGTAAGGTACGATGAGCTGGATGAGATTCGGGAAAATTAAATATAATGGATTCCGAGGGACCAAGAGAATTTTTTGGATGAGATTCAAATGTATGGTCTAAGATAAACATAGAAACCCCTTTAAGTCTATACAGTGGACGTTTTAGCAGATCCACTCACAAAGGCTCTACCACATGAAGTCTGGAAAGACTTATGTGTAAATGTGGTATGAGATACCAGGATAAATAGGCCTGAGTGCAAGTGGGAGATGTTGAGAGATGTATGCTCTCGAGGCAATTTATCTTAGTGTAATTGTACAAACATCTTATTCAAAATTACAGTAAGCTGTATGGTAAGTAATTTATCTAAGTTAATTCATAATGTAGTAATCCATAGAAACTTAGGTATAGTCCTGAGCCTTAATGTAAGGTCAAACATGTATCGAGATGAGGATCTCGATCAAGTAGAAGTGCTTGACCATCTGTAGCATAAGTCTAGAAACGTTCGTGGTCGTAGATGTTTCGAGAAAAGGATATCGAAACATCGGATAGATCATTGTGTCTTTGTCTTCATCGTGTAGTTGTGACGATGATCTCATGGTGGTTCGACTTGGCGAAGTCGGAGACGAGACACATGTGCTCATTGGAGAATGAGTTCACTGAACGACCCAACAAGAGTTGTCATATGGTTATGATTCACCAATCTGTCAATGACAATTCTTAATGATGATAGGAAAGTTGGTCTTTTGACTTGAGGTCATTGTACGAACCTGAACGTGAACGGTGTCACTTAGATCATTGACCTAGCTTCGAGCAAGGCCTGTCGAAAGGTCTTTGGTTGGGTGACATTTGAAACGTGCGAGGAGTGTAATGACCAAGATAGGATTCGTCTCTCCCGATCAATGTGAGTTAGTGTCATAGTGTTAGTTTGGTCTTTAGTGAAAACACTTGCCAGAGTATGTTAGAAGATGCCCAACATTATTTGACTAAAGATCGATGGAGACTAATCGGTTTCAAGCTATTGGGGTTGACAGTTTGACCGTACCTTAAGCTTGAACCAAAACGACATAGTTTTGACGAATAGACTATAACTTTGGTATTCATCACGGACACAGTCAGGGTGGTCCCGACAACACTCATGTCAATGAGTTAACGACATAAGTATGATACTGAAACAGGGACGGCAGCTGCTGCTCGTGGTCACTGCCTTATGGGGCTTCAAGTCCCACCTGTAGTAGGGTCAGGCTATAGGGTCACACACAGAGTGGTCACACACAGGGTGTGACCTTCGTCTAGTAATAGGTAGAAATTAGGGAGAATATGCATTTGATGCAAGGGATAGAAAACTACAAAAAGTTTGCAGTTAGTCTCTGCATTCAGGATAAATGATCTTGAGTGCAAGTAGGAGTATTTAAGCTTAGATAGGGACTATTTTTCACAAGATGCAAACTGAGTTAAATGTGACGTAAATTGTTTACGACCACATTTAATGAAATAAACGCGAGGAAAAGGTTACTTGGATGACGGAAACGTTCTGGTCTAAACCCATTTTGAACGACATCCAAAACGGACGACAAATGCACGAGATATGCCCAAAACCATCAAGAAAGCACAAAGTGGCCTTACCCATGCCCAAACTGGGTATGGGTGTCACGCCCCGCTTCCCAAAAAGGACGGAGGCGAAGCGTGACTAAGGCCCGCTTAGGCCGGGGCTGAGAGCCCAGACCCAATAAGCGTCTGTGGTATTCCAAAACGAAGGAAACAGGTCCCTGCAAGTTAGTACGGAACAACAAAAGTACTGAAAGGAAAGAGCATATCATTTCATTTTATTCCAAATAAAACATACAAAGTACGGAAAGTCTAAAACGCCCGAAGGGCTACAACTGCAGAAAAAGAAACTACCGGTGCAAGCACCCAACCTAGTCAAGAAAACAAATGGTGCTACGCACCCAAACTAAACTGAGAAAGAAACTCTGGATCAGCAACTGGAGACCTCTAACTCTGGTCCTCCTCTGGGTCGTACTCCGGATCAACGTCCTCCCGCTCTCCGTCTGTTGGCAAGTCCGCCTTGTCGACGTACTCTGGCTCAACACCTGACGTACAGCACCAAAAGAAGGAACTGTACGTCAGGTAAGGTCTACAAAAAGGGTTAGACCAAACTACAAGTGTATCAACTTTTAGACAACGATTTTCTGGTTGATTAGCATGCTAGGGTTATAACTGAGTAACAAAAGAAGTAACGCAGCAGGAAAGTAAAGCGCAACAAGTAGTAGTCGTAGTGTGCGCTACCAACTACGGGACTAACCTACAGGTGTCATGACAAGTCGGGACGTGACGGAACAAGACGAGACAAGACAAGTGAGACACGAAAGGGTTCACGCCTTACGGTTCGAGGGTGATCAGACCCTCTTGCCGTGCGCACACTCAATCCAACCCCAAACCCCAAGGAAGACAATACAAGACAAACAGTACAAGGGATCACTCGCTCTAGCTTGGCGAGTGCCCTATTACCCGCAGGCTGTGTATCCGTACAAGGGATCACTCTCTCTAGCTTGGAGAGTGCCCTATTGCCCGCAGGCTGTGAATCTGTACAAGGGATCACTCGAAGAGTGCCCTATTGCCCGCAGGCTGTGCAAGAAGGAACGAGACGTGACAAGACAGGAATGGTTATTCTAGGGTGTCCACACAAGCACACACACATGATAGCCCTACGATATCAAAAGTTATTGTTGTCGGGCTCAGACTTCGTCATCAAGTCTGAGCCGTCAGGAGTCATCTCGGACGCTATCATTTCACGTCCGGTTCTTTTTGTTCACAGTTATCAATTCTAACCAACTAAGGCCTAAGCACGGCCAAAAGTGCAAGTGGATACACTTGCCTGCGATGGCAAGTGTGTCGTCCTCTCGAAGCGTCTCGTCCAAGCGTCTCATCCGCGGAAGTCCGTCTGAAATATCGCCACGGCGACAGCGTCAGGTCTCAATTTCATCAAATCCTATTAGGGTTCGTTTCTAGGTTATCGGGACTATCCTATACGTCAAAAATCACTTTTTCGATGTTTCAGCCTAATCGACGATCTAATCCTATGTGCACAGTCAACAAAGTCCATTCGTCGATTTTCTAAGTTCGTACAACGTTTTACTGGTGCTGGAAAATAAATTTTAGTTCAAGTTGTCGATTTTTAGTTTATGGTTCAGTCAGCTATTGTAGGGGTTTCTACGAGTTTCGAGGAACCAACCTTAACCGGAGTTTGTCGTAGAATGGAAGTCGTGTCTGAACGGAGAACTCCTCAGCTTCAGATCTGGTCCTCGCACGATTCCCCAAAAGTTGAAACTTGCGACGAAGGCCTACGACGTGTCGTAACGTCGTAGACGGCAAATCCGCGAAGTAGCACACCCAAGTGGGGCCCACAGCAGTGCTAGGGGTCAATGGGGGACCCACAACACCTCTGGAGAACTTGGGGGCCCCACCACAGGAGTTGGTGTGGGAGATTCAATGTTGCGACGAACAGCCGTCGGTCGGACACTAGCCGCTGCGGGGGCTTGGCTCGGTCAGACACTGCGGGCGGCCTGTGCAGCGCAGCGGGGTGCGATGCGGGGTCTGCAGCGTCGGTCGCAGCGGTCGGATGCGGGGGATCTCATCGGTCGGGCGCTGAGGCGGGGGTTGCAACTGTGCGGGGTGCGAAGCGGAGCGGGGTGCGGAGCGGGCCTTCGGTCAGACCGATGGGGCGGGTCGGTCAGGCGCTTGACGATGCGGGCGATGGTGCAGCGGTGCGAGCGAAGCGGCTGTGCGGGGGAAATCTCTCGGTCAGACCGAGAGATGGCCTCGGTCGGAGCGGGCGACAGCGGGGGGCGTTGCAACGGAGCGCTGCAAGCGGCGATGCGAAGCAGAGCGCCGGTCGTGCACGGGAAATGCGGGGGCGGCGGTCGGTCGTGCACGGGGGCGGCTGTCGCAACGTTGCGACGAACTTAGGGAAGGTGTTTTTGACGGCTAGGGTTTGTGTGATACGGAAATTAGCTAGCCTAGGGCTAATATAAATAAGAAAGAGGGTTAGGGCTAGATCTAGGGTTTAGGGGATTAATAAAATAATTAAAAATGATTTATTTAAAACAAATATCTTTTCTCTCCCTCACGCAAAGTTGGGTGCGGCCAAAAATTCTGAAATTTGGTCAAAAAATTCTTTAAAGCGTTATTATAATATAGGAATTTTTTTATAATTAAAACACTTATAAAAATTGGTTTTAAAATTATTTAAAACTTTCTTTAAAATGGAAAATAGGTCAAATTAAGCCCAAAAATTGTAAAATAAATATTGAGGTGTTCGGGGCAACGAAAGAAAGAGAGTGGAGAAGACGGTTCTAAATTTCGACGTCGAGAGACGAAACTAAAAATAGAAACGTCTCGCGTCAAAACATAAAGTCGCGACGTCACATCAAATAAGGTAGTATCGCGGAAGAACGACTCGAGATATGTCGTTCCCAAGTTGTTCCACAATCTAATACTTTCAGAGACGATCACGACAACATATCACACAATAATGTTCAAAATCAAATAGAGTCTAAAATAAACACGTGCACGATCAAGAGCACGTGCACAAAGAAAGTACGATCGGAAACCGACCGTTACATCCTCCCCAACTTAGAAATGATTCCGTCCTCGGAATCAACATCAAGCATCGCTGGGGAAAAGATGCGGGAAGCGCTCTCTCATCTCATCCTCACGCTCCCAGGTGGACTCTCCAGGTGATCCGTGACGCCACATCACTCTCACCAGGTCGACTATCTTATTCCTCAACTGCTTCTGTCGACGGTCCAAGATCTGCACAGGCTGCTGGTCATATGTCAGGTCCGGGCGAACCGTAATCTCTGAGAAATCGACCATGTGCGACGGATCACTGACGTACAGACGTAGCTGAGATACGTGGAATACGTCGTGAACACCCTCCAAAGATGGTGGCAGAGCAAGGCGGTAGGCCACTGCTCCCACACGCTCTAGCACATCAAAATGCCCAATATACCTCGAACTCAGCTTTTCCTTCTTCCCAAAATGAATAACTCCGCGGTTCGGAGAAATCTTCAGGAAGACGTGATCTCCAGGCTGAAACTCCAAGGGTCTCCTCTTGGCATCTACCCAATGCTTGAAGCGATCCTGTGCAACTCTAAGCTTTTCCCTGATGTCCCTCACGACATCCACAGCTTCCACTATCATCTCTGGACCTAACAGCTCCCGATCTCTAATGTCATCCCAGCTCAGTGGCGATCGACATTTCCTTCCATATAAGGCAGCAAACGGCGCCATGCCAATGCTCGCCTGGTAGCTGTTGTTATATGAAAACTCCACTAAGTGAAGATGGTCCTCCCATGATCCCTTCAAATCGAGCGTACAAGCTCGCAGCATATCCTCCAGAATCTGAATAGTCCTCTCGGACTGGCCATCAGTCTGCGGGTAGTACGCCGTGCTGAAACTCAGACTCGTACCCAAATTCTCCTGCAGACTTCTCCAGAACTGAGATGTGAACATCGTGTCTCGGTCAGACACAATGCTCACGGAGACTCCATGTGTCACGCCCCGCTTCCCAAAAATGTGGAGGCGAGACGTGCGAAGGTCCGCTCAGACGTGGAGCTATGAAGCTGCAGTCAGATAAACGTATAAAATTCAATTGGCAGGTCCTTGCAACGCAATACGAAACAACGATAATAATAATGAAATGGGACAATAAGCAATTTATTAAATCTCAGAATATCCATAAAATAAATTACAATATCACAGAAAAGCCACCAGGCTCAAAAGGAAAAGCTAAGGCCCATACATGGCCAACAAAGTACAACATAAAGCAAAGGTGCCACGCACCGACAACTAACAGCAAGCCTAAACAAAGGAAGAGAACACAAGCGGTCTCTAAGACTAGTCACCAATGACCACAAACTCCTCCTCGGCAACCATAGGCTCAGCGCCAGCAAACACTACGTCCTCTCCAACGAACTCTGGCTCAGGATCTAACATGTGTCACCCAAAAGAGAAAGGGGCACATGTCAGCAAGTCTAAAAAGACTTGGGCAAGAAAACTGAAAGGAAAGTAAACTAACACCCTAGCAGTTATAGTATGATGCATAGCATGACAAGTTTAGTATGTGAGTAACAAATAAGGTAAGGTGCAAGTATCGAGTAACAAGTAGCAAGTATGGCATGGATGACAGTTTTAGTATGAGTGTGCAAGCAAGACATGGTATAACATAAAGTACAAGTGAACAATTATCATGGCATGACAGGAGTAGCCAAGCTACTAACATTCTCAATCTTTTCACTAGTCACGTTTTCAAGTTATTTGTAGATGTTTACGCCTTACAGATGAACTGTTGGACATTCACACTGATGGCCGCTTAACACTACCCCAGAACCCAGAGTTTACGCCTTACAACTGAAGTTGCTGATCGGGCAGACTCCCAGTTGATTGGCAGCTTAACCCTTACCCCTCCCACACGTAAACAAGCCAGGGTCCCTGCACACGATGCTCAGTAAATGAGCCAGGGTTGCCCCGCACAAGAGCTTGTTTTTAGGTTCACAATTTGGCGTAGGGTTGTGCCCGCTAAAAGCAGGTGCCTAGCCGGAAACAAGTAGATCGGGCATTGGCTATCGACCAACACACGTGGCCCGCTTCTGGAACACGAGCCAGGAAACACAAGTATTGTAGCGTGTGCTACGAATGCGACATTCAACATGAATAGCATGGCATGGCATGTAGTAAGGCGTACAGGTAAGGAATTAAACATGGCAGTTTAATATGCATGAGCAACAAGTTAAAAGGGTTGGACCTAGCTTCGTTGTTAAGCTAGATCAATTGAGGTGACGGATCTAATTTCGTTGTCAAACTAGATCAAATAGGCGTCTAGGCAGCTATCATTTCACTGTCTAGTCTCTTTTACGCTACGGTACAAAAGTGGCCTAAAACATGGCCTAAAACCCTAGGAGGCAAGTTTCACTTGCCTGGCACCAAGGATGACGATCAACGAGGCACGTCGCACAAAAATCTAATCTGCGGGAACGGAATCGCTGCCATGGCAAAACAACATCAGAACAATATCTCTAATATCCATTTTATTATTAGGGTTTCAATAAAATCACAATGAGGATTATGAGAATATAAAAGGATCGAACACTACCGTATAGAAGTAGAAGATCGATGCCGAGCAAGCACGGCGACGGAAGAACGATCCGAAGAACTATGGCTCAGATCTGGAAATGGGGAGAAAATCTGGAGAAATGGGATTTGGGGGTTTTGGGGGGTTGGAGGCGGCCTAAAGCATGAAGGCAGGCCTAAATGGAGAGGGAGAGGGGCTCTTGAGGAAGGACGAAGGGCTAGAGGAAGGTTGGGGGAGATCAGAGGTCTAGGGGAAGGAAATTGGCCAAGGGAAGTGAAAGAAAGAAAAGAAAACGATCGGGCGTATTTATAGGAAAATTGCGGTGGCCGCCCAAAAATTAGGGTTTCTGCGTGACTTAGTCGGTCAACGAAGGGTGGCTAACCGACTAGTTTGGGAACTAGTCGGTCGGTCGTTCAACTGTGACCGACTAAAACCAAACAGCGAAAGAAGGAAGAAATCTGGGAAGTGAATTAGTCGGTCTGTGAAGGCCCGTCGACCGACTAGTTTGAGACCTAGTCGGTCGGTGAGTGTTCATGGACCGACTAACGATAAACAGTAACTTAGGTAAAATTTATCAAAGGAACTAGTCGGTCTGAGAGCAAGTTCTGACCGACTAGTTTCACATCTAGTCGGTCGGTGGTTGTTCTTAGACCGACTAAGAGTAAACAGTACTCCTGAATAATTGATTCAATGAACTAGTCGGTTTGAGAAGAGTTCCTGGCCGACTAGATCTCAATCTAGTCGGTTGGTCCCCCTTCTCGAACCAACTAAGGTGCACGAAAAGTGCCGAATTGAAGCGCGAAGCTTCGGGAATATTCCTACGGCTTCTAGGATCAACCTATCTCTAAGATATGAGCGATTTGAAGTTCGTCATGAGTGACTTACTCCAAGATCAACGATTCTAAGGAAGAAGCTAGAAAATCACAACGAAACGAACGAAAACGAAAGCTACGGAGACGAAAACCACACACAAGGAGAAAATCCACCAAGACATATATATATTATATCGATAACACTAATATAGAAAAACCAGTCGTTACATCCTCCCCAACTTAGAATAAAGTCCGTCCTCGGACTTTTTAACATATCTAGTCGCTCTAGTAACTACCCCAATCATATCACATTCAATCAGGTATAGTTATTACAAGTGCTTATATTCGCACTAGGTAATCAAACATTAACACTACTAGCATGCATCATCCACGCACATCATACTCTTATACCTATCATAGCCATTCATACTCATACATGTATCTCAATCATATATATACATACATCCCTTATGTAGCTATTACTTACCTAGCACAAAACAATAGTCCATATACTCACAACCAATTAAATAGTTCACACCAGTAAATACCATCGTAATACTCTACGTTAGGTAGCTACCTATGAACAAGGCAATAAGAATACACTACTCCATATATATCCTAGTATACATCCAATACCAAACACGTCAACACACGTAATCACACCACACCATCTAAACTCAAGGTATTATATTTAATATACTTCCACCATCATTATAATTTCACAATTTATTGCCATTCCAATACATGCAAATATTTCACTATAACTTCACATCACATACGGCCCTATAATTATACCCACGACACGCCACACATATTATAGTCACCAAAACTTATAACTAAGCACATACTTACCCGTGCATGGTGCACACCCACACACGCTAACATTTCATTCATATTTACCAATCATACGATTATAAACTCAGTACATCGACACACTTAGTTTTAGCTAGCACATATATATATTCAGTAGGCAAGCCCCCTAATAAATAACTATACCACAAGACCAACACCTATAACTATATACTGGTTTAGTGACCTACAATCATGTGCGTAACACAACCGGACACAAACAATCCAAACATTATACATACATCATCCATCACTATACACCAACCACATACAAATACACCAACGTACATAGAGTATACCCACTCAAGCTTGAGTGAGACTCAAAATCATAGCAGAATAATTCCATATACATAACACAGCATCCATACATATACCAATACTATCTAATGCATACACGTCTACCAACATAACCATATACATATCAAAATGTCAAACACCCTTAATATTTAATCAGGTAATACCACATATTTCGATCACTTCATATACCATGATAATATTACAAACATCAGCACACCTATAATTACAATACTCTCCCTAATAAATGCTGTCATTGTATAGTCACATACATGTATCATATATATTCATACCATATCCATCCATCTATAATTGGCACATCAATACACTTACTTCATCCATTAGTTAAGATATGCAGTAGTCGGGTGTACCTCATGGTATACACGCATACGACATCTCATAAAAACAAGTAATACCAATCAAACAATTATAATCCTACTATCATATGTATATCACACGTATACTCATGCAGCTAATACATAACTACCTACACACAACATACCAATACCAACCACAAACAACTTCATATGCATCATGAAATTTAATACACTACGACGACACATCAAATTACACTAATGGGGCACACCAAACTATATTAAGGTTGACACAGGCGACGACAAGCTCTATTGGCTAGACAAAAGGAAAGCAACTGAAATCAAAAGCGTAACGAATAGAAGGATCGAAAAGCATGAGAACGGTCGTGTAATGATGTAATGATGCTCCATTAGGATACATGGAAAATAGTGTGTAAAAGATATAAGTTAAAACGAAGAGTACGAAACCGGTCGATAAAATGAGTCGTTCGAAATAAGTTTGAGTCGAATATATATAATAATAGGAAATGGTTTATTTAGCTTATATAAAGCTATCACGAGTAAAAGTAAATCATTTACACGAACATATAGGGCATATGTTAGAAAATGTTATGCGGCAGTAGTTTAAAAATTTTGGAAAAAGTTTCGAGATTCAAGGAACGAAATCAGATCAAATATAGTGTGGGGAATTTAAGCTCATGCCAAATGTTTTTCCAAGTTTTAAAACTGAAGAGAAATTCCAATAAACCGTATTGAAAGTACTTTTTAGAGAATCCGGGTTCGCCAGCAGAAACTGATTTATACAAGGGTCTTAACACACGAGCACAACGAACATAGTACTGATATATAAAAATAATTGTAGTTCTATTTTAGAAATCCTTTTTAGAAATTCGTATGATGAATGGAAAGGTAATAACATCTTAGTAGTATGGAAGTAAGTGGGAGGATATATATATATAGAATTATTAAATTGGTAATAAAGCTTTAAAACCGAATTATGGAGGGTCTAGATTAGGAAATAGTTTCGAAAAGTAATTTTACGAAAATCTAAACTAGGGAAACCGTTGAGCATAAAATCGACTTGCTGAAAACTGAAGTCACATGTGACTTAAAAGGTATATAAGAAGTAAGCACGATGCGGTATTCGAATAAGTTTTAATGGCATAAGTAAGAAAAGAAAATTATAATTCGGGTTAGGAAAAACAGAAGTACGGTTCAGAATAAAATTGGTATATGAAAAGGGGCAAGACATTTATATCGATATGAAAATATAGGTTGAAAAATATTATAAACTAATAATCAAAAATCTCGACAAAAGTTTCAATATTTAGAAAAGAACAAATAAATTTAAGTCGCGAAAGAGTATGAAATCTAATATATATATTAAAAGTTTTCGAACAAATTTAAACTTAGCGAAAGAGGAACATCGAAAATACTTTTAGGGGAAACAAGGATTTGCCACAAGAACGGGTTGGTATAAAGACTTTGAAGTACGGGTACTACAAACTTATAATTAGTATATATATTCATAAATCAATTGGAGTTCTATTTATCTTGAAGGAAGTATTTTAAAGTACATATGGTAAATAGCTAAAATGAATTTCACAATTTAGAAAAGGTGGTATATTGAATTATTGAAATAGTACTAAAGTTTAAAATCAAGTGCGGACGATATATGTTAGAAAAATAGTTTCGAGATAGTAATTTAAAATTACGACTAAATAGTCTTCAAAATCTAAGAATGACTTTTAGCTCAAATGGAAGTAATGGAAATATATTGAAAGAAGGTTTAAAATAAAATCTAAATCGAGTGGAAACTTTTAATAAGGAAAATTTGAAAACGACTTTGGAAGAATCAAGATTTGCAACGGAAAAGATTTGAAAGGTCAACGATAATAGTAAGGAGGGGATCATGTGAATCGAGGGCAATGAATATGGTTGTGTGAGGCATGCACCTAAATTACGATTCAAGAAAACTATGATGAAAACCCACGGTCAGTAACACAGAAGTGTAGTGACCAGGAAAAGATTGAATTAGAGGGTTCTAATCATCGGTTGACTAAAGGTCAAGAAAACTTAACACTGGGGCTTCCTAATGGCTAGAGTATATTAGAGGCATCAGGGAAGGTTCTAAGAGAATCGAGATCATGTTCTGTTGGACCCGAAATCGATGAACCCAAGCGAACGGCTAAAGAAATCCTAGGAATCTATCATGGTCAGAGCTAGACATGAACCACTAAGGTAACTCTTAAGACTATCATATCAATCACTAGCATGGAGTCTAACAAACAATCAGGGGCCTCTAACTAGCAAGCACAAACTTCTAACTAAGTCTCACTATAGTCCTGACCTAATGGATTTCCTACCAAGCTGGGACAGGTGCTCTAACACGTCTACCAGCCACCTAAGACATAGGAACGCTAAAAACCTAGACTCCGGGCTTATAATTTGGATGTTCTAATTTATTTAATGGACATTCTATAATTATTATCGTTGTTCCGATAGCTCGCATTTGCAAATGGACCTGCATGGGCCACCAATAAAACCTGTCACGCTCCTCTTCCCAAAAATGTGGAGGCGAGACGTGAGAAGGTTCGCTCAGACGTGGAGCTGTGAAGCTGCAGTCTGATAAGCGTATAAAATTCAATTGGCAGGTCCTTGCCACGCAATATGAAACAACGATAATAATAATGAAATGAGAAAATAAGCAATTTATTAAATCTCAGAATATCCATAAAATAAATTACAATATCACAGAAAAGCCACCATGCTCTAAAGGAAAAGCTAAGGCCCATACATGGCCAACAAAGTACAACATACAAGCAAAGGTGCCACGCACCGACAACTAACAGCAAGCCTAAACAAAGGAAGAGAACACAAGCAGTCTCTAAGACTAGTCACCAATGACAACAAACTCCTCCTCGACAACCATTGGCTCAGCGCCAGCAAACACTACGTCCTCTCCAACGAACTCTGGCTCAGGATCTAACATGTGTCACCCAAAAGAGAGAGGGGCACATGTCAGCAAGTCTAAAAAGACTTGGGCAAGGAAACTGAAAGGAAAGTAAACTAACACCATAGCAGTTATAGTATGATGCATAGCATGACAAGTTTAGTATGTGAGTAACAAATAAGGTAAGGTGCAAGTATCGAGTAACAAGTAGCAAGTATGGCATGGATGACAGTTTTAGTATGAGTGTGCAAGCAAGACATGGTATAACATCAAGTACAAGTGAACAATTATCATGGCATGACAGGAGTAGCCAAGCTACTAACATTCTCAATCTTTTCACTAGTCACGTTTTCAAGTTATTTGTAGATGTTTACGCCTTACAGATGAACTGTTGGACATTCACACTGATTGGCCGCTTAACACTACCCCAGAACCCAGAGTTTACGCCTTACAACTGAAGTTGCTGATCGGGCAGACTCCCAGTTGATTGGCCGCTTAACCCTTACCCCTCCCACACGTAAACAAGCCAGGGTCCCTGCACACGATACTCAGTAAATGAGCCAGGGTTGCCCCGCACAAGAGCTTATTTTTAGGTTCACAATTTGGCGTAGGGTTGTGCCCGCTAAAAGCAGGTGCCTAGCCGGAAACAAGTAGATCGGGCATTGGCTATCGACCAACACATGTGGCCCGCTTCTGGAACACGAGCCAGGAAACACAAGTATTGTAGCGTGTGCTACGAATGCGACATTCAACATGAATAGCATGGCATGGCATGTAGTAAGGCGTACAGGTAAGGAATTAAACATGGCAGTTTAATATGCATGAGCAACAAGTTAAAAGGGTTGGACCTAGCTTCGTTGTCAAGCTAGATCAATTGAGGTGACGGATCTAGTTTTGTTGTCAAACTAGATCAAATAGGCGTCTAGGCAGCTATCATTTCACTGTCTAGTCTCTTTTACGCTACGGTACAAAAGTGGCCTAAAACATGGCCTAAAACCCTAGGAGGCAAGTTTCACTTGCCTGGCACCAAGGATGACGATCAACGAGGCACGTCGCACAAAAATCTAATCTACGGGAACGGAATCGCTGCCATGGCAAAACAACATCAGAACAATATCTCTAATATCCATTTTATTATTAGGGTTTCAATAAAATCACAATGAGGATTATGAGAATATAAAAGGATCGAACACTACCGTATAGAAGTAGAAGATCGATGCCGAGCAAGCACGGCGACGGAAGAACGATCCGAAGAACTATGGCTCAGATCTGGAAATGGGGAGAAAATCTGGAGAAATGGGATTTGGGGGTTTTTGGGGGTTGGAGGCGGCCTAAAGCATGAAGGTCGACCTAAATGGAGAGGGAGAGGGGCTCTTGAGGAAGGAGGAAGGGCTAGAGGAAGGTTGGGGGAGATCAGAGGTCTAGGGGAAGGAAAATGGCCAAGGGAAGTGAAAGAAAGAAAAGAAAATGATCGCGCGTATTTATAGGAAAACTGCGGCGGCCGCCCAAAAATTAGGGTTTCTGGGTGACTTAGTCGGTCAACGAAGGGTGGCTGACCGACTAGTTTGGGAACTAGTCGGTCGGTCGTTCAACTGTGACCGACTAAAACCAAACAGCGAAAGAAGGAAGAAATCTGGGAAGTGAATTAGTCGGTCTGTGAAGGCCCGTCGACCGACTAGTTTGAGACCTAGTCGGTCGGTGAGTGTTCATGGACCGACTAACGATAAACAGTAACTTAGGTAAAATTTATCAAAGGAACTAGTCGGTCTGAGAGCAAGTTCTGACCGACTAGTTTCACATCTAGTCGGTCGGTGGTTGTTCTTAGACCGACTAAGAGTAAACAGTAACTCCTGAATAATTGATTCAATGAACTAGTCGGTTTGAGAAGAGTTCCTGACCGACTAGATCTCAATCTAGTCGGTTGGTCCCCCTTCTCGAACCAACTAAGGTGCACGAAAAGTGCCGAATTGAAGCGCGAAGCTTCGGGAATATTCCTACGGCTTCTAGGATCAACCTATCTCTAAGATATGAGCGATTTGAAGTTCGTCATGAGTGACTTACTCCAAGATCAACGATTCTAAGGAAGAAGCTAGAAAATCACAACGAAACGAACGAAAACGAAAGCTACGGAGACGAAATCCACACACAAGGAGAAAATCCACCAAGACATATATATATTATATCGATAACACTAATATAGAAAAACCAGTCATTACACCATGCAAGCGTACAATCTCCTGCATGTACACGGTCTACGTTACAACCAACTCAAGAGGAAATTAAAAGAGAAGTAAAAAGAAATTTACCTCCAGATATTTCCTCGCCAAAGCTTCCATAGACTGGCCCACTCGGAATGGGATAAAGTGCGCAGACTTGGTCAACCGATCTACGATCACCCAAACTACGTCGTTCTGCCTCGGGGTCCGAGGTAAACCAGTCACGAAGTCCATCGTAATGTGTTACCACTTCCACTCTGGAATAGGAAGCGGTTGCAGCAACCCAGCAGTACGATAGTGCTCAGCCTTCACCTGTTGGCATATCAAACACTTGGCATCGCTCCGTGCCACACTTCTCTTCATGACAATCCACCAGTAGTTCAGACGGAGGTCCTTATACATCTTGGTGCCTCCAGGATGTATAGAATATGGTGAGCTATGAGCCTCGCTCAACAGCTCCTCATGAATATCACCTGCAGGTACACAGAGTCTGCTGCCGTACCGCAGCGAACCATCCTCATGAATCACGAACTCCGTCCGTAGTCCAGCTTCAACCTGCCTCCTGATCCTCTGCAGTTTCGGATCTCCTGCATGTGCTGCCTTGATCCGATCCACGATCGTGGACTGAATCTGCAAATTCATGAATGAATGAACTACACCAGGTAGGACAACCTCCAGATCCATCTCTCTCAGCTCCTGCTGAATCCTCCAGTCAGCAGTATGCATCATCGCAGTAGGAAGTCTACTCAAGGCATCCGGCACTACGTTCACCTTCCCCGGATAATACTGCAAATCAATCTCGTAGTCAGCCATGAGCTCTAACCATCGCCTCTGGCGCATGTTGAGCTCCTTCTGCGTAAAGATGTACTTCAAGCTCTTGTGATCGGTGAAAATCTTCACACTCTCACCTAGCAAGAAGTGCCTCCAAATCTTCAGTGCTAAAATCACTGCTGCCAACTCCAGATCGTGCGTCGGGTAATTCTTCTCATGAGTCCTCAATTGACGAGAACCGTACACGACCACGTGGCCATGCTGATGCAAGACGCATCCTAGGCCCTTCCCTGATGCATCACAATAAACTTCGAAGCCTCCGCTTCGATCCGGTACTGTCAACACCGGTGCCGTGGTCAATCTCTCCTTCAAGATACTGAAGGCCTCTTCACAAGCATCTAACCAAAGAAACTCCACGTCCTTCATCGTCAGCTTCGTCATCGGCTCCGCAATCTTCGAGAAATCCTTGATGAACCGCCGGTAATAGCCTGCTAAACCAAGGAAGCTCCTGATGTCTGACGCTGTCTACAGAGTCAGCCAATCTCTGACTGCTCTGACCTTCTCCGGATCCACAGATATGCCATCACCAGACACCACGTGTCCCAGGAATGCGACTCTGTCCAGTCAGAACTCGCACTTGTTATACTTGGCATAAAGCTTGTGTCGCCTCAGCGTCTTTAGCACTGTCCTCAGATGACAGCTGTGCTCCTCATCAGGCTTCGAATAAATAAGAATGTCATCAATGAAGATAACGACAAACTTATCTAGGAAGTCGTAGAAAATCAATTTCATCAAATTCATGAACACAGCTGGAGCATTGGTCACGCTAAACGGCATGACCACGAACTCATAATGTCCGTACTTCGTCCGAAAAGCTGTCTTCGGAACATCATCCTTCTTCACCTTCAACTGATGGTACCCGCTCCTCAAGTCCAACTACGAGAAGACTCTCGAACCTCCAAGCTGATCAAAGATATCGTCGATGCGCGGCAGCAGATACTTATTCTTCACTGTGACAGCATTCAATCCTCGATAGTCCATGCACATCCTGCGGGACCCATCCTTCTTCTTCACGAGCAAAACTGGTGCACCCCATGGTGACACACTAGGGTGGATGAAACCCTTCTGTAGCAACTCATCTAACTGCTTCCGCAGCTCCTCGAGCTCAGCGGGAGCCATACAGTACGGCGCCTTCGATATCGGCTGCACTCCCGGCATAAGATCAATACCGAAATCTAGAGCTCTGTCGGGTGGCAGACCCGAGATATCCTCCGGGAAGACGTCGTCGAAGTCTCTGACGACTGCTGGTCGCTC
The DNA here is from genome assembly GCA_030789695.1 of Scilla litardierei. Taxonomy (NCBI): domain Eukaryota; kingdom Viridiplantae; phylum Streptophyta; class Magnoliopsida; order Asparagales; family Asparagaceae; genus Scilla; species Scilla litardierei. The sequence goes on from CM061136.1 coordinate 18,351,303, forward strand.
GATCTCCATCTCCATCTGCATGGCTGTAATAATCGGCACCTCCGGCTTGGCCCGAAATCTGATGGGCCCAAGCGACTCATCTCTGCTACAGAACTCGAACTCCGGATGGCCTGGAATCCGGAACACCACCCTCTTGCTGTAACAGTCGATCGAGGTGTGGAAATCTCCCAACCAATCGATGCCAAGAACGACATCGAAGTGTGGCAGATCGTGGACAATGAAATCTGCAAAGAGCTCGTGTCCACTGACCACCAAAGAAATCGATCGACATCCCAAATTCACTGTCACCACTCTGTTCCCTGTGGTGATGTCTCAACACTTAGGGAGTGTATGGGTGGGAATGGAGTGCTTTGTTACAAACCTCCGGGATATGATGCACATAGATGCACCGAAGTCGAACAAAGCCAAGGCTAGGTGAGAGGACACTAGAATGGTGCCTAAGATATAAATGACTACGGTCAAACCAAGCTACTCTAACAAACAAGTCAACAAACAACACAAATAATAAGGTCTAAACTATGAAATGAAAGACTAGGATCAAGAGTTACCTGCAATAACTCCATCCAGCTCCTCAGTCTCAACAGCTGTCATGGTATACGCCGGCCTCTGGGGCTGTGCTGCTCTCTGAAACATCTGCCTCTGTGGCGCCAAAGGTGGTCCAAGAACAGCAGGTCCTCTCTGAACTGGAGCTGGCGCTCTCATCTGCATCGGGGCTGGCGCTCCAACTACAGCATGACGAGCTCTCGGACAATCCCTCGCAGCATGCGAGGCATCTCCACAAACTAAGCATAGCCCCATCTTCTTCCTGCAGGTGGCCTGAACATGTCCAGGCCTTCCGCAGAAGTGGCACGGGCCCTTGCCCTGAATCTGAACTGGTGCTCCAGGCCTCTTGAATGGTACTGTCTGAACTGGCCTCATCGCTGGCCTAGCAGGTGGCCGGTACTGCTCCATGGGACGCTTCCCTTTATCAGCTGGAGGGTCAGGCAGAAGATTTATGAGCTCATGATTCTTTGCAGCATCTAGCACCTCCCTCATAGTCGAGAAACTCGCCGAAGACATAGAAGCCTGAATCTTCAGACGCAGTCCCTGACGAAAGTGATCGGCTCGCTTCTCCTCCTTCCTCACCATATGCGGGGCAAAACGACTCAGCATCTCGAACTCAGCTTCATACTCCTCGACAGTCATATCCCCCTGCTTCAGATCTATAAACTTGCTCAGCAGCTCCCTCCTAGCAGACTTGGTGAAATACTTGTCCTTGAACATCGATCTGAAGGTCTTCCACCCCACTGTCTTCTCAAGACGCCTCTCCTCGATACGCCACCAGTTCCTTGCATTCTCCATCAGCTGCATCTTCGCTATCTCCACTCGGGTATCGTCAGGAATCTTCGCAGCAACTAACTTCTCCTCCGTGCTCTGGATCCACTCGTCAGCAGCTAGGGGTCCCTCCTTCCCCGAAAATGTCCTCGGCTGGAGCTCATTGAACTGCTTCACTCCTGGAGCAGCTCGTGGGGCAGGCGGAGGTGGTGGTGGTGGAACTGGAACAGCCTGGGCAGCACGCTGGGACTGCTGAACCAACTGATGCTGAACATCCAGCATCTCCCTCATCACACCCAGAAACTGACGGAAGTCTCCGCTCTGGTCCTCTGGAACTCCATCGCATGAGTTCACCGATCGGGTAACGCGTCGTCCTGCCATCCTATTGACAGAAACACAGAGGTTAGACTCGTACGATTACTGGATGATAATAAAATGAATTTCAATACATCGATTGTTCCGTATTTGCAGAAGGAGGGGACCTGCATGGGCCACCACTAAAACCTGTCACGCCCCGTTTCCCAAAAAGGACGGAGGCGAAGCGTGACTAAGGCCCGCTTAGGCCGGGGCTGAGAGCCCAGACCCAATAAGCAGCTGGGGCTTTGCTCGGTCAGACACTGCGGTCGGACACTAGCCCGGTCAGAAACTGACGGAAGTCTCCACTCAAGGCATGCTGTGAATTTGTATCGCCACGGCGACAGCCTTGCGATGAAGGCTTAACCACATGAGTTGGCATCAATGTTGCGACGAATAGCCATCGGTCGGACACTAGCCGCTGTGGGGGCTTGGCTCGGTCAGACACTGCGGGCGGCCTGTGCAGCGCAGCGGGGTGCGATGCGGGGTCTGCAGGGTCGGTCGCAGCGGTCGGATGCGGGGGATCTCGTCGGTCGGGCGCTGAGGCTGGGGTTGCAATGGTGCGGGGTGCGGAGCGGAGTGGGGTGCGGAGCGGGCCTTCGGTCAGACCGACGGGGCGGGTCGGTCTGGCGCTTGGCGATGCGGGCGATGGTGCAGCGGTGCGGGCGAAGCGGCTGTGCGGGGGAAATCTCTCAGTCAGACCGAGAGATGGCCTCGGTCGGAGCGGGCGACAGCGGGGGGCGTTGTAACTGAGCGCTGCAAGCGGCGATGTGGAGCGGAGCGCCGGTCGTGCACGGGAAATGCGGGGGGCGGCGGTCGGTCGTGCACGGGGGCGGCTGTCGCAACGTTGCGACGAACTTAGGGAAGGTGTTTTTGACGGCTAGGGTTTGTGTGATGCGGAAATTAGCTAGCCTAGGGCTAATATAAATAGGAAAGAGGGTTAGGGCTAGATCTAGGGTTTAGTTGATTAATAAAATAATTAAAAATGATTTATTTAAAACAAATATCTTTTCTCTCCCTCACGCAAAGTTGGGTGTGGCCAAAAATTCTGAAATTTGGTCAAAAAATTCTTTAAAGCATTATTATAATATAGGAATTTTTTTATAATTAAAACACTTATAAAAATTGGTTTTAAAATTATTTAAAACTTTCTTTAAAATGGAAAATAGGTCAAATTAAGCCCAAAAATTGTAAAATAAATATTGGGGTGTTCGGGGCGATGAAGGAAAGAGAGTGGAGAAGACGGTTCTAAATTTCGATGTCGAGAGACGAAACTAAAAATAGAAACGTCTCGCGTCAAAACAAAAAGTCGCGACGTCACATCAAATAAGGTAGTATCGCGGAAGAACGACTCGAGATATGTCGTTCCCAAGTTGTTCCACAATCTAATACTTTCAGAGACGATCACATCAACATATCACACAATAATATTCAAAATCAAATAGAGTCTAAAATAAACACGTGCACGATCAAGAGCACGTGCACAAAGAAAGTACGATCGGAAACCGACCGTTACAGTGGGTCAGCCCAAACAGATCTCGGCGCGGGGCCAGACCTGGGCGCCTGGCCCAGGCACCATGGGCACCTGGCCCAGGCGCCCTGGGCCTGGGCGCCCTGGGCGCCTTGGGCGCTAGGCCCACGTGCCTGGCACCTAGGTGCCTGGCCCAGGCTGGCTGTTTTTGTGCAGTGGGGCCCACACGGTGGGCCCCACATCTGGGTGCAGAAACCCTAGACTTGTGCGGATTTTTAACTGCTCGGTTTTTTAGAAAAACTAGCTTCAGGCTAATCTTTGGATGATCAATTGAGGGGGTTAAACGGACTCGGATTGACTCGCCGTTTTTTCCTACGCGTTCACCGTTCAGTGCTCTTCGATTTGATAACTTGTATCAAATGTGAAGCTCAACGGTGATGGAGTTAAAATTCATGGAAGTTTGGCCTTTATGAAAGGCAAACTAACTTGAATTATTTAACTCCAAATATTTAGTCCCACATCGAAAGTGGAGTAAAGGGGAGGGGTCAACTGCCTATATAAATAGGAGCCTGGCTCCTTCCTCTAAACTCGTCCCAAGCTCTAGATCTGAGCGGCTCCCAAAAGTTTGGAGCACGCTCGGATCTAAGCTTAAAATAAATTTTCCTTTCCCTATATTTCTCCCTTGCTCCTGAAGGGCTCTAGCAAAGCCATGAAGGGGCTCGGATTCGAACCAAAGTCTTGACGGAGGATCCACTCAAGTGAAACTTTCTTCGGCGCATGGTTGGCTTAGTGTCAAGGGGGTTGCTTTTCTCGGGACGCGGTGCTGTTTGGGAAGCGGTTCAGCTCGGGACCAGGAGCGGCTCGGAAAGTGGTCCAGCTCGGGACGTGAGCGGCTTGGGACGTGGTTCAGTACACCTTTCCAGTGCAAGCAAGGTTCCTGGTATGTAGTTTAATTAAGCATAGTATTTATAATATTGCAATAGCTTAGATCTATCTTGGGGTGGTCAGACCCACCGCAAGATAGTAGAGATACTGGCTAGGGTCTTGATATCCTTAGGGCTTGCATGTTAAATAGTTTAACAATTGTTTTCCGCTGCATGTTTTTTGCCTCTATCGTCCGTCCAATGTAGGATGGGCTTAGATTTATGCCCTAGGGTCCCTTAAAACCCATCACTAAGTATGGCACTAGACGCATAAGATATAGGGGTGGGCGTGGATGCATGCGTGATGCAAAATAAAGGGAAAATAAAGAAAGTAAAATATGGCATGATATATACAGAAGATGAATGCAACAGGAATGCAAATGATGGATGATAAATGCAACGTGAACATAAAATATGGGTCAGAAGTGCAAACGATCCCCCAAACTTATATATATATATACACACACACACACACACACATATATACATATATATATAATAGTGCCCTGCAAAAAGTGATCAAAACATGTGGGCATGCAAAATGATGGCAAAATGATGGGGCGAGAGGTGGAGCAAAAAATATGGCACGCATCAAGTGTATGTGCCTAGACTGGTGGTGGAGCGCCATCACCTCCCTGTGGTAGGGCGGTGGTGGTGGTGGTGCAGGTTGGTGTGGAGGTGGTGGTGGCTGCTACAGGCGAGCTAAGATCTGGTTCAGGGTGACCTGAATATCAGGGATCATAACAACGCAGGTCTGCATGGAGCTGACGGTAGCGGCGGGAGCCCTAATATCCACTCTGAGTCTACTCACGACCCCCTCAACAGCACGGAGCTACTGGACAAGGGTATCAGGAGTGGGAGCAGAGGGTCGTGCAGGTGGATGACGGGGCTGTCGCACACGGCCACCATAGACGAGTGGGGCCACTAGTGAGTGAGGCTACAGGGCAGTGCTCACTAAAATACGCTCAGCCTCAGTGGAAGGCTGAGACACAGGAATGCTCTCAGAAGTATGAGCAGCAGCAGAGGAGAATGAGGCGGGCAGAGAGGTCATGGACATAGATGTGAGGACAGACGTCACGACACTTTCGGTGAAAACGATGGCCGTGGAGACAGACAGGTCAACGGCTGGGGAGGTCGTGAAAGCAGCAGAGAATGACTCCCCAAGGGTCAAAAAATCGGGTGAGGATAGGGTCTCGGTAGCTGCAAAGGAGGAAGGCTCGCCTCTCTCAAAGGCTATGGGGGCGGTGCTCTCAAGGCTCATGAAGGAAATGGGATCAATACTCAGTGGCACAGAGGTAGTGGTGGGGACAAAACACCAACAGACGAGCTCTCTGCACAAGCAGATGTGGGGACAAATGTGCCGGGCTCGGGAATCAGATCAGGGGCAGGCTATGTAATGGGGATCTCTGGGGCTAGAGGGCTGAGAAGGGGCTCCTGTTGAGCACCATCGGGCTCGAGTACGTAGGCAGCTGAGATGAGGAGCTCCATCTCTGGTCTCCACACCCCACATGCGGGTCCAATGTGGGTCCAAGCAGGGCTCGAAAGCACCATATAATCTGCTAAAACGGACCTTGTAGCCAAACCAAGTAGCGCTGTCCGTGAGGACGCATCATCCTCATACGGGCCATAACATCTAAAGATAGTGAAGTGGGGCCTGAAGGTCGAGGCAAGCCGGTAGGAATCTCAATCCCACACATGGGAGCTAGCAGGGTAATCAGACTGTCGTAACAAATCGTCGTCCTGGCGGTGACATAGGAAAAGATGCGGTCAAGATACCAGCTAGCTATGTCAATAGAGATGGCAGGGACTAAGCCGTCCTCGGTGCCCTCGAAGGCTCTCTCTGGGGTCATCATGTAGAGCATGTAGAGCTCATGCATAGACATCGTCCCATGCTCATACCTCACAAGAATGATGGTCGACAAAAGGCGCTGAGCAATTCGTAAGCAAGGGTGGATGATATAGGAAGCCTTGGCCCTGCTAGGGTCAAAGTGTAAGGGGGAGCCCGTGATCAAGGTCTAAAATGTGTGTGCATCGAAGGAAGAAGGGGTGGAGTGCACCGGACCATAAGCTCGGTCGGGGTCAAAGACAGGGGGCCAATGGAAGTAGGCGCGGAGCATGTTGAGAGTAATCTCGCACTCTCGATCTATCAAGCGAAAAGTGCACCCCCCTGGGAGTCCTACGAATAGAACTCAAGACCTCGAGGGTCGGATGGACGTAGGTGTCTGCCGACACCGAAAGAAAGTCACGACATCCCACGTTTGTCGTACAACTGGAGTAGCACCTGAAGTACCCCTAGGTGCTCAAGGTCATCTATGTGTCAAACCTAGAGGGGATAATCGAACGCTGGGAGAGCCTTTCAAATTTGACGCGGTGTGCGTCATCTCTGAATGTCATCTCCAATGTGTCGATCACCGTGGCGGGCTATGCTGGTGGGGGTGGAATGGGTGAAGTGGGTGCTAGGAGTGTGGGACGTGGGTCGATATGAGGCGGGGAGTCTGCTCTAGAGGAAGAGGGACCGGGGTCGCCAGTCCTCTTTCGCTTAGAAGCGGGCTGTCGCGTACGAGACCTAGTGTGTGTGGGTATGGTGGTGCCGTGAAATACGCAGAAAATCACAATGTGCTCAAGATGGAATAGGGAACGAGTGTACCGAGCACGATGCGACTCTTCGTAGAAACCTAAACAAGAGACGCCTCTGCTGCTGCTCCAAATCAGCGCTAGATCTCCAACAAAGCTACTTTGGAGCACAAAAACAATTGATTAGCAATGAATATCAAATAATCGAGGGGTTGATCAAGAGAAATAGGCGTAAATAGGGTTCAATTTGGAATTGGGGTTGAACTGGGCTAACAAATAGGGCAGGGGAAGAGATGGAGAAATTGGGCGAAATAGAGAGGGGTTGTCGTCGTCGGTCGGTGTCGGAGAGGTCACCGGTGATCGTCGGAGTCGGCATCGTAGGAGCTGCTCAGGCATGGGGTGTGGTGGCTCGGGCGAGTCGGACTGAGGATGGAAGATGAAATCGATTTGGGGATTTTAGAATCCGAGCGGGGTCGATTTGGATATTTAAAGTGTGAAGTCGGTTTGAGTTACTCGATCGAGTGACGATAATCACTAGGCCGAGTCGCCCCAAAAGTATTTGAATTTTGTTGCGTCGGTTGGGTTATGCGACTCGGTCGAGTACTTCGAGTCACTCGGGCGAGTGACAAGTTCCGTTCGACCGAGTGGTAATTTAGGAACATAGTATGAATTTTCGAACAATCTGTTACATGCTCTTACTCGACCAAGTAGGAATAGTCACTCGGGCGAGTGAACTAAGCTACTCAGCCGAGTAAACAGGCCTCACAGAGCAATTTTAGAGCTAATGGTGTCAAATTCGATCGGTCGAGTGACAAAGTCACTCGGCCAAGTGGCATATAATTTCTGGAGAGGGGTTTTTCGAGACTTCCTTATCAGCGAGTCACTCGGGCAAGTGGCTCCTCTACTCGGTCGAGTGACATATATCACTCGGTCGAGTAGGTTGTCTGCTTCAACTTCCTACTCTCTGTTTTGCGACGCTTTCTGTTTCTTTCTCTCCCTTTAGTTCCTTTCTTCCTTTGGCATTTAAGCGCGTCCCTGAAGTGCTCTCCATCGCCATGGCTGTCCTCCATTCATATGTACTCTTATTATCTTTTTCCTGCAACGAAAAGCATATACCGTCGTCAGATTCTTCCTAGACTCTTGACTCTATAAACTAATAAAAATCTAAAACAAAAGTGAAAGTAAAACTCAACTAAAATCTAAGATAGATCCGTCGGATTGCCTCCCGACAAGCGCTCGTTTAAGGTCTTAAGCTTGACCCCTTAAGATTTAGCGTTTAACGCGTGATGTTCGACGCATATGAGATGCGCATGTCAAATTTCCCGAGAAGGCCGTGTGGGTTTAGATGTAGCGCTAGCTCTTCTTTGGCCTCCCTAGTGTTCGTCTCTTTTCTGGCGGTGTTGAGGGGTGACTTCCCCAAGCTTATGCTCTTGGCATCTTCAGTCTTTCCCGTGACGGAGATGTGTTCGTCGGTGGTGCTTTCTCCCTTTGCTTCACCGTATAGAGCTTGCAGAGCTCTCTAATCCTAACGACATCAGCGTCGTTCTTCTCTTCATCGGTGAGTGTGATCATTTCCTTAACGAGAGGATCCTGTGGTTCTCCAATTGGGATACCGTCCTCGGTATTTAGGGCTCCATCAAGACTCTCTGTGTGCAAGGCTCCAACAGCATTAGGCATGGCTTCATCTATTACTTCATCAAGGAGGTCCACATAGTCTGTAAGGATCACCTTACCCTTACAATACTAACAACAACACACTAGAGGGGGGGTGAATAGTGTAATGGAAATAAAATTGTCCAATTAAAATTAAACTTCCAAATGCGGAATAATAAATGCAAGAGGAAATAATTGACACAATCAATCCAAACGCAAACACAAGATTTTACCCTGGTTCCCCAAACTTGGGTACGTCTAGCCACACCAATATTCACTATAATCCCACAAAGAGAAGTGAATACAAATCTAACAAGGAGATACCCCACCAAGAGGATTTTGCCCTACACAAGGACCCAACCAACCCTACACGAGGGTTAAACTCCCACCTAGAGAATTACAAACTCCCACTCAGAGAATTAGGGTTAGCCCTACACTAGGACACCAAACTCCCACCAAGAGAGTTACTCCCACAAAGGGAGTTATTCCCACTAAGAGAATATCCTAATCCCACAAAGGCATAAACTCCCACAAAGAGAGAAAGACTAATTCCCACAAAGAGAATTAGTGTTACAAGAATCACCAAGTAAAATAAATACTCTTACCTATGCCTTGAGATGCTTACTCATAGATGAATGAAAGGCATGGAAGAGGATCTCCAAGTGTCGAGATTAGCTTGAAAACCACTTGGATGATTTCCCTTGAGCTGGACTTCAATGCATGAAGAGGAATAAGAGCTCAAAGAGGGAAATGAAAGAGTTTGTGAGTGGCTTATTGATCTCTTATGATTTTCAATAGCATCAAGAAGTTCCAATGAACTCAGCACACCCATATATATAGGAACCCTATATCAACCCTCAAAACCCAAGAAAACAGCCAGAAGCACAAGACTGCAACGGCTAGAAATTGTGCGAAAACGACACCGACAGTCAACTGATGGTCAAGAGACAGTTGATGATCAACGGCTAGAAAATATCCAATGGCTATAATCTGAGCCAGGACAGTCGACTAAGGAAGTCGATACAGTCGACTATAAACAGGACATGCGCCTGTTAAGCCTTCAGCAGGCAACTGCTGCAGGGGATGGAATAAAACAGAGAGCTGCACTCTTTCTCCAGATAAGCATACAGGCGACTGATGTCAATAATACAGTCGAATGTAAAATAGTCAGGCGACTGTAAATCCTTTATCAGTCGTCTGCTGCATGAGATGGAGAAAAACAGAAAGAGGTAGAGATTGCACTTACGCTACTCAGACGACTGTTGACCAATTCCCATGCGACTGTAAATATACAATCGACTGTAAACTGTGTAGCAGTCGACTGATGCGAAAAGCTCAAGTAGAGTCAATAGAAATGTTGACTTGAGCAGTGCATATCAGTCGACTGTAGAAGGATCGACAGGCGACTGGAAATCACCCAGTTGACTGTAAATCCTTCAGCAGGCGACTGATGGAGAACCAGAGACTCCAAATGAGTCTTTGGTCAAGATGAGCCTATTGGGTTGGATTCTATGATAATCCTAAGGCTCACTAAGATGGTTAAATGCATATGCATGTATGTGTAGACCATCTAACAAGGCATTATATTAACCTAAACTCAAAAGAGAGAGAAAGCAATAAAGGAAATATTACATGGATTACATTTCTTTTCTTAGAGTCTATGTCTTCAATCTTTATGCCTTGATGCTCCCCATCATCTCCAAGCTTTGGCACCACTAGAGTCCAAGCTTTTGCCCTTCTCCACTTGATGTCCATCCTTGCACCAAGTGTTTAGTCTCCAAGAAAGATATTCTAGAAATGAAACTGAGAGATGAAAATAAGAGAGTCATTAGCAACAACATAATGTTGTGATCATCATCAAAATAAGATTGGTATGAAACACCAATACTCAACAATCTCCCCCTTTTTGATGATGACACACATTATGTAAAACACAAAGAATTAAAGCACAATGCTAATGATCTCCACCTACTTATATGCACCAATTATACAATGAGATACACAATAGAAAATACTCATTATACCAAATGAAGTCTTGGTGACATATAATAGGCATGGATTACATAAACCAATTGCAATAGACAATATCATACAATCATGAATGGTTTATACAATCCCATATATCTCTCCCCAAATGAATATGTATGAAATACAAGAGTTACATTTACATAATGCATATATCTCTCCCCCTTGACATCATGAAAAAGGTGGACATCAAAAAATATCCCCCTTTGTCATATTAATCAAAGATGTGACAATATGCCAGAAATAAGGAGATGTATGATACCAAATTGAAAATTTTAGTGGGTATCAATCACTATCTCATGCTCCCCCTATATCATAGAAATGGTCAAATATTGACTTCTAGGATCTAATACCAATTGTGAGGTAGAAGATAAACAATCTCTAACAATTGAGGTAATACCAATTATAGACAAAGAATCTTTGAAAATAATCTCATTTACCAATTGATATATAAATATTGGAGCCATGGGCCTAAAGTGTATCAAAGCAATAGATATGGAAAAATCAAGCTTCAATGATACACAATGACATTGCCAAAAGGAATATAACATGAAACAACTTGGCAATATCTGAGGGGTTTGGTTTGAGACCACAAATAACCAATTGTAAATAATGATCTCAAACACACCCCTAAATGAGAGTCAAAATATGTTTTAAAATATTTTAAACATACACATATTAACTCCCACATTGACATACATATGGAACAATAAATGCATGCATGTCAATGTATTCCCCAAGGTCCCCATTTTCATGAAAAGAAAAAAATTTGAAAATATTTTCAAAATCATGAAACACACACAAACAATAGGTATGCTAAAAATAAACATTTAAGCACAATACCCATGCAATATGCATATGTGTGAGGAACCTAAATATTAGGGAACCAAACCGAAGAGGAGTTTGATTTCCTAATGTAATCACATGAGGTGATCACATCCTTAACTAGAGAATTGATGTAACTATCCCTCTCTTGCACACTAACCTTAGTGGGAATCCATAAACTCAAGGATTTCCTAGGCAAGGGTTTTGTCTTTACAAGAGGGGTGGATGTGGCATGCATAGGTGTAGAAACGAATTTCATGGCATGCATAGTATGAGGATTTTGCTTCTTAACAAAAAAATGAAATATTTTCATTTTTCTATACCTTGTGATTTACATGCTTCTTGTTGGTGTTATTGTTATACAAGAAAGCATGGTGATTCTTCTTAGGTGCTTTAGCAATATTTCTTGTATTTGCACCATAAGAGGAATTAGAGGTGGGTTTGGGTATCTCCTTTTGAATATAACCCAAACCTCCTCTATGATTTACCGGATGTTGTTTTTCAAGCAAATCGTGGAGTGAATCCCTAGAATACACAAAGCTTTTGAGCTTACAGGATTCCTCTTCACATTTCAACGTAAGTTGTTGAATGCGAGTTTCTAAGCTAAGGTTTTGAGCAACAAGATTATCATTATTCAAACTCAATTCCTTAACTTGAGAGAGAAGTGTGTCTCTCTCACTAGTGTCATAATCATGCATTTCATCATGGATTACACTAGCAATTTCTAGTTCATGCAACCTACTCTTAGCAATCTTATATTTTGCTTTTAATTTATTGTAAGAGTTGATGCACTTACTAGCATTTTCGGAAACCATACCGAAACGATATTCAAGCTCCTCGTATGAGATCTTCTCCTCAATCTCATCATCGACTTCTTCCTCGCTAGAGCTTGATGAAGACTTCTCCCCGATAACCATGAGGCACGATTCCTCATAAGAGTTGAGCCATGCTTCCAACTCATCTTCATTTGAGCCAGAGGGGATTGGTGTAAGAACATTAATTGCTACAAAGCACGCATGAGCATCGTCCTTTCCATCCTCTTCTTCGTTACTAGATGTATCCTCACTCGAATCATCAAAAGTCCCGACAAGTCCCTTCTTGTGATTTTTGGACTTGGACTTCCCTTTCCAATGCTTCTTCCCTTTACCCTTGTAAGTTTCTTTGTTGGGTTTGGAAGGGCATTCGGTGGACAAGTGACCTTTTCCACTGCAAGTGTAACAAGTAGGAACCTTGTTAGAATTGGAGGCAAACTTTGACAAAGCCTTACCTTACTTGCACTTGAGGAATGCCTTGAATTGCTCGGCAAGATCCTCAATTTCTTCTCCACTCGTCTCTTCTAGCTCATCTTCTTCACTAGGAGCTTCTCGATGGAATTTCTTCCTCCATTTGATTGGCTCCTCCTTGGTATGGAATGCAACCCCCTTGTGCTTCTCCGGCTTCTCGGGCTTTGATGGTTGAATCTCCTTCTTGTGTTGAAGCTTCACTTCATACGCCATGAGATTACCAATGCACTCCTCAACGATGTATTTGGACGTGTCATATGATTCCAAAATTCCGTTGGCCTTTGACTCACAATGAGATGTGAGAGAGTCAATGATCTTCTCTACACGATCCTCTTGGGAAATCATCTTTCCGAGTCCCTCCAAAGCATTCACGATATCAGTGAACCTTGTGAACATCTCTGAAATGTTTTCTCCTTCCTGCATCTTAAACATTTCATATTTAGATCTAAACACAGTTTGTTTAGATTTCTTTACCTTTGTAGTCCCTTCATGACATATCTCCAAAGTATGCCAAATTTCGTTGGCCGTTTTACACATGGAGATGCGGTTGAACTCATTTGCTAAGAGGGCGCAATGGAATGCATTCATAGTCCTCGCATTGAACTTGATCGAGTCCTTCTCTGCCTTTGTCCTTGAAGCCGCAGGTGTAGTGGGTTTCTCAAATGGCACCTTCGTGATGTTCCATAGGTCTTGACTCTCCATGTAGATCATCATCCTGATCTTCCAACTTGGGTAGTTGGTTCCGTTGAAGAGCGGGGGTCGAACGGTTGAATGACCTTCTTCATGAGACGCGGATGTAAACGTTAAATGCCATCGTTGCAATATGCTATAACCTCGCTCTGATACCAATTGTAAGGATCACCTTACCCTTGCAATACTAACAACAACACACTAGAGGGGGGTGAATAGTGTAATGGCAATAAAATTATCCAATTAACATTAAACTTGCAAATGCGGAATAATAAATGCAAGAGAAAATAATTAACACAATCAATCCAAACGCAAACACAAGATTTTACCCTAGTTCCCCAAACTTGGGTACGTCCAGCCACACCAATATTCATTATAATCCTACAAAGAGAAGTGAATACAAATCTTACAAGGAGATACCCCACCAAGAGGATTTTGCCATACACAAGGACCCAACCAACCCTACACGAGGGTCAAACTCCCACCTAGAGAATTACTAACTCCCACTCATAGAATTAGGGTTAGCTCTATACTAGGACACCAAACTCCCACCAAGAGAGTTACTCCCACAAATAGAGTTATTCCCACTAAGAGAATATCCTAATCCCACAAAGAGATAAACTCTCACAAAGAGAGAAAGACTAACTCCCACAAAGAGAATTAGTGTTACAAGAATCACCAAGTAAAATAAATACTCTTACCTATGCCTTGAGATGCTTACTCATAGATGAATACAAGGCATGGAAGAGGATCTCCAAATGTTGAGATTAGCTTGAAAAGCACTTGGATGATTTCCCTTGAGCTGGACTTCATTGCATGAAGAGGAATAAGAGCTCAAAGAGGGAAATGCGAGGGTTTGTAAGTGGCTTATTGATCTCTAATGATTTTCAATAGCATCAAGAAGTTCCAATGAACTCAGCACACCCATATATATAGGAACCCAATATCAACCCTCAAAACCCAAGAAAACAGCCAGAAGCACAAGACTGCAACCGTTAGAAACTGGGCGAAAACGACACCGACAGTCGACTGATGATCAAGAGACAGTCGACTGATCAACAGCTAGAAAATATCCAACGGCTATAATCTGAGCCAGGATAGTCGACTGATGAAGTCGATACAGTCGACTGTAAAGAAGTGCGTCTTCGGTTCGGATAGACTGATTCTGCAAACAGGACAGGCGCCTGTTAAACCTTTAGCAGGCGACTACTACAGGGAATGGAATAAAACAGAGAGCTGCACTCTTTCTCCAGATAAGCATACATGCGACTGATGTCAATAATACAATCGACTGTAAAATAGTAAGGCGACTATAAATCCTTTATCAGTCGTCTGCTGCATGAGAAGGAGAAAAACAGAAAGAGGCAGAGATTGCACTTACGCTACTCAGACGACTGTTGACCAATTCCAGGCGACTGTAAATATACCGGCGACTGTAAACTGTGCAGCAGTCGACTGATGCGAAAAGCTCAAGTAGAGTCAATAGAAATGTTGACTTGAGCAGTGCATATCAGTCGACTGTAGAAGGATCGACAGGCGACTGGAAATCACACAGTCGACTGTAAATCCTTCAGCAGGCGACTGATGGAGAACCAGAGACTCCAAATGAGTCTTTGGTCAAGATAAGCCTATTGGGTTGGATTCTATGATAATCCTAAGGCTCACTAAGATGGTTAAATACATATGCATGTATGAGTAGACCATCTAACAAGGCATTACATTAACATAGACTTAAAAGAGAGAGAAAGCAATAAAGGAAATATTACATGGATTACATTGCTTTCCTTAGAGTCTATGTCTTCAATCTTGATGCCTTGATGCTCCCCATCATCTCCAAGCTTTGGCACCCCTAGAGTCCAAGCTTTGGCCCTTCTCCACTTAATGTCCATCCTTGCACCAAGTGTTTAGTCTCCAAAAAAGATATTCTAGAAATAAAACTATGAGACTAAAACAAGAGAGTCATTAGCAACAACATAATATTGTGATCATCATCAAAATAAGATTGGTATGAAACACCAATACTCAACATAGTCTGCTTCTTCCAGCCAATGTATTTGCTTCATTGTCTTGGAAAGGTGGAATTCAACCGCTATGTTGCCAACATCGAGAGACAATGTTCCTTCTCTCACATACACTATGACTCCGACGGTGGCTAGGAATGGGTGTCCAAGTATAAGCGATGTATCGCATTCTTCTTTTATGTCCATGACAACGAAGTCGCATGGTACACAAAGACCTCCCAGTATTTGAAGTGTCACATTCTTGGTAATCCCCACCGGCCTAGTAATTGGTCCATCAACGAGTTGGATCTTCATATCGGTGGCTTTGAGGTCGGTCCCTGTTTTGAGCTTCTTGAACATAGTGAGCGGTATGAGGCTTACGCTCGCTCCCAAGTCTACCAAATATTTTTGGAGGGGGACTCCGCCAAGAGTGCATGGAATCCGAAAGCTTCCATGGTCTTTCATTTTCTTTGGCATCTTCTACTTGTTGACAAACTAAGTACCATGCTCGGCTAGCATGATCTTCTCCGTTCGCTTCTTCCCTGTGGTCAAGTCCTTGAGGAACTTGGCATACATTGGGATTTCAATTATCGCATCCAAGAACTGGATGTTTAGGCTAATCCCTCGCAAGTACTCCAGAAATTTAGCGAACTTCTTCTCCATATTGGCCTTTGCTAACTGTTGTGGAAACGGGGTATGGGTGGCATATAGGATTCTTCCTTTTACGGTTCATCTGCTTCAGATTTTTCTTCATTATTTGATGTCTTGGGGATCTCTTCTTCATTAATTTGCTCCTTCTCAACCGGAATTTCCTCCCGTGGGTTTTTAGCTTAAACCATAGCGGGAGTGGTATCCTTCTCGCCTCTCGTAGTCACCGCCACTACCGCATTGTCGTGGCCGGTGTTGCTCCTCGGGTTTTGTTTCGGTTGAGCCGACAATTGTTGTTGAGCCTTGTTGAGCAAAGTGATTTGCTCCGCCAATTGTGCCACGATAGTATTGAGAGAATCTTGACCCGCTGTTAATTTTGCATTGATCTTCTTTTGCTCGGCCATGAACTCCTCAACTCTAACTTCATGCTTGGATCTTGGTGGTGCCGGTGGTGGGTTTTGTGGCCCACATCCTTGATTATATCCGGGGGGGTCTATAAGGCACCGCTTGTTGCCTTGGTTGATATTATTGTTGTTGGGGCGGCCTTTGTTGATACGGTTGTTGTTGTTGAGGGGGCCGGACTTGTTGTTGCTGAGGTGGTGGTTGTTGAAGAGGGGGAGTCAAGGCTCCCTCATTATTGGCATAAGAAAATCCGGGGTTTGCCTTGGTAGCTGGGTTCACCCAATAACCATTGATACCCCATCGGCAACGTATTGCACTTGCTACATGGCTCCTTCATTTTGCTCACTTCCAACAAACATAACTTGGCCTTGGTCTTGCCAATCACTCATACTAACTCCGGATGTCGACGTGTTGGGCACTCCATATGACTCTCACATTCTCTTTTCAATTCTCTCCACAACCTTGGAGAGAGAGTCAAACTTTGTGGACAACTCCGCCAATACCTTTGCTTCATAGATATTTGCCGGCTTCGAAGATGATGATGATTGGCCTCTCTCGTCGGCCTATTACTGATTGTTAGAGGACATCTCCTCTAGCAATGTCGTGGCATCCTCTGGCGTCTTTGATAGAATAGCTCTGTTGGTCGTGGCGTCAATTATCATTTTTGTGTCCGGCCGCAATCCATTTAGAAACTGTGCATAAGCTCCCAATCGTCGATGCTATGGTGGGGGCATTGATGTTGGAGATCTTTAAACCGCTCACACGCTTCATAGAGGGATTCTTGTAACCCTTGCTTGAAAGACATCAAAGAGTTTCTTATCTTTACGGTCTTGGATGGCGGGTAGATTTGTTGACGAATGCACTCGCTAGCTCGTCCCAAGTAGTGAATGTCACATGAGCTTGCGTCCTTAGCCAATATAAAGCCTTGTCACGAAGAGTGAAGGGGAAGAGACGCAATCGGATAGCATCCACCGGCACATTCGGCATCTGAAAAGTGGCGCACTTTGCCAAGAACATTTGTAGATGATAATGCGGGTTTTCTTGAGAATTCCCATGGAAGGGGTCTTGTTGCATCAGCACAATGAGTCTCATCTTTAATTCAAAGTTCTTGTCAGCTGCCAACTCTGGAATAAGTATGGAAGATGTAGTTGTCGAATTGTTCTGGGTAAGCCTATCCCGAATGGAGATAAGCCTAGCGGTCCGCCGTAATCGCTCATCTCTAGTTTCCTCCGCCATTTGGTTCTCATCTAGAATTGATCTCTTTTCTACTCTCAGTTTCCTTCCCGTGCGCTCGATCTCAGGATCAAATAATATGTCTTCTTTGGATGCCCTCGACCTCGTGTTCATGCACAGAAAAAGAGAGACTAGAAAGATCTGTTAGCGCAAAAGAGGAATAAAAGAGGGAATAACATAAAATAAAGAGAGAAAAATAGCTAAGTAAAGAAAATAAAATACGTTGCCTCCCCGACAACGGCGCCAAAAACTTGATCGCTCCCCGGATACACGTCCCGGGGGTGCGATGTAGTTTTACCGCAAGTGCATGGTTAAGTGACAAGCGGGTACCGAATCACAGGGAGGACTAATGACGGTACTCTACTTTAATTACTAAGCTACTGGGTGGAAAATCATTTGAGAATGAATGGTGTCACAATCGTTCAAATATTAAATTCAGTATAATAAAGATGTCTTTGGCCAAGGACTCCCCACTATGGATTTTTCAAGTCATCAACGTGAGTTATGAATTACCATGCAATCAAACTTGATTTAGGGTGAACTTACCGCAACTAATTGAAAAACCGACGCACACTATCGTGCTACGCAAGTCTATAGCAATCTAGACTAGAGCCTCGCTGTCGCACAAGCCTAGCCTAGACCATTAGCATTAAGATCAGCAATAATGTGCAATCCAAACTCAAGCTCGTTGTCGCGCAACTTGAGTTCGGATCTAGATCGCGATAGTTCGTATTCGTTCACCATCGTGCAACGAATATAAGTATAGGAGAACAATAAGAATGCTAGCTTTGGTTGCTCTCGCGCACTAAATCTAGGGAAAACCTAAATCGAATATCTAGTGTGTTTCTTAGATCAAGATCCTCTATCGAGCTCTCAAGATCCAAGAGAAATCCCTAGCCATCCGTAGTAAATAAATCAAGATCTAACCTTTCTAGCAAGCTCAATTTCTTAGCAATGCAATTGATCTCAGAAATCAAACATTAGATCCCAGAAATCAAACATTAGATCCATACGGTTCATCCCTTTGCTCTAGAGCAAACGAACTACTTACAAATCATATTAGAAATCGGTAAGAAAGCAAGAATAGAATTCATCATGCAATCAAGATTCCATAAGAGATATAGCATAAAAATCAAAACTTGCAAGAGATCAAGACAACCCAATGTCGCCACGAAGCTTCAAGTAGAAAATTAAGATCCAATCTTCAATCTCTCGCCAATACAAAAGCTTAACTAGAACTAAAAACTTAAGAAAAA
This sequence comes from Scilla litardierei, assembly GCA_030789695.1. Classification (NCBI taxonomy): domain Eukaryota; kingdom Viridiplantae; phylum Streptophyta; class Magnoliopsida; order Asparagales; family Asparagaceae; genus Scilla; species Scilla litardierei. Next base: position 18,369,954 of record CM061136.1, read on the forward strand.
TTACTTTAAGAAGTCTATCTGGTCTCCCTTGAGGCTGGAGACAAAACTGGGCTTAAATATATGCCCAAAAAACCAAAAAAACACAGACCAAACTGCCCATGCACCGCCAGAAACCCTAGTTTTCCCGACTGGCTGTCTGCACTACTCGACCGAGTGAGAAAGCTACTCGGCTTAGTAAGAAAGTCTGTAGATCGCTCCAAAAACAGAGAAGTCGTCTTGGATTTCTTCAAAATCTTTGCATCCACTCGGGCGAGAGGAGTTCTTACTCGACCGAGTGGAAGTCACCACTCGGACGAGTATATTGTGGCACTCAGGCTGGGGGGATGTCGTCGTATCAGCTTTACTCGGCCGAGTAATCTGTTTCACTCGGGCGAGTGAGTTGCCTTACTCTGCCGAGTGGCATGTTTCAGAACTCCTTTCTTCTCCTCCTTGCTTCCTCGTCGATTCTTTCGACGTCCTTCTTATTCCACTCATCCTCCAATGCCGTTAGCTCTCCGATATGAACATTGGCGATGCTCTGGCATGCGTGCAAGTCCTCTAGGCTCCAAATCACTCCCGATTGCTCCATATATCCTGAAATGAGACGAAAACAAGAAATAGTGAAAAGTATCGAAACATCGTCAAATAATCATGAAAATTGTGATATGAGCAACCGAAATGGCATTCAATTATGCAGAAATAAAGTGTAAAATATGAGCCTATCACCTGGTAGTCTGCCTTTTTTCTATTGAGGAGCAGCCACTTTTGCAGGTGGATTGCATCCATTCTCTGGGATGTCGATCCTAGCTGGAGTATTTGCAGCAGGGATGTGTGATCTGACAATCTTTTGGTTGCCAGTAAATGAGTCCGGTAACTGGTGAATAGTGTTCTTATGTGGAGGATCTTTAGGACCTTATCTTCACATTGTTTCGTTACCGGATCATAGTGGGTCAAAGTTTTTGTATCCCACGATATAATTTGCTTCGCTCCAGATTTTTCATTATCTGGGCCCATTTTGGGGAAACACGTCTCATCAAATTCACAGTCTTCAAGACGTGCCTTAAATACGTCCCTTGTTTGGGGTTCTAGGTATCTTATAAGTGAGGGTGTGGCAAACCCTACATAGATAACTAGGCGATGTTAAGGACCCATTTTTTCCTCCGTGGCGGTGCATTGGGGATATAAACTGTGCAACCGAAGATTCTCAGGTGAGATATGTTCGGTGGTATTACATATGCAAGTTACATTGGATAGAGACTCTAACCTCCAGAGGGTCTTATTTTTATTAATGATGCAGCATGCAAAATTGCATGTCCCCATGCATCCACCGACAACTAGATTAACAATGGACGTGCAATCCATTAGAATCTTTTTATCAGTGACTTTGCCAACCCGTTTTGGGTATGAACTGTTGGATCCTGTGGATGGCAAACAACACTAGAAGGGGGGTTGAATAGTGTTGTATAGAGATAAACCTTTTTCGTTCTTTACAAATTACCACAAAACAAATCCTTCTAATGTTGCCTAAGAAACCAAGTAGAGCGATCTACGCTTGGTTCTTAATCAACAAAGTAATCTAATAATCACAGAGTAATTTCATAGCAGGTAGTCGACTCCCTATGGACAGTAGTCGACTCCCAGAGAATTTATAAGCACAGTTAAGATAAGATTACGAGAAAGAAAAATATAATATCGTTATTCACAGCGGATAAAAGAAAGTTAATCTTTGCAATAGATGAACAACAATTAGCAAATAAAGTAAGAGCAAAGATAAATAAACACAGATAAGCAATCGCAGACACAAGGATTTTTATCCTGGTTTCCCACAACTTTTGGGTACGTCCAGTCCCCGACCAATCCGGTACGAGATTTCCACTATCTGCCTTGGCAAATACAAATACCTAACTCCACTCGTTAGGATTTCCAACGACCTAGTCTTGACCAGGATTTCCAACGGCAATACCTAGACTTGTCTAGGGTTCCAACAACAACACCCTTACACCAAAGGGGTAATCACAAAAATAAAACCAATATCCAATTCACCACAATAGATTGGTGGAGATCGGATTTACACCCAGATTCAATAGCCAAATAGTAATAGACAAAATTACGTGTAGTAGCTTGATAGAATAATATTTTAGATCACACAAAGATACGAATGAAGTCTTTGTGATCTAGATCTAATGTTTTGCAAAAATCCTTTAAATAAAAATTCAAGAACAAATAATACGGATTTGAAAAACAGTTAGCCAAATAAAATGAGATTATGGTCTTCAGAAAATAATAACAAAATTGCAAGATCAAGAGTAAAACAGATTTGGCTAAAGAGAGAATGAGAGCTGAGAACTTTTGAGCGTTTTGCACGAGAGAATTTGAATTCAATAGATGTTATAATTTCTCAATGAAAATGATCCTCTATTTATAGGAGAAATCTGAGAATTCAAAATTCAAATTCCTTTGACTTTTGTCCCGAAAATCATGGGAGAAAATCACTCAAAGATATTTCAAAAATCAAGTCAAAACGTCAAATTTCGACAGCTGGTAGTCGACTCCCTAGGAGTGGTAGTCGACTCCCAGTGTGTTTCAGGAGAAATCGATTCTCCGCTGGTAGTCGACTCCCTACCTTTGGTAGTCGACTTTCGGAGGAGTTTCTGCTGAACCACAGCTAGTCAATCAAGTAGTTTACTCCAGGGTGTAGTGGAGTTTCACTACGGAAATATAAAATGACTAGAAAAAGCTCTCAATATCATTTTGAAAATGATTTAAAAGATATTTAAAACGTTTTTGAAATCATTTGTGTGTGTGATTGTCTATACGATTTGGCTTTAACAATACCCTAAGAGAGACACAACACACTCACTATAGACTAGGACACGTCTTTGGAAGCTTGATCAACTGATGGAGTGGATGTGAGCTTTCACTTGAGCTTCTTGTTCTATTTGAGCTTTGAGCTTCATCATTGATCTTAGCAACGTTCGTCCTTGTCTTTGAGCGTAGATTGTGCTTCTTTGAGTATGCATAAAGCTTTTCATTTGTCGCACAACCTGCACACTTCATTGTAGTGTAGTTAGTACACTAAGCTTCATTTGGTGTGCTCATCATCAAAATCACTTGGGGTGGAATTCAATTTCCATCACTCTCCCCCTTTTTGATGATGACACCCAAATGAAAAATGAAGTAAGTAGAAATATGAAAATACATAAAAGTATACTTACTCCCCCTGCTTTGATGCGATTCTCCCCATGCATCGAAGCCGTTAGCAAAACAATACATTCATATGATATATTCATTTTTGCATTTCATATTTTTCTCCCCCTTGTCATTAACAAAATAATTACATATTATAATAACATTCATATTAATCATAACATGATTTTTAGAGGGGAATTCAATGACTATTCCTGCAAAAAGAAATGTTAGCATAAGATCAATCAATATTTTGCATAATAGATAAGTTCATAGATATGAAGAGGTAGCATGCATCATAAGATATTAGAGTTATTACAGACCATAAGTTCGAAAGCATTGTTTTAGGAACCATTGTTTGAAAGCCATTGTTTAAAAAGAAACTCAAGGATGACTGTCGTTCTTCTTCAATTCCTTGATCTCATCAAGGATCATGATAAGTGTTTCCTCCGTCATTTTGTTTCTTTTGACCACGAATTCTTTGAGGTCGTCCACCTTTTTGTTGAGGTCATCGAAGCCTTTCTCTTGTGATATCTTTAACTTCCCAATTTTCTTCAAAAGCATCTCTTGAAGTTCAAAGATATATGCCGGTGCTTCTTCTTCTTCTTCTTCCTCGCTTCCTTTTTCTTCTTCTCCTTCTTCCTCCTCAGAATCTGAAACAACAATTTTCTTACCTCTCCTGGAGGATGATGATCCTCCTTCAGCTGCAAGTTTTTCTTCGGGAATGTTCTCATCAAGGTCATGATGTAGGTTCATTCTTCCAAGAGCATGGACATCAAATATGCGTGCCGGTTCTAGAATTATGGTTTCATTGTCTAAAGGCACATTATAGCTAATAAACAAGATAGTGAGATAGTGTCCATGTGCTAGAGTGGATGAGGGTCTATCTGAAGAAGCTGAAGCAAGAATAGAGTCCATAATGACTTTGGCCCAATTGACGCGGATGTTCCCTAACATAGCATAGATACATTTGGCCTGCTTCTCAGACAATATAGAGTGACTACCAGATTTTTGGGTAATATTGTAAGATAGTATATTTGCAAGAATTCTACCCGGATAGCGAAGATCGCTACAAGGGAGTTTAGTTTGAAAGTACTTTCCTGGCAAATACATTCTCTCCAAGATATTACTATCAGTCATCTCTATTTTATCAAGTAACATGCCAGTGTATGGAATGCCTAGGGCTTCTCCAAGGGAGTTGACGGTTATGGCAAGTTTTGTGTCAAGAACTTTGGTGACAAATCGGCTTTTGGCAAGATCGTAATCCATATTAGCATAAAATAGGTGCACAAGCCTGGGATAGCAGAGATAAGTGTTTTCAGAGGAAAATAGGTTGGCCAAGTTCTGAAATTCTAGTATGCTATCAATCCCATAGTTTACTACATCATTAAGTTTGACAAATCTTTCATGGAGGATGGGTTTCTTAGAGATTTTGACAAAGTGTTCATATGTGGTGCTCCTAAACAGATAGGGTAAGATTGTTTCCTTCTCAGATATAGATTCAGATGAAACTTTTCTCTTCTTAGGAAATATTCCCTTGAGAGGCATCTAGATAAAGTAAAAAACAAGAATTTACAATACTAGATATGTAAGAAAAAATATGAAGTAAAGATGGTGAGAAAAGATTTTACCTTGAGTAAGTTTGAGAAAGAGATGAAAGAGCTCCAAATAACCCAAGCACCAAGAGAAATTTTCAAGAGAAAGGGGGGAATGTGGTAGTCGGCTACCCTAGGGTTTCTCTTTGGGGGTTTTTAACAAGAGAGTGAAAGATGGTGAAGAGTGAGGGCCATTGGATCAAGATTTGAATGGTTGGGATAGAGTTTTAGCTTATTGGGTATAAGTTGCCTTTAGGGTATGAACCCATTAACTCCATAGAACCCAATAGGAGTTAGTCAAAAAACAAACCCAGAATTCCGCACAGCCACTGGTAGTCGACTCCCTCATGTAGGTAGTCGACTCCCTACTGGGTTGAGTCGTTTTCTCATCCCGAGGGGTTTTGATCCAAGACTGAGTGCGTTTTCTGAACAAGCGATGTTTTTTAAAAGTATAACTCAAACATTTATAACCATATAAAGAGAAAAAAATATTAACTTATATAAACAAATTTAAAAAAAAAGAAACTGATTAAGTCGCAAAAGAGCGCTTTTGGTGCTGATCCAGTTATCAAGCGTTGGATCTTGTTTTCTTCTCTTTGTTTTGTTTGAGTACCTGAAAAATAAACGTTTATGGTACTCTTTGGCTTTTGAGTCCAGAGGGTTAGTTTTTAGGAAGCCAAACCCAGTGTGGTTTAGTTCCTTCATAAAAAGTATATTTATAGTTTTTGCTTAAGTGAACTTGTTGAACAAAATTTGTAGCGTACCTTTTCTTTTGTTGATCGGACAAGTTCTTCGGTATCCAGATGCTCAAAAAAATTTGTTAGAATGATGCATCCTAGTATGCTTAACCCGTTTCTTGGTATGATGTGAATCATAATCGAGTCCGGTTTTGCTAGATGAGGCTTTTTGGTTATTTATGAAACTATCTAGCTTCCATTTTCCTTTGTTGAAATTCTCAATAATTTTCATTGTAGCGTCGTATTTATCTTTGACGGATACGAGAAGATTATTCAGATTCTCAACCTTTTCATTTACAGATAAAATATCTTTTTGCAAAGAATCATTCTTTTCTTTAAGGAGACTATTTTCTTTAATGATTTCTTCTTTTTCTTTAGTATCCCTTTTAATATTTCTACGTGTTTTTCTATGTTCTTTTATGAGCTTTTCATGCATTTTGCATAGCTCCTTAAATGCTCCCCTATAGTCCATGTCTTCATCATCACTTGATGACGAATCATTGTCACTTGATGAATCATGATGCGAACTTACCTTAGAGGATGTAGAGGCCATGAAACACATGTGTGCTGTTTCTCTTCTTTCATCATTATCTTCTGCTGAGGATTCATCGGACGAGGAATCGTCGCTCTGGTCGAAGGCTGCGTAAGCTTCCTTCTTTGGTCGTCGGAATTTGTTTCTTCCATTGTTTCTCTTTTCATTAGTGTCTCTGTTCTTCCCACGATCTCTGGAATCACGATTGTTTCTTTCCAATAGACAGTCTCTCTTGACGTGCCCTGGTTTATTGCAACCGAAACAAATAATACCGTTAGTGGGTCTAAAAGAGCGTTTACCATACTTACTTGTGATGAACTCTTTAAAGTTCTTTGATATGAAGGCGATATGGTCTTCTTTGTCCGTGTAGTCTGAATCTTCTTCTTGGGCTTTAAACGCGAGAGTCTTCTTCTTTGGTTTTTCTTCGATCTTCTTATCTTCTTCAAGCTCAATCTCATATGCCATGAGATTTCCCATTAGTTCTTCGATGGTAAGGTCCTTTACATTATGAGCTTCCCGAATGGCAGTTGTCTTTCCCTTCCACTCGGGTCGGAAGGATCTTAGTATCTTCATTACCTGTTCGTATTCAGAAAGTTTCTTTCCTAATCCTGCAAGCTCATTCGTAATATTAGTAAAACAAGTATTCACATCTGTGATACTCTCTCCTTCTTCAATTTTAAACAATTCGAATTTTGAATGTAAAACGTTAATGTGGGATTCCTTTACCTTTTAAGTTCCTTGGTGACTTACTTGAAGAGTGTGCCATATTTGGTGTGTTGTCTCACATTGGGAGACTCGATTGAACTCATTTCCTGTTACGGCGCAAAATAGTGCATTCATTGCCTTTGCATTGAGATTTGCTCTCTTCTTGTCGTCGACTGACCATTTCCCAAATTCAATGTCGGTAGGTGCGATGTACGGGACTTTAGTAACTGTCCAAGCTTCAATGTCTAATGACTCCAGGTGAGTCTTCATTCGGATCTTCCAGCTACCATAGTTAGTTCCATTGAATAGTGGTGGTCGCATGGTATTTAGTCCTTCAGAATGGAAAGATGTTGACGCCATCAGTTTTGTAGCCTCGCTCTGATACCAAGTGTTGGATCCTGTGGATGGCAAACAACACTAGAAGGGGGGTTGAATAGTGTTGTATAGAGATAAACCTTTTTCGTTCTTTACAAATTACCACAAAACAAATCCTTCTAATGTTGCCTAAGAAACCAAGTAGAGCGATCTACGCTTGGTTCTTAATCAACAAAGTAATCTAATAATCACAGAGTAATTTCACAGCAGGTAGTCGACTCCCCATGGACAGTAGTCGACTCCCAGAGAATTTATAAGCACAGTTAAGATAAGATTACGAGAAAGACAAATATAATATCGTTATTCACAGTGGATAAAAGAAAGTTTATCTTTGCAATAGATGAACAACAATTAGCAAATAAAGTAAGAGCAAAGATAAACAAACACAGATAAGCAATCGCAGACACAAGGATTTTTATCCTGGTTCCCCACAACTTTTGGGTACGTCCAGTCCCCGACCAATCCAGTACGAGATTTTCACTATCTGCCTTGGCAAATACAAATACCTAACTCCACTCGTTAGGATTTCCAACGACCTAGTCTTGACCAGGATTTCCAACGGCAACACCTAGACTTGTCTAGGGTTCCAACAACAACACCCTTACACCAAAGGGGTAATCACAAAAATAAAACCAATATCCAATTCACCACAATAGATTGGTGGAGATCGGATTTACACCCAGATTCTATAGCCAAATAGTAATAGACAAAATTACGTGTAGTGGCTTGATAGAATAAGATTCTAGATCACACAAAGATACGAATGAAGTCTTTGTGATCTAGATCTAATGTTTTTCAAAAATCCTTTAAATAAAAATTCAAGAACAAATAATACGGATTTGAAAAACAGTTAGCCAAATAAAATGAGATTATGGTCTTCAGAAAATAATAACAAAATTGCAAGATCAAGAGTAAAACAGATTTGGCTAAAGAGAGAATGAGAGCTGAGAACTTTTGAGCGTTTTGCACGAGAGAATTTGAATTCAATAGATGTTATAATTTCTCAATGAAAATGATCCTCTATTTATAGGAGAAATCTGAGAATTCAAAATTCAAATTCCTTTGACTTTTGTCCCGAAAATCATGGGAGAAAATCACTCAAAGATATTTCAAAAATCAAGTCAAAACGTCAAATTTTGATAGCTGGTAGTCGACTCCCTAGGAGTGGTAGTCGACTCCCAGTGTGTTTCAGGAGAAATCGATTCTCAGCTGGTAGTCGACTCCCTACCTTTGGTAGTCGACTCCCAGAGGAGTTTCTACTGAACCACAGCTAGTCAATCAAGTAGTTTACTCCAGGGTGTAGTGGAGTTTCACTACGGAAATATAAAACGACTAGAAAAAGCTCTCAATATCCTTTTGAAAATGATTTAAAAGATATTTAAAACGTTTTTGAAATCATTTGTGTGTGTGTGATTGTCTATACGATTTGGCTTTAACAATACCCTAAGAGAGACACAACACACTCACTATAGACTAGGACACGTCTTTAGAAGCTTGATCAACTGATGGAGTGGATGTGAGCTTTCACTTGAGCTTCTTGTTCTATTTGAGCTTTGAGCTTCATCATTGATCTTAGCAACATTCGTCCTTGTCTTTGAGCGTAGATTGCGCTTCTTTGAGTATGCATAAAGCTTTTCATTTGTCGCACAACCTGCACACTTCATTGTAGTGTAGTTAGTACACTAAGCTTCATTTGGTGTGCTCATCATCAAAATCACTTGGAGTGGAATTCAATTTCCATCATGAACATGTGGCACTGGATGTTCAATTTCAATTCCCGTTGCAAGGCAGTACTCTTGAAATGATCGGGAGATAAATTCCACAGCATTATCCAGACATATTTTCTTTATTTGGTTGTCTAGAAAATGCGCCCGCAACTTTATGATGTGTGCTAGTAGCTTTGGAAAAGCTAAGTTGCGGGTTAATAGTAGACACACATACGAATATTTCGAGGATGTATCATTCAGTATCATAAAGTACCGAAATGGCCCACTTGGGGGTGGATAAGACCACATATATCTCCTTATATTATTTCGAGGAAGCTTGTAGATTCAATATCCACTTTTAGTTGTAATGGCCTTGTTATTAATTTTCCCTTGAAGCAGGGGATGCAAGGGAATTCTCCCTTCTGAAGAATCTTCTGGTTCTTCAAGTCATGCCTATAGGATTGAGATAAGATGCGGTACATCATCACTGATCCTGGGTGGCCAAGTTTATCTTGCCAAAGTAAAAACTTGGCTGATGTCAGGCACTTCAGGTGCTCCGTTAAATTAGCTTCCTTTCTCCAAATCTTTGTGTGGTAGATGTCTGATGAAAGGCTCTCAAAACGTTCAAGTATGGGTTTTACTCCTTTTCTTGAGACGTTACATACAGAAGTTCTTTTTTGTTTACATTAGCTGTTTCCAGATGGAATCCGTATAAACAGATGTCCTTGAAACTTAGTAAGTTTCTATTGGAATTCAGAGAGAATAATGCATCCTTTATTTTTATTTCTGTTCCATTTGGGAGCAATAAAGTTGCGTTCTTAGAACCTTCAATAATATTTGATGGCCTTGAAATGGTATTTACATGGCTTTTATATGATATAATGTTACAGAAATAACAGTTATATTGAAGGATCATATGTGTCGAAGCACTGTCTACTAAGCAGTCATGAGAGCGGTCCATCTATAAAAAGATGAATGAGCACATTTACTTTTCAGGAACCTAATCAAATTCTATTCAAAACAAATTCAGAATATTCAAATAGCTCTTATAACATTTATTGTTCTCAAAACAAATATAAAGATAAGAAAAAATAGCTAATCAAGCAAGTCATCTCTTTCGAAGTCGTCAGCTGTGAACTTGACTGGAGCATTTGTGGTCATCAGGTTTATTTCAGCTTTCATTTTCATGTTTTCATTATACAATTCCTGGATATGCCGCGGAGTTCTACATACTCTAGACCAGTGTCCTTTCATGCCTCAGCTATGTCACTGGTCTTCCCATTCCCTCTTGAGTGGGGCCGTATCATTTCTGTTGTTGTCGTTTCTGCGCCAGGTAAACTTCTGTCTCCCTTCATTTCTTCGCTGTTGGACTTGGCCTTTGGCCCTTTTGTTTTGTCCCCCATTCTGTGGTCTTCCTTTTCTTTTATTAACTTTCTTCTTTTTAGAAGAAGATGCATTGTGAGCTTCTGGGAGGGGGCAGTGCCAGGGGTGCATATTGTGGGTGACGAGGAGAAGCTCTCTGTTTTGTTCAGCAATGAGTAAACATGACAGCAGCTCAGAATACTTGGTGAACTTTCGTTCATGGTATTGCTGCATCAGCATTACATCCTTTTCATGGAAAGACATGTACATCTTTTCCAGCATGCGATCTTCTGAGACTTTTCACCACACAACTTCAGGCTTGAGGTGATACTAAAAGGGTTGAGTTGTACTCATCTATGGACTTAAAGTCCTGCGGTCTCAGGTTCTCCCACTCATATCGTGCCTTTGGAAGTATAACATCTTTTTGATGTTTATATCTTTCCTCAAGGGCAATCCACAGCTCAAGTGGATCTTCAACCGTAAGGTATTTAGCCTTTAGGGTCTTGCCCACATGTCGACGAATATGAATAATGGCATGCGCCTTTTCAATGTCAATCGCCTTTCCATCTTTTGTCACAGTAGAAATAAAGGACTTAGCCCGTAGGTGGAATTTAACATCGAGCTGCCGGCTCAAGTAATTCATGTTGGATGCATCCAGCACTTCGAAATCGACGCTTGCGATTTTTGCCATTTTATCTAGCAGATCACAAATTTTCATGAATTAATAATACATCAAAATTTTCATGTGGATGCAATTTTTAAATGAATAAGCTAATTACATGGATAGACCAGTCCCACATAAAATAAATAATGTCCAAAGTCCATATTACATTCCATATTACACAAATGAAAGCGAAAAATTACAACTTTGGAAACCTCATGGATCCCATTTTTAAATTCTTCAGCTTCAATGGCCTCCGCCTCTATGGAAAGTGGTCATCGGTCTTGGACATTACATAATTTTCTCACTACAATTTCTCTCAAAAAGAAAAGAAAAATGCAGGAAAAGTAAAATGTGGGACTAAGCAGCCGATCCAAAACCACAATTAGCCATCCATGCAAAAATTTGTGCTCATCAAACATTTTCATCACAGGCATCACAGATTCACAGAAGGATAAACATAACAATTTAAATACTTAATAATTATTGGACTACTAGTCAACGTCATACACCGTTAGGTTAGGTGACTAACGGCAAAGCGGTCGCATGATCTTCTTTAGTAAGTCAATGCCGCACAACCAAGTATAAGTTTATCCAAATAATGAGCCATAAAATGTGATGTAATGCATATAATTATGATCCAAAAGGGGGGATCAAATATGAAATATGTTGTGCATTATGGGCTAATACAAATAAATTTGAATGATACCCAAATTACTTGTTCTTCGTCAAAGGAAATAGTTTTCCTTTTTATATATCCCAAATAATCCCCACAAGTCCCCAAATATCCCCATAAGGTCCCATTTTAGTCCCCCATTTTAATCAATTTTTCTGAAATTTCTTTAGGCCCCCAAAAACCTATTTATTTATATATATACCCCATCCCCTTTTCATTTTCGTTTTCTCTTTCTTTCTTCTTTTTTCAGTTTATTCTGCTTACGGGCCTGAAGCCCACAGTGTGGCTGCGGGCTTCATGCCCGCATCATTTATTTTTTTGTACTGCTTGTGGGCCGAAGCTCACAAGCCGTTGTGGGCTTCGGCCCACAGCAAAAAGAAGAGAATTTTTTTTAATCAGTTGGGCCCGAAGGCCAAACTTTGAACGTGAAGGGGCGGCGGCTAGGTTTAGCCACCATCGCCCTACGAATTAGGTCAAGGGGTGTCATCGACAGGCAAGGCTGGAGGGGGGCGGGTTCGCCGTGAGGCGAGGTTGAAGCAGCGACCCGCCTTGAGGCAGGGTTCGTAGGGGGACCCCATTCTGAGGCGGGGGCTAGAGCACCACCTTCGGGGCGGTTTGAGGGGACGGCGCCACCAGGGAGGCAGGCGCGGGAAGTGTGGGGGGGGAACCGCCTTCAGAGCGGTTGCGGCGGCGGTGCCGCCGCAAGGGCGGTCGGGTCATGGCAACAGTGCCGTGAGGGGAAACCAAAAGTTGTGGGGGACCGCAAATTGTTCATGTTATCGAATATATTTTAGAAAATATGAACCCTAAAGATAGGGTTTTTAATGATACGAAAAACATGAATCGATGGTTAAAAATCGTCGTTATAGACTATCAACCTAATCTCCACTCCGATCTTGCAAGATCGATGAAAAACAATCATGATCATGATAAGAATAATTTTTAAGGATTGTACATGTTGGTACACGGGTATGGCCTATGAAACGGTGTCAAGATATACGGCCCAGTTAGAGCCTACAACCCACATTCCGTCATTAAGGCTGAATAATACTCAGTCAAACGAATGGCTCACTCGACCATTGGACTCCCACTGATACTCAAGGAGGAGTTAATGGGACGGAGTAAATAGGCGGTCGTTATCATCAATCTCATAGAAGATCCCACCCAAATCAATGAGGGACAGTTATTTGCAATCGTCAGACCAACATCTATAAATACCCAAAAGGACAATGCTAAAAGGGTTCCAACTCCCAAGGTACGAGACCTTATACACGGACATCACATATTCCAACTTATATTTCTTCCACAAAAGTGCTTACGACGCTAGACCAGAGACGAGCCTTCGTGGGTCGATCTCAACTGCTCCAAGCTCTCTCCCTCTCTTAAGTCCCATTCTAACTTAAGCATCGGAGGGGATTTGGGTCGGGACCCAGATCCGACCCCCCTGACGCTTTCCAGTGGTACAGATCATCGAGGCCTGATCCAGCGGGAAGGTCGTGCCGGTGTCTCTTAGTATCAATCAACCGAGGCTCGATCCATTTGAGGGTCAAACAAGCGTCTTCAGTCGACTTCCAGCTGTCAACGACCCCGGTTCTACTAACCTGGGGTCCCATTCAACTTGCTGACGAGGCTCCAACTAAACAAGAAGGGGTCCACGTCAGTATCATCATTGTTTCGGTCATTTTTGGCCTTAACAGTTGGTGCCGTCTATGGGAAAACGAGTCAACATCCCAGTGAACAAAGCATTTTGACCATGTCAGCTCACCCATTAACATTCTCCAAAGGTTCCTTGGCGCCACCCCAGCATCAATACCTTCAACATGATAATGGGAGGCCCACCACACCCGGAGCTATCAACCTCACTCCAAAACTCTTACGTCGGAAGGTTGATGACAATATCAATGGGTAGAAAGCGCCCTAGAGACTCTACACCTCCTATATCCTTCTCTGATGAAGATCTAGAGGGTGTAGAACTGCCACATGATGATGTCGTCGTCATCGCTGCCACCATCAACGAAGTTACCGTGAAGAGATTGCTCATCGACACAGGGAGTTCATGCGATGTGCTTTTCTTCGCCACATTGGAGAGAATGAGGCTGTCTTCATCAGAGTTGCGGCCCTGTCCAGGACCTCTCGTAGGGTTCACTGGGCATTCCGCGCCAATGGCAGACATCATTACCCTGTCGGTGACCCTTGGTACGTATCCACGACAGGTCACGCATCAGACCAACTTTATAGTGGTGAAGATCAACTCAGCATACAACGGAATCATTGGTAGACCACTGCTCAACGCAGTAGAAGCAGTGGTCTCAACTTTCCATCAAATAATCAAATTCCAAACTCATGAGGGGGTTGGAAAGGCGAGATGGAATCAGAACCAAGCTCGATCATGTTACCTTCTGTCCACTTCTTTGAGAAGGGTGGGGCAGACATACCCAGTCGACCCAAGGGTGAAATGAAAGACGAGGATCAACAACCCGCGACAGTCGAAGAGACAGAGAGCACCTGGATCTCTGAAGAAGAAGTAAAGACCGTCTCTATCCGATCGATGCTCCCCTTCGACCTAAGGGGCAATTGATCGCCCTCTTGAGAGAACATGCTGACATTTTCACCTGGTCCACGAGGAACATGCTGGCATCGACCCCAGGTAATATCCCACAAACTGGAAGTCGACCCGACTTAGAAACCCATGAAGCAGAAGAAGAGAAACATGGGAGCGAAAAGATGAAGGCCGCGGTCGAGGAAGTGGATCGACTTATATGCCGGCTTCATTCGAGAGGTCAAATACCCAGAATGGCTCTTGAATGTCGTGATGGTGAAAAAGGCAAAAGGCAAATGGCAGATGTACGTCGACTTCACCGATCTCAACAAAGCCTGTCCGAAAGATAGTTACCACTTGCCCTGAATCGATCATCTGGTCGACAATGCCTCAGGCTATGAACTCTTAAGCTTCATGGACGCTTTTTCAGGCTATGACCAGATCCAAATGGCCCCGGAAGACGAAGAAAAGACTTCTTTCATCACGGATCAAGGTATTTTCTGTTAAACAAAGATGCCATTTGGTTTAAAGAATGCAGGAGCTACGTACCAGCATTTGATGAACGGGGTCTTTGAGGCTCAAATAGTGCGAAACATGGAAGTATATGTTGATGACATGCTGGTCAAGCCAAAGAAGTCGACGGACCACATTGTAGATCTCCGAGAGACATTTGTACACATCCGACGGTACAACCTTTGGCTGAACCCCGCCAAGTGTACCTTTGGGATTCGATCGGAAAAGTTCCTCGGTTTCATGCTAACAGACCGAGGAATTGAGGCTAACCCCGACAAAATCACGACGATCGTGGCGATGAAGGAGCCCTTAACCATCAGAGAACTTCAAAGACTGAATGTGACAATAGCGGCTTTAGGCTGATTCTTGTCCAAGTCGGCGGTGAGATCTTTACCCTTCTTCAAAGTACTAAGAAAGGCGATAGCATCCATCGCGAATGGCAAGAAGGTCGTCGAGTGGGACGCAGACTGCAAGAAATATTTCTCAGAACTGAAAGAGTACCCCTGTAGCCCACCGCTCCTAACTAAGCCAGATAAGGATGACCAACTTATTATTTATTTGGCCGCTACCATGGAAGCCTAAGCTCAGCACTCATGAAGGAAGACTCGGAAGTGCAACGACCTATCTACTACGTCAGCCAAGTCCTCCAGGGTGCAGAAATAAATTACTCGAGAATAGAAAAGATGGCATTTGTATTGATCTAGTCCGCAAGGAGGCTACAACCATACTTCCAAGCGCACACCATATTGGTCACATACACTCCTTGGAGCAAACTCTGAAGAGGCTGGATCGATCGGGGAGAATGACAAGTGGGGAGTCGAGCTGAGTGAATTCGACATCCAGTATAAGCTAAGGACTGCCATCAAAAGGCAAGCCCTAGCCGACTTCATCGTCGAACTCACTTATGACGACAATCCACCAGAAGAGGTACATGTTGCTAACATATGAACCAATGCTTGCTCTTCTCCCTCGACAGATCTCAATTCACCGACCGATACAATTAAGGACGAGGGAACATGGATCATGCAAGTGGACGGTTCTGCCACTCAAACCAGAAGCGGGGCCGAAATAATTGTCCAAACATCAGCATGCAATATATTCAAGTATGCTCTTCGCTTAGGTTTCCAAACCATGAATAATGAAGCGGAGTATGAAGCTGCATCAACGGGCTCCGGTTGGCTCGAGCCCTAGGAGCAAAAGTGGTCCAGCTACGCAGTAATTCCAATCTAGTAGTCCACCAATTGAACGGGGGTTTCGAGGCCCGTGAGGACACAATGCAGAGTTACATGCAGGTTGCCAAAGCGGAGCTCGCCAAGTTCAGACGAGTGGAAATCCATCATGTACCAAGGTCAAAGAATCACTGAGTCGATGCCCTTTCGAAACTTGGGTCATCCTCACCGTTAGGACTCGGTTGCACAGTGTATGTACAACATCTGTCACACCCCAGCGTGCTTGAGCAAGAACTATTGAGCATCGACCAAGGGGTCACTTGGATGGATCCTATAATCCATTATCTAAACACTGGAGAGAAGCCGACCGACTCGGTAGACGCATGAAAGCTAGAACGAAAGGCCTACCAATTTGTGCTAGACGGTTCATTGTATAAAAGACGATGGAATAGGTATGACGTCTTTCCTTACCTCAAATGTTTAACCCTGTAGGAAGCACACTATGTGATCTAGGAAATCCATGAGGGGGATTGCGGAAACCATTGCAGAGGAAAAGCTATAGCCTTGAAAGCACTAAGGCAAGGTTATTTCTGGCGACTATGTTCAAGGAAGCAATCGAGTATGTGCGAAAGTGTCCGACTTGCCAGCAGTTCTTGAGGATCAACTCAGCCCCTCCGACTGAACTATCCCAATCATCAGTCCAGTGCCCTTTGTTAAGTGCGAATTGGACATCCTTGGCACGTTCAAGCAAGCAAGCAGATAACGAAAATTCTTGATCGTGGCTATCGACTACTTCACTAAATGGACAGAGGCAGAACCCCTTGCCTAAATTACATGGAAGGAGGTCAGAAGCTTCATATGGAAGTCCATTGTCTGTCGGTTTGGCATCCCTCGGTCCATTGTGATAGACAACGGGACGCAATTCGACAGCATCGGCTTCAGGGATTTCTGTTCTGAGCTGAAGATCAAATTGCATTTCACCTTTGTCGCTCATTCCCAATCCAACAGACTAGCAGAGGCTGCTAATGAATGCATCCTCGGACCCCTGCAGAAGAGGATAGCTGGAGTCGAGGGAACATGGCCAAAAGAACTTCATGGCATACTATGGTCGTATAGAACGACCCATAAAACCTCAACCGGTGAAACGCCATTCATGCTTGCCAATGGTTGTGAAGTCATTGTCCCAGTGAAGGTTAATGAGAGACCGCTTCGCCTACAATACTCAAATAAGGAGAGAAACTCAGAGGGGCTCGAGCTCAATCTACAGTTGATCGACGAGGTTTGCGAATAACCCTTGACGACCCTCATTGAACAAAGGGGGCGCATGGCTCGATATTTCAACTCCAAAGTTTGAGGGCGCAGTTTCCGTATAGGCGACCTGGTGTTATGAAAGGTTGCCTTCACTCCTGAGATCCTCAAACAAGGAAAGCTTGCTCCGAAATGGGAAGGTCCCTATATGGTAATCGATGTTCTTAGCCTGGCAACCTATCGACTCGCTACACTGGATGACAGAGAGCTTCCCCATCCTTGGAATGCTGAGCATTTACGAAAGTACTATCAATGATTAACCAGCAATATGAGATACATGGTGGTGACCAAAACTTATCTTTGTTTTTTTTACTTTATGCCAACTTACGATAAATACAAAGTCGATCATTTCTCTTATCTACTAAATTTTTTTTAAATAGTCGTCAGCCGTAAGCTGAGGGGCCACCTCTCGCCACTGAACAACCCTCGATTTTCATCGGTCATAAGTCGAAGGGGCCTTGCCCGTCGCTACTAAACGAGTCAGCCGTAAGCCGAGGGGCCACCACTCGCCACTGAATGGCCCTCGACCGTTGTTGGTCGTAAGTCGAAGGGGCATCGTCCCTTGCTACCAAACGACCCCCATCGTCAGCCATAAGCTGAGGGGCCACCCCTCGCCACTAAACGACCCTCAACTGTAGTTGGCCGTAAGTCGAAGGGGCTTCATCCCTCGCTACTGAATGACCCTCATCGTCAGCAGTAAGCCGAAGGACCAACCTTCGCCACTGAACGGTCCTTCAACAACATGCCCTCATGGTCCATGATCTAAAGATCATATTTACCAAATGAAAATGCCTGATGTATCAACGACCCAACTTACAATCGATTTTTTAAAAATTAAAAATTGAGTCGTTTAGGGGCCATACATGCACATTCACACACTCAAATGAAACTTGAAGATAACCATAGCTCGAAAGGTCTTTTTATTCATTTGAAGGTTTTTTTATTCATTTTATCCATAGACATGGTCTTATCATATGGATAAGACGTAATCCCTATACAAACACTCGTCAACATCCGTTTACAACAAATTTTGGTTTTTTCAAAAAAATTAGGTGACGTGTGCACTAAACAAAATGGCATGTTCACAAAGTAAACCCCTTTCCTCACAAGTGTAAGGTTTTCAATGTCCAATTATTATAGCTCATTATTTTAGGTTTGACAGACATGCCACCTCACCAGCATACAGGTTTGCGAACTTGCAAGTCATTTCAAAGGCAATAATAGCATTTACTAATAGTAGCACAACTACATTCATTGTGATTTAGTGCTCACCCACAAATCTGAAGAGGGCGATTCTATACCCACTACAAACTAATCCAAAAACATTTAGAAAATAACTTTTAATTTTTAACTGAATAAGATAACGGATTTAGACTTATCAAATAACTTATAGCCTTAAAATTTCAGGAAATTAAGAACTATTATTTTATTATTCTATTATTCTACCTCGGGTTCATGTAATAGAAATCAGGTAAAATTTCAATTTTTTCACATGCAGAGGAAATTTCTTGTAACAAAATCAAGCATAACAACATGTTTAGTTCTACAGGACATACTTCGATCAAAAGATAAAACCCTAACGACGGAGTAAGGGACTAAGAATCAGAAACATATAAAGATTCACTTACCATATATCTTCATTACATACAATAATCTATAGACTCAAAATTGAACAAATCAAACTACCTTTAGATATAAGAGTAGAGCAATAGCATTTGATGGTTCATGGATCACTTAGGTTTAGATGCGGGTTTGAGGATAGTAATTCCTGTTGGAACTTATCCAACATAGTTGGATCTTAATCCAACGTTGGGCTAATATGCAAGTATAATTATATATATGCTACACTGTCATATAAAGCCCGTAATATAAGTGATCTCATTTATTGGGTTAAGTGGGCTAATTAAATGAGTCGATCAGGTTGTGGGCCTTTATGTGTATAGATAATTGGGCTTCAATTCGTTGATGAGTCGAATTGGAAACCTTATGGCTAAGGAGGCTAGCCTATTTATATGCGGTCATGATCTCCAAAACAAATGAACAAGTTAGCTGTCTTTTATACGTCCCGTCGCTAGAAGAGAAACCGCGAGAAGGGCAAAGGAATTCTCCAACGGTTGATTCGTGTGGATCTGGAAGATCATCCGTTGCGTTAACGTCGGGATCTCTTTCAGACTACAGCTATGGATTCAGGTAAGCGGAAGATCATCCGTTGCATTAACGTCGAGATCTCTTTCAGACTATAGATATTGATTCAGGTAAGCTTCCGCTAAACAGAAAAGGTAAGGTTTTAAGATTCAGCATGCCTACATCTAGATCTATATGTTTAGGGTTGAATACAAATCTAGATCTCTAGTTTTTTCAAGTGGTATCAAAGCCAACTTTCTTGGATCTTATTATTTTGCCTGCTCTATGCGTAGATCTGATAAAAATAAGATTTTTAATTTGTTCATTATCAGATTTGTAAGTTTTATATGGGTTTGATTGATTTTTCCTGTTAAAAATATTCTAACCCTAGATCAGGGGCGGCCCGCAGGCTGCCGCCTGACACGGATCAAGAGGGGGCGGCTCCGCCTCCCCCGTCAGTAGATCGACACCGGCCATGCCGACGCCGCCACAGAGAGAAGGGGCGGCCTGGCCACCCCTGTCGAACAAGCAGGCGCCTTCGGGGCCTACTGCTGGGTCAGCGGGGGCGGCACTCGCCGCCCCCCCCAGTTGGCGTACGGAGGGGGGCGCCCTGCCGCCCCCTCAGTCGGAAGAGCAGGTCCCAATCGGGGCCTGTCATGGACATCAGAGGGGGCGACACCCGCCGCCCCCAGATGGCATACGGAGGGGGCAACGCCCTGCTGCCCCCCTCGTCGGTTGAGCAAGCCCATAGTCGGGGCCTGCCGTGGGCAATCGGAGAAAGAAAGGGGGGTCTTTCTCCCTTCCTTTTGGCCTGCTTCAGGAGAGAAAGGGGCGGTGCCCTGCCCCCCTTATTGGAAGAAAGCAGCACCAGCCCCCTGTCGACGCCAGATGCGATGGATGGGGCAGCAGCGGCTGCCTCCCTAAGATGGCCAACCGCTAGGGTTTTCGAACCATAGCGGGCTTTAGGCCAGAATTAATGCCCAACCAGTTTAAAAAAGGGCGGTTTTAAAATTAATTCAGTATATGGGCCTATTCATTTGGGCCTTCTTTCAGGCTATTTGTGCACCAGTATTTGGGCCCATTTAATGGGACACTTTTGGACCCTTTTTGGGTTATTTGGACACTAATTTGGGCATTTTAACACAAAATAGAGGGGATTAAATGGTCTATGGTATATATTCCCTTGTAAGTTATTTTATTCTGTTTTAAAGATTGGTCTTGATTTAAATTCACTTTTAGGCATGCTTCATTATATATGTTTTAAAATAATTGTAGTTAAATCAAACCCCTCTAAAGTGGGCTCTA
The DNA here is from genome assembly GCA_030789695.1 of Scilla litardierei. Lineage (NCBI taxonomy): Eukaryota > Viridiplantae > Streptophyta > Magnoliopsida > Asparagales > Asparagaceae > Scilla > Scilla litardierei. The sequence goes on from CM061136.1 coordinate 18,390,426, forward strand.
TTATATAAATTATTATTATTTCGATATATAAAAAGCTACAGACATACTTTGTATGTAATTTTTTTGCCTAAAATTTTGAATTTAAACTCATTAAAAGAGGAGATAAATGGGCTTGAGTATATATTTCCTTTAGGCCCATTTTGTGTGTTAAAGTTTAGTTTCATTTAAATTCAATTTTAGGTACATTTGGCTATATGTTTCGAAATAATTTTAATTAATACGAAACCCCATTAAAATGGGCAGTAATGTAGAGATTATTGTTATTTAGGAATGTAACAAGTTGTAGACATACTTTGTATGGTTGGTTGCCTAAAATTCAATTTAAATTGCATTGAAGGAGGATATAAAAGGCTGTAACGTATATTTCTCCTCAAGGATAATTTTAAAAGGCCTTAAGAATTATGTGTATTAACCATCAAGTAAATGGCCTTAAGAAAATTTGACACATTTTAAAGTTATATATGAAATAGGATAGGGTGTATATTTATATATATAACTTTATATGTATGTTCATATACACATTAGTACACGTATATACCCCACTTTAAAGAAGAAAATTTGTGTTGAAATTATGGATTTTATTTAACTCAAAATAATGGTTTAAATGTGGAATAAAAGGTTCTTGTATAGATTTCCACATAAAGAAATCACTTTGTGTTAAATTTAGTTTAGTTTAAAATTCAAATTTTTTTGGTATAATTAATTATATATTTCGAATAGAGATTAGTTGGATCATCAACTCACCAAAGTGGGTTTTCTTGTGAAGATTAGTTTTAATTTCGAAATATAACAAGTTAAATACATACTTTTGTATGAAAATTTTGGTTGCCATAAATTTGATTTTGAATAAAAGTGTACTTGAATATTTCCACTTACAGTATAAATTCATGTATTAAAAATGCGACATAGATTCAAAGTTTGCAAAGGTGTATATTTTTGAAATGACTAGGTGTAATCATCATCTCGCCAAAGTAGGCTCTGTTGCTTTGCATTAATTTAATTCATAAATATAAAAGGAATTTGTGTGTGCATAATTTCATATAAATACTAAATTGGCCCAAAGGAAGATTACCGTTCTATATCATTTTATGCGCACTTGTGGCAATAGACAAGGTGATGATTAGTGAGACAATGCAAGCAAATTTAATTCGGCCGAAAGGAAACATTATTTTTGGCATGTTATTATTGCCATTGTCTATTGCTACAACAAGATGTCAATGACTAGTCAATAGATTATCCAAAGATAAATGTTGAGCTAGTAGAGTATGTCTTGAGATGGGAAATAGCATTAATTTGAATTTGGTATTGTTTTGTTTAATACTCATATGAACATGTTACAATTATTTTCGTGTTCTCTTTTTTCCAGCTATTATTCCTAAAAAAATTTCTGCCCACCTCAAATCTATTCCAATATGTAATGGCTCTAACTTCAAGGCATGGAAGAAAAATCCTTTGATAATCCTTGGAGTCATGGATCTTGATCTGGCATTAAGGACTCATATTCCATCACCACTCACTTATGAGAGTACCTCTGATGAAAAGAGGGAGATGGAAGAGTGGAAAAGATCAAATCACATGTGGCTAATGCTTGTGAAGAATGACATTCCAGAATATCTCAGGGGCTCTATTTCAAAGAAAATTACCACAGCTAAATGGTTCCTTATTGAGCTTGAAAAGAGGTTTGTCACGAATGAAAAGAGTGAGATTAGTACACTGTTGACAAACCTAACTTCAATGAAATTGAAGGTAAATGGAACATCAGGGAGCACATATTGAAGATGTCTAATCTTGCTTCAAGGTTGAAAGCACTTGAGCTAGACCTCTTTGAGTATCTGCTAGTGCATTTTGTTTTAAAATCTATTCCATCACAGTTTAGCCAGTTTAAGGTGAGCTACAATTTGAAGGAAGATACTTGGTCTCTGGATGAGCTCATCTCATATTGTGTCAAGGAAGAGGAAAGACTTAAGCAAGAGATGACAGAAAGCATTCACCTGATATCCACCTTCAACAAAAGGAAGAAGGATACTGAAGCTGCAGATACAGCTTCTCAAAAGAAACAACAAAAGGAACCGAAAAGTTCAGAAGGTAATGGTTGCTTCTTCTATGGAGCTAAATGGCATATAAAGAAGCATTGCACAAATTGTCATGCTTGGCGTGCTAAAAGGGTATACTTCTTTAATTTGGTTTAAGTCTAAAGTTAACTTTTTTTTGTAAACTTTGGACTTATAGACACTTGATGGAAAGATCCTGGTATAACCATTCATATCATTGTGTCTATGCAGGGTTGCCTAAGATGCCAAGAGCCGACTGATGTTGAAAGATACATCGATATGGGCAATGTCAAGATGGTTCAAGTAGAAGCAAATAAAATTTAGATTAATTTTTAAAGGCTAGATTGTATTTCAATTTTTTATGAGACTATTATGTATAGTTTTAACGGAATTTGGATTTCTATTTCTATTTTGAACAAATTCGGCTACAATTGTTCAATAATTAATGGAAAATTTGGTTGTCTCATGATTCAAAATTCAGTTATTCTGGTTCTTTAAAATTTCATTATAATCTTCATTTATTTGGAAATATTGCTTCATTTATAGAATTCCTGGATTTAAGTACATGTGTTATAAAGAAAGAATTAGCAATGAGAATTCAGTTATTTGATTGCAGTTTATATCCTTAAAAAAGTTTCAACAAAATAACTTAAATCACTTGCATGTTTGGAGATGTCCAGCTAAGGTAATGCATTATAAAGCCTAATAAAGAAACTGGACATAATGCTAATGATTTTCTAGTTTTATTGAATAGTTTAAAAGGTGATATTTGTATGATTTTACATAATCCTACTATTAAGTTAGTTTACGAATTAGGAAATATGCACCTATTTGAGGATGCTGAGTTTGAGGGCGGGATTTAGTAAGTGATATTATTCTTGAAAATGATTATATTCCCATAGGTGTTGTTGACATTATTCAGGATAGTATTCCTGACACTGTTTAAGACACAATAAATTCAAGATAATGTTGTAATTCCTCCTATTCGGGAAATTGTTCATAATGACAAACTCTAGCACCTCAAAACACTAATTGACATTCAGGAAATCCATTAAAGAGGTGAGAAGTACATTGTTAAGGTATTGCATTGTAATTCTCAAGAACATATGGTTGACATTAAGAATAATGGAAGTTCGACTTACATCAAGTCATAAAAGTTCTTAATACGACTATTTTGGAGAAGCCCAAGAGCAAGAGGCCCAAGCCCAAGCCAAGGGAAGGAAGCCCACGAAGGGGATTTGGCCCATCCGACGAGGCCCACGAAAGGACTCGGAGTCGGACCGGCCGCGATCCGGAATATGCATGATTGGCTCGCGCTCGCAGGAGATAACCGTTCCCCTAAAAGCGCGACACCTTAATGACCATTAAGGAGCCCATTAATCGACTCCCCCACGACACCGCAGGCGCCTCTGTGGAGACTGATCGCGGCGGCATGAGTGGGGAGCAGTCAGGGGGCATGGATTGGGGGCAATCGTGGGTCAAACCCTATAAAGGGACTACAGAGGCAACCGAGAAGAGGATCGAATCCCTGATATCAACAATGGAAGTATTCCCTTAACTGACCTTGCTTTCCGCCATTATATTTCCTTCCATAGCTCAGTCCGAGGATACGTGTGCCGGCCTCCTTTCAAGCCGTACTGATCCCGCCGAGCATCATTCAGATCCGTTCTGACTTAGGCATCAGAGGGGACTTGGCCGGAACCAAGGTCCGACCCCCTGATGAGTCTCCTCGTCTGTCCAGGAAGAAGAGGAACCGAGGCGCCGAGGCTACCCCTCAGCACGGAACGAGCCCGCTCGCCATCAGCGAGCGCCGTCATCAATTGAGACCAAGTGATAATCAGGCCGCCGAGGCTACCCCTCGGCACTTGATTGGCCGAGGCCGAGCGTTCATCCTGGTGCCGAGGCTACCCCTCCGCATCATGTTGACCGGGACCCTCAGCCCTCCAATCAACTCGCTTCTCGAGCCGAAGAGGTGCTCAGCGGGACCGCCATCGAGAACACGCACGTTCGGAGGAACCAAGGGATCCCAAGTGACCCCTTGACCATGTTGACCGTCAATTCGTCGGTCAACAATTCTGTGGTGAGAAAACACCCGTAAACATCTGGTGTCGTCTGTGGGAACCGAACAAACACACGTCAAACCACCGGAATGGAACCAATATGCAACGGCTCGGGGCGCATGCCCCCATCCATGAGGAGGGTGATTACATCCCTCCCGAGAACTAGTACAACCACACCATCGAGGGGACAGGCGACTTCCGATCGGTAACCCAAGTGCAGCTTCGTCTCTTCGCCCAGGAAACCAATGCCAACCTCCAGACATTGGTCGCTATGATTCAACAGCTCGTCGGTAACCCGTCCATCCAGCGAGATGGAACGGTGGGGGCCCACCAGCGGGGAGGGACCGCCAGCCTATACGGTCCGCCGTGGTCACTGACCATGGGGAGGGAGCAACCAACCTGGGATGGTGATTTACCATGCCGGGCTTCGTCCCAGTGCGATCCCCCACTCCCACCTCGCCTCGCAAAGGAGACCGGATAGGCCTCGAGCAAGCTGAAGGTGAATCGGTTACCGCTTCATCTCGGCGACAAGGCTCATCAAATCGGTGACCGACCGATCGCCGAACCTCGGGGGACCGACCCCGTCGGAGCGAAAGTCCCCGTCGAGTAAGGCTAGGTAAACGAGAATACCAGAAAGAAAAGAAGAACGCCCGCCGATCAACTTCTGCCCCCAGCTCGACAGGGACTCGGGCGAGCCCCCGATGTGACCCCACTCGCTCACCACGACTGGGTAACCACTGTGTGAGCACAGGAGGGCGTCTGGGGGGTGTCAGAGGCGACCGTTTTCCGTTATCCCGAAGGATAACTGAGGCACAGGTACCCTCCAGATTCAAATTGCCGACGTTGAAAACGTATGACGACACGGGTGATCCAGAAGACCACGTAATGGACTATGAGGGGGTCATGGCATTCCAAGGGGCCGACGATACCCTACTCTGCAGAGGATTTTATTCCACCCCCCGGAGAGTGGCCCGGAGTTGGTAGCATATCCTCCCCAACCGCTCCATTGATAGTTTCGAGGACCTTTCCCAGCAGTTCTACAAACAATTCATGGCCAGACGTCAGGTAAACCCGGACTCGGAACTCCTGTTCAATGTGGTGCAGGATCCCGGAGAAACCCTGAGGCACTACATGCGCCGCTTCAATGCAGAGCAACTGAACGTGAGAGCTGTCCCGAGCTGGTCGTCAAGACGGCCCTGAAGAAAGGGCTCCGACATATGGGCCTGAAAAAATCGCTGCACAATGATCCTCCGAAAGACCTTGCCGGTGTCATAGCCCGGGCAGAACGCTACATACTGACGGAAGAGGCGCTGGCCGTGGATGACGGAAGTCACCCAACGGGGGCCAGGCGGGGATCCAAGCGCGACGAGAGCGAGCGTCGTGGCCCTGACGAACATCGACAAGAGAAGAGTGCCAAAGGAAAGCAGCTCAGGGAGGATCCACGACACTCCCAGCTGAACACCGCCTTGGACGTCGTCCTTGCGCACGCCCAAAAGGAGGAGCGCATCAGCAGGCCACCTCCGAGGATGAAGAGAGGCGGAAGGGACGAGGATAAATATTTCACAAGGACAATGGCCATGACACCGACGACTGCTGGCATCTAAAGAAGGATATAGAGAAGCTGGTCAGCCGGGGCCACTTGAAGAACTTCGTCGACGACTCAGCCCCCGCTACTGGGAGGGGACATCCAAGCAATTAGACAAGGGAAAGAAGGTGAATGTGGTCCAGACGGCCATGCTCATCATCGAGTGAGCGGACGGGACGATCAGTCGTCGCCTCACCTGGGCAAGGCTAGCTTACCCTCGCCTCCTCTGTTTTTTGTTTTCCTCCAAATGTACACCCGGGTTCAAGGAATGGAAAGAGAACCGTATTAATACAGCTATGTTTCTCTCACTTTGTCTGGCTGGGAAATCGATTGCAGAGCAGGCAGGAAATCACCTCCCAGGAGAGAATAACAACACGATCGACCGTAAGTCTGGGGCAACTCCTCCAGCATGCCAATCATCGAGCCCGTCCGTAAGGCTGGGGGTAACTCCCCCAGTAGGCGGGACAATCGGTTGGTCATAAGCCAAGGGGTAGCTCCCCTCGCTGACCAGCCGACCTGATCGACTGTAAGGCTGGGGCAACTCCTCCAGCAGGCCGATAACCGAGCCCGTCCGTAAGACTAGGGACAACTCCCCCCAGCAGGCGGGACAATTGGTTGGTCATAAGCCGAGAGGTAGCTCCCCCCGCCGACCAATCGACCTGATCAACCGTAAGGCTGGGGCAACTCCTTCAGCAGGCTGATCACCGAGCCCGACCGTAAGGCTGGGGGCAACTCCCCTAGCAGGCAGGATCATCGGTTGGTCATAAGCAGAGGAATAGCTCCCCCCACTGACTAGCCGACACGATCAACTGTAAGGCTGGGGGCAACTCCCCCAGCGGACAGATCAACATGGCCGACCATAAGGCTAGGGGTAACTCCCCCAGCGGGTCGGAACATTGGTTGGGTGTAAGCCTAGGGATAACACCCCCAGCAGCTCAGACAATCCGATCGGCCGAGGGGCTGGGGTCGATTCCCTCCCCCGGCGGGCTGATCCCCCGACCGACTATAAGACTGATGGCAAGACAATAGTTCGCAAGGCGGTCACCTGACTGGCCTGAGGATCGCGAACGAGGGGAAAGCCACAGTAGGTTGGTCGAGAACATCTCCAAGACCCAAGTCTATCGGGCCGATTAACACAAAATCCCAAGGACCCTTCACACAACAAATGATGAAGGGATATCAGCGGATCACCTCCCCAACCGGGTTGAACGCAACGACAGCTCAAAAAGACCAAGGGCCTCCCTCCTCTACGAAGCAACTCTGCCAATCGAGAGTCCGAACAACAAGGAAAATAGCGAAAGATACACGGACCGAAAAAAAAGCTTTATACATTACACCCCAAAAAATTGATTGTATTACAAGACAGAGGGGGAGGGGAGCAAAAAGGAAGAAACACCGCCTAGGGGCCCGGGGCCCGGGAGGAGGCGTCCTCCGGCACCTCACCTTGCTCGGAGCGAGGAGGGTCGTTGGGACCTAGCGGAGATCGGGGATGTGACAGCCGGACGCGCTCCTCGAACCTCTTAAAAGAGTCACGAAAGACCTCCACGATCCTGGGGGCCAAGAGGTGCTCGTAAGTGCCGAAGGCGTCCCTGAGGGCATCCGCAATCCGCGGCCTCAAGACCTCATCGTACCCTCTCTCCACTTCCTCGACGAGCCAAGCAGGGTGCGCGGCCTGCGCCTCATGCAGGTCCCCTAGCTTGTTCCAGAGGTTGCCCTTCTCCCGACGGAATGCTTCTTCTGCCTCCCGGACCGACTGCTGAGAGTCGGCCAGCGCCCCCTGCAGGTCCAGCACCTCAGCAGCGAGCTCATCGACCCAACACCGCAGGTGCCGAGCTTTCATGCGGGCTTCATCAGCTGCCACCTCGGTCGCTCCAGCCTTCAAGCGCTCCCGTGCCAGAGACTCCTCGAGGTTGGACGCTTGGGCCGCCCGGCGCTGCGCCTCAACGGCCATCGCAGTGGCCTGCAAGACGAAAAAATTGAGCTAGAGGAATCGAAAGGCAGGTTTGAAAGCAGCAGATCGACTAACCTATTGAAGCTGCCAGACTAAAGAGTCCATCAGTCGGTTGGAGGGGGCCCTCTCTAGGAGAGAGCGGTCCCACGGAAGGAAGGAACTCTGTGCCTGCTGGGTGGCCACGGCTCGGTCGACAAAAACCGAGTCCCCAAGCGTAACCTCGGGGCCCTCTGGGAGGTTCAACAATGCACCAACAGCCCCCGCCAAGGATGGCTTGACCGAGTCAACGGGGGTGGCCACCAGGGCTAGCGGGAGGGTTTCACCCGAGGCGACCGGCGCCTCGGGAGCCAGAGAAGGATGGACTTCCCCGGTCTCCTTCTTCCTCTTCTTCTCGCTAGGCCCTGCGGACTTCGGAGGGGAACGCTTCTGCCCCCATGCCGCGACCGCCCGTGGGCACGTGAGGCGCCGGGCCGGCACTCCTGTTGCCTCCCTTGACATAGACGGAGCGGGGAGGTTCGGTGGCCGCGACCTCCACTACTGTAACGACCATTTTTCGTGGTACGTTGTTCGTGCACGTGCTTTTGACCGTGCACGTGTTTGTTTTAGACTTTGTTTGTTCGTGAACACTTTTGTGTGATATGCCGTTGTGAACGTCTCTGAGAGTATTAAATAATGGCAATATCTTGGAACGACACTTCTCGAGTCGTTTGTCCACAATTTAAACTTACTCGATGAGACGTGACGATTCTCACTCTTGACGGGAGACGTTTCTATTTTTAGTCTCGTCGTCCGACGTCGAAATTGAGATCCGTCTTCTTAGTTAGCTCACATTTGTCGCCACGATCACCCTGATATTTAATTTATAATTTTTGGAGTTTATTTGACCACTTTTATATTTTTAACAAGTTTTATAATATTTTTAATAATTAATTTTTAAATTATTTTCGGCCAAATAAAATTTATTTGAGTTTAAAACGTTTTAAAGAATTTTTGAGCCAATTTCCAGCTCATTTGGACCAAGTCAAATCCTTGGATAAGTTGGAGAAGTTAGATTTCAAATTTTAAATTATTTTAAACTTCTAATCCTATTAGATTTAGCCCTAGACCAAGTCAACCCATCTACACTATATAAACAACCCCTAGGAAGACCTATTTTCGCAAGAAATTAGCCCTAGCCTCTTCCAAAACTCAAATTGGACGTTGCGACGATTCGTCGCAACGTTGCGACGTTCTTCCCCCGCTCAGACCGAGAAAACGGGCCCAAATCTACCGCACCGACCACTGCCAATGCCCGCTCCCCCGCTCCGCTCGCTTGCATGGCCGTCGCCCCGTTTCAGCTGTGTCCGACCGAGGAGTTCTCTCGGTCAGACCGATGGCCGCCCCCGCTCACAGCCGCTCCCCGCATCGCTGCAAGCCCCGCAGCTATCGCCCGCATCGCTCCGCATCTGACCGAGGCGCCCGCCCGCCCGCCATCACCGAAGCCCGCAACGTTGCAACACTTGCAACGTTGCAACGCTTTGTCGCCCGCAGTGACCGACCCGAACGCCCGCAGCGACCGACCAAATCCCCCGCACCAAGGCCCCGCCGCTCCACTGCAGCCCGCTGCGCTGCAAGCTCCGCACCCAGCGTGTCTGACCGACCAAATCCCCCGCATTGGCTGAGTACGACCGAGAGCCACTCGTCGCAACCCCGCATCCGTCGCACCACTTGCCTCCGTGGGCCCCTAAGTTCTCCAGAGGTATTGTGGGTCCCCCAAAGGTCCCTAGGACTACTGTGGGCCCCACCTAGGTGCTTTCTCTCCGACGATTCGTCGTGTACGATGTTGCGACACGTCGTAGCCCGTCGTCGCACGTGCTAGCTTTGGAATCTGGAACCGTTGCTCCGGTTGATGCTCTGGACTTTCCAGCGAGGAAACTATATTGGAATCAGGACTTGGAGCGCGTTCTCTTATTCCAACCCCCGGCGTCGCTACCCGATGCCGGTGTAGCTTTCGCGTCGTGTTGAGGTAACACTTTGCATCCCTAGGACCCCCCAACCCATTGCCTGTTAATCAAGACTAAAATTGATGTTTTTAAAGTATTTCAAATGTTTTAAATTCACTAATCAAGATTAATAATATGAAATTTAGGCCGGTGGACTTGTGCACGTAGGATAATTGTGATTTTTGGACTCATTGGACGGTGTGCTCAGACGTCGTGCTTGCAGGCAAGTGAAACTTGCCAACTCTTGTGTAGGGCCATGTTTTTAGGCCACTTCCTTGTTTTCAGCGTAAAAGAGACTAGTCAGTGAAATGATAGCTGGCTAGACGACTACTTGATCTAGTTTGACAACGAAACTAGATCCGTCACCTAATTGATCTAGCTTGACAACGAAGCCAGATCCAACCCTTTAACTTGTTGTTCATGCATACTAAACTGTCACGTTTACTTTCCTTACCTGTACGCACTTTTAACTGCCATGCATTGCATCTTACATGTCATCACAGTTGATTGTTGCATTCGTAGCACACGCTACAATACTTGTACTCCTTGAAAACTACTTCCGGGGGAAACGGGCCTCATGTGTTGGTCAAAAGCCAATGCCCGGGTTCCCTGGACCGGCTAGGTGCACCCCTACGCCATACTTGTTTAAAACACTTCCTGGCTCGTGGTCCAGAAGCGGGCCTCATGTGTTGGCTGAAAACCAATGCCCGATACACGTGGAGGGGTAGGGATAAACGGTTACTTGAGCTTAGGAGTGGCCTGATCAGCCCTCTAGCCAAAAGACGGAATCCCTGTGCACGAGGTGCTTACTTTTCTTGTCTTGTACTTGTCTTGTGAATGATTCATGTAATACTTGTCATCCATGCCATGTTTAAATGCCATGCTCGTACTTTACTTTCCGTTACTTTACTTTACCTGTTGCACTCATACTTTAACTGCCATGTCATCGCATTCATGCTAGAACTGCTAGGTTACTTTACTTTTGCATACTTTCAGTTTCCATGCACAAGTCTCTTGTAGACTTGCTGACATGTGCCCCTTGCTCTTTTGGGTGCCACATGTTAGACCCTGAGCCAGAGACCGTTGCTGTGTACGTGATGTGTTGCTGACGCTGAGCCTGAGTCCATGTCTGCCTAGGAGGAGTTTTGTGGACGTCAGTGATCTTTCTTGGTGACTTTGCTGAGCTTTCTTTTGTTTTAGGTTTGTTGTTAGTTGTCGGTGCGTGTCACCTTGTTTTGTACGATGTACTTTTGTTGGCCATGTTTGGGCCTTTAGTCTCTTTTTCTTTTAGCCTGGTGGCTTTTCTGCGGTGTTGGAATTTATATTTATGGATATTCTGAGATTATTCTTTTGTCTCATTTCATTATTATTATCTTGTTTCGCTCGCGTTGCAAGGACCTGCAGTTTTAAATTTGATTGACGCTTATCGGACTTGCAGCTTTGTAGCTTCAAGTCTGAGCGGACCTTCTCACGCTTCGCCTCCATATTTTTGGGAAGCGGGGCGTGACAGGTTTTGTTGGTGGCCCATGCAGGTCCAGTCTTGCAATTGCGAATTAACGAAACAACGATAATAACGGAATGTCCATTAAATAAATTGCAACATCCGAGTCATAAGCCCTGAGTCTAGTCGTTTTCTTACGACACTAGGTGGTAAGAAGACTTAGTTAGACGTCTGTGCTTGCTAGTTAGAGGCCCCTGATTGATAGTTAGGCTCCCCGTCAGCAATTGAACGCCGTAGGAGTTACCCTAGTGGTCCTTGCCTAACCCTGACCATATTAGACTTCTAGATTTTCCTTCGGTCGTTCGCTTGGGTTCATCGATTTCGGACCGGGTTGAACGCATTTCATTACCGTCTAGCTCTTTAGAAGTCTTAGCGCTTAGTTTTTAATCTTTAGTTGGTCGACCGTAGGAGTTTCCGTAGACTTTCCTGATCCATAACCTAGGCGTAAGAATGCTTTGATCACCTGACCAATTTCCTTGCCTCGATTCACGAGATCGCCTCATGACGATCGTCGTCAATCTTCAAACATCGCCATTGCAAAACTTGAACCTTCTGAAAGTGTTTTTCAATCTTCTCTTCCACTAAGTTTAATTTTGTTCAAAATTTTAATATACCTATATTTCATCCTCATTCATTGATTTAAATTTTTAAAACGTTTGTCGGAATTTTTGAATACTAGCTTATGGTATTTTCCCAGCCTATATTTTTCATGCATATGTAAATGTGTCGTTCTTTCATATATTAATCTTACCTTGAACCATACTTTTGCCTTGCCCAATTCGATTTATAATTTTCCCTCTTATTTGTGTTATTCGAATGATACGTCGTGTTTACTTTAATTCCAGCTTTCAGCAAGTTGGTCTTGGCTCCTCGTTTTCGCTGCTTCAGATTTTTGCAAAATTACTATTTTCATAACCTCTTCCTGCTTTAGACCCTCCCTGATTTGATTTTAAAGATTTGCTATTCGATCTTGATAATTCTTATGCTAAGTTACTATTATTTTCTTTCCGCTCACCATACACGCTTTTAGAAAAATTTCCAAACCAAATTGAATTTCAATTATTTTTATATCCGTGCCAGACTTGTTGTGCTCGTATATTAAGAACCTTGCGTAAATCAGTTTTTTTTTATTTTTGGCAAACCCTGGTTCTCTAAAAGCAGTTTCAAATTGATCATTTTAAAATTTTCCATAGCCTAAAGTTTTGAAACATTTAACCTGAGTTTAAATTCACCCGTTACTTGATTTCATTCTTTGACTTTCAAAACTTTTTGACAACATTATATTAAATTACTAACGTATAAGATTTCTAAAACCTCGTCCTTAATATTCGTGTAAATGATTTTACTTCCTTTTACATTGATTTTATATAAACCAATAAAACATTTTCTCTTATTATGAATATTCGACTCAAACTTATTCCAACTCGCTTTATCGATCTTCAAATATTTTATACAGATGAGGAATTCCAATTTTTGAAGTACAACAGTTTTCAATTTTGCGTATTTTAGCTTATGCTATTTACCCTATTTTCTTTTCCCCCTCCTATATAAGCATCGCTACATCTCCCTTTTCCCTCAACCTAAACATCACCATTGAGCCAATGTTTTCCCTAATCAAGCCGTCTCCTTGTATTTGTCCTATCTGAACCCGTGCTTATCGATCCTTCCCTCGTCACGCTCTCGACCTCTCTTTATTGCTTAGGCCTTAGGGTCCTTCAATGTCTGTGTCAACTCTTAATTGTTAGTAGGCCCTTGGACCTTGTGAGGTAGTCGTAGTGCACGTACCTAACTTATGTACGTGGGCTTGAATGAGTATACCCCCCATAGTATATTGGTGCTTGCCTATTGTGTGATATATATATATATATATATACTCGGAGTTATTCGTGATATTATGAAGTTGTCGTGGGTTAGGAGTTATAGATTTTTGTGTGGATAGCTATACTATACTAGGGATGCCGGTGTGTATTAGAGTTAGCGTTGAAATATCTAAGTTGTGTATGTAGTTAGAGATACTCATAATGGTTGAAATAAATGATTGGTAAAGCTATGTGTATGTTAGTAGTGATAATAATAAGAGTACGTATGGTTAAGAGGGTAGGCCTATTATGTGATCTATATGTTAGCACGTATGAGTGTGTGCTCGTATGTGGGTATGCATTGTGTTTAAACGTAAGTAGTTATGTTTTGTTGCCTGAGTATATAGGTGATATACATATGGTAGTAGGCTATGGTGTGAATATATATACATTATTTATGTGTGACTATACGGTGAATGTTTGTACTAGAGAGGGTATTATAAATATGTGGGTGCTGATGTCTGTAATGTTATTATTATGGTATATAATTAGATTGAACTATGTGGGTGTTATCTGACTAAATATTAAGTGTGATTGATTTATGGAATGTATATGGTTGTATTGGTAGATGTATATATATGGGAGTGGTATTGGTATAGGTATGAATGTCGTGTTACGTATATAGAATATTCTAATATGTGTATTGAGTCCCACTCAAGCTTGAGTGGGTATACTCTAAGTATATTGAATGTATGGTTGTAGTTTGAATATGGCAATGCTTGATGTATGTATAGTGATAGAAGTGTTTGTGCCTGGTTGAGTTACGCACATGATTGTGGGTCGCTACGCCAGTATATAGTTATAGGCGTTGGTCTTGTGGTATAGTTAATTACTAAGGCTGGCTTGTGTGAACGTATGTGTACTAGCTAAAACTAGGTGTGTTTGTGTGCTAGTTATATAATGGTATGATTGGTGTATGTAAATGAAATGTTAGCGTGTATGGGTGTGCACCATGCACGGGTAAGTATGTGCTTAGTTATAGGCATTGATGACTATGATATATGTGGCGTGTAGTAAATACAGTTATAGGACCGTACGTGATGTGAATATACGGTGAACTATTTGCATGTATTTGAATGACTATGTATTGTGAAACTATAGTAGTGGTGAATATATCTATATTACAATTGAGGGCAGATTTTGAATTTGTCCTATGTGGCAATGTCACATCAAGTTTTGGAGGGAAATTTTTGGGTTGAAGAGAAATTTGTTGGGAATACACAAAAACATTGAAATTAGGAATAGCCTTTAATATTAGTTATGAAAAAAATGTTGTGCACACACACACAATCTCATCTTGGGAATGAACGCGAGCTGTGGGAGAATGAACGCGGGAGATGCTGCCAACTCATTGATCCGCGTTGAAAACCCCTGTAAAATTTCGATCTCATCTGATGATATTTCAGGGGAAACTAATAATTATTGATATTTGTTTAAAATTAGTGGGTCCAAGATTTTTAAATGAACAGTGTCCCAACGGGCACGGGTTATATGTATATGAAGCCCGCGCCGAAGGCGCCCGCTAAATATTTTTACGCTGATTTGTTGTTCCGCGCCTAAGGCACCCGCCCGCGTCGAAATTGTTGTTTTACGTCGAATTTGTTGTTCTGCGCCGAAGGCACCCACGCCGAAGGCGCCTGTGCCACTAAGTATTGTAAGTTAATTTGTTTTTCTTTTAAATTTTGGCTTTGAAAAAAAAATTTCGAGAAACAAAGATTGCGCAAGGGAAAATCTTAAATGAACCGTGCCCGCGGGCACGGGTTATGACTAGTATATATATATATAGTGAAATTTGACTTAAAAATGGTATGGTGTGACTGCTTATGTGGATGTGCTTAGTATTGGATGTATACTAGGAAATATCAGAGGGTAGTATACCCTTGATGTCTGTACATAGGTAGCTACATATAGGTAGAGCAATGATTGTATTTGCTAGGTGTGAGACTCTCCTTATATGAGTATCTGAAATATTGTTTTGTGTTTAGGTAAGTAGTAGTGATATAAGGAATGTATGTTTATATACCTGATTGAAATACATGTATGAAGTTGACGGACTATAATAGGTATAAGTGTATACGTATGTGAATGTATATATATACGTGTTGGTAGTGTTAATGTTTGACTACCTAGTGCATATATAAGCACTTGTAATGACTATACCTGGTTGAATTATAATATGACTTGATTTGGGTAGTTACTAGGGCGCTTAGCTATATTAGAAAGTCCGAGGACGGACTTTATTCTAAAGTGGGGAGGATGTAACGACCATTTTTCGTTGTACGTTGTTCGTGCACGTGCTTTTGACCGTGCACGTGTTTGTTTTAGACTTTGTTTGTTCGTGAACACTTTTGTGTGATATGCCGTTGTGAACGTCTCTGAGAGTATTAAATAGTGGCACTATCTTGGAACGACACTTCTCGAGTCGTTTGTCCACAATTTAAACTTACTCGATGAGACGTGACGATTCTCACTCTTGACGGGAGACGTTTCTATTTTTAGTCTCGTCGTCCGACGTCGAAATTGAGATCCGTCTTCTTAGTTAGCTCACATTTGTCGCCACGATCACCCTGATATTTATTTTATAATTTTTGGAGTTTATTTGACCACTTTTATATTTTTAACAAGTTTTATAATATTTTTAATAATTAATTTTTAAATTATTTTCGGCCAAATAAAATTTATTTGAGTTTAAAACGTTTTAAAGAATTTTTGAGCCAATTTCCAGCTCATTTGGACCAAGTCAAATCCTTGGATAAGTTGGAGAAGTTAGATTTCAAATTTTAAATTATTTTAAACTTCTAATCCTATTAGATTTAGCCCTAGACCAAGTCAACCCATCTACACTATATAAACAACCCCTAGGAAGACCTATTTTCGCAAGAAATTAGCCCTAGCCTCTTCCAAAACTCAAATTGGACGTTGCGACGATTCGTCGCAACGTTGCGACGATTCGTCGCAACGTTGCGACGTTCTTCCCCCGCTCAGACCGAGAAAACGGGCCCAAATCTACCGCACCGACCGCTGCCAATGCCCGCTCCCCCGCTCCACTCGCTTGCACGGCCGTCGCCCCGTTTCAGCTGTGTCCGACCGAGGAGTTCTCTCGGTCAGACCGATGGCCGCCCCCGCTCACAGCCGCTCCCCGCATCGCTGCAAGCCCCGCAGCTGTCGCCCGCATCGCTCCGCATCTGACCGAGGCGCCCGCCCGCCATCGCCGAAGCCCGCAACGTTGCAACACTTGCAACGTTGCAACGCTTTGTCGCCCGCAGCGACCGACCCGAACGCCCGCAGCGACCGACCAAATCCCCCGCACCAAGGCCCCGCCGCTCCACTGCAGCCCGCTGCGCTGCAAGCTCCGCACCCAGCGTGTCTGACCGACCAAATCCCCCGCATTGGCTGAGTACGACCGAGAGCCACTCGTCGCAACCCCGCATCCGTCGCACCACTTGCCTCTGTGGGCCCCCCAAGTTCTCCAGAGGTATTGTGGGTCCCCCAAAGGTCCCTAGGACTACTGTGGGCCCCACCTAGGTGCTTTCTCTCCGACGATTCGCCGTGTACGATGTTGCAACACGTCGTAGCCCGTCGTCGCACGTGCTAGCTTTGGAATCTGGAACCGTTGCTCCGGTTGATGCTCTGGACTTTCCAGCGAGGAAACTATATTGGAATCAGGACTTGGAGCACGTTCTCTTATTCCAACCCCCGGCGTCGCTACCCGACGCCGGTGTAGCTTTCGCGTCGTGTTGAGGTAACACTTTGCATCCCTAGGACCCCCCAACCCATTGCATGTTAATCAAGACTAAAATTGATGTTTTTAAAGTATTTCAAATGTTTTAAATTCACTAATCAAGATTAATAATATGGACTTTAGGCCGGTGGACTTGTGCACGTAGGATAATTGTGATTTTTGGACTCATTGGACGGTGTGCTCAGACGTCGTGCTTGCAGGCAAGTGAAACTTGCCAACTCTTGTGTAGGGCCATGTTTTTAGGCCACTTCCTTGTTTTCAGCGTAAAAGAGACTAGTCAGTGAAATGATAGCTGGCTAGACGACTACTTGATCTAGTTTGACAACGAAACTAGATCCGTCACCTAATTGATCTAGCTTGACAACGAAGCCAGATCCAACCCTTTAACTTGTTGTTCATGCATACTAAACTGTCACGTTTACTTTCCTTACCTGTACGCACTTTTAACTGCCATGCATTGCATCTTACATGTCATCACAGTTGATTGTTGCATTCGTAGCACACGCTACAATACTTGTACTCCTTGAAAACTACTTCCGGGGGAAACGGGCCTCATGTGTTGGTCAAAAGCCAATGCCCGGGTTCCCTGGACCGGCTAGGTGCACCCATACGCCATACTTGTTTAAAACACTTCCTGGCTCGTGGTCCAGAAGCGGGCCTCATGTGTTGGCTGAAAACCAATGCCCGATACACGTGGAGGGGTAGGGATAAACGGTTACTTGAGCTTAGGAGTGGCCTGATCAGCCCTCTAGCCAAAAGACGGAATCCTTGTGCACGAGGTGCTTACTTTTCTTGTCTTGTACTTGTCTTGTGAATGATTCATGTAATACTTGTCATCCATGCCATGTTTAAATGCCATGCTCGTACTTTACTTTCCGTTACTTTACTTTACCTGTTGCACTCATACTTTAACTGCCATGTCATCGCATTCATGCTAGAACTGCTAGGTTACTTTACTTTTGCATACTTTCAGTTTCCTTGCACAAGTCTCTTGTAGACTTGCTGACATGTGCCCCTTGCTCTTTTGGGTGCCACATGTTAGACCCTGAGCCAGAGACCGTTGCTGTGTACGTGATGTGTTGCTGACGCTGAGCCTGAGTCCATGTCTGCCTAGGAGGAGTTTTGTGGATGTCAGTGATCTTTCTTGGTGACTTTGCCGAGCTTTCTTTTGTTTTAGGTTTGTTGTTAGTTGTCGGTGCGTGTCACCTTGTTTTGTACGATGTACTTTTGTTGGCCATGTTTGGGCCTTTAGTCTCTTTTTCTTTTAGCCTGGTGGCTTTTCTGCGGTGTTGGAATTTATATTTATGGATATTCTGAGATTATTCTTTTGTCTCATTTCATTATTATTATCTTGTTTCGCTCGCATTGCAAGGACCTGCAGTTTTAAATTTGATTGACGCTTATCGGACTTGCAGCTTTGTAGCTTCAAGTCTGAGCGGACCTTCTCACGCTTCGCCTCCATATTTTTGGGAAGCGGGGCGTGACAACTACGAGGGGATCCATCACGACCGTGGGCTCCAGCCTACCCACCGCTGGTTCGGCCTGATGCACCTCCTCCTCCACCGTGCAGCGGGACGCCTGGCCTGAAGGGTTCCCTCGGCCTCTGCTCGATCCCCGGTGGATGAGCTCGTCGACATTATGGGAGAATTCACGGCCTGCCATCTCTGCAGAAGGAAAGAAGATCAGGGTAAGCAAGGGGGAAAGCGGAAAGAAAAAGGAGTGCCTACCGGGGGACCACATGACGGTCTTAAGAAGCAGGTTGCCCAGCAGAGGCCAGACTGACCTCTCCTCTAGGGGCAAAGATGACAAAAGCTGGACGGCGGCCTGATCGACCTCGGAGAGGGTCAACGTCAAGTCATATTGACATAACCCTCCCCAACGGGTCAGGATCTTGGCGTCCCTAGGGAAAACAACGAAAATAAAGCTCGAGCTCTAGCCTCCCACCCAGCGGGGCAAACCGAGCAAGCACTCCCTCCCCACGCGGGCCCGAAGGTGCTGCCACGACCCTCGGCCGACCATCTGGACCCGAAAATAATGGAAGAGAAGGGGAAGGGACGGCTCCAAGCCATGGACGCGGCAGATCATGATGAACCCAACCAATACCGCGATGGAGTACGGGGTCAGCTGGCACAGGGCTACCATCAAGAACTCCATGACCTGGATGATGAAAGGATGAAGGGGGAAGCGGAGTCTCAGGCGAAACATCTCGACGTAGACACCGACCTCCCTGCTCCACGGAAAACAAATCCGTTCGTCGTTAAAAGGGATTCGGACGCCATACGGGTGGCACAGATACTTCGCCCGGATCTCCTTAACCTTCGAGAAGGGGACCGTGGACGATGACCCGAGGATCACCGGGGGAACGTCGAACCTCTCAGCAGCCCGAGCCACATCATCGCCGACAGGGTCCACGAAGAGCAAACACTTCCCCTTGTCCCGGATGGGGCGTGCCACCAAAGGGACGCTAGGCCTCGAAGGCGGGGGGTCGCCGGACCTGGGCGCCGATGGGTCCCCTGACCCCGGCGCTGAACCACCTATTCTTAGCGCAGCCATGGGACGAATAGAGTGGGGCAAAGGAAGAAAGCTACCTTGGAAGGAATCCGAATGAAGAAAGACGAAGGATGATTCGAAGAAGCTTGCAAGATCAGATTCAGGAAGGGTGCGAAAGAATCGAAACTCGAAAGGCCAACGTTCTTATATGGAGGGCAATCTCAGAATCCGGACCGTCCGAAGAGGAGCACATGACAGCATCTGGAGGCCGATGGCGCTTCGAATCCCGCACCGAGAGAAGTTCAAACGAGCCGCATCATGATGGCCTCAATTTAATGGATTGGCCTCGACTGACGCGCCTGTCAAAATCCACAAGAGTCACATCGCCCGAACCGAACCGGCAGAATCCGAACGGCTCGGACGATGGGGGCAATTGATACGACTATTTTGGAGAAGCCCAAGAGCAAGAGGCCCAAGCCCAACCCGAGGGAAGGAAGCCCACGAATGAGATTTGGCCCATCCGACGAGGCCCACGAAAGGACTCGGAGTCGGGCCGGCCGCGACCCGGAATATGCACGATTGGCTCGCGCTCGCAAGAGATAACCACTCCCCTAAAAGCACGCCACCTTAATGACCATTAAGGAGCCCATTAATCGACTCCCCAATGACGCACGCAGGCACCTCTGTGGAGACGGATCGCGGGAGCTTGAGTGGGGAACAGTCAGGGGGCGTGGATTGGGGGCAATCGTGGGTCAAACCCTATAAAGGGACTACAGAGGCAACCGAGAAGAGGATCGAATCCCCGATATCAACAACGGAGGTATTCCCTTAACTGACCTTGCTTTCCGCCATTATATTTCCTCCCATAGCTCGGTCCAAGGATACGTGTGCCGGCCTCCTTTCGAGCCGTACCGATCCCGCCGAGCATCATTCAGATCCGTTCTGACTTAGGCATCGGAGGGGACTTGGCCGGAACCAAGGTCCGCCCCCCCCGACGAGTCTCTTAGTCTGTTCAGGAAGAAGAGGAACCGAGGCGCCGAGGCTACCCCTCAGCACGGAACGAGCCCGCTCGCCATCAGCGAGCGCCGTCATCAACTGAGACCAAGTGATAATCAGGGCGCCAAGGCTACCCTTCGGCACTTGATTGGCCGAGGCCGAGCGTTCATCCTGGTGTCGAGGCTACCCCTCTGCATCCTGTTGACCGGGGCCCTCAGCCCTCCAATCAACCTGCTTCTCGAGCCGAAGAGGTGCTCCGCGCGACCGCCATCAAGAACATGCACGTTCGGAGAAACCAAGGGATCCCAACCGACCCATTGACCACGTTGACCATCAAATCGTCGGTCAACGATTCTGTGGTGAGAAAACACCCGTAAACAATTCTAAAACTCTAAAATGGATTAATGCATTGATTAAGAATGTCTTTGAAGGACACTTGAAATCTTATCTCATTGCCATAAGGTTTGAAACCGATTGATTGTAAATGGATTTTTATAATCAATATGAATTAAAAAGGGTATTAAGAAAAGATTTAAAGCATATCACAAAGGACTTTATACGGAAAAGAATGCATTAATTATAAATAGACTTTCTATTCAGTTTTCATGAAAGACTATGTAAGGTTTATAATAACATTAGTGGAGCATTTCAATATCGGTAATAATATATTAAGTTTCATTAATTAATCACATCGTTCGGTTTTGAGATGATGTTTGATGATGTAATATATATTTTAAGTTCTGTGGGAGCATGTAATTTCTATAATATCTATGTGGTAATGTATGTTAAGTTCTGTGGGAGACAAGCTTAGTCTTAACAATTGCCCCAAGAATAATCTTCAAAAGATTCCTTATATCTCATTAATATGGTGTTTAAAGTATGATCAGGCTTATATGCATTTGGTTATTGCATATATTACATGTATGTTGGGCAGA
Organism: Scilla litardierei; assembly: GCA_030789695.1. NCBI lineage: Eukaryota > Viridiplantae > Streptophyta > Magnoliopsida > Asparagales > Asparagaceae > Scilla > Scilla litardierei. Next base: position 18,411,578 of record CM061136.1, read on the forward strand.
TTCTTAAGTTCAAGAGTAGACCATTTGATATCAGACAAATGTCTTACGATATTTATGAAGAACCAAAGGGTTACATGTCCAAGAATCAGTAGTCAGAAAAGTTTGAGATCATTTTGGTATACTGACTCTGATCATTTATTGGATGCAAAGAATGTATGAAAATCTTGTAGGGAGATATATGCCCTCGAGGAAATTTTTGCTAGAATACATCTTGTTCAAATATAGATGGTGCTAATTATCATAGTATGGTTAATATATATTTATTATATACTTGGATAATTTCCTTAGAATTAAAGTAAGGTCATACGCGTATCTAGATGGAGATCTCGATTGTGGGAAGTGAATGACCGATAGGAACTGGAGTCTTTAAATGTTCATGGTCATAGATGTGCCGAGAAATGGATATGAGCACATCGGACAGACCATTGTGTCTTTGTTTCATCCTAAAGTGTTGATGATCTCATAATCATTCGACCTGGCAAAGTCGAGGACGAGACACAGGTGCTCATTGGAGAATGAGTTCACTGAACGACTCAATAAAGAGATATCAAATGGTTAACCTTAAATAAACTGTCATTGATAACTCTCTAGTGATGATAGGCTAGTTGGTCCTTTAGACTTGAGGTCATTGTACGAACCTGTGTGTGAATGGTGTCACTTAGATCTATGATCTAGTCTTGAGTCTTTACTTGTTGAAAGGTCTTAGGTTGGGTGACACTTGAAGCGTACGAGGTAAGTAGTGACTAAGATAGGATTCGTCTCTTCCGTTAAGGGAAGTCAGTGTCACAGGCTCAGTACGGTTCTTTGTGCTAAACCTCGACCGGGGTATATTGTAGGAAGTACAACATAAACATACCAACGACCGATGTATACTGACCAGTGCTACTAGTAGGGTTGACGTTTTACCATACCCTAGGCCTAGTTGTGACATAGTTGTGACGAGGGACTAAAACTGCGGTATTCATCATTGACACAGTCAGAGTGATCCCGAGGACATTTTGTCAATGTGTAATCACGTAATTATGATGCCAAAACAGGGGCGACACCTGCTGCTCGTGGTCACTGTCGTCTAGGGGTTTCGAGCCACAACCTATAGTTGGGTTAGGCTATAGGGTCTCACATCGAGTGAGATTTGCGTCTTAGTAATAGGAATGGTTCAGGAGGAGTGCACTCGGGTGCACAAGAATGATTGAAGTCACAAAGAGTTTGTGACGATAAGTCTTGATTAAATGGGATTTAATGATATCGCAAAAGATTTGCAATTTTAGCATTAGAAGGAATGCTATAAGGGAAATTTGCATGTGATGCAAAAGGATTGAACATATACTGTAAAGCATTTACAAGAATATTTTGCATTATAAAAGCATAGCAAAAGGTTGCAAGAGTTCTTGGGATAGTCCCATTCGAACTCTGCTTTCCAACGGTTCGAAAATCAGCTCAATCGGAGTTGCAGAACTCAAGTAACAGCCCAAAAGGCCAGAACTGGGCAAAAGCCCAGTTCTGGCCCAGCCTAGTTTGGGCGGGCGGGTCCAGATCCGCTAGGCGGTCTGAACCCGCTGGCGATAGGGGAGTCCAGCCCTCTTGGCGGACTGGACCCGCCCGCCAATCAAGTGGGTCTGACCCGCCTGCTTATGCGGGCGGGTTAAGCCCGCCCCACGCCCACCGCCCCGCACAGCGGGCTAGTCTGACCCACCCGCACAGTGCGGCGGGCACGGGACTGAGCCCACCCGCCTAGTGCGGGCGGGCGCGAGTTCAACCCGCGGGTGGGCCCGTGTTTTGGGAAAACCCTAGAGTTAATTGCGACGGCTACAATTTAGCCGAATTTGTGATTTTTGCTCAACTTTGAGCAATTGTTTGAGGGGTCAAACGAAGTCAAAATTCGTCGCCGTTTGTTACTACACCATTCAAAGCTCTTCGAATTGATAAGTTGTATCACTTTTGAAGCCCAACAGTGTGGGAGAAATAATTGGTTGAAGTTGAGCCTTAGTGTAAGGCAAAACTTAACCCAATTTTCTCCACTAAATTAATTCCCATATTGATTAATCCCACATTGATTGTGAGATGAGCAAGGGGTCCGGCCTCCAATATAAATAGGGGTAGACACCCCTTAAAAAAATTGCACCAAGTCTCTGAATCGAGTAACTCTGAATAGTTTTGAGCACGCCTGATTTACGACAAAATTATTCTCTCCTCCTCCTGATTCATTCGTTCGCGTCCTAGCAAGACGACGAAGAGGATTGGATTCGATCCAAAGTCTACGACGTGGATCGATCTCAAAGTGAAACTTTCTTCGGCGGTTGATTGGCTCGGAGGTGCGGGTTGGCTCGCTTCGGGTGGAGCAGTTTGGAGGTGCGGAGGCGGCTAACTTCGAGGATGCCAAAGTCCGTTGCTGAAAACGACGCTTTGCTCTCTGCGGAGGTAAAATTCCGGGTATGTATTTTAATGCATTTTATTTATTTTATTGCAGCAGTTTAGATCTATTTTGGGTCTAGTCAGAACCAACCCAAAATAGTAGAGACCCTGGTTATGGTCTTTAATATTCTTAGGGTACATTATTAAATATTTTAATAATTAGTTTTTCGCTGCTGTTTTATTCTTTTTGTCCGTCCGACGTAGGACGGGCGTAGAATAATGCCCTAAGGGTCCCTCAAAACCCAACAAATCTATGTTAGGCGTCATCTACTAGAAGAGATCTAAATAGTCCCTTATATATAGTCACTTCTAACATGGTTTTAGATTTCATATCATATTGTGTGACATCCAAATCATGAAATATATCTGCAAAGTTTGTCACTAGGGATGGTATTAAAAGACCACACAGTTTATTTTGTGACAATAAGTCTGCAGTTTTATACTCCAACAACAACAGGAACTCGACAACGTTTAGTCAGTCAGAGATCAAGTTCCTAGCTTGTTGATTAACAAATTCGGAGTATACAATTGTCTAATGAGCACATCAGAACAAACCATATAATTACGGATCCGTTATACCAAGGGAATGTCATCCAAAAGGTATTATGAGCTCGCTATATGGATGTCATTTCATTAAGAGTATTCCATTTTGTGGGAGTTTATTCTGTTGGGTGCTCATATGATATACAAATATTAAGTCTTTAGCTTAAGCTTAAGCTTAAGGTTATTTTCTGTTCAGAAATGAAGTTTTGGTTCAGTTCGGCTTTACTCCGATTTTTTGGTATGTTTGTTATCTCACTAAGGTTAAGGAGGATCAGTTGGAAATAGACATGTTAGATCACATTACATGTAATTTTCATACTACACATCCACTTCATAATCCATGTCATTCGTTTATATTAGCACAATGATCACTGATGGGTCGAGCTGCAATTGCTGCGGCAAAGATCTCTTTGATCCTATGCTAATCTATTGATGGACCGGATTGTTTTTGACTCATTAAAGTGATGACAGTAAGTTAAGATCTTGTTCAGTTTAGTATGCTTAATGAAATATAATTATAAAGTTTAGCATATAGCTCAAGTGGGAGATTGTTGGAACTTATCCAACATAGTTGGATCTTAATCCAACGTTGAGCTAATATGCAAATATAATTATATATATGCTACATTGTCATATAAAGCCCGTTATATAAGTGATCTCATTTATTGAGTTGAGTGGGCTTAAATGAGTCGATCAGGTTGTGTGCCTTTATGTGTAAAGACAATTGGACTTCAATTCGTTGATGGGTCGAATTGGAAACCCTAGGGCTAAGGATGCTAGCCTATTTATATGCGGGCATGATCCCCGGAACATACAAACAAGTTAGCCGTCTTTTCTATGTCCAGTTGCTAGAAGAGAAAGCAAAGTAATTCTCCAATGGTTGATTCGTGTGGATCTGGAAGATCATCTGCTGCGTTAACGTCGGGATCTCTTTCAGACTACATCTATGGATTCAGGTATGCTTCCGCTAAACAGAGTAGGTAAAGTTTTAAGATTCAACATGCATACATCTAGATCTATATGTTTAGGGTTGAATACAAATCTAGATCCCTAGTTCTTTCAATTCTGACCCAGACCCGATAAGGTTTTGCCTGCCTGTTACACGATCCGGAGACTATAAACCCGAAATCATGCGAATGTAAACTTAAAATCTGGGGAGGGGAGGCAATGAAAACGTGGGCCTGCCCCTGGCGACGGGAAGATGAAGGTAAGATGGTAAAAGAGTAAGGGTGTGTTTGGATTGAAAGAAAATATACGAAAGAAAAGTGAAATGAAAATGAAAAAGAAAGAAAAGTGAAATGAAAATAAAACGAGATTCTTTCTTATGTTTGGTTACCAAAGAAAATTTTGAAGAAAGTTGAAAGGAAAATAAGCAAATTTCTTCAAGTAGGTTATTAATTCAAAACGAAAAAAAATTAAAAGGTGTTTTTGCTAAATAGTTTAGAGGTGTATTTGATAACTTTATAAATAATTTGCTTAAAAAATTTAAGCGGTATTTTAATCTCATAATAAATTAAAAATTTGTTAGTTGTGCTGAATGATTCATAAAGTTAGCAAATAATTTACGAATTCTAACAAATAATTATCTAACCCTACAAATATCATGATTCGTAAATAATGTGATATTAAATAGTAAATAAATAATTTACAAATTATATAAAAACGTTGGAAATAATTTGCAAGCTATTAGAAAAATTCGTGCATAATGCGCAAATTTTTCAAGCAAAATGTGAAAATTACACGAATTATTCGCTAATTTTTCGAACAAGTTCATGAATAAAAATATTTTAAATATTACTGATTTTCAAAAAAAATCCTAATTATTCACATACTATTTTGAAAAATTCGGGAAAAATTCGCAAATTTTGAATAATTTGCGAATTTTAAATAATTCATGTGTAAAATTATGATAATGATTCGTGATTTTTTTTGAAAAATTCATTCATACTAATTATTCATGAATTCATTAAAAATAGCTACTAATTATATTTGTTAAAAAACACAAATGCATGAATGTGAGAATAGTTTGTTTTGCTTTCTTTTCCCTCATTTTTCTTGGGTCAAGAGGATGAAAACTTGGAAGAAAAGTTTTACTATTTATTTTTCACTCTTTTCCTTCATTTTCTTTTTCTTTTCACTTTTCTTTTAAGCCAAACAATGGAAAATCATTTTCCTTTTTTAATTTCTTTCCTTTTCTTTCCTTTTCACACTAACCAAACACACCCTTAGGGATGGCAGTAATGGCCTCACCCGATTGGCCCGACCCGGTTTTGACCCGTCCCGCCCCGACCCGCAGACGGGTCGGGGCAAGCTTGGGCTTCGTATGCGGCCCGGCCCGCCCCGGAAAACTATAAAAGTTCTGAAAAAACATAATATTTTGACGCAGACCATGCGGCCAGTCCATAACCCATAACTCATACTATGTTCGACTGTTCTCCCAATTGAGCTAATTCCCAATTCCAAATTGCCAAACATATCACAATTCTCCCAATTTTGAAATAAAAATTTTGTTTTGGATTCATAAAGATGGTAGTAATGACCTGACCCGATCGGCCCGACCCGACCCGATCCGGTTTTGGTAAGAAGTTACCCGCCCCGTCCCGGCCTGAGACCTGCCCCGCCCCTACTCGTAGACGGGACGTGGCAAGCTTGGGTAGTTAAATACCCGATCCGCCCCGCTATATTGCCATTCATACACACCCTAAAAGAATTTCATAGCAAATCTGTAAATTCTGAATGGTAAATTTCTAAGGGCCTGTTCGTTTGTGTGGATCTCGAAGTGAAAGTGAGAAAAATTCACTATTTGTGCACTGTTCACCGGATTCACCCATCAAAAAAAATTTCTGTTCGTTTTTTTCTTTGTGGATCTTGCCAACGTGGAGCAACCAAGCGCTCAACTTACAATCCCCGCATTTTGCGGGGATTACGGTCGTTGCCGTCCTTTTGTGGGGCCCGCCTCCGAGTTTCGCATCGTGGTGCCGTCCATCGTGGTGCCGGCGATCGTGGGAGCAGGCCATCGTGGTGCCGTCAAGGTACCGGCAGCCATCCCCCGTAGGCGGGGGGAGGAGGGGATCGGTGTCGCCCGGAGCGGGGAGGAGGATTTCGGGAGGAATGAAGGGGTTGTCGCCGGGGGGTGGTGGTGGAGGGGAAGGGGGGGAGCGGTGGGGGAAAGAAGAGGGTTGGGGTGGTGGCGGCCGGGATATCGAGGGTTTCAGACGCATTGATGGGATCTTCTGGGAGGTCGTCGGCAGCGTCGGCAAGGAAGAGCTGGGATGAGAATGCCGAAGGATTTTTAGGGGAGGGAACGGAGAAGGAGAAGACAGCAAAGAGCAAGGTGGATCAACCCTCTTCATTTAATTTTTACCCATTTAAATGAGCAAAGAGCACAGAGCAAGAAGGGAACGGAGAAGGAGCAGGCTATTCTGAGGACCATCTTCATTTAATTTTCACCCATTTAATTTTTAATTAATTAATTAATTAATTTAATAATTATATTAAAATATTTAATTCAATTATTATATTTAATTCGTGGACCCCACAACCAACATTCACAACAACATTCACAACAAAAAAAACACAATAAAGTTGTGTGTGACCCACAAAAAATTCCAACATCTACATCCACAACACACTTTCACCTAAAAAAACACAATACTCACTTTCACCAACACTACTCACAACTTCAACACACACCACTTCAACACAAAAAGCAGGCCCTAAATAAATGATCTATCTGGTTAAAATTAAGTGTGTATAGCAACTCGCACATAGAGAGCTTCTACCAGCAATAATGACGAGCATGTACTTGACAGGAGTCAATCTGTAATTGGAAAGTTTCGGAAGTACCAAATCGCAAAAAAAAGAACTCGAAGTAAAGAAAAGAGTAAAGCGGCGGATGGTGGGATCTTCTTTCTGCAGAATTGGGGTAAAAAAGGGGGAATCTTTTCTGAGTTCTCCAGATTTTTTCCCCCTCATCTTGTACTTATAAAAAAGTTGCCGCCTTTCTCCATTTCCTGTTGACTCTCTAATGATAAAAATCGAAGTTTTTCAAAGCGGGAGAAGTTGACACAGCAATGGCGATCCCTTCTGTTGGTCGTCCCATCAAACAGGTCCCAGAATCTTCCCCTTTTCCCCATTTTGCACGCTTTTTTAGCTCTCGTCCTATTTTGGGTGCAATTTTTTCCTTGCTTAAATCAAAGAAATATGTGTCGGTTTTTCTACTAGTGGTCCTCTTGTCGGAAAACATGTGTTTGGTTGTACAAAAGAACAGCTTGCTGTCGGTATCCGAATTTGTACATGTACCCATCTCATTTAACCCTTCACCTGTACATCATTTTTATTCTCTTTGAAGCTTACCATCTCTTTAATGCGCTTGCTCAGGCTGATGAAGCGTTGCCACGATGATTAGGGCTCTCTTGTTTTTCTGGGGAAATTAAGCGAACAGTTGGTGGGCATGTGGGGGAACAGTGAAAACAGTGGTGGGGAGTAAAAGTCCTTGGCAGAATCTGAGGGGGGTGGGGGCGAAGAAACAAAAGGGAAAGATGGGACCATTTTTTTAATATATATACATGTATATGTATTTCATTTTTTTAATTTCCTGTGTGCTCTCAATGAGTGAGGCTTGGGGTTGCTGAGACCAAGGGGGACAAGGGGATCAATGAGGGAGTGAGTAAACGGAGATGGAAGAAATCTACCCGTCTCTTGAGAGTGTGGTTTCTGCTTTGGCTTTAAGGGAATGGGTAGAACTGGGTGCCCTCATGGTCTAGGGTTTGGGTGGATTTGTTTCTACTGGTTGAAATTGGTGGGTTTTGATTGCTTTCTTTAGTGTTTTTTTTGGCTGACCAACTCTTCTATTTGTCCATTTCTTCAGATTTGGGAAGTTGGGTTTGGTTGGGATTTAAGGAGATTGGGGAGCAGGGTGAAGGGAATTTAAGCTGTTCTTTCCTGGGGAGCAGTAAAGGCATGATTTTTGGAGGTAAAAGTTGTCCCTTTCCCCTTTTAAATCTCTCTCTTTACCCACTTGAGTAGTTTTGCTTGTTTTGTTCGGCTTTTCCGGTCTATTCTATGATCTGATCATGATGATTATTCTAAATTTTTCTGCGGTTTTTGATTGTTGTTTATGCAAGAATCTCAACATAATATCTCCATCTATCGTATGTCTACAGGAGTTTATGGGGAAGAACTGCGCATGAAAATTTCAAGTTAGGGCTTCTGCTGGGATGGAGTGGAATGTAAAATCTCCCTTTCAGTGGGATTGGGAGAATCAGGGTTTATTCGGTGGGAAAGATGGTGAGATTTCTGTCGCTAAACCTACGCATCGATCGGAGTGGAGGTCAGAAGGCGGGGGGACGATTGGCAATGGATCTGTGTACACTTCGGCTGCTGGTGCCTTCTCTGGCTCAGATTTGGGGAATGGTTCATCGAAGAGTTCCATCTCGGCATCTGTTGATTCTTCGTCAAAAACCGGGGTAAAGATCTCAGGGTTTAATTTCAAGGGAATTGAAGGTTTCCCTAAGGGGCTTAGCAAGAACAAGGAGTTAGCGAGGGTGGAAGACACTGGAACTTCACCGGCAGTGACGGGGGCTGTTGGCCATGGGGAGCCACTGATTGGTCTAAAGCTTGGCAAGCGAACTTACTTCGAAGACGTTTGTGGTGGTAATAACACCAAAATCTCCACTTCGTCGACTTCTATGGCCCCGACTTCTGTTAAGAAGGCCAGAGTGTCACATCAGAGCATTCCGAGTTCTTGCTGTCAGGTTGAAGGTTGTAACGTCGATTTGAGTGGGGCCAAGGATTACCATCGCAAGCATAGAGTCTGTGAAATCCATTCCAAATGCCCCAAGGTCATTGTTGCTGGTCAGGAGCGGCGGTTTTGTCAGCAGTGTAGCAGGTGAAATTCTTCTACTTTTGTAACACCCATCAATAACAGGGGTCTCTTTTTGAATAAGGTCTGTTTTTCATCCATCTGAAAGGCTATTTCTTTCTATTTAATGCTTGCCAAGACATGCATTTCAATAGATGTGTGTATCTTTGCTACCATAGATGCAAGTTTTGTAATATGTAGTTAATTGCAAGAGATAAAACAGTAACACAATTTTAAACATTGGAGTAGTAGAACATTTAGTCCTTAAAAGCTATTGATAATAAGGACTAAAGGAGTATAACATTTCCAAAATAGTTGGCATACGGCTTTATGTCTATCATTATGGTTAATAGTCGTACCACCCTTGATTTCAGCATTGACTGCATTACTTTAAAATGCGGAATGATTGCGATCTTTCTTTTTTGTTTAAGGTTCCATGAGTTGTCAGAGTTTGATCAGAAAAAGCGGAGCTGCCGCAGGCGCCTATCTGATCATAATGCACGCAGGCGCAAGCCACAGTCCGACACAATATCATTCAACTCCACAAGGCTGTCTTCTCCTTTTTATGGTATGATTCATTATCTTAGCGTTTGTCATCAATTGCATGCCATATTTCCGAACTCTTATGCCAATATGTTGGTTGAACAATGAAAGATGTCAGTGCCTGATCAGAGTAAGTTTGAAGAGATGCCAGCACATGATCAGACTAGTTTAGGGAGGATTTTTTTGGCTGTTACCAAAATCATCTGCTTAGTGCTACTTCCCCCTCTCTCGCGTGGGCAATTCATTGAGAGCGTTTCAAGAGGGTGAATGCGATGATCAAGTCCTTAAAATGTGAATAGCTTTTCAGAAACACTTTGATTGCTTTCTTTGACACCTGTTTTGACTGATCAAACAATCTGAAATTAAAGATCATGGATAAAAATACTATTTATTTTTTCTATAGAGGTTGCTATGTGAAGTTCTGCTTTTTAAATAGGAAACTTGTTTCTCGACAAAGTAATGGTCACAACACATTAGCTGAAGCTGGAAGAATCAGAAGTATATTTTGCACATGATTTGGCTTGAATCACGGGATTTGCTTTTATCGACGGGATTTTGCACATGATGTGTTGATGATTTGTATAGTGAAGGTTAAGTTCTACCATTTAGATAACGTAAGTGTGTGAAGGAAATTCAGGTTTCCTTTGAAACCTTTCACATGTATGTTTATTCTGGGAGAATCCTTTAACACTGTAGCTTTTAAAAACGCAAACTGAGGTTAGTTTGTGCATGCAAGTCGTGGTAGCACATTGTTAATCTGGTCTATGAATGTCAATGGATTTTGAGTCATCACCTGGATTCTAGCTGATTGAACAAGTGTTGATCTTTCCGGATCTAATCCAATCAAATATTCACACGTCTAATGCGGTCTCTCTTATAGATCGGCTAGTATGGACAGAGCAGGATCCAACTTCATTCATATATCAAATATTGAACAAAACCAGCATGTGGGAAGACACATGATTTAATGAATAACGTCTAGGAAACTCGTCAGGTAGTATTTTTGGGCCTCATTTTTGAAAGATTTGATTTCGAACCTTAATGTGAAATTTCACATAGCTAAGTTTTTTGATTGAAATGCAATAATTCCAATATAAGTATTTTTATTTCCAAATTTTACACTGAGACACATGTTATAAGAATTGTATTGCATTCTGACGTATAAGTGTTGTGCAGTATCTAACTTCATTCAAATGATCGGATATGGGTTTTGGATCTTGAATTTTTTGAAACCCATATTGCTAGGGAGCAAACACATATTGCAAGGGAGCAGAAATTCCTATTTGTTAGCTGGATCTAGGTATTATTCTAATTGGGTCTGGCCCAATTGCTGCACTAGTTGGCATCTCCGTGTTCAATATAGATTCAATAGTTTGGTGTAAGAGAGGGTTTGAGATACCTTGGCATTTGTGAGATGAAGTCTAAGATAATGGTCAACATATAGCTTCTTGGATATGGTGTGCATTTTTCATAGTTTTTCTGCTTTACTCTGCTTTACATTCCCTAAAATGATCTTATCTTATATAAGAAAGTTCTCTTTTATCAGAAATTGTATTAAACGTCCATGCTTGGAGGCACGTCCCGCCATTCTTACTTTTTACTGCAGTAGTTTTGGCTGGACTGCCTCTTCCCTGGTCACCCATTTGGTGGTGGCTTTTCCTCAAGTTAATCAGCTACTTAGGTTTGTTTCTGTTTTTATTAACTTTACCTTTTAAAAGTAGGTACCTGCTCTGAGTAGTGACTCCCTCGCATCTAAAAAAATTTACTGTCAAAACTCTCCTGAGGAAACTACTGAAATTTGCAGGATGGCCTTCCCAATTCTAGTAAGTCAGGTGAGATCTGCCATATATTCATCAACCATGAAAATTTCTTGATAAACAACGTGTCCGAGTTCCCTTTAAGGAACACCATTCATTCATTTCCAAGTAAATGGTGCAATGTTTTTGCATAATGCATGTCTTCTTGCATAATATCGCAGGTGAGATTTCATTGTATAGCATTTAACTAGACTAAAAACTGTAGATAGCTTGAGAGATTTTAGTGGTAATGGTAGAACTTACTAGGAAAGGAGCATCTTTATCCCATCAATTTGTTGTTCCATTTTCTTAGGCAGTATATATGACGTTAATTTTTTTGATTATGTCCTTTGTTTGTGGAGCATAAGACAGCTGTATTCAAAATCCACAACGAAGAAAAGCCAAAAATTGAAAACATGCCTTTGTTTGGGGACTTTGATGAGGTTATGTTCTTCTCTTTGTTAGAGAAATCCATTATTAAGAGCATTTTCTTGCTGTGATTTAATTGGTTGCCCCCAAAAAAAAACAAAAAAAAAAACAAAAATTCTTCTGAACGATTGATGAATGGTATACATGATCCTGATGCTACAGAGGTACATGGCCTTTGGGAAATGGAATAAGGTTATAGTGGTTCACATGAACCTAGGTTTTATGCTGACTGAGGGAAGATCTCTAATCTGTGATTAATGTCATTGTCCGAGTAAGTTCCAAGAAGTTTTGAGAATTTGGATGTGGATTGTGCTTATGATCAGTGTTCTAAAACAAGGAATATGCGGCCGCATATGCGGATGCGGACAACTACCGCATCAAAAACAAGGTATGCGGTCAAAATATGCGCCCTCCCGCATAATCGTCCGCCTTTCGGAAATGCGCCCGCATCCACGCTTATGCGGGCGCATATAGGGTAAGGGATTTTAGGCTATTGGGTTTACGTTATTAAAAAAATTGAACCGGACCCATTAACAACCCGTTAACCTTAAAAACACATTTACATGTGCTGCCTTTGTTTTTCGTTTTAGGGCTTATTGCATCCCATCGAGCGAGTCCGCAGGCGACGACGCAACGGAACCGGAGGCGGCTTCTGTAGTCGAATTGCAACGGCGGTGACGACGAAGCATACCAACGAAGACTTCCAGCCTCCCAGGTACGCATCTCTCGCTCTTTAATTCTTCTCGTCTTTCTTTTTTTTTCGTTTTCGTTTTTTTTTTCGTTTTTTTTTCGTTTTCGTTTTCGTTTTTTTTCGTTTGTTTTTCGTTTTTCTTTTTGTGTTCTCGGGTCGGTCCTCTGAAAATTCCTTTCTTTTTGTTTGTCGCTTATTTACCACCAGCGATTGGTGAAACAACCAGCCTCCCTAGTTTTTGGGGATGCTGATACAGACGAGAATTTGGGAGCCTACCCTAACGATTTTGATTTCAAACCATATAATTGTTAGAAATACGAGGTGTCTTACCAGCATCATATAAAACAATACCTAAATTTGACATGAACACAAGATCCAAGTCCAGAGGGCCACACGGTCCGAACCCACATTAGAGAAAAAGGAAGCAAAATCGCTTCCTAGTCAAAAGTTCAACCTTACATTAAACCGAAATATTGCTGAATTTAAACATGTACACTATACACATAATTTAATCTATAATTGATGTTAGCAATGCTGTAAAATTATTGATTGTAATTTTTCTCTCACAAATTTGGTTCATTTTTAAAAGTTGATATGATTTTACACTTACTACTTATGTAAGTTATGCTATGTATTTACCTAAAATATCCATTTTCGTGTATACGGCATAATCCGCATATGCGGCCGCATAATCCGCATATGCACTATGCGCTCCTGGACCGCACGCATAATGAAACCGCATTTTAGAACACTGCTTATGATGAAATGAAGTCTAATGGTACCAAAGAGAATGCTTTGTTCTTTTGGATCTCAAGAATTTGGGCCTAGCTCAGCTACCTTTGCTTCCAGGTGCTTCAAGGTTGCCGATAGAAATGATGGGTTATATGCGTCGTTGATGCCGAGTGGGAGAATGCCAGGGTCAGAGGTAGGTGTAAGGGTCAAGTTTTATGGACCCTAATTGGCTTTTCTGCCAAGCTCATGTGCTGGAATTAACATCCTTGTTGGTCACAAAACATGGGGAAGCTAGTATATCACAGGGAGTTAAAGGAATCCTTGTTATGATTATAGACAAAGGGATTGGAAAATCATCAAAAGAAGAAAAAGAAGAGAGGAAGCAATAAGCTTGTTTAAAAAGCTTGTTTGTAGCTGTCATTAAATTTGTGAATTTTACTTGAGATATACACTGAATTTTTTATGCTTGTTTTTATTTTCCAGTGGAAACATAGTGCTTATATCTACTCCTTGCTAGTATTTTTTGTAACTAAACAATTTGAGGTGCTATTGCATCATCGTGGGAATGCCTACATATCGCTCCATGGCTTATGGAAGCAGATAAATTAAGTATTCACCAAGTCACAGAAATACCAGGTGTCACCGGCTTGGTCTTTTCTACACCAAAAATTGTGCGGCACTAGACTCATTCATGAGAGGCTAGTTCAGTCTTTCCCTCAAACACTCTAGTTGAAGTTCTAAGAACTCTGAAAGATGAAAGTAATGTCTAAACCGAAGATTGTATAGAACACTGATGAACTCTTTCGAATAGAAGAACAATCAAAGAACACTTTGGATATTTAGGAGGGACTTGGAGAACTCTCTTTACTACTTAAATGATTGATCCACTCTTGGATGGTTTGCAAATGATATAAGGACTCTTATTTATAGGCCTTCTGTACCTAAATGGATGTGTTTCAATCTAATGGTTACAAATGAGTTTCAAGAATGTTCTACACATTTTCTAACTACATCATTAAATATAAGACTTAACTAGAATTTCCTAAGTCATACAAGACTTATCCGTAAATTATTCTAGATTTTTCCACTCTTCTCTACAATACGGCATACATCTTGGGCTTGAATCCTGAACTTGCATTTCTTTTGGGCTTGGTGGGACTTAATCATCTTCTTGTATAAGTTGGCCTTCAACCACTTTTTGGGCTTTATGGCACAAATTGGCTTGGAGGAGAAGCAGGTCGTGTTATTCTTCCGCACTCTATTTAGCGATGTCCTCGTCGCTCATCTGTAAATTGATCCCAAAACTTTGACACCTTGTTGTCTTGTCTCAAGCTTAGCTTGGCATGTTCCAAAGGTTCCATGCGGGAACTCTTTTTTACGTTCTCGTGTTGTACATTGGCTTGCATAGCAGCAACCTCGACCTCTTCCACCTCGGACTCTTCTTGGTGTAACGCCCCGCCTCTCAGCGGGTGCCGCTACAATTGAAACACGAGTGTGCAGGTCCCGCATGTGCCAGTAAAGTCAATGTGGAGCAATGCAGAAAGTAAGGAGGGCACTCTAGACATGACAAGTAACACAGTTCTAAATAAGGAAAAGACAACAAGCAAGTAAGGACAGTACTGAACCTGAAAGAGACAAATCAAGATCATGTACCGAAAGCTCCAACTCCTCGTGCTCCAACACCTTTGCATGATTCTGTACGTCGTACCTAGTGGGCAACAGAGGTCGCACCATGCTCAATAGAGTAGACAATATCTAAACAAGGGACAAGAAAAGTAAGTGCACAAAAGGGAACAAGACAACCACAGATATGATAGTACTGAACAAGAAGTAACATGACTTGGTAATCCACAACTCACACGACGGAAGGGTACGGAGGTACAAAAGGCGAGGTGACATCAGTAGAAAGTAGAAAGGGTACAGAAGAGAGACATGTCATGATGGTAAAAAGAGCACAAACTACTGTGGGGATGGTGCTAGCTAAAGTGAACCAGTCCAAGGCTGTGACTTATGAGGGAGAGTATAGTAAGCAACGGCTAGACCCTCTTGAGACCGCAATGGTGCTACCCCGGGCCGAGTCCAAAAGAAGAAAGTACCGTACTGTAAGAGCTGCAAAACTGTAAGTGTTGTAACACTGTGATCTGTGGTGGGGCTCCAGGACCCATCAAGATGGCCGTCACTGTCTGCCCCCGACTCCAGGACCCATCTGCAGTAGTGATGGATGTCCCCTCCCCAATAATCAAGGGAGCCGAAGACAGGTCCCAGTTGCTCCCGCACTCTCCAATCATAAGTTTTCCCAAACTCGGTGAGTCAAGCTGAAGTAATCATTTTATTAGTTATTGTGGCTTGATGTTCAATATTGATTAAACCATGTAGTCAAGGGAGATCTGAGATCCACTGCAATAGTAATAGTCCACCTCAAATCCTGTCATGCATGCAATCAGTAACCGGTCATGATAGTTCCACCTCAAATCTTTGCCATGCATTCAATAGTAATTCTGTCATGATAGTCCACCTCAAATCCTCTAGCCAATCAGTAGCACGTGCCGTCTCAAGCAACAACCCAAGACTACGCAATTTAACACAATATTAAACTTGCATGGTACTAGTAAACTCAAGATATAACATAATGAAACTAGCATGTGACAAAGTAACATGGATGTTCCTCATGGCAAGATATCCTAAGCTGAACTGATAATGAAGTAACACCAACTGTTCCATACAATGAATCAAGAAAGAAGGAAAACATGATAACTGCTTGATAAAGAAAAGCCGAGAGACAAACAATAACCCAGGTACCCGAGACAGCATGTAAAGGAAGTTACCAAACCTGTCAAGCAAAGAACTCAAAACAACAAGTAAATAAGCCAGCCACAACACACATCCAGCAAGGAGAGCCAGCCACCATCCAACGACAACCCACAGATCCCAAAACAGCAACAAGCGATTCGGCCAAACCCAACAAGTAACAAAAAAGCCAATCACAACTCAACAACCAGCAGGGAGCCCAAAGTCACAAGCAAGGGAACCAACTAACCCCATAACAACAAGAAAACCCCAACTTGCACGCAATGAAGTCACTGTATCTCAAAACAACCAGGGGAGCCCATGCCGCAAGCAGAAGAAGCCACCAACTCCATCAAGCGATGAAGCCCAGAACAGCAAGGAAGCCAACCAACCCAAAACTAAGCAAGGAAAGCCACGAACTCAAAACAGCAAGCAAGAGACAACCCAAACCCACAAGTAGGAGAGCCCAACCTGTAAGCAAATAAGACCCAAATCCCAACCCAAGCAAAGGAATCGAAATTGGAGTATAGGGGATAGAGTCTACCTGAAACCGAAGCCGAAGAACCCATAGGAAGTTAAGATCCGAAGCCCAATCATCAGCAGAAGCCTACGCCGCAACCATCAGCAACAAGGGATCCCAAATCCGTCAGCAAGGAGGCCACCGGAACCAGCAACCCAGCAAGCTGGAACAGATAGCAAGCAGAAGAACCACCACAATCCTAAAACAACAAGAAGATCAGAATCTGCAAGTAAGAAAGTCAGCCGAACCCAGTTTAAGCAAGAAAAGGGCAACCCACAAGCAAGAAGAGATCGAACCTCAACGACAACCCAAAACAGCAAACCAAACCCTCAGTCGAACCCAACGACAGCAGGAAACAAGCCGCAAGCAACAGCTAGCAAGGAGCCACAGAGCGCAAGCAAGAGGGAGCCGCGACATTCCAATCAGCAAGCAAGGAACAATCCGCAACCAATGAACCACCGAAACCCTCAAAGCAGCGAGCAAAGGAGCAGACCGCAGCAAAGGGGAACCACGAACCCAACAATAAGTAAAGAAGGGCAGACTGTAAGCATGAGGAGCCACCGTACTCCATCAGCGAGTAATGGGCCAAGGCAGCAAGTAAAGAGGGGCCACAAACCCTAATCAGCGAGCAAGGGGTGCCATGAACAACAAGAGAAGGACGGAGGGGTTGCAAAAAGGAACAAAAGAAAGGGAAAAAGAAAAAAAGGAAAAAGAAAGAGGAGCGAGCTGGGCTGTTACACTTGGTCTTCTAGACATTTTCATTCTGAACTAGAATTAGAAATAGAGTCGCACAGACAGTCTAATGGTGGATGCGCAGCCCACACATGTCACACTTAAGTGGGCAATTCCTCGACTTGTGCCACCCTTCACACCAACAATACTTGGGCCTTGTTTTCATACTCTGCTGCTCCTTAGGTGTTTCTTCTTCTGCTTCTATTGTCATAGTTGCAATGTCCATGATGGTCTTACATGACATGCAGTCTTCTGTATCATCCTCCATCATAAATGGCACTAAGCGGACCTCCCCATTTTCATAAATGCCTAGCTTATTGGCAAATGTAAATGGGATGGCTCTGACCGAGTTGAATAATTCTACCCCAATAACTAATGGATCATCATCTAAGGGAACACCAATGAAGTTGAGACGACCACTGATCTCCAAGTGTCACCTTCACCTTGTAAGCAACACCGCATATTGGTTTAGCTTCTGAGCCGACCTCTTTGATGCAACATTTCTTTGCGGTATACTTAACACAGAAGCTCAGCTTCTTCCTTTGAGTTGAAGTTGTTGTAAGCCCATGTGTCAATTAGAGCTTTAGCACTTTGGCCTCCAATATTGGCTTTTGCATACAAGCGTCCCTTCTGGTTGGCCTTGCATCCCTACTTGGCTCAAATGTCACCCAATATTTGTAATGCACCCATCTTGATTGCCTCTTGCATCTCATCTGTATTCTTTGCTTGGAATATTGCTGATAGCTTGCTCTTCTTGGGACAATCTCTTGCCTCATATGGTCCATTGCAGAAGAAATACTTGATGGTCTACTTTTCTGTATTCTTGAATTCTTTGGGACTTTGGTCTTCTTGGTGTCTCTCATACTTCTCATTCTTATCATGCATTCCTTTGCCATAATGGTGAGGATGGTGCACTCCCCCACTTAATTCATCATCTCTTCTCTTTGGTGACTTGGGCCGATCCGGTCTCTTAAGCTCAATAAGGGATTCGGCAGTGACAGTGGCAGTGGCAGTGGCAAGGTCTTGAGCTCCATCCTGTTGGATCTCTAACTTAGCCCAACTTTGCAGTCCATCCTTGACAGCAAAGAGAGCTTTTTCATCAGGATAGTTAGAGAGTCTGAGTAGTATCTCAGTAAACTTGTTGACATAGTCTCTGATGCTCCATGCGTGTCTAAGATATCTTAACATTGCTCTTGCCTCATCTGCAACATTCTGAATAAAATTGCGTTTTGAGTTCTTTCTTGAAATCATTTGAAGTGGCAATGGCACATCGTCCATGCTGCACATCGTTAATTCACTTTCTTCACCAAAGTAAGGATGTGTCCTTGAGGAAAGATGAAGCATTGCTGATTGTTCTCGCATCCTCAGTAATGCCAAAATAGTGATGCCAAAAGCGTCAAAGTACTGCTCCATGCTCTATATGGCGTTGTTTATTTCTTTCGCGTTCCTTGAACCCTTGAACTACTCTGATTTTGAAACATTATTGCTTGATAGAGCAATCACTGGTCTAGCCACTCCTTGAGCAATTGCCCTTTTGCTAAGAGCTAATTGCTTTCACAGAGTTTCTTTTGAATTCTCTTATTGTCATTACGCAAAGAATCAATAGCTTCAACAAATTCGGTTTCAAGATTCCTTACCTGATTTTCTATTTCCAATTTGAGTTTGTGAATAGCCTCATTGATGGCACCTAGCATCGATTTACAGAGCTCATCTGTTGTCTCTTGTTCTTCATGACAAGTGTTCTCCACCTTAGACAATCTTGCCTCCATTCGGACATGGCATCGCTCGATCTACCATGATCCTTCTTATCGTTCTTCTTGTTTCCAAGCTCATTATCCACATGGGTCATCATGCTGGAGTTGCTGTTGTTTACGTCGTCCCCTGTCATTTTCATCCTTAGCTCAAATACTGCTTGTTACATGCTTGGTCTTCTCTACACCAACGACTGTGCTGCACTAAACTCACTCCTCTTGAAAGGATAGTTCAGCCCTTCCCACAAACACTCTAGTTGAAGTTCTAAGAACTATGGATGCTCAAAGTGATGTCTAAATCAAAGATTATTTAGAACACTGAAGAACTCCCTCGAATAGGAAGAACAATCAAAGAACACTTTGGATATTTAGCAGGGATTTGAAGAACTCTCTTTATTATACACTCTTGGATGGTTTGCAAATGATACACGGACCCATATTTATAGGCCTCTTCTACCTAAATGGATGGCCAAGATTGTTTCAATCTAATGGTTGCAAATGAGTTTCAAGAATGTTCTACACATTTTCCAACTACATCATTAAATATAACACTTATCTATAATTTTCAATGTCATACAAGACTTGTCCATAAATTATTCTAGAGTCTTCCACTCTTCTACACAATAAGGCTTACATCTTGGGCATGAATCTTGGGCTTGCATTTCTTTTGGGCTTGGTGGGACTTAAGCCTCTTCTTGTTGGGGAAATTGGCCTTGAACCACTTTTTGGGCTTGATGGCACAAATTGACTTGGAGGAGAAGCCGGCGGTGACACAGCTCAATGGAGCTGCGGAATGTGCCTTGCATGATGGTGACAATTATGAGAGGCATGAATGTTTTATATCTGTGACTCAAACACCAGAGAAGAGAAGGATCTTTCATTTAGTTTGTAAATTGTTTTATTAACTGAATGTGCATTTTGAGTTTCCCAAAGAGCTTAATCAAGGCAATGCAGAATTAGAGGTAACTGTAGTTTGATACTCCAGTTCGATCATGTTTTGTCCCAAGTCATGACCGTTTTCACCGGTCAGTTCAGCATTTTATAAATAACCTGTCATATGACTTGTTCATATTCTTTCTTGGTGTTATATTTAACTAACTTTTTAACCCATTTATTAGGTTCTACAGCAACAAAAATACTATTTGTCATTTCATTTGTTATCTCTGATAATTTGTTTTGAAACGTGATTCATGAAATTAAGTTGTAACTAGTAAAAGGTCAAGGGAAATTGCAAAAAAACACCCCTTGAATTATTTATGTGTAGTAAATGACCCTCCATGTATGTTATTAGCAGAAATACCCTCTGACTTAACGGTGAGGGTTGACAACGGTTAATAATAATAATATTTTCTTTTCTTTTTGCCCTTCTCTTATTCGTTCTTGTTTCTTATGCTCCATACCATTGTGCGCCCGCGCCCGCGCCCGCGCCCGCGCCCGCACTCTCTTAGAGAGAGTTTGCTGTTGTTGCTTTGTTGCTGTAAGCTGCATTGCTGCTGCTTGCATCAATTAGCTGCATGCGCATGTGCGCGTTTGTGTGTGAAGCAAGAGGAGAGGGAGCATATATAAAGAGAGACTCTAAGGGGGAGAGAAGGAAATTTGGGGGAGAGAGCAACAAGAGGAAGAAGGGGAGGAGGGCGAAACTGGGGGAAAAAAATATATTCATTGACAGGTATTAATCCTCTCCTGCAAGTCAGGAGTATTCGGGCTAATAACATAGATGAGGCACGTTACACAGTGTTAATAGTGCAAGAGGTGGTTTTGCAATTTACAAAGGGAAATAACATAAACTGAAATTTAAAATAGTCATATAGTCATTACCTATGATTTACTTCAGTTCCCTAGCATAATGTTTTTATAGTGTACAGGGATGTTTCTGTGTGATTGCAATCATTATACGTACTGATTTCATGCAATGTCAGTTTTCTGTGTTATAGCCCTTAATACTGGCAATTTTTGTCATCTATGAAATATTCAACTTACCACCAAGGTGCCTGGATCACACACGCTAGATTGGAGGGTTAACCTGATAATGTACAATTTACCCTCCGTGAAACTTCTTTCCCGCAGCTTTTCTGTTATCTGTTGGCTTATTCTTCCGGCCAATCATAGTTATCTCTTTTATATGGATGAATATATATTGCACTATCATATGGTAGCGGCTGATCCATATATCTATTTCTTCTAAACTATGTTTTCCGCTCAGATGACAGGCAACGGATGAATTTCCTTTTAAATCGAGCCCCATTTGGTCATATGAAGCCCACTTCAAGTTCCACATGGGAAGACTCATGTGGCTTCAGCCTCACTCAGGCAAAAGGGTATTGGATTAAGTCAACAAAAGCAGGAGGGATGGATGGACAGTTGAATTTTTCCAACTCTGAGTTATCAAACTCAGTTCCCGCACTTCCTCATGACTTGGACAGGCTCTTGCCATTCAAGGGCACCACAGCCGAAGCCCTCGGTCGAGGTAATGCATTTATGCATACTGACTCTTGTAAGTGAAGGGTGTCTATGTCTCTAGACTGATCTAAAATTTTGATACAGTTGTGGATGATAATGGGTCAGGACTCCCAAAGGACCCCTTGGCCATGCCCCCTCAGTAGCCTGGACCTAGTCCCAACCCTCATCTAGTCAAAAATTGTACCCCACTTGGGGCTGTAGGTTAAAGCCTGTTTAATTTTGGGGCGAGGGTCAGGGCTACAATAAGTGCAGACCCCGGCCCTAGCGCCACCTCATTTGGAGGCCTGCTTTAGGCCTTTCCTTTGAATCTCAAAGTCAACTCTGAACCCCAACAGGCTATAAAGAAAATTATTACTTGGGCATTCCAGTTAAACCCGAAGCATGTGATAACCTTTCTTATAAACAGTTTACACTTATTTTAGTCTTGAACTAACCTAATTTCATTCCTGCTTAAATTTTTTTTGCGAATTAAATTGGTTATTATTGCTATTTTGAGAGATTTGAAAAATAAAATAAAATAAAATAAAAAATAAAAAAACAAAAAAGAATCAGTTTTCCCTTTGAGTTTAACCAGGCTTCTGATAATCCTCTAACTTCCTCAAATTTTGTGCTAAAAGGTCTGTGCGGGGTCAGCTTGAAAAGTCGTAGGACTGTGGTGGGGATTGTTTAGTTAAAGCCCAGGGCGGGGCAGGCCTAAATTTAAGGCCCGAAAAGTTTTAGGTCCAAGTTGGGGCCTACACTATGCCCCCCCCTCAAACCCTGCCCATTATTAGCCCTCGATAAATATTGCCTATGCGTCCAGACAATATTTTTTTTTGAAGAATTCCTTGGGTAGTTTTGGCTGGTGTTTATTCTTTGTGAGGTGTACTTGTGATGAGGCCATTGCTTTTTCCGGTGCTAATCCTTATTATTCATGAACTCAGATTTGTGGACTGTATGATTTATATTATTCCACTATGTACTTTTAAATCTACTCTAGACCATTTGAGTCATATTCATGCTTAAAATAATCGGATGATTTGGAAAATGGGAATTTAGGATTATGTTATGCTAAAAAATTCATATGCATCATTACTAAGCTTGTATAATTGGTTAACCTGGCTAGCGAGTAGGATTATAAGCTAAATGCTATTGACTAAATGGCTTGTGAGTAGACTAAGTTAATTAAGCACTATTGCATATCATTATCGAAGGTTGTAACATACAGTTTGAGCACTATCCAATATAAGGGCATGGCGGTTCACGGCTAAAATGGAATAATTTATTGAAAATTTTATTCATATTATTGAGCTTAATGAATTGTTGATTGCTATTATACTAGCAATATATGTAATTAGATTATATTTTTTATCTAATGGCAGAGAATAATAGGTATACTATGACATATGAGGATAAGACTCAGATGGCTCCAAAACTCGACCATCCACTATTTTTTCGGAGGGTTACAACTGTTCATTTTGATCTACATATTCTACAATCTCAAAACATCAAATATCTCGTGAACACAAGGGGTTTTGCTCGTTCATCTACACGTCGTAAATTTAATAGTTTTGCATAAATAGAACTTTTTTGCCGGGTGGATGAACGGATAAACCCCTTGGGTTCACCCGATATTTGATTTTGGGGTTTTAAAATATGAACATCAAAATGAACGTTTTCGATCTTCTAAATAATGGCGGAGGTGGAGTTTTAGAGGTCGTATATGAGGCTTAGTCTCTTATGTCTTGTGATACCCATTATTCTCCCAACTGTATTAGAACACATGGTTTGTTTGTTGAATGGCATCATAACATATTTTTCAATGGATTTTTATCATGTTATATTACATGTAATTTGCCTCATCTAAAGTGCATCTCATCACTAAAAACAAACCATGTAGCTTAAAACTTTTAGGGTTGTTTGGTTAGAAAGAAATTGAGAGAAAGAAAGATTAAATGAAATTGAAATAGAGAAAAAAAGGAAAAGGAAAAAAGAAATCAAAAATTCTCATGTTTGGTTGAGAAAAATTGTAAGGAAAAATGAACAGATTTTAGAGTGTGCAGATTTGGAAAACAACAAAATTACAAGAAATTAAAGAACCAACCAAGAATCAAATCGCTCAAGTGAGTTGAATGGATGAAGCATCCATTCAATGGCAGAGGCCAAAGTGTAGATTTTGCAGTGTGCATGGGTATCTCAATGGATGAAGCATCCGAGAGCAGAGGCTGCCATCAAGCGACAGAGTTCTCTTCAGTTTAGTTAGTGTCGAGTGGGCGGAACAGGCGGTGAGAACAAGCGAGAAGAGAAGAGAGAGGGAGGCGACGATCTCTATCCTGGGGTCACCGACAGCCGCTCGAACGCTGCCAATGTCATTGCCCGGTGGGCCACGTGGTGGGCGATGTTCCCTCCTGCGTTGTCGTCAACGATGAACACCGCAGACAGATCATACGTGAGTTCACCGGAATCAAGCCATCAGAGGATGTCGACTGCGTCTTTGTAGGCGGTGAACCGGTGCTCGGGGGTGTGTGTTAAGGTTACAGTGGAGATTGAGATGAGAGAGAAAGAGAGGGATTGTGACTGCTTGCTTGGGAATAAGGAGAAAAGAGAAAGCAAAACGTATTAATTATATCGGCCTTTGCCCCTGCGCCGCTCAATGTTTTTTTCCTTCGTTTTCTGAGGGTCCGTGAACAGAAAACATGATAGAAAAGTTTTATTTATTTATTCCTTTGTTTTTCCCGTCGGTTTTTTTTCTTTTTACTTTACTTTTCAACCCAACAAAGGAAAACACTCTTCCCATCTGTATTCTTTCCTTTTCTTTCCCTTTCTCTCCAACCAAACATAGCATTAAGCGAAAAATTAGCATACGATCATCACCTTGCCCGTCGTTTAGATTTTGGTGCTGAATTGTCTGATGCACATCATACAACGACCTGTTTATATCATTTGGTTAGGGAATAATTTGATTATTTTGAAAAGAGAACCAAATATGGTAAGATCTTTGTGCATTGCTACATCGCTTTTCCTTTTCTGTATGTCAATCTCTAATGTCCATATATAATGAAAATTAGGGTTGATGGACTATAATGTAGAGTTCTATTCTATTGCATGGTATTATTTGAGAGTTAACTGTTGATCAGTCTTTTCTTAGTTGATTTACTGTAATATCGCAATTTGCAGCACTTCTCATCTCACTATAAGAGTGCTTCATTTCGGCCATCTTATGGTGATCTGTTCAATACCATGCCGTAGTTTTTGAATTATTTGGCAATTAAGACATTTCTAAGCTTTGCTATCGCAGTTTTGTGATTTTTGAGTCCTTTTAGATTTTAGGTATTTGAGCTCTTTTGAGTTTATTGTTCTAAATGAGTTCGAGTCTTTTTTAGTTTCATATTCTAAGCAAGACTCTTTATTTTATTTAGATCTTTGAGTCTTATTAATAGTCTTAGTACGAGTATGAATAGGAGTTCGTTTCTTCTCTTTTAATGTGTGTCTCTAGTCAACTTTTTTATGAAGAAGAATTAATTGAATAACAATTTAAATTTTATAAAGAATGCTTGCAACTCTAAAATCATTTGCATGAGAGTGCAAGCTTGGGCTTATTAACCGTATAAGCATGAGATCGTAAGGAATCTTCAATTTGCGAGGCGTTAAGTCGGTGATCGTCAGATTTCTGTTGTGATTGGCCTTAAATCTAGTTATCCTTTATTTTTCTTAATTTCCCCACATCTTTTCCCCTTTTGTCCGGCTTCACGTTTAAAAATCAAAGCTAATTTTTTTTATTTTCTTCATCATCATTTCTTTCATCTTTCCCTTTTAGTTAGGTTTAGCTAGCGAAAGAAGTAAAAATGGAAAGTTCTGATTAGCAAAAAAGAGAGGATATGTTCCACTTCTGATTAGCAAAAAAAGAGGATATGTTCCACTTCTGATTAGCAAAAAAATCATTTATTTTTCATCACCATTCTCTTTCTACCCCATTAAAGACAGCAAGCCAAAAAACCCTACTCCAAAACCCTACACCACAAATTCCATCTTCAACTTCGACTTTCTCATCATTATCGTATTCGGCATTAGCTTCAGCAGCATCAACATCTACTGCTTCTCAAGATCTGCAACACCTAAAGCTGTCATCATCCACCTTATCATCATTGATCGTCATCGACCTTGCCTTCATATCTGAGACTACATTTGAGCTCCCATCTTCGTTGGAATATCGGTGAAGCCACATTCAACATCGCCTTCTCCTGCATGTATTGCCGTTGTTGACCGCGACTATCGTCACCGTTGATGTCATCCTCTTCCTTCATCACTGCCGTCGACGACTATGCCTTTACCTTATGTCGCAAGTGTTGTCGTGTCGAATCGCAACTGTCATTGCCATGCTTTTCCATCATTGCACCTCCCTTGGCTGTCGTCGCTGACTTCCGTGGCCATCTTCATTACCAAGTGCAAGACCCACATCCCTAATTCAATCGGACTCATGGCAAATTTGAGATTTAATAGACGGTCATCATTGGAGTCAAGCTACAATGTCAATTAGGTTTATGTTTAGATCCGCAATTCACCGGGTATCCTAACCAAATCAATTCAGATAGGATTATACATAAACCCGTTTGGGTTAATTTTGAAGCTCTTCAAGCTGATTTTCGACTTAGAAAGCCATGGATCAGTCTTCCAGCAATTCATTGATGATCTTATGATTGTGCACGTGGTTTTTACCACTTTTTGGGATCTAACATGGCCAAAGAAGTCTATATACCTGAGAATGATGCTAGTAATATAGATGATGACTTAAATGAGTCTAGCATTTATTCGAATATCGTTAGGTGTATTCCTTACTACATCTAGAGGTGAGGAAGATTGGTGTAGGAATACCAGTTTTCATACCTACACAAGGTAGATAATAAGTCTTATAAATTGATGACTGATGGATGTAACATTGTTAATATTGTTTCCATTTAGCTTAAGAGACAATGGGTCTAAAGCCTGAACCTCACCTATAATCATATAATGATACCTGAGTTGATAAGTGCGCTCATCCTGATAAACAATGATGTTTAGTGTTTATCCAGCTTTCGAGCTATGATTATCACATTTAGGATGATGCTATACATATGGACGCCGCACAAATTTTGTTAGGTAAGCCTTGGTTATATGATCTAGATATGAGGAGTTATAGAAGGGCAATCACACATTCATGTTTAATGGGAAGAAAATTAAGAACCGCTTCCTAACCCAAGAGTTGAGCTGATCAGAAGGAATGGTTAGGCTCCAAGATGACCAGAAGCTGCTTCCTCATGTAGATAAGGGCCTGTTCTTTTGGCCGAACGTTCAGGAAGAAAGTGCAAATTATTACTGTTTATACACTATTTACCGGATTCCCCAATTCTCGTTCCGCTGTGTGTTCTTTTGGGCACTCTGTGAATTGAGATTCTAATCCTAGCTGGCTCGTGACAGGCGGAATCCTGTGGGGGTTATGAAGTCTTGCGTTTTTGCTCGGATTACAGGGGAATCCAAAGCCCGTGGGTCCCCTCTCCCTCTCCCGCCCAATCAAGTTTCGGCAAATTTTTTTGTGCTTTCGCATGCAGCAAACATTTCCAAATTGAGTGGGCCCGATCAAGTTTAGAGTTAATTATTTAGCAAATCTGGCCCCTTGTTCAAGCACCGCAATTAAGTATTCCCCAGATTGAGTGGGCCCCCAGATTTGTGCTTGATCAAAGGTCAGAATTCCATTATAATTAAGTATTCCATTATCAACGGTCAAAATTATTGAGTATTAAATAATCTAGCCCCTTGATCAAGCACAAATCTGGCGCCCCTTAATTATAATGAGTATTAAATAAATAGTTATACTAATTAATTAATTTAGAGTTAATTATTTAGTTTAGATATAAATAAAAAAAATTAAATATGAGTGGACCCCACACTAATTTCTTCTTCCAACTTTCTTCATCCAAAAGAACACACTACACGGAGTGGACCCCACTTCAACTTTCCAACACCATAATCCAACCCCACTTTCCATCAAAAGAACACACTACACCAAATTTCTCTCTCATCGGAATCCACACTTCTCAACTTTCCCCATTTATACTTTCCTACAAAAGAACAGGCCCTAAGTTGCTTGATGAGCATTCTCTCATCTGAGATATCCATCATAACATTGAGCCCGAGTCTGATTTGACATTGAGCCCGAGTCAAACACAGGCCCAAAGATGCAGCTTGAGTTAGGTTCTCAGCCCGAAATGAAGCTACAGCTGGAGATAAAATGAGACGCTGAGTCTGAACCAATGGTTCGAGCAGAGTCTATTAGAGTTGCCATCTAAAACACTCATTGAACTCGAGATGGAGCACATCGGTTTTATTATCTCAGATCCTCCACAGCTCACTAGCCACAGATTTTGCATGTCTTCCCGTCGTTCGTGTCATGGGTACATTTTTTTCTTCAAAAAAGCTTGTATGCAAGTGTACATTTTACTTCATTTCAAAGTTTGAGGTTGAGTATTATCTAATTATATGAGCTTGTGGCTTCAGCCGGATTATTCATCCTTGTCATCATTTAAATTTTTGTTTAGTTAGAAAGAATGATTGAAATCCAACTTGGATTCATATTAGTGTTGTAGTATTTAAGTCAATTTAGTTTTATGATTTTCGAGTCCGTTTAAATTTGATTATTTGAGTCATTTTAGAATTTCATGTTCTAAAAGAGTTTTAATCTTTATGATTTTTCAGTTTTAAGAAAGACTCTTTATTTTGTTTTTATTTTGTTTAGTTATTTAAGTCCTATTAGAAGTCTGAGTATGAGTATGAATAATAGTTTCTTTCTTCTCTGATGCATATTGGTCTATAGTTAAATTTTTTATGATGATAAAAAAATGAGTTTTGTAAACAGTGTTTGCAACTCTAAAGTATTTTGCATGAGAGTGCGAAAGTGGGCTTAACTGTCCAGCGTTCGAAGGAGTGTTTAATGTTGTGAGGTGTTGAGGTCGGTAATCGTTACATTTTTGTGGTAAGATGCCTAAAACCTAGTTATCCATTATTATTTTTTAAATTTCCCGCCACATCTTTTTCACTTTTGTCCCGCATTATCGGCTGGGCAGAAAATCTTTATAATCTGTATGAATCATATGGTCCTTCCAAGTAGAAGGCAGGTCATCCAGGAGTAGCCTCCTGGGTTTCAAATGCGTGTCATTAGAATACTTTTATAAAACTTTTACATGCAATGATCTGTTACCACCTGTTGTATTGATTTTTGCCTTTTTCAGGTCTAGAAGCATTTGTTCCTGCTTCTAACTTGGATGGAGCACCGGATCTTCGGCGTGCTCTCTCTCTTCTGTCAACCGATTCTTGGGGTAACCCCGGACAATCTAGTCTTGCGCACCTCGTGAACACAAGCCACAACAGCACAGCCCATCCTGCACCGCAGGCAGTCAGCGCATCAGCAGGATATTGGCAAGACCAACACACCCTCCCTCAACATGAGCGGGTTGTGCCATTTGACCTCCATAGCAATGGCGGCCAGTACCAGGAGTTTCAGCTGTTCAAGGCTCCTTATGAGACATCGTTCTACGATTCCAGTCAGATGCTCTCAAAGTCAGATGGACACTCTTTGGGGTTTAAGACCTAGGTTAGCCTGAATCAGATCGAGGTAACCTTTATACGTTTTGCGCTACTAACCCAGGTACCCTGCCGGTATCTTGCATTCCATGCAGCAGTTTCCTGTTGCCGGCTCTTGCCTTCCGCAGAATAAAGGATGGCGTTGGTACAAGGTGCAATGTCTCTCTGGTGCTTTAGCGATGAAGTGCTGCAGGAACACATGGCAACCTTGAAGAACGGTTTTGTTCACCCGATGACAATCTTGAGACTGTTTAAGCTTCTCTTTCGTTGAGCCTGGAACTATTTGGATTTCTTTTTTTTCCACCTGATTTCTTTTTTCAGGGGAAAAGGCTGCCCGTCACAAACTTTGCTTCTGCAGTGTCCGTGCTGTAAACATCGTTTGGCCCAAGTGTAACATTATCAACTTGTTATGGTACCTCTATGTGACATTGTAAACCACCGTAGTTGGGATGGTGATTTGTGAAATCACGGCGTTTAGTGTAAATATACTCTAGCGTTGGGCGAACTTCAGGGTCTAGATTGAACCGGTTGCTTACTGAGTTCTTGCAGGGAGAGCAACAAGAGCCTGATCTTTGTTTTGACAAAGGATTGTTGCTTGCTGGCAACAGAAACATGGATATGTGAAAGCAAGTCACACCAGCTCATCAGCTACTCTACTCCATTTGTGTTTTCTGTGTGAGAGCTCATACCCTTAATCCAACCACTGGTCGTTCTTGAAAGTTGACAGATGTTCTCGACGATTATCATATGTTTTACGTTAAGTCTGTTTTACACAAGTCTGCAAAGTATGCAAGGGATTCAGTAAGTGTTGCCAATTCCAAGTGTGACAACCTCTTGGACTTGTGGCTTGTGAACATGAGAATTGTAAACATGATGAGCATGTTAATATTCAACAGATTTTAGAACTTGAATGATGTCAAAGTTTCTTTTCAGAATTATTATTATTATTTTTCCTCTTTTCCAACTCATCAACTTGTGCTTTTTTCAAGTCGAGCTTCTTGATGAAATAATCCTTGAAGGTGGTTAGATAATTAAATTTTCAAGGAGTACTTGTCTGCTATATAGAAGTTTCCAACTCTAAATATTACAAATCAAGCTATTGCTTCTCCTTGTATACATTGCCAACTTTTTAAATTGTAGGACTTTCCACCAAGATACATACATGTAATTGGATTTTGCACCACTGCATCCATGTGTATGGATTTCTCACACACACTCTAGCAATCATTTTACACTCACAAGCAATAGATACAAAATGTTCTCAGAAGATAAAAGATTTGAGAACAATTTCAACTCAAAAGTAGTGTCTCTACCCATAATAGAAAAGTACAAGAGGATCTAATAACAATAGTATAGAACAAATGAAATAAGCATGGTAAAATAAATGAATGCATGCAGAATAAAGAAAGTGTATAGCTAAGAAGCTTGATTCCAGTTGGATTCATATTGCAAGTACGAGAGTATTGCGACTTGACTGAGATTATTAAAGAGAAGCTAGGGTAACTCTCAGCTAAGAACCTTACCATGAGGAAACATAAATCTCAAGAATCTCAAGAGAAAATAGTATAGAAAGATTTAGAGTATCAATGTTAGATTAATCAAGTTGAGTGCTAGAAGATCAATAGAGTATACAATGATCAATGCTATGATAAGCATTTGGTGCTTATCAATGGTCAACCTATATGATGAATCTATTGGGTATTTATGGTTGTCTTTTAACATTTAACAAAAAATTTTGCTATCTACGGAAGTGTGCAATGGTCAAACATGCTTCCTAAAGACTGTAGGAACCTTTCTAATGAATATATAATGATCATTATGATATGAGTAATTTGCCAAGCGTATCATATGGTTTTATTACCTTGCTTTAATGTGAGATACTAAATTGACTTCTTTGTGATTCTTTGGCCTTAAATGAAGTGCTCCTTCTTGGTTTTAGTACTTATGGGCTCTTAAGCAATTTTTAGGCAATGATTGGTCTCCCTTTCCTTTGATATAAACATGTAACAAAACTTAAGGCAACATAGAAATGAGATGTTAGATGTAGAATTGAGCTGTATAGCATCATATTGACTCACGTAAACACCCTAAGGTTCACCAAGGAAGGGTATCATAGTCTCCCTTTTGGACAATGCACATTTTGAACAGCTAGTCTGCTAGTTCACTTGGCACTTTGCTGCTAGCCAAAGGTTGAGGCAATAATGGGAATTCTGCAAAAGCAAAAAATGAAACGCTAAAAGATCCTCTTAATGTAGGAACTCTTGCACGTTAAGCAACACTAGGTGGGGTGAATAGTGTATATGCAATTAAAAAACTAATTAAAACTAATTAAGCAATGCGGAAAATAATTGCACACAATCACAAAAGAACGAGGCAATGCAATCGCAAATACAAGGAATTTATCCTAATTCGAATCCATACACCGACGATCCTACTCCAGTCACATCCTCCTAAACCGGAGCGATGGCTTATCCACTAGTGCTCCACAACCACGATACACAAGTTCACTCTTCAAGAGTACAATCCCTGAATCGGGACAATTCCTAAACCGTGATGTGGAGAAAGATCTCCAAGTGGAGTAAACCCCCTCACAATGTACTCACAACCCGAGTACTAGGTTTTGCAACAAAAGAATTGAAAAACAACAATCTTACATATGCCTTGATAGATCTTACCATAGTGTGTGAAGGCATGAAGATTGAAAAACAACAAGTGCTTGATGTAGAGGATGATGCACTTGAAAGACTCTCTCTTGATGCAATCTCATTGCATGAACACTTATAACCAAAGTGAAAGAGAAAATGAAAGAGAGAAAATTGCTCTTGGTTTTTGGATCTAAATGAGTTCTAATCCAATGAGCATTGGTGCCAAAAACAGCCTCTCAACTGTGTTAAATAAGCCTGGTAAGACAAGGCGTTTTGCTCAAAAGACAAGAAAACGACTCCTCAAAAAATATCTCCCAACGGTTAATAACGGGCAGATTTCTCAGTGATCAGGCACCTGATGAAGAGTGACCAGGCCCCTGGTTAATTGTTCAGGCGTCTGGTAAGACTGCATCAGACGTCTGACAGAATCTGCCCAGAAAAACACTTGATCACCAAAACAGTTATAACTTCCACAAATGGACTCCGATTGAGGTGATTCAAGATGTGTTGGAAAGTTAACAAATAATGCAATCTAATAGGTTTGGAATGGATGAGAAATTCAAACAACAGAAAAAACCGACAGAGCTTTAAAGTCAAAAACAGATTGCAGAAATTCAAACAGACTTTACCGAGAAAACACTTGATCACCAAAACAGTCATAACTGACTCAAATGAATTCTAATTGAGGTGATTTAAGATGCGTTGGAAAGATAACAAAAAATGCAATCTAATGGGCTTGGAATGGATGAAAAATTCCAAACATATAAATACTGACAGTTGTTTGAAGTCAGACACATTGAAGAAAACAGAGAGCACAAATTTTTTTGGCTCTACTGATCCAAGGCAGTGTCAACAGATTAAGAAATATGACACGCCAGGCGACTAGTGACCCTTCACCAGGCGCCTGCCCAGCTCCAAAAAGCATACCCAAGTGTGTTTTGAGCAATGGACCAAATGTGATGGATTCTACATGATTCTAAGGAACCCTATGATGGAATATAATGCATATGTGAGTGTGTTGTGCATCCATTCAAATCTTACAAATAATCTATCAAAGAAAAGAAAGATTACATGACATAAGATTACAATGAAGTCCAATATCTTCATGAATCCCCTTTGCTCCATAGCCTTGATCCATCATCCCACACCTATTGCTTAGTCTCCTCATCAAGATAAACATAAATAAATCTGAGACTAAAACAACGAAAGTCATTAGCAATAACATAATTAGATGATCATCATCAAAACAAACAAAACAAAAGTGGTCTAACTGTCCAATACCCAAAAATCTCTCCCTTTTTGATGATAACACCCATTATGTGAAAATAATAAACCTTGTTATTTCAGTACGCAGTAATAATCAATAAAGCCAAAAGAACAACACAAACCAATCAGAGACACTCAAGACTTGGTAACGCAGTTCGGTGCGCACATCTACATCTGCAGGGCCACGCCCAGAAAATCAGAATACTCCACTAAAATAATCAATGAGAACAATCACTAATTATCGCGATTCTATTAGGAGGAACAACCTCCCCCTCAATACAAACCGTGATGGGTGGTCTCTACCAACCCATGGAGTATTCTCGGCAAGCTCCCCTTGCCCGCAAGCTCCCCTTGCACAACCGACTAGATCAACTCCCTTGATCCTACGTGCGTAGCCGTCGGCCTCCTCCAGGAGTTCTACAAAAACATTCGTAAAAGCCGTCGCGTTGCCGCAAAACCGCACGCACCTCTATCTGCCCCGCTCCCCCTCAATCGCGGAGTAGTTAAGGTAGTTCGCTCGACAGATCTCATGCAGATCGGCATCCCACAATCTCTGGAACTACTTCGGGCAAGTAGTTCAACATATCTCCAAGAATCCGATCAATAAAATATTGCGGGCAAGAATCTCTCTAACTGATACAACAATAAAACCAAGAGATTGCAACTTCCAAATGTATCTTCAACATAATATACCAGAATACTAGAAGAACCTGAAAGGAGATTTGAGGAATCCACCTTCAATAACCGCTGAAGACCGTCATTCGATTTCAGCCTTTTGAGCAGTAATGTTGGACATTATGTTGTATCATAACGTTCAACATATCATCCAACATTGTCACCAGACGAGATCTCTCATACCATATTTGCAGATTAATACATTCAACCACATCGTCAGCAAATCTTATGCGAACCAGCATCCAACAGAGTATCTGGAGAAGATCTAAACAATATTGCAAGATCAGAAACCATTCAGATAAAAAAAATCTTCAACCGCACATATCTTCAACCGCACATACCGTTCAGTTATGAAACCAACCAGATTTTGTAACCACTATATCCGGGTAAATAACCTCCTCTTTAATGCAGAATATCCGCCAATATTTCTAGGATCACTTCGGGTAAGAAATCTCATATTCAAGGAACCACCGAATCTAATTCGGGTAAAATGATTAAAACAAATCTCATGCAGATATTTTGCCCATAGAATAAGGATCTATTTCTGGTAAATAAAACCAATAAAACTCAGCAAATATTTCATCCCATCAATTTAGGAACTAAACAGATTCCCAAATATTCTCAACAAACCTCCATCAATTAAGGAACTAATTCGGGTAAGAAGGAGTATAAAAATCTGACCAATATCTGGAATCAATCAAATCAGGAACCTCCGATATTCTAGGCTACAAATCAGATCTGAGATCACCACGACAGATTTGAAGACCAAAGCGGCGTTTCTGTATACGAACAATTATTCCATATCCCGAATGTTGAACATAATGTCGTTCAACATAATGTTCAACATTTTGCTCAAACTGCTCAAAAACAATCCAGATTCCACAAACTGAGCTCTCCAGATATAGTGCCACTAATGCCAACAAATATCAGCAGAAATTCAACCCTAACAAACCTTATCAATAAGCACATGTTAATGGCTCCCTTTACTTATATGCATACCACATAATAATGGAAAGATACACAAACATGCATATATGTGGAAATATGTAAAATGATGCACAATGAAATAAATATCAATTAAAAAGGCTTACATGCATACATTTTACGTAATCCAAATAACTCTCCCCCTTGTCATTGTCAAAAAGGTGGGCAAATAACTATCCCCTTGGACAAATAACTCTCCCCTTGAAAAAGAAAATGTCCAAAGAAATGACAAATGACAATGAGAAAAGAACATGTTTGATACCAAATGTAAGAGATATAAATGGGTATCAAATCACTCTACCATGCTCCCCCTAGATCATTGAATATGTCAAACTTCGACTCAATGAACTAAAAAACAAAATGTGGAGTCATGGGACATATCAATGCAAAATCATAAATATTTAAGCTTAGGCATTGATAAAATTGAAATTGAGTTTAAAATAAATCACACACAAAAATTCAATATCAAATGATGAAATTTGAGCAATATCCAACAAAATTGGTTGGAAAAATCCCAAACGCATCAAATGAGTAAACATATGCTTCAAAAATAGGTTTTTGAAAATGCATAGCATACAAACTCCCCTTGTCATATACATGGTCAAATAATGCATATATGACATAGCAAACCCCCTTGATCCATTCCCAAAATAGGTTTTGAAAATAGTTTTCGAAATAATGGAAGACACACAAACACACAAGTTGGATGCAAATAAATATGCAATAATTACACATTCAACCAATCAATCATGTATGTGTGGATCTATACATTAGGAAACCAAACCCAAGATGAGTTTGATTTTCTAACGTAATCACTACAATATATCACATTGTTAACTAGTGATTGAACATAGGCCTCCCTCTTTAATAACCCCACATTGGTAGGAATCAAAAGTTTCATGGCATTCCTAGTCATCTTGTCGAGCTTCATCTTAGGACAACGATTTGCATAATGTTCTAAAGATCCGCATTTTAGACAATGGTTTTGGGGTGAAAGTTGGCATTAGAGGGATAAACATGCTTAGTATAGAAAAAAATTTCTTCGCATGTTTATTGTGAATGGCTTGCCTCTTGACATAAAATGAATCATTTTGATTCACATTCACAATGCCGTGACTAACATGCTTCTTGTTGTGGTTAGTGTGGTTATACAAGAAAGCATGGTGATTCTTCTTAGGTGCTTGATAGGATTTTTGTTTAGCACTTTGAGAATAAGTGGTGGGTTGGAAACCAACCTTTGAGTAAAAACCCAAAATACACACGATGATTTGCCGGTTCTTTTTGTTTGAGCAAATCATTAAGGCAATCCCTAGATGTCACAAATTTTTGAAGTTTATGGGATTCCTCATCGCATTTCAAAGTAAGGGTAGAAATGCGGGATTCTAAATCAAGGTTCTTGGCTTTCAATAAGTCATTTTTCAATGCCAAGTTCCTTAATTTGAGACAGAAGTGTTTCTTTCTCATCAACACCTATTGTATGTGTAGCATGCATATGTAAATCATTACAAGCAATAGAGGGAGTGTTCCCTTGACTAGCTAGCAAAGCATCATACTTAGTTTTAAGCAAAGTTAAAGCTCTAGCTAGCTAATGAAGAGAGGTTAACATAACCTTATTGTTCTCCCAAAGGTCCTCCATGGTCTCCTCCTTCTCCTCTTCTTCATCTCTCTCCTCCTCGCTTGAACTCGAGCTTGAGGAATCTTCCCCAAAAGACATGAGACACAAATTTCCAACGGGCTTTACGCTTTTCACACCACATGGAATAAGAAAGTCCGAGAAGACATCGTCGTGTACGACGGATGGAAACGTTCGTTCATTGTCGTCATCACTCTCACTAGAGTCATCTGATGAGGTCTCATCCCAAGTTCCAACTAAAGCTAGATTCTTCTTCTTCCCCTTTCAATGCTTCGTCCATTTGCCATTGTACTTCTCGTCATTCTTCTTTGGGCAAGCATTAGCAAAATGTCCTATTTTGCCACATTTATAACACACAACAGTAGCTAAGTTAGTATTCGAAAATAACTTTAAACCTTTCTTACATTGCGATGGATTCATGATGCTCATGAGCTTATTGACAAGTTCCATTACTCCTCCATCGTCATCTTCACTTTCTTCTTCATCGTAATCATCCTCGCTAGAGATGTGCTTAAGTTTCTTATTCTTCTTAAGCCTCTCATCATTAGGATTGAATTTCTTTCTCCATTCAATTTTCTCCTCTTTGGTCTTGAAAGCAATTCCCTTTTGCTTCTCAGGCTTTGTGGTTTGGCTCTCCTTATGTTGAAGCTTCACCTCGTAGGCCATTAGGTTTCTAATGCACTCCTCCACGGTGTACTTGATTAAGTCATTGGATTCCTCAATTCCATGGGCTTTGGAGTCCTATTGAGGTGTAAGCGAGCCTAGGATCTTCATCACATGATCCTCTTGAGAAATCGCCTTTCCAAGTCCTTCCAAAGTGTTCATGATCTCGGTGAACCTTGTGAACATCTCCGAAATGCTTTCTCCTTCCTGCATCTTAAACATTTCGTATAAAGAAATAAAAACACTTCGTTTTGATTTCTTTACCTTTAAGGTCCCCTCATATGTGACCTCGAAGAGATGCCAAATCTTGTTCGTCGTCTTGCACATAGAGATACGGTTGAACTTATTTGCATCGAGCAGACAATGAAACGAATTCATGGCTTTATCATTAAACTTTATCGAGTCCTTCTCTGCCTTAGCCCTTTCCGTCGCGATCTTTGTGGGCTTCTCAAATAGAACCTTGGTGATGTCCCATGGCTCTTGAACTTCAAGCCAAATCATCATCTTGACCTTCCAAGATGGGTAATTGGTCCCGTTGAAGAGTGGTGGTCGAACGGTAGACATTCACACCTCATGAGATTGAGATAAAGCTTTAAATGCTATCGTCGTTGCTTAAGCAAAATCAACCCGCTCTGATCCCAATTGTAGAAACTCCTGCACGCTAAGCAACACTAGAGGGGGAGGTGAATAGTGTATATGCAATTAAAAAACTAATTAAAACTAATTAAGCAATGTGGAATATAATTACACACAATCACAAAAGAAAGAGACAATGCAATCGCAAACACAAGAAATTTATCATGGTTCGAATCCCTACACCGGCGATCCTACTCTAGTCACATCCTCCTAAACCAGAGCAATGGCTTATCCAATAGTACTCCCTAAACCGGGACACAAAAGTTAACTCTTCATGAGTACAATCCCTAAACCATGAAAATCCCCAAACCGTGATGTGGAGAAAGATCTCTAAGTGGAGTAAACCCCCCACAATGTACTCACAACCCGAGTACTAGGTTTTGTAACAAAAGAAACGAAAAACATGAATCTTACCTCTGTCTTCATAGATCTTACCATAGTGTGTGAAGGCATGAAGATTGAAAAACAACAAGTGTTTAATGTAGAGGATGATGCACTTGAAAGACTCTCTCTTGATGCAATCTAAATGCATGAACATTTATAACCAACGTGAAAGAGAAAATTAGAGAGAGAAAATTGCTCTTAGTTTTTGGCTCTAAATGAGGTCTAATTCAATGATCATTGGTGCCAAAACAGCCTGTCAACCGAACTTAAATAAGCCCTCAATCTTGCACAAAAGACAAGAAAACGACTCCTCAAAAATACTCCCAAGGGCTATAAATGGGCAAATTTCTCAGTGATCAGGTGCCTGATGAAGAGTGACCAGGCCCCTAGTTAACTATTCAGGCGTTTTGCAAGATTGCATCAGACATCTGACAGAATCTGTCCAGAAAAACACTTGACCACCAAAACAATTATAACTTCCACAAATGGACTCCGATTGAGGTGATTTAAGATGTGTTGGAAAGCTAAAAAATAATGAAATCTAATGGGCTTAGAATAGAGGAGAAATTCAAACCAAAAAAAACTAACAGAGGTTTAAATTCAGAAACAGATTGCAGAAATTTCAGCAGACTCTACTGAGAAAAACACTTGATCACCAAAACAGTCATAACTGACTTAAATAAACTCTGATTGAGGTGATTCAAGATGAGTTCGAAAGATAACCAAAAATGCAATCTAATAGGCTTCGAATGGACGAAAAATTCCAACCATAGTAAAACTAACAGCCATTTGAAGTCAGACAGATTGCAGAAAATAGATTGCAGAAAGCAGAGAGCACAGAAATTTTTGGCTCTATTGACCAGATGTCTGGAGTTCATGTATCAGACGTCTGGACCACTGTACCAAGAGCCTGGTCAATGATCATTTGACTTTTGATCCAAGGCAGTGTCAGCAGATTAAGAAATCTAACACACCAGGCTTCTGGTGACCCTGCACCAGGCGCCTGTCCAGCTCCAAAAGCATACCCAAGTGTGTTCTGAACAATGGACCAAATGTGATAGGTTCCTAAGGAACTCTATGATGGAATATGATGCATATGTGAGTGTGTTCTGCATCCATTCAAGGCTTACAAATAATCTATAAAATAAAAGAAAGATTACATGAAGATATAACATAAGATTACAATGAAGTCCAATATCTTCATGAATCTCATTTGCTACATAGCCTTGATCCATCATCCCACACCTATTGCTTAGTCTCCCATCAAGATAAACATAAATAAATCTGAGACTAAAATAATGAGAGTCATTAGCAATAACATAATTATGTGATCATCATCAAAACAAACAAAACAAAAGTGGGCTAATTGGCCAATACCCAACACTTAAGAGATTCAATATGAGAATAAAGGAAATAGATAGTGTCTCAGATGGGATGACTTATGTTAGATCCTGTGGATAGCAAGTAGAAACACTAAGAGGGGTAAATATTGTTTTAAAAGTTCCAATTATCTATGTTAGAGTCTTAATTAACAAAAACATTTGCAAAGATAAAGTATGCAGCAGAATAAGTAACACAAACTGCAAGTAAAAGATCAATAAAAAAATCACAACGCAAAGACTGTAATTTTATACTAGTTCAGTCTTCCTGACTGACGTCCAATCTCCAAGCAAATCCTGCTTGAGAGTTCTACTATTCACTTACAACCCCACAAGAATACAAACCCTTAACACGTCAACCTGGTGGTAAGAACCAAACAAATCTCGAGAGTAAAAAACCTTACCTTTCTCTCAAACAACCTTGAAAGAATACTTAATCTTTTCGATGAAAGCAATAAGATCATATAGCCTTGAAATTGAAGCACTTGAGTGTAGTATGGCTATGAGGATGATCTTCTTGGATATTAAGTCTCCACCCTGTGGTTATTCTGATGATGAGCAACATATTATGGTACTAATATTTTCATTGAGTTTGTGTACAAGAATCATCATTAATATATGTGATAAAGTATGGATGATCACACAACGATGGTAATAAAGCATATAAAGTCAAATCAAAGAAGGCAAACAAGCATGAAGCATGGATGCAAGAAATAAAAGCTAGGAGCAAGTGTGGTAAAGTATTCTCAAGGGCATTGGAGAACAAAAGCTCAACTAAAGTCAAGATAAATGACCAAGATAAATGAAGAATTAGAATTTTTGGCTTGGTGTAAGTCTAGAATGTCAAAGCTCTTGATAAAGCCCACACACACTTAGAATATCTCAAAAATAAAGTAAAAATGATTTTAAAATGTGTTAAAATATTTTAAATTAGTATATAATTAATTATAAATAATTTCAAATTATTTTTATGTAGAAAAACTCAAAAACCATGAAATAGCAGACTATCCTTGTCAGATAGCCGACGTTTTTGGTCAGGGATTGTTACGACCTCAAGATCGGCCCTGTCGCTCTAGGCCCACATGTTCAAAGCCCAAGTCTTGGCCCATCGAATCTCCACAATGAAACCTAGTTTGCCGAGTCTCGTGGAAGCTCGCCCAAACATAGCGGCAAGTTTGTCATCCGTATCAAAGAGAAGAGCCCTCTGGCCGATCGCATACGTTTTATGCTAGCTTGCTCCGAAGTAGCTCGCCTGGAAGCTGCTCGCCTACCTCTCTGCCCCGGAATCAGCTCGCCTACCTCGCCGCCCCAAAGCAGTCCGCCCAATGAAGGAGGCGACTCGCCACTTACACCACTGCCAGTTTCATTACAGACAAAGTCTGAGAAAAGCGCACTTGGCCGCTTCGTCGTTTGACAGCTTGTCGAAAGCACGCCTAGCCGTTTCACCACCAGACAGCCTGACAAAAGTGCCACCTGACATTTACGGCTCTGACCGCCTGACAAAAGCACGCCTGATGCGTTCGGCCCTGATGCCAATGACCGAATACCTAACATCCTGACACCGTCAGCACAACAAAAGCAACTGACTCTAGCAGCCTATTAATACCCCCTCTCCTCCAACGAGAGAGGGGGTTGGTTTTTTGGATAATCTGTAAGAAATCCTAACACATCTACTTACATTCAAGGTTGAATATTCTCCACATATTCGCGCCTTCTACACTAGTTCGACACGCAAGCGACAACCTACCTCTAAGATTGCCCTGCGTGTCCGACATTCTCTCATTAGTCATCAACTGACTTAAGCATCGGAGCGGCTGCAGGCTGACAGCCGACCCAGCCTTTCTGACGAGTTGCTCTTCTTGTAGGAAGTTCTCCCCAGCTGCCAGCGAGCGTGTGACCTGTGGCATTCTTCTCCAACTGACGAGCGACCTTCATCAACCAGCGGGCGACCTACTCCGATTGACGGGCAACCTTGAGATCCTCATCTTCAAATTGTCCTCACATCGTGATTCGCCTCGCCATCACCCCCAAACACTTGTAACCATTGTGCCCTTGGTTTCCCCACATCAATACAAATTCATTGTAGCAGATTCTATCCCACAACAATTGGCACAGTCTATGGGAACTTAGGGTCACACCCATGTCTAATCCCATACATTTCGATCCGATTCCTAACCGTGACAAACAACCGATGGAGGATGAGCCATGTCCTCTCGGAGGGACTTCCCTGGCAGATGTACCCCCCGAGGGAACAGCAGAGGCTATTCACGCCTCAACCCGTGCTATTCACCAAGGCTTTGAAGCCTTTACAAAGATGATGAATGATTGGGGCCCAGGTGGGGCCGGGACATCCTGTTGAGTATTGATTCCCCGGATTTGGTTTTGATGATGAACAAACATAAATATCGTGAACTAACTCTTTGTGAGCGCAGTTATGGAGATCGTCGCCAAATTTCTATGAACATCAAAATCGACGTCTCAAGACGCCTCAATGCACATGATCGTGTGCTTGAAGCTTGGTTGAAGCTTTAGGAGCTTTATTGAAGTCAAGAGATTCGGAATGAAGCGTTTGAAGACGGTTCGTCAAGTTTTATTTATTTTCTTCTAGCTTCGTTTCGTAGATTGTTAAGCCTTGAGTAGGTCTTACGTTTTAATCTTCATAATGCTCATATCTTAGAGCTAGGATCATATTAGAAGCCCATACAAACTTTCCCAAAGCTTCGCGCTTCATTTCGCGGCTTCTTGTGCATGTTAGTTGGTTCAAGAAGAAGAACCAACCGACTAGATGGCAATCTAGTCGGTCGGCAATGCTTCTTGAACCGACTAGAATGCCTTGTTCATTTTCAGCTCACTTACTGTTTACAGTTAGTCGGTCCAAGAAGGTTCACCGACCGACTAGTTGTCAAACTAGTCGGTTAGGAATCCTTCTTAGACCGACTAGTTGAGCTTTCACTGTACAACCTAACTTACTGTTTACAGTTAGTCGGTCAAAGCACAACGACCGACCGACTAGTTGAGAAACTAGTCGGTTGAAAGTTGTTCTTAAACCGACTAGCTGTACTTGAATTCAGCCACTTTGATTTCATCTGTTAGTCGGTCAAAGAACACTCACTGACCGACTAGTTGTGAAACTAGTCGGTTGGCAAGTCTTCTTGGACCGACTAGTTCTCTATCTTCTGAACTTCATCTTTTGGTTGTTCTTCAGTTAGTCGGTTCAAGTTGAATCACCGACCGACTAGTTGATAAACTAGTCGGTCAGTGATCCTTCTTTGACCGACTAGTCTGCTTCAGAATATAGCCGTTGGAGCATTTAATGCCACGAATTTTGCTCTCTCTATCCTCTATCCTATATATACTTGAAGGGCTGCTTTCATAGCATTCAAGGCTGATATTTATTGAAGTTTAGAGAATCAAAGAGAAGCATTAATTCTCATTTCCAAGCTCATTCATTTCTCAAGAATCTCTCTCTTACTCTTATTTCCAAAGAGAGATTCACATTGATTGTGAGCCTTTCAAGTCAAGAGCTTGATCCAAGGTCACCAACATCTTCCTAGGCCTTCACTGCTGGTCAACATCTTGGAGCTAGGGTTTGGTGCCATCATCTTCCCCAAATTCCTCTTTGTCCTAAATCGTAAGTTTACTCAAGGCATAGGATTTTGTTGGTAAGCATTTCGTATTTCATTTACTTTGATATTACAAGTGTTTTACTCTCGGTTGTGAGAGTTTGTTTGTGATCCCGGTTTGTGGGAGTCACAATTTCATTTGTGTATGATTTGATCTTGTAGAGGTTTTCTACAAGTATTTCATAGTGCAAATTTGAGTTAGAGGTTTCTAACTCAAGTATCCGAAGGGGATCCGGATGTTTGGGACGTAGGATCACCGGGAACAAGTCGGGGAGACTTGGGTGGATCCGAATCCGTTATATCGTCTGTTTGCGATTGCATTTCTTTGTTGTCAATATTTACATTTCCGCATTGTTGGTTGAGTTTGCAAGATAATTAGGAATTATCTTCTTAATTATTTTAAAGTACTATTCACCCCCCTCTAGTACTGTGCAGTAGCTACGTAGGGCATTACATTTGGTATCAGAGCCAAGTACCTAGCTATGTCTTCCAACGATAACAAAACCGTACGTCCACCTTCAGACTATAGCACCTTCAGAAACCGTGAAGGAGCTTCTTCGGTGATGGAAGGACACTCCTAGACTAGGCCTCCTTTCTTCAACGGTACCAATTATGGGTACTGGAAATGCCGGATGGAAACGTTCATCCGGAGCGCTTCACTATGGAGAGCCACATTGACGGAGTACGTCGATCCCGAAGAAGAAGATTTCGCTAAGTAGACTACCGCGGAGGTCGCCGCAGAGGTAAGCAATGCCAAGGCAATGAATGCCTTGCAATGCGCTTTGGAGCTCGAGAACTTCAACAAGATATGCACATGTAAGAGTGCATATCAAATCTGGAACTCCCTCCTCATCTTGCATGAAGGAACGAGTAGGGTAAGAGACTTCAAACTCGTAGTTGTAAATAAAGATTACGAGTTATTTCATATGCAACAGGGTGAGAAAATGAAGGAGTACTATGCTCGCTTCGTCGACATCACTAACGAATTGGAGGCTCTTGGAAAGACCTACACCCAAAAGGAGAAAGTCTCAAAGATCATTGATGGACTTCCTTCTTGTTGGGAAAACGTACCTTCGCCATCGAGGAAGGTAATGATATGAGTAAATATACCGTTATTCAACTAATGGGTACCTTGATGTCTTATGAGGTACGCAAGGATAGCAAACTAAAGTTGCAGGACAAGATGAAGTCCTACTTGAAGCACGACGAGCCAAAGAAAAAGGCGATTGCGTTCAAGGCCGCTCCATCTACTTCTACATCCATCGATGATGAAGACTCGAAAGACGAGTTGGACTTGGAATCCATTGCCCTCATGGCAAAGAAGTTCAACCGATTCTTCCGGAAAGGTAATTTCAAGAACAAATCAAAGTTTAGTTCTTCTAACGCCTCCGCTCCTTTGTGCTTTAAATGCAACAAGCCAGGACACATGAAAGCGGATTGTCCTCAAAACAAACACAAGGAGAAGTGGAAGACGCCAAAGTTCGACAAGTCAAAGAAGTACAAGAAAGGGTACAAGAAAGGACTTGTCGGGACATTCACCGACTCCGACGAGGACTCCTCAAGTGGAGAGTCGGATGATGAGCAAGTGGAGCAAGCACACATGTGCTTCATGGCAAGAGAGGAACATGATCAAGGATCTTCCTCCGATGATAGCGAGGATGAAGGCGATGAGGTAAATATGGATGAACTTAGATTAGCTAACGAGCAAATATGGTCTAAGTATTCTAAATTAGTAAAAAGATATACTAAGATAAAAGATGAGGTAGCTAGCATCCAAACCTCGCCTAAACCTATCATCATCAACAACGACACCGTTGTTGAAGATTTGAGAAATGAGATTGTAAATCTCAAATCTCAACTTGAGCATGTTCATATTGAGGAATCGGATGA
The DNA here is from genome assembly GCA_030789695.1 of Scilla litardierei. Taxonomy (NCBI): domain Eukaryota; kingdom Viridiplantae; phylum Streptophyta; class Magnoliopsida; order Asparagales; family Asparagaceae; genus Scilla; species Scilla litardierei. The sequence goes on from CM061136.1 coordinate 18,456,208, forward strand.
ACATGAGATGTCGGATTTGATTTCTCGAAACTCAACTTTGAGTATTGAGAATGAGAATCTCAAGTTTCGTGTTTGTGTACTCACATCGCAAGTGTCCACTTTGGATGCTTCTATGCATTCTCTCACCGAGAAGTATGAGTGCACATTAGGCCGAATTAATAAATTGAATAAAGGTAAGGACCATTTGGATAATATCCTAAATGACTTACTTCTGGCCAATCACCACATTGGTTTGGGGTATAAGATGGGAAATTCATCCAAATCGGCCACTACCTTTGTTAGGCCAACTTTCGATGCCTCAACGAGTGGGAGCAAACACTCTATTGGTAGTTCATCTACCAATGGTGCTTCCACCTCGTACACACCCTCGTTTGGAAAGAAACCCACTTTGGGTGGACCTCCAAAGAAGGGTCATGCTTATATGTACACCAATACCATGCCACGTAGGAACACACATCCTACTCCACATGTTCACACATATGATGATTTTTATGCACCACATCCACGGGTACGTGCACACCACGTGAGACACCCTCACGCACGTGTTTCTCCACATGCATATGTTCACCCACATCATCATATGAACAATTATCATCATGCACCATTTCATCATGTGCCATATGCCTATCCACGACATGCATCATGTAGAAATCAACAACGTATGCATGCTCTCAATAGGAATAGGGCTCCCAAAATCTTCACTATTTGGAGCCCGAAGAACACAAGCATGCATGAAAAACAAGCTTATATGAATTTTTATTTTATTAATGTCGTGCATAATGATGATTTCATTGGGAAGTCTAAGTCCAATTGGACTTGGATTCCAAAGGTCTAATCTTTTAGGACCCAATGACCTTGGGTACCATGGAATGATATGTTTATCTTTAGGTACTCAAGAAAAAGAAACGGAACAACAAATCAAAATTTAGCTCCAAGAATAATTGGATACTCGATAGCGGGTGTTCAAAACACATGACGGGTGATGCTCAATTGCTCTCCGGAGTGGTGCCCATTATAAATGGAAACCGAGTCGTCTTTGGAGGCAACGAGAGCGGAACCATCATAGGTGTTGGCAAAGTTGGTAATCCTTCTAAACCACTAATAAGTGATGTTTACCTTGTTAAAGGATTAAACCACAATCTTATTTCAATAAGCCAACTTTGTGACAAAGGTTACAAAGTTAGCTTTGCGAAAGGAATGTGCCATATTTTAAGAAAAGATAATAATGATTTGTTATTTTCTGGCACACGCCATAAGGATATCTATATATTAGATCTTCCAAAATCACATGAACAATGTCTCATTGCCAACACAAGTGAACAACACTTATGACATCGACGTTTTGGTCATGTGAACTTTGGAACACTTTTTAAGCTTTCCAAGTTAAATTCTATTAGAGGCTTCCCTAAGCTTGTCTTTCAAAAGAAAAGCTTTTGTGACTCATGTCAACGAGGCAAGCTTCCAAAATCGTCATTTAAACCTAAGAAAAGCATTTTTTCTAAGCGGCCTCTAGAGCTATTACATCTAGATCTTTTTGGGCCAACTAGAGTTGCTTCATTAGGAAATGCACGATATGGACTTGTCATCGTTGATGAATTTTCTAGATTTACTTGGGTATTTTTCTTAAGTAATAAAAATGATGCTTTTGAAAACTTCACAATATTTGTTAAGAAAGTACAAAATCTCATTGGAACCACCATTGTCACTATTCATAGTGATCATGGAGGTGAATTTGAGAATAAGTCTTTCTCAAATTTTTGTGATGAAGTTGGTATTACTCACACCTTCTCTTTTCCTCGCGCACCTCCTCAAAATGGTGTTGTTGAGAGAAAGAATATGACGCTAGTGGAATGTGCTCGCACTATGCTTGATGATAGCCAACTTGGCCATCAATTTTGGGCGGAAGCGGTACATACCGCTTGCTATGTGTTTAGTAGGATACTTTTGAGGCCTGGCACCAAACAAACTTGTTATGAATTGTTGTTTGGTAGATTGCCTCAAGTTAAACATTTTCGAGTTTTCGGTGCAAAATGTTTTATTAAAAACACGTATGGTAGTTTGGACAAATTTGATCCAAGATCCGATGAGGAGATATTTGTTGGATATTCCTCCCGTAGCAAAGCCTACCGGATATACAACAAACGAACCTCAACGATCGAGGAATCACTTCATGTTTCATTTAATGAAGGTTTTGTCCCATCTAGAATTACTAATGATGATGACTCCATGGATGTTTTATGTGATTCTATTGGTAATTCTAATTCTATTGATTCTAATGATACTAACCCTACTAATGAGTCTTTTGAGAATGTTCCTAGTGATCAGGGAGTTCCCAAATGGCTTCATACAGTTCGTGACCATCCCCATGAGCAAGTCATTGGCAACATCCTTGATAGTGTCAAGACGAGATCTCAAATCAACTACTTCACTCATTGTGCCTTTGCCTCCTCAATAGAGCCAAAGAATATTAACAAAACGTGCGAAGATAGTGCTTGGATCCTTGCCATGGAGGAGGAACTCATTAAATTTGAGAGAAATGAGGTTTGGGAGCTTGTTCTATTGCCTTCGAAGAACCACACCGTTATAGGAACGAAGTGGATTTTCAAGAACAAGACCGACGAAAATCAAATCGTCATCCGGAACAAAGCTCGGTTAGTAGCTCAAGGCTATCGGCAAGAGGAAGGTATAGATTTCGAAGAATCCTTTGCTCCGGTAGCTAGATTAGAATCTATTAGATTATTGTTATCTTTTGCATGCCATAAAGATTTTAAACTCTTTCAAATGGATGTAAAAAGTGCGTTTTTAAACGGAGATGTTGTTGAGGAAGTTTATGTTTCTCAACCTCCGGGTTTTATAAATGAAAAATTTTCAAATCACGTTTTCAAACTTAATAAAGCACTTTACGGTTTGAGACAAGCTCCTCGAGCTTGGTATGACCGCCTAAAGAACTTTCTTTTGGATTTGGGTTTTAAAATGGGTGAAGTTGATTCTACATTATTTGTTAAGTGTTCGAATAATGATATTATTTTAGTTTAAATTTATGTTGATGATATCATTTTCGGTGCTACTAACTTCACTCTTTGCGAAGAGTTTTCTAATGTTATGAAGGATCAATTTGAGATGAGCCACATGGGTGAGCTCAAGTATTTCTTAGGTCTCCAAATTCGCCAAATGAACGATGCAATATTCATCCACCAAACCAAGTACACGGTGGAGTTGCTAAAGCGATTTGGAATGGAGAATGCCTCTGGGAAGAAGACTCCAATGAGCACTACTACACATCTTGATAAAGATGCGGGCGGCAAAGATGTAGATATTCGTCTATATCGAGGTATGATAGGTAGTTTATTATATCTTACTGCTAGTAGGCCCGATATTTTGTTTGCCGTATGTGTATGTGCTCGTTATCAGTCTTAACCTAAGGAATCTCACTTAGTAGCGGTAAAACGTATTTTCCGTTATTTAAGTTATACACTCGACTTTGGATTACTTTATCCAAAGTCTAGCACATATGAGTTAATCTCATATAGTGACGCAGATTATGCGGGATGCAAATCCGACAGGAAAAGTACTAGTGGCACTTGCCATTTTATAGGACATTCTCTTGTCTCTTGGTTTTCCAAGAAGCAGAATTCCGTATCACTTTCAACTACCGATGCGGAATATATTGCCGCCGGTGCTGCATGTGCTCAGGTTCTTTGGATGAGAAACACTCTTAAAGACTTTGGTATAAACTGTGATACTTGTCATATCATGGTGGACAACCAAAGTGCAATTTGTCTCTCTAAGAATCCGGTACACCATTCCCGTTCTAAACACATAGATGTCCGTCACCATTTCTTAGATGATCATGTTTCTAAAAAGGACATCATTTTAGTGTACGTTGAAACCCAGATGCAAATCGCCGATATTTTCACGAAACCACTCAAGGAAGACTCCTTTGTGCAGTTACGTCGAGAATTGGGGATTATGGGTGAATCCGAGATTTAGGATTCATATTTTGTTCAATAATCTTGCATGATAATAAATTTCGTTTATATATGTTCATGCTAGATGTATTGGGATTTTATGGAATTTTGGTTAAATTTTCGGAATTTATGCTCGAAATATTCATGAACGTCGTATTTAAGATTTTCGATGTTTTATGGGGTAGTATAATGATGTATGAGAGTATTTCGATGTATCGTCCAAGTGCGCGTTGGAGAGAACTCAAAATTTCTGAATTTCAAAATTTTGGACTCTCTTAGTCGGTTCATGTTCATTGACCGACCGATTAGATTTAGTTCTAGTCGGTCAGTGAATGAACGCAGACCGACTAACTCATGCCCTAATTTTGGCTTCAGTTACTGTTTGCACTTAGTCGGTTCAAGCTCATTGGCCGACCGACTAGATCGTCATCTAGTCGGTCAGCGCTTGAATTGTGACCGACTAAATGCACAGGGATTGTTGTGTCTTTTCGCATTCCGATCGTTTTTAATCACTTCCACACCGATTAGATCACTTTCTAATCGGTGTAAATTCACTCCCTCAGCCAAAACCCCTTCGACTCCTCTCCTTCCACCGCCGGTTGCCGTCGATTTCTGACCATCTCCGGCCATCGATCCCTCTCCTCCACCTAGGTATCACTTCCTCTCCACTCCTAGGGTTAGATTCCGTCGATTTTCTGTTCGATTTTAGGGTTTGTGTTTAGGGTTCATTTCGACCTAGGTTCTCTTCGTTTGTTTTGTCGATTTCGATTTCTAGTTTGATTGTGCGTGTCTCGTCGCGATCATGGCGAAGACACGTATCCCCATCGAACCCTCGCGTCCGTCTCCTATGACCGTAGAGTCTCCGTTTACGGACCCCCCCTCAACCCAAACGCCGAGCCAAATCGACCCATCCATCGTCTTCTTCGCCTCCTCTTAAGAAGAATAGGACGGCGACCGCTAAGCCTAGATCTCAACCCAAGCCTTGGAAACAGACTGTGTCTCCAGCTTCATTTCGTGCACCCACTCCTCCCGATGACTCCGACACTGAGTATATTCCCGAGTCTGAGCCTACCGCTAGGGCTCCGACTCCTCCTCCTCGTTCTAGCACTCGTCCATCTAAGGGGAAGGCTCCCATGCCAGTGGGCGGTGTAGATATATCGTTGTGTCACGATGACCCGTTGTGTCTCGCGGCTTACAACCGTATTGAGCCCTGTCCATTGCTATTGGAGCACTTCGTTCAGTTCTCCGATTTTCCACATCTCACAGATCTTCTTTCCCATAGCGGCCTCATAGATTATCTTCGCCATGACCCTAAGGCAAATCCTCACCCGTACCCCCGTCTTGTCAAGCTTTTCTATGCGAATCGTATCCAGGGTCAGTATGACGAGACCCATTCCATTGAGATGACTGTCTTGGGGACACCGATTGTCCTCACGACAGAAATCTTAGGGGATTTGTTAGGTGTCTCCTCTTCTGGCCTTCTTCCTGCCGATATCTCAGTTGATGACATTTCTGATCTTGACCAGGCAATGCTCGTCGAAATGTTCCATGTGATCCCTCCCGCCATGATTGGCGTCCCTTCAAAATCCTTCAAGCCAAACGCATGGGTCTTAAAACTTATCCTGAAGTCGTGCCTCCTTCCGAAGTATGGCTTATCGAGCTTGTTACCCAGCCATTCCTTAAGCTGATCTATGCTCTCTTCATGGGGAGCGAGATCAATTGGGCTAGGATTATTCTTGATAAAATGGACTTTTTCGAATGTATCCGAAAGTCCACAAAATCTGCTCACATCCCATACCCTTGCCTTTTGACCCTCGTCTTTCGTCACTTCAAGGTCCCTCTCCCTCCTGATGATGAGCGTCCTCTTGGTCCTCCCCTGAATGCGACGGCCGTCAAGAAGTCTCTTGCAACGCTTCGTCACGTTCAGAGGACGACTCCTGCTTCTGCTTCAGCTGCTCCTGCTCCTGCTCCTACTCCGTCGCTCGCTGAGTTTGCAGTTTCCCTGCGACGTGTTTGTAATGCCCTACAAGCTACTGCACAAGTACTAGAGGGGGGGGGGGGTGAATAGTACTTTAAAAATAACGAGGAGTATAATTCCTAATTATAGTGCAAACAACTACCAAATCAATTTGCGGAAGCTTAAATTGAAGACAACAACAAAATTAACAATGCAAACAATAGAATGTTACTGGGTTCGGATCCACCCAAGTCTCTCCGACTTGTTCCCGGTGATCCTACGTCCCAACCACCCGGATCCCCTCCGGATACTTGAGTTAGAAACCCTAACTCAAGATTTCCACTATGAAATACTTGTGAAAAACCTCCACAAGTCAAATCATACAAAATGTAATTTGTGACTCCCACAACCCGGGATCACAACCACACTCTCACAACCGAGAGTGAAACTTACAATTCAAATATGAAATGAAATAAGAAACTTCTTACCGACAAAATACCTATGCCTTGAGTATTGCTTACGAATTAGGGCAAGGATGATTTTGAGGAAGAAGAAGTGGCACCAAACCCTAGCTCCAAGATGTAGATCAGCGATAGAGAGCTTTGGGGATCTTGGTGACCTAGAATCAAGCACTTGGCTTGGAAGGCTTCACACTCAATGAATCTCTCTTTGGAAGTAAGAGTTAGGAGAGATTATTGAATGGAATGATTGAGCTTTGAATGAGCTTGGAATGATTTCTCTTGATCTCTAAACTTGCAATAATATCAGCCTTGGCAGCAATGAATGCAGCCCAACAAGTATATATAGAATAGAGGAGAGAGAGAGAGAAAAACGTTTCAATTAAAGCTCCAACGGCTCTTTTCTGAACCCAACTAGTCGGTCAAAGAACAACCACCGACCGACTAGTTCATCAACTAGTCGGTCGGTCAATAAACGTATACCGACTAATGAGTAAACAGAGAAAAGATCAAAGCGCAGACATAAGGAACTAGTCGGTCTAAGAAGAGTAGCTGACCGACTAGTTTCATAACTAGTCGGTCGGTTACTCAACTGAGACCGACTAACAGATAAAACTGAAGTCTGAGCAGAAATAGACTTAGTCGGTCCAAGAACAAATGTTGACCAACTAATTCACCAACTAGTCAGTCGCCAAATGAGCTTAGACCGACTAACGATAAACAGTAAGTTAGGTGAAAAATTGGCATGTACAGTAAACTAAACTAGTCGGTCCAAGAAGGAAAGTTGACCGACTAGTTCATCAACTAGTCGTCGATCAATGAACACAGACCGACTAATGATAAACAGTAGCTTAGGTTCAAAAGTGCATGTACAGGGAAAGCTCAACTAGTCGGTCACAGAAGCATCACTGATCGACTAGTTCACAAACTAGTCGGTCGGTGAGTCAACTTAGACCGACTAACTGTAAACAGTAAAGAGCTTAGAATTAACTGACTGAAACTAGTCGGTCCAAGAAGCTTTGCCGACCGACTAGATCACCATCTAGTCGGTCAGTTCTTCTTCTTGAACCAACTAACATGCACAAGAAGTCGCGAATCGAAGCGCGAAGCTTCGGGAAGGATTGTATGGACTTCTACTAAGATCCTAGAGCTAAGATATGTGCGTTATGAAGATTTAAACCGTAAGACCTACTCAAGGCTTAACATTCTACGAAAGAAGCTTAAAGACTATAAATAAAACTTGACGATACCGTCTTCAATAGCTTCAATCGAATCTTCATGACTTCTAAAATGGTCCATAAGCTTCAACGAAGCTTTAGGCATACGATCACGTGCTTTGAGAAGTCTTGAGACGTCGTAATTGATATTCATATGAATTTGGCGACGATCTCCATAACTGCGCTCACAAAGTGTTAGTACACGTTATATTTATGTTTGCTCATCATCCAAAACCAAATCCGGGGAGTCCAATATCCAACATTCTCCCCCTTTTTGGTGATGACAAACCAACATAAATAATAATCAAAAATAATAATTCAAATGAAATTTACTTACTCCCCCTGCATTGATGACACGTTAATTCCAAATTAAACAATAATAATACGCATCAAGCAGACGAGTAAAGTATATAAATGAGAATCGATTATTGAATTGTCGAATACCAAAAGTAGGTTATTTGAAATATCGGATTTGAAAATCCATTTATATATCTTAACTCCCCCTGAATCTAACACATCAAGTTAGATTCTTGGAATAAAGCTTTAAATTTTCATTTAGCACATTGTTATTATTATATCTCTCCCCCTTTGGCATAAGCAAAAAGAGCGGGAGGATAACAACGACAACAACAATGGCCTCAAATAAAAAAACACGGGAGTCGTAGAATACGACGACGGTTCAAGTGACACCAAAAGAATACGAATAAAATCAAGGCATGTCAATGAAACCATAGTCGAATAATCGTAAAACGAAATCATCAAAACTCAAATCAATATTACGGATTGAGTTATGGAATATACTCTCCAATATCAACATTCTTGGTTAATTTAGTGCATGGAAAACAATTCTATGTTTCCATAGAAGAAATTTCTATTAAACCAAGGTAATATCGTCGAGCGACGAAATCCAACATCAGAGGCATAAAAAAAATTATAAATTTTGCACAATAGTATGAAATGTCAAGCGCGATGTATATATATATAAAATATGAACCAGAGTACATCACTGACATACAAAACATCGATCCACCGATCGGGGCACAAAAATACAACATCATATCACAGATATCGGAGTGTCATAAAACATACAACAACATCAAAAGACATCCAAATACATCATCAAAAATATCAAAATACATCAGAATGACCCAAAACCCCACTCTATCCTAACCAAACTCTCTCACACTAGATGTATCATCTAAGGAGCATCGGAGAGTCCTCAAAGAAGCTCAAGAGGAACCGGCAGGATCTGCAGCAGCAGCAGGCTCTGCAGTAGAAATGGTGGAAACTGGATCAGCAGGAACGTCTGGAATATCAGCAGGAGCGACGGCAGAAGTGGCATTCTCTGGAGCAGCAACAGTAGTGGCCTCGGGAGCACCAGTCGGAGTATCCACCACAGGAGCGGTGGCAACATGTGTGCTCTCGGGGGCACCGACAGACGAAGCAGCAACAACAGCACCAGAAGAGGAAGCACCAGCAGCAGTACCAGAAGGGCCCTCGGGGGCACGAGTGGAAGTCCGACAAAGCTCCTCAATGTCCTCCTCAACCAACTCATCCAACTCCTCATCCTCAGAAACAGAAGGAGGAAGCTGAACACCCATCAGACTCGCCATACGACAAACTACCTCCTCGGTACAAGCCAAACGAGACTCGTGACGACGAAGTAACCGGACGACATCATCAAGGGTGGCAGAAGGAGCAGCTGAGGCAGAGGCAGGGGCAGACGCTGAAGGTGTCGTCCTCTGAACGTGACGGAGCGCCGCAAGAGATTTCTTGACGGCCGTCGCGTTCAGGGGAGGACCAAGTGGACGCTCATCGTCACGAGGCAAAGGGACACGGAAGTGACGGAACACAAGGGTCAACAAGCACGGGAAGGGGATATGAACCGATTTAGAGGACTTGCGAATACACTCGAAAGAATCAATCTTATCGAGTATAATGCGAGCCCAATTAATCGAGCTCCCCATGAAAATAGCATAAATAAGCTTCAGAAATGGCTGGGATGGTAGAGATGAGGAGCCGTACTTGGGAAGCAAGCACGACTTCAGAATCAGATTGAGGACCCATGCATTTGGCTTGAAAGATTTTGAAGGCACGCCAATCATGGCAGGAGGGATCTGATGGAAAATCTCCGAAAGGACGGTCTGATCAAGGGAAGAAATATCGTCAACAGAGATATCAGAGGGGAGGAGGCCAGACGAAGAGATACCCAAAATCTCTCTTAAGATTTCTGCTATGAGGACTATAGGAGTCCCCAAAACAGTCGTCTCAACAGAGTGGGTCTCATCGTACTGACCCCGGATCCTATCGGCGTAGAATAGCTTTACTAGGCGAGGGTATGGGTGAGGATTCACCTTCGGGTCGTATCGAAGGTAATCGAGTAGACCGGAGGACGAAAGAAGATCGGCGAGGCCTAGGAAGTCGCTAAAGTGGGCGAAATGCTCCAGAAGTAGCGGGCAATGCTCGATACGGTTGTAAGCCGCGAGACACAAAGGGTCGTCACGACACAACGATATATCGACACCGCCCACCGGCATCGGACCCTTTCCCTTAGACTTACGGGAAGACGAGCTAGACTCAGGATGGGTAGGAGGAGTGGGTTCCCTATGAGTCTCAGTCTCGGGAGAGTACTCGGTGTCGGAATCCGAAGCACCGGGAGGAGTGGGAGCACGGAAAATAACTTGCTTGGGCTTGGTCTGAGGTTTGGCTCGGGGTTTCGCAGTCGCCGTCCTCTTATGCTTAAGAGGAGGCGAAGACAGAGAGGGATGGGTGGTTTTGGCACGGCGTTTCGGAGGGGTTCTCGAAGGTTGAACGGGTTCCGTAGGGTTTGGTTCTACGTTCATCGGCGATGGGCTAGAGGGAGTGATCGGGATACGTGTTCTTGCCATAATCGACGCAAGAAACGACGCACGAGAGATCAAAGCGAAGAAACCCTAGCCGAATAAAGGAAACCCTAATCGAAACCCTAGGAGATCAAACCTAGACAAAAACCTAACCCTAAGCTAAAAATGAGCCCTAGACAGGAGAGGGAGTGATCGGGAGTTACCCTAGGAGGAAGACGACGGCCGGCGACGACGGAGGAGGTCGAAAAAGGGGCCGGAAGTCGAAGGGTCAGCGAGGGGTCGAGGGTTTTGCTGAGGGAGAGATGCGGTTTCGATCGATTAGAATGAGAAAGAACCGACTAAAACAAGATTAAGTCGGTCGGGAGCTCAAAAGACCAAACAGTCCCTGGCACAACTAGTCGGTCACAGTTCAAGCACTGACCGACTAGATAACGATCTAGTCGGTCGGTCAATGAGCTTGAACCGACTAGTTGCAAACAGAGAACAGTCGAAGATTTCCTGAACAAGAATTAGTCGGTCTGTGTTCATTTACTGACCAACTAGATCTTAATCTAGTCGGTCGGTCACTGAACATGAACCGACTAAAGAGCTAAGCAGGAGAGGAAACTCAAAAAGCTTGAGTTAGTCGGTCTAAGTTCTTCTACTAACCGACTAGATACGAATCTAGTCAGTTGGTGGTTGAACTGAAACCGACTAAAAGAGTCCAAAAGTAGATAATCAAGTTCTCTCCTCAATACACTTGGACGATACATCGCAATTCTCTCAATAATCATCTAAACTACCCCATTAAACATCGAAATCTCAAATACGACATTCAAATCATGAATTCGAGCAAAAATTCAAAATATCACATAAAATCCCGAAAAATCCAATAAGTCTAGCATGAACGAAATATTTCGAAATATAATAGCATGCAAGATTATTGAATGAAACATGAATCCTATATCTCGGATTCACCCATAATCCCCAATTCTTGACGCAACCGCACAAAGGAGTCCTCCTTTAGGGGTTTCGTGAAAATATCGGTGATTTGCTTTTGGGTTTCAACGTACACTAAAATGATGTCCTTTTTAGCAACATGATCATCTAAAAAGTGGTGTCGGACATCTATGTGTTTCGAACGGGAATGATGTACCGGGTTCTTGGAAAGACATATTGCACTTTGGTTGTCAACCATGATAGGACAAGTATCACAATTTATACCAAAGTCTTTAAGTGTGTGTCTCATCCAAAGAACTTGAGCACACGCGGCACCGGCGGCAATGTATTCCGCCTCGGTGGTTGAAAGTGATACGGAATTTTGCTTCTTGGAAAACCAAGAGACAAGGGAATTTCTTATAAAATGGCAAGTGCCACTAGTACTTTTCCTGTCGGATTTGCATCCCGCATAATCGGCATCACTATATGAGATTAACTCATACGTGCTAGATTTCGGATAAAGTAATCCAAAATCTAAAGTGTAACTTAGATAGCGAAAAATACGTTTTACCGCTACTAAGTGAGACTCCTTAGGTTGAGACTGATAACGAGCACATACGCATACGGCAAACATAATATCGGGCCTACTTACGGTAAGATAAAGTAAACTACCTATCATACCTCGATATAGACGAATGTCTACATCCTTACCGCCCGTATCCTTATCAAGATGCGTAGTCGTGCTCATTGGAGTCTTTTTCCCGGAGGCACTCTCCATTCCAAATCGCTTTAGCAACTCCACCGTATACTTTGTTTGGTGGATGAAGATTGCATCGTCCATTTGGCGAATTTGGAGACCTAAGAAATATTTGAGCTCACCCATGTGGCTCATCTCAAATTGTTCCTTCATAACATTAGAAAACTCTTCGCAAAGAGCAAAGTTAGTAGCACCGAAAATGATATCATAACCATAAATTTGAACTAAAATTATATCATTATTCGAATGCTTAACAAAAAGTGTAGAATCGGCTTCTCCCATTTTAAAATTCAAATCCAAAAGAAAGTTCTTTAGGCGATCATACCAAGCTCGGGGAGCTTGTCTCAAACCGTAAAGCGCTTTCTTTAGTTTAAAAACATGATTTGGAAATTTTTCATTAATAAAACCTGGAGGTTGAGAAACGTAAACTTCCTCAACAACGTCTCCATTTAAAAATGCACTTTTAACATCCATTTGAAATAATTTAAAATCCTTATGGCATGAAAAAGACAATAATAATCTAATTGATTCTAATCTAGCTACCGGAGCGAAGGATTCTTCGAAATCAATACCTTCCTCTTGACGGTAGCCTTGAGCAACTAACCGAGCTTTGTTCTGGACGACGACTTGGTTTTCGTCGGTTTTGTTCTTGAAGATCCACTTTGTCCCTATGACGGTGTGGTTCTTCGATGGCAATGGAACAAGCTCCCAAACTTCATTCCTCTCGAATTGAATGAGTTCCTCCTCCATGGCTAAGATCCAAGCGCTATCTTCGCATGCTTCATTAACATTCTTTGGCTCTATCGAGGAGGCAAAGGCACAATGAGCGAAGTAGTTCACTTGCGATCTCGTCTTGACACTATCATGGATATTGCCAATGACTTGCTCATGAGGATGATCACGAACGGTATGAAGCCGTTTGGGAATACCTTGGTCACAAGGAACATTCTCAACAACTTCATTAGATGGGTTAGTCTCAATAGAATCAATAGAATCATTAGAGTTAGAATTTTCAAATGAATCACATAAAACATCCATAGAATCATTATCATTTGAAATTCTTGTTGGAACAAATCCTTCATTAAATGAGACATGAAGCGATTCCTCGATCGTTGAGGTTCGTTTGTTGAATATCCGGTAGGCTTTGCTACGCGAAGAATATCCAACAAAAATCCCCTCATCGGATCTTGGATCGAATTTGTCCAAACTACCATACGTGTTCTTAATAAAACATTTCGAACCAAAAACACGAAAATGTTTAACTTGAGGCAACCTACCAAACAACAATTCATAACAAGTTTGTTTAGTGCCGGGCCTCAAAAGTATTCTATTAAACACATAGCAAGCGGTGTGTACCGCTTCTGCCCAAAATTGATGGCCAAGTTGGCTATCATCAAGCATAGTGCGGGCACACTCCACTAGCGTCCTATTCTTTCTCTCAACAACACCATTTTGAGGAGGTGCGCGAGGGAAAGAGAAGGTGTGTGTAATACCAACTTCATCACAAAATGTCTCAAAAGACTCATTCTCAAATTCACCTCCATGATCACTACGAATAGTGACAATGGTGGTTCCTAAGAGATTTTGTACTTTCTTAACAAAAATTGTGAAGTTTTCAAAAGCTTCATTTTTATTACACAATGAAAATAACCATGTAAATCTCGAATAATCATCTACGATGACAAGTCCATATCTTGTATTTCCTAAGGAAGCAACTCTAGTTGGCCCAAATAAGTCTAGATGTAATAGCTCTAGTGGCCGTTTAGTAGAAATGCTTTTCTTAGGTTTAAATGAAGATTTAGGAAGCTTGCCACGTTGACAACAATCACAAAAACTTTTCTTTTCAAAAACGAGCTTCGGAAAACCTTTAATGGAATTTAATTTTGAAAGCTTATAAAGTGTTCCAAAGTTCACATGTCCAAAGCGTCGATGCCATAAGTGTTGTTCACTTGTGTTGGCAACGAGACATTGTTCATAAGACTTAGGAAGATCCAAAATATAAATATATTTATGACGAGTGCCGGAAAATAATAAATTATTATTATCACTCAAAATATTACACAATCCTTTCGCAAAGCTAACTTTGTAACCTTGGTCACAAAGTTGGCTTATTGAAATAAGATTATGATTTAAGCCATTAACTAGATAAACATCACTAATTAAGGGTTTAGATGGGTTACCCACTTTACCAACACCGACGATAGTTCCGCTCTCGTTGCCTCCAAAGACTATCCGGTTCCCATTAGCAATGGGCACCACTCCGGAAAGCAATTGAGCATCGCCCGTCATGTGTTTTGAACACCCGCTATCGAGTATCCAATTCCCCTTGGAGCTGAATTTAAATTTGTTACTCCTTTTCTTTTTCTTTTCCTTGAGTACCTAAAGATAGAGAATTTCATATCATGGTACCCAAGGTCATTGGGTCCAAAAGATTAGACCTTTGGAAGCCAAGTCCAATTGGACTTACCCACATAATTTCTACTATGCACAACATCCGAAAAATAAGCATTCATATACACTTGTTTTTCATCCATGCTTGTGTCCTTTGGGCTCCAAATAGTGAAAATCTTGGGAGCCCTCATCCTATTGGGTGCATGCATGCGACGTTGATTTCTACGTGATGCATGTTGTGGATAGGCATAAGGAACATGATGGAATGGTGCATGTGGATAATTATTCATATGATGTTGTGGGTGAACATATGCAAGAGAGGGAACACGTGCGTGAGGGTGTTTCACATGGTGTGCACGTGCCCGTGAATGTGTTGCATAAAAATCATCATATGTGTGAGCCGGTGGAGTAGGACGTGTGTTCCTACGTGGCATAGTATTGGTGTACATATAAGCATGTCCCTTCTTTGGAGGTCCACCCAAAGTGGGTTTCTTTCCGAAAGAGGGTGTGGACGAGGTGGAAGCACCATTGGTAGAAGAACTACCAATAGAGTGTTTGCTACCACTCGTTGAGTCACCGGAAGTTGGCCTAACAAAAGTAGTGGCCGATTTGGATGAACATCCCATCGTATACCCCAAACCAATGTGGTGATTGGCCGGAAGTAAGACACTTAGGATTTTATCCAAATGGTCCTTACCCTTATTGAATTTATTAATTCGGCCTAATGTGTTCTCATATTTCTCGGTGAGAGAACGCATAGAAGTATCCAAATTGGATACTTGCGATGTGAGCACATAAACACGAGATTTAAGATTCTCATTCTCAATACTCAAAGTCGAGTTTTGAGAAGTCAAATCCGCTATCCTATGTTCTTCCGGATCATCAATGCTAACATGTTCAAGTCTAGATTTGAGATTAACAATCTCATTTCTTAACTCTTCAACAACGGTGTCGTTGTTGGTGATGATAGTCTTAGGCGAGGTTTGAATGCTAGCTAGGTCATCTTTTACTTTAGTATACCTATTTACTAATTTAGTATACTTAGACCATAATTGAGAATTAGCATTCCTAAGGTCATCCATAGTTACCTCATCGCCTTCGTCGTCACTATCATCGGAAGAGGAGGATCCTTGATCATGCTCCTCTCTTGCCATGAAGCACATGTGCGCTTGCTCCACTTGCTCATCGTCCGACTCTCCGCTTGAGGAATCTTCGGAGTCGGTGAATGTTGCTCCGACAAGTCCCTTTTTGTTCCCTTTCTTGTACTTCTTGGACTTATCGAATTTCGGCGCCTTCCACTTCTCCTTTTGCTTGTTGAGAGGACACTCCGCTTTCATGTGTCCTGGCTTATTGCACTTGAAACACAAAGGAGAGGAAGAGGCGTTAGAAGAACCAAATTTAGCTTTGTTCTTATAGTTACCTTTTCGGAAGAAACGGTTGAACTTCTTGGCCATGAGTGCCATGGACTCCAAGTCCAACTCGTTTTCCGAGTCTTCATCATCGGTTGATGTGGATGTGGATGGAGCGGCCTTGAAAGCAATAACCTTCTTCTTTGGCTCGTCTTGCTTTAGGTAGGACTTCATCTTTTCTTGCAATTTTAGCTTGCTATCCTTGCGTACCTCGTATGACATTAAAGTACCCATTAGTTGAACTACGGTGTACTTATTCATATCATTACCTTCCTCAATGGTGAAGGTACGCTTTTCCCAAGAAGAAGGAAGTCCTTCGATAAGCTTCAAACACTTCTCCTTTTGGGTGTAGGTTTTGCCGAGAGCCTCCAACTCGTTTATGATGTCGACGAAGCGAGCGTAATACTCCTTCATCTTCTCACCCTGTTGCATATGAAACATTTCGTAATCTTTGTTAACAACCACGAGTTTAGAGTCTCTTACCCTACTCGTCCCTTCATGTAGTATGAGGATGGAGTTCCAAATTTGATATGCACTCTTACATGTGCATATCTTATTGAAGTCCTTGGGCTCCAATGCACATTGCAAGGCGTTCATTGCCTTGGCATTGCTTACCTCTGCGGCGACCTCCGCGCTTGTCCATTTCTCAAAGTCTTCTTCGGCGGGCTCGACGTATTCCTTCATCGTGGTCCTCCATAGAGATGCACTCCGGAGGAAAGTTTCCATCCGGCATTTCCAGTACCCGTAGTTGGTACCGTTGAAGAATGGAGGCCTCGTTGAGGAATGTCCTTCCATCACCGAAGATGCTCCTTCACGGTTCCTGAAGGTGCCATAGTCGGAAGGTGGACGCACGGTCTTGTTGTCGTTGGCAGACATAGCTAAGTATCTGGCTCTGATACCAAATGTAATGCCCTACAAGCTACTGCACAAGTACTAGAGGGGGGGGGGGGGTGAATAGTACTTTAAAAATAACGAGGAGTATAATTCCTAATTATAGTGCAAACAACTACCAAATCAATTTGCGGAAGCTTAAATTGAAGACAACAACAAAATTAACAATGCAAACAATAGAATGTTACTGGGTTCGGATCCACCCAAGTCTCTCCGACTTGTTCCCGGTGATCCTACGTCCCAACCACCCGGATCCCCTCCGGATACTTGAGTTAGAAACCCTAACTCAAGATTTCCGCTATGAAATACTTGTGAAAAACCTCCACAAGTCAAATCATACAAAATGTAATTTGTGACTCCCACAACCCGGGATCACAACCACACTCTCACAACCGAGAGTGAAACTTACAATTCAAATATGAAATGAAATAAGAAACTTCTTACCGACAAAATACCTATGCCTTGAGTATTGCTTACGAATTAGGGCAAGGATGATTTTGAGAAAGAAGTGGCACCAAACCCTAGCTCCAAGATGTAGATCAGCGATAGAGAGCTTTGGGGATCTTGGTGACCTAGAATCAAGCACTTGGCTTGGAAGGCTTCACACTCAATGAATCTCTCTTTGGAAGTAAGAGTTAGGAGAGATTATTGAATGGAATGATTGAGCTTTGAATGAGCTTGGAATGATTTCTCTTGATCTCTAAACTTGCAATAATATCAGCCTTGGCAGCAATGAATGCAGCCCAACAAGTATATATAGAATAGAGGAGAGAGAGAGAGAAAAACGTTTCAATTAAAGCTCCAACGGCTCTTTTCTGAACCCAACTAGTCGGTCAAAGAACAACCACCGACCGACTAGTTCATCAACTAGTCGGTCGGTCAATAAACGTATACCGACTAATGAGTAAACAGAGAAAAGATCAAAGCGCAGACATAAGGAACTAGTCGGTCTAAGAAGAGTAGCTGACCGACTAGTTTCATAACTAGTCGGTCGGTTACTCAACTGAGACCGACTAACAGATAAAACTGAAGTCTGAGCAGAAATAGACTTAGTCGGTCCAAGAACAAATGTTGACAAACTAATTCACCAACTAGTCAGTCGCCAAATGAGCTTAGACCGACTAACGATAAACAGTAAGTTAGGTGAAAAATTGGCATGTACAGTAAACTAAACTAGTCGGTCCAAGAAGGAAAGTTGACCGACTAGTTCATCAACTAGTCGTCGATCAATGAACACAGACCGACTAATGATAAACAGTAGCTTAGGTTCAAAAGTGCATGTACAGGGAAAGCTCAACTAGTCGGTCACAGAAGCATCACTGATCGACTAGTTCACAAACTAGTCGGTCGGTGAGTCAACTTAGACCGACTAACTGTAAACAGTAAAGAGCTTAGAATTAACTGACTGAAACTAGTCGGTCCAAGAAGCTTTGCCGACCGACTAGATCACCATCTAGTCGGTCAGTTCTTCTTCTTGAACCAACTAACATGCACAAGAAGTCGTGAATCGAAGCGCGAAGCTTCGGGAAGGATTGTATGGACTTCTACTAAGATCCTAGAGCTAAGATATGAGCGTTATGAAGATTTAAACCGTAAGACCTACTCAAGGCTTAACATTCTACGAAAGAAGCTTAAAGACTATAAATAAAACTTGACGATACCATCTTCAATAGCTTCAATCGAATCTTCATGACTTCTAAAATGGTCCATAAGCTTCAACGAAGCTTTAGGCATATGATCACGTGCTTTGAGAAGTCTTGAGACGTCGTAATTGATATTCATATGAATTTGGCGACGATCTCCATAATTGCGCTCACAAAGTGTTAGTACACGTTATATTTATGTTTGCTCATCATCCAAAACCAAATCCGGGGAGTCCAATATCCAACAGTGTCGAGTCTCGTGTTTCTCGTTCTGAGGAGATGCTAGCTCGCATCTGCTCTCACTTGGGCATTGAGGTTCCTCCGTCGGTTTCTGACGACGAGGAGATGGATGAGGCTGAGCTCTAGGAGCTTGTTGGTTCTCCTGCTCGTGCCCCTGAGGGTACGTCTGCTCGTGCTGCTGCTACTTCTGCTGGTGATCCTGAGAGCACACCTGCTGCCACCATTCCTCCGGTGGATACTTCGTCTTCTGGTTCTCCCGAGACCACTCCCGTTTCTACTCTCCCATCAGTTGCCACTCCTGCCATCCCAGTGACCACCACCCCTGCTGCAGAGCCTACTGCTGCTGCAGATCCTCCCTCCGCCTCCTGAGCTTGCGTTGGAGGACTCTCCCTAGTGCACTTTGGATGATATATCTTGTCGTGAGAGAGTGGGGTATGATAGTTTGGGTGGTTATGAGTTTTGATGTATTTTTGATGTTTTGATGCTACACTTCTGTTGTATGATCATTTTGATGTCTATGAGATATATGTTGTATGATGTGCTCTGATCATTCGATCGTTATTTTGTATGCTGGCAGATGTATACATTTTGTTGTACCATGTTTGATATATATATATATATATATATACACACACACACACACACACACACACACACACACACACACACACACACACACACACACACACATCGTGTTGCCATTTACTTCTTTGTGCACATTATATTTTTGTCTCTGATGTTGACTTCGTCTCTCGACGATAATTTTTGGTTAAATAGAATTCTTTATAAGAAAACATAAAATTGTTTTCCATGCACTTAATTAACCTAGAATGTTGATATTGGAGAGTATGTTCCATAACTCAATACGTGAAATTAATTTGAGTTTTGATGCTCTTATTTTTCGATTTTCGACTATGGTCTCGTTGGCACGCTTTGATTTACTTCGTATTTTACTTTGGTGTCATTTGGACCGTCGTCGTATTCTACGACTCCCGTGCTTTTATTTTTAGCCATTGTTGTTGTCGTTGATCTCCTCCCGCTCTTTTTTGCTTATGCAAAAGGGGGAGAGAATTAATAATGACGATGTGCTAATTGATAATTCAAAGCAATTTACCGTAAATCTAATTTGATATGTTAGATTCAGGGGGAGTTAAGATATAAAAATGGATTTCAAATCCGAAATTTCTATAATTGGATTCTCATTTTATACTTTACTCGTCTGCTTGATGCGTATGATTATTATTTAATATGGAATTAACGTGTCATCAATGCAGGGGGAGTAAGTAAATTTCATTTGAATCATTATTATTGATTATTATTTATGTTGGTTTGTCATCACCGAAAAGGGGGAGAATGTTGAGTATTGATTACCCGGATTTGGTTTTGATGATTAACAAACATAAATATCGTGAACTAACTCTTTGTGAGCGCAGTTATGGAGATCGTCGCCAAATTTCTATGAACATCAAAAGCGACGTCTCAAGACTTCTCAATGCGCATGATCGTGTGCCTGAAGCTTGGTTGAAGCTTTAGGAGCTTTATTGAAGTCAAGGGATTCAGAATGAAGCGTTTGAAGATGGTCCGTCAAGTTTTATTTATTGTCTTCTAGCTTCGTTTCGTAGATTGTTAAGCCTTGAGTAGGTCTTACGTTTTAATCTTCATAACGCTCATATCTTAGAGCTAGGATCATATTAGAAGCCCATACAAACTTTCCCGAAGCTTCGCGCTTCATTTCACGGCTTCTTGTGCATGTTAGTTGGTTCAAGAAGAAGAACCAACTGACTAGATGGCAATCTAGTCGGTCGGCAATGCTTCTTGAACCGACTAGAATGCCTTGTTCATTTTCAGCTCACTTACTGTTTACAGTTAGTCGGTCCAAGAAGGTTCACCGACCGACTAGTTGTCAAACTAGTCGGTTAGGAATTCTTCTTAGACCGACTAGTTGAGCTTTCACTGTACAGCCTAACTTACTGTTTACAGTTAGTCGGTCAAAGCACAACGACCGACCGACTAGTTGAGAAACTAGTCGGTTGAAAGTTGTTCTTAAACCGACTAGCTGTACTTGAATTCAGCCACTTTGATTTCATCTGTTAGTCGGTCAAAGAACACTCACCGACCGACTAGTTGTGAAACTAGTCGGTTGGCAAGTCTTCTTGGACCGACTAGTTCTCTATCTTCTGAACTTCATCTTTTGGTTGTTCTTCAGTTAGTCGGTTCAAGTTGAATCACCGACCGACTAGTTGATATACTAGTCGGTCAGTGATCCTTCTTTGACCGACTAGTCTGCTTCAGAATAGAGCCGTTGGAGCGTTTAATGCCACGAATTTTGCTCTCTCTTTCCTCTATCCTATATATACTTGAAGGGCTGCTTTCATAGCATTCAAGGCTGATATTTATTGAAGTTTAGAGAATCAAAGAGAAGCATTAATTATCATTTTCAAGATCATTCATTTCTCAAGAATATCTCTCTCACTCTTATTTCCAAAGAGTGATTCACATTGATTGTGAGCCTTTCAAGCCAAGAGCTTGATCCAAGGTCACCAACATCTTCCTAGGCCTCCATTGCTGGTCAACATCTTGGAGCTAGGGTTTGGTGCCTTCATCTTCCCCAAAATCCTCTTTGCCCTAAATCGTAAGTTTACTCAAGGCATAGGATTTTGTTGGTAAGCATTTCGTATTCCATTTACTTTGATATTACAAGTGTTTTACTCTCAGTTGTGAGAGTTTGTTTGTGATCCCGGTTTGTGGGAGTCACAATTTCATTTGTGTATGATTTGATCTTGTAGAGGTTTTCTACAAGTATTTCATAGTGCAAATTTGAGTTAGAGGTTTCTAACTCAAGTATCCGGAGGGGATCCGGGTGTTTGGGACGTAGGATCACCGGGAACAAGTCGGGTAGACTTGGGTGGATCCGAACCCGTTATATCGTCTGTTTACGATTGCATTTCTTTTTTGTCAATATTTACATTTCCGCATTGTTGGTCGAGTTTGCAAGATAATTAGGAATTATCTTCTTAATTATTTTAAAGTACTATTCACCCCCCTTAGTACTTGTGCAGTAGCTATGTAGGGCATTACACATCCATCGTCCTCTCTACACCCCTGAACATGAGGCGCAGCCTTCATCCCAAGATCGAAGAAGAAGCAGTCACCTGATAGAGGGGGCTCAACGAGGAGATAGTGGTCGAGCAGAGATATCTCGATGCGGAGATGGAGGCCGCTCGTCAGAGACGCCTCGAAGAAGAAGCTGTTGTTCAACCAAGGCAGCTTGACGATGAGGCGGAGGCCGCTGCTGAACAAATACAGGTCGATGAAGAAATCGCTCGTCGATAGCTACGATTCATCATCGCCGCACGAGAAAGGCTCCAGGAGGTGAGCCATAGGATCCCGGAGGCGTCAACCTTAAACCGATGGCATGCCCATAGCCCACCGATGGTGGATATCTCGTCGATCAGAGGGAACATCTGTAGGTCGGCCCACCAATCTCATAGGCATGATGATCGTCGACGATGGAGCTGCGATCGAAGCAGGACTCCCCTGAGGGGGGAGGGACGCTGCTGAGCACCGAGATGGCTCATCTAGTGACTCCAATGATGGGCGAGGCGATCAAGGCGACCATATTGACCCCCGAAGATCGCCTGCACGCCCTCTCAGGTCGCCTACGCGACCAACATACCCAGAAGTGGCTAACCCCCCGGCCAGACGAGTGACCGTCGCCCCGATACCTCGTAGATTCAAGCTCCCTCAGCTTGAACTGTATGATGGTGCGTGCAATTGACGTTTCCCGCAAGTGCGTGATAGATGTGTACAATGATACGATTGGGGGCGTGAGATTTAAATATTTGTAACCGCAAGCGCACGGTGTTGTAGTGTAACTTGGGGGTCGAACTCAGGGAGGCGTGGATGTGCTTGTGTCAAGGAGGATCAAAATCACCCCATGGGCGAGCTAGCCCGGATCGAATGATGGGTTGTCACGGTAAATGGAATGCAAGGTATAGACAATATAAAAGAAAAACCCGGGACTTTGGTTTCCACCCTATCGAGCGACTCTCGCCGATACGGCCTACGGGTAGGATAACGATCGGAATTAGGGTCTAATGGTGAGACGTTGCCTCTAAGAGTGGTACCGGTGTCCCATGGGCCCGATATTCCGGTCAGTGCCCAGGATGATACACCGGACTTCACGGGTTCGGTCAGTGGGCACTCCCGTGTCCATTAACAATGACTGACTCCGGGAGCATTAAACTCGCAACGATAACTCCCAACGTCTCATCCTGCAGCTCCCGCGTGCTAGGATTCAACGTCTACGCTAAGGGCGTGAGCTATGGCTAGGGAGTCAACCGCCAAGTTTATTCCCCCTTGGCCCAACGGTCAAAGGCGGTCTTTTTCCCACCGATGACAATAAAACACCCCGCGTAACCGTTATATTCCTAATCCCTATCGATTTTCTAACCCTATGGACGCATCGGGAAGAGCCCACAAAGGGGTTTCCGTCAAAATCCCAGATTTGGGAATTACTCACACATATTTAGTAAAAAGCGATCTAAACAGAAATCGACCGTAAAAATCATGATCAGACAATAGAAATGCAATGGTAGTAAAGCAATTAAGATAATACTAAAGTTTGACAAAGATATGAAAACTTACAAAAACAGGGAAATTACAGCCGTCACAAAATGAAGAAAACAGCAAAAAATAATCAACTCCCGTTTCTGGAAAACCTAGGGTTCTATATATAGGAAAAGATATCACCCGATCGGTTGACAAGTCAACCTATCGGGTGACCTGCTTGAAACTTTTACAGCGCAATGCGGGACTTCACCCGGTCATCTTCACCCGGTCGGTTGACATATGAATGTGACCGGTTGGATCTTGGTACCGTCGGGTGAGGAGGCCGGTTGAGCTGACCGTGTCTTGGCTATTGAGATTCAGCTGCAGGTGAACCGATCGGATGAAGGTCACCCGATCGGTTGGCAATCAGCTTCGAATTCCAGAGAGTTTGGGCTTTTGACCCGGTCACTGAACCGACCGGGTGACTTCTTGTGAGCTCCAAGCTGCGTCCGGGTGGTGCACGTGTGCATCACCCGATCGGTTGAAGATGACCAACCGACTGGGTGAGGGGCTGAAAGATGCAATCTTCGTCGTTTAACCCCCTAGATCACGCGTGACTCCTCCCGTTGCTCCGGGGACTTGCGATATCGTCGTTTTATGTCCCCTATGCTAGTAAACTCCTGCAAAATACGGAAAACACGGAAAAGTGAAAGAAAACAAGAAAACACGAGAAAACGAATATAAGACGTCGGTAAAATACGGAAAAACACGGAAGAAAACGTGCGCAAATATATGAAATATAAACGCACGTCAAAATCCCCCAAGCTGAACTCGTCCTCGTCCTAGAGGAAGACGAGTGAGAGTAGGAGCACGGAAAGAGAAAATAGAGAGAAAGAGAGAAAAAGAAAACTCTAAATCCTAGATCGCCTGTCAGGGCCAACAAAATCAAAAACGACACACCAAGCAAGCAAACGCCAAATCACATCACTAAACCAAGGAATACGAGTTCAGACAAGTGCCGTGGGCCCACGCGGTGAAGCGCGAGTGAGTGTGGTCGTGCGCTAGCAGACGGTGTCACTATCTACGATGTGCGATAAATCTCGATATACACAAATACAGGAAATGACCCAAATATCGATTCGAATTGAATAAAGCGGTGAATATATAGTTCAAGCATGCATGAGAATAGAGAGAGAGAATCGAAACATATCATGCGTCGGGGACTCCACAACTAGGGTTAAGGAAATCACAACACTAAAGCCTAGATAATAGCTAAAAAGTTCCTAAGCCAAGTGTTTTCGAAACCGATGGGGGTTGAGATGATGTGGAGAAGAACACTCGGTGCAAATTCTCGCCTTCCCTTTATTCTCGGCGAGTAGGAAAAGATATTCACACGGGAATTTTTTTGGGTTTTGGGTATTTGTATATTTTTTTTGGATTTTTGGCTATACAATTTTTTGCTTTCCTTTTTCTTTTCTTTTCTCTTCTTTTTGGGCTTTTCTTTTCTTTTCTCTTTTTTTGGATTTTTGGGGTTCTTGGCTATACACATGTGTACTCCCCAAGTGGGAGAACGGTACACGATGAGGGGATTTGCACCAAGTAAAACAAAAAAGAAGTCGGAATCTAAACACTTGGGAAAAGGAAACTATTCTCGCTAATTAGAGCATGGGCTAAATGGGTTATCCTAGTCCTTAATTGTGGAATCCCGACACATGCGAAATGAAGCATACAATATATATAATCATGCATACAGAAACAGACAAGAGAAGCAAATACCGCATTATTCATATCGACGCGTGATAATCTAGGGGTCATTCCTGGACAGGTATATAAAGTAAAATCACAAAGCAGAAGCACACCAATCAGCTAGGCACGACACACGACTCACAAAAAGCTAAGTGGACCCACGATGCATGAAATGCAAGAGGACTCGATATCCTAGGGTTAGTGAGTGTGATTATAGATGCTATGCTAGGTGTGTGTGATTTTTTGGAAATTCATCATAGGGTTCATCTCTAGGAGAAAGAGATAAAAAGAAGAACAAAAAATTTTAAAACACGATGAAAACGGCACAAAAACGAAAAAGAAAGACTCAAATGACGCACAAAGTGCGACTCTCCCAAGCTGAAGCTTGCATTGCCCTCAATGCAATAAGAGTGAGTACGGGAGGGAAATGAAAAGGGGGGGGGGGGGTACGCACAGACACAAAAAGAAATGAAAAACACGGAAAACACAGATACGAAACTGAAAATAAAGGGAAAATCACACCACACGACATAAAAATAGGAAAGGAAAGAAAGAAAATGATACGACACGACAAAAAATAGAACAAGCACACACACAAAGAAAACAAAACACGACAACACGGCAAAATAGACATCCCCCAAGCTAGACGTGACAATGCTAGGAATGAGATATAATCGTGAAAGTGCAGAGATATGCAAGTGGGGGGGGGGGGGGGGGGTCAATCGGAGTCGCTAGCGGTATAATGGTACGGGGAAGAAGAAGAAGGTGGTGAATAATGGTAGAAGGAATCCTCCGAGGACGAAGGAGAGGGTGTGCGAATAGGAGAAGGAGGAGCAACAGGCAAGACCATCGGAGGATCAGGATACATCGGTGGATCGTGGTGAATGATGGTGGGAAGGGGTGGATCAATAGACGGGTGCCAATCGGGAGGATCCAAGGGTGGGAAGTGAACGAGGGAAGCGTACCAAGGATCTGGGTAGAACTCCCAGGGTAGGTGTGTAAGGCGTAAGGGGAAACGCTCCGGAGATGAGGGTGGGAGGATGGAAAAAGGAGTGTAGGCAGGGCTATAGAGGTAGGCTGCACGATTCTCCCCAAAAGGGGTAAGCATACCGATAGAGATCAAGTAATCGCGATCGATACGGCTACGTCCCGAGACAATAGGGAGGTCAGGCGGCATCCTCAAGAC
Organism: Scilla litardierei; assembly: GCA_030789695.1. Classification (NCBI taxonomy): domain Eukaryota; kingdom Viridiplantae; phylum Streptophyta; class Magnoliopsida; order Asparagales; family Asparagaceae; genus Scilla; species Scilla litardierei. Next base: position 18,482,383 of record CM061136.1, read on the forward strand.
ACAGCTGACAATAAGAGTGATCATTCCCCCACAGCAAATAGAGCCGGAAGCTGCGCGGCTAACGGATAGGATCTCGTGGATGATCCAATGGGCGGTGTTTAAGGGTAAAGGGATGTTGCCATGAACTTGGTCATGGGACATGGCATAAAGAAAAAGCAACTCGTCCCTAGACACCGCGGATACATCGACGCGAGCGAAAATGGTGTTGGCAAGAAAGTAATGGGCGAAACGGTAGCAAGGGTGTATGATATAGGAGGCGAGGGCTACCGTAGGAAACATGGTATATCTGGTGAATCGCTGCCAAGCGCCATCGGCCCGAAAGCGAGAAAAGATGTCAGATCGATCAAGAGTTGAGCATTCAACATGGCGATCAGGGTGAGGAAAGAATAGAATGTCATTAAGCGTGTTGAAGCTCATGGAAAAATCATGATTGAAGGCTCGGAAGGTGAAACCATGATCGGACACTTCAAGTGAACTGAGGAACTCAAGTGTGAGATTCCGGTGTGTATTGGCTTGGGTCCACAGAAGGTAGTCGCAACCTATGAAGCGAAAAAGTGCACAGACGCCCCGAAATAGTCCAAGAGATTGTAGGGTGGGGAAGTCGGCGAAAAGAGTAGGTCACATTGGGTGATGAAGGAGGGCTTGCAAGCGATCGGATTGCTCTTCGGACGAAGGGTTTATGCCTAGGAAAGATGGGGAGAAAGGACCGTAAAGGGGATGTCTGCGTGATGACGAGGCTTTTTCCTTTCCCTTTCCAGACATGGCGACGGCGAGGGGAAAGATGATGGAGCGGGAAATGGAGTCTACGAAGATGAAGAAGCAGATAAAAATCAAGTCATTATATAAAATGAAATATATATGAAAAGTGGAAAGAGGTTACCCATCGACGTCGTGAGATCAAGAACCCGAAAGACCCCACGCAATATAGGAAAGCAATTAGGGAAGCCGCTGCTCGCTGATCCGACAAGAATCGAAATTTTCAAAAATTTGGGGGTTAGGGTTAGGGTTTGGATGTTTTGATGAGGGAATGTTGATGATGGCGAGGTGGCGAGGGTGGGGAAGTATGGAAATGAGTGGGGATGAAGATCTAGGGGCAGTATGTTAGATGGAGGAGGTCGATTCGACAGTTGGAGGGTGGGTAATTGCGTGAAGGGGAGTTTGGGGGTCGGGTGGCGGGCATCGTGCGGCAGGGGTATTTATAGGGGCGAAAATGAACCGATCGGGTGGACGAATTTCGAAAATTTTCTGTCAGCCAACAGCTACAGGTGAACCGATCGGGTGAGTTTTCACCTGATCGGTTGACCGCTTCTCAATTCTTCCCGCAAGTTTAGAGTTTCTCACCCGGTCCCTTAACCGGTCTTGCTTCTTGTCACCCGATCGGTTGACAAATTTTAAAATTTTCCCGAGAGTTTACCCCAGGTCACCCGGTCTGCCAACCGGTCTCTTCTTTCCTCACCCGATCGGTTCATTTAGTGGCAGATACGACCGTTAGCTGATACATCCCAACCGATCGGTTGAGTTATCAACCGATCGGTTGGGGCCTTGTTTTCTGCAAAAACCCACAAATCACCTAAGTTCCACAACGGAAGTTCTTGCGACTGGATTTATTTATAAAAATAGATAAAATAAAGTTAAAAATAATCCTAAAAAGTGAAACAAAAGTTTAGAGCATGGGTTGCCTCCCATGAAGCGCTTTTGTTTAACGTCGTTTAGCTCGACGCCCGTTGATGATGTTCATGGTGGGCGATACGGGTGATACCCAAAATCCGGCATCTCTTCAACTCCAGAGCTTGTGGCTATTGGTGTAGTCGGCGGCTGTAAGAAGATTCGCTCAACTACCCTCCCTTTGTCGACAGGATCCGGGGGCTTCTCCCTCAAATTGGCGTCTACCGCCATCTTTTTCAGGATCCGGACCTCATCACCGGTGAGGTCCATGGGTTCTTTCCCTTTTTTCCTCGTAGGAGGAGCCTTAGGGAATCCAGGAGGGGTCACACGTCGCGCAACCGCCTCATTAGCAACTTCATTCTTTGGGGAGCCAACTTGCTCTCCAAGGTCACCCAAGCTATCGGGGGGATTCCTCGAGAGTACTTCCCAGGCACTTATTTCAACAGCTCTATCTTCTCCGTTCTCCAGCATACTGATACTAGGATCGTCCGGGGGGTTTGGGTGTTTCATCGACAAGCCTAGGTCAAATTCGACTCTTTCTTGGCCGACATTGAGGGAAAGCTTCCTATTCTTCACGTCTATCAAAACTCCGGCGGTTGCCATAAAGGGTCGTCCAAGGATAATAGGGGTATGCTTGTCTTCCGGCATGTCCATCACCACAAAATCAACCGGAACTTGTACTCCTCTCACATCGACGGGGAGGTCGTCCACTACTCCCACCGGGTACTTGACCGAACGGTCAGCAAGTTGTAATGTCATGCCGGTGGGCTCTAAGTCTCCCATCCCTATTCTCTTGTACAACGATAGGGGCATTAAGCTGACGCTCGCTCCTAGATCGACGAGCGCCCTCTGGATTTGCACTTCCCCAATAGAGAAAGGGATGGAGAAACTTCCTGGGTCCTTGAGCTTGTGCGGATTTGCACGCTGAATGAGTGCGCTGCACTCCGTCGTTAACATGACCTTCTCTTTTCTGGATCCCCGTGTCACCAAGTCTTTCAGAAATTTGGCATATGAGGGAATTGTCTCAATGGCCTCGAGGAAGGGGATTTGTAAGCTCAGATCTTTCACCATGGCAAAGAATTTGCCATACTTCTCATCAATTTTGGCTTGGGCAAGCCGTTGTGGAAAAGGCACAACGGTCTTGAATACTCTTAGGTTCCCTTCCTCAACCTTTTTCTTCTCCTCTCTATGAACTCCCTCCGGAGTAGTTGGCTTGGCCGACGAAGCACCGTCGTCATTTAATTTCTCAATTGGTCGTTCCACGACCAACGGTGCTTCCGGTCCTTTGGGGGGCATTCTCGTGGGTATTTACGTTCCGCTCCTCAAGACGATGGCGGACACGTTCTCATGCTCATGCGTGAGCGCCAAGGTCCGATTTACCCCCATCGGGTTCACCTCAGGCTGTGGCGGTAATAAATTCTGCGGTCTCTGAAGGTTCGCCACTTGCAACCCCAGCTGGGTCACCTGATCAGTGAGGACTCTTTGTCCCATCTCCAGCTTCAGGTTTATCTTCTCCTGGTTGGCGATGTATTGAGTCAAGAGGGACTCAACCAGAGAGATGGCCCTCTGCTGGCCGTATTGCTGCTGGGCGGGCTGCTGCTTCCTAGGAGCATACTGTTGATACTGTTGTGGAGGTTGTTGCTGCTGAAATTACTGCTGCTGAAACTGCTGCTGAGGCCTAGCCGACTGATATATCTGCTGTTGTTGCTGAGTCGGCTGTTGATAAGGCGCTCGGTAGCTAAGGTTGGGATGATTTCGGTTATTGGGAGAGTAGGCCGGGTTGGAGTTGGTTTATGGTGGAAAAGGCGCATTCCCTGTAGGATTGTAAAATAATGCGATCGCCTGATCCAACAGTGGTGAGATGTCACCACCGTCGAACTCTCCAAAAACTTCAGACTCCACTGCAGTAATCTGTAGTGAACCGGCGCCACCGGCGCCTACCATTAATGTGGAGATCTGGGTCGACAGCAAGTCAAACTTGCTTGACAATTTGTCGACGTCCTCGACTCTGTGTATGCCCCCAGATCTAGGTGTGGCTCTCTCGTCACACCACCGCTCATTGTTGGATGCCATATTTTCAAGAATCTGTTCGGCATCTTCCTCGTTTCTTGACATGAAAGACCCTCCAGCCGCGACATCCATGGAAGATTTCAAATCGTCCCTCAACCCATTATAAAACAGATTTATGATCTGCCACTTGGGGAGCTCATGGTGGGGACATCTTCGCTGCATCTCCTTGTATCTCGTCCAAGCTTCATGCAAGGACTCGTGGCTGGCCTGGGAGAAGGAGGAGATCTCACTTCTCAGCTTCATGGTCTTCCCCGGGGGAAAGAACTTCGTCAGGAAAGCATTTGAGAGCTTCTCCCAGGTGTTGAATGTATTCGGGTCCTTCCCCCTAAGCCACAGCTTGGCCTTATCTCGCAAGGAGAAGGGGAACAGCTTCAGTCGGATCGCCTCAGTTGTGACACCGTTTATCTGGAAGGTGTCACATTTCTCCAAGAAGGAGTCTAAATGCTCAATCGGGCTCTCCATGGGTGCACCCGAAAATTGATCCGGCTGGATCCACGTCACCAAAGATGGCTTAAGCTTGAAGCTTTGGGCCGTAATAGCTAGAGGACGGATGACGGAGGTGGACTCGATGGAAGGCATCGAGTACTCCAGCAGGGACTTGTGAGGCGGGGTGTTCTCCCCCATGGTTGCAGGATCCTCTCTTCTTCGCTTCTCGGCGGCCAAACGTCTTAGGGTGGCGTTTATCTCTGGATCAACGGGGATCACGTCGTCGAGACTTCTTGAACTCCTGCGCATGAAAAACAACAAACACCCATGAAGCGAAAAGTGGGAAAGAAACAGATAAGATAAGAAATAAAAATAAAAATAAAAATAAAAAAAATAAAAAAAATAATAAAATAAAAAGGGAAAAAGAAGAATGCGAAAATTATTGCGAGGTAGGGATGTGAGCTAGACACAAGGGTTCATGAAATCCTGAAATAACAAGCACGTTGCCTCCCCGGCAACGGCGCCATAAAGCTTGACGTCCCCTGCAAGTGCGTGATAGATGTGTGCAATGATATGATTGGGGGCATGAGATTTAAATATTTGTAACCGCAAGAGCACGGTGTTGTAGTGTAACTTGGGGGTCGAGCTCAGGGAGGCATGGATGTGCTTGTGTCAAGGAGGATCAAAATCACCCCATGGGCGAGCTAGCCCTGATCGAATGATGGGTTGTCACGGTAAATGGAATGCAAGGTATAGACAATATAAAAGAAAAACCTGGGACTTTGGTTTCCACCCTATCGAGCGACTCTCGTCGATACGGCCTACGGGTAGGATAACGATCGGAATTAGGGTCTAATGGTGAGACGTTGCCTCTAAGAGTGGTACCGGCGTCCCATGAGCCCGATATTCCGGTCGGTGCCCAGGATGATACACCGGACTTCACGGGTTCGGTCAGTGGGCACTCCCGTGTCCATTAACACTGACCGACTCCAGGAGCACTAAGCTTGCAACGATAACTCCCAACGTCTCATCATGCCGCTCCCGTGCGCTAGGATTCAACCTCTACGCTAAGGGCGTGAGCTATGGCTAGGGAGTCAACCGCCAAGTTTATTCCCCCTTGGACCAACGGTCAAAGGCGGTCTTTTTCCCGCCGATGACAATAAAACACCCTGCGTAACCGTTAGATTCCTAATCCCTATCGATTTTCTAACCCTATGGACGCATCGGGAAGAGCCCACGAAGGGGTTTCCGCCAAAATCTCAGATTTGGGAACTACTCACACATATTTAGTAAAAGCGATCTAAACAGAAATCGACCGTAAAAATCATGATCAGACAATAGAAATGCAATGGTAGTAAAGCAATTAAGATAATACTAAAGTTTGACAAAGATCTGAAAACTTACAAAAACAGGGAAATTACAGCCGTCACAAAATGAAGAAAACAGCAAAAAATAATCAACTCCCGTTTCTGGAAAACCTAGGGTTCTATATATAGGAAAATATATCACCCGATCGGTTGACAAGTCAACCGATTGGGTGACCTGCTTCAAACTTTTACAGCGCAATGCGGGACTTCACCGGTCATCTTCACCCGGTCGGTTGACATATGAATGTGACCGGTTGGATCTTTGTGCCGTCGGGTGAGGAGGCCGGTTGAGCTGACTGTGTCTTGGCTTTTGAGATTCAGCTACAGGTGAATCGATCGGGTGAAGGTCACTCGATCGGTTGGCAATCAGCTTCGAATTCCAGAGAGTTTGGGCTTTTGACCCGGTCACTGAACCGACCGGGTGACTTCTTGTGAGCTCCAAGCTGCGTCCGAGTGGTGCACGCGTGCATCACCCGATCGGTTGAAGATGACCAACCAACCGACCGGGTGAGGGGCGGAAAGATGCAATCTTCGTCGTTTGACCCCCTGGATCACGCGTGACTCCTCCCGTTGCTCCGGGGACTTGCGATATCGTCGTTTTATGTCCCCTATGCTAGTAAACTCCTGCAAAATACGGAAAACACGGAAAAGTGAAAGAAAACAAGAAAACACGAGAAAACGAATATAAGACGGCGGTAAAATACGGAAAAACACGGAAGAAAATGTGCGAAAATATATGAAATATAAACGCACGTCAGCAATCCCCTTGAACATGTGCAGCGGTATAGAGGGGCGATGGAGATTCACGGCGCAGATGATCCACTCATATGGCAAGGCTTCCAAATAACTCTGATGAAGTCGGCATTAGAGTGGTACAATGGCATGCCCGCCTACTCTGTTGAAGTCTTCGACGACCTATCCCACAAGTTTTGCCAGCAGTTCAGGGTGGGATGGAGAAGGAAGAAACCTTCGGACTATCTATTTTCGATAGTCCAGAAAGAAGGGGAACCGATCCGAAAGTTTTTGCATCGTTTTCAGAAGGAAAGGCTCGGCGTGAGATGAGATCGCCATGGCGGCCTTCAAAAAAGGGTTGACCAACCGGAGCCTACACAAGTCGCTCCTCCAAGATCCACCCACCTATCTGGATGCACTCTTCGCTTGGGCGGAGAGGTTCATGCTGAGCGAGGATGCACTGGGAGTGAAGAAGGTGGCCACCCCAGTTGGGACATCCCGCAACGAGCGACGGCCTAATGTTCGATCAAGGCAGGATGACCGCCCTCGAGGGCATGACCAACTTGTCAACCAGAGGCACGGCCAAGGTGGCCCCCGACCACAAGATCACCCCAGACCAACGCGAGGGTTTGCCACACCTAGATAGCCCCCGCCAACGGCCAGCCGGCCCGAAGGACGATAGAAGGCCCAGTACACGCAGCTCAATGCCCCCATGATCGAAGTATTGGCCGTAGCAACGAAAGCGGGACTTCTCCGAGACCCGCCTCAGGAGAGGAGGACGATCCCAATCGTGAGGAACCAACAGAAATACTGTCGGTATCACCGTGATCACGATCATGATACCGACGAGTGTTTTACTCTGAAGAGGGATATCAAACGGCTGATTCAGGAGGGCCATCTCCAAGGCTTCGTTGAGGGGAGGAGACATGCTCGCGATGATAAAGCACCCCCAGGAGCGCAGCTGCCGAACCAGCCCCAGAATGCCGAGCAAGACGCCCCTCGCTAGCCCAGAGCGGCCATGCGCATAGATGTGATATGCGATGGGCCATCCTCCGGTGGCACGTCGGCCTCGGCCAGAAAGGCGTATGCCCGACAGGTGATGATGACAGGCGTGGGTGAAGAAGCAAAGCGGAGGAGAGTAGCTCGCCCCCCCATCTCATTCTCAGACGATGACTTAAAGGGGGTCGATCTACCACATGACGACGCCATCTTCATCGAAGCCCAGATTGGAACAGCCATAGTCAGTCGTCTCTTGATCGACACCAAAAGCTCGTACGAAATTCTTTTTATGTCAAAGATCGAGAAGATGGGGCTGAGGAAAGCAGATCTAAGGCCATGCACGAGTCCGATTGTCGGCTTCACTGGCCACTCGGTTCCCATCGTCGGAGTCATCACCCTGCCGATGTTTTTGGGGGAAGAGTCGAGAATCATCACTCAGATGATACAGTTCATTGTCGTCGACATCGCGTAAGCATACAACGGCATCATAGGGCGGCCATACATGACCACCATCAAAGCTCTCACCTCACTCCTGCGTCAGATGATCAAGTTCCAGACTCCGCAGGGGGTTGGACGAGCACAAGGGAGCCAAAGACTAGCCCGGAGCTGCTACGTCAGCTCCACCAAACACAAAGCACCCGAGCAGGCCCAGCTGGTCGAACTCGGCAGCAATCAGGAGGACTTCGTCGATCAACCATGGAAGGCGGCAAGCTAGCCTGCCCCAGGAGTGATGAACATTTACTCAATTACCAATAGCTTTGTAAATATAACTATCATTTTCAATGCATACTCTCAAATATTGTCATATCCATTTGAAAATTTCAGCTCCCCTCAAATATTCTCAAACTCCGGGGTAGGCTAACGAGCTTCGCCCTCGATAGATCGTCGGTGGGTTAAGAAACGAGCTACGACTTGCACCCTCCCCTCCCTTAACTCTGGGGCAAGCTTACGAGCTTTGCCCTCGACAGGTGCCGGGTGGGTTAAGGACCGAGCTATGGCTCGCACCCTCCCCTCCCTCAACTCCGGGGCAAGCTTACAAGCTTCGCCCTCGATAGGCGCCGGGTGTGGGTAAAGAACCGAGCTACGGCTTGCACCCTCTCCTTCCTCAACTTCGGGGCAAGCTTACAAGCTTCGCCCTCGATAGACTTCTCAAACTCCGGGGCAAGCTTACGAGCTTCGCCCTCGATAGGCATCAGGTGGGTTAAGGACCGAGCTACGGCTCGTACCCTCCTCTCCCTCAACTCCGCGGTAGGCTGATGAGCTTCGCCCTCGATAGATCATGGTGGGTTAAGCAACGAGCTAGGCTTGCACCCTCCCCTCCCTCAACTCCGGAGCAAGCTTGACAGCTTCGCCCTCAATAGTGTCACTGGTGGGTTTAAAAAATGAGTGACAGCTCGCACCCTCCCCTCCCTTAACTCCAGGGCAAGCTTATAAGCTTCGCCCTCGATATGCATCGGGTGGGTTAAGGACCGAGCTACAGCTCGCACCCTCCACTCCCTCAACTCCAAGACAAGCTTACGAGCTTCGCCCTCGATAGGCACCGGGTGGGTTAAGGACCGAGCTACGGCTCGTACCCTCCCCTCCCTCAACTCCGGGGAAAGCTTACGAGCTTCGCCCTCGATAGGCACCGGGTGGGTTAAGGACCGAGCAATGGCTCGGACCCTCCCCTCCCACAACTCTGGAAAAAGCTTACGAGCTTCGTTCTCGATAGGCGCCGGGTGGGTTAAGGGCCGAGCTACGGCTTGCACCCTTCCCTCCCTCAACTCTGGGACAAGCTTATGAGCTTCGCCCTCGATAGGCACCGGGTGGGTTAATGACCGAGCTTCGACTTGCCCCTTCAATCCCTCAACTTCGGGGCAAGCTTACGAGCTTCGTCCTCGATAGGCGCTGGGTGGGTTAAGGACCAAGCTACGGCTTGCACCCTCTCATCCCTCAACTCCAGGGCAAGCTTACGAGCTTCACCCTCGATAAGCGTCGGGTGGGTTAAGGACCAAGCTACAGATCGCACCCTCCCCTTTCTCAACTCCGGGGCAAGCTTACGAGCTTCGCCCTCGATAGACTTCTCAAACTCCGGGGCAAGCTTATGAGCTTCGCCCTCGATAGGTGCCAACTCCACAACTTTCAGCTTCTCCTGGACCTTAGCCACTTCCAAGCAGAAAGCTGGAGGCATACACACTAAGGCAAAGAGTGGCGACAAGAAGTAACACAAGCACAAAAGATAAACAATGCGAACCGCCTAAGGTATATTTCATTAAAGTCAAAGTTAATACATTTACATCAAAACTTTCCACAGCAGGTCATACACATGGCCCTGAGACCGGCCCTACATATGCGACCACTCCCTGAAGATTATGCAGCATCGTCTCCCCCCTGAGCATTGACCTCGTCCTCTTCATCATCGGAGGCCATGGTTTGCTTGGAGAAGTCGACCTCCAGGGTGGGATATAACTTCACCAGCCTCGCCTCCACCCTCTTGAAGTGCGCCTGCTGCCCTTCTTCCACACCTTCCGTCCTCATCGACCTCATCATGGGGAGGTATTCCTCCTCATGATATATGCGGATGGCCCCTGTCTTCTCGGCCTCCAGATCTATCGCCTTCAGCACCACCACCTGCCGCTTCAGCTCGACGATCTCCACCCCATTGGCCTCCATTTTCGTGGAATGGTCGTTCAAGGCGGCGACCCTTCGATCCTCCTCCTCCCGAAGCTGGCATTCCAACCCCGTCGCGATCTTCTCCCACTTCTCGGTCTCTGCCCCTCTGGGTTGTATACCACTCTCGGAGCTGCTCCAGCTGGTCCTTCCTATCTTGCAGCCTGCCGACGACCTCTTTGAATTGGGCCTTTACCTCCCGCAGCTTACCAGTGGCTGCCTGAAGATCAGCCTTAGTATTTCAATGGCTCGCCTTGAGCATATTCACAGCAGTATGGCTCGCCTTGAGCATATTCACAGCAGTATGACGCTGCAAGGACAACATTTCTGCGACCGGCTACAGGAGGAACAAAAAACATAAGTAACCATGGAAGAAAGAAGACCGACAGTGCGGAGAAGAGAGAGTGGCAAACCTGCATACTGTGCCAGATTCTGTATCACAAAGGCGCTCTGGACCAACCTTAGTGAGGGATGCATGATCCCTCGGCAACAGACTGTTCTCTTCCAGGCGAGCTACGATGCCAGCCTCATCAAACACAGACTCCATGTTGCCCATCGGGTAGCTCGTCGCGAAGAGTCCCTCCTTCAGGGATGGCATGAACCTCGGCCTTTGTTGCCTTGAAGCGGACGAGTATGGGCTCACAGCTCGGATGCCCCGGCTCCCCCTGCTCCCAAGGAGGACATCTGTAAGGCCATCGCTCGATCGGAACCCTGTCGGTCCGTGTCACAGGGGCACCCCGAGTCACCAAGCTCCGGGGCATCACCTCCCTCTCACCAGCGCCAAGGTCGATAGAGCCACCCTGTGCCGCCTCACTGATGGTAGGGGTATGAACGGTCGCGGCAGGCGTCTCCCTTGCCCACTTGTTGCGCTCGCCCCTCTCGGCCCCAATGACAACCCCGGAGTCCCTTTTCTGCCCCGACTTCCTTGCCAAGTTCTTTGTCACCACCCCTTTGCCTTCTCTTGGGCAGAAGGCTTCTTGGCTGTCGGCTCAGAGGTCACCGGCTCCCTAGCCCTCCTCATCAGCTCCTCCCACGAAAGGATCATGGCTGCACCTGCAAAGAGAAGAAAGATCAGGGTGAGCGTATAGGGAGAAGGTCGTCAAGATCACAATACCTTCGGGCCAGAAAGACTGGCCGAACTGATCACCCTTAATCAAGTTCGCGTGCTTCTGGATCGCTTCAGAGATCTCCTCCAAGATCTTGGAGTTCTCCAGGTCTTGCCCCTCCAGGGCCACCCCTTTGTTCGCTTCGGGATTCAGCGTTTCTCAGTTCGACCTCAACACCGATTCCGCCGATATAAAGACAAAGACAAACCTCTCCCTCCACCCTCTCACCTCGCTCGACAGCTCCAGGATGAGATGCCGACCCCTCCTCACACTTACACAATGATACATCCCCCTCTTCTTCGTCTCAAAGTAATGCTGGAAGAGCGATATGCTCGAACTTATCCCGCTGACAGTGTAGAGGATGACGAAGCCAACCATTGAGCCAATGGAGTCCGGCTTTAGTTGGAAAAGAGGAAGCTCGAGGAAGTTCAGCAAGTGAAGTAGATGAGGGTTGAGCAGGAACTGCAGGCCGGGCTCGAAGGTCAGGCAGTAGATTCCGACTTCGTTATCTCTTGGCGAACAGACCCTTTCATTGGGTTCGGGGAGGCAAACTGTGCAGGGTGACCGAATGTACTTGGAGCAGATCTTAGGGAGATTGATGGTGCTCATTTTGCACTGAATGGCCCTAATCTCCGTCGGAACCGTGGCCCTGACTCTGTTGATGCCCAATCTGAGCCCTCGCTCCCTCATCATAGGCTCCCCCTGCACCGTCGACATCGAAGGAACAACAGTACATGCTTCCCACTCCTCCGGCCACACCAGCGTCTCCTCCGCTGTTGCAGCACCCCCACTCCCAGGCTCTCCGGAGCACCCCTCGGCATTCGGATTGAAAGCTGAAGAAGCAGAAGCCATGGAGGGATCATGAAGTTACCTAGAGAAGAAGAAGATCAACGGAGCTCCGACGAAATGATGACCGACGACGAGAATTCTCGAGAGCAAAGATAAGAAGAGAAGCCCTTTGAAATTTGAAAGCAGGAACCCTCTGCCATTTCTCCCTCTCTCTGTTTTATAGAGGGCGTCGACCGATCTCGACCGTTGAAGGTGGGCCACGTGGCAAGATCTGAAGCAGAGGCGTCGCCTCAGCTTCCCCCCAGAGCCGTACATGACACATGTCGCGCTTCGAATGGCAGGGGTGCCTTGATATCTCCCCGCTACCAAATCGTCATGATGACTTCAGAGATTCAGGGGTCAACTCGCATTTAATGTTACATCTGTCATCCAATAGAGTGAAGTGCGTCATCCGAGCCGATCCGGACTTCCCGTTTCGAAATCGAATGACTGGGGCAATTGTTATGACCTCAAGATCGGCCCGATCGATCTAGGTCCACATGTTCAAAGTCCAAGTCTTGGCCCGTCGAATCTCCATAATGAAACCTAGTTTGCCGAGTCTCAGGGAAGCTCGTCTAAGCAGAGCGGAAAGTTCGTCATCCATATCAAAGAGAAGAGCCCTCCGGCTGATCGCATACGTTCTATGCTAGCTTGCCCCGAAGTCGCTCACCCAGAAGCAACTCGCCTACATCTCTGCCCCGGAAGCAGCTCGCCTACCTCGCCGCCCAGAAGCAGTCCGCCCAATGAAGGAGGCGACTCGCCCTTACACCACTGCCAGTTTCACTACAGACAAAGTCTGAGAAAATCACACCTGGCCGCTTCACCGCCTGATAGCCTGCCGAAAGCACGCCTAGCCATTTTGCCGCCAGACAGCCTGACAAAAGTGCCACGTGACATTTACGCCTCTAACCGCCTGACAAAAGCACGCCTGACGTGTTCGGCCCTGACACCAACGGTCGAATCCCTGACATCCTGACACCACCAGCTCAGCAAAAGCAACCGACTCCAGCAGCTTATAAATACCCCCTCTCCTCCAACAAGAGAGGGGTTGGTTTTTGGCTAATATGTAAGAAATCCTAACACATTTACTTACATTCAAGGTCGAATATCCTCCATATATTCACGCCTTCCACACTAGTTCGCCATGAAAGCGACGATCTGCCTCTAAGATCGCCCAGCGTGTCTGAATTCTCTCATCAGTCATCAACTGACTTAAGCATCCGAGGGGCTACAGGCTGATAGTCGACCCAACCTTTCTGACGAGTTGCTCTTCTTGTAGGAAGTTTGCCCCAGCTACCAGCAAGCGTGTGACCTGCGACGTCCTTCACCAATTGACGAGCAACCTTCATCAACCAGCGGACGACCTAATCCGATTGACAGGCGACCTTGAGATCCTCATCTTCAAATCGTCCTCACATCGTGATTCGCCTCGCCATCACCCCTAAACACTTGTAACCATCGTGCCCTTGGTTCTACACATCAATACAAATTCATAGTAGCAGATTCTACCCTGCAACAGGGATTCACTCCAAACTCTCGGGTTTTGAAATAGCCGACTGTTTTGGCAAATAGTCGACTATCTGGGCAGATAGCCGACTATCTGGGTCAACATTCAGCATTTTTTGAAAGTTTGAATTTCATTTAACTAGCCGTTTGAGGAGATTTTTGGGCAGATTTCAAGCAGATTTTGGGCTGATGTTAAGCTATATTTTACTCTATAAATAGCCAAGCTTTTAGAGGGGTTTAGACATCTAAAAATTATTTATTTCAAAATTATTCTATTGCTCAAAAGTTCTCAAAGCTCTCTCATTTTATTTGAAATTCTTTTTAGGCATTGTTCTAATTTTTGTGCTAAAAATTCTTTACTGATTTTATTTATTTTATTGGCCTAACACTAACTTGAATTTGATATCCAAAGCTTAAAGCTTTTATTCTTGAGATTCAAACTTTAAGTTTTGTTGTTTTGATCTTTGTGTTCTTCACTCATATTTTCTCAAAGATCAAACCTTGATTTTTGACCTCTAAAAGACCAAGCGCTAATATTTTAGAGAATCAATTTCAAGTTATCTCTTTTGATCAAGTTTACATTCAATATTTTATTTGATCAAACGGATTTCAATTTCTTTTAGCCACGATATTCAAACATATATATATATATATATATATTGGCTATAAGAATTCTGTGATTTCATTAAAACTTGTTTAATCTCTGTTTTTAAGTTATATTTTAAAAGAGATTTAAACCAAGTTTATTTTTGATCTCCAAGCTTCTAAAAGTTTTACATTCTTGAGATCAAATCCACTCATATAGCAATCACATACACAAGGGCTTCATCAAGTGCTATAGGAATTTGTAAATCTTCAAAAGGTTGTAAGTATCTCTTACTTGGGTATTTGTAAGAGGGATTTCCTCATTGTAGGTGAGGGTTTGTAAATCCTAGTTGGAGGCTATGTGGTGAGTGAACACTTGTTGTAGGCAAGGAAAAATCCTCATTGGAGGTGAGGTGGTTTGTTCTATTTACAGAAAATAGTGGATTAAAGCCCGACAGAGATTCGGGGACTGGTCCACCTGGGAGTGGGGAACTAGGATACATCGTGGTCTTTGCAATTTCTATTTACTTGCACTTTTTTTCTGCTGATTATCTTTATCATTGCAAGTATTTGTTGATTAAGATTGATATTAGGTAATTCTATATTAATCTTAAGGAGAATTCTAGAGGTAAAATTTTAATTTGGAAAGACACTATTCACCCCCCTCTAATGTTTTCTTTGCCATCTCAAGTCCCAACAATTGGTATCAGAGGGAGGTTATAGATGGCGTCAACCAATCATTTTCCCTAAGGTCAATCAAGCAACTGACCACCACTTCTCAACGAATCAAATTATGGATCTTGAAAGAATCGGATGCAAATGTACCTTCTCTCTATCTCCTATGAGCTATGGAAGATGGTGGAGAACTCTTATGAAGCACCTACTCTTGAGGAAGAAAAATGGACCAAGAAGGAGACGGACAAAGTGTCTCTAAATGCCAAGGCGATTTCCATTCTATATTGCGGACTTGGCACAACAGAGTACAACCGCATCTCTATGGCTACCTCCGGGCACCAAATATGGAAAATCCTTGAGGTAATGCATGAAGGTAACCAAAAAGTTAAATCATCAAAATCTTCTCTTTATGTTGGTAGGTACGAACAATTTATGATGGAGAAGGGCAAGAACATAACGGAGATGTACACGCGGTTTACAGAAATCGTCAACACACTTGCAAGGGAAAGAAGTACACACAAGAGGATCATGTATGAAATATCCTTAGATCTCTCACTCCCGAATGGCAATATTAAGCTTCGGCCATTGAAGAAGGCAACGACACTTCAAAGCTAACATTAGAGGAGCTCATCGCTAATCTAATGGCGTATGAACTCCAATTGCAAGAGAGAAAGACCAAGGAGCACGGTGAAAAGAAGAAGAACATCGCATTCAAAGCCACATCGGATATGGAGGTGTTCGATGATGAAGTTAAAGATGAAATGGAGAAACAAATGGCACTCATCTCCAAAGGATTCAAGAAAATCCTCAAAGCATGTAAGTCTTAAAATCGAAAGTTTAATTCTACTAACGAACCTATTTGCTATGAATGTAATAGACCCGGTCACATGAAGAAGGAATGTCCACTTAAGAAAAATAAAAGACAAGAGAATGAAGCCATACAAGGGCAAAAGGCCAAATAGAAAAACTTTTGCGGCTTGGGATAAAAGCGATGATGAAGAGGATTCCGATAGCTCCTCATCATCTGAAAGTGAAGGAGAAGCAAGCAAAAGAAGTGAGAAGTCATATATGTGCTTCATGGCACGTGGAGATCCCAAGGTAAATTCTAGTGATAGCAATAGTACTGATGATGAGGACATTGATTATGAGGATGAGTTTCGTAGACTTTATGCTAAAAATGAGGAAACACTTAGAGAGCTTTTAACTCTAAAAATAAGCATAAATCTTGTGAAACTAATTCTCCTAATCTTGAGCTAGAAAAGATTAGGAAAGAAAATATAAAATTGGTTAGTGAGAATAAAGATCTAGAAGAAAAGAATAAATTGCTTAGCCTAGAATATAAAGACCTAGGAAATAGGTTTAGAGACTTAGAAAAGAACATGACCGCCATTAAGACAAAGCAGGAGAATTTGGTTAATAATGTAGCAAAATTCAATAAGGGTAAAGAAAAATTAGATAGCTTGATTAGCTCACAAAGACCATCAACTAGCAAACATGGCTTAGGTTACAGGGTGGCTACTCAAAATACTAGGATTTCTCATCATCAAGCTAGAGTTCCTAAAACTGAAAATGGATATGTCAAAGTTTGGATTCCTAAAATTGGAACCTTCCAAATGAAAGACAATTAAATTTCTAGTTTTATGAACAACGTTCATATTTGTAGAGATTATTGATTTATTTATGAAAAATCTCAACCCAACTGGGTTTGGTTCCATATTGGTTGATTTTTATTTTTTTATGTATGACTAATCCCACGGACACACAAAGAAAGGGTACCAAAGTCATTTGTTTGATTTTCAGGTACCAAAATTATAAGGGATTAGTAGAGGAGCTCCTAATGAACCTCTAAATCCATGCACACATTAAGGGGGAGACCCAACTTCAATAATGCAAACTTTGAGGGGAGCCTATGTAAGAATTTTTTCACGTGGTATATTCTTCTTTTCTACCTTTTTAAATGATGCCAAAGGGGAAGAGAGACATATACACGACATTGTATTGTTTTTATGTTTTTATGCAATATGTTATCATCATCAAAAAGGAAGAGAATGTTGGATATTGAGTCTCCACCCCGTGGTTATTTTGATGATGAGCAACATATTATGGTACTAATATTTTTATAGAGTTTGTTAATATGAATCATCATTAATATGGGTGATAAAGTATGGATGATCACACAACGATGGTGATAAAGCATATGAAGTCAAATCAAAGAAGGCACACAAGCATCAAGCATGGATGCAAGAGATAAAATCTAGGAGCAAGTGCGGCAAAGTATTCTCAAGGGCATTGGAGAACAAAAGCTCAAATGAAGTCAAGACAAATGACCAAGATAAATGAAGAATTAGAATTTTGGGTTGTTGTTAGTCTGGAATGTCAAAGCTCTTGATAAAGCCCACACACACTTAGAATATCTCAAATATAATTTAAAAATGATTTTAAAATGTGTTAAAATATTTTAAATTAGTATATAATTAGTTATAAATATTTTCAAAGTATTTTTATGTAGAAAAACTCAAAAACCATGAAATAGCAGACTATCATTGTCAGATAGCCGACTACTTTGGTGAGGGATTTACTCCAAACTTTCGGGTTTTGAAATAGCCGACTGTTTTGGCAAATAGCCGACTGTCAGGGTGGATAACCAACTATCTGGGCAGATAGCCTTCTATCTGGGTCAACTTTCAGCATTTTTGGAAAGTTTGAATTTCGTTTAACTAACTGTTTGAGGAGAATTTTTGGGCAGATTTCAAGCAGATTTTAGGCTGATTTAAGCTATATTTTACTCTATAAATAGCCAAGCTTTTAGAGGGGTTTAGACATCAAAAAAATTATTTATTTCAAAATTATTCTATTGCTCAAAAGTCCTCAAAGCACTCTAATTTTATTTGAAATTCTTCTTAGGCATTGTTCTAATTTTTGTGCTGAAAATTCTTTATTGATTTTTATTTCATTGGCCTAACACTAACTTGAATTTGATATCCAAAGCTTACATCTTTTATTCTTGAGATTCAAACTTCAAGTTTTATTGTTTTGATCTTTGTGTTCTTCACTCATATTTTCTCAAAGATCAAACCTTGATTTTTGATCTCTAAAAGCCCAAGTGCTAATATTTTAGAGAATCAATTTCAAGTTATCTATTTTGATCAACGTTACATTCAATATTTTATTTGATCAAAAGGATTTCAATTTTTTAGCCATGATATTCTTTTTTTTTGGAGAAATAGCGTGTATCTTTATTAGTAGAGAAATGTACAAATTTACATACAGCAGTACACATGCAAGGTGAATGAAGGAGTGGGGAGCGGTCACAAGCGCCGTCACCCACTACCAACAAACTCCCTCGCCCTTTACCTGCCCAGAAAAATGCAAAAGCTCAAATGACAATAACCAATAACCAATAAATAGGAAGCCCCCTAGCCAGCATCTCTAAAATCCCAATTTTCCATAGCTTGCTTTGCCTGATGGGTATCTGGGTCTAGTTGATGGAGAACGTCTTTAATAGACACCGTAATGTCTTCAAATAGTACCGTTCTTGGTTTCTTTATACCATCAAACACACACACACACACACACACATAAATAATATATATATATATAGGAAGATGAGGGTTCCTGGGTGCGATCCTGGCGGCGCAAGTAGAACCGATGGAAAAAAATTTTCCGGCGGCCAAAACTCAAACTCTGGAGCAGGCGGCAGCTCTCACCAAGAGAGGGCTCCTTCAGATCATGCAGCGGGTCCTGAAACAGACATTTCGAAGGGTTCTCAAGAAGATGCAGGTGGCTGGCAACTCGTTTCGAGGAAGAGATCTACATGGCAAGTCAAAAATAAACTCCATATGCAGCGGTTCTTCCCACCAGCGCCTAAGACCCGCATTTCAGGGGGTGGCTTCAGAAATTCTGCAAATCACATTTCTACGAGAAATGCTGGGAACGTGTTTGACAATATTCCTGTGAGAAGCAAGCCCTCAATTGTAATTGATCCCTCAGCGGCCAAACTTTCCTGGTCTGAAGTGTGTTCAAATAGACGTACGTATGGGGAAACTATGGGAATGAATTTTGTATCTCCCAAAGTTCGGGATGATGGTTCATTAGTGGCCCGTATCACAGATTCGGTATTGGAGAAGGGTAATGAGCCATGGAAATTCACCCTAGTCGGGTATGTCCTGGGCGATATCCCTTCCTACGGACAGATTCATGCGTGGATGGAGCGTCTGTGGAAGCCAAGGCAGAGGATACAGGTCTTCAGCAGGGATAATGGATTCTTCTATTTCAAATTTGAATCCAAAGAGGAATGTGATAGGATTCTTAATGGTGGACCATGGTTGTTCGATGGGCGTTTGGTGGTCCTAAAGTTATGGAGCCCTACAATTCGTCATGACAGAGACATCCTGACATCCGTTCCTGTTTGGATGCAATTACATGGGGTGCCATTAAATATGTGGAACTTGGATGCCCTCAACATACTCACTTCAGTTGTTGGGACTCTACTTTGCTTGGACCGGGCTACGGCAAAGCTTGAAAGGATCATGTTTGCTAGGTGTTTGGTTGAGGTGGGTGCGGGGCGGCCTCTGCCTAAACAAATTGATGTTGAGCTTGATGATGGCTCGTTGATCGCAATTGAAATTAAATTTGAAGGTGAGCCACATCGTTGTAGCCGATGTGTCTGCTTTGGGCACTTGGACTCTCAATGCCCTTTATTACCTCATCATCCCCCAGTTCAAATTAAAGGTAAGGGAATCTCTCCTACATCATGTACGCATGGCGTGCCTGAGCAGGGTGAGAGTTCAATGAGTTCGTCGGTTACCCCTTCCTATCTTGCGAAATTAAGAAAGGTGGTTTCATTCTTAACATTTTTTTCAGCCATTAAATCAAAGTTGTATGTGGGGAACCCAAATTGTGTTATTCAGCAGGGGACGAGAATGAAGGCTAGCATACCTGACACAAATACTGCCGCACCAATTCCTGTGATCGATTCTAATGCTCTGGCAAGTGATTCCATTACTCAGGATTCGTATGCTCCTCTGCCGTCTTTGTTGGATGATGAGATGAATGTGGCTGACGACGTCCCAGAAACCTTAGTCTATGACAATCCTGAGTGGGAGGTCGAACATACTGAAATTCTTCAGGGGCTAGATTCTACCAAGCAGATGAAACACGAAGACTCTGTCAAGTCTGGTACTGTAACCCGTAAGAGCAATAGGTTGAAGGAGAATGGCCTAATACGACAGCAGCAAGGTGCAAAAATTAGTTATCAATGACTATTCTATTTTGGAATACACGTGGGTTAAACAACTCTGTGCGGCGTAGAGATCTGAGTGCCATGCTGAAGGAACTAAAGCCGTCTGCTGTGGTGTTATTGGAAACTAAACTGAAGCATGAATGTCTTATTTCTAAATCTTGCATTCCCAAGAAGTGGGTAACTATTGATAACTTCAGCCTGCACAGAGGGGGGCGTGTCTTGATGGGATTTGATCCTCAAGTTTGGCAGGCTTGTTTATTAACTCAATCTGCGTAACACATTTCAGTCCAATGTGTCAACATTGGTGGATTCTCCTTTGTTCTAACAGGAGTCTACGGTTCTAATAGGAGCTTGGAAAGGCGGGAATTGTGGAATAATCTTATTGGGGAAGCTGCAAATTATCAGGCTGAGCCATGGTTGGTTGGAGGAGATTTTAACTGTGCCTTATTTGCTAGAGACAAGATTGGCGGGCGCAGATTGGAGGAGAGCATGTTAAAAGACTTCAGTGACTGCATTAGGGACTGCTATCTGCAGGATCTCAAAAGTTCAGGCCATCGCCTCAGTTGGAGCAACAACCGATTGGGAGCTGGACGAATTTCAGCGCAACTTGACAGGGTTATGTGCAATGTGGATTGGATTGGAAAGCTCCCGGAATCTTTTGCGCAATTCTTGGATAATCGTACAAGTGACCATGCTCCTATTGTCGTGAGATTGCATACTCAGGTACCAACTTCCCCAAAGCCTTTTAAATTTTTACTCACTGGACCAGGCTCCCAGGGTACATCGAAATGGTTGAAGCAGCATGGAATTACTTTCCCAGTGCTGCAAGTTTATCCTTCATCACCAAGAAATTGAGGTTTCTTAAGTCACAGATCCGCATCTGGGAGCGGAATCATCATGAGGAAGGGCGCATTCAAATGTGCCGTGAGTCACTACATGTGCTTCGAACACAACAATCCTTCAACTACAACTTTGATCGTCAGCAGCAAGAACACATTTTATCACATGAATTGGCTTCGCTCTTGGGACTGGAGGAGGAGATGTACCGTCAGAAGATCAGACAAGATTGGCTGACTTTGGGGGATAGGAACACAAAGTTCTTCTATACTGCGATGAGAGCTAGGCAGTGTCATAATAATTTACTGCATCTTGTTGATGCAAATGGAGCCCAAAGCAAGTCTTATGAGGAACTAAAATCTGATGCAACCAGCTTTTTTGAAGAATTATATAACCAAAGCACCTATTGGAGAGTCTTTCCAAACCTTGTACCCAGAAGGAAAATTACAATTTAAGCGGCCTCTTGGATACAACGAAGGATTACTAATGAAGAAATCAAAAAGGCGGTTTTCCAGATTGGCCCAACAAAATTGCCTGGCCCAGATGGCTTCAATGGGTTCTTCTTTCATCATCACTGGAATCTTGTTGGAAGTGAAGTAACATCAGCTGTTAAATCTTTCTTCCATTCAGGATCCTTGATTCGTGATATAAATTGCATATTTTCCCCCCTAACTACCCCCATTTTGTGCTAAAGATTAGGCTTAAAATTGCTCTTTTTGGGGATATTTTCATTTCATATCATTTTAGGAGCTTATTTTCATTCTTGGCACAAAATACGGTTTTTATCGTCCTTATTGGCTTCCTACTATTTTCCATATGCTCCTGCTATTATTGTGATCATATCGACATTTTTTGGGAATTATCTGAGCATTGGAATATTTTATATAACTTATTGGAGGTCAATATTGTATTTTTAATAGTCATTATATTTATTTTCACATCAAATGGACTAATTTTTGCTTCTCCTATTTTTCAGGTACCCATAGGAGTCTTGGGGATTTTCCAGAATTTTTTGGGATTTTTCTGGAATTTCTGGGTATTTTTAGTGAATTATTTGGGGGAGAAAAGCATTTAAAAACAGGGGAAAAGGATTTTAATATGAGGCGCCACGTGGCGCCGAACGCAGCTTAAAATTTTTGACCGCCCGCTGTTGCGGGCGGTGATGAAAGCGGGCCAACGGCCCGCTGGGTTACAGCGGGCCGCCGCTTATTAAAAAAAAATAAATTATTTAAAAAAAAAACAACGACAGCGGGCCGGCCCAGCGCCGGCCCGCTCGTCGTTTTCACGAGCGGAGAGCCCGCCCGCTTAATTGCGGGCGGGGATTATTCGAGCGGGCCCCTGCCCGCTCCGCATGCAGGCGCGCGCAATGAAGCGGGGGCGGGCAGCGGGCGCCCGCCCCCGAAACCCGACCCGCAACGAAATTAAAAGGGCTGGGGGTGCGAATTTGATGGGAGTTCGTTTTTTTACAGTGCTCTCGGCCTGGAGCTGTTCTTGGAGTTTTTTTAGGGTTTTGAGAGGGCTTTGATGGGGGAGGAGGCCATGGAAGCTTGAGGAGGCTTGGTGGAGCTTGGAGAAGCTTGGAGGAAGGAAAATAGGAGGAGGGAGGAGCTCATTTGGGGGAAATCTTGGTGAAATCTTCCCTTTTCCCCTTTGTATTTTGATATCTCTTTATTGTAATGAAATTGAATGATTTTGTGAATGAAAATTCCATCATTTGTTCATGATGATAGAGTAGTGTTGATTTGGTGTGGGTTGTGACTAATTGAGTTGGATGTTAATTTATTGCCCTAATTTCCTATTGCCAAATTTTGAATGTGAATGTTGGATGATTCTTAGGGCACAAATTTAATTGGCTAAGTCCCGAGAGGGCAAATTTGAGAGAATCCATGTGCTTAATTTGATTAGTGTCGTGATAATCTATCCATCCCTATTGCAAAATTTCGTGTTCATGAAAGCTAAATATTCCGATTGGGCTTCCTTAGCCGGATGACCGATTGTGTTATATGCGGTAATTAGGGCTTGATTAACGCCAATTTTAATGAACCCACAACCCATGCTCTCTCTCCTAGCTTTCCCAAACTCTACCTTTGGCTCTCTAACCCTAGCCGCTTAGGATAGATTAGATTTTTAGTTTCACTTCACGATTTTCACACTTCCACCGTAATTTAGTTAGTTGTAAAACACTTCATTTTTCGTTATCGATCAAAAATTGTGAACGTAGAACGAATTGTCCCTGTGATCCGACCCGGTACTCACCGGTTATTTTATATTGCATTGACGCTCCTACGCTTGGGAGCGGAAGGCGTGCACTTGCGCGTTTTCCGAGTCAACCAATCCTCGTTGCGCCAGGTGAACCACACTGTCCTTACCTTAGTTCCTAAAACTCCCAATGCTTCCAATTTAGGGGACTACAGGCCAATTGCCTGCTGCAATGTCATCTAAAAGATCATTAGCAAGGTAATATGTAACAGATTGAGGATGGTTGTTCATGAGTTGGTTTCCCCCAACCAATCAGCTTTTCTAAATGGAAGGCTCCTATCAGATAGTGCCTTGTTGGCCCATGAGCAGATTAGAGATTTCAGCAATCCTGTGGGGTCTAGAGCTTGTTTGAAGCTGGACCTTAGGAAGGCATTTGACAGTGTGAACAGGGAATTTGTATACTACATCTTACATCAGATGGGTTTTGGTAACACTTTCATCGCCTGGATTCAGGAATGTATATCTTCTCCTACTTACTCTGTGATGGTAAATGGCTCTCATGCAGGCTATTTCAATGGAAATAGAGGGCTCAGACAAGGTGATCCTCTATCCCCTTACTTATTCGTAATCATTATGGAAGCTTTTTCCTTGCTTCCTGATAAAGCTCTTACAAGGGGGACTATACAGCCTATGCATCGTATTGGTTCAATATCGCACTTGTTATTCGCGGATGACTTACTCCTATTTTTTCGGGCTACCTACAAATCTATGGATGGACTGAAAACTCTACTGGATGATTTCACAAACTTCACAGTCCTTGTTATCAACTGGGAGAAAAGTGTTGCTGTGTTTAGTAAAAGGGTCAAAAATGTGGGATCCCTTGCAAATCATATTGGAGTAAAGCAGACAACAAGTTTCACATCCTACTTGGGTCTGCCTCTATCAACAAAATATCCTAAAACTTGTATATACAACAGACTACTTGACAAGTGCAAAAGAAGGCTCAGTGGATGGACTTCTACTATGTTGTCCATAGCAGGGCGTATTGAGCTGGTGAAAACTGTGATTTACGGCATGATTTCCTTCTGGTCCCAGGTATACAAAATACCATCCACTGTTATTTGCTCCCTTACTACGATGTGCAGAAGATTCATATGGGGGTCATCAAAAGTTTGGGCATGGCAGGATGCTTGCAAACCGAAATCTGAGGGTGGTGTTGGGCTAAGGCTTCTCTCCGAACTAAATTTGGCATCAGGTATTAAACTTACTTGGAGATTATTGCATGCAAAGGGGCTATGGGCTGAGTATATGAGAGGGAAATACACAGAAGTTGGTTCATTCTATGAAACTAAAGGAACGCCAACTCAGTCTGGTACCTGGAAGTTCCTCCTAACTTGCAGAAAATTTTCAGAGAAGTTGATAATGAGGAAAGTGAGGGATGGTAATGACACCCTATTTTGGCATGATAGTTGGCTACCTTGCGAGCCTCTTAAAAACCTATTTGATATTCCTGAAGGAGCTAGTAGCCAGAGGGTGAGGGATTACTGGAATGGCTCAAATTGGAGCGAGGATGCATCAATCCAGGATATAAAACATATGTTCCAACACATCAAGCTACGGGCAGGTTCTGATCAATGGGAATGGAAGCCTGGGCCTGTGTTTCGGTTCAAAGAAGCCTGGGAAGGTACAAGATCGAAAGGTAGTTTATTTCCCTTTTACAAGCTTATTTGGTATACCAATTGCATTCCGAAGTGGTCTATCTGCCTGCTCCGAGCCTTCAAGGGGAAGCTCCTTACGAGAGACACACTCTCTAAATGGGGTATTAATACGACAACAAACTGTGTCCTTTGTGAAGATGGGGTGGAGACACTGAATCACTTATTTTTTGATTGCCCATACACTAAGTATATTTTGCGCAGGATGATGCTAAAACTGGGCAAGGCCGGCCTTCCTGATTCTTTGGAAGAGGTTGGAAAATATTTTCTTGTGGAATTTGGAAAAAGGGATGTCTGGGATAGCTTGCCAAGACAGCTCTTGCGGCATGTGTTTGGCACATCTGGCGAGAACGTAATAAGCACATATTTCACAACTCTGAGAGGCTTAAGACTTTGTGACGTTAGAATTGCACTACGAAACCTTGATGATCCTGAGGAGGAAGCCGCATATGCTCTTGATAACTGGGACATTCGGGATAATGGATAAGCCATTGGCCGCATCTTGGCTAGGAATGAGGATGTTTGGTAGGAGTGACTTGTGACTTGTATTTTATCTTTTGGATAGGACCTAACTTTGAACGTAGAGGGTGACGACGCTTGTGTCCTCTCCCTTCTCTTTCATGGCCGGGATCCTAACTGTGTATTTTGTACATTATTTAATATAGATTTTCTACCTTTCATATAAATACTAGTCATTACCCGTGCCCATAGGGCACGGTTTATTTAATGGCTGAGTTTTTCTCCCCACAAATTTCAAGTTCCCCCAAATTTCAAGTTTTCCCACAAAATTTCAAGTTTCCCCCCAAATTTAAGTTTTCCCCCAAAATTTAAGTCCCCCCAAAATTGTCATTACCACCTAGGACAAACTTGCCACGTAGGACAAAGCTTTGTCCTAGTAGGATAAGATTCAAAATCTTCATAGAACTGGAAATAAAATGGCCGGAAGGGGTAAGAATAAAAAGTGTGGGTGTGTGTGGGGAGGGTCAATAGGCAAAAATACAAAAATCGGGGTTGTATGTGCAAAATTCCCCACCTCCTCTTTTATCCCTCAAAATCGCATCTCTTATATTTTCTCTTATTCAATTTCCCTGTTTTATATAATAGATATCCAAATTCTCTTATCCAATTTCTCATGTCCAAATTCTCTTATCAATTTCTCTTGATAACATCCGTCTTTTATATAATAGATATCTCTTATCCAATTTCTCTTATCCAATATCTCTTATCCAATTTCTCTTGATAACATCTCTCGTTTGTAATATAGATATCTCTTATCCAATTTCTCTTGATAACATCACTCTTATCCACTTTCTATTGTCCAATATCTCTTATTCAATTTCTCTTGATAACATCCCTCTTTTATAATATAGATATCTCTTATCCAATTTATCTTGTCCAATATCTCTAATCCAATTTCTCTTGATAACATCCCTCTTTTATAATATAGATATCTCTTATCCAATTTCTCATGTCCAATATCTCTTATCCAATTTCTTTTGATAACATCCCTCTTTTATAATATAGATGTCTCTTATCCAATTTCTCTTTTCCAATATCTCTTATCCAATTTCTCTTGATAACATCCCTCTTTTATAATATAGATATCTATTATCCAATTTCTCTTTTCCAATATCTCTTATCCAATTTCTCTTGATAACATCCCTCTTTTATAATATATATATATATATATATATATATATATATATATATATATATTTGTGGTTGCCGTTGGGCTTCTGGCATGGAGGTAGAACTATTAGTAGGGAGTGACGGCGCTTGTGCCCTATCCTCTCTCTAGTAGGTATACGGTCCAT
Organism: Scilla litardierei; assembly: GCA_030789695.1. Lineage (NCBI taxonomy): Eukaryota > Viridiplantae > Streptophyta > Magnoliopsida > Asparagales > Asparagaceae > Scilla > Scilla litardierei. The sequence goes on from CM061136.1 coordinate 18,508,798, forward strand.
TACGGAACCCTTTGTACCATTTGAATATATTAATAAACCTATACGCTTACCTTTCAAAAAAAAATATATGAAGTTAATGGACCAATGCTGACAGCGCTGGAAATTTTTCCAACACTGTCAGCGTTTTGGACGACCTAAAATTTTTTTTCAAAATTTATTTTGCAGTAGGTAGATAAACTTGTTGGGAAGCTCTCCACAAATTTTCAGGTTGATTCGATACCGTTTGAGCCTCCGTTCATCGATTTCAAAAACGTTGCGCAAAACCGTCCACGGTTTTGCGCAACGTTTTTGAAATCGATGAACGGAGGCTCAAACGGTGTCAGATTGACCTGAAAATTTATGGAGAGCTTTCTAACAAGTTTACATAACTACTGCAAAAACAATTTTTTTAAAAAATACGGGAGGGACCCCAGATCGCTATAGTCATAACTCGTGCCCAGAGGGCACGGAGGCAGTCGTCGTCCGGGCGCAAATGCGGAGAGAAGCGGTCGCTAAAGTGAAAAAAGCGTGTGTGCGTGAAAGAGAGGAGGGTCAGGTGCAAAAAGAGGAAAAGCAGGGGCTAAAAAGCAAAAAAAATAACCAAAACCCCATCCCAAACACAAGTCCAGAACTACACACAACCCCCACGTGGCGTCCCAGTCAGCAACCAAAAATATGACTGGGACAAAATTGACACGTGGGACAAAACTGCCACGTAGGACAAACTTCGTGAATTGTATTATATATATATACTAGTCATAACCCGTGCCCGTAGGGCACGGGTCATTTAATATATCCTCCTCTTAAATTCTTAGTTCCCCAAAATTAAAGCACAATAATTGTTATTTAGTTCCCACATAAATTTTAGTTTCCCCAAAGTTTACTTCTCCTAGAGAATTTAGATCCCCTAAAATTTTAGATCCCCCAAAATTTAGTTCCCCCAAAAATTTAGTTCCCCCAAAAGTTTTATCAAATTCATGACCTTAAGTCATGTTGCATTCAAAATAATTTTCCAAGAAAATTATTTAAAATATCATCCCATAAATTTATAGCCTCTTAAAAATCAGTCCTTAAAAAATTACAACCACCTTCAAAATATTCCACCTAACAAAAAATTTTAACCACATTCAACCCAGCATTTAGTTCTCTCCAAAGTTTATTTTCTTTCATATTTAGTTTTCCCAAAAATTTAAAATTTTAGTTTGCTTTAAATTTAGTCCCTCAAAATTTTATAATAAAATTAAGTTACACCAAAAATTATAGTTCTCCCAAAATTTTGTTCACTCCAAAAACTATAGTTCCTCCAAAATTTAAGGCACATTATTCAATCATTCCTATCATTCATTGGACAAATTAATTCTGCATGCATATTTCCTAATATGACTTTGATATTTAGGTTTAGACCTTGAAATTTCCTAATATGACATTGAAGTTCATGCAGATGTCCTAATTTTCATACTATGACATTAATTCTTCATCCAATTACATGGTCATTCCGCCCATGTCCCCGCGGTGCCTCTATATGCACAGATAAGAATACTCGAAGAGAAATACATAGCTACATAAGAAACATTATTCAATCATTCCTATCATTCATTCGAAAAATTAATTCTTGATGCATATTTCCTAATATGATATTGAAATTTAGCTTTAGACCTTGAAATTTCCTAACATGACATTGAAATTCATGCATATTTCCTAATATTTCCTATTATGACATTTATTCTTCATATTTAAATACATGTTTGAATACATGGATGTGGTAAAAATATGCCAGGAAATGGATGTGGTAAAAATATGCTGACAAATTTAAATACATGTTTGAATATACAAATATTTTTCATTGCACTTGTGTTTCAAGCTTAGACATGGTATCTGTGTTAGCTAAGAGCAATATCATTGCCTTTTTTATAATTTTTAACGTACTCTTATCAAATAATATCAAAATTGTGGGTATGATCTTAATATTTGCTCTTTATGTTTTTCTTATAATCAAAAGCCAATGATTTTTATGAACTTACAAACATTTTAATCAATTTGTTGAGCATGCTATGTTAAGATTGGGAGGAATCAAATGCAGATGATTGATGAACAGGTTTCAAGTCCAATAAAATATAAACTTAAATGTTATATAAAAGAATAGTCATGACCCAAGACCAAAGGTCATGGGGCACTCAAATATTCCGCAAAAATATTTCAACCAATTCAAAATCTGTCCGAAAAAAGTTTGCAGCCTCTGCAAAATCACCCCAAAAAAATTTGTTGCCATTTCAAAACATTCCCACCAACAAAATATTTTAATCACATTCAAAATTTTAGATCCCCTAATTTTAAACGAACAACAATAAGTTTCTACTCAAACCACTTAGTAGATCCAATCTAAAATGTATAAACTGCAATTAAATGGGCATATGATTTGTTTAAAGGTATACATTGCATTGTCCTTAAAGAAGACCCCATATTCTGGGACTTTTGACCAACTTAATGGAGGACATTCACATTAAGTTGATATAATACCCTAGAATATGTCCCAAGGGCAAAATCTACCACATTGGATAAACTTCAGTCTTGGATACTCTGCTACAAATCATAATCCCAATATAAGAAAACCTACAGAAAAACTTCCATCACAATAAAATGAAATTTCCCGGTTTACTTCTGCGTATACACAAAGTATCGGTGTTCATATTTTCTTCCCCTAAAATGAACCATTATAAGCATGCAGAACCAGCAGTCACTACTGCATTTGAATCTAAGGAATGGGAAGTGCAAAAAATATTTTTATTAATGCTAGGGGAAAGTTAAAGCCAAATACATTGAACTACATGTATTTCACTGGCCTATGTGAACATTTATCCACTTGAACCTCATGAATGAAAGAAAGAGTACATTTCTTAGTGGCATTACTTTGCCAATCTTTTTAGTGGATTGCAGGAAACAAATAGAACTCATCATTTTACAAAGAAAAAGTAAAAGACTGAATATATGCACATCGTATCAAAATCATGATAAAAGACTGAATACATGCACTCGTAGCATCAGTACATTCGTAGTCCGTGAAGCAAATGAATACTCCGACCATCTCAACGTCATCAACCTGTAAATTTTAATATAGCTCAGAAAGACAAACGTCTTGAATAAACCTTATCCCAAAATAGAAAGCAAGAAGATACACCTGATCCAATTTCCATGCAACGAAGATCACTTTTAATTCTGCAACGCCACAGGGGCCACGCCCTAATGTGCACAAAACACATGCCTAAGAAGAAAATTTTGATTATGCAGGATCCTTTTATCCCATTCAACAATGGCAATAGCATGTTTTCGAAATTTGTTACGTCACTCTTGAAGCTCAGAATTCCACTCCTTTATTATCTGTAACACACACCCACAATTTGATCAGCCAAGATATCTCCTTATTTCATACTTTTATGAGCACACACATCGTATCAAAAAGTATGATTAAAGGCTAAATACATGCATTCAGCATCATTACATATGTAGTTTGTAAAGCAAATGCATGCTCCAACCATTTCATCATCATAGACATACAAAATTTTAAAAATAGCTCAAAACTACGAACCTTGATAAAAACATATTTTTACTGCATGCAGTCAGCTTTATCGACATGAAATTGAATATATTCCTGACATAAACATAAAGTTGCGAGCATCAGGAATGTTTTTGATGTAAGGACCTAATCATATAATTTCATTAATTAGTTGTGCTCCATCATGGGGTTGCTGAGAAGTACCACTTGCCATTTTTATCAAAGCAACTTAAATTATTTTAACTTCAGTTTCATTAAGTGGCTTAAAAGATATCAGTGACCCATTTTTGCTTCGTTTCTTAAAATAATCTTCTTGCAATGAGAGACCTCTCCATTTGAATCAGATTCTGCTTTTATCTTGTAAGCTTGGTGTTTAATTCTTGTCAAACTCTCTTATCAAATCGTAGTTTCCAAATTATATTTCATGTTACATGAATTTCAGAGTAAATCATTTTAATTTCATGTAGAATGATTATAAAATTGGAATCTGTAGCTGGAACTTTGACATTAAGGACTTGAAGAGTCAAGCTTCACTAATACAAACTTGCAATCTCTGTCATCCTATGGTGATAAAGCTTGACCGTGTCATGTTGATTTCATGATTAGTTTCTAATATTCCAAACAATGAAGGGAATCTAACTGGAAACGATCCATGTTCGTGTTTAAATTCATTGTTTGAGCTTGAACACAAAGTAAATGATTTTTTAAGCTACACAAAGAACTGGGCATCTCTAAAATGTCAACTAAAATACAAAAATCTCACAAAAAAGAAAAAATACATGAACTAACTCCGGTCACATGATGAGAATATGAGCAGTCCTTTAAATCATTTACATCACTCTTCTTCCCCTCCTCATTATCCCTTTCAGTCGATCAAAACATGGGAAACTACCCATCTACGACAAAAAAATAGAAACTACCCCAAAAAATTCATTATGTTGGATGCTATAACACAACATAAATAACTCCAAATACATGAAGAGGCCATTGACTTGTATTCTGTTAGATATAGGACTGGAATTCCATATAGCTTTATTTGGTTTAAAATTAGAACCTAAAGTTGTTAATGATGAAGGTCATACTTTGCTCATCTTCCTTTTCTCTATAAAGCATTGCCTATTTCAATACAAATCCTTGGTTTTTCAGTGAGTCTCCTGTACACACTTTCACAATAAACATTTTAATTTTTTGCATTGCCATTGTCTGTACTTTAATGGATGTGTATCCAGTGTATATGTCGTTCTTATGTCCATGATCTATAGATTGACGTAAGTTGGTAAAGAAAACAATGTACTCCTAGAGACATCACCTTTCATATGGAATAACCACATGGCCAGCACGAACTTCATTTGTGTCATCTAAGATAAAGGATACTTTGAAGGGAGGAACTCAAGCATGTGGTCATTACATGAAACTTGAATAAAGCGGCCTGTCTCAAGTCCAATAACAATACAAATGTTAAGATCTCAATTAAAATTGCAAGGTGGGGAATAAAAATGAATAAGCCTAAGCTAAAATGATATGAAAGCACTCCACCCTGCTACCAATTAATAAGAAGCATGATAAATACAATGTCGAATCATAGAATACTGATCATTTGATCGTCAATAAAACACCATGCAAAAAGCCATGTCAAGTGTTGGCACAGCATTGGCTAATTATTTGAGAGGAAACAAATGATCTTAACCAACTTTACAGTTGAGTTTGGATGAAATATTTTAGGCAATATCTTTGGTCAGAGAAGATGATTATGACCATAATGGATTTATTTGATCCATGGCAACCTATAATGCAAGGACATTCCTATTGTGAGGCGGTGTCCTGTCAATAACATGGTGCACAGAAAGTTCGTACACTGTAATTTTTACATGTACATTTTAGAATTTTTTTGTTATTGTAATATATAAGCTTGTCCAGTTTTAGTTGGAACATAATCATAAGTTATGTAGCGGCATTACACCCAATTCAGGAAATAGATGAAATAAATTGAATTTCACATACATTACTCTAAAGATATCTCAAACAAATAGCCATGGCAGGGGGATATGACTTCATTTTATATCGGATATATTACATAGACAAATAGCGGCATTATGAATCAAACAAATAGAGGCAATGTGTATCATATTTATCAATATCTCATTGCAAACATGAACTACCAACTGAAAGGAATTTGTAAAACAAAAAAGAGTAAAAGTAGAGGGAAAAGAAAATCTTACCATAGGCATGTCAAGATAATAGTCCACTTCACTGAATGACATGGCTGGAGGGGTGAATTGGATCTGTAGAAACATTTGTAAGAACTAAAATAAGATTCTGCAATTTATTGGCATCCAAAAATTGATGTTCTGAACCATGAAGCCAAACACAAAAACTGATATATTTCAAGCTAACTCCAACAGATCCAATTCCAAGCTAACTTCAATGACAGAACACGTATTGCATAACATTTGATTCATTTCAGCATTTCATCATGGCAGTGACAACCAAGCTAAGTGTTATTAGCAAGAACATGATTGCAAAATATCAAAAAGCATATAAAGCATGTTCTTACACGTAAATGAAAAAAATTCAATTCTACTAATGAAGATGACCATGATTGCTTCAAGACAATTCAGTTCCCACATAATGTTCTGAAGGAATATATGGGATATGATAAAAGATTAAAGAAAGCATCATATATATATTACCTTTGTTTACTAAATATTAACAATGTATTTGAACTTGAGACTATTAAGTTGACATCATTGTAGATTCATATCTTGAAACATCGCTGAGGCCATATAACTATAAACTTTATAGAATTTTCTTGAAACTATATAACTATAAACTATAAACTTCATATCTTGAAACATCCTTGATAGAATTTTCCATTTAAGTTGCATTACTAAAACTCTAATACTGAATATATATGTCATTCTCCAGAGTGAAACAATCAAATTGCTTGGGATGTATTCGATCAAATATCTTAATTTTACCATCGAGATTCATGATTAAACTTAATTCAAATCACAAAATATCAAACCTAACTTACTCAGTCCGTTGATCGAATCAAATTCTTGTTGGAAAATAATACATTCCTTCTACTAAAATCTTTTCCCCCTCCCAATTAAATTCAAAGAAAAGAGACATTGGAAAATAATACACTCAAATTGGCTGAAAATTAACCCAATCTTCTTATGGGTGTATTCACATTGGCTGAACTAAAAATATTGGCTGAAATGTTCAAATACACTCAAATACACTCATAAGCAAACTTTGTCTTTTGTTATACACCCAAAACATATTGGCTGAAATGTTTGGCTGAAATCTCTTATCCACAAATTAAGCTCTCAATATTCTTTCAATATTCTTTCAATATTCTTTCACAAATCTCATACCAATACTCAGTTCTCAATATTCTTTCAATATTCATCCAATATTCTTTCATATCAAGCTCTCATCCAATTTCTGAATATGAAAAAAACAATACTCAAGCTTTCATTTTCAAACTCATTTCTCAATATTCTTTCAATATTGACTGTCACGCAAACCCAACATTCAAAAATTAAGTTTATAAAATTCAGTTTATAAAATTCAGTTTATAAAATTCAGTTTATAAAATTCAGTTTATAAAATTCAGTTATTCTTAAAATATTCTTTCAATTGCAAACTCAAGTATATGTCCTGTCTTTCAAGATTAACTAAACCCAACAGTCAAAAATTATATATGAAGATCTCATATATCATTGCTATAATATCCTCTCAACCTGAATGTGACTGTTGGGTTTATATGAATGTAATATAAAAACAAATATGAAGATCTCAAGACAGGACATATACTTGAGTTTAACTAAACAGGCAAAACATGCAAATTATATATTACAGACAAAAATTGTATTCTGCATGTTGAAGTTGGAATAAACATTTGGATCAGCAAGCTCATATCAAGCTCTTCACAGGACACTTTCAGGAAAAATGAAGTGCTTATCAAAATGAAAATTTGTGAATATTGCATAGAGAATTGGGTGTATTGAAGCTTTCATCCAATATTCTTTCAATTGCTGAATATGAAAAAAAAACAATACTCATTTCAAGCTCTCATCCAATACTCATTTCTCAATATTCTTTCAATATTCATCCAATATTCTTTCATATCAAGCTCTCATCCAATTTCTGAATATGAAAAAAACAATACTCAAGCTTTCATTTTTAAACTCATTTCTCAATATTAGAATTGTTATATCTCTAATAGAATTGTTAATCTCTATTAGAATAGAATTGTTCTAATAGAAATTTCAGTTTAAATTATATATCTAATAGAATAGAATTCACAGGACAATGCTATTAGAATAGAATTAGAGATATAATTTAAATCTTCAAGCTTCATTCCTAACATTCACAGGACAATGCAATAACATTCACAGGATATCCTGGAGCTTTGAGATCCTGTTAATTTCAATTAGGAGTTGATATCCTGAGAATATTCACAGGACACAAAATCCTGAGAATATGTTGCAAAATCCTAACATTCACAGGACAATGCAATAACATTCACAACATATTCACAGGAGAATTTTGTGTCCTGTGAATGCAATAACATTACCAGTTGCAACACATTCAATTGGGTACAGTAAAACATTCACAACATATTAACAAAATTCAATTGGGTACATTCCTAACATTCATATCCTAACTTTAATAACTTCAATAACATGAATATAACTCAGAAATATCACTCAAACATTAGCCTTGAAATATCACTCAATATTAAATCATCCTCAATATCACTCAAATTTCAGTTCAAAAAAACATGGACAATACAAAAATTGATTCACAAGATTCACAGTTGCAAATTCTCTCAAACTCAATTCTCTCAATTGCAAACATTCATAATCTTCACTTGATATCAAAAATGAATTGAGATAATCTGAATTTGAATTGAAATTGCTTTTGAACTTGAAATGTTAAGTACTTATTCAAGAATCATCAAAAAAATTTAAGTACTCAGTTTTTGTTAAATCATAAATTTTAGTTCCTATGCTGAATACATTCCTATGCAAATTACTCAGTTTTTTTTAATAGTTCCTAAAATTTGCATACATTCCTAAGCATAAATTTAGCATAGGAACTATGCAACTGAGTACATTCCTATGAAAATTACTTAGTTCCTTGGCTAAGTACTCAGGAATGCTAAGTACTGCGTAATTTGCTGAGTACATTCCTAATGTATGCTAAGTACATTTGCTAAGTACTCAGTTTTGCTAAGTACTCAGTAATTTGCTTCAGTTGCATAGGATTTTTGAATAGTTCCTTTGCTGAGTACATTCATAACCAAGTTATCCTTGAGAATATCCTGATAACAATCAATTTTTGAATTTGAACATTTTTTTAGTACTCCTGTTATGGCTATCATTGTAATGGCTATCAGGATAGTCATAACAATGATAGCCATAACAATGATATTCATTGTTTTTTTGAAGATTTTTTAAGTACTCCTGTTATGGCTATAATTGCTTTGAATTTGAAGATTTTTTAAGTACTCCTATTATAATTAAGTACTCCTGTTATGAATATCCTGATAATTTCTTGAGAATTGATAATTTTATGAACATGATATTTCAGAATGGATAATTTTATTAACAGGATAATGCCAATTATATCCATTCTCTTAAAATTATCCTGTTATGATTGCCTGTTATGAATTCTCCTGTTATGGCAAATTCTCTTAAATCATAACAGGCAATTTGATGGCAATTATCCTGTTATGGCTATCCTGTTATGAATTTGATTTAAGAGCTTGATGGCAATTCTTAAATCAATTGGATGAGCTTGAATAGGAGAATGGATATAGGAGAATGAATAATGCCAATCATAACAGGATAATTCTCTTAAATCAAATTCTCTTATAACAGGAGAATGGATATAATTGCCATAACAGGATAATTTTATGAACAGGATAACAGGATAATTTAGTATTCAGGATAATTTAGAATTCACTGAAATATTTAAATTCACTGAAATATTTAAATTCATCCAAGCTCATCCATTCTCCTATTCAAGCTCATCCAAGCTCATCCATTCTCCTATTCAAGCTCATCCAAGCTCATCCATTCTCAAGCTTGATATCAATTATCTTAGCAGGATAATTAACAGCTGTATATATGTATTATCTTGTAGATAACATATCAGGACAATTATCCACATAGACACTTCATTAGTGATATGAAATTATGATTTAACATATTGGGATTAACATCACAGTTGATTGGATAAACAGGATAACATCACAGTTAGTTCCTATGGGGGAAAAAATTTTAGTTAACATCACAGTTAATCCTATGCTGAAAAAATTTGATCACATCACAGTTAATCAACTTCATTTGTGTATATTATAAATGTGTATATGCCATAAACAGGATAATGCCATAAACTTGATATTATAAACAGGATAATGCCATAAACAAATCTTAAAATATATCTATGTATTTAAAATATATCTATGTATTTAAAAATATCCCCATAAACAGGATAATGCCATAAACTTGATATGCCATAAACTTGATATTATAAACAGGGATGTATATATGTATTATCTTGTAGATAACATACCAGATGTATATATGCCAAATTCACAGGACAATTATGTTAGCAGGATACATATGTCCATACACACCAGCTGGTGTATACACATTTAAAAATTATCAAGCTTGATATCACAGGATAATTAACAGGACAATTATGAAGCTCTCAAGCTCAAACTCAAAACACACCAACTGCCAAATGTCCATACAGTAAATGTTCTAATTCAAGTGTCAAATGATCATACCAAATGTCCATACAAATTTTTAAATCAAAGTGTCAAACTCTAAAAAAACAGAAGTCTAATATTCAAAACATACTCTTAAATCAAATTTCTTCTAGCTATAAAATTTAAGTTTCCAATATTAAAATTTCTGAAAAATGATAAATGATGCTTACGCAATGAAGCCACAAAGAGGGTGATTGAGGGTGCTTGAGGGGGCTTGAGCTCTCAGCTGCAAGGTGAGGGTAAATTAAAAGAAGAAAATGTGAGTGCGAAATAAAAGATGAGTTCTTGATGTGCTTGCCGTGATGTTCTTCCTTGCTCTCCTTGCTCTCCGTTTAGGGTGCTGGAGGTAGAAGAGGGTGCTTGAACTCTCCCGTGATGAAGCTTAAACAGTTGTGCTTGCTTGATGTTCTTCGTTTTGATCTGCTTGCTCTCCGTTGGAAGAGGGTGCTGGAGGAGGTTGAAGATGATGAGAAGGGAGATGGAGGTAGAAGAGGGTGCTGGAGGAGGGAGCTCTCAAAGTTGATGGGATGATGGCGAGAAGGGAGATCTCAGTTGAGCTGCTTGCTCTTGGCGCGCAAAGGTAAGAAGGAGAAAAAATCAAATTGGGATTAACTGTGATGTGATCAAATTTTTTCCCCCACAAAGTTGATGGGATCAAATTTTTTTCCCCCTCAATTGAGTGCAATGTAAATTTTTTCCCCCTCAAATTTAAACTTATCTCAATTTCTCTTATCTCAATTTCTCATATACACAAACTACATATAAACAACACACCCAATTATACATAACCAATATCTCTTAACCAATATCTCTTATCCATTATCTCTTAACCAAAATCTCTTATACATACAACAATACACATATCCACTTACAAATATACACATAACCAATATCTCTTATCCAATTTCTCTTATCCAAAAACCCATGATAACATCCCTGTTTTATAATATAGATATATATATATATATATATATAGATATAGATATAGATATATATATATATATATATATATATATATATATATATATATATATAGAGTTGAGTATTGGACTCTCCACCTTGATTTTGATGATGATCAAACACAAATCATTGTGATTAACTCATGTGTTTGTAGTTAGCTAAAAAGTCACCAATTAGATTCAAGAAGATCAAAAGTGACTACACGTGTTGATTCAAGTGGAGGACTTGGTAGATCAACAAAGGTGAAGTATTGGCTTGAAGAACACAAAGGCTACCTCAAACCTCAAGCAAATGGCATCAACAAATGAATGGAGATTCAAAAGCTTCAAAGGACACCTTGAGGATCAAAGACTATGTCGTTGGAGACATTCAACTAAAAGACTCATGACCTTGAAGAATTATGGAGATCGTCGTCAAAGTACTTTGTTCATCTCAAGCGACGTCCCAAGACTTCCTCAGAACGCGTGATCGTTGTGCCTGGAGCTTCGTTGAAGCTCAAGGAGTTATTCATGAAGTCAAGGGATTCGGATTCTCCATGTTGAAGCTTTGAAGACGGTTTGTCGTGTTTACTTTTATGTCTTCTAGCTTCGGTTTAGTAGAATGTTAAGCCTTGAGTAGTACTTGCCTAGAAATCTTCATAACTTTCATATCTTATCTCTAGGATTGCCTTAGAAGCCATTAGAAAGTTTCCCGTAGCTTATCGCTTCTTTTCATGGCTTCATTTGCATCTTAGTTGGTTCAAGTAAAAGAACCAACCGACTAGATAACGATCTAGTCGGTTGGAAATCCTTCTTGAACCGACTAGCCATACTTGTTAATTCAGCCTTTGTACTGTTGACCAGTTAGTTGGTTCAAGAAGGACGGTTAATCGATTAAAAGTCAATCTAGTCGGTCCAAGAAGGTTCACCGACCGACTAGTTGTCAATCTAGTCGGTTGCTGATCCTTCTTAGACCGACTAGTTTCAAAACTAATCGGTCAATGATCCTTCTTAGACTGACTAGTGCTTACCCATGATTTCACCATCTTCTCTGTCAACCATCTAGTCGGTCCAAGAAGGTTCACCGACCGACTAGTTTCAAAACTAATCGGTCAGTGATCCTTCTTAGACCGATTAAGCAGCTTCAGAAATAGAGCCGTTGGGCATTTAATGCCACGATTTTTGTGACCGTTTTATCTCTTCTCTATATAAGTTTGAGTTGCTTCAAACCAGGATTCAAGGCTGATATTAGAGACATTTTCACATCCAAGAGAAGAGCCATTCAACTCCATTTCTAAGCTCTCTCATCTCACAAGAATCTCTCCCTTACTCTTTGAGCCCTAATTCCTCAAGAGAGACTCTCATTCTTTGTGAGCTACTCAAGCTAAGAGCTTGAATCAAAGTCACCAACTTCACCCTAGCCATCTATTGATGTCCATCTTGGTGGAGGTAGGGTTTGGTGCTAACTTCTTCCTTAAAATCCACTCTTGCCCTAAATTGGTAAGTATTTCTCAAGGCATAGGATTTTGTGGTAAGAGCTTTAAATTTCATTCTTTATACTTCATATAAATTGTTGTATACTCTCGGTTGTTGAGAGTGTTGGCTTGATCCCAAGTTGTGGGAGTCAAGATTAAGAATTTGCTCTCGGTTTGTGAGAGTGTTCTTAGTCCCTAGTTGTGGGATTAAGGTCCTTGCGTGTTCCCGGGTTGTGGGATACACGGAAATCGATTGTAGGTCGATTGCACTTGTGGGGTTTCTGCAAGTGGGCTAAAGGAAGCTCTAGTGGTTTTACTAGAGTATCCGGAGGGGATCCGGGTGTTGCTGGATTAGGACACCGGGAACAAGTCGGGGAGACTTGGGTGGCACCAAACTAGGGTACATTGCATGTTAGCATTGCATTCTTGCTTGGGTTGTTGTTCATTTCTTTCATTCCGCATTTGTTGGTTAATTAGGGTTTTATTTGGCGTAAATTTCTTATAATTCTATAAAACACTATTCACCCCCTCTAGTGTTTATTCCTCATAGCACAGGGTCACTATATATATATATATATATATATATATATATATATATATATATATATATATATATATATATATATATATATATATATATATATATATATATATATATATATATATATATATATATCTGCGATAAGAATTTTGTGATTTCATTAAGACTTGTTTAATCTCTATTTTTAAGTTATATATTAAAAGAGATTTAAACCATTTTTGATCTCCAATCTTCTAAAAGTTTTACATTCTTGAGATCAAATCCACTCCTATAGCAATCACATACACAAGGGCTTCATCAAGTGCTATAGGAATTTGTAAATCTTCAAAAGGTTGTAAGTATCTCTTACTTGGGTATTTGTAAGAATGATTTTCCCATTGTATGTGAGGGTTTGTAAATCCTAGTTGGAGGCTAGGTGGTGAGTGAACTCTTGTTGTATGCAAGGAAAAATCCTCATTGGAGGTGAGGTGCTTTGTACTATTTACCGAAATAGTTGATTAAAGCCCGACAGCGATTCGGGGACTGGACTACCCAGGAGTGGAGAACCAGGATACATCGTGGTCTTTGCAATTGTTATTTACTTGCACTTTATTTCGGCTGATTATCTTTATCATTGCAAGTACTTGTTGATTAAGATTGATATTAGGTAATTCTATATTAATCTTAGGGAGAATTTTAGAGGTAAAGTTTTATTTTGCGAAAGCACTATTCACACCCCCTCCTAGTGTTCTCTTTAACATCTAAGGTCCCAACATATCTTTATTCTAAGGATTTAGAATTAGAAATAGAGATTTCTGAAAATTTTGGGCCAATGAAGAATATGAACAATGGAATGGTATTTTGGGCAATTTGGGAAATAGGATTTTCATCAAACTTTCACAAAAATGTTTTCCCATCAAAAATCTTGATTTTTATTATTATGAAAATCCCTGAGATAATCCCTATTTTAAACATGAAGTTTGTGTAAAAAATCCCAAAAATTTCCGTCTAAACGGTCTTAAACTGACTAGTTGTGTAAAATCCGATTATCCAATGGTAATTTCGTTAGTCAACTAGTGTTCAACCATTAGTCAACTAACACCACTCGATTAATGGTGCTGTTAGTCGACTAATGGAACCGCACTAGTCGACAAACTTGACATGCCAGAATCCAAAACGTCTCAGTGTTTCTACTAGTCGACTAACAGTTCTACTTTAGTTGACTAACCTAACATGTCTGATATTGTAAGAGCCCTAATATTAATATACGCGTATGTTATACGTATTTTTGGGACGTATGCTGTTAAGGCCAAAATTGACCGAGACAGTTGTCAAGCTGACGTAGACTCTTGATGCTGAGTTGGAGCCTCGTCAGCGAATGGAGTGGGACCCTCGGTTGGAAGAACCAGGGCTGGTTGTTGGTAGTTGAAGATGATGCAGTGCACGATCGACCTTCGAGCGTCAGATGCGTCGATCGTTCGAGGCTGGGAAGCTCGATATCGACCCTCGACGATGGATGATGACCGTCGATATGCACCACATGGACATGTTAGGGGGGTCGGATATGGGTTCCGACCCAAATTCCCTCCGATGCATAAGTTAGTGTGGGAACATAAGGAAGAGAGGGAGCTTGGTGCAGTTGAGATCGACCTACGGAGGTTTGTCTCAAGACTGGCGACGCAATCTCGAATGTATAAGAAGTATCAGCTGAGAAAGTAGAGTTCTATGTCTTAGACCTTGTAACACCCTGCTTCCCAAAGTGACGGAAGCGAGGATGTTACCAAGGTCCGCATGAACTGGAGCGGTGAAGCTTGGGTTCATTAAGCGTCTGTGACAACATCATTACAGGTTCTTGCATGCATTTCAGAACAATAAAAACTTCCATTTATTAGCAAGTCACATCCAAAAATATTCTTACACGAAATAAAACAACAAGACCTCAGCATGGCCAAAAGAACTACAACAAGGAGCGTACTCTAAAACAAAGTACTAAAGCAAAACTACAAGAAAAGCAACAACAACATAAGTCTCTAGTACTCCTCAGGGAGTGACTCGGTGTCAACAGCAAACCCTGGCTCTCTAGGTCAGGCGTCTTAACAGGTCCTCCTGGTACTCAGGCTCGTGATTTGACTTACATTCCAAAAACACGAATGTATGTCAGCAAGGGTCTGCAAGTAAAGGTAATACGTCCCAAGGCAATGTGTATGGAATTTAAAGACAGTTATTAAATGTTGTTTACATGGCAGAAGGTGAGATGAGACCGCATGGCAATTTATGTAAACATGACAGGAAAGTAAAAGACGGTGCAAGAAAGTAAACGTGGCATGGAAATTGTCGTAGCGTGTGCTAACGGCTATAAGACAAGACAAGACAAGACAAGACGAAACAATATGTGTGTCTCTAGCAAGGTTCTAAAAAAACTCGCCACGGCGATGCCATGGTGGTAAGGCGTGACCCCCATGCCCCCATGTAGGCTGTTTGAGGCGGCACGCCACCAAAGGGTGTGCCATAAAAACATAAGGCGTGCCACAAAAAACGAAAAAAATAAAAAAATGGTACCGGGTCCACATTATAGGGCTAAGAGAACCAAACCCGTTCTCTATTATTTGAGGCTTTTCAGCATGACCGCAGCCGCCCGCATTATTAGGGCATTATATCGATTCGATTTGTCGCCGGCCGCCCTCGTCTCCGGCCAACAAGCCGACGGCCGACGGGTCTCCGACCACAGCCACGTCAGCACTTGTGAAATGTGTTTGTTTACTTTCTTGGCTGATATGTGTCCATATGATGTATCAATATTATTCCTTTCTGACTTTAGACAGTACTTGTGAAGAAAGTTTATTCAAGATGTTGAATTAGGACATGCAAAAATCAATGTTCCTTCACGTATCAACAAATTTGATTCAGATCTAATTATCCAAAGAGCTTTAACAACTGTGTTAATCGATTGCTTTGATATTGATGACGTATTGATGTCACATGCTTTTTATTATGTAAACAATTGCTTTTTAGTAAAGTAACACTTTAGTTAATTGTAAGCACACATCTCAATGTAGATCGAAGGCTATGGATTTGGTAGGATTTGGAAACTAATCCCCCTAAGTGGAGCATAGTCTACTGTCTATCTCTATATATATTATATAATATATACACACATTTTCCGCCTTAAGCCACGCCTTGAAAAATGACGTGGCTCCGCCAAGGCTCCTAAGGCTTGAGGCTTGACCTCGCCGCCATGCCACGCCTCACACCATTTAGAACCTTGGTCTCTAGGGTTCACGCCTTATGGTTAGAGGCCGGCCAACCCCTCTAAACCTTGCGACCGCTCGACCCAACCCCAACCCAGTGCACAAGACAATTCCGTACAAAGGATCACTCTCTCTGCTAGGAGAGTGTCTTATTTCCCGCAGGTTATTTGTACAAAGGATCACTCTCTCTGCTAGGAGAGTGTCTTATTTCCCGCTTGGTTCAATACAATTCATGCATAAAGTTACATGGCAAGGCAAGGGTGATGCATGTTCGGTTTAAGATATTTATCAACATGGCAGTTATATCATATTGGGACTAGACTTCTTCGTCAAGTCTAGACTGTCGTGAGGGTATCCTAGATGCTATCATTTCACGTCTAGGTCTCTTGTTCATAAGTTTTACAAACTAAGGAAAGAAATGGCCTAAACGTGGCCGTTTCAATGCAAGTGAGCACACTTGCTTGTTTTCGGTGATATCGGGTGTCGTGGGTTCGTCCTGACGAGCGCTACGCTATGGAACGACTGGTTCTCTATTTTGATTAAAACACATGTCCAAATTAGGTTCGTCCAGACATAATAATTCATTTTTATTAGGTTCTCTATTCTAGGGTGATGTTCATTAAATAAAGTTACTGTTGAGCCTATAAAGTACTCAGTTTATGAAACTAGCATGCACTTATATGCTAACAAAAATAGCTAACTACATCATACACTAAACTACATGATTTATAATCTAAAATATTATTATTAAGTAGCCAAAAGAGGTACTGCAACCTACTGTTTATAGCCTGGGAGTACTGCAACCTACTGTTTATAGCATGGGAAGTACTGTTCATAACCTCATGAAGGTACTAGCCTATATGTTTTAACCAATACCTAGACTTATAGGGGGTACAGATAGCAAGGCAACTTTATCATTTGCATTGAACTCACATTGCATTAAAACCCACAGTTTGCGACAACTCATTATTTTATAAGCTTCGTAGGGTACTTGCTAGGGTACAGTTTTCAATGTATCACATACAACTAATATATAACCCTTTATAATTTAAAATACTTTAAATAATACTTACCCAACTCTGTTACATCCTCTTCTTTTCTATCTGCTTTCCTTTTCTTTCTTCGTTTCGTTTCTTTTGCAGAGGGGAACCAAATGCGGTAAGAGGGGTGTGGGGCACAGGGTAGCGGCTGCTGCTGGCAGGCGAGGGGGCATGGGGGTCGCGATGGCCGTATGCTTGAACTGTCGGAGGGAGGATCGGGGCGACTGTCAGCGTTTCCAGCGGAGGCCGGATGCGTCGGCGTCCTATTCGTCTGAAGAAACAGATGAGGAATGCGGGGGAAACGGCGAAAATGACTTGGACCGCACGGAGGAGGGACGACGGCAGTGGAGGAGCTCGTCGGTGGGGAGGGGGCTGATCGGGGCTCTGTTTTGAATAGAGGAGAAATCTGAGGCGTCGAGAGGGGTTGCGAGGTGTGTGAGGGCTGTTTGTGGGCTTGAGGAGGCTGTCGAAGATAAGAGGAGGCGGGCGGTGTTTGGGCGATATGTTGTAGGGTGGAGGACGTGGGTTCGTGGAGTGTTGGGTCGGGGCTCACGGCGACGAGGTGGCTGGAGGTCAAGAGGGAGAGGCAAGCTGGGCGGAGCAAGCTTATCGGGATAGCTAGGCTTGGCAAGGGGCACGTGCTGCTGTCGGACGGAGGGGTTGGTGGCACGACGTGGGAGCGCTCGAGGGAGGAGGGTGGTCTGCGGCTCCTGGCAGCTACGGTGGCGGTAGGGAAAGAGATGGCGTCGGAAATGGGTCGAGTTTGGCGTGGAGTTTTGTGCTGGGTGTTGATGGGTTCGTTGAGTTTTTCTCCAGGAAGAAGAAGGGGTGTTGTGTTTTGTAGGGAAAAGTAAGGCAAATGCATGGGTCAGCTGTTTTGGTTTGTGAGTTGTAAAGATAAAGAGGGGAGAGTGATGGGCGACGTGCGGGCTTTTGAGGGGGATTTGCAACCACATGGCATGGGGTGACGTAGGAGACTGAGGTTGTTACATGAGATCCCATGCGTATAATAAAGATGTTGGGTGTTAAGGGATATGGGGGGTAGGATTTCTAGGATTAGTTAGGATATTAAAACGTTTTGATTTTGAAAATCTGATGTAAAGTTTGAATTCGGAAGTTTGGTATTATCAACATAATATACATTGAAAGGTCCCGTTTAAGATTTGAAAATTAATGGGTTTTGGTTTCAAAATTCAAATCTGGAAATATTAAGTATAGTTAACTTAGTCATTAACTAATTTACGATATCGCCATTCGACGCGTTGTCGACCAAAAATTATAAAACAAATACCGGGGCGATCGCGCCTTCGAGAGGGTCTTGAATATGGGGTTCGGTCACGTGCCTGAGCTACGAAAAATAATAATAATAACCAAATACGAAATATACGCATACGAAACAAAATATGCACTACAAATGTACGACCGAAAAGTGGCCGTTACATCCTACCCACCTTATAGAAAATTCTGCCCTCGGAATTTCTAACGACTAGGAAGCGGGAAAAAAATAAGGATGGTGCTCATGTATCTCCTCTCTCGATATACATACACTACACTCCCTCCTATATGCACACACATCACCAATAAATATCAATTACGCTACCATGCGTAAACGCCCAATCAATATTTCTAACACTAACAGTAATAGCAACAGTAGTACCACAATAAGTAATACTAATTAACAACCATGCTAGTAATAATAATAACACTCATACCTATATCACTAATTATATATCAATAATAATACTAATATATCACAACTAAAGCATCACACAATTCATATAATACAATTGTACAATATAATTAAAACCAATATTATAATTAAGATAAATAGTAGTATCTTGCTTTACACACACATCAACTTACTAACTGCAAGTGTGCCATCAACTTGCACACTCATATTATTACTAATACATAACACCCTACCATATTTATACAGTCAGAATCTCCAATCATATTGTTTTACACGTCGTATAAACACATCACTCAATACCAATACATAAGCACAATCATATTTAATCAAATAATATCACAATAGTATAATCACTTTACACATTACGTAATATACTATACGCGTCACACAATACATATCATTACACATTTATATGCACACCATATATTACAACATACACAAAAATGGACATGTCCTATTTACATGGCACTAGGGCCACTACAATGTACTCACCTTAAAATCAAGTCTGTCCTTTAACTTCCTTGAATAGGGCCAACTTACGAATGAGCGGACTAAGATTACTTTACCCCATACATACATACACTATAAAAACAATGTACACTCACATTCATACACTTACACATACCTCATATAGTTACATACATATAAATACACGCATACACATTACACGCATATCCATCCGTACATTATTACACGCCTACCTTATATCTACACATAACCTAGACATACATACTATATGTTCACACAAATATACACAACCATAGGAATTTACATACAGCTAGTGTACTATTACATATACACCTCTATACGTAGATACAACATACAATCATGTATACTTCCCAGTATACATCTAATCACATGTACATACATCAGCCCGTAGGGGCAAGTAATACAATATTATAATCCTACTATTATACTTAAAACACACATATTCATACTATATGTATATATACTTATAACTAAACACACACCTATCCATGCATGTGCATACACACATACGCACTAATATATAGATCATACAATAGATAAGTACACCCAGGTATAAGCACGCCTATTATCATATATATATTACACTCAACATGTACATAACCTCATTACATACAATTACAAACACTGCTAAGTACATTCAAAATACATACACCCTTAGTAGGTAGTCAAACACCAATTTTAGTACACACAGATATCCCTATAGTGATATAGCTTTCGCACATATGTATAAACATAACACTTACTACCTTCACACGATTGTGTGTGTGTGTGTGTGTGTGTGTGTGTGTGTATAAGGTATATCACTGCAAATGTATATTCAACATAATAGGCAACTTGTAACGACCACTTTTCGTTGTACGTTGTTTGTGCACGTGCTTTTGGCCGTGCACGTGTTTATTTTAGACTTAGTTTGTTTGTGAACACTTTGTTGTGATATGCCGTTGTGAACGTCTCTGAGAGTATTAAATAGTGGCACTATTTTGGAACGACATTTCTCGAGTCGTTTTCCCACGATTTGATCTTATTCGAAGAGACGTTGCGATTTTCACTTTTGACGGGAGACGTTTTTATTTTTAGTTTTGTCGTCCGACGTCAAAATTGAGATCCGTCTTCTTATTTAGCTTCCTTTCGTCATCATGATCACCCCGATATTTATTTTATAATTTTTGGTGTTCATTTGACCACTTTTATATTTTTAACAAGGTTTAAAATATTTTTAAAAGCTAATTTTTAAATTAATTTCGGCCAAAGAAAATTTATTTGAGTTTAAAACGTTTTAAAGAATTTTTGAGCCAATTTCTAGCTCATTTGGGCTGCACCCTAGCCTTGGGTGAGTTGGAGATGGTGAGATTTGAATTTTAAATTATTTTAAACTCCTAATCCCACTAGGATTAGCCCTAGACCAAGTCAACCCCTCTACACTATATAAACAACCTTTAGGAAGACCTATTTTCGCAAGAAAATAACCCTAGCCGCTTCCAAAACCCAAATTTGACGTTGCGACGAATCGTCGCAACGTTGCGACGAATCGTCGCAACGTTGCGACGAATCGTCGCAACGTTGCGACGAACCTTCCCCGCACCGACCGAGAGAACAGGCCCAAATCCCCCGCACCGACCGGCAGCTGCGCCCGCACCAAGCCCCCGCCCCGCCCTGCACACCCGTCCGCTCCGTTCTCCCGCTCCGATCGGGAGGATCTCTCGGTCAGACCGAGAGAATTCCCCGCTCCGCTCCGCATCCGCACCGCTGCAAGCCCCCGCTCTGTCGATCCGCTCCGCACCGTGCCCGACCGAAGCTCTCGCCCGCATCGCCCGCTCTCCGCAACGTTGCAACGGTTGCAACGTTGCAACGCCCTGTCACCCGCATCGACCGGCCTGCTCTCCCGCACCGACTGATGGATTTCTCCGCACCCGCCACTGCGACCGACTCCAAGCGCTGCACAGCCCCGACCCTAGTGTCCGACCGACGGAACCGCCCGCACCAAGCGTGTCTGACCGAGAGCAACTCGTCGCAACCCCGCACCCGTCGCACCTCTTGCCACCGTGGGCCCCCCAAGTTCTCCAGAGGTATTGTGGGTCCCCCATTGGCCCCTAGGACTACCGTGGGCCCCACCTAGGTGCTTTCTCTCTGATGATTTGTCGTGTACGACGTTGCGACACGTCGTAGCCCGTCGTCGCACGTGCTAGCTTTGGAATCTGGACTCGTCGCTCCGGTTGATGCTCTGAACTTTCCAGCGAGGAATCTATATTGGAATCAGGACTTGGAGCGCGTTCTCTTATTCCAACCCCTGGCGTCGCTACCCGACGCCAGTGTAGCTTTCGCGTCGTGTTGAGGTAATGCTTTGCACCCCTAGGACCCCCAACCCAATTGCATGCTAATCAAGACTAAAATCAATATTTTTAAAGTATTTTAAATGTTTTAAATTCACTAATCAAGATTAATAATATGGACTTTATGCCGGTGGACTTGTGCACGTAGGATAATTATGATTTCAGACTCGTTGGACGGTGTGCTCAGACGTTGTACTTGCAGGCAATTGATCTAGCTTGACAACGAAGCTAGATCCTACTCTTTAACTTGTTGATCATGCATACTAAACTGCAATGTTTACTTTCCTTACATGTACGCTTTACTACTTGCCATGTCATGTCATCCATACATTGAATGTCACATTCGTAGCACACGCTACAATACTTGTACTTGTACTTCCTTGTCCGGCTAGGTGCACCCCTATGCCATACTTGTTAAAAACACTTCCTGGCTCGTGATCCAGAAGCGAGCCTCATGTGTTGGTCAAAAGCCAATGCCCGATACACGTGGAGCGGTAGGGATAAACGATCACTTGAGCTTAGGAGTTTGCCCGATCAGCCACTCTAGCCAAAAGGCGGAATCTCTGTGCACGAGGTGCTTACTTTACGTGTCTTGTACTAGTGAGTGTTACTTGTATAACTTGTCATCCATGCCATGTTTAAATGCCATGCTCGTACTTTACTTTACTTGTTGCACTCATACTTTAAACTGCCATGTCATTGCATTCATGCTAGAACTGCTAGGTTGCTTTACCTACTTTCAGTTTCCTTGCACAAGTCTCTTGTAGACTTGCTGACATGTGCCCCTTGCTCTTTTGGGTGTCACATGTTAGACCCTGAGCCAGAAACCGTTGCTGAGTACGTGGTGTTTTGCTGACGCTGAGCCTGAGACCATGTCTGCCCAGGAGGAGTTTTGTGGACACCGGTGACCTTTCTTGGTGACCTTGCTGAGCTTTCTTTTGTTTTAGGTTTTGTTGTTAGTTGTCGGTGTGTGGCACCTTTACTTTGTACTTTGTACTTTTGTTGGCCATGTTTGGGCCTTTAGACTCTTTTTCTTTTCAGCCTGGTGGCTTTTTCTGTGATGTTGAAACTTATTTTATGGATATTCTGATATATCTCTTTTGTCTCATTTTATTATTATTATCTTTGTTTCGTTCGCGTTGCAAGGACCGGCAGTTAAAAATTTGATTGACGCTTATCGGACTTGCAGCTTTGCGGCTTCAAGTCTGAGCGGACCTTCTCACGCTTCGCCTCCATATTTTTGGGAAGCGGGGCGTGACAGGTTTTGTTGGTGGCCCATGCAGGTCCAGTCTTGCAATTGCGAATTAACGGAACAACGATAATAACGGAATGTCCATTAAATAAATTGCAACATCCAAGTCATAAGCCCTGAGTCTAGTCGTTTTCTTATGACACTAGGTGGTAAGAAGACTTAGTTAGACGTCTGTGCTTGCTAGTTAGAGGCCTCTGATTGTTAGTTAGACTCCCTGTCAGCAATTGATTTAATCGTCGTAGGAGTTACCTTAGTGGTTCTTGTCTAACTCTGACCATATTAGACTTATTGAATTTCGTTAGTCGTTCACTTGGGTCCATCGATTTTGGGCCAAGCTGAGCGCATTTCATCACCGTCTAGCTCCTTAGAAGGTCTTAGCGCTTAGCTTCTTAATCTTTAGTTGGTCGACCGTAGGAGTTTCCCCGTAGATTCTCTTGATTCATATCCTAGGCGTATGTATGTTTTGACCATCCTACCATTTTCCTCGCCTCGATTCACGAGATCGCCTCATGACGATCGTCGTCAATTTTCGAATCTCTCCGTCACAAGTCTCGAATCTTCTGAAAGTAATTTTTCGATTTCCTCTTTCCCTAAGTTTAAATTTGTTCAAAATTTTAATGTATATCTTATATTTCATACTCCTTCGTTGACTTGAATTCTTAAAACTTTTGTCGAAATTTTGAATACTAGCTTATGGTATTTTCCCAGCCTACACTTTTGTACCTATGGAAATACACTTTCCCTTTCATATATTAATTTTATTCTGAACCGTACTTTTATTTTGTCCAATTCGACTTATAATTTCTTTTCTTATTATGCCATTCAAACGACACATCACGCTTCCTTTTAATATACTTTTCAAGTCACCTGGGATTTTAGTTTCCAGCCAGTCGATGTTATGCTCATCGTTTTCCCTGTTTCAGATTTTTGTAAAATTATTATTTCATAACCACTTCCTGATTTAGACCCTCCATGATTTGATTTTAAAGCTTTGATATCAATTTTGATAATTCTACTACCAAGTTATTATTATTATCTTTCCGCTCACCATACATACTTTTAGAATAATTTCTAGACTAAATTGAATTTCAATTATTTTTTTATATCCGTACCAGGTTCGTTGTGCTCGTATGGTAAGAGTTTTGTGTAAACCAGTTTTAATTTTTTTTTGCACATCCTGGTTCCTCTAAAAGTAGTTCCAATATTGATCATTTTAAATCTTCTTTCCCTGGCTTAAAAGACTTTGAAAGCGTTTAAAACACGAGCTTAAATTCTTCAGTTACTTTAATTTCATTCTTTGAATTTCCAAAATTCTTGCCAAAATTATATTAAATTACTGCCGTATAATATTTTCTAAAAACTACGTCCTTAATGATTGTGTGCATGATTTACTTCCTTTTCTTAATGATTTCGATAAGCCAATAAAACATTTTCTCTTATTATGAATATTCGACTCAAACTTATTTTGAACAACTCGTTTTATCGACCTCCAAATATTTTTATACAAGACGAGGATTCCAACTTTTGAAGTACAACAGTTTTCAATTTCACGTACTTTAGCTTATGTTACTTCATTTCTCAATCCTATGTAAGTACCACTACATCTCCCTTTCCTCTACCTAAACATTCACCAGTGAATCACAGTTTTCCCTAACCAAGCTGTCTCCTTGTATTCGTCCTATTTGAACTCGTGCTTATCGATCCTTCCCTCGTCACGCTTTCAACCTCGACCTCCCTCTATTGCTTAGGCTTTAGTGCCCGTCAATGCCTGTGTCAACTCTAAGTTGTTAGTAGGCCCTTGGACCTTGTGATGTAGTCGTAGTGCATGTACCTAAGTTGTGTACGTGGGTTGAATGAGTGTACCCCCTATAGTATATTAATGCTTGCCTATTGTGTGGTATATATATACATACTCGGAGTTATTCATGATATTATAAAGTTGTTTGTGTGTTAGTATTTATAGATTTGTGTGTGGTTAGCTATACCATACTAGGGATGCCTGTGTATATAAGAATTAGTGTGGGAATATCTAATGGGGTGTATGTAGTTAGAGATACTTATAATGGTTGAAATAAAATGATTGGTAAAGCTATGTGCATGCTAGGTGTGATAATAATAAGTGTACGTATAGTTAAGTGAGTAGGCCTATTGAGTGACCCATATATTAGTACGTGTGAGTATGTGCTCGTAGGTAGATATGTATTGTGCTTGGACGTAAGTAGTTATGTTTCGTTGCATGAGCATATAGGTGATATACATATGGTAGTAGGATTATAATTTTTATTGGTATTGCTTGCTTTTACGGGATGTTGCATGCGTGCATACCGTGAGGTATACACGACCATTGCACATCTTAATTATGTGTGTGTAGATGTGTTAGTATACTAATTATAGGTAGTAGGCTATGTGTGAGTATATATGTTACATGTGTGTGACTATATGATGAATGCGTATGTATTAGAGAGTGTATTATAATTATACGTGTGCTGATGTCTGTATTATTATTATTATGGTATATAGAGTGATTGAACTATGTGAGTATTACCTGACTAAATATTAAGTGTGATTGACTTATGGTATGTATATAGTTGTATTGGTAGACATATATATAAATTAGAGTGGTATTGGTATAGGTATAAATGCAGTGTTACGTATGTAGAATATTCTGATATGTGTATTGAGTCTCACTTAAGTTTGAGTGGGTATACTCTAAGTATATTGTGATGTATGTCTGTAGTTTGAATACAGCGATGTTTGATATACGTACAGTGATAGTATTGTTGTGCCTGGTTGTGCTACGCACATGCTTGTGGGTCGCTATACCAGTATATAGTTATAGGTGTTGGTCTTGAGGTATAGCTATTTACTAAGGACTTGCCTGTATGAACGTATGTGTGCTAGCTAAACTAGGTGTGTAGATGTACTGGATATATGATGGTATGATTGGTGTATGTAAATGAAATGTTAGCGTAAGGTAATGCCCTACAAGCTACTGCACAAGTACTAGAGGGGGGGTGAATAGTACTTTAAAAATAACGAGGAGTATAATTCCTAATTATAGTGCAAACAACTACCAAATCAATTTGCGGAAGCTTAAATTGAAGACAACAACAAAATTAACAATGCTAACAATAGAATGTTACTGGGTTCGGATCCACCCAAGTCTCTCCGACTTGTTCCCGGTGATCCTACGTCCCAACCACCCGGATCCCCTCCGGATACTTGAGTTAGAAACCCTAACTCAAGATTTCCACTATGAAATACTTGTGAAAAACCTCCACAAGTCAAATCATACAAAATGTAATTTGTGACTCCCACAACCCAGGACCACAACCACACTCTCACAACCGAGAGTGAAACTTACAATTCAAATATGAAATGAAATAAGAAAACTTCTTACCGACAAAATACCTATGCCTTGAGTATTGCTTACGAATTAGGGCAAGGATGATTTTGAGGAAGAAGAAGTGGCACCAAACCCTAGCTCCAAGATGTAGATCAGCGATGGAGAGCTTTGGGAATGTTGGTGACCTAGAATCAAGCACTTGGCTTGGAAGGCTTCACACTCAATGAATCTCTCTTTGGAAGTAAGAGTTAGGAGAGATTATTGAATGGAATGATTGAGCTTTGAATGAGCTTGGAATGATTTCTCTTGATCTCTAAACTTGCAATAATATCAGCCTTGAGTGCAATGAATGCAGCTCAACAAGTATTTATAGGATAGAGGAGAGAGAGAAAGAAATTCGAGTCATTAAATGCTCCAACGGCTCTTTTCTGAACCCAACTAGTCGGTCAAAGAACAACCACCGACCGACTAGTTCATCAACTAGTCGGTCGGTCAATTAACACATACCGACTAATGAGTGAACAGAGAAAAGATCAAAGCACAGACAAGGAACTAGTCGGTCCAAGAAGAGTAGCTGACCGACTAGTTTCACAACTAGTCGGTCGGTTACTCAACTGAGACCGACTAACAGATAAAACTGAAGTCTGAGCACAAATAGACTTAGTCGGTTCAAGAACAAATGTTGACCGACTAATTCACCAACTAGTCGGTCGCCAAATGAGCTTAGACCGACTAACGATAAACAGTAAGTTAGGTGAAAAATTGGCATGTACAGTAAAAGTAAACTAGTTGGTCCAAGAAGGAAAGTTGACCGACTAGTTCATCAACTAGTCGGTCGATCAATGAACACATACCGACTAATGATAAACAGTAGCTTAGGTTCAAAAGTGCATGTACAGGGAAAGCTCAACTAGTCGGTCATAGAAGCATCACTGACCGACTAGTTCACAAACTAGTCGGTCGGTGAGTCAACTTAGACCGACTAACTGTAAACAGTAAAGAGCTTGGAAAAGACTGACTGAAACTAGTCGGTCCAAGAAGCTTTGCCGACCGACTAGATCACCATCTAGTCTGTCAGTTCTTCTTATTGAACCAACTAACATGCACAAGAAGTCGCGAATCGAAACGCGAGGCTTCGGGAAGGATTGTATGGACTTCTACTAAGATCCTAGAGCTAAGATATGAGCGTTATGAAGATTTAAACCGTAAGACCTACTCAAGGCTTAACATTATACGAAAGAAGCTTAAAGACTATAAATAAAACTTGACGATACCGTCTTCAATAGCTTCAATCGAATCTTCATGACTTCTAAAATGGTCCATAAGCTTCAACGAAGCTGTAGGCATACGATCACGTGCTTTGAGAAGTCTTGAGACGTCGTAATTGATATTCATATGAATTTGGCGACGATCTCCATTACTGCGCTCACAAAGTGTTAGTACACGTTATATTTATGTTTGTTCATCATCCAAAACCAAATCCAGGGAGTCCAATATCCAACATTCTCCCCCTTTTTGGTGATGACAAACCAACATAAATAATAATCAAAAATAATAATTCAAATGAAATTTACTTACTCCCCCTGCATTGATGACACGTTAATTCCAAATTAAACAATAATAATACGCATCAAGCAGACGAGTAAAGTATATAAATGAGAATCGATTATTGAATTGTCGAATACCAAAAGTAGGTTATTTGAAATATCGGATTTGAAAATCCATTTATATATCTTAACTCCCCCTGAATCTAACACATCAAGTTAGATTCTTGGATTAATGCTTTTAAATTTTCATTTAGCACATTGTTATTATTATATCTCTCCCCCTTTGGCATAAGCAAAAAGAGCGGGAGGATAACAACGACAACAACAATGGCCTCAAATAAAAAAGCACGGGAGTCGTAGAATACGACGACGGTTCAAGTGACACCAAAAGAATACGAATAAAATCAAGGCGTGTCAATGAAACCATAGTCGAATAATCGTAAAACGAAATCATCAAAACTCAAATCAATATTACCGATTGAGTTATGGAATATACTCTCCAATATCAACATTCTTGGTTAATTTAGTGCATGGAAAACAATTCTATGTTTCCATAGAAGAAATTTCTATTAAACCAAGGTAATATCGTCGAGCGACGAAATCCAACATCAGAGGCATAAAAGAAATTATAAATTTTGCACAATAGTATGAAATGTCAAGCGCGATGTATATATATATATAATATGAACCAGAGTACATCACTGACATACAAAACATCGATCCACCGATCGGGGCACAAAAATACAACATCATATCACAGATATCGGAGTGTCATAGAACAGACGACATCATCAAAATACATCAAAATACATCATCAAAAGTATCAAAATACATCAGAATGACCCAAACCCCCACTCTATCCTAACCAAACTCTCTCACACTAGATGTATCATCTAAGGAGCATCGGAGAGTCCTCAAAGAAGCTCAAGAGGAACCGGCAGGATCTGCAGCAGCAGCAGGCTCTGCAGGAGAAGTGGTGGAAACTGGATCAGCAGGAACGTCTGGAATATCAGCAGGAGCGACGGCAGAAGTGGCAATCTCTGGAGCAGCAACAGCAGTGGCCTTAGGAGCACCAGTCGGAGTATCCACCACAGGAGAGGTGACAACAGGTGTGCTCTTGGGGGCACCAGCAGACGAAGCAGCAACAGCAGCACCAGAAGAGGAAGCACCAGCAGCAGTACCAGAAGGGCCCTCGGGGGCACGAGTGGAAGCACGACAAAGCTCCTCAATGTCCTCCTCGGCCAACTCATCCATCTCCTCATCCTCAGAAACAGGAGGAGGAAGCTGAACACCCATCAGACTAGCCATACGGCAAACTACCTCCTCGGTACGAGCCAAACGAGACTCGTGGCGATGAAGTAACCGAACGACATCATCAAGGGTGGCAGAAGGAGCAGCTGAGGCAGAGGCAGGGGTAGACGCTGAAGGTGTCGTCCTCTGAACGTGACAGAGCGCCGCAAGAGATTTCTTGACGGCCGTCGCGTTCAGGGGAGGACCAAGTGGACGCTCATCGTCACGAGGCAAGGGGACACGGAAGTGACGGAACACAAGGGTCAACAAGCACGGGAAGGGGATATGAGCCGATTTAGAGGACTTGCGAATACACTCGAAAGAATCAATATTATCGAGTATAATGCGAGCCCAATTAATCGAGCTCCCCATGAAAATAGCATAAATAAGCTTCAGAAAAGGCTGGGACGGTAGAGATGAGGAGCCGTACTTGGGAAGCAAGCACGACTTCAGAATCAGATTGAGGACCCATGCATTTGGCTTGAAAGATTTTGAAGGCACGCCAATCATGGCGGGAGGGATCGGATGGAAAATCTCCGAAAGGACGGTCTGATCAAGGGAAGAAATATCGTCAACAGAGATATCAGAGGGGAGGAGGCCAGACGAAGAGATAACCAAAATCTCTCCTAAGATTTCTGCTGTGAGGACTATAGGAGTCCCCAAAACAGTCGTCTCAACAGAGTGGGTCTCATCGTACTGACCCCGGGTCCTATTGGCGTAGAATAGCTTGACTAATCGAGGGTAGAGGTGAGGATTCGCCTTCGGGTCGTATCGAAGGTAATCGAGTAGACCGGAGGACGAAAGAAGATCGGCGAGGGCCTAGGAAGTCGCTAAACTGGACGAAATGCTCCAGAAGCAGCGGGCAATGCTCGATACGGTTGTAAGCCGCGAGACACAAAGGGTCGTCGCGACACAACGATATATCGACACCGCCCACCGGCATCGGACCCTTTCCTTTAGGCTTTCGGGTAGACGTACGAGGTCGGGAGCTAGACTCAGGATGGGTAGGAGGAGTGGGTTCCCTATGAGTCTCTGTCTCGGGAGAGTACTCGGTGTCGGAATCCGAAGCACCGGGAGGAGTGGGAGCACGGAAAATAACTTGCTTGGGCTTGGTCTGAGGTTTGGCTCGGGGTTTCGCAGTCGCCGTCCTCTTACGCTTAAGAGGAGGCGAAGACGAAGAGGGATGGGTGGATTTGGCACGGCGTTTCGAAGGGGTTCTCGAAGGTTGAACGGGTTCCATAGGGTTAGGTTCTACGTTCATCGGCGAGGGGCTAGAGGGAGTGATCGGGATTCGTGTTCTTGCCATAATCGACACAAGACACGACACAAGGAAGATCAAATCTAAGAACCCTAGCCGAAAATGAAAGAACCCCTAGAAACCCTAGAAACCGAACTAACCCTAACCCTAGGAATAGGAAACTAACCCTAGAAGGGAGAGGGAGTGATGAGAGGTTACCCTAGGAGGAAGACGACGGCCGGCGACGGCGGGGTTGGTCGGAAAGAGGTCGGAAGTCAAAGATTCAGCGAGGGGTCGGGGGTTTTGCTGAGGGAGAGATGCGGTTTCGATCGATTAGAATGAGAAAGGACCGACTAAAACAAGATTAAGTCGGTCAGGAGCTCAAAAGACCAAACAGTCCCTGGCACAACTAGTCGGTCACAGTTCAAGCACTGACCGACTAGATCACGATCTAGTCGGTCGGTCAATGAGCTTGAACCGACTAGTTGCAAACAGAGAACAGTCGAAGATTTCCTGAACAAGAATTAGTCGGTCTGTGTTCATTTACTGACCGACTAGATCTCAATCTAGTCGGTCGGTCACTGAACATGAACCGACTAAAGAGCTAAGCAGGAGAGGAAACTCAAAAAGCTTGAGTTGGTCGGTCTAAGTTCTTCTACTAACCGACTAGATACGAATCTAGTC
Source organism: Scilla litardierei (assembly GCA_030789695.1). Taxonomy (NCBI): domain Eukaryota; kingdom Viridiplantae; phylum Streptophyta; class Magnoliopsida; order Asparagales; family Asparagaceae; genus Scilla; species Scilla litardierei. The sequence continues at coordinate 18,540,203 of CM061136.1, forward strand.
AGTTGCTGGTTGAACTGAAACCGACTAAATGAGTCCAAAAGTTGATAATCAAGTGCTCTCCTCAATACACTTGGACGATACATCGCAATTCTCTTAATAATCATCTAAACTACCCCATTAAACATCGAAATCTCAAATACTACATTCAAATCATGAATTCGAGCAAAAATTCAAAATATCACATAAAATCCCGAAAAATCCAATAAGTCTAGCATGAACGAAATATTTCGAAATATAATAGCATGCAAGATTATTGAATGAAACATGAATCCTATATCTCGGATTCACCCATAATCCCCAATTCTCGACGCAACCGCACAAAGGAGTCCTCCTTTAGGGGTTTCGTGAAAATATCGACGATTTGCTTTTGGGTTTCAACGTACACTAAAATGATGTCCTTTTTAGCAACATGATCATCTAAAAAGTGGTGTCGGACATCTATGTGTTTCGAACGGGAATGGTGTACCGGGTTCTTGGAAAGACATATTGCACTTTGGTTGTCAACCATGATAGGACAAGTATCACAATTTATACCAAAGTCTTTAAGTGTGTGTCTCATCCAAAGAACTTGAGCACACACGGCACCGGCGGCAATGTATTCTGCCTCGGTGGTTGAAAGTGATACGGAATTTTGCTTCTTAGAAAACCAAGAGACAAGGAAATTTCCAATAAAATGGCAAGTGCCACTAGTACTTTTCCTGTCGGATTTGCATCCCGCATAATCGGCATCACTATATGAGATTAACTCATAGGTGCTAGATTTCGGATAAAGTAGTCCAAAATCTAAAGTGTAACTTAGATAACGGAAAATACGTTTTACCGCTACTAAGTGAGACTCCTTAGGTTGAGACTGATAACGAGCACATACGCATACGGCAAACATAATATCGGGCCTACTTGCGGTAAGATAAAGTAAACTACCTATCATACCTCGATATAGACAAATGTCTACATCCTTACCGCCCGTATCCTTATCAAGATGCATAGTCGTGCTCATTGGAGTCTTTTTCCCGGAGGCACTCTCCATTCCAAATCGCTTTAGCAACTCCACCGTATACTTCGTTTGGTGGATGAAGATTGCATCGTCCATTTGGTGAATTTGGAGACCTAAGAAAAATTTGAGCTCGCCCATGTGGCTCATCTCAAATTGTTCCTTCATAACATTAGAAAACTCTTCGCAAAGAGCAAAGTTAGTAGCACCGAAAATGATATCATCAACATATATTTGAACTAGAATTATATCATTATTCGAATGCTTAACAAAAAGTGTAGAATCGGCTTCTCCCATTTTAAAATTCAAATCCAAAAGAAAGTTCTTTAGGCGATCATACCAAGCTCGGGGAGCTTGTCTCAAACCGTAAAGCGCTTTCTTTAGTTTAAAAACATGATTTGGAAATTTTTCATTAATAAAACCCGGAGGTTGAGAAACGTAAACTTCCTCAACAACGTCTCCATTTAAAAATGCACTTTTAACATCCATTTGAAATAATTTAAAATCCTTATGGCATGCAAAAGACAATAATAATCTAATTGATTCTAATCTAGCTACCGGAGCGAAGGATTCTTCGAAATCAATACCTTCCTCTTGACGGTAGCCTTGAGCAACTAACCGAGCTTTGTTCCGGACGACGACTTGGTTTTCGTCGGTTTTGTTCTTGAAGATCCACTTTGTCCCTATGACGGTGTGGTTCTTCGATGGCAATGGAACAAGCTCCCAAACTTCATTCCTCTCGAATTGAATGAGTTCCTCCTCCATGGCTAAGATCCAAGCGCTATCTTCGCATGCTTCATTAACATTCTTTGGCTCTATCGAGGAGGCAAAGGCACAATGAGCGAAGTAGTTCACTTGCGATCTCGTCTTGACACTATCATGGATATTGCCAATGACTTGCTCATGAGGATGGTCACGAACGGTATGAAGCCGTTTGGGAATACCTTGGTCACTAGGAACATTCTCAACAACTTCATTAGAGGGGTTAGTCTCAATAGAATCAATAGAATCATTAGACTTAGAATTATCAAACGAATCACATAAAACATCCATAGAATCATTATCATTTGAAATTCTAGTTGGAACAAATCCTTCATTAAATGAGACATGAAGCGATTCCTCGATCGTTGAGGTTTGTTTGTTGAATATCCGTTAGGCTTTGCTACGCGAAGAATATCCAACAAAAATCCCCTCATCGGATCTTGGATCGAATTTGTCCAAACTACCATACGTGTTTTTAATAAAACATTTCGAACCAAAAACACGAAAATGTTTAACTTGAGGCAACCTACCAAACAACAATTCATAACAATTTTGTTTAGTGCCGGGCCTCAAAAGTATTCTATTAAACACATAGCAAGAGGTGTGTACCGCTTCCGCCCAAAATTGATGGCCAAGTTGGCTATCATCAAGCATAGTGCGAGCACACTCCACTAGCGTCCTATTCTTTCTCTCAACAACACCATTTTGAGGAGGTGCGCGAGGGAAAGAGAAGGTGTGTGTAATACCAACTTCATCACAAAATGTCTCAAAAGACTCATTCTCAAATTCACCTCCATGATCACTACAGATAGTGACAATGGTAGTTCCTAAGAGATTATGTACTTTCTTAACAAAAATTGTGAAGTTTTCAAAAGCTTCATTTTATTACATAATGAAAACACCCATGTAAATCTCGAATAATCATCTACGATGACAAGTCCATATCTTGCATTTCCTAAGGAAGCAACTCTAGTTGGCCCAAATAAGTCTAGATGTAATAGCTCTAGTGGCCGTTTAGTAGAAATGCTTTTCTTAGGTTTAAATGAAGATTTAGGAAGCTTGCCACGTTGACAACAATCACAAAAACTTTTCTTTTCAAAAACGAGCTTCGGAAAACCTTTAATGGAATTTAATTTTGAAAGCTTATAGAGTGTTCCAAAGTTCACATGTCCAAAGCGTCGATGCCATAAGTGTTGTTCACTTGTGTTGGCAACGAGACATTGTTCATAGGACTTAGGAAGATCCAAAATATAAATATCTTTATGACGAGTGCCGGAAAATAATAAATTATTATTATCACTCAAAATATTACACAATCCTTTCGCAAAGCTAACTTTGTAACCTTTGTCACAAAGTTGGCTTATTGAAATAAGATTATGATTTAAACCATTAAATAGATAAACATCACTAATTAAGGGTTTAGATGGGTTACCCACTTTACCAACACCGACGATAGTTCCGCTCTCGTTGCCTCCAAAGACTACCCGGTTCCCATTAGCAATGGGCACCACTCCGGAAAGCAATTGAGCATCGCCCGTCATGTGTTTTGAACACCCGCTATCGAGTATCCAATTCCCCTTGGAGCTAAATTTAAATTTGTTGCTCCTTTTCTTTTTCTTTTCCTTGAGTACCTAAAGATAGAGAATTTCATATCATGGTACCCAAGGTCATTGGGTCCAAAAGATTAGACCTTTGGAAGCCAAGTCCAATTGGACTTAGACCTCCCCACATAATTTCTACTATGCACAACATCCGAAAAATAAGCATTCATATACACTTGTTTTTCATCCATGCTTGTGTCCTTTGGGCTCCAAATAGTGAAAATCTTGGGAGCCCTCATCCTATTGGGTGCATGCATGCGACGTTGATTTCTACGTGATGCATGTTGTGGATAGGCATAAGGAACATGATGGAATGGTGCATGTGGATAATTATTCATATGATGTTGTGGGTGAACATATGCATGAGAGGGAACACGCGCGTGAGGGTGTCTCACATGGTGTGCACGTGCCCGTGAATGTGTTGCATAAAAATCATCATATGTGTGAGCCAGTGGAGTAGGACGTGTGTTCCTACGTGGCATAGTATTGGTGTACATATAAGCATGCACCTTCTTTGGAGGTCCACCCAAAGTGGGTTTCTTTCCGAAAGAGGGTGTGGATGAGGTGGAAGCACCATTGGTAGAAGAACTACCAATAGAGTGTTTGCTACCACTCGTAGAGTCACCGGAAGTTGGCCTAACAAAAGTAGTGGCAGATTTGGATGAACATCCCATCGTATACCCCAAACCAATGTGGTGATTGGCCGGAAGTAAGTCACTTAGGATTTTATCCAAATGGTCCTTACCCTTATTGAATTTATTAATTCGGCCTAATGTGTTCTCATATTTCTTGGTGAGAGAACGCATAGAAGTATCCAAATTGGATACTTGCGATGTGAGCACATAAACACGAGATTTAAGATTCTCATTCTCAATACTCAAAGTCGAGTTTTGAGAAGTCAAATCCGCTATCCTATGTTCTTCCGGATCATCAATGCTAACATGTTCAAGTCTAGATTTGAGATTAACAATCTCATTTCTTAACTCTTCAACAACGGTGTCGTTGTTGGTGATGATAGTCTTAGGCGAGGTTTGAATGCTAGCTAGGTCATCTTTTACTTTAGTATACCTATTTACTAATTTAGTATACTTAGACCATAATTGAGAATTAGCATTCCTAAGGTCATCCATAGTTACCTCATCACCTTCGTCGTCACTATCATCGGAAGAGGAGGATCCTTGATCATGCTCCTCTCTTGCCATGAAGCACATGTGCGCTTGCTCCACTTGCTCATCGTCCGACTCTCCGCTTGAGGAATCCTCAGAGTCGGTGAATGTTGCTCTGACAAGTCCCTTTTTGTTCCCTTTCTTGTACTTCTTGGACTTGTCGTACTTTGGCGCCTTCCACTTCTCCTTTTGCTTGTTGAGAGGACACTCCACTTTCATGTGTCCTGGCTTATTGCACTTGAAACACAAATGAGAGGAAGAGGCGTTAGAAGAACCAAATTTAGCGTTGTTCTTATAGTTACCTTTTCGGAAGAAACGGTTGAACTTCTTGGCCATGAGTGCCATGGACTCCAAGTCCAACTCGTTTTCCGAGTCTTCATCATCGGTTGATGTGGATGTGGATGGAGCGGCCTTGAAAGCAATAGCCTTCTTCTTTGGCTCGTCTTGCTTTAGGTAGGACTTCATCTTTTCCTGCAATTTTAGCTTGCTATCCTTGCGTACCTCGTATGATATTAAAGTATCCATTAGTTGAACTACGGTGTACTTATTCATATCATTACCTTCCTCAATGGCGAAGGTACGCTTTTCCCAAGAAGAAGGAAGTCCTTCGATAAGCTTCGAACACTTCTCCTTTTAGGTGTAGGTTTTGCCGAGAGCCTCCAACTCGTTTATGATATCGACGAAGCGAGCGTAATACTCCTTCATCTTCTCGCCCTGTTGCATATGAAACATTTCGTAATCTTTGTTAACAACAACGAGTTTAGAGTCTCTTACCCTACTCGTCCCTTCATGTAGTATGAGGAAGGAGTTCCAAATTTGATATGCACTCTTACATGTGCATATCTTATTGAAGTCCTCGGGCTCCAATGCGCATTGCAAGGCGTTCATTGCCTTGGCATTGCTTACCTCCGCGGCGACCTCCGCGGTTGTCCATTTCTCAAAGTCTTCTTCGGCGGGCTCGACGTATTCCTTCATCGTGGTCCTCCATAGAGATGCACTCCGGAGGAAAGTTTCCATCCGGCATTTCCAGTACCCGTAGTTGGTACCGTTGAAGAATGGAGGCCTCGTTGAGGAATGTCCTTCCATCACCGAAGATGCTCCTTCACGGTTCCTGAAGGTGCCATAGTCGGAAGGTGGACGCACGGTCTTGTTGTCGTTGGCAGACATAGCTCAGTATCTGGCTTTGATACCAAATGTAATGCCCTACAAGCTACTGCACAAGTACTAGAGGGGGGGTGAATAGTACTTTAAAAATAACGAGGAGTATAATTCCTAATTATAGTGCAAACAACTACCAAATCAATTTGCGGAAGCTTAAATTGAAGACAACAACAAAATTAACAATGCTAACAATAGAATGTTACTGGGTTCGGATCCACCCAAGTCTCTCCGACTTGTTCCCGGTGATCCTACATCCCAACCACCCGGATCCCCTCCGGATACTTGAGTTAGAAACCCTAACTCAAGATTTCCACTATGAAATACTTGTGAAAAACCTCCACAAGTCAAATCATACAAAATGTAATTTGTGACTCTCACAACCTGGGATCACAACCACACTCTCACAACCGAGAGTGAAACTTACAATTCAAATATGAAATGAAATAAGAAAACTTCTTACCGACAAAATACCTATGCCTTGAGTATTGCTTACGAATTAGGGCAAGGATGATTTTGAGGAAGAAGAAGTGGCACCAAACCCTAGCTCCAAGATGTAGATCAGCGATGGAGAGCTTTGGGGATGTTGGTGACCTAGAATCAGGCACTTGGCTTGGAAGGCTTCACACTCAATGAATCTCTCTTTGGAAGTAAGAGTTAGGAGAGATTATTGAATGGAATGATTGAGCTTTGAATGAGCTTGGAATGATTTCTCTTGATCTCTAAACTTGCAATAATATCAGCCTTGAGTGCAATGAATGCAGCTCAACAAGTATTTATAGGATAGAGGAGAGAGAGAAAGAAATTCGAGTCATTAAATGCTCCAACGGCTCTTTTCTGAACCCAACTAGTCGGTCAAAGAACAACCACCGACCGACTAGTTCATCAACTAGTCGGTCGGTCAATTAACACATACCGACTAATGAGTGAACAGAGAAAAGATCAAAGCACAGACAAGGAACTAGTCGGTCCAAGAAGAGTAGCTGACCGACTAGTTTCACAACTAGTCGGTCGGTTACTCAACTGAGACCGACTAACAGATAAAACTGAAGTCTGAGCACAAATAGACTTAGTCGGTTCAAGAACAAATGTTGACCGACTAATTCACCAACTAGTCGGTCGCCAAATGAGCTTAGACCGACTAACGATAAACAGTAAGTTAGGTGAAAAATTGGCATGTACAGTAAAAGTAAACTAGTCGGTCCAAGAAGGAAAGTTGACCGACTAGTTCATCAACTAGTCAGTCGATCAATGAACACAGACCGACTAATGATGTCACGCCCCGCTTCCCATTATACTTGGGGCGAGGACGCGAGCGGGCCCGCTTAGATTGGAGCGGTGAAGCTCGAACCCAATAAGCGTCTGTGAAAACACCTTTCGCAGGAACTTGCATGCAACTCAGAACAACAGAACTATTAAAGCCAACATCCAGATAAAGTACACAATAATAGAAAGGGCCCCAAGCATGGCCTACAACGATAGCGATACAGATAAAGTGGGTACACACCCTACAAACAACAGCGGTGAAAGTAAATAGCTGCAGCGGTGATAATCAGGGCTACTCCACGGTAGGGTGGACTTCAGGATCAGCAGAATCCTGGTCTATTGGATCACTCTGATCCAGCAACTCGTCCTCCAGATAACCTGTCTCGTAACCTGACATACATTCAAACAACATGAATGTATGTCAGCAAGGGTCTGCAAGTAGATGTCAGACGACCCAAGGCAAGATATATATATATAACAAGTTATATATATACAGCAGTTTCACAGCAGTTAAAAGAATTTACACTAGCATGTATTTCAATGAACTGAAGCAGTTAAAACATTTATGAAGCAGTTAAAGCAGTAAGTTTCATTAGCATGGTATTTCAGTAGTAAAAATTAACATGGCAGTTGAGCAATATAACATTATTCTGTAATTAACTTTCTTTTTCAATTATTTAACTGTGCGTGCAAGTCCGTGAATAAGATTCCCGCCGTTAGACGAATAGTAAATAAATACACCTTCAAGTGCCCCCGAAGGCGACTCGTTTACTACCGGCTAGTGCCCGGGAACCAACCCCACCCAAGTGTATTTTCCTGAATCACGTGCCAGGATGCTAATCCGTCATATACTGAAACACGAGTCCAGACTAGTCGCATGTGACGTAATCACATGTGACCGACGAGATTAACTAATAGCCAACGGCAGTAACATCTGGTAGCCAACGGCAACTGGTAGCCAACGGCATGTAACATCGGGAGCCAACGGCATTTAACTACGGGAGCCAACGGCATTTAACTACGGGAGCCAACGGCATTTAACTACGGGAGCCAACGGCATTTAACTACGGGAGCCAACGGCATTTAACTACGGGAGCCAACGGCATTTAACATTATATAATTATCAACAGTTCTAAAATTAACCATACATGTCCAGAAACATTATCATTCACAAAGTGTGTTCATTTTGATTATTAAGGGGTCCATACACATGCACACGAGTTTAAGTCTAGCAATTCTATAAAAAAAAGTGTGTTTGTGTCAGCAATTAAGTGTACAACATCAGATAGCACAAAAACATAAAATAACTGCACGCTTGCCTGACTGGGACAGTTTAGGTTGGCCGAGTAATGACGGAACAGGATGCGACGTATCTGCGTCATTAAATTTTGATATTAACTTGCAGCAAACAATTTGTTAACCAAAAATATTACAACTCTTTTAATCAACTAGGGTATTTATACTTGCGTATATTAACAATTAATGTGTAAATATTAACTTGATTAGAAATTTTATACTAATAGATTATTAAACTTATCATTATCATTTTTAACTAACTTGTTCTAATTACATGTCTTAATTGTCTTAATCATGGTGTTTAATATTCTCACCTAATTTTGACTAGAGGGGGTAAAAGTAAAATGGTTAACATTTAACATTATTTACGGTCAACAACATGCCGAAATGACTAATAACACTTAAATAACACTAATTACAACTAACTGATATTAACTAGGCTAATCACATGGTTCATCACCATATTAATAGTTCACCTACCAAGTTTGACCATGGGTGAAAAGTAACATGATGAAAAGTAACATGGTAAAAAAATTATAACACTTACTAACTTTATTTAATAACTTTTCCTCTCTCTTCTATTTAACTCCCAAGGCTGACTTCTGTTGCTCTTTTATTAACATCATCTTTCTCTTCTATCTCTTTCTCAGTTCTGTGTTCTTTCTTTCTTTTTTTTTAAAAACTCCATTCGATGGCAGCCAAAAACCCACACACACGAGAGGGTAGGAGGGTGACTCACGCACGGGGAGGAGGTGGCAAGGCCGACGGTCCGGCGAGCTTCCAGGCGGCGGCGGCGTGCTGGCTGGCGGCGGCGGCGGGTGCTGGCCGGCGGCGGCGGCGGGTTCAGCTGGATGCGCGCGCAAAATGAGGGGAAGGGGGCCGGCCTAGAGGAGAGGGAAGGAGGAGGATTGGGGTTTGTTTCTTTGTATTCTTGTTTTGGATTTGGTTCTTTGTATTCTCAGATCTGGAGTTGTTTAAAAATCAGATCTAGGGTTTTGATTTTGAATCTGGAATTTTGGGTTTTGATACAAAGGATAGATAGGATTTAGAATCTGAAGTTGGGTTTGGAGTTTCTCCTTGTATTTGATGTTGTTTGTTTGAATCAGGAAATGAGTTTGTATGATGGAAATTTTGGGTTGGGAAGATGATGAATTTGTGGGCTAATTTGGTTTGGAAATTTGTTCTTGGCTTTGAGAAATCAGATGGAATTTTGGATTTATGGAAACAGATTTTTGAAATATGTTTATAGGCTTCTTGCAGGAGATGAATACAGTGGATTGATACGGTTGATGATTTGCAGGGTTCGTCTGCTTGAAGATTTGCCGATGGAATACAGCCTTAAGAAGGAGTTTAGCAGGAGACAAATTTAATGAGTTTGGTTGAGATTAAGACTGAAGTTAATGATGTTTGTTGACTGAAATGAGGGAATGCATCTGCCTAGCCTAACGTATACGACTTCTCCTCTCCAAATCTAAACGTGTTTGTTGAAAGAAGGGATATTAATTAATTAATTAATTAAGTTTTAAACGTGATTAGTAAAACAATAAAAGTAATTAGTAAATAATTAAATTAAAGTTTGTTTTAAAACACGATGGTTAATTAACGATAATACGGTAAATACGGAAATTCAGAGTCGCATACGCGTAACAAGAAACGCACGGACGAAAAGTCAACCAGACGACTGAGGGAAAAAAAATACCGGTACACACGAACTAAAGCACGGCTAAAAATACCGGCCGTTACATTCTACCCACCTTAAGAAAATTCCGTCCTCGGAATTCTATCAACTAAGAAGCAGGAAACAAATATGGATAACGCTCGCGCATCTCATCTTCCCGCTCCCAGGTAGATTCTCCTGGCGAGTCGCGACGCCACATCACTCTTACTAGATCAACAGTCTTGGTCCTGAAGACTTTCTGACGTCGATCTAAGATTTCCACTGGTTGTTGTTCGTACGTCAGATCTGGTCGAACTGTGATCTCTGAGTAGTCCACAGCGTGTGAGGGGTCGCTGATATAACGGCGCAGCTGGGACACATGAAAGACATCATGTACTCCCACTAAAGACGATGGTAGTGCTAAGCGATAAGCTACCTCTCCAACTCGCTCTAGCACATCGAAAGGTCCAATATATCTCGGACTAAGCTTGCCTCGCTTCCCAAATCGAATCACTCCTCGATTCGGGGATATCTTAAGAAACACATGATCCCCAGGCTGAAACTCCAGTGGACGCCGTTTAGCATCTGCCCAATGCTTGTAACGGTCCTGAGCAATTCGAAGCTTGTCTCTGATATCACGCACAACATCCACAGCCTCAACTATCATCTCTGGTCCCAACAATTCTTTATCACCAACGTCATCCCAACTCAGCGGGGATCGACATTTCCTTCCATAAAGAGCAGCAAATGGCGCCATGCCAATGCTCGCCTGGTAGCTGTTGTTGTAGGAGAATTCCACCAGATGCAGATGATCCTCCCACGAACCCTTGAGATCCAACATGCAAGATCTCAACATGTCCTCCAATATCTGGATAGTGCGCTCCGACTGTCCATCAGTTTGCGGGTGATACGCAGTACTGAATTTCAGACTGGTACCCAGATTAGTCTGCAAACTCTTCCAGAATTGAGATGTGAATCTCGTGTCTCGGTCTGAGACGATACTCACAGGAACTCCATGTAATCGCACAATCTCCTGCATGATTTTCGTTCACATCACGACGTATACTAGAAAGAAGCGATAAAGGTATAAGAAAGATATTTTACCTCCATATACTTCTTCGCAAGTATCTCCGTAGCTTGTCCTACTCGGAAAGGTATGAAATGCGCAGACTTGGTTAATCGGTCAACGATAACCCAAATCGCGTCATTTTGCTTGGTGCTCCGAGGTAGTCCAGTTACGAAGTCCATGGTGATGTGCTGCCACTTCCACTCCGGAATCGGCAGAGGTTGAAGTAATCCGGCAACGCGATGGTGTTCAGCCTTCACCTGCTGACATACAAGACATTTGGCGACGCTACGAGCTACGCTCCTCTTCATACCGTGCCACCAAAAATTCAGACGGAGATCCTTGTACATCTTGGTACCGCCAGGATGAATGGAATAGGGTGAGCTATGAGCTTCATTCATCAGCTCATCTCTGATATCTCCAGAAGGTACGCAGATCCTACTGCCGTATCTCAATGAACCATCCTTATGAATGATAAAATCCGTCCGAAGTCCAGCTTCAACTTGTACTCGAATCTTCTGCAGTTTAGCATCTCCAGACTGTGCAGCTTTGATCCGATCCACTATCGTCGACTGAATCTGCATATTCATCAACGATGATGTGACTCCAGGTAACACAACCTCTGTGCTCATTCCACACAGATCCTGTTGTAACCTCCACTGAACTGTGAGAGTCATGACCGTTGGGAGTCTGCTCAAAGCGTCAGGTACAACATTAACCTTTCCTGGGTGATACTGAAGGTCGATGTCGTAATCAGCCATCAGTTCTAACCACCTGCGCTGTCTCATATTTAACTCCTTCTGGGTAAAAATATATTTCAAACTTTTGTGATCAGTGAAAATCTTCACTTTCTCACTCAATAAGAAATGTCTCCAAATCTTCAAAGCGAAGATAACAGCGGCTAATTCCAAGTCGTGAGTCGGGTAATTCTTCTCGTGAATCTTCAATTGCCGAGAAGCATACGCGACTACATGACCGTGCTGATGTAGAACACATCCAAGACCTTTGCCCGAGGCATCACAAAAGATCTCGAATCCTCCAGTCCTATCTGGTATAGCCAGAACTGGTGCAGATGTCAATTTTTCCTTCAAAGTCCCAAATGCCTGCTCGCAAGCGTCTGACCAAACATACTTGACGTCCTTCCTTGTCAGTCGAGTCATGGGCTCTGCTATCCTCGAGAAATCCTGAATGAATCGACGGTAGTATCCCGCCAATCCTAGGAAACTCCGGATGTCTGATGCTGACCGAGGAGTTGGCCAATTCTTGACTGATGTAACCTTCTCTGGGTCAACTGAGATACCGTCGCCTGATACCACATGTCCAAGAAATGCAATCCGGTCTAACCAGAACTCGCACTTGCTGTACTTGGCATACAACTGATGACGGCGAAGCGTCTCCAAAACCATCCGTAGATGCTCGGCATGCTCTTCCTCGCTCTTCGAATAGACCAATATGTCATCAATGAATATCACTACGAATTTATCCAGAAATTCATAGAATATGAGATTCATGAGATTCATGAAAACTGCAGGAGCGTTGGTCACACCGAATGGCATGACAACGAACTCGTAGTGTCCGTATTTGGTCCGAAAAGCTGTCTTGTAGACATCCTCATTCTTGACCTTCAACTGATGATATCCACTCCTGAGGTCCAACTTCGAGAAAACTCGTGATCCACCGAGTTGATCGAAGATGTCATCTATGCGAGGTAACGGGTACTTATTCTTCACAGTGACATTGTTCAGCTCCTGATAATCCACGCACATTCTTCTCGATCCGTCCTTCTTCTTGACCAGTAGTACAGGTGCACCCCAGGGAGATACACTGGGATGAATGAATCCTTTCTGCAACAGATCGTCCAACTGCTTCCGTAGCTCTTCGAGTTCTGCTGGAGCCATACGATAAGGTGCCTTCGAGATTGGTTGAGTATTTGGCATTAGATCAATACTGAACTCCAAAGATCGATCAGGCGGCAATCCAGAAATATCTTCTGGAAATACATCTTCGAAGTCTCGAACCACTGCAGGCTTCTCCGGTTCGATTTGCGTAGATGCGAGGATCGCTTCGTTCGGCTGAGCCCGAAATCTGATAGGCTCGAGCGAACGACTACCGCTGATAAATTCGAACACAGGATGGTCGGGAATTTCGAATACTACTTTCTTCTTGTGACAGTCGATAGTAGCATAGAAAGTCCCTAACCAGTCCATGCCGAGAATAGCATCAAAGTTGGGTGTATCTAGGACCATGAAGTCTGCATAAAGTTCATGTCCGCAAATCACTAAGGGACATGATTTGCATCCCAAGGTAACACTCACTACGCCACCTCCGGTTGTGATATTCCATCTCTTGGGAAGTGGGTAGGCAGGGATCAAGTGTTTAACTACAAACTTCTGGGATATAACACACATGGAAGCTCCAGAATCAAATAAAGTAAGAGCCGGGTGAGAGGCCACTAAGATAATACCTAAGACGAAAATAATATAATTTAGCAAAGGAAACCTAACTAGCAAGCATTAATATATGGTAAAAGATAAATACTAGGTATAAATATTACCTGTGATCACATCATCCTCAGCCTCAGCTTCTGCAGCTGTCATCGTGAACGCCTGGCGCTTCGGCTGATGGACCTGCTGATAAGCTCGATCCTGAGGGATCAGAGGTGGTCCACGCTGAGCAGGTCTGGGTGCTCCTCGCTGAACAGGTGCAGGCACTGCACGCTGAACAGGTACAGGTACTCCAGTGGGTGGTCGACGGTCCTTGCCGTGAGGGCAGTCTCTCGCGGCATGTGCGGGTGATCCGCATACCAGACACTGGTTCAGCATCCTCCTGCAATCTTTCTTCTGGTGTCCAGTCCTGCCGCAGAAGTAGCAAATCACATGCGATCGATCGACAGAAGTGGATGGCCTCTTGAACGGTGTAGTCTGCGGAGGTCGAAAGTTTCCTCTAGGCACCATCCTAGGCGGCTCCATGGGACGCTTGCCTCCTCCAGTTGAAGGTCCCTCGGGGAGTTTCTCTACAAGCTCATGTTCACGTGCACAATCCAGAACATCCTGAAGTGTCGTCGGTCTCGCCGAGGTCATCGAGGCTTGGACCTTGCGATTCAGGCCCTTGCGAAACTGAAAGGCACAATCTTCAGGGTCTTCTACCATATGAGGTGCAAAACGGCTAAGCATGGCAAACTCAGCCTCATACTCATCCACAGTCATATCTCCTTGGACCAAGTTAGCGAAACGTTGTTGAAGCTCTCTCTTGGCTGCCTTGGGAAAGTATTTAGCATCGAACCTTTCCCTAAACATACCCCAAGAGATCGGTCTGATCAGACGTTTCTCCTCCAGCTGCCACCAGCTCCTGGCATTGTCGGTCAGCTGTAGCTTTGCTACGTCAACCCATCCAGCCTGTGGGATACGTGCAGCACTCAGCTTATCTTCAGTCGCTTGAACCCATTCATCAGCTCCTAGAGGCCCTTCTTTTCCAGAGAAGCTCTTGGGCTGCAATTCATGGAACTGTCTGACTCCTGGTTCAGCTCGAGGGGGTGGCGGTGGTGCATTCTGAGCAGGTTGCTGTCCTTGCTGAATCAGCTGTTGCTGGACTTCCAGCATTCCCCTGATAACACCGAGGACTACATTGATATCAGCATTTCCGTTAGCTGTATTATCGGTCCCATTTCCATTTCTGGTGTGGTGTCCTCTTGCCATGCTGAGAAACGAACTTGGTTAAGTTTTGTACGAGATAAATCTAGATGTTTTGGCCATTGATAGTATTTCCATTGTACTGAAGTTTCGCTAATGCAAGACCTGCATGGGCCACCACAAAAACCTGTCACGCCCCGCTTCCCATTATACTTGGGGCGAGGACGCGAGCGGGCCCGCTTAGATTGGAGCGGTGAAGCTCGAACCCAATAAGCGTCTGTGAAAACACCTTTCGCAGGAACTTGCATGCAACTCAGAACAACAGAACTATTAAAGCCAACATCCAGATAAAGTACACAATAATAGAAAGGGCCCCAAGCATGGCCTACAACGATAGCGATACAGATAAAGTGGGTACACACCCTACAAACAACAGCGGTGAAAGTAAATAGCTGCAGCGGTGATAATCAGGACTACTCCACGGTAGGGTGGACTTCAGGATCAGCAGAATCCTGGTCTATTGGATCACTCTGATCCAGCAACTCGTCCTCCAGATAACCTGTCTCGTAACCTGACATACATTCAAACAACATGAATGTATGTCAGCAAGGGTCTGCAAGTAGATGTCAGACGACCCAAGGCAAGATATATATATATATATAACAAGTTATATATATACAGCAGTTTCACAGCAGTTAAAAGAATTTACACTAGCATGTATTTCAATGAACTGAAGCAGTTAAAACATTTATGAAGCAGTTAAAGCAGTAAGTTTCATTAGCATGGTATTTCAGTAGTAAAAATTAACATGGCAGTTGAGCAATATAACATTATTCTGTAATTAACTTTCTTTTTCAATTATTTAACTGTGCGTGCAAGTCCGTGAATAAGATTCCCGCCGTTAGACGAATAGTAAATAAATACACCTTCAAGTGCCCCCGAAGGCGACTCGTTTACTACCGGCTAGTGCCCGGGAACCAACCCCACCCAAGTGTATTTTCCTGAATCACGTGCCAGGATGCTAATCCGTCATATACTGAAACACGAGTCCAGACTAGTCGCATGTGACGTAATCACATGTGACCGACGAGATTAACTAATAGCCAACGACAGTAACATCTGGTAGCCAACGGCAACTGGTAGCCAACGGCATGTAACATCGGGAGCCAACGGCATTTAACTACGGGAGCCAACGGCATTTAACTACGGGAGCCAACGGCATTTAACTACGGGAGCCAACGGCATTTAACTACGGGAGCCAACGGCATTTAACATTATATAATTATCAACAGTTCTAAAATTAACCATACATGTCCAGAAACATTATCATTCACAAAGTGTGTTCATTTTGATTATTAAGGGGTCCATACACATGCACACGAGTTTAAGTCTAGCAATTCTATTAAAAAAAGTGTGTTTGTGTCAGCAATTAAGTGTACAACATCAGATAGCACAAAAACATAAAATAACTGCACGCTTGCCTGACTGGGACAGTTTAGGTTGGCCGAGTAATGACGGAACAGGATGCGACGTATCTGCGTCATTAAATTTTGATATTAACTTGCAGCAAACAATTTGTTAACCAAAAATATTACAACTCTTTTAATCAACTAGGGTATTTATACTTGCGTATATTAACAATTAATGTGTAAATATTAACTTGATTAGAAATTTTATACTAATAGATTATTAAACTTATCATTATCATTTTTAACTAACTTGTTCTAATTACATGTCTTAATTGTCTTAATCATGGTGTTTAATATTCTCACCTAATTTTGACTAGAGGGGGTAAAAGTAAAATGGTTAACATTTAACATTATTTACGGTCAACAACATGCCGAAATGACTAATAACACTTAAATAACACTAATTACAACTAACTGATATTAACTAGGCTAATCACATGGTTCATCACCATATTAATAGTTCACCTACCAAGTTTGACCATGGGTGAAAAGTAACATGATGAAAAGTAACATGGTAAAAAAATTATAACACTTACTAACTTTATTTAATAACTTTTCCTCTCTCTCTTCTATTTAACTCCCAAGGCTGACTTCTGTTGCTCTTTTATTAACATCATCTTTCTCTTCTATCTCTTTCTCAGTTCTGTGTTCTTTCTTTCTTTTTTTTTTAAAAAACTCCATTCGATGGCAGCCAAAAACCCACACACACGAGAGGGTAGGAGGGTGACTCACGCACGGGGAGGAGGTGGCAAGGCCGGCGGTCCGGCGAGCTTCCAGGCAGCGGCGGCGGGTGCTGGCCGGCGGCGACGGCGGGTTCAGCTGGATGCACGCGCAAAATGAGGGGAAGGGGGCCGGCCTAGAGGAGAGGGAAGGAGGAGGATTGGGGTTTGTTTCTTTGTATTCTTGTTTTGGATTTGGTTCTTTGTATTCTCAGATCTGGAGTTGTTTAAAAATCAGATCTAGGGTTTTGATTTTGAATCTGGAATTTTGGGTTTTGATACAAAGGATAGATAGGATTTAGAATCTGAAGTTGGGTTTGGAGTTTCTCCTTGTATTTGATGTTGTTTGTTTGAATCAGGAAATGAGTTTGTATGATGGAACTTTTGGGTTGGGAAGATGATGAATTTGTGGGCTAATTTGGTTTGGAAATTTGTTCTTGGCTTTGAGAAATCAGATGGAATTTTGGATTTATGGAAACAGATTTTTGAAATATGTTTATAGGCTTCTTGCAGGAGATGAATACAGTGGATTGATACGGTTGATGATTTGCAGGGTTCGTCTGCTTGAAGATTTGCCGATGGAATACAGCCTTAAGAAGGAGTTTAGCAGGAGACAAATTTAATGAGTTTGGTTGAGATTAAGACTGAAGTTAATGATGTTTGTTGACTGAAATGAGGGAATGCATCTGCCTAGCCTAACGTATACGACTTCTCCTCTCCAAATCTAAACGTGTTTGTTGAAAGAAGGGATATTAATTAATTAATTAATTAAGTTTTAAACGTGATTAGTAAAACAATAAAAGTAATTAGTAAATAATTAAATTAAAGTTTGTTTTAAAACACGATGGTTAATTAACGATAATACGGTGAATACGGAAATTCAGAGTCGCATACGCGTAACAAGAAACGCACGGACGAAAAGTCAACCAGACGACTGAGGGAAAAAAAAATACCGGTACACACGAACTAAAGCACGGCTAAAAATACCGGCCGTTACAAATGATAAACAGTAGCTTAGGTTCAAAAGTGCATGTACAGGGAAAGCTCAACTAGTCGGTCACAGAAGCATCACTGACCGACTAGTTCACAAACTAGTCGGTCGGTGAGTCAACTTAGACCGACTAACTGTAAACAGTAAAGAGCTTGGAAAAGACTGACTGAAACTATTCGGTCCAAGAAGCTTTGCCGACCGACTAGATCACCATCTAGTCGGTCAGTTCTTCTTCTTGAACCAACTAACATGCACAAGAAGTCGCGAATCGAAGCGCGAGGCTTCGGGAAGGATTGTATGGACTTCTACTAAGATCCTAGAGCTAAGATATGAGCGTTATGAAGATTTAAACCGTAAGACCTACTCAAGGCTTAACATTCTACGAAAGAAGCTTAAAGACTATAAATAAAACTTGACGATACCGTCTTCAATAGCTTCAATCGAATCTTCATGACTTCTAAAATGGTCCATAAGCTTCAACGAAGCTTTAGGCATACGATCACGTGCTTTGAGAAGTCTTGAGACGTCGTAATTGATATTCATATGAATTTGGCGACGATCTTCATTACTGCGCTCACAAAGTGTTAGTACACGTTATATTTATATTTGTTCATCATCCAAAACCAAATCCGGGGAGTCCAATATCTAACATGTATGGGTGTGCACCATGCACGGGTAAGTATGTGCTTAGTTATAGGTATTGATGACTATGGTATATGTGGCGTGTCGTAAATACAGTTATAGGACCGTATGTGATGTGAATATATGGTGAACTATTTGCATGCATTTGAATGACTAAATACTGTGAAACTATAGTAGTGGTGAATGTATATTAGATATAGTGAAACCTGATTTAATAATGGTATAGTGTGCTCACATGTGCTGATGTGTGGTATGGAATGTACACTAGGAAGTATTAGAGGGAAGTATACCCATGTTGTTTGTGCCTAGGTAGCTATCTATACGTAGAGCAATGATTGTATTTGCTAAGTGTGAGTATCTGAAATATTGTTTGTGATTAGGTAAGTAGTAGTTATATAAGGGAGGTACGTATATGTATATGATTGAAATACATGTATGAAATTGACTGACCATAATAGGTAAAAGTGTATGACATACGTGAATATATATATATATATATATATATATATATATATATATATATATATATATATATATATATATATATATATATATATATATATATACATGTTGGTAGTGTTAATGTTTGACTACCTAGTGCATATATAAGCACTTGTAATGACTATACCTGGTTTGAATTATAATGACTTGATTGGGGTAGTTACTAGAGCGACTAGCTATATTAGAAAGTCCGAGGACGGACTTTATTCTAAGGTGGAGAGGATGTAACGACCACTTTTCGTTGTACGTTATATACATGTTGGTAGTGTTAATGTTTGACTACCTAGTGCATATATAAGCACTTGTAATGACTATACCTGGTTTGAATTATAATGACTTGATTGGGGTAGTTACTAGAGCGACTAGCTATATTAGAAAGTCCGAGGACGGACTTTATTCTAAGGTGGAGAGGATGTAACGACCACTTTTCGTTGTACGTTGTTTGTGCACGTGCTTTTGGCCGTGCACGTGTTTATTTTAGACTTAGTTTGTTTGTGAACACTTTGTTGTGATATGCCGTTGTGAACGTCTCTGGGAGTATTAAATAGTGGCACTATTTTGGAACGACATTTCTCGAGTCGTTTTCCCACGATTTGATCTTATTCGAAGAGACGTTGCGATTTTCACTTTTGACGGGAGACGTTTCTATTTTTAGTTTCATCGTCCGACGTCGAAATTGAGATCCGTCTTCTTAGTTAGCTTCCTTTCGTCATCGTGATCACCCCGATATTTATTTTATAATTTTGGTGTTCATTTGACCACTTTTATATTTTTAACAAGGTTTAAAATATTTTTAAAAGCTAATTTTTAAATTAATTTCGGCCAAAGAAAATTTATTTGAGTTTAAAACATTTTAAAGAATTTTTGAGCCAATTTCCAGCTCATTTGGGCCGCACCCTAGCCTTGGGTGAGTTGGAGATGGTGAGATTTGAATTTTAAATTATTTTAAACTCCTAATCCCATTAGGATTAGCCCTAGACCAAGTCAACCCCTCTACACTATATAAACAACCTTTAGGAAGACCTATTTTCGCAAGAAAATAACCCTAGCCGCTTCCAAAACCCAAATTTGACGTTACGACGAATCGTCGCAACGTTGCGACGAACCTTCCCCGCACCGACCGAGAGAACAGGCCCAAATCCCCCGCACCGACCGGCAGCTGCGCCCGCACCAAGCCCCCGCCCCGCCCTGCACACCCGTCAGCTCCGTTCTCCCGCTCCGACCGGGAGGATCTCTCGGTCAGACCGAGAGAATTCCCCGCTCCGCTCCACACCCCCACCGCTGCAAGCCCCCGCTCTGTCGATCCGCTCCGCACCGTGCCCGACCGAAGCTCTCGCCCGCATCGCCCGCTCTCCGCAACGTTGCAATGGTTGCAACGTTGCAACGCCCTGTCACCCGCACCGACCGGCCCGCTCTCCCGCACCGACCGATGGATTTCTCCGCACCCGCCACTGCGACCGACCCCAAGGGCTGCACAGCCCCGCCCCTAGTGCCCGACCGACGAAACCGCCCGCACCAAGCGTGTCTGACTGAGAGCAACTCGTCGCTACCCCGCACCCGTCGCACCTCTTGCCACCGTGGGCCCCCCAAGTTCTCCAGAGGTATTGTGGGTCCCCCATTGGCCCCTAGGACTACTGTGGGTCCCACCTAGGTGCTTTCTCTCTGACGATTTGCCGTGTACGACGTTGCGACACGTCGTAGCCTGTCGTCGCACGTGCTAGCTTTAGAATCTGGACTCGTCGCTCCGGTTGATGCTCTGAACTTTCCAGCGAGGAATCTATATTGGAATCAGGACTTGGAGCGCGTTCTCTTATTCCAACCCCTGGCGTCGCTACCCAACGCCAGTGTAGCTTTCGCGTCGTGTTGAGGTAACGCTTTGCACCCATAGGACCCCCAACCCAATTGCATGCTAATCAAGACTAAAATCAGTATTTTTAAAGTATTTTAAATGTTTTAAATTCACTAATCAAGATTAATAATATGGACTTTAGGCCGGTGGACTTGTGCACGTAGGATAATTATGATTTCGGACTCGTTAGACGGTGTGCTCAGACGTTGTACTTGCAGGCAAGTGAAACTTGCCAACTCTTGTGTAGGGCCATGTTTTTAGGCCATTTCCTTGTTTTTAGCGTAAAAGAGACTAGTCAGTGAAATGATAGCTGGCTAGACGCCTATTTGATCTAGTTTGACAACGAAACTAGATCCGTCACCTAAATTGATCTAGCTTGACAACGAAGCTAGATCCTACTCTTTAACTTGTTGATCATGCATACTAAACTGCCATGTTTACTTTCCTTACCTGTACGCTTTACTACTTGCCATGTCTTGTCATCCATACATTGAATGTCGCATTCGTAGCACACGCTACAATACTTGTACTTGTACTTCCTTGTCCGGTTAGGTGCACCCCTATGCCATACTTGTTAAAAACACTTCCTGGCTCGTGATCCAGAAGCAAGCCTCATGTGTTGGTCAAAAGCCAATGCCCGATACACGTGGAGGGGTAGGGATAAACGATCACTTGAGCTTAGGAGTTGGCCCGATCAGCCACTCTAGCCAAAAGGCGGAATCTCTGTGCACGAGGTGCTTACTTTACTTGTCTTGTACTAGTGAGTGTTACTTGTATAACTTGTCATCCATGCCATGTTTAAATGCCATGCTCGTACTTTACTTTACTTGTTGCACTCATACTTTAAACTGCCATGTCATTGCATTCATGCTAGAACTGCTAGGTTGCTTTACCTACTTTCAGTTTCCTTGCACAAGTCTCTTGTAGACTTGCTGACATGTGCACCTTGCTCTTTTGGGTGTCACATGTTAGACCCTGAGCCAGAAACTGTTGCTTAGTACGTGGTGTTTTGCTGACGCTGAGCCTGAGTCCATGTTGTTGAGTATTGGACTCCCCGTATTTGGTTTTGGATGATGAGCAAACATAAATAAATCGTGAACTAACAATTTGTGAGCGCAGTTATGGAGATCGTCGCCAAATTCACGAGAACACTCAAAGCGACATCTTAAGACTTCTCAAAGCTCGTATTCAATGCCTAAAGCTTCGTTGAAGCTTTTGGACCTTTTTGGAAGTCATGAAGATTTGATCGAAGCTTTCGAAGACCGTTCCTTAAGGTTTTATTCATAGTCTTTTTGCTTCGTTTTATAGAATGTTAAGCCTTGAGTAATTCTTACATGTCTATCTTCATATCGCTCATATCTTAGAGCTAGGATTATCTTAGAAGCCATTAGAAACTTTCCCGAAGCCTATCACTTCTTCCCTCGGCTTCTAGTGCATCTTAGTTGGTTCAAGTAGAGTCACCAACCGACTAGATGACGATCTAGTCGGTCGGCAACTCTTCATGAACCGACTAGATGTCCTAACTCATTTCAGCTCAGCCATGTCGATCAATTAGTCGGTCAAAGAAGGTTCACCGACCGACTAGATGACGATCTAGTCGGTTAGGAATCCTTCTCAGACCGACTAGTTGAGCTTGCCTCTGTACAGCCTGAGTTACTGTTTACAGTTAGTCGGTCCAAGAACATTCATCGACCGACTAGTGGTGAAACTAGTCGGTCAGCATTTGTTCTTAGACCGACTAGTGTAACTTGTATTCAGCTTCGTGCATTTCACTCTTAGTCGGTCAAAGAACACTCACCGACCGACTAGTTGGCAAACTAGTCGGTTGGCAAGTCTTCTTAGACCGACTAGTTCAGGTTGCCTGGAAATCACTCTTTTGGCTGTTGAGCTGTTAGTCGGTCCATGTTGAATCACCGACCGACTAGTTGATGAACTAGTCGGTCAGTGATCCTTCTTAGACCGACTAGTCTGCTTCAGATTTAGATCCGTTGGAGTTTTGAAAGCGACGTTTCTCTCTCTCTCTTCTCTTGATCCTTTAAATACCTGGAGGGGTTATTTCATAGGATCCAAGGCTGCTATTTCAGAGTTCTATTGATTCAAAGAGAAGCTTTCAACTCTCATCTTCAAGCTCTCCCATTCTCAAGAATCTCTCCCTCACTCTTATTCCTCAAGAGAGATTCATTGATTGTGAGCCTTCCAAGCCAAGGGCTTGATTCTAGGTCATCCATCTCATCCCTAGGCTTCCATTGCTGGTCATCTTCTTGAAGCTAGGGTTTGGTGACTCTTCCTCCATCAAAATCCTCTTTGCCCTAATTTGGTAAGAAATCTCAAGGCATAGGTATTTTGTTGGTAAGCATTTCATTTCAGTTATATTTGAATTGTATACTCTCGGTTGTGAGAGGTTTTGCGTGATCCCAGGTTGTGGGATTCACGGTCATCGATTGTAGGTCGTTTGCACTTGTGAGGTTTTCGCAAGTGGTCATATTGGAAATCTTGAGTTAGGGTTTCTAACTCAAGTATCCGGAAGGGATCCGGGTGGTTGGGACGTAGGATCACCGGAAACAAGTCGGGGAGACTTGGGTGGATCCGAACCCATTAAACCATTGTGTTTGCGTTTGCATTATTTCTTGATTGTAGTTATTCCGCATCGTTGTTTGTTAATTGCACGATAATTAGGAATAACACTCCTTATTATTTAAAAGTATTATTCACCCCCCCCCTCTAGTACATGTGCAGTGGCTTCCTAGGGCACTACACATGTCTGCCCAGGAGGAGTTTTGTGGACACCGGTGACCTTTCTTGGTGACCTTGCTGAGCTTTCTTTTGTTTTAGGTTTTGTTGTTAGTTGTCGGTGCGTGGCACCTTTACTTTGTACTTTGTACTTTTGTTGGCCATGTTTGGGCCTTTAGACTCTTTTTCTTTTCAGCCTGGTGGCTTTTTCTGTGATGTTGAAACTTATTTTATGGATATTCAGATATATCTCTTTTGTCTCATTTTATTATTATTATCTTTGTTTCGTTCGCGTTGCAAGGACCTGCATTTAAAAATTTGATTGACGCTTATCGAACTTGCAGCTTTGCGGCTTCAAGTCTGAGCGGACCTTCTCACTCTTCGCCTCCATATTTTTGGGAAGCGGGGCGTGACACAACTATAATCTATTAATATACTAAGGGTAAGCACACTCATACTTGAGTGGGACACTGGGATCCACACGCATGGGTCCACCCACACTATCCATATATACACTACGATCATCACAATTAACATTAATAGATCTACTATACCTATACCATAAGTACTATAAAGGAAAGGTCAGGCATTACTTGAAATCCCTTGTTCATCCGTCTCAACTTCTGCAGTCGTCACGATGAATGCCTGACACCTCGACTTGTTCTGCCTCACTGGCGCAAAACCTTCTGCCGTGGAGCCGAGGGGTGGTCCACGCTGAGGAGATTCCAGAAGGTTCAACAGTCATCGTCTAGTTGTTACGGTGAGGGCAGTCACTGATTACATGTGCAGATGCTCTGCATACTCCTCCTCTCTCTTCGAATAAACCTAACATATCATCTATGAGTATCATTACGAATCTTTCCAGAAACTCGCAGAATATGATACGCATGCGATTCATGGATACTACAGGGCCGTTGATCACACCGAACGGCATGACAACGAACTCACAATGTCCATACTTGGTCTGAAAAGCAGTCTTGTAGATATCTTCATTCTCGACCTTCACTTAATGGTATCCACTCCTGAGATCCAACTTCGAGAAAACTCGTGATCCACCGAGTTGATCGATGCGAGGTAACATGTACTTATTCCTTACATTGTCTTGTCCAGCTCCCGATAATCCACGCACATTCTTCTCGATCCGTCCTTCTCCTTGACCAACAAAACAGGTGCAACCCAGGGTGATGCTGGGATGGATGAATCCTTTCTGTAATAGGTCGTCCAATAGCTTACGTCGCTCTTCAGGTTCCATAGGATCCATACGGTAAGGCACATTTGAAATTGGTTGAGCTCCCGGCAGCAGATCAATGCCGAACTCCAACACTCGATCGGGTGGCAATCCAGAAATGTCTTCAGGAAAGACGTCTTCAAAATCTCTCACTACCGCAGGCTTCTATGGTTCGACTTGCACGGATGCAACGATTACTACGTTCTGCTGGGCCCGAAATTTGATAGGTCCGAGCGAATGACTAAACTAAACTCTAAAATCTATTGTGGTCAGAGCTAGGTGAGAAACCACTAAGGTGACTCCTAAGATGATAATACTAAATCTCATCAAGGGTGTCTAACTAACAAGCATGGGTGTCTAACTAAATCTTCATATAACCCTGGTGTTGGGTCTCCCTATTATGCTGAGACAAGATATTTGGGTAAATTTCGTGTACAAGGTAATTCCAGACGTTTTGGCTAATGATAGATTTCTATTGTTCTGAGTTTTGCAAATGCAGGACCTGCATGGGCCACTACTAAAAACTGTAACGTCACGTTTCCCAAAGCGATGGAAGCAAGTATGTTACGAAGGTCCGCATGAACTGGAGCGGTGAAGCTCGAGTTCATTAAGCGTCTGTGACAATATCATTACAGGTTCTTGCATGCATTTCAAAACAATAAAAACTTTCATTTATTACCAAGCCACATCCAGAAATATTCTTACACGAAATAAAACTACAAGACCTCAGCATGGCCAAAAGAACTACAACAAGGAGCGTACTCTAAAACAAAGTACTAAAGCAAACCTACAATAAAAGTAGCAACAACACAAGTCTATAGTACTCCTCAGGGAGTGACTCATCGTCAACAGCGAACCCTGGCTCTCTAGGTCAGGCGTCTCAATAGGTCCACCTGGTACTCAGGCTCGTGATTTGACATACATTCCAAAAACACGAATGTATGTCAGCAAGGGTCTGCAAGTGAAGGTAAGCGTCCCAAGGCAAGGTGTATGGAATTTAAAGACAGTTATTAAATGTTGTTTACATGGCAGATGGTGAGATGAGACAGCATGGCAATTTATGTAAACATGGTAGGAAAGTAAAAGACAGTGCAAGAAAGTAAACGTGGCATGGCAATTGCCATAGCGTGTGCTACCGGCTATAAGACAAGACAAGACAAGACAAAACAATGTGTGTATCTCTAGGGTTCACACCTTAAGGTTAGAGGGCGGTCAACCCCTCTAAACCTTGTGACCGCTCAACCCAACCCCAACCCAGTGCACAAGACAATTCCGTACAAAGGATCACTCTCTCTGCTAGGAGAGTGCCTTATTCTCCGCAGGTTATTCGTACAAAGGATCACTCTCTCTGCTAGGAGAGTGCCTTATTCCCCGCTTGGTTCAATAAAATTCATGCATAAAGTTACATGGCAAGGCAAGAATGATGCATGTCCGTTTTAAGATATTTATCAACATGGCAGTTATATCATATTGGGCCTAGACTTCATCGTCAAGTCTAGAATGTCGTGAGGGTATCCCAGATGCTATCATTTCACGTCTAGGTCTCTTGTTCATATTTTTTACAAACTAAGGAAAGTAATGGCCTAAACGTGGCCGTTTCAACGCAAGTGAGCACACTTGCCTGTTTCCAGTGATATCGGGTGTCGTGGGTTCGTCCTGACGAGCGCTACACTATGGAACGGCTGGTTCTCTGTTTTGATTAAAACACATGTCCAAATTAGGTTCGTCCCGACATAATAATTCATTTTTATTAGGTTCTCTATTCCAGGGTGATGTTCATTAAATAAAGTTACTGTTCAGCCTATAAAGTACTCAGTTTATGAAACTAGCATGCACTTATATGCTAACAAAAACAACTAACTACATCATAAACTAAACTACATGATTTATAATCTAAAATATTATTATTAAGTAGCCAAAAGAGGTACTGCAACCTACTGTTTATAGCATGGGAAGTACTGTTCATAACCTTATGGAGGTACTAGCCTATATGTTTTAACCAATACCTAGACTTATAGGGGGTACAGATAGCAAGCAACTTTATCATTTGCATTGAACTCACATTGCATTGAAACCCACAGTTTGCTACAACTCATTGTTTTATAAGCTTCATAGAGTACTAGCAAGGGTATAGTTTTCAATGTATCACGTACAACTAATATATAACCCTTTATAATTTAAAATACTTTAAATAATACTTACCCAACTCTGTTACTTCCTCTTCTTTTCTTTCTGCTTTCCTTTTCTTTCTTCATTTCGTTTCTTTTGCAAAGGGGGGAACCAAATGCGGCAAGAGGGGTGTGGGGCACGGGGCAGCGACGTCTGCTGGTCGGTGAGGGGGCACGGGGGTCGCGGTGGCCGTGGGCTTGAACTGTTGGAGGGAGGATCGGGGCGGCTGTCGGCGTTTGCAGCGGAGGCCGGATGCGTCAGCGTCCTGTTCGTCTGAAGAAACAGAGGAGGGACGCGTGGGGAATGACGGCAATGACTTGAACCGCACGGAGGAGGGATGACGATAGTGGAGGAGCTCGTCGGTGGGGAGGCGGCTGATCAGGGGTTCTATTTTGAATAGAGGAGATATTTGAGGCATCGAGAGGGGTTGCGAGGTGTGTGAGGGCTGTTTGTGGGCTTGAGGAGTCTGTCGAAGATAAGAGGAGGTGGGCGGTGTTTGGGCGATGGGTTGTAGGGTGGAGGACGTGGGTTCGTGGAGTGCTGGGTTGGGGCTTGCGGCAACGAGGTGGCTGGAGGTCAAGAAGGAGAGGCGAGCTGGGCGGAGCAAGGTTATCGGGATAGCTAGGCTTGGCAAGGGGCATGTGCGGTTGAGACGGAGGGGTTGGTGGCACGACGTGGGAGCGCTCGAGGGAGGAGGGTGGTCTGCGTCTCCTGGCAGCTACGGTGGCGGTAGGGAAAGAGATGGCGTCGGAAATGGGTCGAGTTTGGCATGGATTTTTGTGCTGGGTGTTGATGGGTTCGTTGAGTTTTTCTCCAGGAAGAAGAAGGGGTGTTGTGTTTTGTAGGGAAAAGTAAGGCAAAGGCGTGGGTCAGCTGTTTTGGTTTGTGAGCTGTAAAGATAAAGAGGGGAGAGTGATGGGTGACGTGTGGGCTTTTGGGGGGGAGTTGCAACCGTATGGCATGGGGGTGACGTGGGAGGCTGAGGTTGTTACGCGAGATCCCATGTGTATGATAAAGATGTTGGGGGTTGAGGGATATGGGGGGAGGGGATGGTAGGATTTCTAGGATTAGTTAGGATATTAAAACGTTTTGATTTTGAAAATCTAATGTAAAGTTTGAATTCGAAAGTTTGATATTATCAACATAATATATATTGAAAGGTCCCCTTTAAGATTTGAAAATTAATAGGTTTTGGTTTCAAAATTCAAATATGGAAATATTAAGTATAGTTAACTTAGTCATTAACTAATTTACGATATCACCATTCGAAGCGCTGTCGCCCAAAAATTATAAAACAAATACCGGGGTGATCGCACCTTTGAAAGGGTCATGAATATGGGATCCGGTCACGCGTCTGAGCTACGGAAAATAATAATAAAAACCAAATATGAAACATATGCATACGAAACAAAATACTCACTACAAATGTACGACCGAAAAGTGGCCGTTACAGACCTCGTACCTTGGAAATGGGATTCGTCCATCTATTTATTGGTGTTCAGGGTCCCTTTGGAGACGTTGGGGTGATAACGGCCACCTATAATGGGGCCATGATATCTCCCCTTTAATAGGAAAAAATGTTGTTCACGTCTCCGAGATTTACGAGCCTGCCTTTAATCCCACATTCAAGGGAGGCGGACCCAACGGTCGACTGGCCACTGGGCTTTGACTGAGTCGACATCGAGCTTCTTTGGTGGCCCTTGTGGGCCTTAGTCATCTGTCGACCGAATTGTCTCAAATGCCGGCCCAATGGTTCAACAATGGCCCCTGTCGCATGACCTTGAAGGGTCAATCCGCTGAAGTCAAGCGACGTTACATCACATTAATGGGGCTTGGCAGTCGAGAAAATAGCACTCAAGTTTCAGGTGCCAAAATGCTCGTCTCGTCGATTCAGATGATTTGTCGATTCGAAATCCAAGACATTCTGGGCCATTGGATCTTTGACATGTGTTCCATCATGCGGTCGTCACCTCGCCATATAGGATGGTTCCGGCAATAGAGTGAGAATGTATCGTCTTCATTCTCTCAATTCAGATTTTCTTTCTCTCGAAAGTAATTGCTTCGTCCTCCATCTCGGCCTCTGGAAGGAGCTTGGTCACAGCCATGCAGAAGAATCGGGAGGGGGTCATGGAGCCGAGCTTGCTGGCGAATGTGAGGTCCAACATGAAGGCTGGTCAGATCTTCGGGCTTCAGAGGAGTTACGTCCACCACGATTATCAAATCAGTTTGCCTGGGAGGGACGAGAGGGCTCATCGTCCTGGCGATCGGGAAGCAGGGGTTTATGTCAAAGTCTTCAAGCAAGGCCTTCGATTTCCCATGCACCCTTTCATGCAGTACTTCTTGTGTACCCTGAACATTTCCATCTGTCAGTTGATGCCGAACGCCATTGCATGCTAATGGGCTTCATAGTTCTGTGCGTGACGAAGGGGATTGAACCATCTCTGGGTCGATTCAATCACTTTTTCTCGATCCCTCCCCTCAAGAACCCGGGGTGGTATATGATAATGGTCCGTCGAGGTAGGAAGCTGCTGGAAGATCTTCCCACCTCCAATCCCATGTGAAAAGACGAATTCGTGTTTGTTGTTTTCCAAGGAGAGGCTAGCTTTTGCACCGGTTGGGGTGCCCCTGATTTGGGACTTGCCGGGGATAAGCCATTGACCAGTGAGGAGAAGAAAGCCGTCAATATTCTGACGAGCCTGCCAGGGGGTATGCGGTCGATCAAGTGGCTGTGGTATGACGACGTGCTGCGTCGGACCGTGTGGACAAAAGGTTGGTTCGATCGTGTATGCCAGCTGTTCGACCTTCGTCTTCCGACCTAACTTGTTTGTTGCTCTCGCATGCATGTCTAGTGAGGATTATCAGGTGGATCCCGCATTGAGGGAAGCAGTCGAGGCTTCCATCAAAGAGGCAGAGGTGAGCATGTTGTCTTCTTGGGCGTCGACCGTAGGGAGATCGATAGCCGAGACGTCCGGTGATCGACCCATGGTTGTCAAGGGGGTTGCTCAGGTGGCTCACCCTTAGCAGAAGAAGAAGAAGAAAGGGTCCCCCTTCGAATTGAAGGGACCAAGAGGAGGCGGAAGATCGTTCTCAGTGACTCGGAGCCATCTGGGTCGAATGCAGCCGTGGAGCAGGTCTCCCAGCCAGGGAGTGATACTTTTCACGAGGAAGATTTGAGGCATACTCAGGTTCCACCGGAGCTTCTCGTGCACCAAGACTCCAGGCCTTGGGGGGGTCTGTTCCCGCCTGTAGGGCTGTCTAAGGACATCTCCGACGAATATAGGCCGATTTTGCTGGAGGTCCGATCTACTGAGGCCCATCCGATTGTTTCGAGGAGGAGCTCGTCCTGGCGGGATTTTCGCTGAGGCGTGGAGACTCCGCTCATCTTGATTGCGGGACCACCTCCTGTATCACAGAGAATGCATTTTCATGGGACATGGCTGTCGTGGAGAGGGTCGATTATGAGTGGCTTGTGTCGATAGCCATTCACGCTAGCCCCCAGGTAATTGTTGCTCTAGCTTCCCTTGTAGGTGATGCCAGCATGCATGCTTACCATCATGTGGTCTTTACAGGTCCTCGTGGCGACTGCGGCATTGCGTCGTTGTGCTCCGGTGGTGGCCAATCATGATGTCACCCTGGAGGCCGTTAGGTCGAGAGTGGATAAATCTCAGGCTGAGCTAGATAGAATCAGCCTTCTCTCCGAGACGAGATTGGATTGCATTTGAAAAATCGAGCACGAGTGAAGCGAGTCTCGTAGGAGGAAGTCTGAACAAACTGCCCTAAGGGAGCGAGCGGAAGATGCTCTGTTGGAGGAGAGAGTCGACGCCAAGGTCATTGTGGAGATGGCGATTTGGGATTTCACGGATTCATTTCCTGACTTTGACGAGCTATACAAGGGAGGCTACGAGCGATGCTGATTGGAGATGAAGAACCGATTCCCTGACCTCTCCATCGAGATCGACAAGGTCCCTGTGATTTTTTCAGATCTTGGTGACGATGAATCGATCCACGGCATAGAGGAAGCTGCTCCCCCGAACGACGCTGCCATCGTGGCTAAGGATGACGTAGGAGCAGATGCTACGAGGGACCCAGAGTCTGCGGCCGCGCTAGATGGAGACCAAGGGCCTAGCTAGCCGTTGTAGGGTCTTGACGTTTTTATGCCTGTTTCAGAAATTTTTTGAATGTATAGGGGATGATGTAAAAGAAAACAATGTTTTACAATAGGAAGCGACAGGAGAATTGGCCTGTATATCCTTGTTTGTCATTGCATCTCTTTGTTTGTTGTCGCTCACGTCTTGTTGTGGTCGTAATGCCTGATGGCCCCTTTCGATGGGTTAGGCACTGCTTCAGGATGATCGAGGATAAATCATCGAACCATGCTTAGAACTTGACCATTGCGCTCCGTGGTGAGGGAGAGATTTACTCGACTCACAGTTGACGAAATGGGTGTCGTTCAGTGGAAAAGGGGTGGCCCCTCGACTTACGGCTGCAGACGCTCTGGGAGAGTCGTTCAGTGGCGAAGGGGTAGCCCTTCGACTTACGGCTGAAGACATTCTGGGAAAGTTGTTCAGTGGCGAAGGGTGGCCTCTTCGACTTACGGCTGACGCTTGTTCAGGAGAGCCGTTCAGTAGCGAAGGGGTGGCCCCTTCGACTTACGGCTGACGCTCATTCAGGAGAGCTGTTCAGTAGCAAAGGGGTGGCCCCTTCGACTTATGGCTGACGCTCGTTTAGGAGAGCCGTTCAGTAGCGAAGGGGTGGCCCCTTCGGCTTACGGCTGACGCTCGTTTAGGAGAGCCATTTGCATCAACGTAAGTTCAGTTTTCCCAAAACCTCTTGAGGATCGGATCCTTTTCGAGGGGAGTTGTGTTGGGGTAGTTTCTATAGACTTTACGAAGGCTTAAGGTGTTGGATATGGACGACATGTATACACCCATGAGGGGATGTATGAGGGTATACGGACCTCGGATGTCGCGTGCATGAAAGCATGTACGAAGGAAACCTTTTCATGTATGAAAAGGACCACTCGATAAGTGGAAAAAGTCACTTTATAAGTGCAAAAAGGCACTTGATAAGTGCATAATGAAGAGGATAAGGAAATGTGCTAATATAGGCTAATAAGCTTATATATGGTTATTTCCTACAATAACTACCCCGAAAGCCTATAAATAGGACCCAAGGGTAAGGCTAACCCTTAATGCCATAAGTTTGCATAAGGCAAAACTTTTCCTCTTCTCCCTTCCATTTTGTTCTTCTTCTAAATAGAGATTTAGACGGTGGAAACTCTGCTTCGATCCTCTGTGACGAAGTACTGACCGTTGTGGCGAATCTGAGGGCAAAGTTTAGAGACTACAACGCAGCGTACGCTAACGTAAGTTCTCATCCACGGGCGACGAGATCCAACATTGGTATCAGAGCCATACGGGTTCGCTCCGGTCTCACTGATGAACAAGGCGTTGTCTTTTTCACGAATGAGTTTCCTACCATTATGGATATGGTAGGAGCGCATCATGACGGAGAGAATCGCAGTAGTTGTTCTTTTCACGTTAGGGTCTTCTGTCATTACGGATATGACAGGAACTCTCCGTGACGGGAAGAACTGACCGTTCATCTCACCAAACTCGCACTCTTCATGGATGCTGAGTCTCCATTCAATAGGGAATGTGAACTCTCTTCATGTGGAGCGTGAATTTTGCGGTCGTGAAAGTATGTTATTTTTTTGGCACACTGCCATTGAAACATAACTACTTTCTCGACGAACGGGTGTCTCATCGGAGAAGATGGTAGTTATTCTCAACGGAGAAGATGACCTCTTTGGTGCATGATCGCCATGGCCATATGGGCCATGAAGGCTATGCACCCCCCTCCCCATGCGGAGGGTGTTGGCTTCGGCCAATAACCACCAAAGCCACCACCCCTTCGGGGGGGTGTGCAACCGGACCCCTCAAGGGGGGAGGCCGGCCATGGCCAAGAGGCCAAGGCCGGCCGGCAAGGGCCAAGGGGCCCTGGCCACGGCCAGGGCCAACCCTGGCCGCGGCCAGGTCAGGGCCCAGGGGCCCTAGCCGGGCATGGCCAGGGCCAGGCCGGCCCTGGCCGGCCCTGGCAGAGGCCACGGCCGGCGCCCTGGCCCCAGGCCAGGGCCTGGCCGGCCCTGGTAGAGGCCAGGGCCGGCGCCCTGGCCCCAGGCCAGGGCCTGGCCACTACCGGCCCTGGCCGAGGCCAGGGCCAAGCCCCGGTCAGCCCAGTAAATGGGGGGGACTTGCATGGGCGGTGGCTTGCATGGCCGGTCTCTACGGAGCCAGCGGTAGTTGTCTGCAGTAAAATTCCCCTGTGGGAGGGGAGCGCCTGGATCCATACGGGAGTCGGCGGCGGTGGCTTGCAGAAAACTCCCCTCAAGGGGTGTTCGGCCTTGGCCAAGTTGCGATGGCAACTCTCTCTTCGGAAGGGAGAGGAATCCGGCCTTAGCACGGCCACGACACGACCCCGGCAATGGGCGGGGAATTGTCGAAATATTTCGGCTATGTCACCATGTAAGGGAGTGTAGGCCTTGCTGAATATTTTGCAAATACAACAAGGGTATTTTTTAGTACCATAAGGGTACCAAATTGAAATTCCCTAATTTTTTTTGAAAAATACGTTTTCAAAATCGCTTTTCCGCTGCAAAGTACTATAAGAGTACTGTTATTTGATAAAGTGATGAGGAAATATTGAAAGTTGTTCTAGATGGTGATTGGGATCGTAATGACTTTTTCGATTCTAGAACAACATCTTCAATATTTTTCGAAAGTAACTTATCAAATATAATAATATCATTCCAAGTGGGATTTTTCCAAGTGGGAGTGATATTAAACTAGTCTGAAATTTCCACATTCGATTGATTCAGCATCTCAATGGATCATGATTCGGCCAGTGGTCT
The DNA here is from genome assembly GCA_030789695.1 of Scilla litardierei. Taxonomy (NCBI): domain Eukaryota; kingdom Viridiplantae; phylum Streptophyta; class Magnoliopsida; order Asparagales; family Asparagaceae; genus Scilla; species Scilla litardierei. The sequence continues at coordinate 18,574,003 of CM061136.1, forward strand.
TTTGGACTAGTTTGTGGGACACCTCGGCTCTGTCTGGGGGTAGTGAACCATGGACTAGCCATTCCCCTGGTCGGTCCGCTGGCCGAGACTGCTGAATTATGAAAATGTCTAAAATGATGACTATAAATTTGAAATTTATGTAATGTTTTTTGATCGAACCTTCGTTTTATGTCTTTTGCAGCATTTTAAAGCTAAAATGTCTTCTGCCGCTAAGAACATCATCGCTGAGTTAAACAAAGGTGAAAAACTCAACGGTGATAATTACAAACTATGGTCCATGAAAATACAATATGTTCTAGAGGAGCAAGATGTGCTTGAAACTCTGAAGAACATAATGATTGAACCAGAGTTTGGCACTACAGCCCAACACAGAAGAGACAAGGAAGCTTTTGTTGGATCCTGCCAAAAAAGAGTTAGGATCGATAAATGAAGTTTAGACTTACGCTTGCGTATGCGGCACGGTAGTCTACGAACTTCGCCTTCGGATTCGCCACGACGGATCGAGTCTTCTCATGAACGGAGTAAGGCTACTAAATCCACAATCTAAATCTCTACTTTTAGATTAAGAACTTGGATAAAGGGAGAGGAAGTATTTCGGCAGAGCTTCGCTAGAATGAAAATGCATGCAAGAATGCCATGCAAAAGTGTAAGGAAAAAAAGGCTAACCCTTGGGTCTTATTTATAGCCCCCAAGGTAGTTATTTTAGGAGCAATTGTTCCTTTGTAACAATTTAACTAAGGTGTACCATCGTACATGGCATATTATAAGCTTAAGTTGTACCATATGCATGGTACAACATAAGCTTAAGATATTACCCCTTTATTAGCCATAAGTCGCATGCACTTATGCACATATAATGCGACTTTCCCATCAATCTAGTGATCCTCTCCGCAAGGGAACATATTCCCTTTGCGCACGACTTCGTGTACGCGACGTTCGAGGTCCGTATTCCCTCGTACATCCCCTACAAGGGTGTACTAACGTCTTCCATATCTAACATCTCCCACTCACACTTGAGGGGATTGTAAGAGAACGTCTTTCTCTTAGTTCTTTCATCTATCATACCGAGAAATAGACCGTGCGACCGTCATGCGCGTAGAGTCTGTTGTTGTGCACTTGTTAGAGATACACAACGACCTCGAAGGTGCAAAGTTGAGTAGTTCAACGCATGCTTTACCCTAGATTATTTCTTCACATTTCTTATACTTTATATTCAACAATTGAATCCCATCTGGATCACAATTGGCTGGCCAGCTTTGAATCATTAAAGTCCAAATGTGAATATGAAATCAATCTTCCTCTTCTTGCGAACCTTCTGATCTTGACTAGACTCGCTTTTCTAACGTGCCCCGTCGAGCCGAATTATCATAGCCCATAAGTAACACGCTAAGATAGCGATCATCTCGTCAAATCTAAAGGAACCAATTGGAGTCCTTGAGGGTAAGAGTTAAGGCCCATATGGCCTTTGAGTCTCACATAATAGCAAACACTATTGCTACTAACTCAGTGGTCGAAATGCATACGTGGTATGAACACGTATTACAACATCACTCCTTTCCCAGGGAGAGTATGTCTTAATGATGTTGTACGGATGAAAGATCAGACACCACAGTGCCTATCTTTTGAGTCCCCTTACTACCCATGAAATATTCCCGGACTCTCATCCTGCATAAGATAGATAGGATTTAAAAATCCCATGAGATCCTTTTTAAATATCCTTGTGATACAGATCTCAGATCTTTTGTAAGCATCCATATGATGCAGATCTTTCATTCGACTATCTTGTTTAAGTCATGACTCTAAATCATTCGTCTAATGATTTTGACTTTAAACTAGTCTCATCTCTATCTTATCCATCTGATAAGATAAGGCGGTTGCTCATGTGAGAGAGCCAACCTTAATCTGTCCGACATACACACAATTCAGCTGAGATTTCAAAAATGTACATAAACATTTCTTAAGAAATTCATATGCAATGTTGGAAAAAGAACTTATTCTTTTATTAATTTTGATCATTTACAGACATGGGAATTTACATTGGTACAACTCAGCTCTTACGCAATCCTTGAGATGATAAGTGTTTGTAAAACACATTTCTGGGGATAGCCTTCGTAAGCGGATCCGCTATCATCTCATGCGTAGATATGTACCTTATGTCTACCTTCTTGGTCTTATCATAGTCTTTTGCAAATTTGTAGCGGATATCTATGTGTTTGGTCTTACAATGGAATTTCGGATCTTTGACATAGGCTATAGATGCTTGACTATCGCTGTGTATGGGTACAGCACCTGAGTCATTTGCATTAATTAGCCTGTCTAAGAACTTCCTAAGCCAAACAGCCTCTTGGACTGCCATGCTAAATGCTACAAACTCGGCTTCCATGGTTGAAAGTGCGATGCAGGATTGTTTCTTGCTACTCCAGGATATTGCACCAGACCCGAGTAGAAAAACATATCCTGAGGTCGATCGTCGCTCATCGAGATCACCCGCCCAATCAGCATCAGTGTAGCCTTCGAGCCTCAAGGCATCTCCTTGAGAGCATAAAGCAAAGTCTGCAGTTCCTTTGAGATACCGCATTATCCTCTTAACCGCTTTCCAGTGTACTTGCCCTGGGTTGGATTGGTAACGACTTACCATTCCAACGGCAAAACAGATGTCCGGTCTTGTACACATCATAGCGTACATTAGACTACCAACTGCACTGGAATATGGAACTTTTTCCATAATCTCCTTCTCTTTTTGGTTCTTCGGACATGATTTCAGACATAAATTGTCGCACTTGCTTATTGGAGTATCAATGGACTTGCAGTCCTGCATATTAAAACGTTCTAGAACCTTCTTTATATAAGTCTCATGTGAAAGAGAAAGAAGTTTCTTTGAACGATTCCTTGAAATCTTAACTCCAAGGATATATGCGGCTTCTCCCATGTCTTTCATCTCAAAAACTGATGAAAGCCAAGCCTTGATATCCATCACAAAGCCCTTGTCATTTCCGGCTATTAAAATGTCATCTACATATAGAGACATAATAACATACTTGTTCTTATTCCTCTTGATATATACACAGTTATCTTCATCAAGCATGGAAAATCCATTTGATAAGACAACCTCTTGAAATCGTATATACCATTGCCTCGAGGATTGTTTAAGACCATATATGGATTTAAGAAGTTTACAAACCTTATGTTCGTTTCCTTCTTTTACAAACCCTGTTGGTTGTTCCATATAGATCTCCTCGTCCAATTCTCCATTGAGAAAGGCAGTCTTTACATCCATTTGATGTAATTCGAGGTCTAAGCAAGCTACCATTGCCAGAATCAGGCGAATTGAGGTAAAACGAACAACAGGTGAGAAGGTCTCTTCGTAGTCTATCCCTTCCTGTTGCGTAAAACCTTTCGCGACAAGGCGAGCTTTATATCTGTCAATAGTGCCATCAGCCTTATGATTGATCTTGAGAACCCATTTGTTCCCAATAGCTCTACGTCCTATGGGTAAGTCAACTAAGTCCCAGACTTGGTTAACTTTCATGGATTCTAACTCCTCTTGCATCGCTCCCATCCATTTGTCTTTAGCAGGGCAAGATACGGCCTGTTTGAAAGTAGCAGGCTCGTCATCTTCTTGTAGTAAAGTCATAAAGGTTTGCGGAAATTCATCCTCAAATCTTAGAGGAGCCAACCTTGTACGACTACTACGTCGTATTTGAGATTCTTCAAGTCCTTGTTGACTTGAGTTTAGATCAATTCTAATATCACTCCCACTTGGAATGTCGTTAGAATTTCTCCCACTTGGATCATTATTCCCGTATGGAATAGGATAATCGTCATTCGTATAATCCATTGGTGAAGGTTGAAACGTATTTTTTCACCAAGAATTCTCCCACTCGAATGAGGTAATCCTTCTTGATCATAAATCTCAAATAGAGATAAGTCCTGACTTATATCGCCCTGTCTTGGAAACTCGTTTTCCAAGAAAGTGACATCCCTTGATTCAAACTCAATTAGCCCACCATTGTCTTCCTGACTAACAAAAACATAACCTTTGGAATTTTCTGCGTATCGTATAAAGATACATTTCCTTCCCCTTGGCCCAAGTTTGCCATACTTATGGGAGGAAATATGTGCGTAGGATGCACAACCCCAAGGTTTTAAAATGTTTAAGTCAGGAGACCTTTGGTTCCACAACTCATAAGGAGTGGAGCTAACTGATTTTGAGGGTACGCGGTTTAAAATGAAAGCGACCGTCAATAATGCATCACCCCAAAAGGTGATTGGCAAGTTAGCTTGCGCCATCATTGAACGGACCATTTCCATTAAAGTCCTATTTCTCCTTTCTGCAACACCGTTTTGTTGAGGAGTGTAAGGCATATTTACCTGATGTACTATGCCTTTTTCATCACAAAGTTCCTTAAAACTTATTGATTGATATTCACCGCCCCTATCGGTTCGCAAAACCTTAATCTTGCGATCTAATTGATTCTCCACTAAACTCATATAGTTTTTAAAGCAAGCCAAAGCTTCACTTTTATGGGATATCAAATAGATATGTCCGAATCGGGTGAAATCATCAATAAAAGTGATGAAATAGGACTTTCCGCGTCTTGTCTTGACATTCATCGGACCACATATGTCCGAATGGATAAGCTGTAATGGAACCTCGGCCCTTGTGCCGGTTCCAAACGGCTTGCGACAAGATTTCCCCACAAGGCAATGTTCGCAGGTCGACATTTCAACCTTTGAAACATTGGATAGAAGGCCACGTTTGGCAAGTCTATCCATACGCGTTGGTCCAATATGACCAAGCCTTGCGTGCCAACAAATCACATCAGACTCATAAGTCTTAGAATTTGCAATAAGGAAATTTTCATTACATGAGGAATCATACATTGTACTCATTACAATAAATCCTTTAAATACAAACCCAGTACCAATAAGAGTATTATTACAACTTAAGTCCACATTACAATCATGAAAAAACCAGTTATAGCCAAGACCCATTAATACGACCACAGAAATTATATTCCTTCGAATATCTGGAGCGAAGAGGACATCATGAAGTAGGAGAGTGCGGCCGTTGTCCAAGAATAGCTTGCAAGTCCCAACGCCTTTCACTTCAACACGTGTGTTGTTTCCTACATAGATCCACTTCGTTCCTTGGGGTATCCGGTGATACTCCACGAAGAACCGTCTGTCCCTTGCTATGTGGTCGGTGGCACCTGAATCAATTATCCAAAATGGATTAGATTCCACAAGAAATATTGAACTAGAAACACATATGTAACTAGTATATTTACAAGTTACCTCGTCGCCTCCACTCGTACACGAACGAGCATAGTGACCGAGCTTGTTGCACTTGAAGCACTTGATCCTTTTCAAGTCTTTCTTCTTGTGCCATTTCTTGTGCCCACCCTTATGTTTGGGTTTCTTGGTAGACTCAGGTTGCTTATTACGTTCATTAGTGAACTTCGAACGATCTTTCCGTTTCTTTCCCCCGTGTGAGGATCTAGCAACCATGTGCACTTCTGCACTTGGCTTGGCAGCCGCAAGCCGCTCTTCCTCTAATTCGAGGTGCTTGGAAACGTCGCTGAAGGTCTTGATGCTCTCATTGTGAGTGAGATGCATCTTCATTTGATCCCACCCATTTGGTAGGGAACGTATAACTGCTTGGATTTGTTGCTCATCAGTGAGCACATGACCTGCGTCCTTTTACTCCGAGATAAGGTTCGCCATATGTCGCAGATGTTTCCCCATGGAATGATCTGGACGTTTCTTATATGTATCGAACCTTATAGTTAAGGCGCGAAGTTTGGACACCGATGTGCCACCGAACTTCTCCTCTAGCTTGGACCATATGTCCATGGCAAGGTCATGTTCTCGGAAGATGCGCATTATGTCATCAGCCATACTGCTTAATAACGTAATGCGCGCTATCTTATTCTTCCGAGACCAAGCATCAAAAGCTTCCTTGTCTCGTCGGTGTTGGGCCGTAGTGCCCAACTCGGGTTCAATCATAACGTTCTTTAGAGTTTCGAGCACTTCTTGCTCCTCTAGAACGTATTGTATCTTGATGGACCAAAGGTTGTAATTATCGCCGTTGAGTTTTTCACCTTTGTTTAACTCAGCGACGATATTCTTTGAAGCGGAAGACATTTTACTTTTAAAATGCTGCAAAAGACACAAAACCGAAGGTTTGATCAAAACATTGCATAAAAATTCTTAAAATATAACTCCCACTTGAAATGATAATAGAATATCCCATTTGGATAGTTCTAAAAATTCAAATCCCACTTGGAATTATATTATATTTGATAAGTTACTTTCGAAAAATATTGAAGATGTTGTTCTAGAATCGAAAAGGTCTCTATGATTCCAATCACCATCTAGAACAACATTCAATATTCCCCCATCACTTATCAAACAATCGTACTCTTATAGTACTTCGCAGCGGAAAATCACTTTTGAAAAACATATCTTTCAAAATGGAATAGGTGAGAGTTTGCGCAAAGAATTTTAGCGCAACAATTGCCAAGCCACGAGACCTGTTCTACACACCCATGGGTTAGATGACCATGGCCGGATCGTGGTAGGACTTGGAATTCTAAATTGCGCTATCCCGATTTAAGGACGGGACATAACCTATTTGAAAACATCTTTGTCAAAAATTTGAAATACATTGGCTAATCTCCGTAGAGTAGAGCACAATGTCACAAGTACATTGGCTAATCTCCGTAGAGTAGAGCACAATGACATGGCTAATCTCGCATGAAGTAGAGCACTATGGCTAATCTTCAAGGAGTAGAGCCCAAGAAAAAAAAACTTCATTAAAATGTTAGCCCCGTATGGGCTAGCCGGCACTGTGGTTAGCCCCGTATGGGCTAATCGGCACATTCGAGTTTGACCAAGGCCTTTTGTCACCCCGTATGGGTCATTCGGCAAGTTTGCGATCGACCAAGACCTTCTGTCGGATTGGTCGACCAAAACGACCAAATTGGTCGACCAATTTTGGTCTGCAACTTCTCCCGGCCAGGGCCTCTGCCCTGGTCGAGGCTTGGCCAAGGGCCGGCCAGGGCCTCTGCCCTGGTCGGCCAGGGGCCCTGGCCCCCTCGGCCAGGGCCTCTGCCCTGGCCGAGGCCGGCTAGGGCCGGCCAGGCCCTGGCCGAGGCCAGGGCGCCGGCCCTGGCCTCTGCCAGGGCCGGCCAGGCCGGCCCCTGGCCTTGGCAGGGGCCGGCCACTGTCGGCCTGGCCTTGGCCGGCCACTGCCGGCCTGGCCATGGCCGGCTATGGCTTGGCCATGGCCGGTCATGGCCAAGGCCATTTTTTTCCTTGGCCGGCCATGGCCCTTTGGCCATGGCCGGCCTCCCCTTGTGTGGGGTGGCCGCACACCCCCGCCGGTGGGGGTTGCCGCGGTGGTTATTGGCCGTAGCCAACCCCCTCCGCATGGGGAGGGGGGTGCATGGCCTTCATAGCCCATTTGGCCATGGTGCACATGCACTAAAATTCATCTTCCCCGATGGGAATAACCACCACCTTCTTCCTCGATGAAGCACCCGTTCGTCGATGAAGCACCCGTTCGTCGAGAAAGTGGTTATTTTCTAATGGCCGTGTGCCAAAAATGAAAAATAACATACTACGTGAACGGTCGGTTCTTCCCGTCACGGAGAGTTCCTACCATATCCGTAATGATAGGAGACCCTAACGTGAAAAGAACAACCGCTGCGTTCTCTCCGTCACAAAGCGTTCCTACCATATCCGTAATGGTAGGATACCCATTCGTGAAAAAGACAACGACTCGTTCATAGTTTCGACGGGGCGGCGGTTTGACCGGGGCGAACCCGTATGGCTCTGATACCAATGTTGGATCCTGCCAAAACAGAGTTAGGATCGATAAATGAAGTTTAGACTTACGCTTGCGTATGCGGCACGGTAGTCTACGAACTTCGCCTTCGGATTCGCCACGACGGATCGAGTCTTCTCACGAACGGAGTAAGGCTACTAAATCCACAATCTAAATCTCTACTTTTAGATTAAGAACTTGGATAAAGGGAGAGGAAGTATTTCGGCAGAGCTTCGCTAGAATGAAAATGCATGCAAGAATGCCATGCAAAAGTGTAAGGAAAAAAAGGCTAACCCTTGGGTCTTATTTATAGCCCCCAAGGTAGTTATTTTAGGAGCAATTGTTCCTTTGGAACAATTTAACTAAGGTGTACCATCGTACATGGCATATTATAAGCTTAAGTTGTACCATATGCATGGTACAACATAAGCTTAAGATATTACCCCTTTATTAGCCATATGTCACATGCACTTATGCACATATAATGCGACTTTCCCATCAATCTAGTGATCCTCTCCGCAAGGGAACATATTCCCTTTGCGCACGACTTCGTGTACGCGACGTTCGAGGTCCGTATTCCCTCGTACATCCCTTACAAGGGTGTACTAACGTCTTCCATATCCAACAGCTTTCGATGCTTGGTCTCGGAAGAACAAGATTGCTCGCATTACGTTATTGTCCAGTATGGCCGATGACATAATGCGCATCTTCCGAGAGCATGACCTAGCCATGGACATATGGTCCAAGCTAGAGGAGAAGTTTGGTGGCACCTCGGTGTCCAAACTTCGTTCTTTAACTATAAGATTCGATTCGTACAAGAAACGTCCAGATCATTCCATGGGGAAGCATCTGCGACATATGGCGAATCTCATCTCAGAGTTAAAGGATGCAGGTCATGTGCTCACTGATGAGCAACAAATCCAAGCAGTCATACGTTCCCTACCAAATGGGTGGGACCAAATGAAGATGCATCTCACTCATAATGAGAGCCTCAAGAACTTCAGCGATGTTTCTAAGCACCTCGAGTTAGAGGAAGAGCGGCTTGCGGCCGCCAAGCCAAGTGCAGAAGTGCACATGGTTGCTAGTTCCTCACACGGGGGAAAGAAACGGAAAAATCGTTCGAAGTTTACTAATGAACGTAATAAGCAACCAAAGTCTACCAAGAAACCCAAACATAAGGGTGGGCACAAGAAGTGGCACAAGAAGAAGGACTTGAAGAAGATCAAGTGTTTCAAGTGCAACAAGTTAGGTCACTATGCTCGTTCATGTATGAGTGGAGGTGACGAGGTAACTTGTAATAATACTAGTTACATATGTGTTTCTAGTTCAATATTTCTTGTAGAATCTAATCCATTTTGGATAATTGATTCAGGTGCCACCGACCACATAGCAAGGGACAGACGGTCCTTCGTGGAGTATCATCGGATACCCCAAGGAACGAAGTGGATATATGTAGAAAACAACACACGTGTTGCAGTGAAAGGCGTTGGGACGTGCAAGCTCGTCTTGGACAACGGCCGCACTATCCTACTTCATGATGTTCTCTTCGCTCCGGATATTCGAAGGAATATTATATCTGTGGTCGTTTTAATGGGTCTTGGTTATAGTTGGTTCTTTCATAGTTGTAAAGTGGACTTGTCTTGTAATAATTCTTTAATTGGTTCTGGGTTTGTTTTCAAAGGATTTGTTGTATTAAATACAATGTATGATTCCTCATTTTATAATGAAAATTTCCTTGTTGCAAATTCATCAAATTATGAGTCAGATGGAATTTGTTGGCATGCAAGACTTGGTCACATTAGACCAACACAAATGGATAGACTTGCCAAACGTGGCCTTCTATCCAATGTTTCAAAGGTCGAAATGTCGACTTGCGAACATTGCCTTGTAGGGAAATCTTGTCGCAAGCCGTTTGGAACCGGCACAAGGGCCGAGGTTCCATTACAGCTCATCCATTCGGACATATGTGGTCTGATGAATGTCAAGACAAGACGCGGGAAGTCCTATTTCCTCACTTTTATTGATGACTTCACCCGATTCGGTCATATCTATTTGATATCCCACAAAAGTGAAGCGTTAACCTGCTTTAAAAAATATATGAGTTTGGTGGAAAATCAATTAGATCGCAAGATTAAGGTCTTGCGAACCGATAGAGGCGGTGAATATCAATCAGCAAGTTTTAAGGAACTTTGTGATGAAAAGGGCATAGTTCATCAGGTAACTATGCCTTACACTCCTCAACAAAATGGTGTTGCTGAAAGGAGGAATAGGACTTTAATGGAAATGGTCCGTTCAATGATGGCGCAAGCTAACTTGCCAATCACCTTTTGGGGTGATGCATTATTGACGGCCGCTTTCATTTTGAATCGCGTACCCTCGAAATCAGTTAGCTCCACTCCTTATGAGTTGTGGAACCAAAGGTCTCCTGACTTAAGCATATTAAAACCTTGGGGGTGTGCATCCTACGCACATATTTCCTCCCATAAGTATGGCAAACTTGGGCTAAGGGGGAGGAAATGTAACTTTATACGATACGCAGAAAACTTCAATGGTTATGTTTTCATTGGTCAGGAAGACAATGGAGGACTAATTGAATTTGAATCGAGGGATGTCACTTTCTTGGAAAACGAGTTTCCAAGACAGGGAGAGATAAGTCAGGACTTATCTCTATTTGAGATTTATGATCAAGAAGGATTACCTCATTCGAGTGGGAGAATTCTTGGTGAAGACGAAAATACGTTTCAACCTTCACCAATGGATGATACGAATGATGCGAATCATATTCCATACGGGAATAATGATCCAAGTGGGAGCATTTCTAACGACATTCCAAGTGGGAGTGATATTAGAATTGATCTAAATTCGAGTCAACAAGGACTTGAAGAATCTCAAATACGACGTAGTAGTCGTACAAGGTTAGCTCCTCTAAGATTTGAGGATGAATTCCCACAAACCTTTATGACCTTACTACAAGAAGATGACGAGCCTGCTACTTTCAAACAGGCCGTATCATGCCCTGCAAAAGACAAATGGATAGAAGCGATGAAGGAGGAATTTGAATCCATGAAAATTAACCAAGTCTGGGACTTGGTTGACTTACCCAGAGGACGTAGAGCTATTGGGAACAAATGGGTTCTCAAGATCAAGCATAAGACTGATGGCTCTATAGACAGATATAAAGCTCGCCTTGTCGCGAAGCTCGCCTTGTCGCGAAAGGTTTTACGCAACAGGAAGGGATAGACTACGAAGAGACCTTCTCACCTGTTGTTCGTTTTACCTCGATTCGCTTGATTCTGGCTTTGGTAGCTTGCTTAGACCTCGAATTACATCAAATGGATGTAAAGACTGCCTTTCTCAATGGAGAATTGGACGAGGAGATCTATATGGAACAACCAACAGGGTTTGTAAAAGAAGGAAACGAACATAAGGTTTGTAAACTTCGTAAGTCCATATATGGTCTTAAACAATCCTCGAGGCAATGGTATATACGATTTCAAGAAGTTGTCTTATCAAATGGTTTTACCATGCTTGATGAAGATAACTGTGTATATATCAAGAGGATCAAAAGCAAATATGTTATTATGTCTCTATATGTAGATGACATTTTAATAGCTGGAAATGACAAGGGCTTTGTGATGGATATCAAGGCTTGGCTTTCATCAGTATTTGAGATGAAAGACATGGAAGAAGCCGCATATATCCTTGGAGTTAAGATTTCAAGGAATCGTTCGAAGAAACTTCTTTCTCTTTCACAAGAGACTTATATAAAGAAGGTTCTAGAACGTTTTAATATGCAGGACTGTAAGTCCATTGATACTCCAATAAGCAAATGCGATAATTTATGTCTGAAGATGTGTCCTAAGAACCAAAAGGAAAAGGAAATTATGGAAAAAGTTCCATATTCCAGTGCAGTTAGTAGTCTTATGTACGCTATGATGTGTACAAGACCGGACATCTGTTTTGCCGTTGGAATGGTAAGTCGTTACCAATCCAATCCAGGGCAAGCACACTGGAAAGCGATTAAGAGGATAATGCGGTATCTTAAAGGGACTGCGGACTATGCTTTATGCTATCAAGGAAATGCCTTGAGGCTCGAAGGCTACACTGATGCTGATTGGGCGGGTGATCTCGATGAGCGACGATCAACCTCAGGACATGTTTTTCTACTCAGATCTGGTGCTATATCCTGGAGTAGAAAGAAACAATCCTGCATCGCACTTTCAACTATGGAAGTCGAGTTTGTAGCATTTAGCATGGCAGTCCAAGAAGCTGTTTGGCTTAGGAAGTTCTTAGACAAGCTAATTGATGCAAGTGACTCAGATGTTGTACCAATATACAGTGATAGTCAAGCATCTATAGCCTATGTCAAAGATCCAAAGTTCCATTGTAAGACCAAACACATTGATATCCGCTACAAATTTACAAAAGACTATGATAAGAACAAGAAGGTAGATATTAGATACATATCTACGCATGAGATGATAGCGGATCCGCTTACAAAGGCGATCCCCAGAGATGTGTTTTACAAACACTTATCTTCTCAAGGATTGCGTAAGAGCTGAGTTGTATCAATGTATATTCTCATGTCTATGAAAGATCAAATTTAATAAAAGAATAAGTTCTTTTTGACATTGCATATGAGTTTCTTGAAAATGTTTGTCTACATTTCTTTTAATCTCAGCTGTTTTTTGTATGTCGGACAGATTAAGGTTGGCTCTCTCACATGAGCAACCGCCTTTATTCTATCAGACGGATAAAATAAAGATGAGACCTGTTTAAAGTCAAAATCATCAGACGGATGATTTAGAGTCATGACTTGAACAAAACGGTCGTATGAAAGATCTGCATCATATGGATGCTTACAAAAGATCTAAGAAGATTTTTTTGAAATCTTATCTGTCTTATGTGGGATGTGGGTCCAGGAGATCAATGAGTAGTAAAAGGGACTCAAAGTCAGACATTGTGGTGTCTGACCATCATCCTTACAACGTCATTAAGACATACGCTCCCTGGGAAAGGAGTGATATTGTAATACGTATTCATACTACGTATGCATTTGACCATTGGGTTAGAATAGTAATTGTGTTTACTATTATGTGAGACCCAAAGACCACATGGGTCTTAACTTATTACCTTTATGGACTCTAATTGGTTCCTTTAGATTTGACTGGGTGATCTCTATCTTAGCATGTTGCTTATGGACTATGGTAAATTCGGTCCGGCGGGGCATGTTAGAAAAGCGAGTCAAGTCAAGATCGAAAGGATCGCAAGAAGAGGAAGATTAATTTCATATTCACATTTGGACTTTAGAGATTCAAAGCTGGCCAGCCAATTGTAATCCAGATGGGATTCAATTGTTGAATATAAAGTATAAGAAATGTGAAGAAATAATCTAGGGTAAAACATGCGTTGATCTACTCAACTTTGCACCCCAAGGAGTGTTGTGTATCTCTAACAAGTGCACAACAACGGACTCTATGCGCATGACGGTCACACGGTCTATTTCTCGGTATGATGAATAGAAGAACTAAAGGAAAAGATGTTTCCTTACAATCCCCTCAAGTGTGAGTGGGAGATGTTGGATATGGACAACATGTATACACCCATGAGGGGATGTATGAGGGTATACAGACCTCGGATGTCGCGTGCATGAAAGCATGTACGAAGGGAACCTTTTCATGTGTGAAAAGGACCACTCGATAAGTGGAAAAAGTCACTTTATAAGTGCAAAAGGCACTTGATAAGTGCATAATGAAGAGGATAAGGAAATGTGCTAATATAGGCTAATAAGCTTATATATGGTTATTTCCTACAATAACTACCCATAAAGCCTATAAATAGGACCCAAGGGTAAGGCTTTTAAGGCTAATCCTTAATGCCATAAGTTTGCATAAGGCAAAACTTTTCCTCTTCTCCCTTCCATTTTGTTCTTCTTCTAAATAGAGATTTAGACGGTGGAAACTCTGCTTCGATCCTCTGTGACGAAGTACTGACCGTTGTGGCGAATCCGAGGGCAAAGTTCAGAGACTACAGCGCAGCGTACGCTAACGTAAGTTCTCTTTCGATCCTCCATCCACGTGCGACAAGATCCTACATATGGAAGCGAAAATTTATTCGATAAAAGAGACATGCTTTATTGACAGAAGTAATCTCAAAACGAAAAAGGCGTACAGGTGGTTTTCGAGCGTACATGTGTTTTTCGATCGACGTCGGAGCTGTTGTTGTTCATCGCCTCTTTATTCGCCTCCAGCTTAGACAGTTTGCTAGTCAATCACCTTGGTGATAGGTGACCCTTCATCTTGTCCTTCTGCTTTGAGGAACCCTCCTTGCTAGGTGGATCATTAGCCGGGTTCTTGGGGTGTCCTCTCTTGACCAGGGCATCGATCTCTTTTTGAGAGTCTAACAGTCGTTGGTAACGTGCCCATAGTCGTTGTAATATTTGCAGAATTTGATGTCGTCCCTTTTCTCATATTTGCCCTTCTTAGCTGTCTCCTGGATCAGCTCCTCTCGTGGGGCGTAAACGAGGACTTCCGTCTTAGGAGTAATCGGTTTAGCGTAGGTAGGGCGCTCCTTGCTTCGAGGGCTCCTTTACCTGGGCCTCTTATCTCGAGACTCCTGGCAGGGGCTCCCGAGGTTAGTTTATCTCGCTCGTGTTTCTGCGACGGGAGGGGGTGCTCTTTGCATTAGCTCCGGCTGGTTCTTCTGCCTCCTCGGAGGAAGTGAACCGATCCGTTATGTTAAGAATTTTTGCGACGGTGTTAGGGGAACTGGTGAAGGGCCCTCCTCATGTGCTTATTCTGGACCACCTGGGTGAGCGCCGCTATGACGGTCACGTCTGGTGTCTCTTCTACATCGAGCCTCTCGTCATTGAATCTCTGGACGAAGGCTCGGATCGACTCACTCTCGTTCTGTTTTAGCCAGAAGAGGTGTGAGGACTTCTTCTTACGTCGTCGTCCTACAACGAATTGTTTACAGAATATTTCTGCCAATTCATTGAACGAGCCGATGCAGCCGTGGGGTAGCCCTTCGTACCAGCTTTCTGCCCTCTTGAACATGGTAGTATGGAAGGTTCTACAAAGGTACGGTTCGTCGGCCCCGTGGAGCAGCATGATATTCAGATACTTATGAATGTGCGACCATGGGTCGCCTCTGCCATCGTAAGCTGGTAGAACAGGGAGCTTGAACTTGGGGAGGGGAGGAGCAGAGATGATATTCTCTTTCAGGGGTTCCTCTGAATCACGGATTGGACCGGTATGGATCCTCCTGCTCCAGGTTGCACGTATTTGGCTCCCGAGGATCGGTTCGGGATCTCCTCCATCCTCACGAATCCACCTGCAGAGTTTAGAGGGTTATAACCTGGGGGAGCCCCGTATATTACCTGATCTAGGATCTGCCCGATAATTGGAGGGGGTGGGCTCTCCCTGGAGAACGAAAGCTCGATTATCGACCCTCGCTTCATTGTATTGGTGAGCCGGTGGGTCGAATTGTGGAGGTTAATCTCCAGTTGATCGGCCCTTGGGTCCCCCAGATCTCGGAGGAAAGCCGATCCCTTGGTTGGCGTCAAGTTCGGGTTTGGAGGTGGCAACGGCTCATTTATGGGTGATGGGCTCCCCATGTTTTTGCGTATTAAAGTCGCCAACGTGCCTAGGCTCATATCGACTTGCTCGGTGAACTGGGTGAATTCCTTTCGGGTCACCCCAGGCTCCTTCAGGGCCTCTGTTGGTCGTGGTGGTGGTGTTGTGGAGTCCGCGACATCCTCCACCAGGATGTTGTTTGCTCTCGGCTTCTCCTTCGGACCTTCGATCGGTCCAACGTTGCTGGGTCCAGCTGTCGTAGCTTTTGGATTGCTTTGAGATGTCAAGCTGGTTAACGTTTTCCACAGGCGGCGCCAAACTGTTAAGGCCAAAATTGACCGAGACAGTTGTCAAGCTGACATAGACTCTTGATGCTGAGTCGGAGTCTTGTCAGCGAATGGAGTGGGACCCTCGGTTGGAAGAACCAGGGTCGGGTGTTGGTGGTTGAAGATGATGCGGTGCACGTTTGACCTTTGAGTGTCAGATGCGTCGATCGTTCGAGGCTTGGGAACTCGATATCAACCCTCGACGAAGGACGATGACTATCGATCTGCACCACAGGGACATGTTAGGGGGGTCAGATCTAGGTTTCGACCTAAATCCCCTCTGATGCGTAAGTTAGTGTGGGAACTTAAGGAATAGAGGGAGCTTGGTGCAGCTGAGATCAACCCACAGAGGTTCGTCTCAAGCCTGGCGGCGCAAGCTCGAATGTATAAGAAGTATCAGCTGAGAAAGTAGAGTTCTATGTCTTAGACCTCGTACCTTGGAAATGGGACCCATCCCTTTATTTATAGGTGTTCAGGGTCCCTTTGGAGACGTTGGGGTGATATCAGCCACCCATAGTGGGGCCACGATCTCTCCCCTTAATAGGAATAAATGTTGTGCATGTCTCCGAGATTTACGAGCCCGCCTTTAATCTCACGTTCGAGTGAGACAGACCCAACAGTCGACTGGCCACTGAGCTTTGACTGAGTCGACATCGGGCTTCTTTGGTGGGCCTTGTGGGCCTTAGTCATCTGTCGACCGAGTTGTCTCGAATGTCGGCCCAATGGTTCAACATATGCGTACATATAAATTTCTGAGTATTTTTATAAAAAATTTTACAAATTTTTTGTGATGATAAAATTATTTTTAAATGATTTTTAAACACCACTTGGATTTAATTAAATGAAGTGTATGTATGAAATACTAGTATTGAGGGAGTATGTTGTATTAAGATAAGTATTTCTAATTAATTAGGAAATGAAATCCTAGAAATTCTCTAATTAAGACACCTCTTGTCTTGAGGTGTCATTAGCCCCTTTAATCCCACCAACCATGGGGACACATGGCAACTTCGGAAGAGCTTAAGGGATGACAAGGATGAGGGGATGAATAAAAGAGAAGAAAATAAGAGAATAATCAAAGTAAAATAAAATATATATATATGAAAAAGAACCCACACTCTCTCTCTCTCTCTGCCATGCACCCAACTCACGCCAACACACCTTGCTACCTTCTCCTTTCCCCCAAGCCAAATATCATGAACCAACTCAAACCCTAGCACCATTGAAGAAGGTGTAGCTTCAGAGGGTCATCAAGGAGAAGAAGGGCCGTAGACTAATTGAAGGACTTCAAGATGTAGGAATCTTAACTAATCTAGTTAGGTTTTAGCTTAGAATCGTGTAGAATTCACTTTAAGTTTCCATAGAATTCGACAGTTTCGACGACACACGACTGTGTCATGGTCGTGTCGTGACGACGTGGTCATGTCTTAACCGTGTCGTGGTCTTTTCGACCATCAATGGCGTCACTCGATCGTTCTTTGATCGTGTTGTTGATTGGCGTCGTTCCTTGGCTCCACATGGCCGTGTCGACATAGATTTGGTTGTGTCGCCCAATTTAATTATTTAGCCGTGTCGACGTAGATGCGATCGAGTAAGTTTGAATACTCCTCGATTGAAATGGTCGTGTCAACCTCGAAACGACCGTGTGGTCATAATGTTCTGAACTTTAGACTGAGTGGCTCCATATAACCGTGTGGAGAATTCCAAACGACCGTGTGGTTATTCCTTGAGCCTTCAGCTGCGCTGATTCACAAGACCGCGTGAGCAATCCAAACGGTCGTGTGATCATATATTCTCCTGAACCCCTTAACTCTACACGGCCGTGTGGGTGATACCAAACGACCGTGTGGATGCATGTTATTACTAATTTCTGAGTGATTCACACGGTTGTGTGAATAGTCCAAACGGCCATGTGACCCTGTTTTCTAGTTTAATGACAGAGTGGTTTAATTTCCTTGATGCTATTCAGGTTATACAAGTTCCATGCTGTAGATGTACTTCATATGGTAATTATAGTTCAGTTTATATGTTGATAAATCCATGTTGAGATCATGAATGAGCACCCTATGATGTTGTATCGTGTCTACCATGCTTCACATACAAGAAAGGAAATGTTATGCCATTTGATATATGAAATTTGGCTTGATAAGAATGTAGGTAAAGAAATGGACAATGAACTAAAAGAAAGGTCCATGAAATGGAAATGAATATGGAGGTGGTAATGAGATCACCGAAAAGAGACAATTGATGAAATGAAGTAATAACTGAGAGTGAGAAGAGTGTAAATAGTCTGGAGATCTCAGTCCATTCAATAATGGGTTAAATCCAGATATGGGTTTGGGGAAACACGTGTAAAAATTAGGCGTTTAAGGAGTGGACATGGATTTGTAGTCTCACTCGCACTCCCGACAGTCGACACATGGAGTGGGCTGTTGGAATTTCATAATTCCATATTTCTATTCCCATATGGTTTTGATATGACAAACACATTCAGTGCTACTAACTCTATGTATGAAGATACAAATCAATGCTGAGTTCCACACAAATGAGATATCTTATGCATGTCTGTTACCACTAATAATCTTTGTTTAATGATTACATCTGATGATACACTTTTATGGCATAAACGTTTTGGACACACTAATTTCAAAAATCTAGCACACATTTCAAAACACAAATTAGTAAATGGAATGCCAAATATTTCTTTCAAAAACAAACATTTTTGTGATGCTTGTCAACAAGGAAAAATGCACAAATTCTCTTTTAAATCAAAGGACGTTATCTCAACAAAGAGACCATTAGAACTCTTACATTTAGATTGGTTTGGTCCTTCAAGAATAGCCTCTTTGAATAGAAGTAGATATGCATTTGTCATTGTTGATGATTATTCAAGATATACTTGGGTTATATTCTTACAAAACAAGAATGATGCATTTGAAGAATTTTCAATATTTTGTAAAAAAATACAAAAAATCAAATCCTCTAACATTGTCACTATTCGTAGTGATCATGGAGGAGAATTTGAAAATGAATATTTTACCAATTTTTGTAATGAAAATGGCATTACTCATAATTTTTCTTTTCCTCGTGCTCCTCCTCAGAATGGAGTAGTAGAAAGGAAAAATAGAACTTTACAAGAATGTGCAAGAACAATGCTTTGTGATAGTAAGTTATCGAAATATTTTTGGGCTGAAGCTGTCGCAACTGCTTGTAACATTATGAATAAAGTTCTTATAAGGCCATTACTTAATAAAACCTGTTTTGAATTATTCTTTAATCGCATTCCACGTGTATCATATTTTAAAGTGTTTGGATGTAAATGTTTTATTCTTAATACTAAAGATGCACTTGATAAATTTGATTCGAAATCTGATGAAGGTATTTTTGTTGGATACTCAACACGTAGCAAAGCCTACAGAGTATATAACAAAAGAACTTCAACAATTGAAGAATCACTACATGTCACATTTGATGAGAATCCCTCATCTAATTCTCCCATTATTGATGATGAAGAGAATATATTACCTTTATCTAATTCTCTAGATAATATCAAACTTGATGAAATTGATGCTACTAATCATTCTGTTGAGTCTATTTCAGATAATACAGATCTTCCCAAGGCTTTTGCACAAGTTCCAAATCATCCATCAGAATTAATCATTGGAGATATCACAGATGGAGTTAGAACTCGTCATCAAATTGAACAAATGGCGCATTGTGCCTTCCTTTCATCCATTGAACCAAAGAACATCAAAGATGCATGTGAAGACAGTTCATGGATTATCGCTATGTAGGAAGAACTCAATCAATTTCAACGAAATGATGTTTGGGAATTAGTTCCCAGACCTACAGATCATTCAATTATTGGTACCAAGTGGGTATTCAAAAATAAATTAGATGAATCTGGTCAGGTAATTAGAAACAAGGCACGATTGGTTGCACAAGGTTATAATCAAGAAGAAGGTATTGATTATGATGAAACCTATGCACCAGTTGCTCGTCTTGAGTCTATTCGCATGTTGTTATCATTTGCATGTTTTAAAGATTTTAAATTATTTCAAATGGATGTCAAAAGTGCTTTTTTAAATGGTTTTCTCAAGGAGGAAGTTTATGTTGAACAACCTCCTGGTTTTATTCATGAGAATTTAGAAAATCATGTTTTCAAATTAAAGAAAGCTTTATATGGTCTCAAACAAGCACCTCGTGCTTAGTATGAAAGACTTAAAAGCTATCTTTTAAATTCTGGTCATTCTATTGGTAAAATAGATTCCACTCTTTTTATTAAAAATATTAAATCTGACATAATCATTATTCAAATATACGTTGATGATATTATTTTTGGTTCTACTAATGAATCTCTTTGTCAAGATTTTTCTAAAATTATGCAGAAAGAATTTGAGATGAGTCACATGGGTGAACTCAATTACTTCCTCGGTCTTCAAATCAAACAATTGAAGGAAGGAATCTTCATTCACCAAAGCAAGTACTCTAAAAACTCATCAATCGTTTTGGTTTAGAAAGTTCTGCAGAAAAACGTACTCCAATAAGTACATCTACATCTCTCGACAAAGACTTAAATGGTAAGAGTGTTGATCAACGTCTTTACAGAGGTATGATTGGCTCTCTACTCCATTTAACTGCTAGTAGACCAGACATTATGTTTTCTGTATGTTTATGTGCACGTTTTCAGGCAGATCCTAAAGTTTCACACTTAACTGCCGTAAAAAGGATTATTAGATATGTTAAGCACACTTCTGATTTTGGTTTATTTTATCCCAAGTCAAGCACAATTGATTTATTATCCTATAGTGATGCATACTTTGCTGGTTGCAAATCAGATCGTAAAAGTACCACTGGTACTTGTCACTTTTTAGGTCATGCTTTAGTTTCTTGGTTTAGCAAAAAGCAAAACTCTGTTTCATTATCTACAACCGAGGCAGAATATATTGCCGCAGGTTTAGCATGTGCTCAAATCTTATGGATGAAACAAACTATATCTGACTATGGTATTGATTGCTCTGCTTGTCCTATTATGTGTGATAATACTAATGTTATTAATCTTTCTAAAAATCTTGTATCATTCTCGTACCAAACATATTGATGTACGTCATCATTTTCTAGATGATCATGTTCACAAAGGAGATATAGTTCTTAAATTTATAGCTACTGAACATCAGACAGCTGATATTTTGACCAAACCATTGAAAGAAGATACTTTTATTAAGCTTCGTAGGAATTTAGGAATTATTAGCGAATCGGACTTATGACACATTCTCATTTTTATTTTTAGAATTTTTTTTCAAATTTTTTCAAATTTTTTGGCTATTTTTTTAAATTGGTCGACCAATTCACCAATATTGGTCGCCAATTGTCGAATTTTTTATTATTTTTTCATTTAGGTAACTTCTTCGTCTTCCCGCTTATTCGCGTTATCTGTTCCCTCCATTTTTGGTTTCAGAAACTGAACCCATCCTTTCGTTTTCAAATTTGCGTGGGATTCGTTTTTTTTCAACGGCTCTGCCGATTGGAATTATTTCAGTTCCCCAAACTTCCCTAACTGAATTTTTCTCTCTATTTAATTCTTATCCTGCCTTGGAACTCTCATTCCCAACAAATATCTTCCCCAGGCTTCTCTTTTCCCGAAATCTCCTTCCCCCCCAAATTTTGCCGGTCTCCTCCCTTCCCAAATCGCCGCCCCTCAACCACTAAATCCCTGGCGATCTCCCTCTCTCTCGTCGGCGCCTCTCTCAAGAGTCCACCCCGTCCTTCTCCTCTCCACGCTCGACCGTTCGCCGTCTTCCTCCACCGATTTCGCGAGACCCGCCCGTAGATTTCGCCGATCCGTCCCAGTTTCACCGGCGACCACCCTCAACTCGACCCCCCATCGACCGATTGTCCCTCGCCCGGGTCCGATTTTTGTCGTTCTGCCGTCTTTCGACTTCACCCCCGATGGATCCACATCCACAGGATTTCATAGCGACCCCGGCACCGGCCTACTTTCGCTCTCCGGCGGCTACGCAACACTTCCGGCTCTTGGAGAACATCCCCTTCCATCCCGAACGACATATTGATTTCAGCGACCATGGGTTCTCCCGGCTTTTGAGCCGCCTTCATTCCGCTGGTTTGGTCGGTCTCTGGTCTACTTCCAACCGAACCCCGTACTTCCCTGCTCTGGTTCGAGAATTTTTTGCCAATTTAGACTCCTCCCTACATGCTGGTATGCTATCTCTTACCACCATTGTCAATGGGTTCTACTTTCGATTAACTGGTCATATGTTATCACGTCTACTGAATCTACCCCTGACCCATGTCCAGTCTCTGTCCACTAATCTCAATGACCCCGCCATTAAGCTTCTCTTGTCCACGGATTTTCGCCCCAAACGTTCTGCGGCCACCCTTCATCCCCCTGCCCGTATGATGGTTAAAATCATCCTCACCAATCTCGCTCCCAAAATCGGTTCCCTCAATTATGTCAGCACCAAGACCGCACGTTGTCTCTATGCTTTGATGGGTGAACTTCCTATATGTTGGGGTTCTGTTTTGCTTGACTCATTGGCCAAACCAGTAAGTCTCACATTTTCTTGCCTTCCTTGATTACTAGAATTTTGGAAGCCTTTCAGATTCCATTCGCCAACTCTGCCCCTATCCTCAATCCGGTTGATTTCACTTCTGCAACCTTAACCCACATGCAACTTGTCCTCTCTGACACTTCCGAACCTGATGATGATGATTCCGATGCCCCTGCCTCTGCCCATGACGCATCTCCCACTCCCTCCCATCCAGTTACTAGATCCATGTCTCGCTCTCCACGCACTCGTACTCGCTCTCCGCGACCCCGTCCCACTCCTACCCCCCAACCCACTCCCACTTCCCATACCCCCGGCTCTTCTCGCACTCGTGGCCGTATTCCGGTTCGGAAACGGTATTCCCAGTCTGCGGCTTCTCCTACTACTCCCATTACCCCGAAATCTGGTCATGATGCTATCCTCGGTGAGATTCGTGCACTGCGTCATTCCGTGACTCGCGGATTTCAGGATATTCAGGGAGAGATGCACGATGGTTTTCGTGGCATTCAGACCCATTTGAGTTCCGGTGATGCTACGTTACAGGAACATAACAAACGGATGGATGATCTTACCACTGTTGTTGCCTCGTTGGCAAATCACTTTGAGTCGCTCCACTTTCGGGCCACTTGACGTTCGACTTATGCGTCTCCTTCCGGGCCTGGGTCTTCTTCTCGGCCATAGTCATCTTCCGGCTCTGTTTTCCGCTGTTTTTCGTGGGTAGCATGATGGTTCTGTTATGGTTGGTTTGGGTACTTTTGGATACTCCTTACATAGGTGTTTGGTGCTTTTTCTGGTGATGGTTTCTTGCTTTCTTGATGTTGTTCTATAGGAACTTTGGGGGTCTGTGGTTCAGTGGTCATGTTGATTATGTCGTTATGTTGGTATTCAGACAGTTGGGATTGTCATGTTATTTTGTTGTTCAGCCTATGTGGTGTTCACACTATGTGATGTATTAGGTACTTGGCTATATATAATGTCTGTACTTTATCCTTAGCTATATGGGATATCTGTTTGATGCTGTTTTTCGATAGATTGCCTGCTGGTCCTTTCATGGTTGGTTTGCGCTCTTTGGATATTCCTTACTTAAGTGTTTTGGTGCTATTTCTGGTATTGGTTTCTTGTTGTTGTTATATAGGCACTTTGGCGATTCTGTGGTTATGTTGGTTATATGGGTTCTGTTGTTATGTTTAAACTCTGGGATGTTTGCTATTTTTCTGTAGTTGTGTAGTATCATCCTCCATTCTACTAATTTTTGGGTTCTCTTTGCTAACGCACTTCTGTTTTTGATCTGTTGCTGTTTGCATTTTTTTCTCTGCACCCATTCCCTTTCCTTTAGGTTTCCTATTGATCATGTATACATCATGTTCTGGTTATAATACGATGTTGTCTTGGCTATTCTGTCATTCTTATCCCCTATTTCTTTTGCTATATACCTTGGTACTGTGTTACATGTTCTGTCCAATTATTTTTCTTTCCTGCTCATATAATGCTCATTTTGTCTAACTAACTTTATTTTTGTCCTAGGTTTCATCCCTGGCACCCATCTATTTTTTATCTCCACTATATTCTCTGTTCATACACACCACCATGTATCCCTGTTGGTCATTTCGCCCATTGCCACATGACAGATCTCTAGTGTCCTCATTTACATTTTGTTTGGACACTCACTTTTTGATCACTCTTTTTCCCACATAGTCACATACATGGATATCAACCTATGTCCCTATTTTGGTCCACTTTTCCTATGTACATATTATGGTCTGCTCTTAATATTTTTTATTATTATCTACCTGATTCTTCCATTTTTTTTACTGGCCTGCCCACTCAATATTTCGGCATGCATTAGTATATAGTTTTTATGACCTGCTCATTCTTCATTTTAAAGTGGCATGCCCACTACTTATTTTTTGACCTGCCCATTCTTTATTTTTTAATTGGCCTGCTATTTATTTCGGCCTATATACTATTATTTGGCCTACTACTTAAATTCCCCTACTGACCAATTTTTTGTTCCTCCTTTTTCGACACTATACTCCATTTTTTATATTTCCCTCATATTTTCTCCCTTATTTTTTCACTAACTGTTATTTCCCTCTTTTTGAGAATTCCAAAGGGGGAGAATATATTTCATCTACTCAGGGGGAGTATTCACAAACTCCACATATTCAGGGGGAGTATATCTGATATGTTCAATTTTAACGATATATATTTTTTCATGTTTGTCATCATCAAAAAGGGGGAGAATGTTGGAATTTTATAATTCCATATTTCTATTCCAATATGGTTTTGATATGACAAACACATTCAGTGCTACTAACTCTATGTATGCAGATACAAATCAATGCTGAGTTCCACACAAATGAGATATCTTCATGCATACTCAATCAGATATATCATTCATGAAGCTGGAAAGACAAAGGCACCTAATCCATGACTTGGATATATAATCACTTGATAAGGATCTCCTGCAAAGAAGCTTCTCAGATTCAGTTGCAGATGCAGTCATATCTACGGCTTTATGTAATCATTGTAAAATTTACTTTATTAGAGTCACAAAGCCTTGTGATAATATATCTTAGTCTTCTAGGTTCCATTACTCAGAGATCTACACTTCCCAATTTCGAAAATTTGCAACTTTGAAAATTGGCAGCCAATAACCCCATTTTGGTCGACCAATTTTAAACCTTCGAATTTGGTTATGGGATTACATGTGCAAACTCCCCTAACCGTGTAGATTCTAGAACTGTCTTCCAACGGTCGAAATTCTCTCTCTAAATTTTGGTCGACCAATGTGGTCATTTTGGTCGACCAATTTCAAAACTAGCCGTTTTGATCCCAAATTTTCAGGGACGGTTCTTGCCCGTTTTCCAACGTTAACTACAGTCCCCAACCGTCCCTAAACACTATAAATAGAGGGGTAGACCCTCTCTTTCTCTTCACTCACTTTCCTCTTCTTTACTCTCTTAATTGTTGAAATCAAGTCTTTCATCTTCTAAAGCTTTAGGCCATTAGTTGTTCTTTTCTTATTTGTAAGAAGAAATCATTAGATTTCCTTCTTCGTTTAAGAACGGAAGAACTTGGATTTTTCAACATAATTTTTGGAAAGTTGTTTGTGTTCATAATTGTAAGAAGAAATCAATAGATCTCTCTCTTATTTTATGAACCAGAGAACTTCAAGTGTTGCTCTTCATTACATATCTTTTACATCTTGAAGTTCATCTTCTAAACACCATCCTTGAATTCTTTCTCTGAAAATTATAACAAGGCTATAGGTGTTTTTCTATTTCATTATTTAACAGGTTTGAATCTCTGTTTAGAGATTGTACAAAGTTTGGGACACGGGGAGTGTCGCCATTTTTGTAAGTTTGTGCTTGCGGGGCAAGTGATTATAGTGGATTAAAAATCTCTACGGGGTAGAGGACTGGAGTAGGATCACAAGGATCCGAACCAGGATTAATCTCTGTGTTTGCGATTGATTTAATTTCAGTACTTGTCATTTTATTTCTGTGCCATCTTTGCAAATATTACTAACATTTTATTTGCGACATTTTTTAATATACACTATTCACCGCCCCACTAGTGTATTGATCCTTACAGGCTAAAATTACATGGGCATGCTTAGAGAGGCACATGTGTGTACTCGTAATGCACCATGAGGTAGAAAAGTATCATAATCTCACTCCCGAAATGGGAGAGTTACGAGAGGCCCCTACAGTGCTCATGTCGCAGTTTGGAGTACCACTGTGTTCACCTACCCTGGGTGAAGTCCAGCTCCTTAAGTGTCCTACTATTTCTGAGTTTTCGAATAATTAAATAAATGTAACAACTTTAACTTAATGTCATCAAATTATGAATATTGTTAATTCATGTTCTCATACTTCTCTGCTTTACTTTCAGTACTTGCATGATGTGATATTTTTCATTTATGCATGCTCTGTAGACATGTTTACTTTAGTAAGCCGACTCTTTAGATAGGTAGTCTGGTTCTGAAACTGGGCCCTACCTAGTTTAGTTAGGTTTCCTACTGGGTCATGCGTTGACGTGTCACATAAACGTTTTGCAGGTGTAGGAGTAGAGACATCAGAGCAGACACTTACCCAGCAGACCACTCGACGTCCTGAGGTACAGATGGAGCCTGCTGAGAGTACCTTTATACATTTAGATTTCCCCGGGATAGATTAGAGGGTGTGTTGTACTGGTTGTGGACACCTTTTTGATTTTTTATGGGTTGGAGTTTTCTTTTGCCATACCCCTACTTTTGTATTCCTTTGTACCCTCTGTGTAGTATAGTATGTATGATGTATGTTCGCTCTCGCAAAGCTAATAATATTTATACCGCAAGCGCACGGAGTCATGTAGTGCTAACGGGTTGGTTACAAGGTGCATTCGATGAGTATCGATTTTTATTCTTCGTTCGAAAGCTACGTTATCAGATGGTGGCTGACTCGTCTCAAAATGGGTGAGCGCTACTCCCAAGTGTAGGGATCGAACAAGTAATAATCCTGGTGAGTCCAGGTATCGTATCCACGGGACAACTGACCTGCAAAATCACGAATTTCAGTTTATAAAGAGTACTAATATGACGAGAAACAACCACCTTTCGAAGGCAAAATAATCGTGTAAGGGTTTTTAATACGAAAAAGAAATCCTACGATAATTACAGGGAAGGCAATATTGGGGTATCAATATGAAGAATATGTGTTGGTTGTGATTTCGTTAGGATCTATGCAATCAATGATTATTAATACATTTTCTATAACTCAACGTTTCACCCCGCAAGGGTATGAGAACGTTGGAAAATATAACGATAAACGAACATCGAAAAGTGCCTTAAGTATCGAATAAAATACTAGTTTCATGAGGAAAATAAGCTTATGTGCTTGCAATGGTCACGACGATGTCTACAAGGATTACGTCACAAATAAGTCTGCAAAGATCATATTCGATCCAAGTACACCAACAAAGAGAATACTTGAACAATACGTGTAGAAACTAGAAAAATACGCGATATAACGTGCAAATTAGGGTGAAAAGATATTAAAATCAGAGATTACAGAGGTTTAACTACATCACAACTAGCACATGAGGGTATTAGTCACTCATGGAGAGAAGAGAGTCAATATTCATAGACAAATACATCATCAATACTCAAAATACGCGCTAAATACGCAAAATACAAGAGTAAAGTTTAGAATTTTATCACCAAATCTCCACAATTGAACCCTAAACTCCTTCAGATGATAGCTCTGGCCTCTGTCTCTAGGGCCTCCAAATTGCACGCCAAAATACGACTTCTAGAGCATTCAATACGCCAGAATACGCTCAAAACTGGTGTCCATACCCTCTGGAATACTAGGGTATTTTTAAGGTTTTAATGTCGGTTGCGGATCCAAAAAATACGCTCAAATCTGCTTCAAAACCCACTCAAACCCGCAACCCACTATTGGAGCAAATCTCGACCGTCGAATCAAGCCGGGATTGAACGAGGGCGTGACGCGTGGCCATCGGGTTCGGATCGTTGCTTGCATGCGCCCTCATCTGCTCCACTCATCGAATCCCGCTCGGAGTCAATCGTGTTCGTCCGATCGAGGGGCGAACGGCTGCGATCACGCCATGTCGCCGTGCGGCACAAGTGTTGCGGGCGGCTTCGATTCTCGTCCGTTGGATCTTCGATCGTGTGGATGTAAACCGGCTACGTCACCTGTTGGAGTATGTAATTCACGCTTCGATTTCGAATTCATGTGGGGATGGTCCACGCCGTTGGATCATCATCCAACGGCCCATAGCGCTCCACGTCGCCCGCTTCGCCGCTGCCTTCGAGTTCGCTCCGCTTCGCATCTCGACCGTCCATTCGAGCAGGCGCTTGATGAGATCGCGCCACGTGGATAGGGGCTGCTGCCTTCTTTGCTCCGTTCGAACACGGATGCGGGCCGTTCGATCTGAGATCGACGGTGACGAATATGCCGCGTCGCCCATTCTTCGATGACGTCAGATCTGAGTGGGAATGCGTGGGATTTTGCCACGTGTTCGCCTGTGAAGCATGCGCGCCGTATTTACGTCGTATTTACGGCGTATTTCCTCGTATTTCAGCGCTTTGAAATGGTATTCTGCATTCAATAAATCACAGAAATTAGCACAGATCTCAGAAAAATACAAATAAATAGTCGTTGGAATCGTGAGATCGAGATCTTCGTACGAAAAAAATAAAAAGGGCAGAAATACTCAGTATATTGCTGTTTTGTGAATAAAATAGGAGTTTGCTCTAATAAATAAGTGTATTCAAAATTCGATCGTATTAGAGACCAAATACGTATCATATACACACAAAACGGTGCTAGATAATGGGTTAATTATGCAATATTCATCCCGAATCACACCCCCATCTAGCAATTTGCTAGTCCCTAGCAAAAAGAGCGATTAAGTCGGATGATTAGTAAAACAATAAATTCTATCAATCGCTTATGGCATGGCTCAATAATGCGCTTTCCAACATGATTTTGACCATAAATATACACAATCCATGAATAAGATCAATCACATGATATTTTCTCTAATTTAATTTGAATAAATAACATGAGAGCATCGTTTTGCACAAGCGAAAGTATAACACGTCGTTATATGCTAGTTTTCTTATTTCCAAGGAATTGGTATTTCAAAAAGATCGTTCAAACCATGGGTATTGAAGTTGCTTAGTTTATTCACCATTTCGTTTTTTTCTCTCTTTTTTTCTTTTGACGACATAGAATGATCCATGTAGCGAACTTTCAGTTAATGATTCCTAGGCCAGACGACCTTTGGGCATTAGGCTTAGAAGAATCCCTCGAACTTAATAACTCGAATCATCTAAGTTTTATTTTCTCCCTTTTTTTGAATGCACTCCCCATTCATCCATCTTTCGACTCGAATCTCCAATGTTTCCTGAGGCACGAAGACCCGACTAATCAATGAACTCAAGGGAACGATCATTTTTTCTTTTTTGATTTTTTTTGCAAATTTTTTCATAAGTAACTCAACACCCATAAATATGAACATAAACATTAGTAACAAAGGCCAAATTCCTCTTCAACTTGAAAACTGTTCTAATAAATCGTGTATACTTAATTTTTTGCATCACAATAGCATGCATGAAATAAATTCAAACTATTTCAAGATATTAATCATGGCAGTTGAAAGTTTCATAAATAGCATATTAATAGTAATTCCATAACGAGAAAAAAATTAATTCAAGGCATAAATAATTTTTATAATTCAATTAACACATAATCATCCGCATTTGTGGTATGTGAAGGAGTTTTAAATGATGAGAATTGGTGATTTATTCTTTTCTCTCGCTTTATTTTAAAAAAAATCCTAAGGTCTCATACACTCCCCCCAACTAAAGATGGACATTGTCCTCAATGTCGAAAAGGGTACGAGTTTATTCAAAAGAAAGCATCCTAAAAAGCATATAAAATCTACGCTAATGGAAAGAACACACTGTGGTCAAATGGTGGATCACAGATCTTTAATGGTGGAGGAAGTTGTTCTATCTGCTCGCGCTCCTCGGCGAGTAATCCTCCTCCAAAAGCTAAATTGGACCCTAGCAACACAACTCCAAGTATCTATATAAGGTGATTACGTATGTCCTGCAAGAGATGAGTTATGTTAGTCCAATTTAGTCTAAAGTTCTTTGCCACAAACATATTCCAAATATGGTCATCAAAATACGTAAAATAAAGTAAAGCATGTTGATGACTCCTCCCTGAAAATGTGCACTGCTCTCAGTATGATGCTCAGTCATTGGGGAGAGGGATAAATGATTTTGGAAAAAAACTGGGAGAAAGAGTGGTTCGGGCTCCATAGCGTTAATCTCTAAACACATGTCCCTAGCTGTCTCCTCCTCCTGTTCATCCAAAATTGCTAGCTCGTCCTCTCCTTTGCACCCACTTCCTGCCATGTTGATATTTTTATTCGTGACTTCATCGTGACATGGCTCACTCGATATACCTGCAATAGAAGATGAACTCGTATAGATTCTTGAAATTGAATTTCAAAAGAATTATTTTCTTCTAAGCAAGTGGCAATCAGAGTAAGATTTTCAATGGATTGCTGAATTTGCCGACTCCGAGTATGGAAGTTTTCTTGGAATTGATGGGATGTAGCCTCATGTGTCTGAATGAGCAAATAAACTTCCTCTTTCAAGGGTTGCAATGGTACGTCTACGCTTTGCTCCCCTTGATCAAGGAATGAAGGAACAGTTGAATCATGCTCTGAAGTCTCATTAATGGACTTATCATTCTCTTGTATGGACTCCATGTACTTTCACGCCTCTGTCGGCGTCATGACACCCAAAAGTTCCTGCAGCTGTGGTCGTAGTCCAAATAGGAAGGACTCCATAAGCTCTTTCTTTGTGTACCTATGCTGTGGATAGCTCGATACTATGTCTGTGAACCTCCTCCAGGCCTGAAAGAAAGTTTCACAATCTGTCTGATTAAAATTAACGATCTTGAGCCTCTCCATCCTATGCTTGTGTGCAACATCGTACTCTGCATCATACCAATTGTTTGTGCAATAGAAATTCATGTATTCCATTTTTTTGTATTTTTTAGAGAGAAAACAAAACAAAAAAACTAATAAAAATCCTAAACTATAAGAAGGAATGATCTCACCGAATGTTCCTCATACGAACTGAAATTGTAGATCGCAAGTACTGTTATCCCCGGCAACGACGCCAAAAACTTGACTTGTCTCAAAATGTGTGAGCGCTACTCCCAAGTGTAGGAGATCAAACGAGTAATAATCCTGGTGTGTCCAGGTATCGTATCCACGGGACAACTGACCCGCAAAACCACAAATTTCAGTTTATAAAGAGTACTAATATGACGAGAAACAACCACCTTTCGAAGGCGAAATAATCGAGTAAGGGTTTTTAATACGAAAAAGAAATCCTACGATAACTACGGTGAAGGCAATATTGGAGTATTAATATGAAGAGTATGTGTTGGTTGTGATTTCGTTAGGATCTATGCAATCAATGATTATTAATACCTTTTCTATAACTCAACATTTCACCCCGCAAGGGTATGAGAACGTCGGAAAATATAACGATAAACGAACATCGAAAAGTGCCTTAAGTATCAAATAAAATACTAGTTTCATGAGGAAAATAAGCTTATGTGCCTGCAAGGGTCACGGCGATGTCCGCAAGGATCACGCCACGAATAAGTCCGCAAAGATCATATTCGATCCAAGTACATCAACAAAGAGAATACTTGAACAATACGTGTAGAAACTAGCAAAATACGCGATATAACGTGCAAATTAGGGCGAAAAGATATTAAAATCAGATATTACAGAGGTCTAACTACATCACAACCAGCACATGAGGGTATTAGCCACTCATGGAGAGAAGAGAATCAATATTCATAGACAAATACATCATTAATACTCAAAATACGCGCTAAATACGCAAAATACAAGAGTAAAGTTTAGAATTTTGTCACCAAATCTCCCCAATTGAACCCTAAACTCCTTCAGATGATAGCTCTGGCCTCTGTCTCCAGGGCCTCCAAATTTCACGCCAAAATACGACTCCTAGAGCCTCCAATATGCCAGAATACGCTCAAAATCGGTGTTCATACCCTCTGGAATACTAGGGTATTTATAGGGTTTTAATGTCGGTTGCGGATCCGAAAAATACGCTCAAATCTGCTTCAAACCCCACTTAAACCCGCAATCCATTATCAGAGCAAATCTCAACCGTCGGATCAAGGCGGGATTGAACGAGAGCGTGACGCGTGGCCGTGGGGTTCGGATCGTCGCTTGCGTGCGCCCGCATCCACTCCGCTCTCCGAATCCTGCTCGGAGTCAATCGTGTCCGTCCGATCGAGGGGCGAACGGCTGCGATCATGCCACGTCGTCGTGCGGCACATGTGTTGCGAGCGGCTTCGATTCTCGTCCGTTGGATCTTCGATCGTGTGGATGTAAACCGGCCATGTCACCCGTTGGAGTATGTAATTCATGCTTCGATTTCGAATTCAGGCGGGGATGATCCACGCCGTTGGATCATCATCCAACTGCACATAGCGCTCCACGTCGCCCGCTTCGTCGCTGCCTTCGAGTTCACTCCGCTTTGCATCTCGACCGTCCATTCGAGCGGGTGCTCGATGAGATCGCGCCACGTGGACAGGGGCTGCTGCCTTCTTTGCTCCGTTCAAACACGGATGCGGGCCGTTCGATCTGAGATCGACGGTGACGAGTGTGCCGCGTCGCCCATTCTCCGATGCCGTCAGATCTGAGTGGGAACGCGTGGGATCTTGCCACGTGTTCGCCTGTGAAGCACGCGTGCCGTATTTACGGCATATTTACGTCGTATTTACGTCGTATTTCCTCGTATTTCAACGCTTTGAAATGGTATTCTGCATTCAATAAATCACAGAAATTAGCACAGATCTCAGAAAAATACAAATAAATATTCGTTGGAATCGTGAGATCGAGATCTTCGTACGAAAAATATAAAAAGGTCAGAAATACTCAGTATATTGCTGTTTTGTGAATAAAATAGAAGTTTTCTCTAATAAATAAGGGTATTCAAAATTCGGTCGTATTAGAGACCAAATATGTATCATATACACACAAAAAGGTGCTAGATAAGGGGTTAATTATGCAATATTCACCCCAAATCAGTGGCCGAATAGAGAAATAAAAGGTGAAGTCATAAGATAAAAGCTCTAGGGCTTAGGGTATCCCCACCATTGAACTAGGTTTAAGGTTGAATTAATAGATGACCGATTGTTGGGTTCATTGGGACTCAGGAGAGGTCGTCTAACCTAAGGGCATTCTCGTATCCCCCACTCTCGTGATGCTACCACCCGCTCTTGCGATACTATGATAGGCATATCCTAACATATACAGATGTCGACTATCGTCGATGCATTGGCGTACGTTAGGCGCATTACGCTCGACGAATGTTCCAAATCTTCCTCCCGACCACACTGGCGTTCAGGGATTATATCAATATTAGGAGGGCTTTAATCGGTGCACGATGACCGACCCCCGGATACACGCCCTGGGGGTGCGATGTAGCTTTACCGCAAGTGCACGATTAAGTGGCAAGCGGGTATCGAATCACAGGGAGGACGAATGACGGTACTCTATTTCAATTACTAAGCTACTGGGTGGAAGATTGTTTGAGAATGGATGGTATCACAATCGTAAGAGTGTCAATGCAAATTCAGTATAATAAAGATGTCTAGGGCTAAGAAATCTCCACTATGGATTTTCAAGTCATCAACGTGAGTTATGAATTACCATGCAATCAAACTTTATTTAAGGTGAACTTGCCGCAACTAATTAGAGAACCGGCGCACACTGTCGCGCTACGCAAGTCTATAGCAATCTAAACCAGAGCCTCGTTGTCGCACAAGCCTAGTCCAAACCACTAGCATTAAGATCAGTAATAATATCCAATCCCAACTCAAGCTCGCTGTCACGCAACTTGAGTTCGCATCTAGATCGTGATAATTCGTATTCGTTTACCGTCGTGCAACGAATATGAGTATATGATAACAATAAAAATGCTAGCTTTGGTCGCTGTCGCGTACCAAATCTAAGAAATTTCGATTGTAATCCTAAATCAAATATCTAGGGCTTTCATTGGATCAAGATCCTCTGTCGAGCTCACGAGATCCAAGAGAAATCCCTATCTGCCCATAGTAAATTATTCAAGATCTAACATTTCTAACAAGCCTAATATCAAAGCAATTCAATAGATCTCACAAATTAAACATTAAATCCATAGGATTCATCACTTTGTCCTAGAGCAAAGGAACTACTCACAAATCATATTAGAAATCGATAGGAAAGCAAGATCAACAATAGAATTTATCATGCAATCAAGATTCAATAAGAGATATAGCATAAAAATCAAAACTTGCAAGAGATCCAGACAAACCAATGTCGCCACGAAGCTTCAAATAGAAAATTAAGATCCAATCTCCAATCTCTCGCCAATACAAAAACTTAACTCGAACTAAAAACTCAAGAAAAATTATTCTAAGAAGTCTATCTGGTCTCTTCTAGGGCTGAAGACAAAACTGGGCTTAAATACATGCCCAAAAGAACCAAAAATACAAACCAAACTGTCCATGTGCCGCCAGAAACCCTAGTTTTCCCGACTGGCTGTCTGCGCTACTCGGCCGAGTGAAAATTTCACTCGACCGAGTGAGAAATCTACTCAGTCGAGTAAGACAGTCTGCAGATCGCTCCAAAAACAGAGAAGTCGCCTTGGATTTTTTTAAAAATCTTTGTCTCCACTCGGGCGAGTGGAGTTCTTACTCGGCCGAGTGGAAGTCACCACTCGGCCGAGTACATTATGGCACTCAGGCTGGCAGATGTCGTCGTATTAGCTTTACTCGGTCGAGTAAGCTGCTTCACTCGGGCGAGTAAGCTGCCTCACTCGGCTGAGTGACCTGTTTCAGAACTCCTTTCTTCTCCTCCTCGCTTCCTAGTCGATTCTTTCGACATTTATCTTCGTCCACTCATCCTCCAGCGCCCGTTAGCTCTCTGATATGATCGTAGGCGACGCTCCGCCACGCGTGCAAGTCCTCTAGGCTCCAAATCGCTCCTGATTGTTCCATATCTCCAGAAAATCAGACGAAAACAAGAAATAGTGAAAAGTATCGAAACATCGTCAAATAATTATGAAAATCGCGATATGAGCAATTGAAATGGCATGCGAATATGCAGAAATAAAGTGTAAAATATGAGCCTATCAAAATCCCCCAAGTTTACCTCTTACTCGTCCTCGAGGAAGATGAGTAAAGAGACGAACTTGGCGAATAAAAATAAAGAAAAGGAATGAAAGAAATGGAAGGTGAAGAGGCAAAGTGCTAGATTGTTCTCTCAGAACTCGGAGTTGCATACTCAAATAGCACGAACAATGAATATAAACATGCTAAAGCTTTTCACTTCGATATCATTTCATA
Source organism: Scilla litardierei (assembly GCA_030789695.1). Taxonomy (NCBI): domain Eukaryota; kingdom Viridiplantae; phylum Streptophyta; class Magnoliopsida; order Asparagales; family Asparagaceae; genus Scilla; species Scilla litardierei. The sequence goes on from CM061136.1 coordinate 18,609,265, forward strand.
TAGGTGCTTTTAATAGAAAAATTAAGAACATCGAAAATCATATGAAATATGAAATCGTTTTAGAATCAACATCATCTTAGGCATATAAAACGGTATACATAATCGTAGATTGCACACTTTTCAATTGATCGTTTTCTACTTGGAGTATAAGAGATATCACACATTTCAATAGAATAAGAATGGATAAGATGGTTTTCATGAATTTCATGCCAATTTTCAATTCATAAACGTCGTTATACTCTAAGTAATCTCCTAAAGTATCAAAAATTACCTAGCTTAGATTGAGAAATCCCTATCTGCCCATAGTAAATTATTCAAGATCTAACATTTCTAACAAGCCTAATATCAAAGCAATTCAATAGATCTCACAAATTAAACATTAAATCCATAGGATTCATCACTTTGTCCTAGAGCAAAGGAACTACTCACAAATCATATTAGAAATCGATAGGAAAGCAAGATCAACAATAGAATTTATCATGCAATCAAGATTCAATAAGAGATATAGCATAAAAATCAAAACTTGCAAGAGATCCAGACAAACCAATGTCGCCACGAAGCTTCAAATAGAAAATTAAGATCCAATCTCCAATCTCTCGCCAATACAAAAACTTAACTCGAACTAAAAACTCAAGAAAAATTATTCTAAGAAGTCTATCTGGTCTCTTCTAGGGCTGAAGACAAAACTGGGCTTAAATACATGCCCAAAAGAACCAAAAATACAAACCAAACTGTCCATGTGCCGCCAGAAACCCTAGTTTTCCCGACTGGCTGTCTGCGCTATTCGGCCGAGTGAAAATTTCACTCGACCGAGTGAGAAATCTACTCAGTCGAGTAAGACAGTCTGCAGATCGCTCCAAAAACAGAGAAGTCGCCTTGGATTTTTTTAAAAATCTTTGTCTCCACTCGGGCGAGTGGAGTTCTTACTCGGCCGAGTGGAAGTCACCACTCGGCCGAGTACATTATGGCACTCAGGCTGGCAGATGTCGTCGTATTAGCTTTACTCGGTCGAGTAAGCTGCTTCACTCGGGCGAGTAAGCTGCCTCACTCGGCTGAGTGACCTGTTTCAGAACTCCTTTCTTCTCCTCCTCGCTTCCTAGTCGATTCTTTCGACATTTATCTTCGTCCACTCATCCTCCAGCGCCCGTTAGCTCTCTGATATGATCGTAGGCGACGCTCCGCCACGCGTGCAAGTCCTCTAGGCTCCAAATCGCTCCTGATTGTTCCATATCTCCAGAAAATCAGACGAAAACAAGAAATAGTGAAAAGTATCGAAACATCGTCAAATAATTATGAAAATCGCGATATGAGCAATTGAAATGGCATGCGAATATGCAGAAATAAAGTGTAAAATATGAGCCTATCAAAATCCCCCAAGTTTACCTCTTACTCGTCCTCGAGGAAGATGAGTAAAGAGACGAACTTGGCGAATAAAAATAAAGAAAAGGAATGAAAGAAATGGAAGGTGAAGAGGCAAAGTGCTAGATTGTTCTCTCAGAACTCGGAGTTGCATACTCAAATAGCACGAACAATGAATATAAACATGCTAAAGCTTTTCACTTCGATATCATTTCATATAGGTGCTTTTAATAGAAAAATTAAGAACATCGAAAATCATATGAAATATGAAATCGTTTTAGAATCAACATCATCTTAGGCATATAAAACGGTATACATAATCGTAGATTGCACACTTTTCAATTGATCGTTTTCTACTTGGAGTATAAGAGATATCACACATTTCAATAGAATAAGAATGGATAAGATGGTTTTCATGAATTTCATGCCAATTTTCAATTCATAAACGTCGTTATACTCTAAGTAATCTCCTAAAGTATCAAAAATTACCTAGCTTAGATTGTCGTGCACATATAGGTAGTCACTCTCACACACGTCATTGGATCATCTCCCCAAGCTTATATATAAGCATGATGGCATCAAATAGAATAATACGACTTTTCTCCATATTTTTGTAGCTCCAAATGAATAATAGGAAGATGAGGAAGAAAGAGGAAAGAATGGATTGTGTATAGACAAGAACAATCCCAAATTTTATATATATATATATATATAGAGTGATCTTCAAATGCGAAAAAGAGGCTTTTCGCACCGTGCGAAAAGATTTTTATTTTTTTTTTGAATTTTTTTTTTTCAAAAATTCTTTTTTTGATGTTTAATCCATACAATTATATACCCCAGGGAAAATAATGGGTGAACCCGTTGGGCATTAGAGCACCCATCCACCCGTTACAAATTTAACGGTCTCAAAACGTGCGAATTTGATGAAATGGCTTGATCGAAGGCCAAATGACATTATTTCTCAACCATTATTTTTTGAGGGGGGTATAACAACATATAATGAGGGTGGAAAAAAGAATTTTTGAAAAAAAAAATTTCAAAAAAAAGATAAAAACATTTTCGCACGGTGCGAAATGTTCTCATTTGAAAATTTTCCTATATATATATATATATATATATATATATATATATATATAGGGATTAATGGGTATCATACGCCATATGAGATAGGCTCTCATATGCCCTCTCACATAAAGCAACCAAGTACAACCAAGTACAAGCCCATGTGGGCTTGTACTTGGTTGCTTTATGTGAGAGGGCATATGAGAGCCTATCTCATATGGCGTATGATAGCCATTATTCTTATATATATATATATATATATATATATATATATATATATATATATATATATATATATATATATATATATATATATATATATATATATATATATATGAGAATAATGGGTATCATACACCATATGAGAGGGTCTCTCATATTCCCTCTCACATAAAGGAGGCAAGTACAAGCCCACATGGGCTTGTACTTGTTGTACTTGCTTCCTTTATGTGAGAGGGAATATGAGAGACCCTCTCATATGGCGTATGATACCCATTATTCTATATATGTATATATGTATATATATATGTATATATATATATATATATTTTGACAGGTAAAGGTTAGTCTTTATTAATATCAAAATATACATCATTCCTAAACAAGTGAGCAATAATTATAATATAGGAGAGGGGATTGGGCACAAGCGCCGTCACCCTCTACCTGATATTAGTAACTACCACCGCCTGTTAGAAATGAGTATCAAGTGTAATACAAACAAGCGTACATCACTAAGAATTCAATTCAACATTTAGTCAGCTAGAAGGCCCCAATTAGCAAAAGGGGTAGTGTCTGACACATCATCATATTCTAAGCTGCAAAGCGATAATTTGATGTCTGCCGCGATATCCTCAAACAATCTAGTCTTTGTTGTGAACTTATCCTCAAATATACGCTTGTTGCGTTGCTTCCATATATGCCAGACCATAGAAGAAATAGCCATTTTAGCCAAATAGCTCACCGGTTCCTTCTTTTTAAATCTGGATAGGACAAGATCACATACCGCTGTAAGTGAAGATGGCACCATATTTGTAATACCGAGTTTAAGTAGAGTCCTGGTAAGAATGTATTTAGTATAATCACATTCAAAGTAGATATGATCAATACTCTCCACCACATCCCCAGAACAGAGAACACATGATTGGTTAGGGATGCTTCCCCACTCGAAAAGACGGTCTTTGGTTAATAGTTTACCTCGCAAAGCCCGCAGCAAAGCAAGAGAGAATTTAGGGACCTGATGTTTGAACCAAACACAGTCCAGATAGGGGAAGGCCGGCCTAGTGACTTGAGTTTTCTCCCAAATCTCACGCATTGAGGAGCTGCGCCCTGACGCCCAAGTCCATATATCAGCTTCATCACATAATGTGGTACCCTGAAGAGGATTACCCAATCCGGTAACATTCGGCACATTTAACCATACGCTTCCATTCCAGAAATCCCTAACCCTTGCTTTTTCTGTTCCCATAATCGGATCTTGTAAGAGAAAGAGTGGCCCCCTCGGATGCCAGTTATCAAACCAGAATGAAGTTGATTTCCCATCCTTAATAGTGCGCTTAATGAGTTGGTGAGATAGATGACGGCTTTTAAGCATGAATTTCCAAGATCCTGATTGTGTTGGGACTGATTTGGCAGTATAAAAATCATTTTCAACTACTTTATAGCGCCTTCTCATATAATTAGCCCAAATACCTTTATTAGAAAGCATTCTCCAAGTTAATCGAACACCAGAGGACACATTCAAATCTGCCAGATGCCTCAGCCCCACGCCACCTACTTTTTTTGGAGTACATATATCCTGCCAGGCCCAAATGTTTCTCCCGCCCCAAATGAATTTCCTGTAAACTGAGTTGATGTCTCTAATAACAGAAGAAGGAAAGCAATAAGCTTGCATCCAAAAAGCGACCATACCATATATGACAGTGCGTACCAATTCAATTTTCCCAGATACAGAAAGCAGTGAAGATGACCAACCAAGAAGCCTCTTTTTGCATTTATCAACAAGCCTAGAGAACATAGAAGCTCTGGGGTAATTTGACGAGAGTGGGAGACCCAAATAGGTAGTGAAGGAGGAAACAACTTTAATACCCAGAATATCAGATAGGTTTCTCGCATTACGAACCCCCTTGCTAAAGATTGCCGAACTCTTGTCCAGATTAATGAGAAGCCCCGACATGAGATTAAAATTCACAAGTAAATCCTTTAGACCACGAAGGGAGTGGGCATTAGCACGGCAGAACACCAAAAGATCATCCGCAAAGAGAAGGTGAGATATTGATCCAGATCTACGCAAGGGGTGAATTGTACCCGTAGAGTCAGCCATAGACATGAGTAGGGAGAAAGCTTCCATAACGAGGACAAACAGATACGGAGAAAGGGGGTCTCCCTGGCGCAAGCCTCTATTGGAGCCAAAATAACCTTCAGGGGAACCATCAATTAATACTGAGAACATAGGGGTGGATATGCATTGGGAAATCCAGTTAATGAAGGTGTATTTGAACCCCATCTGATGCAGTAGGAAAAGTATGAACTCCCTATTAACACTATCAAATGCCTTCCGAATATCCAATTTAATGCAGGTTCTGGATCCCATAGGGTTGCTAAAATCCCGAATCTGTTCATGGGCAAGGAGTGTGCAATCTGCCAGTAACCTGTCTTTAAGAAAAGCAGCCTGGTTTGGAGAAATCAGCTCAGAAATGACATGTTTCATTCTGTTACATAATAGCTTGCTGATAATCTTATACAGAACATTGCAGCAAGCAATCGGTCTGTAGTCACCCAGGCAAGAAGCATTTGCGTTCTTTGGGACTAGAGTTAAGAAAGCATGATTTACGCTAGTAATCATTCTTCCCGTTCTGAAAAAATCGGAAACCCCTGCAATAACATCAGCGCCAATAATATCCCAATGATTTTGGTAGAAATGGGCATTGAACCCATCAGGCCCCGGGGCTTTGTCCTTGCCAATCTGGAACAAAGCACACTTGATTTCAATGGGAGTCACTGGTAGTTCCAACCAGATAGCGGCCTCCTCTGTAATTTTCCGTTTTGGGATGAGATTAGGAAATACATTCCAATAGTCTTCTTGATTGTATAAATTTTGGTAAAAGAGAGGCGCCTCTTTCCGCAGAACCTCAAAATTAGTGTTCATATTCCCATCAGAATTGATAAGATGATGCAAATTGTTATGACAATATCTTGCTTTCAGAGAAGTATAAAAAAATTTAGAATTGCTATCCCCAAGAGTTAGCCAATTCTGTCTGCTTTTCTGCCTCAGGTCCTCCTCCTCAATTTTAAGAGCCAATCCAAGATTGCGAGTAGCAATAATTTCATCATTTTGCAGATTTACATCCCATTTCAAGTCAAGATCAGTTTGAATTGAAGAAAGAATGGTACGACATTTATTAACGTCCAGCATACTCATTTGCCCAGGAGCCCATTCCTTTAATAAATTTTTAATAGCACATAGTTTATTCTGGACACACCGCAGGCCTGGAAAAAATCTAAGCCGGCCCCATTCCATGCTAATGATGTCTTTAAAGCCAGAAATTGATGTCCAGGAATTATAAAATTTAAACGGTTTGGGTTTAGGACTGACCTTGGGGAGGAGATAAAGTAGCATAGCAGCATGGTCACTAGTTCCCGCAGGGAGATATTCATAATAAGAATGTGTTAACTGAGAAATCCAGAAAGTATTGCAGAGGATGCGATCAAGCCTTGCTGATATACGGTTTCCCCCAATGCGCTTGTTGCTCCAACTTAGTTGTGACCCTGTACTTTTCAGATCAATTAGTTGGCAAGCCCCAATGCAATAGTTAAATGCATCCATAGCCATATCATCAACATTTCGGCCTCCATGCTTCTCATGGGAACTCCTAACGCAGTTGAAATCCCCTCCACATAACCAAGGCATCTTATTTAATAAATCAGCATCCGTCACCAGATTGTTCCAAAGGGGAATTCTAGAAGAAGCCAAATTGAGGCCGTAAACAGCAGTAAGACCCATTACAAATCCTGCCGAATTGGTGAATATAGCAGAGATGTGTTGATTCGAGGCTGCAATTTTGGTGATACGCCATACATTAGACTTGTAGAAGATAACAATACGACCCCCTTTATGATGGTCTCTATTGTCAATGCTTTCCCAATCATTACCAAAGCATCTAGAAATTCGACTAGCATTGCATGATTCAACCTTAGTTTCAAGCAAACAGACAATGGACGGACATAGCTTACGCAATGAATGCCTCAGATCAGCCCGTCTAGCTGTATTATTCAGGCCTCTAGTATTCCAGAAGTAGACGGGCATTAAGACAGGTGTTGGTTGATTGATGGCACGCCGGAAGATTGCGCGACCCTTGCACTTCTACGGACAGATCCTGGTTCAGATATAACATGATTAGTCTTAATCTGATCCCTAGCTTTATTCAATGCCAGGTGTAGTGCATGCCATTGGGGATTCGGCATGGTTGGGTTGACTGGTGGCTCAGGTAAACCATCCTGGATAGGCTTCTCTAAGGATTCAATTGAATCCTCATCTACAACAACAGGCCTACTATGGCCGTTATTAGCAGCAGAGTTTAAGTGATCCCTCTTCTGTTTAGTGGTACTTACAGATTTAAAGAAGCATAAGACTTGGACACCATGGAAAATACGTCTCCAAGCAGATAATTTCATAGCATTGAATGTTGATTGAGAAGCTTTGTCTGCAGCTTGTATCGGTGTGGGGCACTCACCAACCTCAGGACCTGTGCTGCACTCACCCACCTCCAAATGTGGGGTATTATTTGGTAATATGTCAATTGATTTGCCCCTTGATTCTGCCACAGAACTGGATATATCAGCTTTTGAATTCTGAACAGGAGATTCAACTACCCTTGGATGTGCGGCCAAATCACCCATAGGGCATTGACCAACAAGATGCCCAAAGCAAGCACAAGCATTGCATCGAGGGGGCTCCCCTTCGTATTTAACCTCAATTGAGATTGTGGAGAGATCATCAAGTTCAATTGGGACAGTCCGCTTCAGATCACATTCTGAATTTACCTCCACAAGACATCGAGCGTAGGAAATCCTTTCCAGATTTGAAGTAGCTTTGTCCAGACACAGAGGGGTACCAATGACACTAGCGATTCGATTCAAAATGTTGAGAGTCCACATTGGCAGAGGGAGGTTATGTAGTTGGACCCAGACCGGCACCGCTGTCAGGATATCCCTCGTATGCTGGGTAGTTGGTGTCCAGTTTTGTAGAACAACTAGTCTACCATCGAACAGCCAAGGACCCCCGTGAAGAATACAATCCCGGTCTTCCACATTATCAAATTTGAAATAGAAGTAACCATTCTCACGGGAAAAGATGCGAAGTCCACCTTTAATTCTCCAAAGTCTCTCAGTCCACGCCTTAATCTGGCCAAAATATGGAACATCCCCAAGCACATAACCAACTAGTGTATTCTGCCAACGAGCAGATCCTTCCAAAATCATGCTGTCAGAGATTTTCGCTTTTGCCACACCATCAACAGTAACAGTTGGAGGCACGAAGCTCATCACCAACGGATCAGCATACTTCCTTCGGGAAGAGCAGATATCCGACCAAGAACGTTTACCTTCAGATGGAATAATGTGAAATGGAGTTTGTGGCCTAACAGGCAAATTAACATTACTTATAATCCCTGATTCAATTCCAACGCCAGGTTGACGCTGGGATCTGAAATTGGCATCGCGACCTCCACGCCCTGAAAACCGTCCAGAGAATCCCTTGACATCGCGATCTCCACGCCCTGAAAACTCCATGAGATCATTAGCCCCCTTACCTCGCCGCCCTCCCGAGAAACCTCCCGTGAAACGAACACTTTTGAAGGTAGAACGCCCCTCAATCTTGCTCCTCCTGTTCGAAACTAAGCGCCATCCCTCATCCTTGCGCCCTTCAGCAATGGGAGTCTCTTCAGCAACGGAATCAGATCCCTTGCCGCCGAGAGATCTAGGTTTAGCCGCCTCTCTCCGATCGCTCTCACCGAAATTTCCGCCCACCATTTTTTAGAATACATTCTTACCAGGATTTTAGAATACATTCTTACATTTTTAGAATATATATATTCTTTTAAGATTTTGGGATTCATGTAGCTTATTCTTTTCAGCATGGGGAAGATGCAAATATAGGATTCACCTAGGGGGATTCACCAATGACTATAAGTATGGAAATGATGTTCAAGATATATGGAGAAAGAAATGTACATAATGCTCGGTTCACTCTTTGTATGTGCACAACAACTTCAGCAGGGTAATGTAATCTACTCAGCTTGATAACAAAAAGTAAACTAATCCTAATCATATCAAATGGCAATCATTCATTCAACCTGGAAGTTCAAAGCACATTTCATGCAAAAAGAAGTGATAATAGAAAGGCAAAGCAGTACTCCAAGTATAGGTAATCAATGCGTGAAGCTTGGTGTGTTTTCTACGAAGAGTGTACAATAATAGTTCCTAGACTCAGTGAACGCTAAAATTTCATTCAAATTCATATAGCAGATGATGGAAGTTCTTTTTCTCAAATGCATATCAATGTATCACATATGATATCAGAAATAAAAACGATAGCATGGCAAGAGAATACGTGCATAAGAATAAAGAAAACTCCAAGATATAGTCATCATAGGGAATTCATCTCTGGCAAAGTAAGTAAAAAAACTAACTATACATATGCAAGTCACTCCAAAAGTAAGAAAACGTGATGCATGGCAAGAAAATGAAAAAGTGAGTGAAAATAAGTGAAAAATAAAGAAAGGTGAAAAATAAAGGTAAAAATGAAGAAAATAAAAGGTGTGTGTGTGCACTCACTCCCCCAAGCTAAACATCACATTGTCCTCAAGGTGTTACGTGTGGCACCAGGACGCATAAGAAGGGGAGGGTGGGTGTGGACGAATGCATGATGCAAAATAGAAGGAAAATAAAGAAAGTAAAATATGGCATGATATATGCAGAAGATGAATGCAGCAAGCATACGATGGATGGAAAATGCAAAATGGATACAAAATGTGGGCCAGAAGTGCAAACTCTCCCCCAAACTGATATATATAATAGTGCCCTGCAAAAAGTGATCAAAACGTGTGGGCAAGCAAAATGAGGGCGAAATGATGGGTCGAGAGGTGGAGCAAAAAATATGGCAGGCATAATGTGTACATGCCTAGACTGGTGGTGGAGCACCATCACCTCCCTACGGTGGGGGCGGTGGTGGCGGAGGTGGTGGCTGCTGAGGGGCAGGCTGGGGTGGCTGGGGTGGTGGCTGCTGCAGGCGAGCTAAGATCTGGTTCAGCGTGAGCTGAATATCAGGTATCATGGCAACGCGGGCCTGCAGAGAGCTGACGGTGGGAGCGAGTGCCTTAAAATCCACTCTAAGTCCACTCACGACCCCCTCGACAGCACGGAGCTGCTGTTCAAGGGCGTCAGGAGCGGGAGCAGAGGGTCGTACAGGTGGAGGACGAGGCTATCGCACACGACCATCATAGACAAGTGGGGCCACTAGTGGGTGCGGGTGCGGGGCAGTGCTCACTAAAAGATGCTCAGCCTCAGTGGGGACTGAGACGTAGGTATGCTCTCAAAACTGTGAGCATCAGCAGAGGAGGATGAGGCATCGAGGGAGGAAGAGGCGGTCAGCGAGGTCATAGACACAGATGTGGTGATGGACGTCACGACACTCTCGATGCAAACGACGGCAGCTAAGACAGAGAGGTCAACGGCTGGGAAGGTCGTGAAAACAGCAGAGAATGACTACCCAGGGGTCAAAAAATCGGATGAGGATAGGGTCTCAGCGCCACAAAGGAGGAAGGCTCGCCTCTCTCAAAGGCGGTAGGGGCGGTGCTCTCAAGGCTCATGTAGGAAATGGGATCGACACTCAACGGCACAAAGGTAGCGGTGGGGACAGAAACAGCAACAGACGAGCTCTCAGCACGAGCAGAGGTGAGGACAGAAGTGCCGGGCTCAGAAATCAGATCAGGGGCAGGCTGTGGAATGCGGATCTTCGGGGCTAGAGGGCCGAGAAGGGGCTCATGCTGGGCGCCATCGGGCTCGAGTACGTATGTAGCTGGGATGAAGAGGTCCATCTCTGGTCTCCACACCTCACCTGCGGGTCAAATGTGGGTCCGAGCAGGGCTCGAAAGCACCATGTAATCAGATGAAAACAGACCCTGTAACCAAACCCAGTGGCGCTGTCCGTGAGGGTGCATCATCTTTATACAGGCCATAACATCTATAGATAGTGAAGTGGGGCCCGTAGGTCGAAGCAAGCCGGAAGGAAGCTCAATCTCACACATGGGAGCTAGCAAGGTGATCAGACCGTCGCAACAAATCGCCGTCCTAGAGGTGACAGAGGAAATAATGCGGTCAAGATTCCAGCTAGCTATATCAATGGAAATGGCGGGGACTAAGACGTCCACGGTGCCCTCGAAGGCTCTCTCTCTCGTCATTGCGTAGAGCATGTAGAGCTCAGGCGTAGATATCGTCCCGGGCTCATACCTCGTAAGAATGGTGGTCGCCAAAAGTTGCTGAGCAATCCGTAGGCAAGGGTGGACGATGGAAGAGGCCTTGGCCCGGCTAGGGTCAAACTGCAGTGGGGAGCCCGTGATCAAGGTCCTGAATGTGTGGGCATCAAAGGAAGATGGGATGTGGTGCATGGGACCGTAAGTTCGGTCGGGGTCAGGGACAGGGGGCCAATAGATTTAGGCTCGGAGCATATCGAGAGTAATCTCGCACTCCCGATCCATCAAGCGTAAGGTGCACCCCCTGGGAGTCCTACGAATAGAACTCAGGACCTCGAGGGTCGGTCGGACATAGGTGTCCACCGACACCCACGTTGTCATACAACTGGAGTAGCCCCTGAAGTACTTCTAGGCGCTCAAGGTCATCAATGTGTGCGAACCTAGAGGGGACGATCGAACGCTGGGAGAGCCTCTCAAATTTGGTGCGGTGTGTGTCATCTCTGAAGGTGATCCCAAACATATCGATCACCATGGCGGGCTATGCTGGTGGGGGTGGAATGGGTGAAATGGGAGCAGGAAGTGTGGGAGGTGGATCGCTAGGAGGCGGGGAGTCCGCTCTAGGGGAAGAGGGACTGGGGTCGCCGGACCTTTTCCGCTTAGAAGCGGTCTGTCGCGCATGAGACCTAGTGCGTGGGGGGCATGGTGGTGCCGTGAGATGCGTAGAAAATCACAACATGCTCAAGATAAAATAGGGAACGAGTGAACCAAGCACGATGTCGTAGCAACCAGAATGAGAGACGCCTCCCCTACAGCTCCAAATCAGCGCATGATCTCCCCCAAGCTACCCTGAAGCACAAAAACAATAGTTTAGCAATGAATATCAAAAAATCGAGGGTTTAATCAAAAGAAATAGACGTAAATAGGGTTCAATTTGGAATTGGGGTTAAATCGGGCTTACAAATAGGGCAGGGGAAGAGATGGAGAAATCGGACGAAATGGGGAGGAGTGGCTGCTGTCGGTCTGTGCCGATGATCACCGGAGTCGACGTCACCGGGGCTGCTCGGGCACGGGGCGTGGTGGCTCGGTCGAGTGGAGCAGGGATTCGGGCGAATCGGAGGGAAGAGGGGGGGTTTTGGTGGTTTGGGGATTTTAATCACGAGCGTTGTCGATTGGATTTTTACAGGGCTGGGTTGCTTTAACTCACTCAGCCGAGTGACGATCATCACTCGGCTGAGTCGCCCCAAAAGAATTCGAATTTTATTCCGTCGATTGGTTTGGATGACTCGGCCGAGTAGTTCGAGTCACTTGGGCGAGTGATAAGTTTCACTCGGTCGAGTGGCAATTAGAAGAATTTTCAAATAATCTATTACAGGCTCCCACTCGGCCGAGTAGGAATAGTCACTCGGTCGAGTGAACTAAACTACTCGACCGAGTAAACAGGCCTCACAGAGCAATTTTAGAACATATGGCGTCAAATTCACGCGGTCGAGTGACAAAGTTACTCGGTCGAGTGGCATATAATTTACATAGGGGTTTTTCGAGACTTCCCTGTCAATGAGTCACTCGGGCGAGTGGCTCCTCCACTTGGTCGAGTAACTATATCACTCGGCCGAGTAGGCTGTCTGCTTCAGCTTCCTACTCTCTGTTTTGCGATGCTTTTTGTTTCTTTCTTTCCCATCAGTTCCTTCCTTCCTTTTGACATTTGAGCACGTCCCTGGAGTGCTCTCCATCGCCATGGATGTCATCCATTCTTATGGACTCCTATCATCTTCTTCCTGAAATGAAAAACGTAGCCCGTCGTCAGATTCTTCCTAGACTCTTGACTCTATAGACTAATAAAGATCTAAAACAAAAATGAAAGTAAAATTCTACTAAAAACTAAGATAGAACCGTCGGTTTGCCTCCCGACAAGCGCTCGTTTAAGGACTTGAGCTCGACCCCTTAAGATTTTGTGTTTAACGCGTGATGTTCGGCGCATAGGAGATGCGCATGTCAAATTTCTCGGGAAGATCACTTGGGTTCAGATGTGGCGCTTGCTCCTCTTTGGCTTCCCTAGTGTTCGTCTCCTTTCTAATGGTGTTGAGGGATGACTCTCCCAAGCTTGTGCTCTTGGCATCTTCAGTCTTTCCCGGCGGTGGAGATGTGTTCGCCGGTGGTGCTTTCTCCCTATGCTTCACCGTAGAGAGCTTGCAGAGCTCTCTAATGCTCACGACATCAGCGTCGTTCTTCTATTCATCGGTGAGCATGATCACTTCCTCAATGAGAGGATCTGGTGGTTCTCCAATTAGGGTGTCATCCTCGGTATTTGGGACTCCATCAAGGCTCTCCGTGTGCAAGGCTCCAACGGCATAAGGCATGGCTTCATCATTACCTCATCAAGTAGGTCCATGTAGTCCGCGTCTTCTGGCCAAGGTCTTTGCTTTCTTGTCTTGGGAAGATGGAATTCAACCGCTATGTTGCCAACGTTAAGAGACAACATTCCTTCTCTCACATCCATTATGACTCCGGCGGTGGCTAAGAAGGGACGTTCGAGTATAAGCGATGTATCACCCTCTTCTTTTATGTCCATGGAGATGAAGTCACATGGTACACAAAGACCTCCTGGTATTTGAAGTGGCACATTCTCGGCAATCCCCGCCGGCCTAGTAATTCGCCCATTAGCGAATTGGATCTTCATATCGGTGGATTTGAGGTCGGTCCCCGTGTTGAGCTTCTTGAATATAGTGAGCGGCATGAGGCTTACGCTCGCTCCCAAGTCTACCGAATCTTTTTGGAGGGGGACTCCGCCAAGAGTGCATGGAATCTGAAAGCTTCCGAGGTCTTTCATTTTCTTTGGCATCTTCTCCTTTTTGATGAACCAAGTACCTTGCTCGGCTAGCATGATCTTCTCCGTTCGCTTCTTCCCCGTGATTAAGTCCTTGAGGAACTTGGCATACGTCGGGATTTCAATTATCGCATCCAAGAACGGGATGTTTAAGCTAATCCCTCGCAAGTACTCCAGAAATTTAGCAAACTTCTTCTCCATCTTGGCCTTCGCCAACCGTTGTGGAAATGGTATGGGTGGTATATATGTTTGTTCCTTTTGAGGTTCATCTGCTTCAGATTTTTCTTCATTATTTGCCGTCTTGGGGTTCTCTTCTTCATTAATTTGCTCCTTTTCAACAGGAATTTCCTCCCTTGGGCTTTTAGCTTGAACCATAGCGGGAGTGGTATCCTTCCCGCCTCTCGTAGTCACCGCTACTACCGCATTGACGTGTCCGATGTTGCTCCTCGGGTTTTGCTCCGGTTGAGCTGGCAATTGTTGTTGAGCCTTATTGAGCAAAGTGATTTGCTCCGCTAATTGTGTCACAATAGTATTGAGAGAATCTTGGCCCGCCGTCAATTTTGTATTGATCTTCTTTTGCTCGGCCATGAACTCCTCAACTCTAGCTTCATGCTCAGATCTTGGTGGTGCCTGTGGAGGGTTTTGTGGCCTCCATCCTTGATTGTATCCGGGGGTCTATAAGGCCCCGCTTGTTGCCTTGGTTGATATTGTTGTTGGGGGGCCTTTGTTGATACGGTTGTTGTTGTTGAGGGGGCAGGACTTGATGTTGCTGAGGTGGTGGTTGTTGAAGAGGGGGAGTCAAGGCTCCCTCATTGTTGGCATAAGAAAATCCGAGGTTGCCTTTGATAGCCGGGTTCACCCAATAACCGTTGTTACCCCCACTGGCGACGTATTGCACTTGCTCCATGGCTCCTTCATTTTGCTCGCTTCCAACAAACATAACTTGGCATTGGTCTTGCCAATCACTTATGCTTCCTCTGGATGTCGATGTGTTGGGAACTCCATATGACTCGCACATCCTCTTTTCAATCCTCTCCACAGGCACTACCTTTGCTTCATAGATACTTGCCGGCTTCAACGATGATGATGATTGGCCTCTCTCGTCGGCACATCGCTGATTGTTGGAGGCATCTCCTCTAGCAATGACGTGGCATCCTCCGGTATCTTTGATAGAATAGCTCCGTTGGCCGTGGCGTCAATTATCATCTTTGTGTCCGGCCGCAATCCATTGTAGAAACTATGCACAAGCTCCCAATTGTCGAAGCTATGGTGGGGGCACTGATGTTGGAGATCTTTAAACCGCTCCCACGCTTCATAGAGAAACTCTTGGGACCCTTGCTTGAAAGACATCAAAGAGTTTCTTATCTTTACGGTCTTAGATGGCGGGTAAAATTTGTTGACGAAAGCACTCGCTAGCTCGTCCCAAGTCGTGAATGTCCCATGAGCTTGTGTCCTAAGCCAATATAAAGCCTTGTCACGAAGAGTGAAAGGAAAGAGACGCAATCGGATAGCATCCACCGGTACATTCGGCATTTGAAAAGTGGCACACTTTGCCAAGAACATTTGTAAATGATAATGCGGGTTCTCTTGAGAATTCCCATGGAAGGGGCTTGTTGCATCAGCACAATAAGCCCCATCTTCAAGTTAAAGTTCTTGTCAGCCGCCAACTCCGGCATAAGTATGGAGGATGTAGTAGCCAAATTGTTCGGGGTAAGCCTATCCCGGATGGAGACAAGCCTAGCGGACTGTCATAATCGCTCATTTCTGGTTTCCTCCGCCATTTGGTTCTCCTCTAGAATTGATCTCTTTTCTACTCTCAGTTTCCTTGCCGTGCACTCGATCTCAGTATCAAATAGTATGTCTTCTTCGGATGCCCTCGACCTCGTGTTCATGCACAGAAAAAGAGAAACTAGAAAGATTTGTGAGCGCAATAGAGGAATAAAAGAAAATAAACATAAACATAAAGAAAGAAAAGTATCTCAAGTAAAGAAAATAAAATATCGTTGCCTCCCCGGCAACGACGCCAAAAACTTGACCAACCCCCAGATACATGCCCAGGGGGTGCGATGTAGCTTTACCGCAAGTGCGCGATTAAGTGGAAAGCGGGTATCGAATCACAGGAAGGACGAATGACGGTACTCTATTTCAATTACTAAGATACTGAGTGGAAGATCGTTTGAGAATTGATGGTATCACAATCGTTCAAGTGTCAATGCAAATTCAATATAATAAAGATGTCTAGGGCTAGGGAATCCCCACTATGGATTTTCAAGTCATCAGCGTGAGTTATGAATTACCATGCAATCAAACTTGATTTAAGGTGAACTTGCCGCAACTAATTGGAGAACCGGCGAACACTGTCGCGCTACGCAAGTCTATAGCAATCTAAACTAGAGCATCGCTATCGCGCAAGCCTAGTCCAGACCTCGGCAATAATGTCCAATCCCAACTCAAGCTCGATGTCGCACAACTTGAGTTCGGATCTAGATCGTGATAATTCGTATTCGTTCACCGTCGTGCAACGAATAAGAGTATATGAGAACAATAAAAATGCTAGCTTTGGTCGCTGTCGCACACCAAATCTAAGAAATTTCGATTGTAATCCTAAATCGAATATCTAGAGTTTTCCTTGGATCAAGATCCTCTGTCGAGCTCACGAGATCCAAGAGAAATCCCTATCTACCCGTAGTAAATCAATCAAGATCTAACATTTCTAACAAGCCTAATATTAAAGCAATTCAATAGATCTCACAAATCAAACATTAGATCTATAGTGTTCATCCATTTGCCCTAGAGCAGAGGAACTACTCACAAATCATATTAGAAATCGATAGGAAAGCAAGATCAATAATAGAATTCATCATGCAATCAAGATTCAATAAGAGATAAAGCATAAAAATCAAAAATTGCAAGAGATCTAGACAAACCAATGTCGCCACGAAGATTCAAATAGAAAATTAAGATCCAACCTCCAATCTCTCGCCAATACAAAAGCTTAACTCAAACTAAAAACTCAAGAAAAATTATTCTAAGAAGTCTATCTGGTCTCTTCTGGGGCTGGAGACAAAACTGGGCTTAAATACATGCCCAAAAGAACCAAAAAATACAAAACAAACTGTCCATGCGCCACCAGAAACCCTAGTTTTCCCGAGTGGCTGTCTGTGCTACTCGGCCGAGTGAAAATC
The DNA here is from genome assembly GCA_030789695.1 of Scilla litardierei. Classification (NCBI taxonomy): domain Eukaryota; kingdom Viridiplantae; phylum Streptophyta; class Magnoliopsida; order Asparagales; family Asparagaceae; genus Scilla; species Scilla litardierei. Next base: position 18,626,163 of record CM061136.1, read on the forward strand.
TCACTCGGTCGAGTGAGAAATCTACTCGGTCGAGTAAGACAGTCTGCAAATCGCTCCAAAAACAGAGAAGCCGCCTTGGATTTCTTCAAAAAAATTGTCTCCACTCGGGCGAGTGGAGTTCTTACTCGGTCGAGTGGAAGTCACCACTCAACCGAGTACATTATGGCACTCATGCTGGCAGATGTCGTCGTATCAGCTTTACTCGGCCGAGTAAGCTGCTTCACTCGGGCGAGTGAGCTGCCTCACTCGGCTGAGTGGCATGTTTCAGAACTCCTTTCTTCTCCTCCTCGCTTCCTCGTCGATTCTTTCGACGTCCTTCTTCTTCCACTCATCCTCCAGCATCGTTAACTCTCTGATATGATCATGGGCGATGCTTCGGCACGCGTGCAAGTCCTCTAGGCTCCAAATCGCTCCCGATTACTCCATATCTCCTGAAATTAGACGAAAACAAGAAATAGTGAAAAGTATCGAAACATCGTCAAATAATCGTGAAAATCGCGATATGAGCAATCAAAATGGCATGCGAATACGTAGAAATAAAGTGTAAAATATGAACCTATCACACGACTCTCACCGACCACACCGATAGTATGAATCATCGTAGGGATCGAAACCCCGGATTGGTCCCGACTCTCGGCGGCGGCCAATCCGATCGTCCACAAGGGAGGGGGTCGAATCTACGATGATAATTGGCATCCTAATATACCCCAATTCCACAATTACCCCAGCAAATTAATAAATTAAATCATCCAACCCATAACCCTATTATAATAGGGGTACAACCCATTACCCTAGATAAAAACTACTCACTACCCATCATAACAGAAGCTATTTCTACCATAGATTCAGTAGAGAGATCCATGGATTCAGAGTTATGCACAAAAGATAACAAAGAGACAATGGTAATAACAAAAGAGGAAACTTCTATTAAGTAAATCTAATCTAATACAAGAGTAACTAACTAATACAAATAATTGCTGAGTAAAAGAGTAAGAAATCTCTTACAAAACCCTCAAAAACTCCAGAAAATAGCACAACAAGAGATGGGTTCGCTCAGGGAAGAAGTGGAGCTTTTATACATTCTCCAAAGGACCAAAAGACCCCTAACAACTACACTGGCGGTGCCCAGATTCCCATAGAACCCCTATTCGATGCGACCGCATCGAAAACGATGCGATCACGTCATCCAAGTGTGTAACATGGGGGCGGCTCTGGCAACAGTGACGCGGTCACGTCGCTAGGGACGTGGCCACGTCGAATTCAAATGGCCGCGTGGAACGGCCGTTTGGTCTTTGGCTTCTATGGATTATGCGGCCGTGTAGATTTAGTCACATGTCCATGTCGATTGCATATCTTCAACTTTTCTCCTCAGCGACGCGACCGTTTGGACATCGATGATGTGGCCACGTGGAGTAGGGTTCTGGAGCTCGTTTGACGCAACCGTTTGGTTCATCATGGCACGGCCGCGTGGAATTGGGTTTAGCTCTATTGGGTGTTGTGATTGTTGGATCTGGATCTAAGCCTAGAGGGGGGTGAATATGCTAATAAAAATTCTTGTGCACACACACGCAATCACATGCAGTTATAAGCAGTTGCAGAGTAAATATAGACAATCACAGAGTGCACAAATGATTTACCCTGGTTCGGTCGTCCCAACGACCTACATCCAGCCCCGAAAGCAAATACTAGATTAATAATGTTACTGGTACAACCTGTAGCTAGAACACCCACCATACACTCACCTGGTTCTCCGTACCGTACTCCCACAGTGCTAAACAATACTAATCATAGTATAAGCTCTCTCTTGACTAATCCCAACTAGTCAAGTCCCTTTTGTCTAGCAACGACTAGACAAGACCCCAAAAGAATGAATATAAAGTAACTACAAAGATCAACACATCACTACACGAATATAAATAAGTATTGAGTTCAGAAAATCTCAGTTCGTGTAGATGTCGTCGTATCTGTCATTCAGCGTAGGTCAAATAATGGCTGACAAGATGTAGTCATCAATCCCTCTCAGCCTCTGCTCTTGGATGATGCTCTGAAGTCTGGGCAAGCATTGGTTGAGGTAGTCTCCCCTTGGAAGAAACTTGCGGCCTAGGAGGTGGACACCCTTGAAACACTTGCGCAATGAAGAGGATCACCCTTGTAACTTGCGCACCTGAAGATGATGGCCATTTGGATGTCGCGCAATATGTGGAAGACTCCCTCTTGGATGTTGCGGACTTGGAGGTGTGTTTCCCCCTTCTATGTTTCGGCCTTGCCAATGGAGCTGGCTTGCAAGGAGAAGAACTCTTGGATATGGAGCTTGCAACTTATGGCAATGGCAATGAAGGTTGAAGCTATTGGCAACTTGAAGCTTGGATGAAATGAAGAGAACCCTTTTATGTGTTGCGCAATGTAGGATGTTGGCCTCTTCTTTGTGTTGTGACAATGGAGACTTGCTTGCAAGGAGATGATGGGAGTTTTGCTTGGCTTGCTTGCGGCTAGGGATTTTGGCCAATGGAGAAGATGAACTCTTGGAAGCTTGCTTGCAATGGAGATAGGAGATCTTGACTATGTTTTGCAGTGGAGACTTGAAGAGGCTTTGTTGCTTGCGCAAGGATAGGAGGGAGAGGCCTTTTGGCTTGGTGGCTTGCAATGGAGAAGATGGAGGCAATGTTGCGCAAGGAGGATGTTTGCTTGATATGTTGCAAACCTTGACATATATGGCCGAAATTTTCTTTGGTTGCCCTCTCACTTTTCTCTCCTTAGAATATGAGTTTATATAGGAGAGGATGTGATCAAATAGAATCAAATAGAATCCCATAATTGAAAGAGATTGGATGGAATCCTAACTTGAATAGGATTTAAATGAATCACCATGGAAGATCTCTTCAATCATCATTATATATGGAGTTTGAATTTGGATGGCTATAGGATTTTAATTGAATCTCATTTATGATCTCATTTAATCACAAATTGATTTGCATGAGATTTGGTTCAATCACTTTAGAATGAATGAGATCTCTCCATATCTCTCCATCTTTGACCAAGTCCAAATTACAAATGAATTGCAATTTCTCCATCTCTTTGACTAAGTCTTCTTAGCACATTTCTCCATCAATTTGACTAAGTCATCCTTTGATTATTTACGAGCTTGCCACTCCGGCAAACACTTAGCACACACATCAAATCGTTCACACACGTTTGTTATCATCAAACACGAATTCATCGATCGGTGTATCCAACTACACGTTGTATCCAACAATCTCTCCCTTTTGATGATGACAAACCAATATAAGATTTGCACTAACGATCCAAATAATATCATCGTGACATGTGTGTGTGAAGTGTGATGATGGAGGAAGTATGCAACAATATACAAATGACGTTCAAGCATACAAGCGTTTCAAACATACATGCATGCTTCCCCTATGTTCATGCTCCCCCTTGAACATATATAACAACATATTCACTAAGCACATTCATTCATTCATTATTCATTAATGCTCCCACTTAAACCAATATTCTTATATGCATATACAGGCATGTATCCATGTATTCATAAGCATTAATGCACAAATATTCTCAATATTTCTCCCCATTTTGTTTCCTTCAAAAGTGTATATACGAAGTCAATTTCATATCACATGTAAAAAGAGAGTATTATAAATTACAACAAACACTTGCATGTAGACATTCGTAGAATAAACACTTCAAATTCAATGAAACTTATAGCATAGATTTACTACACCTTCGTGCAAGTGTGATGATTAAATATTGAAGCACATAAGGAGAAATTTCACGAAATTCAACCAAAAACCAATCCACATTTTCCATGTAACATGATATCACCTAGGATTGATTTTCTCCATCTCATTAAAAATGAGTTCAAGATACCACACCCAAAAACATAGCCTATAAGGACTCTTAGATGTGTGGGTTGCATTGCTTGCCGAGTATAACACCAACGCTAAAGTTTTACTCTTAAATCATATGTTGGATACTCGTGGGTAGTATCGTTACCAAGGATTGTATCCATTTTTCATACGGAGCTATTTTCATTTTTTTGTTTTCAAATTCAATTCTTTTGTGCTCAATTTTTATCCATGGTAAGACACATCATATCCCTTAGATTTTCAATTATTTTTTCATCCTACATTCACTTTCCAATATTTCATAAAAGATGTCTCCAAATGTACAACAAAATTTAATACTCGTGGAAGTGAAAGTGTAGGTGTAGAAATCATATTATTCAAATCATTGAACATGTCATGCATATTTAGAAAATCAAACATGCACTAGTCATAACAATAATACATCAATTTCTACATGGATATTATTATCATTCATTAATACCACTTAAATGATTCAAAAGAAAGATATACATTAAGCTCCATTTTTTTTGCTTTTTGTGTTTTTTATTTTTTATTTTTGTTTATAAAGAACTAAGCTAGCTAGCAAGCAAACAAACTAGCACACAAATAAAAACAAATCGAGCACACACAAAAATGCTATGAAGGTATGCATTAAGTTCAAAGTAGATACCATACCTTCGCGTTGTCGTTTGGCTAAGGAACGTAAAAATGCGACGTCCAATTCATAGTTCCTCGCCACCTCCATCTTACCTACACGGAAGATGTTATGTGTGACCTTGGAATGCAACAAGGTCCACTCATGTTAGTCATCAAATTTTTAGGAACCCATATTTGCTTAAACTTTTTGTTTGTGTTCCTAAATTTGCAATAAGGAGAAGTATGACCAACACTATCACATGTAAAGCACTTTGCATGAAAGTTTCTAACTTTTGTAGACTCATTGTGAATTCTCTTATACTTAGACTTTTCAGTATGTTTCAAATCATATCCAAGTCCACGTCTATTATTGACATATAATTGATTTCCAAGAATAATATCCAAGGATTGTTTTCCAATAGTGAATTTCTTTATGGACAATTCTAGATTCGTGACTTTGGATTTCAAGAAAGTATTTTCATTCACAAGAAAAATGCATTTACTAATAAAAGCTTTCTTATTGTCCCCTTCATTCTTTTTCATGTTTTCAGCTTTCTTTTCAGACTCAATCATTTTAGTTTTAAGCTCTTTGTTTTCATCATTTAGCATGCACATCTTTTCGTTAAGCTCTCTATTCTCATTTTCTAGCTTAGTAACTCTTTCTTTATGCATGCTAATTTCTTTTAACAAAGTAGGACAAGCAAGACAATCAACTTTTCCATGAAAGCTAGATTTTTCCTTTTTCAAGAAGTTAATAGTAGAATTACATGCAACACGTTTTTCTTTCAGTTCATCAATTTCCAATGCCATATTGTAAGTGTCTTGTTGCAGTTCATCATTAGCATTTCTAAATTTTTCTAATGTGGAATCACGTTTCTCTATAGTAGACTCTATGCTTTCAATTTCATCTTGCATTTCATTGATAGTACTCAGAAGTTGAACTTTAGTTATCTCATCAAGCTTTTCCATCAAGCAAAGGGATGTATGAGCAGTCTCCTTCTGAGTCTCATCCTTGCTATCATCATCCAATGTAACTGAAGATCTTCATTTCTTCTCTGCAGTGTTGTTATTTGATTATGTTCAATTTTTCTTGAAGTGTCCTTGCTTCCTGCATTTAAAACAAATAATTACACTATTAGTATTGTCACAAATATTCTTAGGCACATAAGCATCATTTTTGTTTAAGAGAACTTTTCTTCCCTTTCGCTTCTTCTTGTTTTGTGTTCTCTTTTCATTGCTGGCGAAGGATTGCTCGCTTCCATATGTTGTTTCCAAAGTCCTCCATATATCCTGTGCAGAAGAGCAATATGAGATATGATCAAATATTTTTCTATCTAAATCACACAATAATATGTTCATTGCTCTAGCATTCATAGCACACACATTTTTAGCATCCACATTACTTTCAGTCTTAGAGATTATAGTATATCCATTTTCAATAATGTACCAAGTATCAGCATCTACGCATAGTAAATAAACCTTCATCCTAACCTTCCAGTAGATATAATCATGCCCATTAAATAAAGGAAGTAGGTCTATAGGCATGCCATGAGTAATAACTAATGATAAGGTATTCATGATTTCTAGACTAGATCCTCTAACCTTCTTTGATACCACATGTTGGATTTGGATCTAAGCCTAGAGGGGTGTGAATATGCTAATAAAAATTCTCGTGCACACACGAGCAATCTCAGGTAGTTAAAAGCAGTTGTAGAGTAAATATAGACAATCACAGAGTGCACAAATGATTTACACTGATTCGGTTATCCCAACGACCTACGTCCAGCCCCGAAAGCAAATACTAGATTAATAATGTTACTGGTACAACCCGTAGCTAAAGCACCCACCCTACACTCACCTGGTTCTCCGTACCGCACTCCCACAGTGCTAAACAATACTAATCCTAGTATAAGCTCTCTCTTGACTAGTCCCAACTAGTCAAGTCCCTCTTGTCTAGCACCGACTAGACAAGACCCCAAAAGAATGAATATAAAGTAGCTACAAAGATCAACACATCACTACACGAATATAAATAAGTATTGAGTTCAGAAAATCTCAGTTCGTGTAGATGTCGTCGTCTCTGTCGTTCAGTGCAGGTCAGATCACGTCTGACAAGATGTAGTCGTCAATCCCTCTCAGCCTCTGCTCGTGGATGATGCTCTAATGTCTGGGCTAGTAGTGGTTGAGGTAGTCTCCCCTTGGATGAAACTCGCGGCCTAGGAGGTGGACACCCTTGAAACACTTGCGCAATGAAGAGGATCACCCTTGTAACTTGCGCACTTGAAGATGATGACCATTTGGATGCTGCACAATATGTGGAAGACCCCCTCTTGGATGATGCGGCCTTGAAGATGTGTTTCCCCCTTCTATGTTGCGGCCTTGTCAATGGAGCTTGCTTGCAAGGAGAAGAACTCTTGGCTATGGAGCTTGCAACTTGTGGCAATGGCAATGAAGGTTGAAGCTCTTGGCAATTTGAATCTTGGATGCAATGAAGAGAACCCTTTGATGTGTTGCGCAATGTAGGAAGTTGGCCTCTTCTTTGTGTTGTGGCAATGGGGACTTGTTTGCAAGGAGATGATGGGAGTTTGGCTTGGCTTGCTTGCGGCTAGGGATATTGGCCAATGGAGAAGATGAACTCTTGGAAGCTTGCTTGCAATGGAGATAGGAGCACTTGGCTATGTTGCGCAATGGAGACTTGAAGAGGCTTTGGTGCTTGTGCAAGGATAAGAGGGAGAGGCCTTTTGGATTGGTGGCTTGAAATGGAGAAGATGGAGGCAGTGTTGCGCAAGGAGGATGTTTGCTTAATATGTTGCGCACCTTGACATGTATGGCCGAAATTTTCTTTGGTTGCCCTCTCGCTTTTCTCTCCTTAGAATGATTTTATGTAGGAGAGGATAGGCTCAATTAGAATCAGATAGAATCCCATAATTGAAGGAGATTGGATGGAATCCTAACTTGAATAGGATTTGAATGAATCACCAAGGAAGATCTCTTTAATCATCATTTATATGGAATTTGAATTTGGATGGCTATAAGATTTGAATTGGATTTCATTTAGGATCTTATTTAATCACAAATTGATTTGCATGCGATTTGGTTCAATCACTTTGGAATGAATGAGATCTCTCCATATCTCTCCATCTTTGACCAATTCCAAATTACAAATGAATTTCAATTTCTCCATCTCTTTGACTAAATCTTCCTAGCACATTTCTCCATCACTTTGGCTAAGTCATCCTTTGATTATTTACGAGCTTGTCACTCCTGCAAACACTTGGCACACACATCAAATCGTTCACATGTTTGTTATCATCAAACACGAAGTCATCGATTGTTGTATCCAACTACACGTTGTATCCAACAGTGATCACGCAGCTGCGTTGAATCGACGCGGCCATGTGTATCACATTGCTTCTTCAATCTTACCGTTTAGCACAATTTGAGCTCCCGGCTCTGCTCCTTTCGCCTTCTAGAGTCTTTTTCACGCCTTATGGTCCCTAATCAGCATATATTTTCTGCAAAGCATAGAAGAGACTATAAAAGCAAAAGAGGGAACAAAACGGAGAAAACGGGGGAAACGGCGAAATAAACGATGTAAAACGTGTATGAAAACGGGGGAAAACTATATACAATAAACACTCATCTAAATCCCCCAAGTTAAACTCTTCCTTGTCCTCGAGGAAGACACGAGAGAGCGTAGATTGAAAGTATGAAATCAAACACGCAAATGATGACATGAACTTCGAAGATTTTCAAAAATCGAGTTTATACATATGGCTGAACTGAAAATTCAAATTCGTGAAACTTAGACGTTTTGATTTCTTTCCGGCGACGAGAATATAATCCTAGGACGTCGTCTCTAACCCAAATCGTCAAGTAATATACTAGATGATGACCACACTCAAATCCTAAGACATTTCCTCTAACCCGTCCTTAGATCGAAGGAATAGGAATCTAAGCTATGCAATGGTCGAAGAAGGGATAAGTATGGGATAATGGGATATAAATCGATCGAAAAAGTGGTGCTCACAACACAGTAAATTTCCTTGATTCTTGATATTGCTGAGTTTATTCATGCTTTCTTACACACACACACACACACACACACACACATAATTTTTCTCTCTCTCTTTTTGGGATCTACGATTGGTTTAGTGTTGGGTCGACGACTTTCAGATCAGACGACCTTAGGGCACCGGGCCAAGAAGGACCACTCGAACCTACTACCTCAAACCATGTAGGATCCGTATTCATATGCACTCCCCCAAGCTAGACCTTTTGACGCGAGGCCCCGACGGTTTCTATCGTGTGGACCGGTTACTCAGTTTCGCTGGGGGAACGTTGCATAAATTTTTCTATTCGCAATTTTTTCTTTTTCTTCTTTTTTTGGAAAGCATGGGTGCACTCAGCAAAATCAATCCTCAGTACTAGGTGATGTGTAGTTATCCAAGTTTCGATGGATTATAGGCCATTATACACAACTATCGACTCTACGGTCCATGCATAAAGTGGGTTCCCAAGTATCAACCTATGTCGGTTTCAAGTACTCCTATCTTAAGGATAATGAGGAAGGCCAAAGCTAGGATACTACGAGGGATTTAGAGTAAGGGACACGTCCTATTCATACACTCAAATCGACATCATGGAAATCGTGCGTAAAAGATCGAAACACGAATTTCAACTTGAGATTCCACGCATACAAAGACTCGTTCTCGAAAAATTCTCGAAGCAAATGCAAATATGTACAAATGGATGCATGATGATGCATGATGCGAATGCAGATACTTTTGGAGTTTTTGAAAAAAAAATTCATTTTTTGGCTTTTTGAGTGTATATATGGAATAAAACATGATGCAATATGAAAAAGAAAAGAAAATGGGAAAATGAGAAAGAAAAACAAGATGAAAACGAAAAATAACGATAAAACACGAAAATAAGAAAGAAAACATCGGGAAAAATAGAAAATCAGCGTGAAAATGCTCCTCCCTCAAGCTAAACTAAGCGTTGTCCTTAACGCGAGAAAAAAAACAGAAAATAAATCTTGAGTACAAATAAAGAATGAGAGGGAGGAGTGTTGGATATGGAAGACGTTTGTACACCCTTGTGGGGGATGTACGAGGGAATACGGACCTCGAACGTCGCGCACACGAAGTCATGTGCAAAGAGAATCTGTTCCCTTGCGGAGAGGATCTCTGTATGAGCGGGAAAGTCGCATTATATATGCATAAGTGCATGCGACATATGGCTAATAAAGGGGGAATATCTTAAGCTTATGTTGTACCATGCATATGGTACAACTTAAGCTTATAATGTGCCATGTATCATGGTACACCTTAATTAAGTTGTTCCAAAGGAACAACTTACCCTAAAATAACTACCTTGGGGGCTATAAATAAGACCCAAGGGTAGCCATTTTCCTTACACTTTTTGCATGAAATTCATGCATGCATCTTCTTCATAGCGAAGCTCTGCAGAAATATTTCCTCTCCCTCCATCCAAGTTCTTAATCTAAAATAGAGATTTAGATTGTGGATTTAGTAGCCTTACTCCGTTCGTGAGTAGACTCGATCCGTCGTGGCGAATCCGAAGGCGAAGTTCGTAGACTACCGTGCAGCGTACGCAAGCGTAAGTCTAAACTTCATATTATCGATCCTAACTTTGTTTTGGACAGGATCCTTCATTGGTATCAGAGCCATATGGGTTCGCCCCGGTCAAACCATCGCCCCGTCGAAACTACGAACGAGTCGTTGTCTTTTTCACGAATGGGTCTCCTACTATTACGGATATAGTAGGAACGCTTCGTGACGAAGAGAACGCAGCGGTTGTTCTTTTCACGTTAGGGTCTCCTATCATTATGGATATGGTAGGAACTCTCCGTGACGGGAAGAACCGACCGTTCACGTAGTAAGTTATTCATTTTTGGCACACGGCCATTAGAAAATAACTAAATTCTCGACGAACGGGTGCTTCATCGACGAACGGGTGCTTCATCGAGGAAGATGATGGAAGTTATTTCCATCGGGTAAGAGGAAAATTTGGTGCATGTGCACCATGGCCAAATGGGCCATGAAGGCCATGCACCCCCTCTCCTCATGCGGAGGGGGTTGGCTACGGCCAATAACCACCGGCGACCACCCCATCAAGGGGGAGGAGAAAGTGCGGCAACCCCATTCAAAGGGGGTGGCCGGCCATGGCCAAAGGGGCCATGGCCGGCCAACGCCGAAAGGCCTTGACCATGGCCGGCCATGGCCAAGCCATGACCGGCCATGGCCGGGCCGGCAGTGGCCGGCCTTGGCCAAGGGCCTGCCTGCCCTGGCCGGCCTGCCTGCCCTGGCCGGCCTGCCGGCCCTGGCAGTGGCCAGGGCCGGCGCCCTGGCCTCAGGCCAGGGCCTGGCCGAGGCCAGGGCAGGAGCCCTGGCCCCGGCCAGCGGCCTGGCCGCCCTGGCAAGAGGCCAGGGCAGCGCCCTGGCCTCAGGCCAGGGCCTGGCCGAGGCCAGGGCAGGAGCCCTGGCCCCGGCCAGTGGCCTGGCCGGCCGGCCCTGGCAGAGGCCAGGGCCTGGCCGGCCCTGGCCGAGGGGGGCAGGCCCCCTGGCCGGCCAAGGCAGAGGCCCTGGCCGGCCATTGGCCAAGCCCCGGCCAGGGCAGAGGCCCTGGCCGGGAGAAGTTGCAGTTCGAATATTGGTCGACCAATTTTGTGTTTTTGGTCGACCAATCCGACAGATGGTCTGGGTCGATTGCAAACTTGCCAAATGACCCATACGGGGTGACAAAAGGCATTGGTCAAACTCGAATGTGTCGATTAGCCCATACGGGGCTAACCACAGTGCCGACTAGTTCATACGGGACTAACGTTTGAATGAAGTTTTTAACTTGGGCTCTACTCCTTGAAGATTAGCCATAGTGCTCTACTTCATGCGAGATTAGCCAAGTCATTGTGCTCTACTCTTCGGAGATTAGCCAATGTACTTATGAAATTGTGCTCTACTCCTTGAAGATTAGCCGTAATGCTCTACTTCATGCGAGATTAGCCATGTCATTGTGCTCTACTCTACGGAGATTAGCCAATGAACTTATGACGTTGTGCTCTACTCTACGGAGATTAGCCAATGTATTTTATATTCGTTTTGAAAAATACGTTTTCAAAAACGCTTTTCCGCTGCTAAGTACTATAAGAGTACTAACATTTGATAAAGTGAGGGAGAAATATTGAAAGTTACTCTAGATGGTGATTGGAAACATAGTGACCTTTCCGATTCTAGAGTAACATCTTCAATATTTTTCGAAAGTAACTTATCAAATACTTATTTTCCGCTGCTAGTACTATAAGAGTACTATAGTTTGATAAGTGATGGGGGAATATTGAAAGTTGTTCTAGATGGTGATTGGAATCATAGAGACCTTTTCGATTCTAGAACAACACCTTCAATATTTTTCGAAAGTAACTTATCAAATATAATATAATTCCAAGTGGGATTTGAATTTTAGAACTATCCAAATGGGATATTCTATTATCATTTCAAGTGGGAGTTATATTTTAAGAATTTTTTATGCAATGTTTTTGATCGAACCTTCGGTTTTGTGTCTTTTGCAGCATTTTAAAAGTAAAATGTCTTCCGCTTCAAAGAATATCGTCGCTGAGTTAAACAAAGGTGAAAAACTCAACGGCGATAATTACAAACTTTGGTCCATTAAGATAAAATACGTTTTAGAGGAGCAAGAAGTGCTCGAAACTCTAAAGAACGTAATGATTGAACCCGAGTTGGGCACTACGGCCCAACACCGAAGAGACAAGGAAGCTTTTGATGCTTGGTCTCGGAAGAATAAGATAGCGCGCATTACGTTATTAAGCAGTATGGCTGATGACATAATGTGCATCTTCCGAGAACATGACCTAGCTATGGACATATGGTCCAAGCTAGAGGAGAAGTTCGGTGGCACATCGGTGTCCAAACTTCGCGCCTTAACTATAAAGTTCGATACATATAAGAAACGTCCAGATCATTCCATAGGGAAACATCTGCGACATATGGCGAACCTTATCTCGGAGTTAAAGGACGCAGGTCATGTGCTCACAGATGAGCAACAAATCCAAGCAGTCATACATTCCCTACCAAATGGGTGGGATCAGATGAAGATGCATCTCACTCATAATGAGAGCATCAAGACCTTCAACGATGTTTCCAAGCACCTCGAATTAGAGGAAGAGCGGCTTGCGGCTGCCAAGCCAGGTGCAGAAGTGCACATGGTTGCTAGTTCCTCACACGGGGGAAAGAAACGTAAAGATCGTTCGAAGTCTTCTAATGAACGTAATAAGCAACCTGAGTCTACCAAGGAACCCAAACATAAGGGTGGACACAAGAAATGGCACAAGAAGAAAGACTTGAAAAGAATCAAGTGCTTCAAGTGCAACAAGCTCGGTCACTATGCTCGTTCGTGTACGAGTGGAAGTGACGAGGTAACTTGTAATACTAGTTACATATGTGTTTCTAGTTCACTATTTCTTGTGGAATCTAATCCATTTTGGGATAATTGATTCAGGTGCCACCGACCACATAGCAAAGGACAGACGGTCCTTCGTGGAGTATCACCGGATACTCAAGGAATGAAGTGGATCAATGTAGGAAACAACACACGTGTTGAAGTGAAAGGCGTTGGGACTCGCAAGCTTGTCTTGGACAACGGCCGCACTATCCTACTTCATGATGTTCTCTTCATTCCATATATTCAAAGGAATATTAAAATTGTGGTCAATTTATTGGGTCTTGGTTAATGGTTGGTTCCTTCATGTTTGTAATATGGACCTATTTTTGTAATAATTCCTTTATTGGTTCTGGGTTATGTATTTAAAGGATTCATTGTAATAAGTACAATGTATGATTTCTCATTTCCTTATGACAAATTCTTTGACTAATGAGTCTAATATAATTTGTTGGCAATCAAGGCTTGGTCATATTGGACCAACGCGTATGGATAGACTTGCCAAACGTGGCCTTCTATCCAATGTTTCAAAGGTTGAAATGTTGACCTGCGAACATTGCCTTGAAAGGAAATCTTGTCGCAAGCCGTTTGGAACCGGCACAAGGGCCAAGGTTCCATTACCGCTTATCCATTCGGACATATATGGTCCGATGAATGTCAAGACAAGACGCGGGAAGTCCTATTTCATCACTTTTAATTGATGATTTCACCCGATTCGGTAATATCTATTTGATATCCCACAAAAGTGAAAGCACTAAACCTGCTTTAAAAACTATATGAGTTTAGTGGAGAATCAATTAGATCGCAAGATTAAGGTCATGCGAACCGATAGGGGCGGTGAATATCAATCAACAAGTTTAAAGGAACTTTGTGATGAAAAAGGCATAGTACATCAAGTAACTATGCCTTATACTCCTCAACAAATTGGTGTTGCAGAAAGGAGGTATAGGACTTTAATGAAAAATGGTCTGTTCAATGATGGCGCAAGCTAACTTGCCAATCACCTTCTGGGGTGATGTATTATTGACAACCGTTTTCATTTTAAACCGCGTACCCTCGAAATCAGTTAGCTCCACTCCTTATGAGTTGTGGAACCAAAGGTCTCCTAACTTAAACATTTTACCTTGAGTTTGTGCATTCAATGCACATATTTCCTCCCATAAGTATGGCAAACTTGGGCCATGGGGAAGGAAATGTATCTTTAAACGATACGCATTAAACTCCAAAGGTTATGTTTTTGTTAGTCAGGAAGACAATGGTGTGCTAATTGAGTTTGAGTCGAGGGATGTCACTTTCTTGGAAAACGAGTTTCCAAGACAGGGCGAGATAAGTCAGGACTTATCTCTATTTGAGATTTGTGATCAAGAAGGATTACCTCATTCGAGTGGGAGAATTCTTGGTGAAAACGAAAATACTTTTCAACCTTCACCAATGGATTATACGAATGACGATTATCCTATTCCATACGGGAATAATGATCCAAGTGGGAGCAATTCTAACAACATTTCAAGTGGGAGTGATATTAGAATTGATCTAAATTCGAGTCAACAAGGACTTGAAGAATCTCAAATATGCCACATCATGCCCTGCAAAAGACAAATGGATGGAAGCGATGAAGAAGGAATTGAAATCCATAAAAGTTAACCAAGTCTGGGACTTAGTTAACTCACCCAGAGGACATAGAGCAATTGGGAACAAATGGGTTCTCGAGATCAAGCATAAGGCTGATGGCTCTATAGATAGATATAAAGCTCGCCTTGTCGCGAAAGGTTTTACGCAACAGGAAGGGATAGACTACAAAGAAAACTTCTCACCTGTTGTGCGTTTTACCTTGATTCGCAATGGTAGCTTGCTTATACCTCGAATTACATCAGATGGATGTAAAGACTGCCTTTCTCAATGGAGAATTGGACGAGGAGATCTATATGGAACAACCAACAGGGTTTGTAAAAGAAGGAAACAAACATAAGGTTTGTAAACTTCGTAAGTCCATATATGGTCTTAAATAATCCTCGAGGCAATGGTATATACGATTTCAAGAAGTTGTCTTATCAAATGGATTTTTTCCATGCTTGATGAAGATAACTGAGTATATATCAAGAGGATTAAAAGCAAGTATATTATCATGTATCTATATGTAGATAACATTTTAATAGCCAGAAATGACAAGGGCTTTGTAATGAGTATCAAGGCTTGGCTTTCATCAGTATTTGAGATGAAAGGCATAGGAAAAGCCGCATATATCCTTGGAATTAAGATTTCAAGGAATCGTTCGAAGAAACTTCTTTCTCTTTCACAGGAGACTTATATAAAGAAGGTCCTAGAACGATTTAATATGCAGGACTGCAAGTCCATTGATATTCATATAAGCATATGCGATAACTTATATCTGGAATCGTGTCCAAAGAACCAAAAGGAAAAGGAAATTATGGAAAAAGTTCCATATTCCAGTGCAGTTGATAGTCTTATGTACACTATGGTGTGTACGAGACCGGACATCTGTTTTGCCGTTGGAAATGGTAAGCTGTTACCAATCCAACCCAGGGCAAGAACACTGGAAAGCGGTTAAGAGGATAATGCAGTATCTTAAAGGAACTGCAGATTTGCAAAAGACTATGATAAAACCAAGAAGGTAGACATAAGGTACATATCTACGCATAAGACGATAGAGGATCAGCTTACGAAAGCGATCCCCAGAAATGTGTTTTATAAACACTTATCATCTCAAGGATTGCGTATGGGCTGAGTTGTACCAAATATATATTCCCATGTCTAAGAAATGATCAAAATTAATAAAAGAATAAGTTCTTTTTCCAACATTGCATATGAATTTCTTAAGAAATGTTTGTGTACATTTTTGAAATCTCAGCTGAATTGTGTGTATGTCGGACAGATTAAGGTTGGCTCTCTCACATGAGCAACCGCCTTATCTTATCAGATGGATAAGATAGAGATGAGACTAGTTTAAAGTCAAAATCATTAGACGAATGATTTAGAGTCATGACTTTAACAAGATAGTCGAATGAAAGATCTGCATCATATGGATGCTTACAAAAGATCTGAGATCTGTATCACAAGGATAAAAAGATCTCATTGGATTTTATAATCCTATCTGTCTTATGCAGGATGAGAGTCCGGGAATATTTCCTGAGTAGTAAGGGGACTCAAAAGATAGGCACTATGGTGTCTGATCTTTCATCCGTACAACATCATTAAGACATACTCTCCCTGGGAAAGGAGTGATGTTGTAATACGTGTTCATACCACGTATGCATTTCGACCACTGAGTTAGTAGCAATAGTGTTTGCTATTATGTGAGACTCAAAGGCCATATGGGTCTTAACTCTTACCCTCAAGGACTCCAATTGGTTCCTTTAGATTTGACGAGATGATCGCTATCTTAGCGTGTTACTAATGGGCTATGGTAATTCGGCTCGGCGGGGCACGTTAGAAAAGCGAATCAAGTCAAGATCAAAAGGTTCGCAAGAAGAGGAAGATTGATTTCATATTCGCATTTGGACTTTAATGATTCAAAGCTGGCCAGCCAATTGTAATCCAGATGGGATTCAATTGTTGAATATAAAGTACAAGAAAATGTGAAGAAATAATCTAGGGTAAAGCATGCGTTGAACTACTCAACTTTGCACCTTCGAGGTCGTTGTGTATCTCTAACAAGTGCACAACAACAGACTCTACGCGCATGACGGTCGCACGGTCTATTTCTCGGTATGATAGATGAAAGAACTAAGGGAAAGACGTTCTCTTACAATCCCCTCAAGTGTGAGTGGGAGATGTTGGATATGGAAGACGTTTGTACACCCTTGTGGGGGATGTACGAGGGAATACGGACCTCGAACGTCGCGCACACGAAGTCATGTGCAAAGAGAATCTGTTCCCTTGCGGAGAGGATCTCTGTATGAGCGGGAAAGTCGCATTATATATGCATAAGTGCATGCGACATATGGCTAATAAAGGGGGAATATCTTAAGCTTATGTTGTACCATGCATATGGTACAACTTAAGCTTATAATGTGCCATGTATCATGGTACACCTTAATTAAGTTGTTCCAAAGGAACAACTTACCCTAAAATAACTACCTTGGGGGCTATAAATAAGACCCAAGGGTAGCCATTTTCCTTACACTTTTTGCATGAAATTCATGCATGCATCTTCTTCATAGCGAAGCTCTGCAGAAATATTTCCTCTCCCTCCATCCAAGTTCTTAATCTAAAATAGAGATTTAGATTGTGGATTTAGTAGCCTTACTCCGTTCGTGAGTAGACTCGATCCGTCGTGGCGAATCCGAAGGCAAAGTTCGTAGACTACCGTGCAGCGTACGCAAGCGTAAGTCTAAACTTCATATTATCGATCCTAACTTTGTTTTGGACAGGATCCTTCAAGGAGATCCATGTGCATCTCCCCCAAGCTAAAGAAAAGCATGCCCAAAAAGTGTGAGTGCGATATGTGGGCCATGTGGTGAGAGGGAGTGCAAAATGAGATTCAATCATGCAGAGCCATTGTCGGGTGGTGGCTGGGTGGGTGGTGTGGATGGCTCAGCTGAATCTGCAGCTGCAGTGTCAGTATGAGGTGGAGATGGAGTGGATGAAACTATCTCAGATTTGTGGGGTGAAGGTGGAGGTGGGGTTGTAGATGGTGGAGTCATCTGTGGCCGAGGAGATGATGATTGTGGTATCCTCAGGTGGTGTGGAGGTGTGTGGAGGTGTGGAAGTACGTGCAGGTGAGGGAATATGTGTGGATGGAGCGGGAGAAGGTGGTGCTCCAGAGGAGGGTATGTCTGTGGCCTCTGTGGTGTGTGGTGGTGAAATAGGTGAAACCACGAGGTCGGGATGAGGTGAGGGTGGAGTGGTCACAGTCTCGGGGTGTGGAGAAGGGGGATCCTATGGGGAAGGTGGTGGTGTAGGAGTGGGGGGTGGAGTGGTAATGATGCGAGGTGTGGTGGTGGTAGTGTCCACAGGCACCTGGGATGGCTGGGGTGGAATGGAAATGTGTAGTGTGGTGGTGGCAATGTCTACGTAAGGAGTAGAGGTGGATGGGTCCACAGGAATCTGAGATGGCTGAGGGGTCCGAGATGGTTGAGGCTGGATGCGAATGGGTAGGAGATGAGGTGCAGCAGCAGGGTAGTGGCCCTGACTATAATGGTACTGGTAGACATGGTCTAACTATGACTGGAGAGTCACGACAGCGAAAGTGAGGATGTCAATCGATGACCTAAACTCATAGAGGGTGTCTCTAAATCCAGTCTGGGTGGTGACGGTGGAAGACCTCAAAGCTCTAAACACCTCCTCCAATCGAGCCATACACTTGAGGTGGGAAAGTGGTGGAGGAGGAGTGTTGCTGCTACCCTCGACGTGGTGTCGAGATCTCCTATATTGACGAAGTGTGGGCCTGAAGATGATGCCGACAGAAGTAGAAGTAGATGGGATAGTAGGGTCCTCCTGGATATGCTGGGGCTGGACCTGAGGCTGGGTAGGGTCAGGCTGAGGCTGTACAGGTGGTGCCTGAGCTGCCTGGGCAAGATCGGGATCAGCTGGGAAGATCCACAGCATGGCAGTGCCAGTCCAAAATGTGCAGGGCTCGGGAGCCTAGTGTAGGGGATGGAATTGGGCCCATGAAGCCAATAATATCTATCGGTCTCAAAGGCCATGATCATGTGCATATTCATGAGCACCGAGAGATCATGAGAAGTAGGGGGCCTGGGACAGGAGTCATGGAATCAGGGATCTTGAGGTTGATGGAAGGAAGCTGGGCTATGGTCGTGATAAACCCTCCACAGTAGTTACGAGAGCTGGGGCTGGCGAGTGTGTGGAGAAATCTAGAGTGTAGTCGGGATCCAGTGTGAACGATATAGTGTGGAACAGTGGTGGTGCCCTCATGGAGGACACGTGTCTGGCTAGCACACCAGTGGAAGAAGAGCTCATCATGTGAGCCCTGGCCAGTCTCGTATCGATAGAAAAGAGAATTTGCTATGATGCGGTGTACGATACAGAGGCCAGGATGGATGATGCTAGATGCCTTCACCCGTGTGATGGGAAAGGGTGAAAGGCTAGTGATCCTCAACCAAAAGATGTTGGCATCATACTCGGGAGAATACGGGTAGTTGTGGTGGCGTGCTTCAGGCTCTAATGCTCGGGGCCACTTAAAGGGGGTTTAGAGAATTAATGGACATGTCGTATTCTTTATTCATTATACGGAATAAGAACCCCGACGGATAGGATTTGAAAGTGGAGAGAAACTCTAAAGTGAGCCTCCGATATGTCCTAGCCTCACACTCTAGGAATTCCTCCCATCCAATGTTTCGGAAGAGGGTGCTAACAACATCAAGGAGCCCTAGTGCAGAAAGAGCGGTGACGCTCGGAAATTTGGTCGGCACTATGGTTCTAGAATTAATAGATGTGAATGTGTCTCGTTGATTCTCGTCAACGAACTCAATTCCTAGAGTGTCTACCTGAGGGGGAGGAAGAGGTGTGTCTCCCCTCTAAATAGCTGCTTGGGCTTGGGTAACGGTCAGATTTTGAGTTTTCTGAAGCTTGCCCGTGCCCTGGGAAGGTCCAGTAGTGGTGGGCTTCTTCTTACGCTCTCTCTTGGGAGGCATTGTGAGTGTGGTGCGTGATGCAGAGTGTGTGAAGTGGAGGTGTGTGCAGACTCACGCGAATTTTAACGATTTCAGCGAGCGATGCAGAAATTAACGAGCAAGGAAAAGGTTTACCGAACGTTGAAGCTTGTCGCTGAAATGGATCGCACCAATGCCAAGAGAAGGGTCCCCCAAGCTGCTCTTAAAGCCAGCAGCTAGTCTCGTGTCACTCGTGCCAATTTTGATCCGCAAAATCCCCCAAACGGCTCGTCTAGGGCTTCCTTTGGTCGCTCGACTCGGTTGAAATCGGAGGTGGAAGGGAGGCCGATTGTGAAGGAGTGTTTGGGAGTGATTTGGGAGAGTGATGAGATGATTTGAGAGTGATCGAAGTGAGCTCGAGTCGAGGAGATCGAGAGGAATTCGAAGGGTTTCGAAAAAAATCGCACAGAACAGCCGTTTGGGGGGCCGTGGGGTATTTATAAGGCAGCGACGCGATCGCATCGTTCGAGACCAAACGGCCGCGTCAATCCTGCAGAATGAGGAATTTTGGCTTGAAAAACAGAAAGGTACGTGATCGCGTAAAGTAGATAAAACGGCCGCGTCGAATTGGAAGAAAAAGAAGCTCAAATATCGGAGTCGATGCGGTCGCGTCGTGTAAGCTCAAACAGCCGCGTAGATCCTGGAGAAAGATAATTTGGAGTAAAAAATACAGAAAGTTGCGCGGCCGTTTCAAATTGTTTAAACGGCCACGTCGAATTGAACATTTTGTCCTTGGAATTTTTGGTAGGGACGCGGTCATTTCAAATGATGTTCAAACGGCCGCGTATTGTGGCTTGGAATGAGGATCGACGGTGTCGTTTCGAATGGTGTGAAACGGCAGCGTGGATCCTGCAGAAGGTGGATTTTGGACTCATTTTAACAGAGAGTTACGCGGCTGCGTCGACTGGGCGACACGGCCGTGTGGAATTGAAAATTTAGAGCTGAAGGATTTACCCCCAACGACGCGGTCGTTTGTGCCTCTCTCACGCGGTCACGTCGATCATCATTTCAACTGCTCTTCTCCTCTTCTTCTTCCATCCATGCGGCCGCGTGGATTGGCACTACGGGGCTGTGTGGAATGGTTTTCCAGCTTCTCTTAAGCTCCTTCCTACATCAAAACACTTAGAGTTATTTTTGGGGTTTTGGGGGCTTATTCAAAGTGAAAATTAAGCTATTCCAAAAACAAAACTAAGATCTAAATTAAAGCATAAAATTTAATACGAAAAACCCTTGGGTTGCCTTCCAAGAAGCACTCGTTTTAAGTCGTGAGCTCGACTCCCTATCAAAATGTCATCATGGTGGCTTAAGGGTGGAGAAGTCTAGGACATCCTTGTCTCCATGCTTCTTCTCCTTGATCAGCTTCAGTTCGTTCTCATCTTGGCCCCTTGGCTCCTTAGGGCCTTGTTGATTCGATCATGGTGCCTTCTTCTTGAACTTTCCCTTAGAGGCTTTCTCGGCTTCCTCCTCCGTCATAGCTTCATTAAGCTCATCATCCTTTCTCGATTTGTTGTTCAGGGGCTCATCATTGTCATTCAAAAATATCTCCTCCAACGTGGTCCCCTTGATTACTTCTTCAAGGAGGTCAACTTGATTCATTTGGTTGTTCTCCATGAAATTCTTCATTGATTTCTTGAGGTCGAACTCGACCTTCTCTCATCCCACGTTGAGGGAGAGTTTTCATCCCTTCACATTGATAAGTACCCCCGTCGTGGCCAAGAAGGGTCGGCCAAGAATGATCGGGATGCGAGCGTCCTCGGGCATGTACATTATGACGAAGTCGCACGGGACCAAGATTTTCCTTATGCAAACCGGCACATCTTCTACCATGCCCAGAGGGTACTTAACTGAACAGTCCGCCAATTGGAGCGACATGTTGGTTGGTTAGAGTTATCCCAATTCCGTCTTCTCACATATCGCTAGGGGCATCAAACTGATGCTCGTCCCTATGTCGCAGAGTGCGCTCTTGATCTCAATATCCCCAATTGTGCACGGAATGGAGAAGCTCCCTGGATCCTCAAGCTTCTCTACCACCTTCCTCTGAATAATGGCGCTGCACTCTACAGAGAATACAACTTTCTCCCGCCTACCGCCCTTTGTAATAATCTCCTTCAGGAATTTGGCGTAAGTGTGGATCTCCGATATTTTGTCAAGGAAGGGTATCGAGATGTTCAGCTATTTGAGAAGATCAAAAAATTTCTCGTACTTCTCGTCTAGTATGGCTTTCGCCATCCTTGACGGGAAAGGGACCATTGGTGTGTACGTTCTAGGAAGCTCTTCAGCGGGCTTCCCTTGCTCCTTCTCTGTGGACCTCTCTCCTGATGTTTCAGATTGTGGAGGTTCTACCTCACATTCAACATCCTTTTCCGCTCCAGATTCGAGCTCTTCATGAGCTTCTCTTTCACTTGCAGCTTCATTCTCCATAATGGGCATGGCGGGGCTCTCCATCTGCTTCCGGCTTCTTAAGGTAATTGCATTCACATGCAATCTGGTGTTCTCTTCAGTTTGCCCCGGTAATTTTCCATGTGTCTTTGATAGCTGGGAAAGTTATTGCGACATCTGCGCCAATGTAGTCTCCATTGATTTCTGCCCTGACGCTAGTTGTTGCGTGGTGGACGCAAGCTGCTGCGTGGTCGTTACGAGCTGATGGATTGAGGTCTAAAAATATTCATTCCTCTGCCCTTGAGTCCATATGTGGCTTTCAATAAGCATCTCTAAGCTGGAATTTTGAGTAGGAGGCATGTAACGACCCACTCCTAGGGCCCGTTATTGTTCGGTACATGCACAAGTCCTGCTAGGCACCAATGAAGTCAATACAGGCTATGTTGCAGAAATGTGCCAAATTCTCATATATGAAAATGAATTACAACCTTATTACAAACCAGCAGCATACAGAAAAGGAAATATAGTCCAAATACAAATACACACCAAGCCACACTGTGGAAACGAAATACATAAAATAAAATAATACTCTCACACTCACTCTCGGTAACCAGCGTCCTCCTGGTCAAACTCAACTGCAAGCTCAGTATATGCCAACTCTGGTGTCACCTCGCCAACTTGTGAAGTATCAGGTGGGTCCACCACAAAAAGAAGGGGTCTCCAGGATCAGACGTAACCCAAAGTATCTCTAGCATGGAAATTAAAACAATATACAAGCATAGCAATCTAGCATAGACTAGAAGTAAAAGGGCATACAATAGTGGTATGGAAATAAAGCAGAAACATAGCTTTATAGATTTACGACATTCACAATTTATCAGCAAGAAAATGTAACATATTAAGATGACAATGTTACGTGAGTATAATTGTGTCGAGCCTAGCTCGTGACTTATAATGCGAGGTACAGGGAGTAACCAAGAGCTCATCTCATATAACGGGTGCACGTATACATGTAAACAAAAATGTGAATACAAAGCTGTTCCAAAATCTGTGATCTGAATCTGTGAATTTGTCACCGACGGCCTTTGAAGTGGTCGCTACCCAGTCGGGACAACAAAGACTGAACTGGTCGCTCCTGCACACTTGCTATTATAAGTTACCCCAAAACCCCAAGTGTTTGTGATGTTTTCATGTTTGTAATTTAGGAGTCATTTTCTAAATGCACCACCTAGATTGTCACATTTTACAGTCAAGTACGACATGTAGTTTGATCAAATCTTTTACGATACTGTGCAGTTCATCAAGCTTATTTAACTGTTCAAACTGGACACTTTGCTAAAGAAATGAAACTAATTTAGCATGCATTATTATAGTTTTAAACCCATAGCAAGGGTACGATGAATTACCGATATGATGCCGTGAAAGGCGCGGTTCGATCCCTGTAACGATACCTGGGTTCACATGTGTTACAAGGTGAGTTAGCTACACAAAAAACATAATAATACATAACTAACATATTATTATCTGAAAATAATTTATAATAACTTAATCATAAATATAAAACTAACTATATATATTAATAAATTTAATTATAATTATAAACATATAAACCAACAACTCATATAACTTAAAACTTAAAACGTATAAAATAACTCTCACCTCACCCTTTCTCAATATTTTCAAAGATTTATTTAGAGCAAACTAGAAGTCGGAATTCTTTCATCACGGGGTCAAAATGGTCGTCTCATCTAGTAATACAACATATATTTTTCTCGTACGTCAGTGTACGTGAAACTTTTACGATATAAATCTTTAAGTGAAAATCCCTTAATTGGGTTTTATCTTTAAAAATTTACTGCGGGAAATATACTTACGTTTTGGCGATGAAACTAGGCTAAATGTGTCAGTTTCGTCGAACTGGATTTTCTGGCTTTTCATGTGTATTTTTCTGATGCCTATACAATTTATTATCAATTTAAAACGAATCAACCTTTAATATTATACGTAAATACGCATATAAAATATGTTTTACTATGCATTCCCACCTACTATACCGCGATTTATTGTGCTAGGGGGATTTCTCGCGATCGGTGAGCGTTGCAGCGACGACTGCAGCGGCGGAGAGGGCCAACGGGGGTCGCGGCCGGTTAGTGGCGACGTGATGGGGCCTTCGGCGATGGCAGCGGCGGCCAAGGGGCGGCGATGGCAGTGCATGCGGTGGCGGAAGTTGCTGATGTTGATGGGTTTCGCTGCGGATTCGACGACGACGGGGAGGAGCGGAGGGTAGCGCGGCTGCGTTGAGGGAGGCGGAGTTGGAGGAGGGGGCCTCGAGCGGGGCAGGCGGTGCCCGTGGCGGCAGATAATGGCGGCAGCGGTAGCGGGGTTCTTCGTGTGGGCTGTCGGGGTTTAGCTGCCATCAGGGGTGCTACGGCGGGCTACTTGCGTCAGAGCGCGGCGACGGAGGCGGCATCGCTGTCGTAGAGGGGCGCGACGTTCAGACTCACCGACGAGAGGGGGATTGGAGAGGGAGATGGGCTGCCATGAGTAGGGTGTCGGGCTATGAGTTTTTGAGAGGGGCGAGGGTTTTATAAGGTTATGGAAAATTAAAATATTAATTAATATATTTAAAATAATAAATAAGGCATTGAATCAGATTCGTTTTTATGTCGGATCTGAGCCACTTTTGGGAGGTGTTTAATGGGGTGGTTAGGGTAAACTTAAATAGATAATTGGGTAATTTGTAATAATAAAAACGTAATTAGTGATTGTAATTAGTAAAAACTATTATTTTAATATTAAATATCGTTTTTCACACTTGCTTCCAAAAAATTCCTAGAAAATTATCACGGGTTCGTATCGTCGCGAGGATCACGAATACAAAGTCCATTTTCAGATTTTAGCGAGAAAAGAAATAGAAAAATATCAATTTCTCCTTTATGAAATCGTCTAAAATCGTCTTGTACGGAAATACGCGCACAACGAAAACAGGCCGTTACAAGGCACGTTCATGGGAGGCCTCTAGTTGAAGTTCTGGAATTGCACTTGAGGAGGTGGTGCTTGGAAATCCTAGGATTACTGATGGTATGGAGGAAGAGCTTGCAAACCCGGGGCCCAGTAGGAGAAATTAAGGTGATTCTTCCACCCTTGATTGTGCGTGCCGGAGTATGGGTTGTTTGGCAGCCTTGGGTTGTTCCCATATAAAGTGTTGGCATGGTCAATGCTCATACCAGGAGGTGCCACCATAGATGTGCAACACTCATTTCCTTGGTGTCCATGTACACCACATACCTCACAAAGCGCCGCAATGGGCGCGTTAGTAGCACCGAGCCCAATCAAAGATAGTTGCTTGGTTAGAGTATCAAATTTAGCGGAGAGCAAGGATACCTGATTCAGTATGAATATTACATATTTATTCCCCCTATTTCTGGGCATTTTGTGCATGAATATAGTTTAACTAAGCTTCATTATAAGCATAATTGAATTAAAATTGGTTTATGGAGCATATCGTTGATTTGTGCACAAAATACAGTTTTTAGCGATCTTTGTAGCTTTCCATTATTTTTTATGTGCTCATAGTATTTTTGTGGTGCTACATCTATTTTTCTGTACTTTTTGGAGCTTGGTGGAATTTTCTACAATTTTTGGAGGCTTAAAATGATTTTATATTGGTTTTAGTTCATGGTTTAATTCATATTATTATTATTTGGACTAATTTCTACACCTCATACTTTTCAGGTACTTCTAGGGGCCTTAGGGAATTTCCAGTATTTTCTGAGAATTTTCCTAAGCCTCTAGGTATTTTTCTTGAATTTTTGAAGGCGAAAAGCAATTTCTGAAAAATAAAAAGAAGCCCAGCAGGCCAGCCCAAATTCCACCAATTTGCCACTCTTAAGCTTATTTGCATGACCAGAAGCCAAAGAGACAAAAAATGAAGAGACATGTGAATTTAATTTCAAATAAAGAGTGGAAGATGAAGAGGCCAAGATTTGAATGGTTTCATGTAATTTATTCTAAAATAAAGAATGGAAAATGAAGAGTCATGGAATTGATTCTCAAATAAAGAGTGGAGAAATGAAGAGCCAAGCACTATAAACCCCTTGGGATTCTAAGCCTATAAAAGGATGAGAGAGCTTCATCTTATGGCATTCCAATATATTCCATTTTATCCAATTGTAGTCCATTCTATAGCTAAAAAAAGAGAGGTTGTTGAGGGGCTCTTGGTGGGCTTGGAGGCAAGGAACTTGGAGGAGCTTGGAGAAGAAAAAGAGAAAAGAAGAAAGGACTCATTTGTAGCAACATTTGGTGATCTCTTTCCTTTGTCTTAGCTTTTCATTCGTACTTAATTGGGTTGTATGGATTTGATAATGATTTATATGAAGTTAGTATTGTTTATCCATATGAATTGCTAAATTTCTTTGCTTGGGTTGTGATTTGCTAAGGAATTTTGTTCACATTTTGAGTTGGGTTCATTTGAATTGAATTATTTTTTATGTGCCTTAAATTTAAGTTTCTAATTTAACTCTCTTATATGAATCCAAAAGATTATATTAGAGAACCGATCATCCCTAAAGGATGAGTTTGATCTTCTCAAAAAGAAGTATCAACTTAATTTCTATGAGACCTTATTCTTAAGCCACTACACTATCCCATCATTTTAACTCCCAAAAGGATATCCCCGATGACGCTTCCCCAAAAGGGACGCCATTGAGTCAAAAGAACCATAGCCCGTGACCGTTACCACTTCCAATTGTGACCCCAAAAGGGCTCCACAATTGAATCACATTTCACACTTGCTTTCACCTCTAAAAGAGTAGTTTCCGATGGTGCATCCCCAAAAGGGACATCATTGAGTTGAAGGGTTATATTCTCACACTTAACATTGATCCTAACAAACCCATGATCCTTGCATTCCTCCTCCTTGCCACTTGCCTATCCAATCCTCCATCCCTCATTTTTATAGAGTGGTTTGATACATTTTACCACACATACTTTCCACAACCATCTTTGTTAGTAGTTGGACGTTCTCACACCCTTAGCTATCTTTGATCGACTCTGTGAATGCAAGACGACTTGTCCCTATGTTCGACTCTGGGCTCACCAGGTAATTTTGTATTGCTTCGACACCCTTTCACTTCAGGGGGAGATCGTGTGCTCCTATTTGGATTGTGCACAATTTCAATTGAATCAATTGGCGTCGTTGCCGGGGAAGCGTCATCCAAATAGGATGCACACTTTTGGTTGGTTTTGGGGACCTTGGGTGTAGTACTTCCTTCTTTAGTGTTGAGTCTCTTTATTTCTTTATTTTGCACTTTTTGAGTCATTTTTTTCTTAAAAAAATTTTGTGATGGACTTTCATGGCACAAAATTTCGATATGATGCACCTTCATCTTCTTTGCACAAGGACATGTTATTGAAGCTCAAAATTGCCATCTTTGCAAAACGCGATGGTGAATCCTTCTTTCAGGCCTGGAGAAGGTTCACAGATGCAGTTAGTGGCTGTCCACATCATGGGTACACAGTTGATGTTCTCTTCCAGTTCTTCTACGAGGGGCTGCACGAGGACGCACAAATTTTCATAGAGATATTGGACAATGGAGCTTTCATGGAGTACACACCTGAGGATGCTTGGGAGCGTCTAGAGTCCCTGAGTGAGGATACTCAGACATTGGTTGTGTCTCCAGAGGATTTGATAATAGAGCCCTCAAAGCTTCCTAGTGGTGATGTGTGCAGAGATGGAGAGGACGCGCATACAGTTTTGGATGATCATGAGGAGGATGCAGTTAAGGACACGAGTTCAGAGATCATTGTAATTGAGCCTGGATTGTGTTCCCCTCCAGTTCTATTCCAGCATCTTTCACTCCTCTCCCCGGTGGTTGCATATCATACCGAGATTGGTGCACCTTTTTCAGGGAGTAGTCATCCTTATACGCTAAATTCTTTTAATCGTTTTGATGACTATATTTGGGATGTTTTCATTAAAGATCATATGATTCCTACATTTACTAACATAATCCATCTCATGCAGGACAAATATGTATATCTGATGGAGATGCTGGGGATTGTGTTGGTGGTCGCCAGTGCTAAGCGTGGAGGAAGAATATTGGCGGAGGATCGCAAGAATATGATCGAGCAGCTTCCTCCCCCATTACATATTCGGGATCCACCATTTACTAAGGTGTATTCCTTCCTTTAAGAGTAAATTAAAAATAAAATGAAATTAGTTTGCTTTCGCATGTTTTCTTTTTCTTTTTTTATCATCTAGCATCGTTTTAATAAATCTAGTTTCCCTTCACACTTTGAGGACAAAGTTTATTTTTAGTTGGGGGTACTATGACGTTGGATGCTAGTTCCTAGTTTATGTTTTTTTTAATAATTAAAAAAATTCATTCATCATCATCCGTTCATCTTTGAGCATATCGTTTGGTTGCCTTCTCCTATGCCTTTTTTTGCTTAGTCCCTAAAAGATTAATTCCATGTAATTTTTCGGATTATTATTTTGGTATCAAATTCATAGATGTTTGAATGGCATGGTTTAATTTCTTTTCCATATGGATTCAAATGTTAATATGCAATGTATGAAACAAATCTATATGTCGTGATACTCACCTTGAAATAATTTGGAAAAAGTTTGGTGTAAGTAATTGCTTGAGTTAGGATGAATGACTTAGTTTTTGATTGGATAGGGTGTGGCCAATGGTTTATGCTTTGTTTCTCCGAAGGAGTGGGTAGATGAGTTGATAACTTGTGTTTAGAATGAGAAATATAGTTATTATAAATGAATGTTTCTTCTAATCAAGTTGAGTAGCCGGTGCCCCACGAAACATTGGGGATGACGCCAAAGATGAGATTTAGGAGTCATTCTAGCCCTTTGTCTATATAGCGTTATCGCGTGTACACAAAGGTGGCCATGTTTGCATCTCATAGCATTATTACGTGAAAGCAAAACAAAAAAACATAAAAAAAATAAAAAAAGAGAGAGAAAACAAAAAAAATAGAAAAAGAAAATAAAAAGAAAAATGTATATTTTACTGGTAATAGGATATATACAAAAAAATGATGAATAAATGAGGGAATAAAAAGCATGAGTGATGCAATCTCAAACTCCCACTACTTAGAAGAAATATTTTTCGTATTGGCCATTTCATTGAAGGTTGAAAACTATGATATGATTTGTGAAATGTCCTAACAATTGCATACAATGCTTACTACTTTACTTTTCTTTGAATTAGATTGAGGAGAATGTCATATGTTGTTCATTTTCATGCAATGTGTATATTACTTTGAAATCAAGTTGGAAATAATTTTTGGAGGGTTGTCATGATAATATCTTGAGTTTGGTGCACATTTTTTCAATGAAATCCGAATTTATCGCATATTTTTGCTAGGGACTAGCAAATAGCTAGTTGGGGGTTGTGATTCAGTATGAATATTACATATTTATTCCCCCTATTTCTGGGCATTTTGTGCATGAATATAGTTTAACTAAGCTTCATTATAAGCATAATTGAATTAAAATTGGTTTATGGAGCATATCGTTGATTTGTGCACAAAATACAGTTTTTAGCGATCTTTGTAGCTTTCCATTATTTTTTATGTGCTCATAGTATTTTTGTGGTGCTACATCTATTTTTCTGTACTTTTTGGAGCTTGGTGGAATTTTCTACAATTTTTGGAGGCTTAAAATGATTTTATATTGGTTTTAGTTCATGGTTTAATTCATATTATTATTATTTGGACTAATTTCTACACCTCATACTTTTCAGGTACTTCTAGGGGCCTTAGGGAATTTCCAGTATTTTCTGAGAATTTTCCTAAGCCTCTAGGTATTTTTCTTGAATTTTTGAAGGCGAAAAGCAATTTCTGAAAAATAAAAAGAAGCCCAGCAGGCCAGCCCAAATTCCACCAATTTGCCACTCTTAAGCTTATTTGCATGACCAGAAGCCAAAGAGACAAAAAATGAAGAGACATGTGAATTTAATTTCAAATAAAGAGTGGAAGATGAAGAGGCCAAGATTTGAATGGTTTCATGTAATTTATTCTAAAATAAAGAATGGAAAATGAAGAGTCATGGAATTGATTCTCAAATAAAGAGTGGAGAAATGAAGAGCCAAGCACTATAAACCCCTTGGGATTCTAAGCCTATAAAAGGATGAGAGAGCTTCATCTTATGGCATTCCAATATATTCCATTTTATCCAATTGTAGTCCATTCTATAGCTAAAAAAGAGAGGTTGTTGAGGGGCTCTTGGTGGGCTTGGAGGCAAGGAACTTGGAGGAGCTTGGAGAAGAAAAAGAGAAAAGAAGAAAGGACTCATTTGTAGCAACATTTGGTGATCTCTTTCCTTTGTCTTAGCTTTTCATTTGTACTTAATTGGGTTGTATGGATTTGATAATGATTTATATGAAGTTAGTATTGTTTATCCATATGAATTGCTAAATTTCTTTGCTTGGATTGTGATTTGCTAAGGAATTTTGTTCACATTTTGAGTTGGGTTCATTTGAATTGAATTATTTTTTATGTGCCTTAAATTTAAGTTTCTAATTTAACTCTCTTATATGAATCCAAAAGATTATATTAGAGAACCGATCATCCCTAAAGGATGAGTTTGATCTTCTCAAAAAGGATATCCCCTAAAAGAATTATCAACTTAATTTCTATGAGACCTTATTCTTAAGCCACTACACTATCTCATCATTTTAACTCCCAAAAGGATATCCCCGATGACGCTTCCCCAAAAGGGACGCCATTGAGTCATAAAGAACCATAGCCCGTGACCGTTACCACTTCCAATTGTGACCCCAAAAGGGCTCAACAATTGAATCACATTTCACACTTGTTTTCACCTCTAAAAGAGTAGTTTCCGATGGTGCATCCCCAAAAGGGACATCATTGAGTTGAAGGGTTATATTCTCACACTTAACATTGATCCTAACAAACCCACGATCCTTGCATTCCTCCTCCTTGCCACTTGCCTATCCAATCCTCCATCCCTCATTTTTATAGAGTGGTTTGATACATTTTACCACACATACTTTCCACAACCATCTTTGTTAGTAGTTGGACGTTCTCACACCCTTAGCTATCTTTGATCGACTCTGTGAATGCAAGACGACTTGTCCCTGTGTTCGACTCTGGGCTCACCAGGTAATTTTGTATTGCTTCGACACACTTTCACTTCAGGGGGAGATCGTGTGCATCCTATTTGGATTATGCACAATTTCAATTGAATCAATTAGTCCCATAGTATGATGAATCAATTAGTCCCAAGGTCCCCAATTAGTCCCATAGTATGCATGCATCATATTTATCTAGAAGATGACACCAAACCTACTAGAGAATTTCAAACAAGGTTAAATCCTACATTAAAAGAAGTAGTAAAAGGCGAGATTCTAAAATTATTAGATGCAGGTATCATTTACCCAATCTCTGATAGCAAATAGGTTAGTCCCATTCAGGTTGTCCCTAATAAGTCTGGCCTCACTGTGGTTGGAAATGATAATAATGAACTTATCCCTGTTAGGACTACCACAGGATGGAGGATGTGCATAGATTATAGGAAACTAAACTCCAGAACTAAGAAAGACCACTTCCCTCTACCATTCCTTGATCAAATTTTAGAGAGAGTGGCTGGACATGAGTATTATTGTTTCCTAGACGGGTATTCTGGTTACTATCAGATTGAGATTGCACCAAAGGATCAGGAGAAAACGACCTTTACTTGTCCTTTTGGTACTTTTGCTTTTAAGAAAATGCCGTTTGGTCTGTGTAATGCCCCTGCTACTTTTCAGCGATGCATGCTTAGTATTTTCGATGATATGATTGAGAAAATTGTAGAGGTATTCATGGACGACTTTCCTGTTTATGGTAGCTCTTTTCACGATTGTTTAGCTAACTTGGCTCGTGTTCTTGATAGGTGCATTGAGAAAAACCTCCTATTGAATTGGGAGAAATGCCATTTCATGACCACTGAGGGCATTGTCCTTGGTCATGTAGTTTCAAAGGAGGGGATTCAGGTAGACAGAGCCAAGGTAGCAGTAATTGAGAAGCTACCGAGTCCCAAGTGTGTGAGGGACATCAGATCATTTCTTGGTCACGCAGGATTCTACCGGCAATTTATTAAAGACTTCAGTGCCATTTCTCGCCCTCTTAGCAACTTATTATCTCAAAATGTGGATTTTAATTGGACACCTGAGTGTCAACATTCTTTCGATACCTTAAAAAAGTTGCTAATTTCTGCTCCTATTTTGCAGGTTCCAGATTGGTCACTACCATTCGAGATCATGTGTGACGCTAGCAACTACGCAGTTGGCGCAGTGCTAGGACAAAGGAAAGATAAGCACCCAGTGGTTATTTCCTACGCCAGCAAAACAATGAACGATGCTCAAAGGAACTATACGACCACAGAGAAGGAGTTGCTGGCTGTAGTGTTTGCCTTAGAGAAATTCAGGAGCTATATTTTAGGATCTCCTATTTTGATTTATACGGACCACTCTGCTTTGAAATATTTATTGTCTAAAAAAGATGCTAAACCTCGATTAATACGATGGATTTTATTGTTACATGAATTAAATGTCCTAATCAAAGACAAGAAGGGCGTGGAGAATTTAGTAGCTGACCACCTATCACGATTGACGGTCAGCCTTGATTCAGCAGAAGTACCCTTGGAGGACTCTTTTCCTGATGAGCATCTTTTTAGCGTCTCCACCTTGCCATGGTATGCGGATATAGTAAATTATTTAGTGACGGGTAAGACCCCTGAAACTTGGTCATTTCAAGATGTTAAACGGTTCAAAAATGAGGTAAAATACTTTTTCTTTGATGATCCATACCTCTATAAATATTGTAGTGACCAAATTATTAGGAGGTGCATCCCTGACCATGAGATAGATAGCGTGATACAATTTTGTCACGATGGGGTGTGTGGAGGACATTTCTGCAAATAAAACTGTGGCTAAAATCTTGCAATGTGGCTTTTATTGGCCAACCATGTTTAAAGATACCCTTAGGTATTGTAAAACATGCATTCCTTGCCAACAGTTAGGAGGTATTACTAGGCGAAACATGATGCCCTTAAACCCCATTCTAGAGATAGAAATATTTGACTGCTGGGGTATAGATTTCATGGGACCTTTCCCACCTTCGTTTGGATACACTTATATATTGGTTGCCATTGATTATGTTTCTAAATGGGTGGAGGCTATTTCTTGCAGGTCAAACGATGCTTCAATTGTGCTCAAATTTCTCAAGGAGAATATCTTTTCTAGGTTTGGAGAACCCAATGCCTTGATCAGTGACGGAGGGTCTCATTTCTGCAACCGCTTGTTCGCCAATTTAATGAAAAGGTTCGGGGTCACGCACAAAGTTTCTACCCCATATCACCCCCAAACCAATGGTCAAGCAGAGCTAGCAAATAGAGAGATTAAGGGGATCTTACAGAAGACGGTAAATCCATCAAGGAAGGATTGGAGCTTGCGCTTACCTGAAGCGTTGTGGGCCTACAGGACAGCCTACAAGACAATTTTAGGAATGTCTCCCTACCGTCTAGTATTTGGGAAGTTTTGTCATTTACCTGTTGAGTTGGAACATAGGTCTTATTGGGCTGTTAAAAAATTGAACTTTGACATTGATTCATCTTTTACCTCTCGCAGGTTACAATTATTGGAGCTAGAGGAACTGAGGAGAGATGCCTACGACAACGCTAAGTTATCCAAAGAAAGGATGAAGTCTGTTCATGACAGAATGATCCTTAGGAAAGAATTCATTCCAGGCCAGAAGGTTCTTCTCTACAATTCCAGACTCCACTTCTTCCCTGGGAAACTTCGATCTAGGTGGTTTGGGCCTTTTATCGTCAAAGAAGTTTTCCCACATGGAGCGGTCCTATTACTGAATGAGAAAGACGGAAGTGAGTTCAAGGTGAACGGTCAACGATTGAAGCATTTCCATGAACCTTGGACCAAGGAGGCGAGCACCATCGAGCTCACGGACCCACCTTCGGGTGGCAACTAATCAGGTGTTCTCTCTCCATGACTACTCTCCTTTACATTGAGGACAATGCTTAATTTTAGTTGGGGGGGAGAGTATAAATTATTCTTTCTTTTTTTTCTCATGATTTTTTTTCTTTCTTCTTTTTCTCATGACTTTTTCTTTCTTCTTTTCATTTTTTCCCCCTTTTCTTCTATATAAAAAAAACTAAATAAAAAAATAAATAAATAAATAAAATGTTTGGAGAAGACTTCATCATTTTGCTTAGTCTCTAAATGCTTAATTTCATGTGATTTTCTCGGATCATTATTTGATATCAAATTCACAGATATTTGAATGGCATGGTTTAATTTCTTTTCCACATTGGAATCAAATGTTAATATGCCGTGTATGAAACTTGTTTATATGTCATTCCCCTTGAAATAATTTGGGAATAGTTTTGTGCAAGCTAATGTTATGTGTGGTAGGATGAAGCAATTGAGTGGATTGGTTCTAAATTGGATGGGAATTTTGGCCATTTGCATATGTTTGGTGACTTTTAATGAGTGGGTGGTTGAGTTGATAATTTGATAAATGAGAAATATAATAAGTGAATAAGTGAATGGTTCTCCTAGTCAAGTTGAGTAGCTGGGGCCCCACGAAACATTGGGGATGACGCCAAAGACAAGATTTAGGAGGTCATTCTAGGCCTTTGTTTATATAGCGTTATCGCGTGTACACAAAGGTAGCCGTGTTTGCATTTCATAGCGTTATCGCGTGTATGCAAAACAAAATTATAAAAATGAGAATGATGGAATAAATGAAGGAATAAGAAACGAATGATTCATGCAATCTCAACCCCCACAAGTTAGAAGGAGCCTTGCATTGTTTTTGACCAAATCCTTGAAAATTGAAAACTATGATATGATTTGTGATATATCCTAACACATGCATACTGTGCTTACCACTTTACTCTTTTCTGAATTAAATTGAGGGAGTGTCATATGTTATTTTATTTCATACATGTGTATATTGGATTTGAAATCAATTGGAAACAACTTTTGGAGTAGGCCATAATAATATCATGAGTTTGGTACACGTTTTTGATTGAATCCGAATTTATCGCATTATTTGCTAGAGACTAGAAAATAGCTAGTTGGGGGGTATGATTTCAGCATAATATTACATTATTTCCCCCTTATTGGACCCTAATTTGTGCATACGTAAGTGCTAAAATAGCTCTAGTATGGTTATATTCAGAAAATCATATAATATTAGAGCCTAATCTCATAGTTTGCACAATTATTAATTTTTGTGAACTAATTTGTGCTTCTTTATATTTTTCAGGGTCAGAGCTCGAGCCCACGATTCCAACGGCTATTCATTCATATTTTTCGGAGCTCGGGGGACTTTTCTACAATTTTTGGAAGCACATTAGTTCAAATAGAAATGGAAAAAAAATTATTAAAAATTATTAAAAAAATTAATAAACAGCAGCCCGCTCATTTGAAATGAGCGGGCCACTGCTCATTTCAAATAAGCAGGCCGCTGCTCATTTACGCAAAACGCGCGCGCATGCTAAATAAAAAATATTTAAAAATTTGAACGGGCAGGCCCGCTTGGCCGGCCCATATATTTATTTGCAGGCGCGCGCAGCAGCTGAAGGCGCGCAGATGCGGTTTGCGGGCGCGCGCCCGCACAGAGCCGACCCGTTAGCACAGTTCAGACCCGCAATGTTCTTTAAAGCTTATTGGATGCGTTTCTTGATGGATTTTGATGAATTTGGACTCGATTTTGATCAGAATTCGAAGCTAAAGGTGACTCTTCATCTTATATTCATGACCAGCAGCTCAAGAGACAGAATTTGAAGGATTTTGGAGTTATTTATATTGATTGTGGGGAAGATGAAAAGCCAAATACATTAAAACCCAAGAAGAATGTGAAGCCTATAAATAGGTGTTTTCTCTTGAGCTATTGGCATCAGATTTTGGAGAGTTTTATCCTATGTATTTCTGGTTATAGAGAGTGTATTTTTGAGTGAGCTTTCATAGGATTTTTGAAGAAAGAAAGGGGTGTTCCAATTGCAAAGGATTGAAGGGTGTAAAGTGGTGATATCTCTCCAAACTCTTGTGTTTATCTAATCAAGTTTCTTTTCATATAAATAAAATTATGTTCTCTTTGTTTTTAACTTGTTTTATTCTCAACATGAGTAGCTAAATTTTAATTGTATATGGTATGGCGTAATTAGGAGATATGATTTGTGCTAGTTTGGATTGAATCCCTACGTTTTTAAAGCAAATGTTGTAATGTTTTTATCTTTTCTTTTTAACTTCTCATTTCATGTTCCAAAAGATTATAAATGAGTTTTGATCTTCCCAAAAGGAAGTTTCATCTATTGTTTAAAAGATAATTATTTTAACAACAACTTTATCGATTTCGAACTTTAATCCCTACGAAAGCATCTTCCGATGACTTTCTCCCAAAAGGAGATGTCATTGAGTTATCTATATTCAACCAAACTAGTGCAAATTATATATCCTAATGAAACCATATCATATGCTTATTTATAAATACTTTTCAAATACAAAAACATTCTTTTCTCATTTTTCCATTAAATTAAAAAACCAAAAGCCAAAAATCAAAACCATTAAATCATCACCATCCAAAGTAGTTAGTTTCTCTAAGATAATTTTCTAATTGATTTAAACGTGTGGTTGCAACAGGATTTCTCCCGAGGGTACGATATCCGGACTCCCGGAACTTTACTACTTGCACGAACTCTTACACTTGAGAGTAACACATTTTTGGGTGAGGCAATACCTCATCAATGTCATACTTGCATCCCCTTCTGGAGGTGCTCCTCTCGTTGCTGCATGAATCATTGTTGGCGACCATGTCCTTCAACAACTTCTTCGCCTCATCAGGAGTCTTGCTCATGATCGAGATGTTTGCGGCGGTGTCAATAGACATTCTCACTTCCCAGGTCAATCCATTGTAAAATGCTTGGATTAAGCCAATCGGGCACACCATGGTGTGGACAATTGTGTTGTAGGTCCTTTAATCTCTCCCAAGCCTCGTACAAGGATTTTCGGTCCAGATGGTTGAAGTTGGTGATCTCGTTGCGCATTTTTGCGGTTTTTCCTGGGAAAATATTTAGTCAGAAACGCAAGAGAAAGACTATCCCAAGATGTGAAAGTGTTAGGACTATGGCTTCCAAGCCAGTCCTTCGCTTTGTCTCTAAGCAAAAAGAGAAAAAGTCTTAGCCTAATGGCGTAGTTCGTGACGCCATTCATCTTCAAGGTGTCCAGCTTCTCCAAGAAGTTGTTGAGATGGTCTTTTAGGTTTTCCATGGGAGATCCTCCGAATTGATCTCGTTGTACGAAGTCAATCAAAGACGGCTTCAGCTCGAAGTTGTTAGGCTCCACCGGCAGATTTCGGATACTAGAAGTGGACCTACTGAAGGGCATAGAGAAATCCAAGAGCGGTCTGGGAGTCGGTGGTGGTGGCGGCGGCGGTGGTGGTGGCTCAGGAGCATTCTCGGGATTGTGTATCTCTGCCATTTATTCAAGAGCTAATCTCCTTATTTTTCAGCGTTAAGCATTCTTGCAGTGGCCTCAATCTCAAGGTCTAGTAGACGCAGGTCCGCAATGCCTTCAGATCTCATGGACATACAAGAGAGCTATATCAAAGAAAAACGTTAAGAGCACCAAGAATCAATAACAAAGAGAATTACGAACAAAAAACAAAAAAATACGTAGTCTATCAACAAAGAATAAAATTGATATCAAACTGTGCCTCCTCGGCAACTGCGCCAAAAAACTTGTGCGCTCTCGCGAAGCTAATAATATTTATACCGCAAGCGCACTGTGTCGTGTAGCGCTAACGGGTCGAACACATGGAGGCGTTCGTTAAGTACCAATTTTTGTTCTTCGTTGGAAAGCTACGCTATCGGATGGTGGTCGAATGAGAGAAACAAAAGGTGCAATCAGATGATTAAAGCTCTAGGGCTTATGGTATCCCCACCATTGAATTATGTTTAAGGTTGAATTAATAGATGACCGATTGTTGGGTTCATTAGGACTCGGGAGAGGTGTAAGGATCGCCTTACCCTTGCAATACTAACAACACACACTAGAGGTGGGATGAATAGTGTAATGGCAATAAAATTGTCCAATTAAAATTAAACTTGCAAATGAGGAATTATAAATGCAAGAGGAATTAAAAGGCACAATCAATCCAAACGCAAACACAAAGTTTTACCTTGGTTCCCCAAACTTGGGTACGTCCAGCCACACCAATATTCACTATATTCCCACACAGAGAAGTAAATACAAATCTCACAAGGAGATACCCCACAAAGAGGATTTATGCCCTACACAAGGACCCAACCAATCTTACACGAGGATCAAGACTCCCACACAGAGAATCACTAACTCACACTCAGAGAATTAGAGTTAGCCCTACACTAGGACACTAAACTCCCACAAAGAGAGTTACTCCCACAAAGAGAGTTATTCCCACAAAGAAAATATCCTAATCCCACAAAGAGATGACCTCCCACAAAGAGAGAAACACTAATTCCCACAAAGAGAATTAGAGAACAAATTCACCAAGTAAAATAAATACTCTTACCTATGCATAGAGATGCTTACTCATAAATGGATGCAAGGCATGGAAGAGGATCTCCAAGTGTTGAGATATGCTTGATAGCACTTGGATGAATTTCCTTGAGCTGGACTTCATTGCATGAAGAGGAATGAGAGCTCCAAAGAGGGAATTGAGGGAGTTTGAGAGTTGATTTATAGATCTCTTGAGATATTCAATAGCATCAAGAAGTATAAGAGATGGAAGCACACTCATATATATAGAATCCTTATATCAAACCCCAAAACCCAAGAAACGGCCAAAGAATCAATTCAGCAACTACTAGAAACTTGGCGAAAACGACAGGAACAGTCGACTGATGATCATTAGACAATCGACTGATCAACGGCTAGAAAATATCCAACGGATATAATCTGAGCCAGGACAGTTGACTGATGCAGTCGATGCAGTCGACTGTAAACAGGATAGGCGCCTGTAAAACCTTCAACAGGTTACTTGTGCAGGGGATGGAATAAAACAGAGAGCTGCACTCTTTCTCCAGATAAGCAAACAGGCGACTGATGTCAATAATACAGTTGACAGGCTTATAGTCAGACGACTGTAAAACCTTAATCAGTCTTCTGCTGTATAAGATGGAGAAACGACAGAGAGATGCAGAGATTGCAATTACGCTACTCAGGCGACTGATGACCAATCTACAGGCGACTGTAAATATACAGGCGACTGTAAACTGACCAGTAGTCGACTGTGCGTAAAGCTCAAGTTTGAGTCAATTAAAATGTTGACTTGAGCTGTGCATATCAGGCGACTGTAGAAGGATCTACATGCGACTGGAAATCACCCAGTCGACTGTTATTCCTTCTACAGGCGACTGATGGAAAGCCAGAGACTCCAAATGAGTCTTTGGACAAAGTGAACCTATTGGGTTAGATTCTATGATAATCCTAAGGCTCACTAAGATGGTTAAATGCATATGCATGAATGAGTAACCATCTAACAAGGCATTACATTAATCCTAGACTCAAAAGAGAGAGAAAGCAATAAAGTAAATATCACATAGATTACATTGCTTTCCTTAGAGTCTAAGTCCTCAATCTTGATGCCTTGATTGCTCTCCATCATCTCCAAGCTTTGGCACTCCTTGAGTCCAAGTTTTGGCCCTTCTCCACTTGATGTCCATCCTTGCACCAAGTGATTAGTCTCTAAGAAAGATATTCTAGGAATGAAACTGTGAGACTAAAACATGAGAGTCATTAGCAACAACATAATGTTGTGATCATCATCAAAATAAGATTGGTATGAAACACCAATACTCAACAATCTCCCCCTTTTTGATGATGACACACATTATGTAAAATACAAAGTATTAAAGCACAATGCTAATGAGCTCCCCTTACTTATATGCACCAATTATACAATGAGCTACACAAAAGTAAATACTCATTCTTCCAAATAAGATCATGGTAACATATAATAGGCATGGATAACATAAACCAATTGTAATGAACAATATCATGCAAACATGAATGGTTTATCTAATCCCATATATCTCTCCCCATAGATATATCTCTCCCCATGTGCATATGAATATATCTCCCCATATATATTTACATAATGCATATATCTCTCCCCCTTGACATCGTCAAAAAGGTGGACATCAGATATATCACCCTTTATCATCTTAACCAAGATGTGACAATATGCAAGAAAAGAAGAGATGTATGATACCAAATTGAAGAATTTAGTAGGTATCAATTCACTATCACATGCTCCCCCTAGATCATAGAAATGGTCAAACTTTGACTTCTAGGATCTAATACCAATTATAAAGAAGGAAATTAACAAGCTCTAACAATTGAGGTAAATACCAATTGTAGAAAAAGAAACTTGGAAATTAATCCTCTTTATCAATTGATATACAAATAATGGAGCCATGGGCCTAAAATGTATCAAAGCAATAGATATGGAAAAATCAAGCTTCAAAGATACACAAGGATATTGCCAAAACAAATATAACATAAAACATGTTGGCAATATACAAGAGGTTTGGTTTGAGACCAAAAATAACCAATTGTAAATAATGATCTCAAATGACCTCCGAAATGAGAATTAAAATATGTCTTAAAATATTTTAAACATATAACATATTAACTCCCACATTGACATACACATGGATCAAAAATGCATGCATGTCAATAAACCCCAAGGTCCCCATTTTCATGAAAAATAAGTTTGAAAATATTTTCAAAATCATGAAACTCACATAAACAATGGGTATGCTAAAAATAAACATTCAAGCACAATACCCATGCAATATGCATATGTGTGAGGAACCTAAATATTAGGGAACCAAACCCAAGAGGAGTTTGATTTCCTAATGTAATCACATGAGGTGATCACATCCCTAACTAGAGAGTTGATGTAACTATCCCTCTCTTGCACACTAACTTTAGTGGGAATCCATAAACTCAAGGATTTCCTAGGCAAGGGTTTTGCCTTTACAAGAGGGGTGGATGTGGCATGCTTAGGTGTAGAAACGAATTTCATGGCATGCATAGTATGAGGATTTTGCTTCTTAGCAAAAAATGAAAGATTTTCATTTTTCTACACCTTGTGATTTACATGCTTCTTGTTGGTGTTATTGTTATACAAGAAAACATGGTGATTCTTCTTAGGTGCTTTAGCAATATTTCTTGTATTTGCACCATAAGAGGAATTAGAGGTGAGTTTGGGTACCACATTTTGAATATAACCCAAACCTCCTCTATGATTTGCCGAATATTTTTCCAACAAATCGTGGAGTGAATCCCTAGAATACACAAAGCTTATGAACTTACGGGATTCCTCTTCACATTTCAACGTAAGTTATTGAATGTGAGATCCTAAGCTAAGGTTTTGAGCAACAAGATTTTCATTAGTTAAACTCAATTCCTTAACTTGAGAGAGAAGTGTGTCTCTCTCACTAGTGTCACAAACATGCAAAGCATCATGAATATTTACACTAGACAATTCTAAATCATGCACCCTACTCATAGCATTATCAAGTTTAGCTTTCATTTTATCATATGAATCGATGCACTTACTTACCAAATTGGAGGCCACATTTAGGCGGTATTCAAGCTCCTCATAGGATGGCTTTTCCTCCTCAGCTTCCTCATCGCTTTCCTCCTTGACTTCCTTATCGCTTTCCTCCTCGCTTGAGCTTGACGAAGACTCTTCCGCATTAGCCATGAAGCAACATTCTTCTTTGTGGTTTAGCCACGTCTCTATCACTTCATCGCTAGAGTTAGAGGAGATTGATAAAGAATCATCAAAAGCAACGAAACACCTGTGATCGTGCTCCTTGTCATCCTCAAGTTCATCATTTGATGTGTCTATATCGGAATCATCAAAAGTACCGATAAGTCCCTTCTTTTGGTTCTTGATTTCGGACTTGCCTTTCCAAAATTTCTTCCCTTTACCCTTATAGGTATCTTTGGTGGGTTTGGAAGGACATTCAGTAGCAGGATGACCTTTTCCTCCACAATTGAAACAAATAAGCTTGTTAGACTGGGAGGCAAACTTTGACGAAGCTATACCTTGTTTGTCCTTAAGGAATGCCTTGAAATTCTTGAATTGCTTGGCAAGCTCGATGTAATCATCATCGCTAATATCTGCTTCTTCTTCACTCAGAGCTTCTTGTTGGAACTTCTTTTTCCACTTGAATGACTCCTTATCAACATGGAGTGCAACCCCCTTTTCCTTCTCGGGCTTGGTTGGTTGAACCTTCTCCTTATGCTGAAGTAGCACTTCATGAGAAATCTCCAAAGTATGCCAAATTCCGTTGGCCGATTTGCACATGGAGATTCGGTCGACCTCATCCGGAGTGAGGGCGCAATGGAGTACACACATAGCCCTAGCATTGACTCTGATCAAGTCCTTCTCCTCTTTAGTTCTTGAGGCCGCGGGTGAAGTAGGCTCCTCAAATGGCGACTCCATGATGTCCCAAAGGTCGTGACCCTTCATGTAGACCATCATCCTAGTCTTCTAACTTGGATAGTTGGTTCCGTTGAAGAGCGGGGGTCGGACGGTTGAATGACCTTCTTCATGAGACGCGGATGAGGTGTTGAATGCCATTGTTGCAGTATGCTATAACCTCGCTTTGATACCAATTGTAAGGATCGCCTTACCCTTGCAATACTAACAACACACACTAGAGGGGGTGAATAGTGCAATGGCAATAAAATTGTCCAATTAAAATTAAACTTGCAAATGAAGAATTATAAATGCAAGAGGAATTAAAAGGCACAATCAATCCAAACGCAAACACAAAGTTTTACCCTGGTTCCCCAAACTTGGGTACGTCCAGCCACACCAATATTCACTATATTCCCACACAGAGAAGTGAATACAAATCTCACAAGGAGATACCCCACAAAGAGGATTTATGCCCTACACAAGGACCCAACCAATCCTACACGAGGATCAAGACTCCCACACAGAGAATCACTAACTTCCCCTCAGAGAATTAGGGTTAGCCCTACACTAGGACACTAAACTCCCACAAAGAGAGTTACTCCCACAAAGAGAGTTATTCCCACAAAGAGAATATCCTAATCCCACAAAGAGATGACCTCCCACAAAGAGAGAAACACTAATTCCCACAAAGAGAATTAGAGAACAAATTCACCAAGTAAAATAAATACTCTTACCTATGCCTTGAGATGCTTACTCACAAATGGATGCAAGGCATAGAAGAGGATCTCTAAGTGTTGAGATATGCTTGATAGCACTTGGATGAATTCCCTTGAGCTGGACTTCAATGCATGAAGAGGAGTGAGAGCTCCAAAGAGGGAATTGAGGGAGTTTGAGAGTTGCTTTATAGACCTCTTGAGATATTCGATAGCATCAAGAAGTATAAGAGATGGCAGCACACTCATATATATAGAATCCCTATATCAAACCCCAAAACCCAAGAAAACAGCCAAAGAATCAATTCAGCAATGGCTAGAAACTGGGCGAAAACGACAGGAATAGTCGACTGATGATCATAAGACAGTCGACTGATCAACAGCTAGAAAATATCCAACGGCTATAATCTGAGCCAGGACAGTCGACTGATGAAGTCGATACAGTCGACTGTAAACAGGACAGGCGCCTGTAAAACCTTCAGCAGGCGACTACTGCAGGGGATGGAATAAAACAGAGAGCTGCACTCTTTCTCCAACTAAGTAAACAGGTGACTGATGTCAATAATACAGTCGACTGGCTTATAGTCAGGCGACTGTAAAACCTTAATCAGTCTTCTGATGTATAAGATGGAGAAACGACAGAGAGATGCAGAGATTACACTTATGCTACTCAGGCGACTGATGACCAATCTACAGGCGACTGTAAATATACATACGACTGTAAACTAACCAGTAGTCGACTGTGCGTAAAGCTCAAGTTTGAGTCAATTGAAATGTTGACTTGAGCTGTGCATATCAGGCGACTGTAGAAGGATCTACATGCGACTGGAAATCACCCAGTCGACTGTTATTCCTTCAGCAGGCGACTGATGGAAAGCCAGAGACTCCAAATGAGACTTTGGACAAAGTGAACCTATTGGGTTGGATTCTATGATAATCCTAAGGCTCACTAAGATGGTTAAATGCATATGCATGAATGAGTAAACCATCTAACAATGCATTACATTAATCCTAAACTCAAAAGAGAGAGAAAGCAATAAAGTAAATATTACATGGATTACATTGCTTTCCTTAGAGTCTAAGTCCTCAATCTTGATGCCTTGATTGCTCTCCATCATCTCCAAGCTTTGGTACTCCTTGAGTCCAAGCTTTGGCCCTTCTCCACTGGATGTCCATCCTTGCACCAAGTGATTAGTCTCCAAGAAAGATATTCTAGGAATGAAACTGTGAGACTAAAACATGAGAGTCATTAGCAACAACATAATGTTGTGATCATCATCAAAATAAGATTGGTATGAAACACCAATACTCAACAAGAGGTCGTCGTCTAACCTAAGGGCATTTTCCTATCCTCCACTCTCATGATGCATGATAGGATGTTCCTTTATGTTATCTCCCCCCCCCCCCCCCCCCCCCCGCTCTTGCGATGCGATGATAGGCATATCCTAACCTATACTAATATCAACTCTCGCTGATGCATCGGTATACGTTAGGCGCATTACGCTCGACAAATGTCCCCAATCTTCCTCCCGACCACACTGGCATTTGGAGATTGTATCTATATTAGGAGGGCTCTAATCGGTGCACGACTCTCGCCAGTCACACCGATAGTATGAATCATCGTAGGGATCGAAACCCAGGATTGGTCCCAACTCTCGACGGCAAGCAATCCGATCGCACACAAGGGAGGGGGTCGAATCTACGATGATAATTGGCATCCTAATATACCCCA
This sequence comes from Scilla litardierei, assembly GCA_030789695.1. Taxonomy (NCBI): domain Eukaryota; kingdom Viridiplantae; phylum Streptophyta; class Magnoliopsida; order Asparagales; family Asparagaceae; genus Scilla; species Scilla litardierei. The sequence continues at coordinate 18,671,119 of CM061136.1, forward strand.
ATTCCATAATTAACCTAGCAAATTAATCAATTAAATCATCCAAGCCATAACCCTATTCCAATGGGGTTCAGCCCATTACCCTAGATAAAAACTACTCACTACTAATTATAACTGAACCTATTTCTACCATGGATTCAGTAGAGAGAGCCATGGATTCAGATTTATGCACAAAAGATAGCAAACACACAATGGTAATAATAAAAGAGGAAACTTCTATTAAGTAAATCTAATCTAATACAAGAATAACTAACTAATACAAATAAGATTGTTGAATAAAAGAGTAAGAAATCTCTTACAAAACCTTCAAAAACTCCAGAAAACAGCAAAACAAGAGATGGGTTCGCTCAGGGAAGAAGATGGGCTTTTATACATTCCCCAAAAAGACCAAAAAAACCCATAACAATTACCCTGGCGGCACCCAGATTCCCTTAGAAACCCTATTCGACGCGACCACGTCGAAAAACACGCGATCGTGCCATCCAAGTGCGTAACATGGGGTTGGCTCTAGCTACAACGACACAGTCGCATTACTAGGGAACTGCGTCGAATTCAGCTTTGACGCCCGCGTCTTCTTCAAAACAGCCGCATGGGACGGCTGATTGGTCTTTGCATTCTCTGGATTATGCGGCTCGACGCCCGCGTCTTCTTCAAAACAGCCGCGTGGCGACTGATTGGTCATTCGCCTCTTTGGATTACGTGGCCGCGTATATTTAGTCATGTGTCGCGTCGATTGTATATCTTCAACTTTTCTCCTCAGCGACGTGGCCGTTTAAGCATCGATGATGCAGCTGCGTAGAGTTGGATTCTGGAGCTCGTTTGACGCGGCCGTTTGGTTCATCATGGCGCGGCCGCGTGGAATTGGGTTCAGCTCAATTGGGTGTTGTGATCACGCGGTCGCGTCGAATCAACGCAGCCGTGTGTATCACAATGCATCTTCAATCTCCCACTTTAGCACAATTTGAGCTCCCGGCTCTGCTCCTTTCGCCTTCTCGTGCATTTTTCACGCCTTATGGTCCCTAATCAGCATGTATTTCCTGCAAAGCATAGAAGAGACCATAAAAGAAAAAGATGGAACAAAACAGGGGAATCGGTGGAAAACGGCAAAATAAACGATGTAAAATGTGTATGAAAAGGGGGAAAACTATATACAATAAACACTCATCAATGTACCTTTGTTAAATATAATGTAGAAGCTTTGTATTTCCTTTCTGTAGCTGTGGATTTAAATTTTATTAGAGCACTTTACTTTACTTTTCTGTAATATTCCAGTATGTCGTAGTGGCCTACGTGTATGGTTTTTTATTTAATCACAATTAATGCCTAGTAGTATTTGGAATAAGGGCACAAAGCCATGCGTCTGAGTACTACGGCGCCTTGTCAAGCTACGTGTCTTCTGTATTTGGGAGAGCGAGGCGTGACATGGTTTTTGTGGTGGCCTATGCAGGTCTGATCACACTGCGATATACGTAAGAGCGGTATGGACGAAGCTCCAACATTATAATCCATTATCTTTGTTCTGAACCCTACTTATTTTGTTCCTTCATACGATATGGATAGCGGTAACGAGATGTCAGGGAATGGGACATCAACTTCTGATGTGGCCTCGTCTGAGTCGTCTCTGATGGCGAAGGTTCTGATGGGTATACTAGAGCATCTGAGTCAACAGGATGAGAAGCTGGCTAGCATCCCAGCTCAGAAGACGAGAGGTTTCAGGCACTGCAGGGCTTTGCATCCGAAGCATTTTTCAGGCAAGGAGAGCCCTTTGGAGGTAGATGAGTGGATTAGACATACGGAGAATGACCTGACTGTAGTAGGATACCCACGGGATGGTTGTGTGGATGCCGCGAAGAGGCGGTTGACACATCAGACCCGAGACTGGTGGGATGCACATGAGCTTCATTTGAATGGACTCGATTCTTGGAAGAAGTTCAAGGAACTGTTCCAGGGTCAGTTTTGTTGGGTTTTCTGGGTCCTTAGGGCAATAAAATCGATGTCCGGCCTAAGTTGGTCGGACAACGAAAAGGAAATAGCAGCGGAAAAAATAGATTTGAAACTATTTTAAATCTAGCCCTAAAGGAACAACCCTAGCCAAGATCTCAACTATCCCGGGGTTGGATCCGACCAACCCCTAAGGATAGATCTATCAACCTATTTGCAATTATAAGCATATGCTAATAATTTAAACTACATATCTTTCACTTTGTTTTTGTAGAATACGAAGCGTCGTTTTCAGCAACATTTCTTTGGCCCACCGCGCAGCTTCTCCTAAGCCGAACCGCGTCCCGATCTGCTTGTCGTCCCGAGCCGAACCACTTCCCGAACTGCACCACGTCCCGAGGCGAGTAACACCCTTGTTGTCGAGCCAACCACGCGCCGAAGAAGATTTCACCTTAAGTTGATCCTCCGTCAAGATTTTGGATCCGATCCGAGCTCCTTCATAGCTTTGCTAAAGCCCGATCAAGAGCAAGGAAGAATTTAGGGAGAAAGTGAATAATTTATTTAAGTCTTAATCCGAGCGTGCTCCAAACTTTTAGGAGCTTCTCGGATTTGGAGACTTGGTGCAAGTTTTCAAGGAGAGTATTGGCCTCTATTTATATAGGCGGATGACCCCTCCCCTTCTCATCATATCCGATGTAGGACTAAAGAGTTTTATAGGAAAAATTAATTAAAGTTTTCCTTTCACAAAGGCCAATCTTTAGCGAATTTTTTCTCCCTCACCATTGAGCTTCGTAATTGATACAATATATCAAATCGAAGAGCACTGAACAGTGATCGCATAGAAACAAACGGGGCTCAATTCCGACTCTGTTTGACCCCTCAAACGTGTGTCCAAAGTTAGGCTCAAAATTGTATTTTCGCACATACCAGCCACCCAAAATTCTGAGGGTTTCTCAAAAACCCTGTGGGCCACACCGCGTGGGGCCCACCACCACTGCGGACGCACACCAGCGCCCGCTGGAAAAAGAGCGGGATGAGCCTGCTTTTGGGCCCAGGCGACAAGTGCCTGGGCTTGGGCCCAAAGACACGCTGGGCAAAATGCCCAGCGTTTGCATTCAAACAATGGGCATTTTACCCAGCTCAGATGCAAGTGCCCATTTTTTAATTCCTTTTTTTAATTATAGCTTTAAACCCCATAAAGCTTTTGGGCCTCCAAAAAATTGCTTTAACTCTTAAAGTCTTTTGGGCCCTCTTAATTTTAAAAAAATTCTTTGTTTATTTATTTCTCAAATAAAAAATGCTTGGCCTCAAACCTTTTGGGCTTTTATTATATAAATATAATAAAGTTTAAAACCACTTTTAAACAGCATTATTGGGCTGGTTTGGACTCCGATTTGAGCGGGGTTTTCTCCCCGACTTTCGTGGAAAAATCCTCTTCATTTATATGTATCTTTTATTTAAATAGAATCGCAAACAATTTGCGACGTATTTAAATTCTTTTGCATCAAATGCCATTAATCCCATTTATTTAATACTAAAATCCATTTGCATCAAATACAAATGAACTGAGGGCATACATCCCTCAACATCTCCCACTTGCACTCAGGATCATTTATCCCGGATGCAGAAGCTATCTGCAAACTCTTTGCAGTTTGATGTCGTATATCGCAAACTCTTTGCGACTTAATCAATTCACATACATCCAATGTATTATCTCCCTTAATTCTACCCATTACTTGACGAATGTCTCACTTTGTGTGAAACTCTACAGCCTGACCCTACTACAGGTGGGGCTCGAAACCCCAGACGGCAGTGACCACGAGCAGCAGGTGCCGTCCATGTTTCGGTATCATAATTATGTGGTTAACTCATTGACATGAGTATTGTCGGGACCACCTTGACTGTGTCCGTGATGAATACCACAGTTTTAGTCCCATCGTCAAAACTATGTCGCCTAGTCAAGCTTAGAGTACGGTCAAACTGTCAACCCCAATAGCTTGAACTTGGTTAGTTTCCATCGGTCCTTAGTCAAATAATGTTAGACTTCTTCCAACATACTTTGGCCAAAGTTTTTCATTAAAGACCGAACCAACACATGCGACACTAACTCCCCATAACGGGAGAGACGAATTCTCTCTTGGTCATTACTCTCCTCGCACGCTTCAAGTATCACCCAACCAAAGACCTTTCGACAGGCCTTGCCTCGAAGCTAGGTCAGAAATATAAGTGACACCGTTCACGAACAGGTTTGTACAATGACCTCAAGTCTAAGGACCAACTTGCATATCATCACAAAGAGTTATCACTGACAAATTTGTTATCTTAACCATGTGATAACTCTCATTGGGTCGCTCAGTGAACTCATTCTCCAATGAGCACATGTGTCTTGTCTCCAACTTCGCCAAGTCGAACGACCATGAGATCATCGTCACCACTCCATGGTGAAGACAAAGACACAATGGTCTATTCGATGTTTCGATATCCTTTTCTCAAAAAATCTATGACCATGAACGATTTCAGACTTATGCTACTAACTGTCAAACAATCCTCCATGATCGAGATCCTTATTTCGATACTTGTTTAACCTCGCATTAAGTCTTAGGACTTTACGTAAGTTCTAATGTTAACTACATTATTATTAACTAAGCTAAATTCTTACCATACAGCCTACTGTAATTTTGAACAAGATATTTATACACTTACACAGAGATAAATTGCCTCGAGTTCGAGGGCATGCCTATCTCCTAACATCTTTCACTTGCACTCAGGCCCATTTATCCCGGTGTCGCATACCGCATTTACACATGAGTCTCTCTAGACTTTATGTGGCAGAGCCTTCGTGGGTGAATCTACTAAACTGTTTTTAGTTATAGACTTAAGGAGTTTTATATGTTCATGTTGGACCGCACATTTGAATCTCATCCAAATAATTTTATTGGTCTCTTGGAATCCATAATATTTAATTTGTCTGGATCTCATCCAGCTCATCGTACCTTACGACAATAATCCTACATGGCTACCGGTCAACTGCACGGTTCATTAATAATTTCTAATAAAGTGTCAAACTCTTTGACCACTTTGTCAAAATAAATGTTCTGGCTCCTTGATGCCTCGCATGCTTTTAATTTCGCTCCTACTGACCTTGAAAACTCTCTGGTTGATTCATATAAGTTCGTCCTTCTAAATCATATTTAGCAAACAGACTATACATGAATACACCAGTTTTCATGGTCATCATGAGCATTCTCATCGAGTCTATTTCGAATAAATCTGTAAACAGCTGTTGGCGAGAAAATTTCATCACAATCCGTTTATAGGAGTTCTGATGATAACTTTTCTCAACCAGCATGACTTGTACTTCACTATTTTCCATCTGCACTAATCTTCTGACTCGAAGATTTATTAGCAGCCAAAGGAAACACTTTCCTTGGGCACGTAAACTAAAGTCCATACTTTATTCACGTGCAAAGACCCTTTTCGGATTGCATCAATTTATTATCAGAGTCCCTACTCCGAATCGTATCTTAGAAGTTGACTAAGTCATCATTAATTATGATGTTTTACTTGACTTATTCGTCTCACGAGACTCGAGTAATCCAGTAACTTCCTAACGATTGATTTATTGAATATCATATTGATAAGATCCTTGTAGAACCTTACCAAGAACCTAGGCATTACTATCTGGGACTAACCCAGAGGGAGGATTGTAACTCAGGGTCACTTGCCATGTATCGCACCATGTCTAACAAGGTGCGATTCATGCTCTCCAACACATCGATGTGTTAAGAGACTTGACATGAGAGAAAATCACATTTTCTTTTAATTTCGCAAAATTTATACAGCTAAGTATTCGACTCTTCGATCCGATCGAATCAGTTCAAATACTTATGTTACTGTGTACTCTGTTTTATCAGACTTGCGTTTCATCAAGAACACATGTCGTAATAAAATAAGTATAACTTATCAAGGCTAATTTAGACTTGGGTCTGAATACATCCGTATGTACAAGACCGTGAGTTCTCCAACTCACTCTTCCATTGTCTTACAGAAGAAGTTTGGCCATCATACCTTTGAGACAAGACTTACAAGTGTCTTTCGACTCATAATACGAGAGATCAAAACTCTCTTTATGTGACTTGTCAAGTCTGTTCTCATCGGTACGGCCTAGTCTATTTTGCCATAGATAAAGTTTCTATAACTTGCGTATTCGTGTATTAATATTTAATACAATATCGTTATACAAAACATTCACACCGTGACATTACTTCAGAAGTAAAGTGACGACATTCGTCAAAATGTGTTCTCTTTGTGTATAACAATTAACCTGAAATCGTGACATCAAATATGTCACATTTTCAGTTCCTCCTATTTTTGCCTTTACTAATGATAGATAGAACTTTCTTTCTCAAACGACTTTCCTTAATGCCTTCTTCCTTTTCTAAATCTCATTTAGATATTACGCCTCACAACACAAATAATAGTCATGCAAACATCTCATGTATCCAAACGCTTGAGCTTTACAACCTTGAGTGTGCTCTACAAGTTGCTCGTCTCAAGATCTGGTTGGGATACATAGTCTTGCACCGTTCATGCACTCATCTTCGATTCAAACAATTTGATCGAAGTTTCGAACTTTGCGGATCGAAACCGTTTTCCATATAATCTTGAGTGTGCTCAACAAATTGTATGGAGAAACATGCTTTGAACATCAGTATGTTCAAGCTGCCTCTCATAAAGGCGAGTGACATGATAGCGTGCATTTATTTTGTTGGACCCATGGCTTAAGGAAATCATTGCCCTTAAGCCTGTGCTAAGAAGGTCATTTTAATGTCAATGAGAATATAGTTTAATCTATCAATTAGAATTTTTACTGATATTCCTTTAACCAACCTTTTGACCAGTTAACTAATTCTCTTAGGATATAATGTTTTGGATTCCATTGGTAAACACAGAATTATCCTAGTTTAGCATATGTTTTATTTTAAATATAGATAGAATGGTTTTTATCTAATTATATCCTCCCACTATTTTTGCGATCATTTTAGCCATAATAATGAACGATTTAATTAAAAATTAAATTTAATGGGAAAGAGATCCAATCACCCTGAGCCACAACCTTGAGGGTGCTCAACAAATTGTTTGACTCTGCGATTGGTAGATGACTCTTCATCAATCATATCATATATGATTCCCTTATTGGTTTTTACCCCTAGCCACTTATGATCATGAGTGTGCTCATTCAAATCACAATGACTAGTCTAGCCGCACCCTTATTTTCATGTTTAGCCTAACTTACGACGGCGCTCGGTGTATGGGCATGACGCGACGGTTTGGGTTATGTCTAGACTACATCTCATGCACTGAGAAGTTGGTTTCCATAAAATATCTATGACATAGTTTGAGTGTGCTCAACAACTATAACAAAGAACATATAGTTGCCAACCTATAAAACAAGGAGGATTACGGCTAATCTTGAACAAGATTTTTAATGTAATTGACTAGATATAATCGACGATGTCACATAATCATAATTCGCATCCTTGCGGTCCAGCGGAACATGGCCAGGGATTTGACTAGGCCAGGATCACTATCCCAAGTCAAGCTAGGGTGATCTTCAACACTAGTCAAAACACACTAGACCGAATCATGGTCCATTGAAGGAAACTTATTATTCATATGTTTCCCGTTCGATTAGAAATGTCTTTATTAAAACTAGTTAATCCTATCAACTAGTTGAATCCTAAGATTCAAAATTATTAGGATTGGTTAATAACTTTTATTAATGTCCTTATCAACTATAAGGATTTTTAAGGTGCTATCCTAATCATGTATTAGGCATTTTAAAATTCAAGTTGCAACAATTTTAAATCATAGCCTTTTGTTCGAAATTATTATTAAAACAATTAAAATAATAATTTAAAGAGGGCTACCCTAAACAGGAAATTAATTTGTTGCAACAATTTTAAAATCATAGCATGTCCAAAAATTATCTCATAATTTTTTGGAAGTTTGTAATGGCTATCCTAATAGTCTCTCTTGAATTATCACATAATCAAAATTAACTAATATAACCATTAAAAACATTAACTAAACAATTTAGCATGGCATAACAAAGCAATTAAAATTTATCTCATAAAATTTCTTGCTAAACATGCAATCTAAAATTTATCGCATAAGTTTAAGTTGCATCAAAAATTATCACATAATTTTAAAGTTTTAATTTTAAAATAAAATTAAAACTAATTTCAAAAACAATTTTCGAAAAAACATTGCTTTTAAAACGACATTTTTAAAGTTTAAATTAAAACCTCCATCTGATGGAGAAGCATGATATATCATATACAATTTATAAATTGCAAAACTATAGATCAATGTAGACTAGCTCTGATACCAAGGTTGAGTTTTCTGGGTCTTTAGGGAAATAAAATCGACGTCCAGCCTAAGTCGGTCGGACGACGAAAAGAAAATAGCAGCGGAAAAAATAGTTTTAAAACTATTTTAAGTGTAGCCCTAAAGAAACAACCCTAGCCAAGATCTCTACTATCCCGACGTTGGGTCCAACCAACCCCTAAGGATTGATCTATCAACCTATTTGCAATTATAAGCACATGCTAATAATTTAAACTACATACCTTTCACTTCGTTTCCGCAGAATACGAAGCGTCGTTTTCAGCAAAGTTTCTTTGGCCCACTGTGCCACTTCTCCCAAGCCGAACCGCGTCCCGATCCGCTCCTCGTCCCGAGCCGAACTGCTTCCCGAACCGGACCGCGTCTCGAGGCGAGTAACACACTTGTCACCGAGCCAACCACGTGCCGAAGAAGATTTCACCTTGAGTGGATCCTCCGTCAAGATTTCGGATCCGATCCGACCTCCTTCGTAGCTTTGCTAAAGCCCGATCAGGAGCAAGGAAGAATTTAGGGAGAGATAGAACAATTTATTTAAGTCTTAATCCGAGCGTGCTCCAAACTTTTGGGAGCTTCTCGGATTTGAAGACTTGGTGTAAGTTTTCAAGGAGAGTGTTGGCCCCTATTTATATAGGCGGATGACCCCTCCCCTTCTCATCATATCCGATGTGCGACTAAAGAGTTTTGTAGGAAAAATTAATTAAAGTTTGCCTTTCACAAAGGCCAATCTTTAACGAATTTTTCCTCCCTCACCGTTGAGCTTTGTAATTGATACAACTTATCAAATCGAAGAGCACTAAACGGTGATCGCATAGAAACAAACGGGTCTCAATTCCGATTTCGTTTGACCCCTCAAACGTGTGTCCAAAGTTAAGCACAAAATTGTATTTTCGCACATACCAGCCGCCCAAAATTCTGAGGGTTTCTCAAAAACCCTGTGGGCCCCACTGCGTGGGGCCCACCGCCACTGCGGGCACGCACCAGCGCCCGCTGGAAAAAGAGCGGGATGACCCCGCTTTTGGGCCCATGCACTTGTTTGGGCCCAAAGACACGCTAGGCAAAATGCCCAATGTTTGCATTCAAATGCTGGGCATTTTGCCCGGCTCAGATGCAAGTGCCCATTTTTTTAATTCCTTTTTTTTAATAATAGCTTTAAACACCTTAAAGCTTTTAGGCCTCCAAAAAAATTGCTTTAACTCTTAAAGTCTTTTGGGCCCTTTTAATTAAAAATTTTTCTTTGTTTATTTATTTCCCAAATAAAAAATGCTCGGCCTCAAACCTTTTGGGATTTTATTAAATAAATATAATAAAGTTTAAAACCACTTTAAAACAACATTATTGGGCTGGTTTGGACTCCGATTTGAGCGCGGTTTTCTCCCCGACTTTCGTGGAAAAATCCTCTTCATTTCTATGCATCTTTTATTTAAATAGGATCGCAAACAATTTGTGACGTATTTAAATTCTTTTGCATCAAATGCAATTAATCATATTTATTTAATACTAAAATCCATTTGCATCAAATATAAATGAACTAAAGGCATACATCCCTCAACAAGTTTCTCCTAAAGACGAAGAAGGAGAGTTGTGCCTGTGTTTTGAGCATCTGACTCAAGGAAGTCGGAGTGTGGATGCATATGACGCAGCGTTTTCGTTGTTAAGCAAGTTCGCTCCGGAGTTGGTGAGACGGATGCCACCTGAGCTCGACGATTCAGGATGGGACTTGACCCGGAGTATAGAGCAGTTATGTCCACCCTTGACCTGCCTACACATAAGGCCGTGCTGAAGGCGGCCAAGATGCATGAGACACATCTGAAAAGTGTGAGAAAGGCACCTGTAGCAGTAGATAGACGCCCAGTAGGACAACAGAGGAGCTTTCCGAGGCCAGTGCAGACTACCCAGTTCAGGAGACCCAGAGTTCCATCAACCACACAGAGGCGAGCGTCTTGCCAGCACTGCGGCAAGCCTGGGCACGAGAAGAAGGATTGTAGATCTCTTGCCAGGCAATGCTACACATGTGGTCTGACCGGGCACATCAGCGGGTATTGTCCTCAGTAGAGTCAGACTTCAGGACCAGTTACACCCGTAGTAGCTAGGCCAATGCAGCAGAGGACCCGTCCACCTGCTCTACAGAGGCTCTCACTTACAGCACCACCAAGTTCCAGTGCCATAGCCCCTAGAGGACCACCTTTGCCTACTCAGCAGCAAACCTTCAGGAAGGCGACGCCGAAGCGTCAGGCCTTTACCATGACAGCTGTGGAGGCGGAGGATACCTGGCGTGTTATCACAGGTATCCCCTAACCTTTCTTGTAGTGGTGCTTGTCTTTCCATTCTTGTTTAAGCATGATTTGTTATTTGTTATGATTAGGATGTTAGATCCTTATCTTAGTCTTGTGACATTTTCCTTAGGCGTTGTCAGAGTTGCCTTCTTCCCTGCTCTATCACTTTTCGAGTTGGGGGCTTCTCATTGCTTTCTGTCCCAACAATTCGTAGCTAGACATTCTATAGTAGTAGATTCTTTTGCTTCTAGTTGGAACATTCACACAGAAAATGGAGTGCTCCGTAGTTCTTCCGGATGTCGTCATTGTCTTGTGGAGATCTATGGGCGAGAGTTGTATGCTGAATTCTTAGTTATAGAGATGCCCAATTTTGAAGCTGTGTTTCAGATGGATTGGTTAGAAATGTTCTATGCCACCATAGATTGTAGACTTAGAAGAGTAGTCTTCCAGATACTGGATCACCCAGAGTTTGAGTTCATTAGTGGTAGTAACTCACTCGAACCAGTGAAGTTCAAGGCCAATCCAGTGGAAGAAGTGGTGATGGCAATGAAAGCTGAACCAGTTTTACCAAGGGCCGTCCGAGATTTTCATGATGTCTTTCCAGAAGACATTTATGGACTTCCTCCAGATAGATCCTTGGAGTTCACCATTGACCTTATACCAGGCACCCAACCGATTGCGAAGGCTCTGTATCGTATGCCTCCACCAGAACTAGTTGAGCTTCGTAATCAGTTGAAGGATTTGTCGAAGCGTGGACTGATTCGTCCCAGCGTGTCTCCATAGGGAGCACCAGTGCTTTTGGTGAACAAGAAGGATGGATCTCGAAGGATGTGCATGGATTACCGGGAATTGAACAAGGTTACAGTGAAGAACAAGTATCATCTTCCTTGTATTGATGACATCTTTAATCAGCTTGGTGGATCTCTAGTGTACTCGAAGTTGGATTTAAGAAGTGGGTATCATCGGGTGAAAGTCAGAGGGTCTGATGTTCCGAAGACTGCATTTCGAACTCATTACGACCAATACGAATTCTTAGTGATGCCCTTTGGCGTAACAAATGCACCAGCTACTTTCATGAGGTTGATGAACCAATTCTTCTATGAATACCTGGACAAGTTTGTGGTGGTCTTTATTGATGCTATTTTGGTGTATTCGACGACTGAGGAAGACCATGCTGAGCACTTGAAGATTGTTTTGGACACCTTGAGACAGCACCAGCTATATGCCAAGTATAGCAAGTACCAGTTTTGGTTATCTAAGGTTGCTTTCCTTTGACACATGGTATCAAGAGATGGGATAGTCGTGGATCCAGAGAAGGTTGTTGCGGTAGGGAAGTGGCCAGTTCCTCGATCGGTAACAGGGATTAGGAGTTTTTTGGGATTGGCGGGGTATTACAGAAAGTTCATCAAGGATTTTCCAAGATCGCTGCACCTTTGACTCATCTTACCAAGAAGAATGTTGATTACAATTGGTCTGGGCAGTGTCAGCGAGCATTTGATGAGCTGAAGTAGAGGTAGATTACTACACCTGCCTTGACGATTCCAGATCGTTCAGGTGAATTTGAGATATTTTGTGATGCGTCCGGCAGAGGACTAGGATGTGTTCTCCACCAGCATGGTACGGTAGTAGCTTATGCCTCCAGATTATTGAAGGTGCATGAGCGGAACTATCCTACGCATGATCTGGAGTTAGGAGCAGTGAAATTTGCGCTGAAGATGTGGAGACATTTTCTTTTGGGTGAGCGTGTAAAGATATACACTGATCACAAGAGTTTGAAGTATGTTTTCACTCAGAAGGAACTTAATATGAGGCAGCGTCGATGGCTTGAATTGATGGTAGACTACGATATTGATCTTCAGTATCACCCTAGAAAGATTAATGTCGTACCTGATGCTCTCAGCCGTATGCCAGCAGTGATGATGATGATAGCGCAGAGAGAACTTCGTGGAGATATACGTCAGATGGAGGTTGAAGTTGTTCTTTGTGGCACATTGGCGACGATGATGAGTTTGCAAATCATGTCCGACTTAGTTGAGAGAAATAAGGCTGCCCAGTCTGGAGAAGAGAAGTTAAAGAAGATTCGAGAACAGACAAAGACTGGACTTCGCACTGATTTTCGTATTCATGAAGATGGATCTCTACATTTTGGAAGCAAGATTTGTGTGCCAGCTGGTGATATTCGGGATGAGCTTTTGAGGGAGACTCATATATCTCCTTACTCTATTCATCCCAGAGGCACCAAAATGTATCGAGATCTGCGATAACATGTTTGGTGGCATGGGATGAAACGTGGTGTAGCCAGGAGTGTGGCTTCGTGCTTAGTTTTCCAACAGGTGAAAGCAAAGCACCAGAGAATGACGGGACTGCTACAACCTCTTCCCATTCCAGAGTGAAAGTGGCAGTACGTGACTATGGAGTTCGTGACTGGTTTACCTCGTACTTCTCGAGGACATGACGCTATTTGGGTAATTGTGAACCGATAACCAAATCAGCTCATTTCATTCATTTTCGGGTTGGACAGTTAACCGGCCATCTTGCTAGGAGATACTTGGAGGTAAGATTCTTTCTTTTCCATATCTCTGTTAAGACTTGTTCATTAGTATAGATTCTGATTGGAGTCTTGTATACAGGAAATCGTGAGCCTCAACGGAGCGCCTGTATGCATAGTCTCCGATCGTGACACCGGATTTACATCTCACTTCTGGAGAACTTTGCAGGCTAGCTTAGGATCTCAACTGAAATTCAGCACTGCATATCATCCTCAGACGGACAGACGGTCGGAACGGACTATTCAAATCCTGGAGGATATGTTGAGAGCGTGTATGCTGGACTTCAAGGGTTCTTGGGATGAACACCTACATTTAGTGGAGTTTGCATACAACAACAGTTACCAGGCAAGCATAGGCATGGTGCCATTTGTGACATTATACAGAAGGAAGGGTCGCTCTCCTCTTAGTTGGGATGACGTTGGCGACCGTGAACTTTTGGGACTAAAGATGATTGCTCGGATAGTAGATGTGGTGAAAACTATCAGGGACAACCATTGTATAGCCCAAGACCGTTACAAGCATTGGGCAGATACGATGAGACGACACTTGGAATTTCAGTCAGGTGATCCGGTGTTCTTGAAGATCTCACCTACGCGGGGATTGATTCGTTTTGGCAGACGTGGGAAGTTGAGTTCGACGTATTTGGACCGTTTGAGGTCATAGCTCGTGTTAGCGAAGTAGCTTGTCGACTTGCACTACCACTATCCCTCGAGGGTGTGCACAACGTGTTTCATATATCCCAACCCAGGAGATATTAGGGAGATCCCAATCACATTGTCGATTTCTCAGAGATTGAAGTGCGATCAGATCTAACATATGACCAGCAACCGGTAGCCATTCTTGATAGAAGACAGAAGATGCTGAGGAAGAAGGATATCAACCTTTTGAGGGTCATGTGGCACCGAGAGTCCCTAAGAGAGTCTACATGGGAACTCGAGGATGAGATGAGAGAGAAATACCCTCACTTCTTTGTACAATGATGTTATCTTTGATGTATATGTATATGAGATGATGTACAGAATAGTTCTTTCCCCTTATTTTGGAATTCCGTGGACGGAATTTATTTTAAGGGGGAGGGGATGTAAGAGCCCTAATAGTAAGCGTATGTTATACGTATTTTTGGGACGTATGCGTACGTATAAATTTCTGAGTATTTTTATAAATTTTTCCCAAATTATTTTGTGATGATAAAATTATTTTTAAATGATTGTTAAACACTGCTTGGATTTAATTAATGAAGTATATGGATGAAATACTAGTAGTGAGGGAGTATGTTGTATTAAGATAGGTATTCCTAATTAATTAGAAAATGAAATCCTAGAAATTCTCTAATTAAGACATGTCTTGTCTTGAGGTGTCATTAGCCCCTTTAATCCCACCAACCATGGGGACACATGGCAACTTGGGAAGAGATTAAGGGGTGACAAGGATGAGTGGATGAATAAAATAGAAGAAGTTAAGAGAAAAATCAAAGAAAAAGAAAAGGATATAGGAAAAAGATCCCATTCTCCCTCTGTGCCTCGCACCCAGCTCCCGCCATCACGCCTTGCTGCCTTCTCCTTTCCTCCAAGACAAACATCACGAACCAACTCAAACCCTAGCACCATTGAAGAAGGAGTAGCTTCAGAGGGTCATCAAGGAGAAGAAAGGCCCTAGACTAATTGAAGGACTTCAAGAGGTAGGAATCTTAACTAATCTAGTTAGGGTTTAGCTTAGAATCGCATAGAATTCACTTTAAGATTCCGTAGAATTCAACAGTTTGGGCGACGACACTACCGTGTCGTGGTCGTGTCGTGTCGACACGGTCGTGTCTTGACCGTGTCGTGGTCGTTTCGACCATCAGTGGTGTCACTCGATCGTTCTTCGATTCTGTTGTTGATTGGCATCGTTCCTTGGCTCCACACGGCCGTGTCGACTTAGACATGGTCGTGTCACCCAATTTAATTATTTAGCCGCGTCGACGTAGACGCAATCGAGTAAGTTTGAATACTCCTCGATTGAAACGGCCAGGTCAACCTCGAAACGACCGTGTGGTCGTAAAGTTCTAAACTTTAGGCCGAGGGGCTCCACATGACCGTGTGGAGAATTCCAAACGACCGTGTGGTTGTTCCTCGAGCCTTCAGCTGTGCTTCTTCACACGATCGTGTGAGCAATCCAAACGGTCGTGTGATCGTATATTCTCATGAACCCCTTAACTCCACACGGCCGTGTGTGTGATACCAAACGACCGTGTGGATGCATGTTATTACTGATTTCTGAGTGACTCACACGTCCATGTGAATAGTCCAAACGGTCGTGTGACCCTGTTTTCCAGTTTACTGACATGGTATGGTTTAATTTCCATGATGCTATTCATGTTATACAAGTTCCATGCTGTATATGTACTTCATATGGTAATTATAGTTTACTTTATATGTTGAGAAATCCATGTTGAGATCATGAATGAGCGCCCTATGATGTTGTATCATGTCTATCATTCTTCACATACAAGAAAGGAAATGTTACGCCATTTGATATATGAAATTTGGTTTAATAAGAATGTATGTAAAGAAATGAACAATGAACTAAAAGAAAGGTCCATGAAATGAAAATGAATATGGAAGCGGTAATGAGACCGTCGAAAAGAGACAATTGATGAAATGAAGTAATAACAGAGTGAAATAAGTGTAAATAGTCTGGAGATCTAAGTCCATTCAATGATGGGTGAACTCCAGATATGGGTTTGGGAGAACACGTGTAAAAAGTAGGCGTTAAGGAGTGGACATGGATTTGTAGTCTCACTCGCACTCTCGACAGCCAGCACGGGGAGTGGGCAGGGTTAGAGAGGCACATGGGTGTACTCGTCATGCACCATGAGGTAGCAAAGTATCACCATCTCACTCCCGAAATGGGGGCGTTACGAGAGGCCCCTACAATGCTCGTGTCACTGTTTGGGGTACCACTGTGTTCACCCACCCTGGGTGAAGTCCAGCTATTTACACCGGTTTCCAAATAATTAAATACATGTAACAACACTGCTTTACTTTCAGTACTTGCATGATGTGATATTTTACATTTATGCATGATTTGTGGACATGTTTACTTTAGTAGACCTACCCTTTAGATAGGTAGTCCAGTTCTGAAACTGGGCACTACCAAGTTTAGTTAGGTTTCCTACTGGGTCATGCGTTGACGTGTCCAATTTATGTTTTTCATATGCAGGAGTAGAGACGTGAGAGGAGACACTTACCCAGCAGACCACTCCACGTCCCGATGTACAGATGGAGCCTACTGAGAGTACCTTTGTACAGTTAGATTTCCCTGAGATAGATTAGAGGGTGTATTGTACTGAGTGTGGACACCTTTTTGCTTTCTTTTGTGGGTTGGGGTTTTCTTTTGCTATACCCCACTTTTGTACTCCTTTGTACCCTCTGTGCACCCTCTGTGTAGTATAGTATGTATGATGTACCTTTATTAAATATATTGTAGAAGCTTTGTATTTCATTTCTGTAGCTGTGGATTTAAATTTTGTTGGAGCACTTTACTTTACTTTTCTGTACTATTCCAGTATGTGGTAGTGGCCTACGTGTATGGTTTTTATTTAGGGTAAATGACATTAAAATACCCCAACATTTGGGCCATTGTCACATATATACCTTATCGTTCAATATGGTAAAATTTGATACCCAAACGTTTAATGAAGTGTAAAACGTGATACCCTTTCTAAGTTTTCCGTCAGAAAAGTTGATCATGTGATAGCACGTGATAGAAATTGGACAAATTTACCCATCATCATCTAATACATAAGGGTAAATGACATTAAAATACCCCAATGTTTGGGCCATTGTCACGTATATACCTTAACGTTCAATTTGGTAAAATTTGATACCCAAACGTTTAATTGATCTGCCCTCATTTATGAGCATATGAAGTTGTACATTGCTTTCCTCCCTCATACCTGTTGCCTTATCCAATTTGTTCTCTTTATCTATTATCCTTCTATCTGTCAATGCATGTGAAGAATTGTCCACCTTGATCCTACTCTCATTTGCATCCATTAAGTGTAGTATCACCATCATTGACCAATTAGAGTGGGGTTAATCCTTCCACATGAAGAATTTGCAGCTCTTCTCCTTATCCCTACTTGGACACGACCAAAATCGTCTTCCTGGGTTTGCTCTTGTCCATGACATCCTCCTTGGAGTCCGCAACCCACAATTGCAGTACTTGAAATCTACATGATCTGTTTCAAAATCCCCACAACTCTGCCGTGATCTCCAATGACTTAGCCATCGGAGGACAATCGGGTGTCCATCCCCGATCCTCTGATGCCCGTCTCTCTCTCTCTCTCTCTCTCTCTCTCTCTCTCTCTCTCTCTCTCTCTCTCTCTCTCTCTCTCTCTCCAGAGATGGGGGTCTTTCAGTGGAACCCTGCATGGGTCATCTACAGGTGCGGGATCCTTGCATCAACAGCCGATGCAAGTTTTCTGCACCAAAAGTTAACATGCTACCAGAGATGAAACCAATAACGATTATTCGAAGCACAAGAAGCTTTCCCTGATACGAAGTCAAGCCAACCGACTATTTATACACCAACAACACTGATATTGAATCAGCAACGAACCCCATAAAAAGTTCACAAATAATACCATCTGCCCGTCATCTGGCCTATCGACAGGTTCAGTTTCTCTTTCGGAAGTTATCAGGCTTGCATGTAATCTAATCACCCACCAACTGAGAGTAGACTATCAGCCATAGCATGCTTGACGATTTCAGTTCGAGTCTCCCCTTTCTTAGCATACACAATTCATAAAGCCACATAGTTCACTGTGTATATCACATATTCTTCTACCACCCCCTCGTCACTTTCCTCTCATTTTTGTAAAAATTATTAATGGAGCTTCAACCTGCGGATTGAGAGGAGCTCAGCCTAAGCCTAGCCCTTCAGCCCTCATCCCAGCCGGAGCCCGCGCACGTCTTCTCTTGCAACTACTGTCGAAATACATTCTACAGCTCGCAAAGCAGAGCCGGGAGTTGGCCACCGCTGCCTGATCGCATGACGACGAGGTTGGCTCTGCCGACAACTGGCAACGACGGAGCCCAGCGGTGTCTCCTCAGACAGAGAAGACGAGAGACGACTACTTGTACGGAGTGGGGAGGTTTCAGAGCCAGAGAAGGCCGGAGGGGGTGCCTGTGTTTGTGGAAATTTACATGAGTCCTGGTGGCAATAGCAATGATGAGGTCGCTGATGGAGTTGTTTTATCTCTGAGGTTATGAATTTGCATGCCATTCTATAATCATGTTTTGCTGTTGTTGTTTTTTTCTCTCTCTTGTTTTAAGTTATTGCGGTGGCCACTGGCCATGCACACTATGCTGAGGCATTACTTCTAAACTAGTGTTGCTAATGAAGTCTTATAGTTATTTCAGACATCAAAAACATAGATCAGGGTTGTATTTGATTTCGTGCGATTTATTTGAGTGTGAGAGAGAGGGGTTGGGTTAATGGTTTCGTTTGGATACGATAAGGTATATACATGACAATGGCCCAAACTTTGGGGTATTTTAATGTCATTTACCCTTTGTTTTAACTCAGGGGCATAACGGTCAGAAGTTTCGAGAAAAGTCTCCCGTTAGCCAAATTGAGTTTTGGGTATCAAAATTTACCAAATTGAACGATAAGGTATATACGTGACAATGGCTCAAACGTTGGGGTATTTTAATGTCATTTACCCTTTTATTTAATCACAATTAATACCTAGTAGTATTTGGAATAAGGGCTCAAATCCATGCATCCGAGGACTACGACAGCCTCGTCATGCCACGTGTCTTCCGTATTTGGGAGAGCAGGGCGTGACAGATATGTCAAGTTCTCAGTCATCTATTAGTCGATTAGAGGAATAGCATCAATCGCCTAATACTGACAAAAATACATAGAATTGGCTAGAAACCTAAAGAAATGATATGGAATGATACCAAAATCATCTAAGAAAGGTGAATGCTTACAACGGTTCTTGAATTTTTTGGCGATTCGAAACCGCCTGTAATACTGTTTCAAGAGGTTCGCCAAACCGCTGACATATGGGCCCGTAAGAAACTATATTTGTAACGGTTGCGAACCGGCAAAACATACCCACCTGAACCTTCTGTTTTAGCGGTTTCGAACCACCGCTATTATTATTTCTAGTGATTTTTTTATTGTGAAATAATACTTAAATAAAATGCATTTTTGGCGGTTTCGAACCACGAATAACAATAAAAATTGTGGCTGTATCAAACAGCTACAACGTAACGCCCAAACCTTTCTATTTTATCAGTTTCAAACCGCCTCTATTTCCATTTCTAGCGTTTTTTTATTGCAAAAAATAATTAACTAAAATGAATTTTTTTTTATGGTTACGAACCACCAATATCAAATCAAATAATTTTTAAAAATACGATATTTTTGTGGCGGTTCTAAACCGTCAGAAAGCAAATTATGTTTAAAAAATAAAAGCTAAAAATAAATTTCAATTCTGAAATTCATAAATTCATTTCTAAATCAAAAACACCACATGATAATATTTAATAAAAAACGCAAGTCTTCAACACAAAATACACATCAAACGCACAAGTCTTTAACACAAAATAACCTAAGGACGGGATGACGAGGAGAAGAGGTTTCGATATTGCGGATCTTCATGTAATTGTTGCAACTGTTCTTGAGTACAATGTTGCGTCATGAAGAAGTTCATGAGAGACATACACTGATCAAGTTGCCGCTTACACTGATCAAGTTGTTGCTGCCGCCTCTCAAACTCCTCCCGCGTCACCAGATTTGAACCGAAACTTGATGAAGCGTCAGACTCGAAGGAATGAGACCGGACGAATCTTCTGTTTGGCCCGAAGATATGGAATTGAGAGCCACTTGAACCAAGACTTACCACCCGGCCTGTGTGATCTTCGCCTAGAAACCGAGCGACATCATCATCACTTCCTTGTCTCTCAACTCCTTCATGGTGTGATCCTTCTCGAATGCTCTCCTGTAAAACGCCAATAAGGTCTCGTCAAATCTCATCCGGTCTAATGTTCTAAAATTTGCAACTAAACTATTGCTTTTTTTAGTTTCACTGCTTTTATCAGAACTGTAGAAAGAGAAATTATGTCAGTTTCTACCATTCAACAATTGATAAAATAAAATTATCGACATGGTAGCTATAGACTTTACTCATCAAGCAACCACAGAAAATCAAAACAAAATAAAACAAAAGCTAAAGCTACTTGGACAACCCATTCTCATTCATGGAAGCTAGGATTGATCTTTTTAGCAGAGTACCATTAATGGTCACAAGTCTATGGGAAAAAGGCAGTGTGCCCTGTTCATAAATCAATACTTACAACGCTATCGGACTTTGACAACCAAGTTATTGTGGTAATAGAGATCAATACTTACAACGCTATCTCGCAGAATCGTTTGGGTAAGACCTGTTGTCTCTAGAACGTGTCAACATCACCATCTCTGTCCGAGTCGGGTCCACTCTATTTTGCACAGACTAATGAATCCACCTCACTAATTAGGTCAATATCTAAAACCGCAAGGAATCGATAACCAGAATTTGGATCATAGTGACCCTTTTGACCTTCTCTGGTTGATTCGATGGATGACTGAAAATTGATTAATTAAATGTTTCTCGTCCAAGCATCGATTTTGTTGCATTCATGCATAATCACTATCAATTACATTAGGATGATGCATGGCGTACCTTGTGCTACCTTAACTGTGTTTGGTTTGTGGGAAATTGAAAGAAAGAAAAGTGAAATGAAAAAGAAAAGGAAAGAAAAAGAAAAGGAAAAGGAAACCAATTTCTTTTTTATGTTTGGTTAGTGAGGAAAATTATAAAGAAAATTAAAAGGAAAATGGTATATATTTTTTGGAAAGAAAAATTTTTGAGAAAGAAAACGGTTTCCTTCCGATTTGGAAGAGAAAAGTTGAGAGAAAAATTCAATATATTTTTTTCTTTCATTTTTTCCCTCATTTTCTTTCCGTTTACTTTTTCTTTACAACCAAACAAGTGAAACTAACTTCCCCATCACTTTTCTTTCCTTTTCTTTCCTTTTCCTTGCAACCAAACACAACATAAAGGAGCACCCAAAACACAGTTTTGGGGCATAAGTAGCCGAAGCACACAGACAGCTTATTCTCAAGAGTAAAAAAAACAAGTTTCTCGGTTTCTTCCGGTTTTATGACAACTAAGCGTTAAGGGCCTCGCATTTCTGCGACCCATACCCTCTCTCGTTGCGTGAGGTCGAAGATACTTTATTGCTTTCCAATGAATTAAAAAAAGAGCAAAAAACAAACAAAAAAGCTGGAGTTTGCCAACAACAATCTCACAGAGCAAATTGAGCCAAAGATAGTACCTTCCATGTAATCTTTAATTAAAAACAATTTAGTTACCTTAATCTAATTATTTTGCTATGGTGCTTTTCTGCTCTTCTATTTTCTTTCATTGTTGTTTAAAATCGGTGAAACAACTCGGTGAGAAAAATTTTGAACAAAAATTTCTTTTATTAATAAAGGAATTTTACTCTCTCCGAAAAAGAAAATTTGTTACGAATGCAGCGTTGCTGGTTGTTCCACCTCGTATTCTTCTCATATTCTTCTTCGTCTTCTGGTCCATCTATTTCTTGATATTTTTTCCAGTCTTGTTCTATTTCATCACCACCGAGAAAACCATTACTTTTTGTTTATTCTGATAATCAAATAGGTGATATTATCATCTAATTAATAGAAATCTTTCTTCACTATGTAACAAACTAGACATGATTAATTTACTTCAAGAATAACAGCCACCTCGTCAGCTACATAGTCAGAAATCCGATTTCAACCGTGAGTCACAAATAGAATGAATAATGATGAGATTTTACATGTTTAATTTTAACAAGGGCATCAAAAAAAGTGTGCCATCATGTTATCATGCAAGGGTAGAATCTTCTACCCAAGACAAAGATGTTGAGAGAGTGATGGTCATGGTTTAACCACCTCATCATGTGGGTCTAATCCCTGCTTCTCGAAAAAACCGCATGCAACCAAGGCCACCCCTACTCATCGTGTCAACATGTCCTTTTTTTTTAAGGCCACCCCTACTCATCATGTTAACATGTTCTTTTTTTTGGACTGTTGTTGCTCCAAAGAAATGTACAATTTGTCCGCATAAATAGGAAATGTTGTACGATCAACAAACGCCATATATTTCTACTTCTATTTATTTGCGATTGACGATAATTTTATCTTAGATCATTAGACATGGACTCAGGGGCATAACTATGTGGTAATTGCACTGGACAGCTGCCCAGGGCAACATAATAAAAAACATGTAATTATGATGAAGCAACATCACTTCTTTGTACCCTATTGGTTGAGTCGTTGGTGTAGTTGGCCGCAGGTCCTGGTTTCAATACCCAGCAGAAGGCATTTTAAAACATTTTCTTACATATTTTGCATGCAATATGCATTTATTTTAAAAAAATCCCATGTAGTTTAACCATTTCTTTATAGCCCAATGTTCAAGGCATTTGTTTATGGCATCATATGTTATGGCTTCCATTGTAAGTGAATAAATTTTTTATTTCTTACATACAGTTTACATACAATGATTATTATAAATTTACCATAAAACTTTTTTAATATTAGATTTGCTTTTTCTTCCTATGCTAATGCATTGCCCTGTGTATAATTTGTCCTGGACAGCTGAGGTCAAGGAAAAAAAATAAAGTTTATAATCATCATTTGTTTTTTGACTTTCTCCTCCCTCACACACACATTGCCTCTCGCTTTTTTAACTTTTATTCTCTTTAACTATCGCTCTTCTCTATCTCTAAATTAATGGAAAAAAATTTATATCAATTATTAATTCCATATGCCTGTGTTTGCATGTATTAATGTAAAAATTAATCTTTAATTATTATTTTGTTTATCAAATATTATTTTCATATGCATGCATGTATATATGTATGATACGATTTTTTCAACTTGAATAGACATTTTATATATTATATATCATAGTTTAAATATATGTATAATACTACTTTGTAGCTATTAACAATAAATAATTAAAGCATGTTCGCGTTTAATTTTTTTTGTTTTGGTATTTTTCTTTAAAAAAATTCTTTACGTCATCTTTATTTTCGCCCAGGGCAAAAAAAATTCCTAATTACGCCACTGCATGGACTATTGTGCCTTTGAGAGCAACGAGCAATTAAGAGAAACAACGGCCAAGAGAAGCATTCAGAATCATCCACAGAAAGTAAACCGAGCGCCTCCACAAGGTTTTAAAAAATATTAATAGGAAGAGAAGAGAATAGTTTATCAAATGAGCTTCCAAAAAAAATTGGCGAAATACCAAAGAAAAACCATGGCGTCACTTTAGACAAGCTCTCCTTTGCTACATTATATCACTAGACAATCACCACAAGTACGTCCGGAAAAAATCTTGACCAACAACAATCATTCTTCAACTTCGTCAAATAAAAACAATATCATCCGATCCTAAACAAACCGTATTATATATCCACACAAGTTTCTGATGGTTGAGTAAATATAGGGTCGCGTATATAAAATCGGGGAATTCCAGTGCTGGAAAAAAAATGCAACATCTAACAGTTAAGTTTCTTAAACTACATCAAAATAATGCAACCTTAAACTACTTGGCACCGATCATTTGAAAAATAATTTATATAAAAAACGTTTTATGGGTTTTCTTACAAAAGTAACGCAGTGCCGGTACTTGCAACAGTGGTTAAGATTCACACAACTACTAAGAGCACTCTAAATGAAGAGCTGAACCATTTAACCCCAACAGGAGCTGAAGCTAACGTGGCACAGCTTCAACGCCTGTGCTCTTCCAACAAAGGGCTTAAACAAGAGTTGAATGGTTGCCACATCTAGATTATCAGACGTCTAAACGTCAGACGACGTCTGAATGATCAGACGTCTGCAAAATGAACATCAATCGTCTATCAGTCGCCTGGTTCATGATCAATGGTTCATGTTCAATGAAGAAAAAAAATATCCTGCCATGATCATGCGTCTGGTGCCTAATCACCAGACGCCTGGTCCTGACAGTGTTTTTTAAAAAATAAGGTCCTGCCAAAATCAGGCTGTCAGGCGTCTAGTGTATAACCAGACAGGCGCGTCAGACAGGCGCGTCTGGTGTATAACCAGACGCCTGTCTGATCCTAACAGAGTTTGGAAAAAAAAATAACGCACCAGCTGAGTCAGCGGCTGAATGTAGTGCTGAACATGGGCTCAACCCTCTCTCCACTTTTTTGCAAAAACCCCCTCTACCTAGGATTAAGCACCCCTTTCAACCCACATTCAGCCCTCCATTGGGAGTGCTCTACGAGAGACAAGAACCATATAAAAGAAAATATATATAAGGATGGAGACAGAGCCATCTAGCCCTCTTTTTTCCCCAACTGCTTCTCCATAGGCAAGTGTCACAATCACGAGGGTAAAGAAAAAGATTGAATCTCACAATTGAATGTACATTGCCCAATTCCATCCCTCGTAACAATCTAGACCGAGAGTATGGAGAGACATAATATCCAGACCATCAGAGATCAAGAAGAATGGTAACAAAGCATTGATGCACAAGCATGGCCAGACGTGTCGATTTCAATGACATAGCAGGTAACTTGGGACTTGCCTATGTGGAGCTAATAAAGTAGGGTTCATCTTCCTTTCCTTGTATGCATGCGTACATACACTCCAAAGGACGGAAGGAAGAGACCCCAGCAAACAATCCATACCGACATAAACAAAACAAATTAACAGGAACCCAGCAAACTGATCATCCAAGCAACTAATAATTAGCAACAAGTGCGCCGCGTGCCCTCCTAAGTTGGTATAAATTCATAATATACTCAATTACTTCGCCAGTGTACCGTCCATGATCCACAACCAATTTGGTTATAGAGTATCTCTAAACCTTGTGATGGCAGGCCTTGCAAAGACATTCAAATGAAAATTTTAGGCAGGGGGACAAATAAATATATACACGGGCGCAAATGGGACACGAAAAACCATGAGTTCGAAGAGGAAGACCATCATATGATTTAAGTACCACTCTCCCGTTACCTACCTAAAGAAACTCAAGAAATTCACTGGAGGGGGAGCTCATGATTTTTTTTTCATTACCATAATAATATGATATATCTATTATATCTATTATAATAGATGTTTTACAATTGAGGGATGTTTCTATTATATCTATTACATATCTATTATACAATTGAGGGTTGTTTCTAAATGTGGTTGTTGACTAGGAGAAAAGGATGGATAAAAATACGGCTAGGATTGAATCTTTTAAATATCTATCAATCCCTTGTGTTATATAATCATCCAACCATCTTAGCCAATACCTTCACCATCATCAACCACCTCCCCCTCTCACAACCCCTTCACGAAGAGAAGGCTTGGTATCTATCCATTTATTTTCCAGAATTCAACCTTTGTATAAAGCTTCACATTTATTCTTTTAATATACTGACCTTTTTGCTTTGTTGCTACTGACTCTTGTCTTCCCATTTAATCTTTTGATATACTCACCTGTAGCCATCACATTCCTTTCTTGTGTTCAATCTTGTACCTTTTTCTTTTGCTATGGCCCAAAGCAGAGTTTAAAGTAGGGGAAAAGCTACAATGTTAACCAAAAAGTCAAAAAATCACACATAAATCGAAAACAGCCTTCAATTACTCGCAACAAAATTTTAACATCGGCAACCGCTCAATGCCAAAATATGTTCAAGCATCAAGCCAAGCAACCTAATATTGTTATCAATTTAAATTCTTCATTAAACACTTGAATCAAGCCCTTATCTAACCCTTTTTGTATTATTATTTTTTTAACTTTCTATCAAAGATAAATTTTAGAGGTCTATTTATAAACAATAGTTAAAAGTTAAAACAACTTGTTGTACAGTGAATAGAATTGAAACGTCAAATGTGTAACAATATTTGTAGTTCTTTAAAACAGAAAATAAATGAAAAAACAATGATTTGAACAATACAAAATACTTCAAAAACAGAATAATACAAATAAAACTAAAAATCACAAAAAATCAAACAGATAATACCCCGAGAAAAAAGTAAAACTGTGTGTGAATGAGGAATATATAGCTCTGCTAGTCATAAGGAAATCCATCCTTGGCTATTATTAAAAAGTTCAATCTTTTGTCAAGGAGGAAGTCCATCCTTGGCTATTGTTAAAAAGTTTAAGCATCGTTATTTTTCGGGGGACGGGAACCTTCTACTTTGATCTTCGTATTCTAAAACCCGAAAACACAAAATATCTAGTGAACCCTACAGTTTTGCTCGTTCATCTAACCGTTGCAAAAAGGTTTATTATTGTGAAACCATTAAAGTTGTGATGAGTAGCTCAACGAGCAAAACCCACCCATGATTCATTTGATATTTTGTGTTTTGTGATTTTAGAATATGAAGATCAAAGTGCATGTTTCCTATTGCCCAAAAATAGCGGAGATTGTAATGATAGCTAATGATGGACTTCCTCTTTGGCTGGCTGATCTACATATAAATATATGAATGTATGTGTGTGTAGCTGAAAATAGTAACACAACAACATTAAGAGGCACAAACAAAAAGGACAAGGTAAAACAGAAGAAAAGACGTGAGAAGGAAATAGAAAGAAAAAGAGATAAAAAGCCAATCCTCCAAAAAAGGAAAAACTAACTAATTTTGGGTTGATTCACCCCAGGTTCATCTCCCTCTATGTTTTTCACGAAAGTTGAGTGAAAGTAGAAGTGACGTAATGGATTTTATTATAAATCAATGCTAAAATTCTTACACTCGTATCAGTCAAAATTCACTCATTGGACACATAAGCATAAGGTGCCAGCAAAAGAAAATAAAAGGAAGAATAAAGCATGATCTTATCACCCATATTAAACCTAACATGTGCGCCTTGATGAGAGAGAAGTGATGCACATTTAACTAAATAATATGATGATAATATATAGTCGCTTAAGCATAGACAAACAAAGCAACCACCTACCCAGAACCACCTAGGCGAGCACTTTTAAAACACTGATCCAAAGCATTTTTTCCTGTCGCTGAATATTAGGATTCTAGAAGGAGATATACGTTGAATCTTTGGTTTACTAAGCAGCTTTGTGTCTAATTCAGTTGCAGGTATTGATGAAAGGTGCGTTGAGGAAAGGGAAGGTTCTTGCAAAAAAGGGACAAGCATTGATGGATGCCATTAGTCATATCTGGTTACTAACTTTTAGAATTGAGGGGGGAATAATCAGAAAGATTTAAAATGACAGCTGAAGATGGCGAAAGGTGAGATGGGAGAGGAGTAGAAGTTCAAAATGCTGGCAAAGATCTAGAGTTACATAAAGAGTAATGGGGAAAAGAATGTCAAAGCATTGCTGATGACAAGGACAAGGTGGATACTGGAGTATTCAATGGATGGTGGCTGTTGATGACAATGGCAAATGAGTAAATTTTCCTACAACAGTATGTATATACTTGAATATTATATGGCTTAGTAGTTGCCTTAACTATAGTGACAAGTAGATCCCATATTCACAAGGCAATATCCAAATATCAAACTATGAGAACTAATATCAACAAATGATATTTGATAGGGACCAGTTGTGAATTAAACGTGTTTTAGCCTATGGAAGATTCTAAAATTAGGTGTTGATTTTGGGAGTTTTAGTTTAAAGTTGCATTGTGTGGTTAAGGGATAAGTATAAAAGGGGTCAATGTAATTTAAAGAGTAATACATAAGTAGAAAAAGTTGTGGTTGTAATTTAAGTTGTTTGTTTGCTGGGAGTGTATTGGGTTCAAGTATAAATGTCCCTCCTTATTTGTATTCTAAGCATCAAAGAAAAAAAAAGAAAAATAAGTTGTAGTGGAAGTAACAAGAAAGGGCTTCTTCGAGAGAAAAATTTGAGAGTTTCTTCATTGAGTGTTTTGAGTGTTTCTCCTTTGTAATATTGCGTTAAATAATAAAGAAGTTTCTTTTTTCTTTGAGATAAGTTTGCTTGGTGGTATTTCTTGCAATTATTTCCAACAGAGTGATACCTATCAGACCCAAGTTCTAAAAGTCACTATGGCAAATAGTGGTATGACGTCCTTGCAAGTTCCACCACTCAAATGTAGCAATTTTGATAATTTGACATATTAGAATGAAGGCACTCCTTGGAGCACATGATGTTTGGGAAGTCGTGGAGAAAGGATACACAGAGCCAGAGCCAGAAAATGAGTCAACTTTATCTCAGCCCCAACGGGATAGTTTGAAAGACTCAAGAAAGAGAGACAAGAAAGCTATCTTCGTCATCTACCAAAGCACTATATGATGACAGTACTAGATGATAACGGTCTTGAGAAGGTCTCAGATGCTATCTCTGCCCAGCAAGCATGGGAGAAGCTGCAAATTTCCAATAAAGGAGCTGAACAAATAAAAACGATTTTTCTCCAACAATTTAGACGTGAATTAGAATCTTTACATATGAAAAAATCGGAGTCTATTTCTAAATATTTCTCTAGAGTTCTAGCCATTACCCATCAATTAAAAAGAAATGGTGAGAAGCTAGAAGATGTAAGGATCATGGAGAATAGACCATGTGCAGTAGATCCCAAATTAGAGTACATCGTCACGACGATTGAAGAAACTAAAGACTTGAGTGAGATGACTATTGAACTACTAATGGGGTCATTGTAAGCATGTGAAGAGAAGAAGCAGAAGAAGCAGGTGATTGTGGAACAACTCTTTAAAATGAAACTCCATCCAACCAAGAAAGAAGAAAATGCCAACAAATATCAAAGAGGAAGAGATCGTGGCCAAGGTGGAAGTCGTGATCAGGGTGGAGGTCACGAACAGAGACGAGATTGGAATTTCAACAACAAATCCAACCATAATTTAGAAAGGGGCGAAAGCTCAACTAGAGAGAACAAGGAAGAGGCAACCCAAGGTCGAGGTAATACCAGTCTCAAGTTGAATGTTAAAATTGTCATAAATTCGGGAATTATTCTAGAGAGTGCATAGCTCCAACCAACAAAGTTGATGAGAAAGCCAACTACATGGAAGAGAAGGAAGAAATTGGCACTTTGCTACTTGCACGCAATGGCAACGATGTAAGCCAAGATAATATGATACCTTGACCGGCGCACGCAATCACATGAATCTGTGGCCGAAAATGTCTTTTTTAGATACGAACAAGGTTCTAAATGGCGTGAGGCATGGCGTGGCGGCGAGGTCAAGCCTCAAGCCTTAGGAGCCTTGGCGGAGCCACGGCGTTTTTCAAGGCGTGACTTAAGGCGGCAAATGTGTGTATATATAATATAATATATATAGAGGTTGACTAGGGTCCATTCGGATGGATCAAACATGCGGATCCATCCAAGTGGAATTTAAAGTTAGACAATGTAAATAGAAAATCCGACCGTTGGATGTCATCTAACATGTTTAAACTAGCTCCAAACAAAATTTCAACTAATTTGGACATGTTTTGCCCATGCATCAAGTGGTTACAAAATCGATGTTTTTGAATAGTTATAAAATCGTCTAATTTTGCAACCACTTGATGCATGAGCAAAACATGTCCAAAGTAGCTGAAATTTTGTTTGGAGGTAGTTTAGACATGTTAGATGGCATCCAACGGTCGGATTTTCTATTTACATTGTCTAACTTTAAATTCCACTTGGATGGATCCGCATGTTTGATCCATCCGTATGGATCCTAGTCAACCTATATATATATATATATATATATATATATATATATATATATATATATATATATATATATATGGGGCAAATGTGCCTGAGAACGTGCGCAGGTAGAATTACCTGCGCACGCCCCCTCTGTTCGGGGTTTCTAAATATATTTTTTTGAAATTTTTTTTTTGCAGTAGCTAGATATACTTGTTATGAAGCTCCCCACAAAATTTCAGGTCAATCCGACACCGTTTGAGCCTCCGTTCATCGATTTCAAAAACGTTGCGCAAAACTGTCCAGAATCTGGACAGTTTTGCGCAACGTTTTTGAAATATATATATTGATATATATATATATCTAGCTACTATTATATATATATATATATATATATATATATATATATATATATATATATATATGTAGACAGTAGACTATGATCCACTTAGATGGATTAGTTTCCAAATCCTACCAAACTCATAGCATTCCATCTACATTGAGATATGTGCTTACAATTAACTAAAGAGTTAATTTACTAAAAAGCAATTGTTTACATAACTAAAAAGCATGTGACCTCAATACGTCATCAATATCAAAGCAATCGATTAACACAATTGTTAAGGCTATTTGGATAATTAGATCTGAACGAAATTTGTTGATACTTGAAGGAACAATGATTTTTTCATGTCCTAGTTCAACATCTTGAATAAACTTTGTTCACAAGTGTTGTCTAAAGCCAGAAAAGGAATAATATTAATACAGCATATGGACACATTTCAGTCAAGCAAGTAAACAAACACCATACTATGTGTAATGCATTTAATCATTAAATGAAGCTGATTTGTGGTGTATAATGCAGTTTGAGCTCACTAACCTTCTTCTCAGATTTGATGTAGACGACATATATTTGACGAAACCATCATCAAAGTATCAGTGCATAGCTTCTGCCCCAAAGTATCAGGAAATTTTAAATCAACTTCATTATCATCTTCCCCCATCAACATCAACTTCATTATCATCTTCCTCAAAAAACTTCATCTTCCTTAAAAAAATTCTGCATATCACCATAAATCCATTGAATGGATGCAACAATCCAAAGGGCCAAATTTAAACATGAACAGCTCAAAAAGGTGACATTTTTAAGCAATACACCTTCCCAAGATTGAAAATTTTCAAGTTTACCTCTGAGATCACCGATCGATGACGAAGAAGACGCGGAGATCTCCGGCCAGAATTGCTAGACGCGGAGGAGGGAGTTGATGTCGTCGAGATCAGTGCGGGAGGTGCTGACGTGTCTGCGGTCGGAGACCCGTCGGCCGTCGGCCCGATGGCCGGCGACGAATCGAATCAATATAATGCTATAATAATGCCGGCGGCTGCAGTCAGGCTGAAAAGCCTCAAATAATAGAGAACGGGTCGGGTTCTCTTAGCTCTATAATGCGAACCCGGTAACATTTTTTTATTTTTTTCGTTTTTTTTGCTGTGCCTTATGTTTTTGTGACGCGCCTTGTGTCGCCATGGCGCATCATGGCGGCGTGCTGCCTCAAACAGCCTACATATGCATTAACGGGGCGTGGGGGGTCGTGCCTTGCCGCCATGGCATCGTCGTGGTAAGTTTTTTAGAACCTTGGATACGAATCAAAATACGGTGAAAGGAAAAGGTAACATTCTTATCCCCTGAAAAATGGAAAAAAAACCAGTTAATTTCGAATGTATATTATGTCCCAAACATGAAAAAATAATATCTTGAGTCTAGGACAACTCAAGGTTATGATATACACATGAAAGATCATGTTCTTCCAATAAAGGATGGTAAAACTATAGTGATCGCTAATGTGCCAATGTCAAGAAATAGGATGTTCTCACTCATTATTCAAACTGATGTTGGAAAGTGTTTTAAGACTTGCTACAAAGATGCATCGTGACTTTGGCATCTTCGATTTGGGCATCTAATTTTGGAGGCCTAACGTTGTTATCAAAGAAGGTGATGGTGAGAGGCTTACCTATCATCAACCAACATGATCAACTTTGTGAAGGATATTTAATTGGGAAGCAATTTCGGATGAGCTTTTAGAATCAAGTTCAAGAGCCGTCAGAAGCCGCTTTAGCTAATACACACTGATGTATGTGGACCAATCAAGTCAAATTCTCTCAGTAAGAGTAATTACTTTCAACTCTTTATCGATGAATTTTCCAAAAAGATTTGGGTGTATTTCTTGAAGCACACATCAAAAATAATTGGTGTATTCAAGAAGTTTAAAGCTACCAATGAGAAAGAAAGTGGACATGATATCAAAGCCATGAGATCTGACCGAGGAAAGTTCACTTCCAACGAGTCCTTGAATTTTGTGAAGCCAATGGAATTCATAGACCTTTGACAGTCCGGAGATATTTCTAACAAAATGATGTGGTAGAGAGAAAGAATCAAACTATCCTCAACATGGTTCGAAGCATGTTAAACAGTAAGAGACTATCGAAGGAGTTTTGGACACAAGCTGTAGCATGTGCAATATACCTTTCAAATAGATATCCAACAAGAAGTGTGTGGGGAAAGACATCGCAAGAAGAAAGGAGTGGAAGAAAACCTGGAATCTCCCACCTTAGTCTTTGGAAGCAGAGCGCATGTTCATGTACCAGACATGCAAAGAACCAAGATAGACAATAAAAGTGAGAAGTTTATTTCCATTGGCTGACAAACACAAGTCGCAACAGCTACATACACAGCTTCACATGTGGATGTTGGAAATAATTGCAAGAAATACCACCAAACACACTTCTATCAAAGAAAAAAAGTTCTTTATTATTTCACTCAATATTACAAAGGAGAAAACACTCAATGAAGAAACTCCAAAATTTCTCTCTAAGAAGTCTTTTCATGTTGCTTCTACTACTTTTTGTTTTTCTTTTTTTCCTTGATACTTAGAATACAAATGAAGAGGGGTATTTATACTAGAACCCAAAACACCACCACACAAACAACATAAATTACAACTACAACTTTTTCTACTTATGCCTACATCACACAGTTACTCTTTAAATTACATCCACGCTTTTACACTTGTCTCATCACCACATAATGCAACTTTAAACTAAAACCATACAAAATCAACACCTACTTTTAGAATCTTTCATATGCTAAAACAAATTTAATTCGTAACATCCCCTCCTAAACTTGTTTTACTATACCGAGTGAATTTCTGATTTTTGCATAAGTCTTCGTGCTTGAGCGGCTTGGTAAAAAATTAAAAATGTCAGTAATTTGATCTTGAGACTTCACATGTTCAACTTGTACATTTTTTGTTGCGAAGCACTCCTATGTAATGGTAGCGAGTATCAATGTGTTTGTCTCGATCGTGAAAAACAGGATTCTTGGCTAAAGCTATTGCTGACTTGTTGC
Organism: Scilla litardierei; assembly: GCA_030789695.1. Lineage (NCBI taxonomy): Eukaryota > Viridiplantae > Streptophyta > Magnoliopsida > Asparagales > Asparagaceae > Scilla > Scilla litardierei. The sequence goes on from CM061136.1 coordinate 18,704,382, forward strand.
AAATCTTGGTTGGCTCTTCTTATTGCAATCCCAACTCTTTCAACAAATTTCTTAGCCAAACTCTAAAGGTTTTAAGTTGTATAATCTAAGCAACAAGAAATTTGTGATTAGCATAGATGTGTCATTTGATGATGATGAACAATGGGATTTTGACTCTCATGGAGATAATTTCAATTTCTATCCTCACTTTGAAGACAAGGAGTATCGGCCAAGGATAACGCAGCAACCGTTCTTCTGCTAACCACCACCTCACCCAAAAATGGAAATTCACCACCATCATTCTTATAAGAAAGAAATGAAGAACATACAAGAAGTTTACAAGATCATCACAAGATAACTGAGAGACATGATAATCTTACTCTTTTTTGCCTCTATGGTGACTGAGCCAAGAAATTTTCAAAAAGTTGCGCAAGATGAGAAGTGGAGAAAGGTGATGGATGAAGAGATAAAAGACATCGAGAAGAATAATACATGGACACTTACATCACTTCCAAAAAAGCACAAGGCTATTCGTGTCAAGTGTGTATACAAAACAAAGAGAAATGCTAAGGAAGAGATCGAAAGCTACAAAACAAGGCTAGTTGCAAAAGGATATAGTCAAAGAGCTGGAATTGACTATGATGAGGTATTTGATCATATTGCTCGATTGGAAACAATTAGACTAATAATCTCTTTGGGAGCTCAAAATAAGTGGAAAATACATCAAATGGATGTAATGTCTGCTTTTTTAAATGGAATCCTAGAAGAAGTCTACATTTAACAACCCTCATGCTACAAAGTCAAAGGACAAGAAGACAAGGTTTTAAGATTGAAGAAAGCATTCTATGGGTTAAAACAAGCTCCGAATGCATGGAATAGCCGGATCGACAAGTACTTCCAAGAGAATGAGTTCATCAAATGTCCTTACAAACATGCACTCTACATCAAGATCAAAGATGAAGATATCTTGATTGTATGCTTATATGTGAATGATCTAATCTTCACCGGTAATAATTCAAGCATGTTTGAAGAATTCAAGAGTGATGACTAAAGAATTTGAGATAATTGGCAGTAGAATAATGGCGTACTATCGAGGAATTGAAGTCAAGCAAAATGAAGAAGGTATTTTCATTTCCCAACAAAGTTAGGCAAAGAATATACTGAAAAAGTACAAGATGGATGATTGCAAGCAAATAACTACACCAGTGGAGTGTGAAGTCAAGCTATCCCAGTGGAGTGTGAAGTCAAGCTATCCAAGCATAATGAAGGTAAAAGCATAGATTCGACATTCTTCAAGAGTTTGGTTGGAATCTTACGGTATTTGACATGCACGAGACATGACACCCTTTATTCTGTTGGACTTGTAAGTCGTTACATGGAGAATCCAACAACCACCCATTTCAAGACTAAAGAATCATTCGCTACATCAAAGGTACAATTGATTTAGACTTGTTATTTTCATTCTCTAATGCTTATAAGCTTGTTGGATATAGCGATAACAATTGGGGTGGTGATATAGATGGTAGAAAGAGTGCTACGGGATTTGTATCCTTCATAGGAAACACGGCTTCACATGGTTATCAAAAAAATCAAGCAATTGTCACACTCCACTTTTGAAGCTGAGTATGTAGCTGCTATTTCTTGTGTTTGTCATGTTGTTTGGCTAAGAAATTTGTTGAAAGAGTTGGGATTGCAACAAGAAGAGTCAACCAAGATTTGTGTTAACAAGTCAGCAATAGCTTTAGCCAAGAATCATGTTTTTCGATCGAAGCAAACACATTGATACTTGCTACCATTACATTACATATGGGAGTGCATCGCAACAAAAAATGTACAAGTCGAATATGTGAAGTCTCAAGAGACATTTTTACCAAGCCGCTCAAGCACGAGGACTTTGCAAGAATCAGAAATTAACTTGGTATTGTAAAACAAGTTTAAAGGGGTTGTTGTGAATTAAACTTGTTTTAGCCTATGGAAGATTCTAAAATTAGGAGTTGATTTTGTGTGGTTTTAGTTTGAAGTTACATTGTGTGGTGTAAACATAAGTAGAAAAAGTTGTGGTAAATTTAAGTTGTTTTGTGTGGTGGTGTATTGGGTTCAAGTATAAATACTCGTCCACATTTGTATTCTAAGCATCAAGAAAAAATGGAAAATCAAGTAGTAGTAGAAGCAACAAGAAAGGGCTTCTTAGAGAGAAATTTTTGAAAGTTTCTTCATTGAGTGCTTTGAGTGCTTTCTCCTTTGTAATATTGAGTGAAATGATAAAGAATCTTCTTTTTTCTTTGATAGAAGTTTGTTTAGTGGTATTTCTTGCAGTTATTTCAAACAGAACCAATATCAACAAAAGGGCCAAAATACAAAAATAACTCTAACAATAAGCATGGATGGATCCGTGGCATAACATTGAATAACATGGCCTTCCCAAGTGGGAGGTCATGGATTCCTCTATCGGCCTGTCATGCCGGAGAGGTGAGAGGCTTACATTACCTAAAAAGAAGAATATGGATATCTGTTGAAAACATGATGACGAAATAAAAAAATTATCACCATAAAAACTTAGCATATAAAATTGACATAAGATATAATAAATGAGTGGACAAGAAGACAAACAGACATGAAGTAGGCATAGTTGTCAAAGCCACATGGAAAGGACACCAAGTATTGCCGCTAAAATGGTACTACTCTATGTTAACATCTAAGAATGATATGAAATGTGATAAATGAGCTGACATTGGAGGTCTTTCAAGCTATTGTGCATACTAGATAGTTTGATTTGTTAAGCGGACAAATATTCCATATTTAAAATATCAGGACATGGGTAAATACTGAAGCATGTCAATAAAAGGAAAAAGGGGTGTGCTGGAAGGGACTTCTAAAAAAGTTTGTTGAATCAAACTTCCAGCAAATTCCTGCAGTTGAAAGTAGATACTTATTTCATTCATGATGATAGACAACAAGGTCGTATCCTCTAAATACCGGATAACTACAATTAACTTTGCATACCAGCAGACACAAGGGCACCATGTACAAGACGGGATAAACTAAAAGAGCAAACAACATCTCACGCTTCAGAATTTTCAGCCAAGGAAGCTGCAGACCACATAAACCAAATGTAATGGAAAAGAGGTAGCAGAAAGCTAACCAGACAAACAAATTACAACACCAAAATATCTGATGGTGAGATTCCCAGAGATCCCCCCCGTGACGAACAAGTACATAGATCATTAGACCATCTAGAATGTCTACCAGACACGGAAAAAGTTTAACATAAAGTATTCCTAAAGTACCAGCAATCACAGAAAACCAACCTGTGAAAATCATACAAAATCTGATAAGCTACAACTGACCAATCATGAGGAGAAAGATATGACCCAAATGCCAAGATACCAGTTGCTAATTGGCAGACTAGTTGTGCTAGTACGACGACTGAACTGAAACCATGAGCCGGGTGGAGTCAGTTAAGAACCGCCACAGCTCAATACAAAACTGACCTTCCCATAAATTCATGTGTGACGCTGATGACTCTGAACCTTCTCGACCCACAATAGTGAATTAGACTCACTGTAACAGTAGCACATTGATGGATCAATTTATGATGATGGATTTCAAAAGAAGAAAGAATAGTAAAAAAATCACAAACACTGAACCTTGTCCAGCAATTAATGTTGTATTTTTCGTTCAGCATACAACAAACCAAAAAGCAAAGCAAAGAAACAATCTTGACAAATATAAAGATAAGCAGACACAAAAGACAAACCTGATCATCCTCCTCGCCTGACTGCCCCTGGGGTGTGTTATCCTCTGGTGGTTTTTCAGCACCACAATTCTGCCGATTGCACTTGGTTCGGAATGGATAATTTATATTGTTACATTTCTTGCACTTCCAACTACCTTCTGGCATTTTTGGTTCTGTAATAACCATTAAAAATTGTCACCTAAGCTGCAATAAACTTAGAATGCACTACCAGCAGATGGTCATTTTTCAATGAATTTTTTTGATGCAATGAAGTATAATTTATTAATCCATCAACAAATTGCTCGTAAGATGAGCAGGGGAAATAGCTTTTTGTGGTGCACACAAAGGGGGTATAGCTTTTTTGTGGCCTAGGCAAAAACAGAGTGCATCCAGATAGTTTAGACACGTGCGCACAAAAAAGGGGAAGTAGTGTTTCCCTAGCCTAGGAAAAAACACAGTGCATCCAGCTGGGGGAGTTGGGTGGTTGTGTGTGTGTAAAAGATTTATGACAGAGGACTATGTGAACGTACTGTTGGAACCTTTGGAGTTGTCAAAGTTGGAGCCCTGCATCAATTGTAGATGAAAGAACATTAGATGTAAAAATATTGACATTAAAAGGAACAGTGAACTAATTTCAAAACGAATTAGCAAACAAATCACTAGTCCTCATGCTCATGCTCATAGATTTCCATAAGAAACAGCACATATCGATTGTTATCAAGTCATGAATCATTATCGATGGTTAATCTTATAAAGGCTACTCTAGTTTTTGATCCATTTATTGTTCTTGTTCATGACATGAGTCATTCAAAATGAGGCAGTGAGTTGGAAAACCACCTACCTCCAAAAGTTCAGTGACTAAGATAATTAGTCTTACAAGCTTATATTCTTACAAGCATATAAATGGACCATATGTGGATTCTGTTGACAAGGATGGGATGGCAGAGGAAGATGTATCTACATATCTCCTGGTTTAAATAAAAAATGGGGAAAATGTTATATAGAAAATGGAAGGGACAAAAATTCCATTACTGACGTTTGGGTTTGCATGTTGGATTGACAAATTCCTTGCTCATTGTTTAATAATGTAAATGTTTATCATTATGTACATGAATCTATTATTCATATATATAACCATTTCCTTCAATGTTAATCCCACAAGGGGAAAAAATCAAAATAGTAATTGGTGTTCCTACTTGAACCTCTTTTACAAAACTTTAAATGCTGACAAGGATAATAATAATGGTCATCTTACAAATTAAAACAACAAAATAATAGGCACAAACACGTACAGCAGATATTTGTGATCAATTTTTAAGTACGATTTATATACAGAACCTAAATAATATTCTTCAAATGTTTGGCACTTAAAGTTCTATGTTGCCCAACCTTCGTCTATATTGAATGATTTTTTGGGTGCTTTATGGAAAGCATATCATGTCCAAAAAATGACTCAAGACTTTTTCTGCAAATTGTGAAGCTCCTTACATGTATGTTCCATATTCTGTGACTTAGATACATATCATGCTTTTTCAACTGCTTGCTATATACTTGTTTTGTTAATGGAAGTTTAAAAATGCCTACTTTTTTGGAATTTTCACAAAAATGGATCTTCAAATTTTAATTTTGAAACCCCCAACCCTTTTCCCATCTCTGATAATGAAAAGATTATTTTCAAAGTAAAGCGCTTAAAAACATCCATGAGATTAAAACAATCACATCAGAAAAACAAATAACCGTCATTTCCATCTCAAAGTACATACTACTGTGAAAGACCTTTTAAAATATGCCAAAATAGATATCCTCTTCAAGTTGGACATCTCGACAAAAAAAATTAAATCCAATCTCTAAACCTTGTCCTATACTTCATTGCTGAGAACTTTCAGTACAATAAAACAGCCTTGTTACAAGGAACCAATCTGATGCGTTTTGGGGAGTTTCGGTCCACTAAGGGCATTTTTGCAATTTCACAAAGTATGGGGGGTTTTCGTAAATTGTCCACATCTGTAATTTTCTTTTATTTATAGCTAGGGCCGGCCAGGGGAGGGGATGCTTGATTTGAGATTAGTAAACCCTAGGCCAAGGTGCCGACTTTGGAGATTTAAACTTTCATCTCGAAGAGAAAGTTAGGAGATTGTCTCATCTCGAAACGAGGAGTTATCTTTATTTTCAAGATCTGAAACTCAATAAAAATCCCACTTTTATTTGTTTCTTCACCCAAATCCCTATTTCTTTCTACAAACAAGCCCTAGAATCTATCAAAGTGGTATCAGAGCGGTCGATCCATAGCGAACACGAGGTCGAAAGACAAAGTTGAAGCGTTGGACGAGAGGTTGACGAAGTTTGAAGTCGAGATCCATGACGTGATTAAGAAGAGCACCGACGAGCAAAAGAACGAGTTTGATCGAAAGTTTTCGCAGCTCATGGAGGCCTTAGAGCAAACAAATCTGAAAATTGATGTATTATCACAGTGGATGGATCCAAAACAGATCGAAACCCTACATCTGGGGCGAAAGGCGAAATCTTTAGCAAAAGGGAAGGAGAATGTTGATCCCTTTCGCGAGGGACTACTTTCGGACGCGGATCTGGTAACGGATGAGGAAGAACAAGATTTCTTCGAAGCTTTCTTCGAAGGCGAGGGGGCTCGGCATGGTTCCTACGACATCCCCAAAGGCGATCCGGACATCGGATCAACGACGCAAGGGCGACAGAAGCGTCGGGCTGCCCTGGCGGCCCGCCAGGGCAGCCGTGCGCTCCTGGCGAACCGCCAAGAGGGACGCAAGGCCCTGGCAACCCGCCCTGGAGAGTTCGTCGGCGTTCGGCAAGGCCCCCGAAGGGCCGCCACCAGTGAGCAACCCGAGCCAACATGGCTTCCAGGAGGGCCGCCAAGCCCCCGTGCTGGCAAATCCAAGTCGCCGAGCTCCTTTGGAGACTCGGGCGGCCCCACGACAGGGCTTGGTGCATTAGGGAGGGTTCGACGAAGGGTTTGAGGACCTCTGGGGCACTATTGGAGCTAATTACTATGAAAGAGGACCCACGAGGCGAGAGGCGGAGTACGAGGATTTTGACAAGTACCATGTGGATGACATATGTGACTACGGGGATGGAGGAGGAGTTGACGGGGTGGAGCGTGGAACAGGTGAGACGGAGGCACTAGATTCCGGGAGCGTGGAACAGGTGAGATGGGAGCCCTAGATTCCGGGCACCATGCCATTCCACATTTCGGCGACATGACTACACGCAGTGGAGAGGAGCACCAGGTGGGTTTTTTTGCAGAAAACCGAATCAGAAAGATGAAGATACCTGTATTCGAGGGAGATGACCCAGATTCGTGGTTATACAGGATCGATAGGTACTTTGAGATATCCATGGTACCAGAGGAGTGGCTTAGGGCAATTGGGGTCTGCTTGGAAGGGGATGTGTTGTTGTGGTATCGATGGACACAGCAGGATCAGCCTTTCCACACGTGAGAGGAGTTTATCGCGCTCTTGATTGATTTGGGGAGTTACAAGCGGTCAATGCATTTGAGAGACTGTATGCCTTGAGGCAGGATGGGCCAGTGAGGGAGTATATCAGAAGTTGATGCTGATGAGTCGGATCAGTGGAGTGTCGGGAGAGTCACTGGAGGGAAATTTCATGAAGTGGTTGAAGCCTACTATCAGATCAGAGGTGAGGGCCCATAGACCGACGAGTTTGCAGGCTTGCATGAGTCTAGTAAGGATAGTGGAGGACAGACTGGACCAGGAGAGGAAGGCACGCAGAGCTTGAGGAGTATCTGCTTTCAAGGAACGTGCGCCTAAAGGGGAACAGAAGGCGCCCACAGCCACAGGAGTACCAGTTAGCACAGAGAAGGGAGTAGAGCCACGACCTAGGGGCATACACGGCGGATGACGGTGGCTGAGAACCGTGATAAACGTGCCAATGGTCTGTGCTTCAAGTGCGATGAGAAGTTCTCTCCAGGGCATAGATGCGATGACCATGCGCTACAGATCTTGATCGTGAATGATGAGGAGGAGAACGTGATAATGCTGGAAACTGGCGATGAGGATCGAGAGCACCTGCAAGTGGAGTACCCCGATCACACACTTCATGCACCACCTTGAAGACAATGTGGTTTTTTGGGGGCAGAGTAATGATGCGTTTTGGAAAGTTTCTGCCCATTGGGAGCATTTTGCAATTTCAGAAAGTATGGGGATTTTCCTAGTGTCCAGATCTGTAATTTTCTTTTATTTATAGCTAGGGCCGGCTAGGGGGAGGGGATGCTTGATTTGAGATTAGTAAACCCTAGGCCAAGGTGCCGACTTTGGAGATTTAAACTTTCATCTCGAAGAGAAAGTTAGGATATTGTCTCATCTCGAATCAAGGCGTTATCTTTATTTTTCAGATCTGAAAATCAATAGAAAATCCCACTTTTATTTGTTTTTTCACCCAAATCCCTATTTCTTTCCACAACCAAGCCCTAGAATCTATCACAATTTGGTTAAAAGTACATCTCAAATCCAATTCAAATCCTATACATACAAAGATATATGTTATTAACACATCCAATATTTTAAAAGTTGGCCTATGTGGCTTCCTAGGCAGAGGCGGATGTAATGGTCTCAATTTTTATACTCTTGTAAAGATTGGTTTCATAAATTTTTCTTGAATTTTTCTATATTTAATTGGGAGTTATTTCATTTCACATGTTAACCCATTTACTCAAAACATGTAAAGCTGTAAACCGAAACTCTTTAACAATTTTAGCCTCAAAACATACCATTCTCTGGTAGGTTTTACATGGAGCTAGCTGACTAGGGGTGGTTCATGCATTGACCCTCAAGGTGGCCATTCAGCCCGCCGACCCGACCCGAACTTTGGGCCGGTCCGGCCCTGCCCGGTCAGCGTTGACCGGGCCGCTGGCCGGGCCGGGCATTCCCCCCCCAGCCCGCCGGGTCGGGCTTGCCCGCGGCCCGCCGCGAGCCGGGCCGGGCCGCCTGCCTGCAGCCTACATAAAACAACCAATTGTTTGGCTGTTGGGGGTATTTTTGGCCAAAATGACCAAAAACCCCCACCCAACGGCTATAAACGGTCTAATGGGGGGTATTTTGGTCATTTCTGGCCAAAAAGAACAAAAAACCCCCAACAGCCATAAAACGGTCATATTATAGGGTTATTTTGGTCTTTTGGCCTAAAAATTCCTACAAATACCCCCACCAATTCATATCAATTTCTTCACAATTCCAAACATCTCTACTCTCAAGTTCTTCTCAAATCTCAAGCTCTTGCTCTCAACTCATGTCGCTCTCAAGATCCGGCTGCTACCTCTCCGCATCTCAACTTTCAAGCTTTGTCTGCTACCTCCCTGAGTTTCAGATCATCTGCTACCTCACTGCGGCTCAAGCTGATCTTTGCTCTATCTGTAATCATTCCTTTTATTGTTAAATTAGCATAATGTCAGGATCAAACAACCCACGTAGATCGGTTAACGTTAATTTTAATACGGAAGAATTTGGATATTATCAAAATATGCTGAACAACCATATCGATACACCAAACTTTCTGGAAATGTCACCAATTGAACAAGATTGGAATAATAGTAATCACCCTAGCGTCATAGTGGGTACACAATGGGTTTCTTCTTCCGCACAAACTTCAACCCCTGCACATACTGCTACTACTGTTGGCCCCACTTCTACACAAGCAACCCAAATCAGAAAACAGAAATCTAAGGTTTGGGAAAACTATACCCTTGAAACGTTACCTGAAAAAGGACTTAGGGCGGTTTGCAAAATCTGTAGAGCAGATTTCGTTGGCGCAGCTAAATATGGCACAACACACCTTAAAAGGCACTTAGATGCTCACATAAAAAAGAGGCTAGACAGACAACTTTAAACCTATCAGTTTCTTCTAGCTCTCTATCTACTTTCTCATATTCTTCTGATACAATGCGAAAAGAGATGGCTAAATTAGTTCTATGTCAAGAATTACCCTTTAATTATGGGGAAAGCCCCTCATTGGAATGGTTTAACCAATTAGCACCGAACCCTGCATTTAGAAGATTGCCTAGAAACACTCTTAGAAGAGATGTTATGGCAGCTTTTCAAGCTGGCAATGCTAAAATTATACAAACTTTTGCGGACTTAACATCTAGAATAGCTTTAACATCCGACATATGGACAACAAAATGGGGATTTTCCTACTTATGTGTTATGTCACATTACGTAGACCACAACTACACTATTCACAAGATGATTATCGGTTTTAAAATGTTAGAACATGCTTATACCGGTGCTCTCATTGCTAATGTGATTATGTTTATTATTCGCGAGTATGATATTTCTGAAAAAATCTTTTCTTTTACACTTGATAATGCATCTAACAATACAAGTGCAATATCATTTTTAAAAAGACAACTGAACCCCGATCTTAATGGTATTTTATTTCATCACCGATGTGCTTGTCACATCTTGAATTTGGTAGTACAGGATGGGCTAAAATATGCTTCTGATTGGTTACAAAAAGGTAGGAACCTTATGTTATACATACAGTCTTCTGCCAATAAGAGAAATTTATACAAAGAAGTATGCAGAAATAGCCAACTTCCTTCCCGAAAATTTAAATTTAGTATTCCACATAGGTGGAATTCAACGTATCTTATGATGCGTTGCATGATTAAAAACAAGATTCAGCTTATAGTTATTTTGTTAGTACACACATTCCATATGACGTGGATTACAACATTAGTGAGTTTGAGTGTAAAACGATTGAGCAGCTTTGTGATTTTTTTCGAGGGTTTTTATGTTGCTACAAACAAACTCTCGGGTGTGTATTACTCAACACCCATTTTAGGCATTGGTCAATTAATTATCATTCCACACACTTTAGCAAAGTATATAGACATTATGAACACTACCCGTGTTCTTCAACCTATGATAGAAGAAATGGATACTAAACTAGCGAAATATTGAAAGCATGTTCCTTTGCTTTATTCATTATCTAAGGTTTTTGATCCACGGAACACTACCCGTGTTCTTCAACCTATGATAGAAGAAATGGATACTAAACTAGCGAAATATTGGAAGCATGTTCCTTTGCTTTATTCATTATCTAAGGTTTTTGATCCACGGTTTAAACAGGAAGTAGTAGTTGGGTTATTAGAAACCTTTTATGAAAACATGAAATTTGAAGTTGATGATCATAAAATGAATTTTAAACTAGCTTAAGAGTCCTTTTTGCGACGTATGAGGCTAGATATGGTAGTTCATCACACACTTCTCCTGTTTCTACTAGTTCTAATATTACATGCAAACTCCGACAAATTTTGTGAAAGAAAACAAAAAACCGTAGCTACAGAAAGTTCATCTAATGAGTTGTCCAAGTATTTAGAAATTATTTTTCCTTTTACTGAATCAGAATTGGATGATAAGAATTTTGACATTTTGGCATGGTGGAAAATGTATGAACATAGGGTTCCAATTCTGACCACTATGGCTCGTGATCTGTTAGCAGTCCCTATTTCTACTATTGCGTCAGAGTCTGCTTTTAGTGCAGGTAGCCGGGTTCTGAGTGACAAGAGATCAATGCTTAAAGAAGATATAGTTAAAGTGGCAGTATGTGCAAAGGATTGGTTTCATGCTGAAAACCGCTCGCAAGATAAACAGGACCTTTCGAAAGACTGAGGAAGAAGCTACAGAAGCTAAATGATTTTCTTTTTTTCTTGTATTGTTATTTTCTTACTTGTATTAGCATGAAGAAGTCCTATGTTTTGGTCATTGCATGAGGGGTAAGGCTGTCCAATGTAAGTCCCCCCTCAAAAAAATTTAATTAATGAAATTTAAAGGTTCAACCCAGGACCTTCATGAATTTCGGGCATAAATATCTTTTTTTCAATAATATTGATTTAATTTAAAATACTTTCATTTTATCATTTTGAATTTTTGAAAATGTTATATTAAATATGCTTCAATTTATAAAATGCTTAACATTTTTAAATAATTTTATATAGTTCTTATATATATTTTAAAAAATTTATATACTGCTTAACTTAGTTTTTATTCTTTAAAACATTTTTTAATTACATTTACGTATTTAATAAAAAAATTAAGATTTTTTAAGATTTTTTAAAGATTTTTTAATTTTTTTAAAACCCATTTTTGCCCGGCCCGCCGAGCCGCGGGCCGGGTAGTTGGGGTGTTCCAACCCCCCGGGCCGGCCCGGGGCCCGACGAAGCCCGGCGGGCAACGGGCCAGGCCGGGCCCGGCCGGCCCGTTGGCCACCTTGAATTGACCCTACCAAAAGGGGTTTTAGATTATTTTTTTATTTTTATTAATGGCTTATAGCCCAAAAGAGAGAATGTAACGCTCACATCTTAGATGATTCTCAAGCAAAGTGAGGCACATGTGTCGCGTATCACTTGCCAAATGATTGTAGGACGTCTATGCATTACCAAAGTTACTAATTGGAATAAAAAAAGGCTAGGTAGACATTTTTTACCCAAATATTTTGTTGATTTGCATTGCACGCACCAAAATACTATTGAGCATTGATATGCAAGATTCACCCCCTAGATGTCGCTTTCTGGTAGTTCCCACTATAAATATATTTCAAATCTCTTCTCAGTTAAAAGTACGCCATCTGTGCACATTCTTATGGACATTAAACATGAATCCAACTATAACAAGACTTACCAGACAAAACTTTAGTGTTACATCTGGATAACAAAGGACAAATCTATAAAGATAAAACTCCTTGCACAAACACTATAACCATGCAATTGCAACTATACAGTAAAAAAGGAAGAAAACCCCATTTTTATTTGAGTTAAAGTGCTACTTGGTTAATGATGTGAATAACTTGGCAACACCTGCCCTTGATAGGGGTTAAAACTCCTCTGAATATGTTTATAGGCAATCCATGGTTTGAAGTATTGTCCAGTTATGTATGTGGTCATATCCTATCGTATCTCATCCAAAGATTAAAAAATGCCAAAACTTCTCTAAATATATTTTATGATTATAGACTCTTCAATGATTTTAATAAATTTGCTAATTTGCTGGATACCAAACCACTTGAAACTTGCAATACTAAACAACCGAAACTACCAATACCGACATTTAAAGGGAAGCCTGCCAATACTGAGATTTTTAACCTTGGGTGATCCTTGAAGTTGTGAATAACCATGTCACAAGCATGTAGCTTTTCCTGGCTCTTCAAAATTCCTGTAGCTTGATGTATTTAAGAAGTAAAAATATGGAAACAGATTTGACAATGGATGTAGACATTAAACCACTCGTTTGCTCTCCAATTGGATTAACTACCGATCCAACAAAGCACACATTCCCTTGGGAATGTTGCATGACTTGAAATGGCATTAATGTGTATGGCCACTCCACGTCAATTCTTTCATAGAATATAGGAGTCGAACAATTGTAAGGATCGACTTACCCTTGCAATACTAACAACACACTAGAGGGGGTGTGAATAGTGTAATGGCAATAAATTGTGCAATTAAAATTAAGCTTGCAAATGCGAAATAATAAATGCAAAAGGAATTAATCGACACAATCAACTCAAACGCAAACACAAGTTATTACCCTGGTTTCCCAAAACTTGGGTACGTCCAGCCACACCAATATTCACTATGTTTCCCACAAAGAGAAGTGAATACAAATCCCATAAAGAGATACATCATCAATAGGATTTTGTCCTACACAAGTACCCAACCAACCCTACACAAGGGTCAAACTCCCACCTAGAGAATTACTAACTCCCACTCAGAGAATTAGGGGTTAGCCCTACACTAGGACACCAAACTCCCACAAAAAGAGTTACTCCCACAAAGAGAGTTATTCCCACTAAGAGAATATCATATTCCCACTAAGAGAAATACTCCCACAAAGAGAGACTAATTCCCACAAAGAGAATTAGTGTTACAAAGAAACACCAAGTAAAACAAATGCTCTTATCTATGCCTTGAGATGTACTTACTCATAAATGAATGCAAGGCATGGAAGAAGATCTCCAAGTGTTGAGATTTGCTTAAAAGCACTTGGATGACTTCTCTTGAGCTTGACTTCAATGCATGAAGAGGAGAATGAGCTTTAAAGGGGAAATGAGAGAGTTTGAGAGTGGCTTATTTAATCTCTAAGGATTTTCAATAGCATCAAGAAGTTCTTATGAACTCAGCACTCTCATATATATAGGAACCCTATAGGAAGTCTCAAAAGCCAAGAAAACAGCCAAAAACAAAAAGCTGCAACGGCTAGATTTTGGGCTGAAACGTCACCGATAGTCGACTGATGAACAAATGACAGTCGACTGTCCAACGGCTAGATAATACCCAACGGCTATAATCTGAGCCTCGACAGTCGACTGATGAGATCGATACAGTCGACTGTAAAACAGGACAGGCGTCTGTTAAACCTTCTGCAGGCGACTGCTGCAGGGGATGGAATAAAAAAGATAGATGCACTCTTTCTCCCAGTATGCATACAGGCGACTGAAGAACAAATGACAGTTGACTGTAAAATAGACAGGCGACTGTATATCCTTCATCAGTCGACTGCTACAGTGGATGGAGAAAAACAGAGAGATGCAATATTCGCACTTACGCCTTTCAGACGACTGTTGACCATTTCACATGCGACTGTAAATATACAGGCGACTATAAATTGAACATCAGTCGACCGATGTGAAAAGCTCAAGTAGAGTCAATAAAAAGTTGACTTGAGCAGTGTACCACAGTCGACTGTAGAAGGCTCGACAGGCGACTAGAAATCACCCAGTCGACTGTGAATCCTTCAGCAGTCAACTGTTAGAAAGCCAGAGACTCCAAATGAGTATTTGGTCAAGATAAGCCTATTGGGTTGGATTCTATGATAATCATAAGGCTCACTAAGATGGTTAAATGCATATGCATGAATGAGTAGACCATCTATCAAGGCATTACATTAAACCTAGACTCAAAAAGAGAGAAAGCAATAAATGAAATTACATGGATTACAATGCTTTCCATAGAGTCTATGGCTTTAATCTTGATGTCTTGATGCTCCCTATCATCTCCAAGTTTTGGCACCTTCTCTACTTGATGTCCATACTTGCACCAAGTGTTTAGTCTCCAAAAATGATATCCTTGAAAAGTAACTAAGAGACTAAAACAAGAGAGTCATTAGCAACAACATAATGTTGTGATCATCATCAAAATAACATTGGTATGCAACACCAATACTCAACGATAATGAGTTCTGGCAGAAACAAAAATCAATATTAGAAGCGAAAAGTTGGCAGGTTCACGATCAAGGAAAAGACATGATGTTTCTCTCTTTAAGCTCTGTTGTCTTCATGAATCTAGAAACTTCAAAAATGGATTATTGAGATAGAACATTTCCTCAGAGGAAGTGTCTACAGCATACTTAGTAGAACATTCTATGCTAAACTTGGTGACAAGATGGCATTCATATAACAATTTTTAGTCAAGTTGTGGCAGGAAATATTCATTTTGACTAAAAGAAACAATGATCCTGTAACCACTTTTGCTACACTTAAAATGTGCGTATCTGGTATCAATTTTCGTTCCATTTTGTCAAAATGTGCATATCTGCATCTTTGGTCAATCACCTAACCACTATGCATGTTTGAGAAGAAACGGTAACTGTTACCAGAGATGCACATTTTGATTAAAGATACGATGGTTACAGGATTTGGCCACCCATCTTCAACTGTAGCATTGTTGTCCATTACATGCAAAAATGTGCCTCGCATGCGACTTGTCACCTTTATAAAGATTCCAATTAAATAAATAGATTTTTTACTGAAACTAATTAAATTCCAATAAATTAAATTTGTAGCTAAAAGGTAACTATTAAAGTATTAGCATGACAAAGAAACAAGCTTTGCATTTATCACTAAAACCAACATGCATTTGGTACTAGCCCTAAGAGGAAGGTTCGGCAATTTCTTGTAATAAGTTAAAATCACATAATCAGTTTAAGCCATGCTATTTAATAGGTCCAAAAATGCGAGAAACAACTCAAACCTGGCTACCCGGTCTTGGTGTATTGCATTTCCTCATGTTACAGACAGTTCGGAAAGCAAAATTAAGGTTGCCACATGTAGGACAATTCCAGTCATCTTCACGGCCTGCACATATCGCATATGTGCAAAACTGAGTATGCAATCATCACATTCCAAACGTCAGAAAACCAAACACTTTTGAACACTAACCTGCATCTTTCTTTCGGGAGCTCTCCTCAGGAAATGCTCCGGGCCTTGGAGCCTTCAAATATGTTTTTTCACAAATCAGTCATCAATGTTGATGGAAATTGGAAAAGTAGATGGGTATCATTTTACACACAATTTGCTACACCTGATGCAATCAAATTCCATGCATGCATGCATGCAGAAGTGCAATTCAAAACTATCTGAAAGTCTAAATAACAGCCATATCATCATAACTAAAGCAACCAAATGGTCATGAATGACCTTAAGAAGTGTCAAGGAAACAAAAGGTATGATATCTTAAAGAACGTATAAACTTATTTAGCTTACCATAGCACCATGCCCCATAGGTAGTCCAAGGCCATATCTATCCACAAGGGGAGACATGCCATACATACCGCCTAAAATAAAAGGGAACCCCCAGTTAACACAATAAAGTATCCTTTAGAAAAAGTCAACAGAAAGCACAAGATACAGGAACAAATGCATGTGTATGCAAGCGCAATATATGATAATAAAGACAGTAATTCGGTGCAGCGAAAAATTGAACAGCTGACTCGTCATCCATTAAGTGCAATGCCGAGACATTTTATCATTGGATATTGAACATAATGAAACGATAAGAATACCTGCTCCTATCATAGATCCACTTGAATAAGGATGTCCAGACATGTGCAAATGCCCATATGGGCTCCCAACAGATCGGCTTCCGTAATCAAATGGATATGCAGAACTACCCGGGAACCGCATATTATAAGGAGAAAGAGCAGGCCCATTGAGAAGAGAGGACGCATAAGGTGGAGCACCAAGATACATTGAAGATGGAGCAGCAGCACCCATATATCCAACTGATGATGCATAAGATGGAGGTGCATAGGGAGCCTTCGGAGCAGACTTCTGCAATGAGACAATGGTAGGCAGCAGAAAGTTGTTTTAAAAGATAACAAGAATTCACCCTTTAGTATGCATAATACATAATAAAATTTAGGTTTAATACATGTAGAAATAAAATGAAGACCAATAGATGGAAAGATATCATAGCAAAACAAAATTAATAAGGAAAAAAATACTGCCAAATCATTCACTACTGAAAAAAGAACTTTCAATTTTCAAGTGGAGTTTTCCTAGAAGTCCAATTTCATACAGAAATATGTTGCAAATCTTTTGGCAAATTAAACATTAAAAATTATTATCAGTAATGGAGTTTTCCTAGAAGTCCAATATCATACAGAAATATGTTGCTAATCTTTTGTCAACTTAACCATTAAAAATTATAATCCACAATGGAATATTTTAGATACATATAAACAACCAAGAAATCGCATTCAGATAATTATTTATAACCATCAGCAAAGAAAATTAAGAGATTGTGCATGTTATGAAATGATATACAGATCTTTGTGTGCGTTGATGAACATGACATCAAAACATTTGAACAAAATTGATAAGACAATTTATTAGATCAAAATACTGCTTCCAAGCAATTAGTAGAACAAAACTGAACTTCTAGATAAACAAGGCAGGGCAGAGTTTACATGTAACTTAATTGTGATGCATATAAAACATGTTTGTATACATTATGGCCATTCTTCAAAGAAAATTGATAAAGGGTAAACTAAACAACAGAAACCAGTATACAAATGTTGCCAAAAGAGGCATAAGGAACTTCCTCTATCTGCATTCTTTTGATATAAAAATATAGACAGATTCGTGGACCTACAAACGTCTCAAAAGTGGCATGTTTCTCGTCAAATACATGACAAGGTGATCACTATCAGACAATATACAAGTGACATCATCCGATATGATATGATATGATATGATATCTGTAGACATCAATATATCTTGGATTCATATATTGTGGGTGGCATAAGTGTCACCCTATATGTTTGGCATATCGTACAATACAACACATATTGTAAAAACAATTTGTACAGTAAGATGAATAGGGACGATAAGTATCTTGCCTCCGCAACCGGTTCAAACCCATTATCTTTAGAATAAAAACTCTAGAGACACCATTCCTAGTGTTGCTACTACTTGTCTCTATAACTCCCCAAATCCAAAATCCAAAATCCACATCCAAATATCCAAATCTTGAGTTTTTGCTGCTCACAAAGAGGTTGTTGCTGTGAGAATTGTCAGGTCTCACCACTGCTCATCAAACCTCAGAAATGCAGTGTTCATTTTTATATTTGTAATGGTTGACGGGGAAATGTTTGTGGTAAAGTTTAGAATTGTTGAGGTTGAAGATACAAATGTTAAGTTCATGTTTATGTTCAGAATGGCCTTGTGAACTTAGTATTGAAGTTTGCATAAGTATGCTTTCCAAAATTGTAGTGTTTCTCTTTGGTTATTTTTTGTTCTACACTTGATGTTTACACTTAACATTTCTCAATATTTATGTGATATAGTTAGTTACATGTCTAATTTTCTTAATTATTGCTTAGAATAAGCTTATATTACAATATGTAACACAATATGATATATGATATGATAATTAAAGAATGCGATCAGCATTATATGTATATCCGATGATATATTCATAAGGATAAAACATGCAAATTGTATCAACCCAAAGTAAAAAATCAGCATCCCAAATTCAAAAATCTATACCATTATGTGTGATTTAGCATATTTTAACCGCGTACAAACCAAATTTCAAATGATTTAAATATATTTTACACATACCTCAAGCGTGTCTTAATTTTATAACATTCTAAAGCGTTAATTTTGCCATCAGTAAAAGATATCTAAATTATTTAAAAATTAGTTTGTAAGTAGTTTAAACGTGTAATATCACATCCGACGAGATAGGTTTTTTATTGGAAAAATTTTCAAAATAAGCCAAAACATAGAAATAATTTTAAAACCAACCAATTTAATTTAATTGCAAAAACCAACCAATTTCTCACCACGTCGGATTCCACATGCGAATATCAGCTGAAATACAATTGGGGCTAGCAATCTTGATCAAATTGTGCTCCCTCGAAATAATCGGGTTACCAATCCCAATTATTTCATTGTAGCAGCTATTGATGAATCCTTAAAAATAATCAAGGTTGGTAACCCCGGTCATTTTGATCTTAAATGACTGGAGTTACCAACTCTGGTTGTTTTGTCTTAACATGAATTCACGCACGGAAACCCACGTGATGAGAATTTGACTGTTTTTAAATTAAATTTAAATTTGATAGTGTTTTAAAATTATTTTTAATTTTTGGCTTATTTTGAAATTTTATCCTTTTTTATTTGAGTTGCTCATTTCAAATTTGGGTTGATATCATTTTTTATGTTTGATCCTTCTAATGTTTTAAAAAGTAAAGACAAAGATGAGGGGTCAAGTCAAAGCGTAAGGCATAGGGTTATTAGGTTAGGCCTAAGTTTTCCATCCGTAAAACTAAACATGTTCGACCATTTAAACTATGCTAAAATTATAAAAATTATTTCAAGAACAATAAAAGTGTATAACAACTATCATATTTAATATTTTAACTTTCAACTTTCTGACCACAAACAAGTTAAAGAATAAGACTTGCTTAGGCACCACTTAGTCAAAAAAAATTTGATCTAAAAATATATGACCGTTCAAATTTTAAGGGAAAATATATTAAATTTTTAAAAATTATAACAAACGTAAAAAAATCACATTTTATGTTTTGGTATTCAAGTTTCCTACTATAAATATGTTAAAATGGATGGACACCTAACTTGCCTAAGGGGCACCTATGCCGCCTGGACGGGCTAGACACCTACGACAGTTGAGCGGGCACCTAAGCCACCTAGCATGTTCAGGCCTCCTTGGACGGCTGGCTCACCTGGAAATGAGCCTAAGCCTTGAGTGGGTAGCCAATAATGGGGCCAGGACTATGCCCCCTTAAGCGGAACTTTTTAAAACAATGAATCCTTCTTGATGTAACATAGTCTCTCTCTGTCTACACACACATGATAGAACTCTCTGTATACACACACATGATAGAACAACCTTGTCACAAGGACTCAACAGTTAATCATATGTAGTATCATCTTGACTACAGATCTGAGAAGAAAAATCATATTATATTCCTACAAAACATTCCATAATATGGTCACCACTTCAATTCTGAAAGCAGAGTTCAGGTCAGCTCCATCAATCACATGTAATCAACAACAAAATCAGATATAACTCTAGACTCTCATACAGTTACATTTATAAACATTTTAATAACCCCGTCCATATTTGTTAAGTCCATCATTACCGTGTTAGACTCTGAACTACATAGCTTTATTCCTTTTTTAGAGAAATTAAAGCATTAGTCTAATAGTTCCAATGCAGTATCTTCACATGAATTTCATAAGAACATTAGCAGACGCAAAAGTATACAGAAATCAAAACTAGCTCTTAAATCCTCAGGCACTAATGACTTACCTATGACCATCTGAACTTTTACAAAAAATTAGTTCGAATTAGATCCGTGCTAGAACAGCTGGTGGTATCATTCAACCTCAAGTATCATACAGAATCATTATGGCGACATGATTTACATGTACAAAAATTTTCCACGTCTTGAGATCATTTTCACGTAAACAAAATCAAGGGTCCTGGAATCAAAAATGAAAATAGGTTGCTGGGCGCTCTTTCTGCATTATATGCTGAATCCCCACGCCGTTATTTCTTCCAAAAACTTAAACATATCTTTTCCACAAAAAAATTCCCTAGCAGTAAAGACACCAATACTTTAGTAGGAGCCATTTAAAACCTACATAACATGTTAGAAAACTACAATCCTGACTGTCTCGTGAATGAACCAAATGCATAAACCAGTGTATGCGTCACCAGTCTACACACAAGAAAAACCAGTGCATATATTGGCATGCAGTCAAACATAAAAATAAACATAAACATAAACATAAAACTTTGATCTAGATTATCAATCACATGTGTTTGTGCCCAACTCACTGTGTTATGATCTGCAGGTCTCGACTGAGTACAGTTGTGCATGTTGCATGTTGTCCTGAATGAGAAGTTCACATTTCCACAGCTAGGACATGTCCAGTCATCTTCTCGACGACCACCTGTATGAGAAAGAGAGTGGCCATGAAAGTCAGGTATAGCCCATCCGTATCCATCGGCGAGCAATGAATTCATTAAGTAATAAGCTAAGGAAAGAAGAAAAAATCAAAATTAATGAATAATAATACATTTCCTGGCTAATCATGCACGAAGCACGCAACACTACAGTTATATCCATAAGACCTAAAGAATTGCTACATATGACTTATTATACCGAAAAAAATCTTTGGTAGGGTTTCCACTACATTCATCCAAAATTATAAGAGCTTTGGTCTAAGTGTCCATTATTAAAAGATAAACAGTTTGGATTAAAAAGGCTTAAATCCAAGGGATATATATCCAAACACAATACTGCATTATTTATGTATTTTTACAATTATTTTAAATTTAAGCAAGTTAAATGTCAATGACAGTGCATTTGCAGTACACGTCATGGGTGAAAATTACGAATAGAAGATAATCAGCCATAATAAGGAAAAAAAATGAAATCGCGTATATCTCATAAGTATCAAATATCCATCTCAATAGACCTAGTGAAAATGAAATGTTATCATAAAAATATTACCCTCCAACCACCAGGAAAATATAGGAAAATCACACATGCTACTTTTTGTAATCAACTCTATTGCTTTTACAATAAACGCTGGTTATTCGATCAAGTTTTGATTGACTTAATAGTTGGATTGTTCCTGCATTTCAGATATTCAGTCTCATTCGAAGCTTTAGACAAGGATGCTATCGAGATATTTGGCCCTTATCGTATCTCGTACACATTCTGACAATTGACCGAGCGAATAAGTCAACTTCTAAGTTGATCTGTTGAAGACCGCGTTATGAACCGTGGCCGCCTGCTGGGGGGATGGCTCCTCCGTTGTGGATAAATGGAAAACCCGACTCTACAAACCCGAGGACGGGCTACATAGCTTCCCTAGGGGTGTTAAGACCGGAGCTTTTTATAGTACTAACAGGATTAGCCCTACCTACTTCAATTAAGCTGGAACCAAAAAAGACATGGTTCCACACCTCTGCTAATATGCTCGATCCCCACAGAGTCGAATTTTGCTAGCAGTATCATTTTCTTTGTATGGCTTTAGTTTAGGGTCCATCACCTGATACACATTTGTGATCTGGTTAATCACTAAGTGGACGTCTCCACATACCCTGATCGATCTGATGTTATGCAATAGATCACCGTCTAACCCCATCAATAGAGCTTCATACTCGACTATGTTGTTGGTGCAAGGGAAGTTGAGCCGATATGGATAGTGTGGCTCTTACCTTGTTGGTGAAACGAGGGGCGCGGATGCGCTCCTGCGCATCCTTTAATGCTAGACCCATCAAACAAAATAGAATCGACATGGCATTATGTTAGCTATAAGAACCTCTTCCTCTTCCTCATCGATCTGACTTTTTCCGCTATGCTTAGGATAAATTTTAAATTTCATTTAATTCGCCAATACAATGTTGAAAATTTACACTTATAGTATTTTTAACCCTATTACGTGTCAATGGCACAGTGCATTCTCAGTTCATCGACACAACGAAAAATAGGCATAGAAAAATTGTACTAGTGAATATATGTATAGGTACCATGATCAATTAAGCTAAAGGTACAGCTAGCCTACCATAAAAAAGGTGCACCTGTTGACTAAGCCAATTTGACTTGACAATTGTGACAAGCATGTTAATTTTAATCCTTCAGGCTTTTTCAAAAGCACCAATTTGTAGTGAACTCATTTCTAAGCTTATATAGGCATTCTAACAAATGAATGAATCACACTATATGATAAATATATTAAATTACTTTGTTGTAGACAATTGCAATCACTATAATATATTTGGATACTTCATATTGTATAATATGTAGCTGTACAATGTTGTATATGTGCAACATTTAAATGAAGTGTTTGGGGGGGGCATGGTTCTTGGAGTTGGCCAAGCAATTTGCACATGGACCTTGAAATTTCAACAATTGATCACCGGCCATTTGGCCTAGTGGTACTCTCCCTCCCCCCGAAGTGGTAGGTCAAGGGTTCGATGCCCTTTTTGTAATGAAAAAAAATCAGTATTGGGGCAACACAACAAATAACAATATGTATGCATACACACTGGGGTCTGGTTTTTCTATACAATACAAGATATTCGGTTTGGACCACATTTGGACTGTGATCTTAAATTATTTTGAACACTCAAAAGTCGCAAGTTATCAGACCAAAACAGAATAACAACTTTAGAAACTTTACTTATTTCACATACCTAATACAAAAACATGCCGCATAAGTTTGTACATGCATTACACAATACCCATTGAGTAAATAGTAACTGTTGATAGCCTTGTCAAACAAGAAGCAACGCTGGAAGCATTAGATGCTGCTACAGTTAGTGACACAGCATGACATGCTGATTGTTGAGCATTAAAGAATACAATGTGTTAGGTTTACTTAGTGTTAATGTGCGCCTGAAGGGTTGAGCTATGTCAATAGCTGAGCCTAAAGAGTTACATAGATAATTAAATTTTGCATGCCTATGACAAATTGTTACATGCAAGGCAGCTAAAGATGGCATTCCAATCGGGTAATTTGGAATAACAGTAATATGCCATTTCTGGAGCATAGATACAACCAGATATCAGCCTCTATTTTATAGAGTGATAGAATAGTTCCTCAGTAATGAGTTCATCTTCAACAATTTATCAACACAAGTTGGAAGTATACAAAATCAAAGCTGCATCTACTTTGCTTATCATCTGGAATCCTGTTTCAAATAAATTTCTAGATTTTACTTTAGATTAGCCAAGTAACCACTCTTTTAAAAAGCCCCGCCCAGGCCTTGCCCCATCTTCACCGACCACAATGCATAGGCCCCGCTTTACGCGGGCTAGACGTCCAAAAAGGTCCTGAGAGCATGCCAGGCACCCAAACAGGCTTGAGAAGTCTAGGCAGCCGCCTAGGACTATGCACCCCAAGGCAGGCACCTAGCCCCGGAAGCCCGCCCGCTTTTTACATATGTATAAAAAGAAACTTGAATATCAATATTAAATGTGATTTGTTTACTGCTTGTATTTGCATGGATATAATTTTTAAAATTTTGATATATTTTTCCATAATGTTTGAACAATAATGTGGTTTAGATTCATGAAAAAAACACCCAAGCACCGCCTATGCAAGTTTTTTTTAATTAACTTGCTTATTTATGGTTGAAAACTTGAATAATGAAAAATTAACTGTGATGTTTGCTACATAATTTTATTGTACTTGAAATATTTTAAGAATTTTACTATATTTTTGAACGTATGTATACGTTTAGTTTTATGGAGAGAAAAATAAGCCTAGGCCCCGTCTCGGCCCTAGGCCCAACCCTGGTGCCTCACCTCTGTCTCAGAGTCTACGCTTTTTAAAGCATTTTAGGTAACATAATTAGACAGCGTTGGGATCAAAAGATAAGCAAAAGAAGATACAAACGAGAGAAAATTTCACCAAGTGACAGCAACATTTTACTGAACAGTCCTAAATGAAAAAGAAAACATAAGCCAAGGAATCAACATTCGCCTAAAAATCGAAGTAAGAGATAATTTACCGTCAGTGCGGGCTCGCTTTCCAGCGGAAGCATTCTTGTTGCTCACCTGGAAAAGAATAGCAGAAGAGACAACAATCGCAAAAAAACATCATTAGCTGTTGCAAAATTTTAACAAAATCCGGCATAAATGGTATAATGTTTAATAAAAGATCTCTGATTATCAAGATTGTTTCTTCTTTAATCATGAAAAACTAACCCTAAGCATCAAAGAACAGTCTAGATCCAGGACCGATGTCATATATCCAACAGTAACCATAATCAAATAGGGCATTCAGCTAGGATCTAGACCTTGACTCCGAATAAATATAAGAAATTTACTCTACGATTAAATCAACCGACTATCATCTAGATAAAGTTCATGATAAAAACGATCGATAGCGGGTGATCAATGAGAGCATAAAAATACCTGAGACATGGCGATCGATATGAGACCTGCGAAGAAATTTGGGCACGCAGTTTGGAGGGGGGGGGAATTAGGAAAGCGGCTGGGGGGTCTGCGAAAACTAGGGTTTCGATCGGGTCGAATATTTGGGAAGCGAATGCGGTGCCAGCTGTAGGTATTGGACGGGTTTTTGGCGATGCGTCCCGGTTTCCGGAACTTGTTTCTCCTGTTTCCGTGCAGGGAGTTGCTATACACACAGATCATTTATTAACAAGGTTGTTATTCAAAATTTACGGTGATTCTTCCTTCCCTTCCTCTTCTTCTCCGCTACTGCTACCGCAACAATAACCCCTTACTGCACCAACCTCTCACGCCTCCGACTTCTCCCCTTTCTCGCCCCCTTAGCAACAACGACAGCAATAACGGCGACGGTGACAGAGAGGATGTGAAGATGGAGGAAGAGTTGGGAGGAAGAAGAAGATGGTGATTGGAGGGGATGTGAATGGAGGAGAGGTCGGCAGCGCGAGGGTCGTGATTGGAGGCTGCAGGGATGTGGCAGCGGTAGCGGCTGGCGGCGATAGTGGCGGCAGTGTGTGAGGATGAGGAAGATGAGATGCAATCTCGGGATATGGGTGTGTGCGTGTAATGCTAAAAAATCAGGGTTTTAAATGTTGCTGGGTGTGTGTATAGAAATTAGGTCAGCGTGTATAAAATTTCCCTTCCAATCAAGAGAGAATTTGATATACACACAGACCAATTATTTACAAGTTTACCATTCAAGTTTTTTTCCTATTTTACCCTCATCCTCTTTTCTTCTTCTTCTACCCCCCCCCCCCCCCCTTCTTCCATCACAACCTTCCTCTTCTTCTGCGCCTCTGCTACCATCGCCACCATTCAACCCATGTCGTCGTCGCCTTGGCTGACATCTCCTCTTCCTCCCATTCAGTGGCAACGGTAAATGTAGAAGATGGAAATGGAGAGGAATGAAGAGTATATTAGATGATGAAAATGAAGCTTATGGGGATGGGAGGATATGATGAAGATGAGATGTCGGTGGATGTGAATGCGTCAGGGGCTGAGAGGAGCCAACGACCCGGGATATCATCAAACTGGTGTGTGGAATTTATGGAAAAAGAATAAGCTGTGTAATTTGAGGACGCCTCCGACTTTTCCTGTTTCTCGTCCCCTTAGCAGCAACAACAGAAACAACGGCAGCAACGGTGACAGTGAGGATGAAAAGACGAAGGAAGAGTTCGGAGGAAGAAGAAAAAGGTGATTGGAGGGGATGGGGATGGCAGCGCGAGGGACGTGATTGAAGGCTGCATGGATGTGGCAACGGTAGCGACTAGCTAGCAGCGACGTGGTGGAAGTGAGTGAGGATGAAGAAGAGAGTTAATTTGGGATATGGGTGTGTGTAAAGTAAAAAAAACTCCAATTTTTAACTGTTTCTGTGTGTGTTTAAAGTGATCTGTGTGTATAGCAATTAGGTCTCTGTGCATAGAATTGCCCTTACAATCAAGTGGGAAGTTGATATACACCCAGACCATTTATTTACAAGTTTACCATTCAAGTTTTGTGCTATTTTACCCTCGTGCTCTCTTCTCGTCCTCTCTTCTTCATCCTCCTCATCCCTCCTCATCCGCTTCTTCTCTGCCTCTGTCGCCATCGCCACCATTCAACCCATGCCGCCGTGTAGGATTTTCTGGGACCCTTAGGGCACAAAAACTCTATGCCCGCCAGTCGGACGGAACATAGACAGAAAAAGCAGCGGAAAAATAATCATGTTAATCTAATTAACATTTAACCCTAAGGTCCAAGACCCTAATCCAAGATCTATGCCGACTTGGGATGTGTCTGACCATCCCAAGAAGGATCTAGCCTACAGCGATTAAATTAAACTAATGCTTAATTAAACACATACCCGGAATCTCAACCCTGGGGCAGGCGAGATGTTCCGCACCGTCTTCCGAGCCGCTCCCGTCCCACGTCGAGCCGCTCCTCGAACCGCTCCCCGAACCGCTCCCCGAACCGCTCCTCGAACCGCTCCGCATCCCGAGGCGATCAATCACGTGTCGCCGAGCCAACCACGCGCTGAAGAAAGTTTCACGCGAGTGAAACCTCCGCCTAGATTTCGGATCCGAATCCGAACTCCTTTGCGGCTTTGCTAGAGCCCTCAGGAGCAAGGCAGAAATTTATAGGGAGAGGAGAAATATTAATTTAAGCTTAGATCGAGTGTGCTCCAACATTTACGAGAGCCGCTCAGATCTAGAGCTTGGGACGAGTTATGAGGAAGGGGGAGGGCATCTATTTATAGAGGCGGCTGACTCTCCCTTTTTCTCCACAACCGAGGTGGGACTATTAATTTGGGATTAATTAAATCAAGTTAGTTTGCCTTTCACAAAGGGCAAACTTCCTCGAATTTTAACTCCCTCACCGTTGAGCTTCAATGTTGGTACAACCTACCAAATCGAAGAGGGTTCAACGGTGAACGCGTAGGAAAAAATGGCTCGTCAATCCAAGTCCGTTTGACCCTTCAAACAATTGTCCAAAGTTAGCCAAAAGTCATGCTTCTCTTAGAAACGTAGCCGTCAAGAAAATCGCAGGTTTCAAAAAACCCTAACCAGAAAATTCGGACTTGGTGGGCCTCCATTTTCGCTGGTTTCAGCCCAACAGTTTGGGCTGACTTGTTTTGGCTATAACTTGTGCATTTGGACTCCGTTTTTGACGCAGTTAGAACCTGCGTTTAGAGCGGGACGATCCCGTCACTAGGTAACCTTTTCAACACGTTTATTTAATTAAATATAGTCTTAAACAATTAAGACACATTTAATCTCTTTTGCATCATATGCAAAGTAGTCCCTATCTAGGCTTAAATTTTCATTTGCATCAAATACAAATGATCTGAGGGCATATTCCTCTACATCTCCCACTTGCATTCAGGATCATTTATCCCGAATGTAGGAGATTATTGCAAACGTCTTTTGCAATATTTATCCCTTGCATCAAATGCATATTCTCCATAATGTTTCTACCTATTACTAGACGAAGGTCGTACTCTGTGTGAGACCCTACAGCCTGACCCTTACAACAGGTTGGGCTCGAAGCCCTATACGGCAGTGACCACGAGCAGTGGTTGCCGTTCCTGCTTCAGGAATCATCATTATGTGGTTGACTCATTGACATGAGTATTGTCGGGACCACCCTGACTGTTTCCGTGATGAATTCCACAGTTATAGTCTCTTCGTCTAAACTATGTCGTATAGATCAAGTCTAGGGTACGGTCAAACTGTCAACCCCAATAACTTGACTCAGGTTAGTTTCTATCGATCTTTTAGTCAAAAATGTTGGACTTCTTCCAACATACTCTGGCCAGAGTTTTTACTAAAGACCGAACTAACCCTACGACACTAACCCCCATTGACCGGGAGAGACGAATCATCTCTTGGTCATTACTCTCCTCATACGCTTCAAGTGTCACCCAATCAAAGACCTTTCGACAGGCTTTGCCTCGAAGTTAGGTCATTTGATCTAAGTGGCACCGTTCACGCACAGGTTCGTCAAAATGACCTCAAGTCAAAAGACCAACTAGCCTATCATCACTCAGAGTCATCATTTGACAGATTGGTCAATATAACCATATGATAACTCTTGTGGATCGTTCAGTGAACTCATTCTCTAATGAGCACCTGTGTCTCGTCTACGACTTTGCCAAGTCAAGCGATCATGAGATCATCGCCACCGCTAAACGGTGAAGACTAAGACACAATGGTCTATCCGATGTTTCGATATCCTTGTCTCGAAACATCTACGACCACGAACCCTTTTAGACTTATGCTACAGACGGTCAAACATTTCTCTATGATCGAGGTACTCATCTCGATACATGTTTGACCTTGCATAAAGTCTCAGGACTTTACCTAAGTTAATATCTAATGTTAACTACATTATAACATAACTTTAGATAAATTATTACCAAACAGCTTACTGTTATTTCGAACAAAATGCTTGTGCTATTCACACATGAAGATAGATAGCCTCGAGGGTATCATCTCTCAACATCTCCCACTTGTACTCAGGCCCATTTATCTCGGTATCTAATACCGTTTTTACACATAAGTTTTCCCGACTTCATGTGGTAGAGCCTTCGTGAGTGGATCTGCTAAAACCGTCTACACTATAGACTTAAGGAGTTTCTATGTTCATATTAAACCAACCATTTGAATCTCATTCAAATAATTCATTTGGTCTGTCAGAATCCATAATATTTTATTTATTTGGATCTTATCCAGTTCATCGTACCTTACGATAATAATCTTAAATTAGTTAATGGTCATAAATGGCTCATATCTATTTCTGATAAAGTATCAAACTCTTTTGATCACTTCATCAAAATATATATGTTCCATCCCTTTGATGCCTCACATGTAATTTACATGCTCCCACTGACCTTGAAAACTATCTGGCTAATTCATATAAGTTGGTCCGTCTAAATCATATTTAGAAAAACGAATTTGTAAGTGAATGCTCCAATTTTCATGGTCAACTTAAGCGTTTACATCGAGTTTGGTCCGAGTAGTTCTGTACACATCTGCTGGTGGAAAAACGGTTTCATTATAATCCGTTTTATAGGAATTAGTATGGAAAAACCGTTCTCGACCAACATGATTGCACTTCACTATATTCCTTTCTGCACCAATCTTTCAACTTAAAGATTTACTTGCAGAAAGTGAGGAAACATTTTCCTTGTGCACGTAAACTAAATTCCAAAATTTATTTACGCACACGGACCTATTCTGATTGCATCAAGTTTTTAAATCGGAGTTACTACTCCGAATTTCATCCCGGAAGTTGTCTAAGTCATCATCAGTTATGATGATTAACTCGACTCTTCGTCTCACGAAATTCGAGTAATTATACAACTTCCTAATGATTGATTTAATGAATATCTTATTGATAATGCCCTCACAAAACATTATCAAAACCTAGGCATTACTATCTGGGACTTAAACCAGAAGGAGGACTTAACTCAGAGTCCCTTACAATGGATCACACCAAGTCTAACTAAGTGTGATTCATACCTTTTGACACACAGATGTGTTAACAGACTTGACCTGAGAGAAAATCATATTTTCTTTTAATTACACAAGATTTACTGTAGCTAAGTATTTGACCATTCGATCTAATCGAATCAGTTTAAATACTTTAGTCATTTCGTTCTTTATTTTATCAGACTTGTGTTTCATCAAGAACACGTGTCTTAATAAAATATACGAATAACTTAATTTGGTTAATCTAGACTCGGGTTCATCAATATGTACCAGACTGAGTTCGACAACTCATTCTCCCACTGTCTTACAGATGGGTTTCGGCCATTCTATCTAAGAGGATAAGACTCACAAGTGTCCGCAGACTTCATAATACGAGAGGTCAGACCCCTCTTTATGTGACTTGTGAAGCTTAGTCTCTCGATACGGCCTAGTCTATTTTTCCATACAAGTTTGCTACTATCTTGTGTATTTATATATATTAACATTTAATATATATATATATTATCGTTATACATAAATTACTAACGCAAAACATTGCTTCAGAAGCGAGGTGACGCCATTCGTCAAATTGTGTTAGACGTCTTTTGTATAACAATAATTATAAATCGTGACATCAACATATGTCACATTTTCATTTCCTCCTACTTATGCCTTTACTAATGATAAATTAAACTATTAAACTCGATTGACTTTCCGGAGTGCCTTCTTCCTTTTCTAAATTACATTTAGATATAAATAGCCCAACATAAATAAATAGCTATGCAAGCATCTTATGTATCCAAACGCCTGAGATGTACAATCTTGAGTGTAGCTCAAGAAGTTGCTTGTCTCAAGATCCGGTTGGGATACATAGTCTTGCACCGCTCATGCACTCGTATTCGACTCAAACAGTTTGATCGAATTCTCGAACTTTGCGGATCAAAATTGTCTGTCCATACAACCTTGAGGGGTAGCTCGACAAGTTGTAGGGAGAAACATATTTCGAATATCATATATGTTCAAGCTGCCTCATATAGAGACGGGTGACATGTAGCGTGAATTTATTTGTTGGACCCAGAACTTAATGAAATCGTATTTCTTAAGTCTGTTCTTTAGAAGGTCATTTTAATGTCAACGAGAGTATAGTTTAATCCTATCAATTAGAATTTAACTTGATATTCAATTAATCAACCTATTTTACCAATTAACTAATTCCATTAAAAAATTATATTTGATTCATTCAGTAAACATAGTCTTGTCCTAGTTTTGGCATATGTTCAAAATTAAATATAGGTAGAATGGCTTTTATTTATCTATATCCTCCCACTATTTTTACGATCGTTTCAAAGCTTAATAACGAACGATTTAATCAAATTAAAATTAATGGGTAAGAGGTCCAATCACCTTGAGCCTAACAACCTTGAGGGTAGCTCAACAAGTTGCTTGACTCTGCGATCGGAAGATGACTCTTCATCGATAATATCAGATATAACCCTCTTAATCGGTTTTTGCCCCTAGCCATTTGTGATCATGAGGGTGCTCATCCAAATCACAATGTCTAGTCTAGTCGGACCCTTGTTTTCGTGTCTAGCCTGACTTGCTCTGGCGCTCGGGGTATTCACGACACGTCGGTTTGGGTCAGGACTTAGACTACATCTAGTCAGACTACATCATTGACTTAACTTACGCCGGCGCTCGGGGTACGAGACGACGGGTTGGGTCAGTCAAGATTTCATCTTATGTATTTAAGGAGTTGGTTTCTACAGGGTTGCCATGTCACAGCTTGAGGGTATCTCAACAACTGTAACACGGGTCCTATAGTAGC
This sequence comes from Scilla litardierei, assembly GCA_030789695.1. Classification (NCBI taxonomy): domain Eukaryota; kingdom Viridiplantae; phylum Streptophyta; class Magnoliopsida; order Asparagales; family Asparagaceae; genus Scilla; species Scilla litardierei. The sequence continues at coordinate 18,736,158 of CM061136.1, forward strand.
TAACCCCTAAAACAAGGAGGGCTACGGCTAATCTTGAAAATAGATTATTAACGTATTTGACTTAGATATAGTCCAGGGTGTCATACAATCATGATTCGCGACATTGCGGTCCAGCGGAACACAGCCAGGGAATTGACTAAGCCAGGATCACTATCCCTTAAAGGGTGATCCAGAACTCTTAGCCAAGCACATTGACTGGATCATGATCCATTGAATGAAGCTTGTCATTTTTGTATGTGTGCCATAGACTAAACAGCTTTTATTAACAACTAATTAATCATATCAACTAGTTGCATCCTTAAATTCAAAATTTTAGGATTTGTTTAATAACTTTTATTAAGACCTTATCAACTATAAGGTTCACGTGCTATCCTAATCGTTATTAGGATTTTAATAAACTTTATTAATAACGCCAAAAGCGAAGTCCTTTAATGAGAATTAATTATAACAATTAGAATTAAGATTCATTAAAAGAACTACCCTAATCATGAATTAGGTCTTAAAGGGTTGTTAAAAGTTTTATTAAAACATAGCATGTCATTAAAATTCAAGTAATAAATTTTAATCATTTCTTAATGGCTAACCTAAAGGGTTGTCTTGTGTTATCAAATAAGGGACAAGGTTATGCATAGCCATTAACATAAGATTACACTAATTTTATCGCATAAAATAAAAGTGTACAACTATTTAACAATTTAAATAGAACAATGTCTATCACATAAACAATTTTAGCATGCAAACATAAATTTAACATTTAAATTCAAAATATGATTTTAAAATATTTTATTTTTATCTCATAAAAACTTGTTTTTAAAATCACAAATTTGCATGCTACTTTAAAAAATTTATCGCATAAAAATTTTAACCTTTAAAATCAGTTTTAAAATATCTCATAAAATTAAAACATCATTTTAAAAACTTTCATGCTTAAAAATTTATCATATAAAATTTTTAGGCACTTTAAACTTATCGCATAAATTTTAAAAGATTTAAAATTAGTTTTAAAAATTATCACATAAATTTTAAAACGGCATTTAAAAATTTTCATATTCAAAAATTTATCACATAGATTTTTAAACATCAAAGACATTTTTAAAATTTATCTCATAACTGTAAAAACATTTTTAAAAGCATTTAAAAGCATTACATGTGTTTAAAGAAATTGCAGGCTAGATCGTAACACAGACCTAAGCTTTGATACCACTGTAGGATTTTCTGGGACCCTTAGGGCACAAAAACTCTATGCCCGTAAGTCGGACGGAACATAGACAGAAAAAGCAGCTGAAAAATAATCATGTTAATTTAATTAACATTTAACCCTAAGGTCCAAGACCCTAATCCAAGATCTATGCCGACTTGGGATGGGTCTGACCATCCCAAGAAGGATCTAGCCTACAGCGATTAAATTAAACTAATGCTTAATTAAACACATACCTGGAATCTCAACCCTGGGGCAGGCGAGATGTTCTGCACCGTCTTCCGAGCCACTCCCGTCCCACGCCGAGCCGCTCCTCGAACCGCTCCCCGAACCGCTCCTCGAACCGCTCCGTATCCCGAGGCGATCAATCATGTGTCGCCGAGCCAACCACGCGCTGAAGAAAGTTTCACGCGAGTGAAATCTCCGCCTAGATTTCGGATCCGAATCCGAACTCCTTTGCGGCTTTGCTAGAGCCCTCAGGAGCAAGGCAAAAATTTATAGGGAGAGGAGAAATATTAATTTAAGCTTAGATCCGAGCGTGCTCCAACATTTACGAAAGCCGCTCAGATCTAGAGCTTGGGACGAGTTATGAGGAAGGGGGAGGGCCTCTATTTATAAAGGCGGCTGACTCTCCCCTTTTCTCCACAACCGAGGTGGGACTATTAATTTGGGATTAATTAAATCAAGTTAGTTTGCCTTTCACAAAGGGCAAACTTCCTCGAATTTTAACTCCCTCACCGTTGAGCTTCAATGTTGGTACAACCTACCAAATCGAAGAGGGTTCAACGGTGAACGCGTAGGAAAAAATGGCTCGTCAATCCAAGTCCGTTTGACCCTTCAAACAATTGTCCAAATTTAGCCAAAAGTCATGCTTCTCTTAGAAACGTAGCCGTCAAGAAAATCGCAGGTTTCAAAAAACCCTAACCAGAAAATTCGAGCTTGGTGGGCCTCCATTTTCGTTGGTTTCAGCCCAACAGTTTGGGCTGACTTGTTTTGGCTATAACTTGTGCATTTGGACTCCGTTTTTGACGCGGTTAGAACCTGCGTTTAGAGCGGGACGATCCCGTCATCTAGGTAACCTTTTCAATGCGTTTATTTAATTAAATATAGTCTTAAACAATTTAAGACACATTTAATCTCTTTTGCATCATATGCAAATTAGTCCCTATCTAGGCTTAAATTTTCATTTGCATCAAATACAAATGATCTGAGGGCATATTCCTCTACACGCCGCCGCCTTAGCTGACATCTCCTATGCCTTCTTCCAATTTTGGTGGCAACGGTAAATGTAGAAGATGGAAGTGAATGAGGAATGAATATGATATTAGATTATGAACATGACGAGGTCGTGTTGGGGTTTTAGCGGACCCCCAGAGCTCGGATCTGTATCCGTCCTAAGTCGGACGGACCACAGAGGCACAAAAACGTAGCGGAAATAGAAAATCAAAATTTTCTAGTCTAGCTAAACTATTTAGCTAGTGAGGGAGACAGAACCTAGCCCGATCTATGCCAACTTGGGGTGGATCTGACCACCCTAAGAGGGATCTACTCTAAAGTGACTAATTAAATATATACTAAAACTACTTAACCACATACCCGAAATCTTGGCCCTGGAGTAGGCAAGATGTACCGCACCGTCTTTAGAAGCTCCTCGTAGCCGAGACGCTTTGACTCGATCCGCCTGAGCCGCCTCGCACCCTCGCACCGATCCGCCCGAGCCGACTTTTGCCTTCGAGCCGATCACACGCGGTAGAAAGTTTCACTTGAGAAGAACCCGCGTCTTAGACGTCCGGATCAAAATCCAAATCCCCTTCGTAGTCTTGCTAGGACTACTCCGGAGAACAGGAACAGAGAGAGAGAGAGAGAGAATAATTTAGTCGCCGATCGAGCTTGCTCTAAAAGTCTGGAGCTACTCGATCGATGACTTGGTGTGTTTTTCAACGAAGAGAGTGCACCCCAATTTATATAGGGAGTCGGCACTCACTCCTTCGTTGCGAGCAATGTGGGACATTCGCAAAATGGGAGAAAACCCAATTAAGCCAATTTGGCTTAATTTCTAGTTTAAGTGAGCTTTTCATAAAAGCAAACTTTAACTAATTAATTCTATTTGCACATGAAACCTTAGACACCAAACAAGCTATCAATCCAAAGAGCTTCGAATGGTGAACGCGTAGGAACCGACGGTGACGAATTTCGACTTCGTTTGACCCCTCAAACAATTGCCCAAAGTTGGGCAAACAATCGATTTTCGTAGCCGTCGTTTGGGGTTTCAAAAAACCCTAAATTGACTTAAGTTGCGGGATCGCCCGCTAAGCTTAGCGGGCGCACCCGCCCAAGGGGGCAAAGGCGGGCCGCACGCCCGCTACTGCAGTGGGCGTGCGCCCGTTTACCTTTGCCTATGGGCTTATAAGCCCAGTGGGCCTAACCCACTTCGCCTTGGACTGTTTTCACGTTTCTGGGCTCGTTTGAGCTCCGATTTGGACGCAGTTTGAACCTGTGTTTAGACCGGAACGATCCCGTCATCCAGGTAACCCCTTCCAATATATTTTTTCCTACTAAATTTGTCGTAACCAATTTACGACACGTTTAATCATAGTTTGCATCAAATGCAACGTTTGTCCCTATTGCTATTGCGACTAACTTTCACAACAAGCTTTGTGAATATCATCAAATGATATCTCTCTCTATTCTATCTTACTATTACTAAGACACGAACACTACTCGGTGTGAGACCCTACAGCCTGACCTTACTACAGGTTGGGGCTCGGAACCCCTAGATGACGGTCACTACCAGCAGTAGCTGTCGTCCCTGTTTCAGAATCATCATAACGTGATCGACCCTTTGACAAAAGCATCATTGGATTTACATTTACTGTGTCAGTGATGGACTCCGTTAGTCGTAGTCCCTTCGTCAAGAATGTGTTCTTGTTGGCCTAGGATATGGTTTATTGTCAACCCTATTAGACAACATTGGTCAGTATACGGCGGTCTTTATTGTATACACGTTGTACTTCTAACAACGCACCCCGGTCGAGGATTAACATAAAGACCGTACTGAGCCTGTAACACTAACTTCCCTTTAACGGAAGTGACGAATCCCATCTTAGTCATCTACTCGCCTCGAGAGCTTCGGGTGCAGCTCAACCTAAGATCTTTCAGCAGGCCTAGCCTTGAAGCTAGATCATATGTCTAAGCTACACGGTTCGCTCACAGGTTCGTACAAATGACTTCAGGTCTTAAGAACCAGCTAACCTATCATCACCCTAGAGTTATTAAAGACAGTTCAGTTAAAGTCAACCATTTAATAACTCTTATGTGGTCGTTCAGTGAACTCATTCTCTAATGAGCACCTGTGTCTCGTCTCCGACTTCACCAAGTCGAATGACTATGAGATAATCATTACCCTAAGGTAAGACTAAGACACAATGGTCTATCCGATGTGTCGATATCCAGTTCTCGACACATCTATGACCATGAACCGTTTAAGACTTACGTTCTATTCGGTCACTTACTTACTCAAAATCGAGATCTCATCTAGATACGTAAGGACCTAACTATAAGTCTATGGATATTATCTAAGTATATTAATACGAACTATTTATACTTAGATAATATGTACCATATACGGTATGAACAAGACGTATACTTATGGATAAATGCCTTTATGATGGCATATAGTCTCCTACAGGTCGGGTATGGGAGGAGATGATGATGATGATGAGATGCCGGTGGATGTGAAGGCATTAGGGGCTGAGGGGGGCCAACGACGTGGGCTGGCACCTAATAGGTGTGCGTGGAATTTATGGAGAATGAATAAGCTGTGTAATTTGAAGACATGGGTAAGTGTGTAAAGTAAAAAGTCTAAATTTTAAATAATAGTTTGTGGTGTGTGTGTGAAGTGGTATGTGTATACATCAATTAGGTCCATTTGTATAGAATTTCTCGTGCAAGAGAGCTTCAAGTTCATTTTTAATTTTTAGCCACCATTTAATTTTCATGATATATCATGAAAATCTCGTGAAGATTAAATTCCAATGCATTACCTCATCTACATCCAAACTAAAATGAATGGATCAAATTCACCACGTCATGATCTGGGTTTGCTGTTCGCGGAGGCCAACTAATGGAGACAACACACATATAGCCTAATGGGCAAGGTTCTAAAAAACTCGCCACGACGACGCCATGGCGCGCCATGGCGCGCCATGGTGGCAAGGCTCCACCCTCATGCCCCGTTAATGCCCAAGTTGGCTCTTTGAGGCGGCACGCTGCCATGGCGTGCCATGGCGACACAAGGCGCGCCACAAAAAATAAGGCATGCCTTAAAAAATTAAAAAAAGCACCCAGATCCACATTATAAGGCGAAGAGAACCCGAACCCGACCCGTTCTCATTATTTGAGGCTTCTTCTCATCTCGTAACAGCCCGCATTCGATTTGGGGCCTATGGCGTTTCATCTCGCTCGCAGACAGCACTTGCGAACAAAGTTTATTTAAGATGTTGAACTAGGAAATGCAAAAATCAATGTTCCTTCAAGTATCAGCAAATTTAGTTTAGATCCAATTATCCACATAGCTTTAACAACTGTGTTAATCGATTGCTATGATATTGATGATGTATTAAGGTCATATGCTTTTTAGTTATGTAAACAATTGCTTTTTAGTACAGTAACACTTTAGTTAATTGTAAGAAGTAAGCACACATCTCAATGTAGATGGAAGGCTATGGATTTGGTAGGATTTGGAAACTATTCCATCTAAGTGGGGCATAATTTACTGTCTACCTCTCTATATATTATATAATATATACACACATTTGCCTCCTTAAGCCACGCCTTGAAAAACGTCGTGGCTCCGCCAAGGCTCCTAAGGGTTGAGGCTTGACCTCGCCGCCACGCCACGCCTCACGCCGTTTAGAACCTTGCTAATGGGTTGATTATGGTTTGAATGTAATTAACTATTTGTTGACTACTAACTTTAATTTGATTAGGTTTGTTTTGGCTTATGTTTTGGACATTAGGTTCCTTAATTTCAGGTTCGTTAATAGCCTTGGTGTAAATAAAGGCATTGTTAGGTTTAGGCTTCTCATCAATGTTTTGGTTAGCCTTGTTGTAATCTAATCAATATGGTTCTAACTTAATTTTTGTGAAACCTATACGTTATTTCAATTGTATTTGCCATTATTAAGTGTGTCTATGTTTTTTTATAATTCTTCATATTTAACTTCAATCGTGTATATGTATTTTTAAGTTCTCATAATCTATTATATAGATTTTTACGCTCTTTTGTGAGTAGGTTGTTTTCACTTTTTAAGTTATTACTTCAATTTTTAATTTAAGCTTTTATTCTTCAAGGTCATTGTTCATTAGGGCAATGTCTTCTTGTACTACTTCAATTTTTAATGAGATAATTTCATCTTTAATTTAGCATTCTTTCTTTTAGTCTTAAATTTTCATTATCTAGATTTTCTAATGAAGCATCATCTTTGAACATTTTTTATGAATTTTCATTAACTTAGAGTGTTCATCCATAAGTTTTTCATGTCTTTTATATAATGCTTGAAAATTTTCTTTTAGATTCATATCATCTTCACATTCACATTCAGATTCAAAATCATTTACCTGTTCGTGAAGATGTGCCATCAAACACAATTCATGTCTCCCAAAAATGTATCTTGGCAGTGAATCCTTCTAGTACTTGTCCTCAAGCATCCTCCGTATTTAGTACGCATAGGTATCTTTTGAAACATGCTCAAAACTTCACCAGTAACACCACAAAATAATATGTTCATTACCTTAGAGTTGGTAGTTGACGATTCCTTCTCCTCTTTTATCCTTTAAGACATTGGTACGTTATGTCTACTATATGGTTCTTCCCAGAATAGCCCATATAAGTAGTCATCTGATTGAATAAACACCATCATTCTTCTGTTCCACTCCCAATAGTTTGTTCCATCAAATACGGGGTGGACATGTGATGTTATGCCAGGGCCTGTTTAGCCCTATACGGCGAATGACGTGGTAGTACTCTATACACGAGTAGAGGGAGTATGAGGAGTTGATAAGAGGTGATATGTCGTGTATATGGCTAGTGACAGTCGTGTAATTCCGTGAAAAGTGTAGGAGCATTTTGGTCATTTGGCCATACGGGTGGAAGTGTGTGTAGAGTGAAGGTGGGTGTGTAAAGTAGTGTCATACTTGTAAATTGTGAAGGAGTGGGTTAGTGTGAGAAAGGCTAGTGTGAAAAGGGATGGGTTTAGTGGCAAACCCATAAATTTTTAGAAAGGCTAGGGGCAAAATGGTCACTTGGCCTAAAGCTGCTGTGCGCACAAAACTTAAGTTGTGTGTGCAAAAAGTAATGGCAAACTTGTAAATACTTGAAACTTGAGGGGTAATTTTGGAAGAATGTTAAAGTCATTTTAGCATGTGCATGCTTATCCTAAGAGGAATCTAGAGATAGATATTTCCTAAGAAATTTCTATCTTCGTCTTTAACTTTCTTCTCCTTTCTTTTCTTTTCTTCTTTCATCCTTATCTCCCCAAGGTTGGCCGAACTCCCTTGCCCCCTTTTCCCCCTCCATCAACAATCCAAACCCCTAATTTTCCTTCCAAATATTTCAAGAAAACCCTAGCTCTTCAAGGAGAAAGAAGGGTGGAAGGAAAAGAAAGAGAAGAGAGAAAGAAAGAGACTCCATTGAGGTAGGATTACCTAGGATTGTGGATTTTTATTTAGAGCTATGAGTATGTTATGATGATATTTATAATTTTTATGATCTTGATTTCATGTGTTGTGTGTGCAATAGACCCAAAAGATCCAATCTTTCCTTGTTTTTGCTAGCAAATCACCCTTTCTGAAAATACAGAAATTCTGTCATGTGAATCTACCTCAATTTTGATCTCTATAGTTTGATTTACCTCTGAAAAAAATATCTAGCTGTATATCTTGAAGTCCTACCCCAAATTCATATAAAATTTGTTATATGTTGAGTTCAATAAGTAGGAGTAATAATTAAATGTTTGCAACTTGTCTGAAATTCTGTCAAGCTGTACACAGTTTAGCAAAATGAGGATTATTACCTGCACACTCTACGGATTTTGCTGATCTTGGTCTTACTGGAAAGTTAACAAGTTTATCTAAAATTTCATCAGAGTGCTTATATGTCGAAATTCTGGCTGCAACATGCTTAAAATTGGCTTTCCATACAGGCCCAGAATTCTGTCTAAAAAACAGTCTGGACATGCTGCACCAATTAATTCACTATAAATCACTCAGTCCACATTACTGCATGCGATTTTATGGGTGAACCCATGACTATTATATCTCCAACTTTCATTCAGTGAGTTTTGTCTAATTCACAAGATAAATAGGTTAAAAATGCTGACTTTCTAGCTGTTCTTGCAATTTCAGCATGCTGGATTGTGTTGGGTAAAGTTGGAATTGTGTGATAATGCTAATTTTTCACTCCAAAATGCATGAATGATGTTGATGCATGTACGTAAGTTTATTTATGCTATTGGTTACAAAAATTGATGGTATAATTCTCTTCTTTTATGTGTCTCGTTATATGTTTGTTAAAAATGCCCAAATGAACTTGAAATTGAAGAAACTTGAGAAATAGCCATTACAACGTGTGCGCCATGTAATACCATTGAGAAATTGTGTATGTTCATTGAATATCATGACACATGACATGTCAACTGGGACGTCTCGATCTGTCCTAAGGCGGGTGAGCATCCTGATATGGGGATGGGTGAAGTTTGGGTATAACTTATCTATAAGGGGCTGGACTGAGAAGTTGGGAAAAGAGATATGTGATATGTGATATTTATTCCCACTTGCCTTTACCGGGAGTAGAGGGGACATACGGAGGTTGTATTACTTTGTGGAGAGCCTCACTCTTGACAGGGACGGGGGAGCTGAGAGGCTCGGCGTACAGTGCACGTGTCCACTGCGTCGTGTGATTTTTTCACCCCAAATTTGGGGTGAGGTCCATGCCCTTATCTTTAGTGATACCTAGGCTTCCAAAGAGTCACTAACATCTGCTAACTAATGAACTTTATATGTGTTGTTGTTGCACACTTGTGTGATGTATTTTTTTACCATGGTTGCTTGTACTCCTATTGCCTTTACACTCATAACCCTGAGTGATTACCCCTACCCTGGTTAGTTTCCTACTGGGCACGTGTGATGTGCTCATTTTACTTTTCAGGTCCTGAGCAGGTGACCCCAGCGCAGAATCTCCCTCAGGAGATTACCCATGTGTGAGCTGACACCTTGAGGACACTACTCTTTTGGGATGTGTCTCGTGGTGTGAGTGGGGTCGTGTAGTGAGCGTGTTGTCTTTTTGTAGCTATGGTATATGTTGGGAGCTTGTGATACTTCTCATGTATGTACTCGAGTCAGTTCACTTTGTACTTGATGCTGGTGTGTGGAACGCTCTTTGGTTATGTAGTTCTGTGGATGTGTACTCTCTGTGATGGCAGTATGTGTTGCTTCTTTCTTTTATATATCTGTGATGTATGATTCCAGCATTTGCAGTGGCCTTCTTATGGTGTTTTCTAATCACGCTTGGTGTTACACCGCGGCTTGTCAATCTCCATCTCCCTTTTCCATAGTATAGAACGCATTATAAGGTATTTGTGAGAATGGGGCGTGACATGTTATGACCTTGTTGGAACATCGGTTGACTTCTTGTTGATTCCATCTGCAAACTCTAGATCTGATACCAAGTGTCAGGATCATGTGATGATAGAAACACTAAAGGGTGAGTTAATAGTGTTTTATGAAATCTTGTATAAAAACTCAAAGTATTTCTATCTAAGACTTCAACAAGTGTTACCTTTGTGGAGTCTTAATCAACAAAAATCTTGCAAAAATAAAATGCGGAAGTATACCATCAAGAATGCAAGATAAAGAGTTCAACACAAAAAGAGCAATGGCAAACACGTGATATGTATCATGCTTAAGTCATCATGTACCTAGTCCAGTCCCAAGTCTCATTTGGCTTTAATCTGTTAATATTCGAGTTTAAAACACAGTGGGATTGGGCTTCACTTTGGTAAGATATTGTTCGCTCTGGGCCCGCACCGGCACCCCACGATTTTAAACACGTGGCTTTCCCCCAAAAGGCCTCTTACCAATGGAATTCCCAAGTCACTATTTTAAACCCCCGGATCCTCCCCATGTTGGCCGATGTGGGACCATTCGAATCCCAACAATCCTACCCTCGAACTAGGACCACAACACGAGCCTCCACTCGAACAATCATCCATCCGCCGCCCTAATTGAACTCCGACTAAGCGTATTCCAGTTTGGCTGCCTCCCTGTGGCTAGGAAGGTCCATTCCCTTGATGGCGTCGAGCCGCTTCTGATTGCGCCGAGCTCTGCCTTCGAGCTATATCCGCGAAGCCCTGCCTTTGATCTGAGAGCTCTCCTCCATCAGTCTCGGTAGGCCATGTAACGCCCGGGAGCAGGGCGTTACAGGCCGTGCCCGAGCTCTACATCAGCTCAGCACATGAGTCCCCTCCGCCTGCGGACTCCCATACGCCGGTATCCCCACGTGGATCCGACTCGGGCTCGTCACGGTGGGCATCACTCTGTTTGCCATTTTGGAGCGCTCCATCCTTTTGTTCAGAAAAGCCGAGCTCATCACCGCTCAGAAACATGTCGACTCCCGTGTCAGCACCAGAGGATCAAACACTTTGGCAGATCTGGGGTACGGTTATGATACCATGTTAATTTACGAGTTTAAAACACCTTGGGATTGGGCTCCAATTTGGTAAGATATTGTCCGCTCTGGGCCCGCACCAGCACCGGCACCCGCACGGGTTTAAAAACGGGGCTTTCCCCTCAAAGGCATCTTACCAATGGAATTCCCAAGTCACTATTTTAAACCTCCGGATCCTTCCCATGTTGGCCGATGTGGGACAATTCGAATCCCAACAGAATCCATTGTCACCTTTTGACAATGGAAGAAATATAAAAATAACTCCTCTACACCACACATTGGTGTACGGATCAATTACAACAACTATACTAACAATCCAACCTCTCACAATGAGAGAAACAAGCTCTTCATTCAACACCAAGAAGGAATATACTTATAAAACTTTTTGTTGAAGATAATGTAGCCTATAGCCTTGATGAAGCACTTGTGAAATTTGTGAGGCTATAGAAGAGGTTCTGATCTCAAAGAGTATAAATTTTTTGGCTTTGGAGAACAAATAAATTTGGCCAAAAGTTGATAGAAAGCTATGGAAACAATAGGCCAAAGAGAGTATTTTTGCTTAAAATCTTTGATAAATTAAAATTAATTTTTTTCTCAAAAAATATTGATCATAAATTCGCATATATTCATATATTCATATCAATAACTTCTGGACAACTCTCAATAAATATGGTAAAAATCGTGCTCAATGAAATATCAAAACTGCCAATAAAACGATAAAAAATGTATAGTTGCAGAATTTCAGCAACGGCCAACGGCTAGTTCCTAGCCGACTAGAGTGATCCACCTAGTCGACTAATCTCGGCTAGTCGATTAGGCGGACAACACTAGTACACTAGTGCCAGTCATATAGAGCTGCATGAAAATTTCAGGCTGACTTTCAGCCTCCTAGTTGACTACACTTACCGAAGTATTCGACTAATCATAGTACTTTAGTCGACTAATGCTGACATTCTAACATCTTTTATTTCCAGAACACCTAGACGACTGTGTGTCATTACTAGTTAACTAGGTAGCTATAAAAACATGGGTTTGGCTTTCAAAAATCTTAAGAAATGTTTTCAAAAACTTTTCAAATCATTTTTGAAAACATTTTGAAGATGTTCCTAAGTGTGTGTGTGTGTGTGTGTGATTCAACCAGAATTTAACATTAAATCTAAGTCAGTAGAAAAATTTACTTATTGAAGCTTTGATGTAGTCCTTGATATCCAACTCTGTGTCTTGGATTTCATTGACATTCACATGTCTCGGTTGACCTTCTCTTACACTTTGAAGTTTTTAACATCTTACTTGTACATAACATTCGTTAGTACACTAAATGTATGCTCATCATCAAAACAAGCTTAGAGATGATGCAGTATTCAACATTACTGTCATCTTTACATTTTAAGGTGACTTTTGGATTTTCTGTTTCTTGTAACTTATGTATATTTCTCTTATACAATCTTTATTGATTTGCTTTATTTGTGTAATGTTAAATTACTAAAAATAACCCGTGCGCACAATGCACGGAGCAAAAAAAAACCTACGAACAGGATGCAGTGCACGCGCCCAATCAAAAAGAAGTGAGAAATGTGGGTGTGACCGGCCCCCTGATACACATCCGGGAGACACGATTGTAGTTTTACCGCAAGCGCACAGTGCAGTGGCAAGCGGGTATCAAACACGAGGAGATGGTGTTGGCTCCAATCTATCCTAGGTTGGTTCGACTACGAATGTTTTATTGGTAGAGATGGTTATGGTATGATGTAATGGAAATGGTGATGGATGTCGGTGTCGATGATAAAGAAGTTGGATAAATATCGATTCGAATTTAATATAATAAAAGCATTTAGGGCTAGGGAATCCCCACTACGGATTATCATGTATCATTGTGAATAGTGAATCTCAATATTACTAGACTTGTGTTGAAGTGAACTAGTCGTAACTGAATAGAGAACCAAGCTCACGCTCTCGCGCTATTGCCGGTCTATAGCAATCTAGGTTAGGGCCCACTCTCGTGCAAACCCTAACCTAATCCACTAGCATGAAGATCGACATCATCGTCCAATCACACCTCAATCCCACTCTCGTGCAAACTCGAGTTACGATCTAGGTTGTGGTAGTTCATATTCGTCCAATCTCTTGCAAACGAATATGGGTATAGATTTATAATAAAAATCCTAGCTTTAGTCCAATCTCTTGCAAACCAAGTCTAGTCAATCTCGATTATAAACCTAAATCGAATATCTAGGCCTTCTCATCGATCGGAATCCAATCTCTTGCAAACCCCAAATCGATGGAAATTCCTAACTATCCGTAATGAATCAATCACAACCAACCCCTTTAGCAATTCCAGCAACAAAAAGATTCATTCATCACAAATCTGAAATTAGATCCATAGGGTTCATCCCTTTGCCCTAGAACAGCGAATCTACTCCAGCATAGCAACAACGTTAGAGAAATCGATAAAAAACATTGCTTGCATATATAAAGATATCAAATCAAAGATTCAAATAATAAGAACAGAGATACTTAGCTTTGATGAAGAACTTCAGTCCCAATACAAGCTTTTAGATCCAAGAGGGGGCCTAGGGCATGGCATAACCTCTGAAATAATCCCTAAGAAAACATAATGGAACTCCCCTCTAATGACGGCTACAAACCTCTTATATAGCCCCCAAAACCCTAGCAAATAACCCTAGAAAACCTCTGAAATTCGTGCCCAAAGACAGCTCTGGCCGCAACTTAAGTTCTGTGCCCACAGTCACTCGGGCTGAGTGGGAATATGACTCGGCCGAGTGAAAATTCCAGCAATGTAGTATCAACTTGCAGAAATGCTCCAGATTTCATCCGACATCCGCTTGGCACGTTCTTGGCGGCGTTGGAACCTTCATGATGTCTACTATCCATAAAAAATATGAGAAAAATACTTTGCCCACTGGAATGATAGCAGATTTTATAAGAGTGAGAGGCTGTCTGAAAATCTGGGCGCTCATGTCATTCGGCCGAGTGGAAGTATGACTCGGCCGAGTGAGAAGTGTGACTCGGCCGAGTAGGATCTTCTAATGTTCTCCCAAAACTCCAGAGAGTCTGCTTTGTAGTTGGGGTTAGGCACTCTGGCGCTCTGCGTCACTCGGTCGAGTACGTTGCTTCACTCGGGCGAGTGACTAGTGTGACTCAGCCGAGTGGCCCGTCTCTGGAATCCTTCCTTCTCCTCCTCACCTCCTTGACGATTCTATCGATCTTCTTCTTCTCCCGCTCATCATCCAGTGCCGTTAGCTCCTCAATAAGGCCATGGGCGACGCTTCGGTACGCGCACAAGTCCCTTAAGCTCATTTTTTCTCCCGATTGCTCCATATTTCCTGAAATCCGAAAAAACAAAAAATAGTGAAAAGTAAAGCAATATCATCGAATAATCATGAAAATCGCAATATGAGCAATTGAAATGGCGTGCAAACATGCAGAAAAAAGGTGTAAAATATGGACTGATCAAAATCCTCCAAGCTTACCTCTTACTCGTCCTCGAGGAAGATAAGTAAAGAGACGAACTCGGAAAATGAAAACAAAGGAAATGAAATGAAAGAAAAAGAATATGAAGTGGAAGGGGTCGCTAGATTCTTCTCTCAGATCTCAAGCCATAAGGTACACATCATGATAACATGGAAAATACGAATCACATGCTATAAAGAGTTCATATCTTACTTAAACATGGTACTTGCAAGCTTTTAAGAACAATAAAAGGGACTCTCTAAATTCATACAATCAATTCATATCCACATCATGCATTTCATAGAATTTAATATACAAGTGTTGGCGATGCACTTTTCAATCAAGAGTTATAGCAGAAGCATATAAGAATCACACCAAGCATGCAATAGAGAATGGAATAAGAGACATGTCATTCACATTTTCATATCAATTCATAAGAAATCTCTATAGCTAAAGTAATTCGCTAAGTCTCAGTATTATCAAACTTCCCCATTCGTGCACCTCTCCACTCAATGTCGTACTCACTCATTGGTCAAATGAATTCACCCCCCAAGCTTAGCTTGAGGCACCGCATCTAAAGGAATATGATAGTGGAAAATAGGATTTTTGCCTTGGGTTTTTCAAGTATTTTGTGGTTCCAATAATGAGATAGAGAAATATCTTTTTTACTTTTTAGAACTTTTTGTTTCTCATTTTTTTCTTTTTTTCTTTTTGTAGGAGCTATTTGATTTGTATTTTTGGTTTTTGGCACCTTTTTGTTGGCTTTTTGGACTTTCTTGGAGCTAACTTTTTTCTTTTGTAGGGATTTTTTTGGGAAATAGATGCGATATAAGTAGCTTTAGGAGGTGAACTCAAGTGACATGTAGAGAATAAAAAGATATATGTGGAGAAGGAAATGGTGTAACGCTCAGTTCACTCTAAGATGTGCACACATGGTTCAATAAGATAATACATCAACTAAACTCCATGTTAAGCATGGATATTCTCAAACATTACAATAAATAGAGAATTCAAGCAGTAAAGGGTACAATCATATCAGGCATGCAACAGAAGGTGAATAAGACAATAAGTCATATGCTTCCGATATCCAATTGATGCGTGATTCTTGATGCACTTCCAACAAAAGCATACTAAACAATAATCCATACATTCAGTTTCAATTAATATCTGACGTGCGTTTATATTTCATATATTCATGCACGTTTTCTTATGTGTTTTTCCGCTATTTCCCGTCGTCTTGTATTCGTTTTCTCGTGTTTTCTTGTTTTCTTTCACTTTTCCGTGTTTTTGCATGTTTGCAGGAGTTTACCGGCGTA
Source organism: Scilla litardierei (assembly GCA_030789695.1). Lineage (NCBI taxonomy): Eukaryota > Viridiplantae > Streptophyta > Magnoliopsida > Asparagales > Asparagaceae > Scilla > Scilla litardierei. The sequence continues at coordinate 18,751,867 of CM061136.1, forward strand.
GGGGACATAAACCGACGATATCATGAGTCCCCAAAGCAATGAGAGGAGTCACGCGTGATCCAGGGGGTCAAACGACGATGATAGCATCTTTCAGCCCCTCACCCGACCGGTTGGTCACTTCCAACTGATCCGGTGATGCACGCGTGCACCACCCGGACACAAGCTGGAGCGGTCAGAAAGTCAACCGGTCGGTTCAGAGACCGGTTCAAACGTCCCAACTCTCTGGAATTTGATGCTGAATGCCAACCGATCGGGTGACCTTCACCCGATCGGTTCATCTGTAGCCAATTCTCCGAAGCCAAGACACGGAGAGCTCAACCGACCGGTTCACCCGACGGCGCGAAGATCCAACCGGTCAGCTTCAACCCTCAACCGACCGTGCTGTATGACCGGGTGAAGTCCCATGCTGAGCTGCCGAAGAACGAAGCAGATCACCCGATCGGTTGACTTTTCAACCGATCGGGTGATATCGCTTTCTATATATAGGACCCCTAGGTTTTCCAGAAACGAGAGTTGTTATTTTTTGCTGTTTTTTCTCTCTCTTGACGGCTGTAATTTTTCAGATATTAGTAAGTTGTCTGATCTTTGTTAAACTTTAATATAGTGTTATTTGCATTGCTCTTACTACTTTTCAATCGCCTGATCATGTTTCTAACGGTCGATTTTGATTTAGATTGCTTTTTAGTAAATATGTGCGAGTAGTTCCCAAATCTGGGATTTTGGTGGAAACCCCTTCGTGGGTTCTCCCCGATGCATCCATAGGACTAGAAAATCGATATGGATTAGGAATATATCGGTTACGCTGGGTGCTTTATTGTCATCGGCGGGAAAAAGACCGCCTTTGACCGTTGGGCCAAGGGGGAATAAACTTGGCGGTTGACTCCCTAGACATAGCTCACGCCCTTAGCGTGGACATCTAATCCTAGCGCGCGGGAGTGGCAGGATGAGATGTTGGGAGTTATCGTTGCGAGCTTAGTGCTCCCGAAGTCGGTCAGTGTTAATGGACATGGGAATGCTCACTGACCGAACCCGGGAAGTCCGACGTATCATCCTGGGCACCGACCGGAATATCGGGCACATGGGACTCTGGTACCACTCTTAGAGGCAACGGCTCACCATTAGACCCTAATTCTGATCGTTATCCTACCCGTAGGCCGTATCGGCGAGAATCGCATGATAGGGTGGAAACCGAAATCCCGGGGTTTCCCTTTATATTGTTTATCCCTCGCATTCTATTTTCTGTGACAACCCATCATCCGATTCGGGCTAGCTCGCCCATGGGGTGAATCCGATCCTTCTTGACACAAGCACAACTACGCCTCCCTGAGTTCGACCCCCCAAGCCACACTATAACACCGTGCGCTTGCGGTTATAAATATTTAAATCTCACGCCCCCAATTATATATTGCACACATCTGACGCGCAAATGCGGAGGACGTCAAGCTTTATGGCGCCGTTGCCGGGGAGGCAACGTGCTTGTTATTTTAGGATTTCATGAACCCTTGAGTCTAGCTCACATCTATATCTCGCGATAATTTTCGCATTCTAATTTTTCCTTTTTATTTTCTTATTTTTACTTTTTATTTTGTCTGTTTCTTTCCCACTTTTCGCTTCACGGGTATTTGTTGTTTTTCATGCGCAGGAGTTCAAGAAGTCTCAACGACTTGATTCCCGTTGATCCAGAGATAAACGCCACCCTAAGGCGTTTAGCCGCCGAGAAGTGAAGAAGAGAGGATCCTAAAACCATGGGGGAGAACACCCCACCTCACAAGTCCATGCTGGAGTACTCGATGCCATCCATCGAGTCCACCTCCGCCATCCGTCCTCCTGCTATTACGGCGCAAAGCTTCGAGCTTAAGCTGTCTTTGGTGACATGGATCCGGCAGGATCAATTTTTGGGTGCACCCATGGAGAGCCCCATCGAACATTTGGACTCCTTCTTGGAGAAATGTGACACCTTCCGGATAAACGGTGTCACAACTGAGGCGATCCTTCTGAAGCTATTCCCCTTCTCTCTGCGAGATAAGGCCAAGCTGTGGCTTAGGGGGAAGGACCCAAATACGTTCAACACTTGGGAGAAGCTTTCAAACGCTTTTTTGACGAAGTTCTTTCCTCCGGGGAAGACCATGAAGCTGAGGAGTGAGATCTCCTCCTTCTCCCAAGCCAGCCATGAGTCATTGCATGAAGCTTGGACAAGATTTAAAGAGATGCAGCGAAGATGCCCTCATCACGAGCTTCCCAAGTGGCAGATAATTAATCTGTTCTACAACGGATTAAGGGATGATTTGAAATCGTCGATGGACGCCGCGGCTGGAGGGTCTTTCATGTTCAGAAGTGAGGAAGATGCCGGGAACATTCTAGAAAATATGGCATCCAACAATAAGCGGTGGTGTGACGAGAGAGCCACACCTAGATCTGGGGGTATCCACAGGGTCGAGGACGTCGACAAATTATCCAGCAAGTTTGACTTGCTGTCGACCCAGATCTCCGCACTAATGGTAGGAGCCGGTGGTGCCAGTACGCAACATATTGCCGCGGTGGAAACAGAAATCATGGGGGACTTCGAGGGTGGTGACATCTCACCACCATTGGACCAAGCAAGCGCACTATTCTACAATCCTACGGGAAATGCGTCGTATCCACCACGGACTAGCTCCAACCCGGCCTACTCTCCAAACAACCGGAATCCTCCTAACCTTAGCTACCGGGCACCGTATCAGCAGCCGCGGCCTCAGCATCAGCAGTTTCAACAGCAGCAGCCTCCACAACAATATCAGCAATATGCTCCAAGGAATTAGCAACCCATTCAGCAACAATATGGCCAGCAGAGGGCCATCTCTCCGGTTGAGTCCCTCTTGACTCAATACATCGCCAACCAGGAGAAGATAAATTTGGAGCTGGAGATGGGGCAGAGAGTTCTCACTGATCAGGTAACCCAGCTGGGGTTACAAGTGGCGAACCTTCAGAGGCCGCAGAATCTATTACCGCCACAACCTGAAGTGAACCCGAGGGGAGCAAATAGGGCTGTTGACGAACGAGCTTGAACGAGCTTGAACAGTGTGCTTGGTTTTGTTCATGAACAAAATCCATGTTCAAGCTCTGTTCGTTTACTAACCGAGCTCTAAAAGCATGTTCAAGCTTGTTTGTTAAGCTTACCGAACGAACGTAAATGAACATAAACGAACGTAAACTGAGCTTATCGAACGAACGTTCTGTTCATTAACAAGACTTATCGAGCTTGTTCGTGAACATGTTCGGGAACGTGTTAACGAACACACAATCAATCTTGTTCATGAACAGATTTGCAAACAAACGAACGAACAATGGCAATGGACCAAAAGAGAGCTGGGAGCCCGCGAGTCTAGGAGTGGGAAGCTGGGAAGTTGAAGAGGTGGATGTGTTTAATTCAATTTGAAGAGGTGAGTGTTTAATTTTAATTTTAGTTAACTCAAGCCCTTGTTCATGAACACTTAACGAGCTTATTCACGAACATCACTTAACGAGGTTGTTCATTAACGAGCTTGTTCACAAACATCACTTAACGAGCTTGTTCACGAACACTTAACGAGCTTGTTCATGAACACTTAACGAGCTTGTTCACAAACACTTAGCGAGCTTGTTCATGAACATAAATAAACGAACATAGTTATGTTCAAGCTCTGTTCGTTTACTAACCGAGCTCTAAAAATCTGTTCAAGCTTGTTCATTAAGCTTCCCGAACGAACGTAAACGAACATGTACCGAGCTTGTTCACGAGTAGTTCGTCGAACGTTCTGTTCGTCAACAGCCCTAGGAGCAAATCAGAATGTGGCACTCACGCACGAGAATGCGAATGTGTCCGTTATCGTGTTGAGAAGCGGGACACAAATCCCCACAAGAGTGCCCCCCAAAGAACCGGAAGCACCGTTGGCCATAGAACGACCAATTGAAAAATTGAATGACGACGGTGCTTCGTCGCCAAAGCAAATGACTCCGGAGGGAGCCCCTGAAGAAGAGAAGAAGAAAACCGAGGAAGGGAGCCTCAAAGTGTTCAAGCTTGTTGTGCCTTTTCCACAACGGTTAGCCCAAGCCAAGATAGACGAAAAGTATGGCAAATTCTTTGCCATGGTTAAGGATCTAAGCTTGAAAATCCCCTTCCTGGAAGATATAGAGACGATTCCCTCCTACGCCAAATTTCTAAAGGATTTAGTGACAAGAGGGTCCAGAAAGGAGAAGGTCGTATTGACGGTGGAATGCAGCGCTCTCATTCAGAGAGCAAATCCGCCTAAGCTTAAAGACCCGGGGAGCTTCTCTATCCCTTGCGCGATTGGGGAGGTAAAGATCCATCGTGCGCTCGTCGATCTTGGAGCGAGCGTCAGTTTGATGCCCCTGTCGCTGTACAAGAGGATAGGGATGGGTGACTTGGAGCCCACCAGCATGACATTACAGCTTGCAGACCGTTCGGTCAAGTATCCGGTGGGGGTTGTAGATGACCTCCATGTCAATGTAAGAGGGGTGCATGTGCCGGTGGACTTTGTCGTCATGGACATGCCTGAAGATGCGCACACCCCCATCATCCTTGGACGGCCATTCATGGCCACTGACGGTATTTTAATAGATGTGAAGAACGGAAAGCTTTCCCTTAACGTCGGCAACGAGAAAGTCGAATTTGACTTGGGGTTGTCAATGAAGCACCCGGATCCCCCGGATGATCCAAGATGCAATGTGCTGGAGTTAGAAGAAGAGAGAGCTGTGGAGGCAAGCTCTTGGGAACTTCTTTCAAGAAACCCCCCCGATAGCTTGGGGGACTTAGAAGAACCAGTCGGCCTGAAGAAATGTAACGTTGTTGGGAAAGTGGATGCGGCACACACGGTCCCTCCTGGATTTCAAAATGCTCCTCCGACGAGGAGGAAAGGGAAAGAGCCCATGGGGCTCACCGGAGAAGAGATTCGGATCCTGAAACGAGTGGCGGTAGACGCCAATTTAAGGGAGAAGCCCCCGGACCCCGTCAACAAAGGGAGAGTCGTTGAGCAAGTTTTCTTATTGCCACCGACTACACCAAAAGCTACCAGCTCTGAAGCTGAAGCGATGCCAGACTTTGGGCATCACCAGTATCGCCCACCTTGAACATCATCTACGGGCGTCGAGCTAACGACGTTAAACAAAAGCGCTTCATGGGAGGCAACCCATGCTCTAAACCTTTGTTTCCCATTTTAGGACTATTTTTAACTTTATTTTATCTATTTTAGTAAATAAATCCAGCCGCAAGAACTTTCGTTGAGGGACTTAGGCCATTTGTGGACTTTTGCAGAAAACAAGGCCCCAACCGATCGGTTGATAACTCAACCGATCGGTTGGGATGTATCAGCTGATGGCCGTATTAGTCACTCAACGAACCGATCGGGTGAAGATATGTGAGACCGGTTGGCAGACCAGGTGAACTGGGGGTGAAGTCTCGGGAAATTTTCAGATTTTGTCAACCGATCAGGCGATGAGAAGCATGACCGGTTGACTGACCGGGTGAACAACACCAAACTCTCGGAAAAATTTGTGGAGCGGCCAACCGATCGGTTGAGTTATCAACCGATCGGTTCGCCTGTAGCGTCTCTTCAGCTGAAATTCTCGACCCATAAGTCAACCGATTGGGTGACAACTCACCCGATCAGTTCGAATTAAACCCTATAAAAAGCCCCCGCCCCAACCGTTCATCTCCCTCGCCCGATCTCGCAGCTCCTGCAGTCGATTCGTCTCTCCCACTCTCCCAACGGCCGGAAAACCCTCTCCCACGACCTCCACTCCCCCTCTAGCCTCTCTCTCCACCTACCCCTTCCATCTCTCCATCATTCTCTCTCTCTCTCTCTCTCTCTCTCTCTCTCTCTCTCTCTCTCTCTCTCTCTCTCTCTCTCCCCCCCCATTTCGTTTCCTCAAGCCCTAATTCCACAATCTCCCCCCATTTTCGAATTTTCGCTGAAGAGAAGTGCCGCGGCTCCACGCTCCGTCCAATTGCACGGTGTTGGGTCAACTTCAAGCAAGGAACTCCAATCTCTGCTGGGTAACTTCGCTCCACTGCTCAAATTTTACTTTTTACCCTAGAATTTCTACTTGCTTGATTGTTTGTGTGTGCGTGCTTTTATCGTATTCTACACTCATTTGCATCACACTCACGCACTCACTATGGCCCGGGATCGTGATAAGGGGAAGAGTATCCTGCGGGAGGAGGAACCGTCTCAAAAGAGACGCAAACAAACACGTCTTCCTCCCAATACACCACGTGCACTATCACTAGGCCCTCCCCCACCTGTTATCCCCCCTAAGGACCCAATGATGGGCCCGCATGGGTATCAATTTAGGAACCAAGAGCACAAAGACTTTTACCATAGACTTGATGCTCGGGGGCATCTATTGACCAAGTTTGCCCACACCCAATCGCTTATCGACCTCGGTGTATTCACCGAGGTCGAGACCCTCTTCGCAAACTTAGGTTGGTTGGCCTTCCTAAACGCTCACGCCGTGTCCTACCCTGCACTCACACTCGAATTTTTATCCACACTTGTTTATGAGTCGGGGTCGACCGTCATTTTTCGGGTGCGTAACAAAACCATCCTCACCAACCTGAACACGATCAATAATAAATTTGGTTTCCATATCCTTGGGGACGACGCTATCCGACACTACGGGTATCCACCCGAATTCGACGTCGATCAGTTTTGGTTCCGCCTCACCCTATTCCATCACTATCCCCGAGGCAAGGCCAAGGCCTCCTCAATCGTCCATCTTATATTTCGTCTGGCCCATCGGATCATATCCTCCGCATTTTCCCCCAGGGATGAGTCAGGCACAGTGACCATCCCTGATCTTTTCATTCTATGGGCCATGACTTTCCCTTTCGTTCGAGACGATGATGGGATTAGCTTTAGGGCCCCTACTATCCCCGTCCATGCTGGTGACTGGCTTGTTCACAAGCTCCTCGAGATTAACCGGGCCGGCAAGGGCCAGCTTTGTTGTGGGGGAATAATCACTATCATTGCTTATTTTCCCCAATTTAATATCCCTATCCCCCGAGGTCTTCCCACTGCCGCAGGACCCTCACATCTAGATCTTGATGTCCTGCGACATATTCATATGAGTAAGCCTTGCCCTGATGGTCGTTTCAATTTCAACTACGGCCACCCCCAGCCCCCTACACCATTCTCCCCAACCCCGCTCGCATGACTATAGAATTAGTGGGAGATTGGACTTTTCCACCCGATCCCCACTTTCTAACGGGGTTGCGCCTTCCTTTCTTTCCCCAGGACGCACACAGATCACCTTCCCCTGCCGTCCGCTTAGGCGAGCAGGATATCCCTACGTCCCGGGGAGACATCGGGGCTGGCCCGAGTCACACCACCCGTTCTCCTGGCCCTATCACTTCTGAGGATCTTTCAGAGGCCATCTCCGGCCTTGTGTCCAGTGCCGGCATGACCACTGCCACCGGCACTACTTCCACATCACTTCCCGGCACCACTTCTGCTTCACGTCAGTCCGCTTCTTTTGGTCGCTGCTAGGCCTCAGCTCGTCTTGGTCTCGAGGGTGAGATCGCTGCTCTCCATGCTCTTGCCACGTCCTCTGTCCCCTCGGTCCCATCCTCATCCATTTTCTCTCACCCACGTTTCCTCGCACTTGAGAGGAACGTGACCGCCATCCTCCGCCTTCTCACTTACGTCCACGGGCCACCACCACCCACACCACCACCTTCACCACCTCGACGTTCGTCACCTCCCCCATCACATTCTTCACCTCCACCATCACCCCCTAGGCGACCATCCCCTCCTATCACTACTTCCATCCCCACTACCTCATCTACTCCCACAGTTTCCATTCCCTCCACTGTTCCCCCCACAGCTCCACTACCCTCCACTTCCGTCACCCCATACGCGCGTCGCAAGAAATTACATGTGCGTTCTCGATCACTTCCTCCACCATCCTCACCTACCCCCATTCCCTCTTCATCCTCACCTATCCCCGTACCACCACCACCCACCACCACATTGGTCACCATTTCACTCCCACTCACCGTCATCACCTCTACACCACCCATCGTCCACACTTCCTCCACACCCACCGATCCATCAACACGACCACTTTCTCCACTTCACTGCACACCAGTCACCTCACACACCCACATTGCATCCCACACTTCTTCCACCGAGGATGACGAGGATGTTTCCTCTTCTGCTTTTTGATTTCGTTTTTGCTTTATTGACCTCCCCCTTGCATATCTCTGCATATTCATGATCACATCTTATCGCTAGCACTGTAACGTCTAGCTTGGGGGAAGTCAAAATTTTTCTGTGTGCTGTCGTGTGTCGTTTTTCTTTGTGTGTTTGTTTATTTGTAGTGTCGTGTGATTTTCTTTTTTTTATTTTATTTTCTGTTTATGTGTCGTGTGGTGTGATTTTTATCTTTATTCTTCTTTTCAGTTTCGTTTGTGTGATTTTCTTGTCTTTCGTGTCTTTCTGTGTCTGTGCGTATTCCCCCCCATATTCATTGCCCTCCCGTATTTAATTCTATTGCATTGAGGGCAATGCAAGTTTCAGCTTGGGGGAGTCGCACTTCGTGCGTCATTTGTCTCTTTTTCTTCATTATTTGAGTCGTTTTCTCCGTGTTTTTCTTTTTCTTTTTCTTTCTTTTCTTCTTTTTATCTCTTTCTCCTAGAGATGAACCCTATGATGAATTGCCACAAAAATCACATGCGATAATCACATTCACTATACTTAGGAAGTCGAGTCCTCTTGCATTTCATGCATCGCTGGTCCACTTAGCTTTTATGTGAGTCGTGTGTCGTGACTAGAGTTGGGTGTGCTTCTACTTTGTAATTGTGTTTTATATACCTGTCCAGGAATGACCCCTAGATTATCATGCTTCGATTTGAATATGCGGAATTTGTTTCTCCTGTCTGCTTCTGCATGCTATATATATCGTATACTTCATTTTGCATGTGTCGGGATTCCACAATTAAGGACTAGGATAACCCATTTAGCCCATGCTTTAATTAGCGAGAATAGTTTCCTTTGCCTAAGTATTTAGATTCCGATTTCTTTTTTTATTTACTTGGTGCAAATTCCCTCATCGTGTACCATTCTCCCACTTGGGAGAGTACACATGTGTATAGCCAAAAACCCAAAAATTCAAAAAAAAAGAGAAAAGAAAAGAAAAACCCAAAAAGAAAAGAAAAGAGAAAATTGTATAGCCAAAAACTAAAAAAAATACATATATCCAAAACCAAAAAAAATATATGAGTGTGAATATTTTCCTACTTACCGAGAATAAAGGGAAGGCGAGAGTTTGCACCGAGTGTTCTACTCCACATCATCTCAACCCCCATCGTTTTCGAAAACACTTGGCTTAGGAACTTTTTAGCTATTATCTAGGCTATAGTGTGATGATTTCCTTAACCCTAGTAGTGGAGTCCCTGACACATGATATGTTTCGATTCTTGCTCTATTCTCATGCATGCTTGAGCTATATATTCACCGCTTAATTCGAATCGAATCGATATTTGGGTCATATCTTGGATTTGTTTATATGGAGCTTACTGCACGATGTAGACAGTGACACCGACTGCTAGCACACGACCACACTCACTCGCGCTTCACCGCGTGGGCCCACTGCACTTGTCTGGACTTGTATTCCTTGGTTTAGTGATGTGATTTGGCGTTTGCTTGCTTGGTGTGTCGTTTTTGGTTTTGTTGGCCCTGACGGGCGATTTAGGATTTAGAGTTCTCTTTTTTCTCTCTTTCTCTCTATTTTCTCCCTCCGAGCTCCTACTCTCACTCGTCTTCCTCGAGGACGAGGAAGGGTTCAGCTTGTGGGATTTTGACGTGCGTTTATATTTCATATATTCATGCACGTTTTCTTCTGTGTTTTTCCGCTATTTTCCGCCGTCTTGTATTCGTTTTCTCGTGTTTTCTTGTTTTCTTTCACTTTTCCGTGTTTTTGCATGTTTGTAGGAGTTTAGCGGCGTAGGGGACATAAAACGACGATATCATGAGTCCTCGGAGCAACGGGAGGAGTCACGCGTGATCCAGGGGGTCAAACGACGAAGATAGCATCTTTCAGCCCCTCACCCGACCGGTTGGTCACTTCCAACCGATCGGATGATGCACGCGTGCACCACCCGGACACAAGCTGGAGCGGTCAGAAACTCAACCGGTCGGTTCAGAGACCAGTTCAAACGTCCCAACTCTCTGGAATTTGATGCTGAATGCCAACCGATCGGGTGACCTTCACCCGATCGGTTCATCTGTAGCCAATTCTCCGAAGCCAAGACACGGAGAGCTCAACCGACCGGTTCACCCGACGGCGCGAAGATCCAACCGGTCAGCTTCAACCCTCAACCGACCGTGTCGTATGACCGGGTGAAGTCCCATGCCGAGCTGCCGAAGAACGAATTAGATCACCCGATCGGTTGACTTTTCAACCGATCAGGTGATATTGTTTTCTATATATATGACCCCTAGGTTTTCCAGAAACGAGAGTTGTTATTTTTTGTTGTTTTCTCTCTCTCTTGACGGCTGTAATTTTTCAGATATTAGTAAGTTGTCTGATCTTTGTTAAACTTTAATATAGTGTTATTTGCATTGCTCTTACTACTTTTTAATCGCCTGATCATGTTTCTAACGGTCGATTTTGATTTAGATTGCTTTTTAGTAAATATGTGCGAGTAGTCCCCAAATCTGAGATTTTGGTGGAAACCCCTTCGTGGGTTCTCCCCGATGCGTCCATAGGACTAGGAAATCGATAGGGATTAGGAATCTATCGGTTACGCGGGGTGTTTTATTGTCATCGGCAGGAAAAAGACCGCCTTTGACAGTTGGGCCAAGGGGGAATAAACTTGGCGGTTGTCTCACTAGCCATAGCTCACGCCCTTAGTGTTGACGTCAAATCCTAGCGCGTGGGAGCGGCAGGATGAGATGTTGGGAGTTATCGTTGCGAGCTTAGTGCTCCTGGAGTCGGTCAGTGTTAATGGACATGAGAATGCCCACTGACCGAACCCAGGAAGTCCGGCGTATCATCCTGGGCACCGACCGGAATATCGGGCCCATGGGACGCTGGTACCACTCTTAGAGGCAACATCTCACCATTAGACCCTAATTCCGATCGTTATCCTGCCCGTAGGCCGTATCGGCGAGAATCGCACGATAGGGTGGAAACCGTAGTCCCTGGTTTTCCCTTTATATTGTTTATCCATCGCATTCTATTTTCTGTGACAACCCATCATCCGATTCGGGCTAGCTCGCCCATGGGGTGAATCCGATCCTTCTTGACACAAGCACAACCATGCCTCCCTGAGTTCGACCCCCAAGCCACACTACAACACCGTGCGCTTGCGGTTATAAATATTTAAATCTCACGCCCCCAATTATATATTGCACACATCTGACACGCAAACACGGGGGACGTCAATATCATGCATTCATATAGAGGAATCATCAAGAGAAAAAGATTTGCAAGCACACGTGAATAGCAAGACTATGGAATACTCTAAGTAATATGGCATGGAATAATAAGCATCGTGATGGTTGCTAAAGAAATAAGAGATATCATCATACGAGATTCATCTAGCAGAAGAAGGAAAAGAAAATAAATAAATAAAAATAAATAAAAGAAAGGAAAGAAAAGAAAATCAAGCACACAACATGATGCATGAATACACATAAAAGGAAAATAAGATGGAAAAATTAAAAAGATGATGTAAAATTTTTTGAAAAATTCTAAAAACCCTAAAAATGAAGTAAAAATGCAACTAATGCATCTAAATGGTATGTAAATGCACTCCCCTAAGCTTAAACTTCACATTGTCCTCAATGTGATCATAGTGGAAGAATATGAGGAACAACGATAATAATAAGGGGGTGAATGAAAAATGATGAAATGAATGACATGAAATCCTAATGCAACTACATGAAAATACAATGATGCATGAGAGCGCCTTCCCCCAAGCTTACATCAAACAATCCTATTCAAATGACTTGATCAAAAATGTCACGGCTTTGCTAAGCGAGCTCAAGTCAAACGAATAAGAGAGTGAGTATTCACTTGAAAGAAATGCTCGATGGTGATGAGCAAAAGGACGTGGCGTATCAAAATAAGAAGAGGGCAATTAATATAATGGGTTTGGGGTGTAAAAATTTTTGTTGCCGTCATATGAGGTGATAATTATTCAATCTATACGGTCCTCTTGCTGTCGAGAGGATTCGTGTTTATTTAAAGCATAAAAATTTCTACACTACTGGATTGATATCACATATAGCAAAAGGCGGATCCAGTATCTTTACCGGTGCAGGCAACTGCTCTAACTGCTCCTTCCGTGGCTCTGCCAGGCACGTATGTCCATGGACTCCATCAGACTCCAGCAATGCGGCTCCCAGCACCTCTCCAAGGACTCCTCCTAGACCCTGCAAGAGATAAGCCGCATCAATCTGATGTGGATAATTCTTTCCCAAAATAAATGTATTCCAAAGAGGATCATTAACATAAGTATTTAAAATTAAAAACGGTTAACACTTTCCTGGAAATAAATCTCTACTCTCGTGTACCATGTCGATCGACTCCTCATTGTTCGCCTCAAGTTATTCAGGTAGCTTTGGCATATATCTGTGGGTCTCATCAGGCAACTCCTCATCATTGTCAGACTCATCCCATTGCACCTCTTGATCATATTCATATGCGTCCATGGGTGCTAACGCCTTACTCTCCTCCTCGTATATGTCCCATTGTACCTTTTGTTCGTATGTATGTGTATCCAGCAAAAGGCATGTTGAGTTGTCAAAATCTGAATCATAAAAAATATCATACACGGGAGGGGAATCAAATGTAGGAGATAAGGGAGTAAAGAGATCTCCCTGAAGGGGAGCCATAAGCTCTGTAGGATAGTCCTCGGCGTCAGTGGAAGGGTGGTCCTCTGAGGGATGCTTAGCCTCTGTAGAATGTGGGGATGGCTACGGTAGCTCGAAAGGAGGGGGCACAATTCGGGCTCCACCTATGTGCAAATGCCATCGTCCCAAGTCACGTCCTCCTCGATGGTTTGCTCTGCTACTGTAGGCATGACCTCCTCAATAATATCCTCTGATGGTATAGGCTGCTCTGACTCATGTGGGTGGTAAGGGGAGGCGACGACGGTACAAGGTGGCTCTATAGGCTCATGTATCTCGACAATGGTGTAAAAATGGGTCTTGTGCCCCTCAACTAGAGCATAAACTCCATCATCAATTGTGCCCGTGGAAGAGATACAATGAGTAATAAAGTTTTGAAATTCGAGCTCAAAAGGATCACCTGACGTTATTGTCAATGGACCGGTTTCTCGAACTACGTCGACAATGTTTCTCAATAGGTCCATATATGTGTCCTCCTTCGGCAGCTCAGATGTCTCTATTTGTGGAGTGTTGATGGTATAAAGGTGGATATGATCACCTTCAAGTGAAGCATACACTCCATCTATGATAGTAACTGCACCAGAGACATTAGCCATAACGAAATCGATGAATACTTGGTCGTATGGTTTACCAACCATAACGATTAGCGAACTGGTAGATCGAGCATCATCTATCATTTGCTCCAAGGTTGATGCCAACTGCAGATCACTAAACTTTTCCACTTGCATCATCCTCATAAATTCTCGTGATGGTCCCTTTAGCCCTCTAACGAAGAAATTGAATAGCTGTGAACCATCCCACACATAGTCTGACTCTTCCTGGAACATTCCTAATACTTTTTCGAACCTGCACAAGGCTTCCCTGAATGACTCTCCATCAGCCTGATAGAATGAAGCGAGATATATGTAGGATTGTATAGAACCCGGTCGCATATTCTTTGGAAGCACCATCGCTGCAACAACTGTACCTGATCAAGCAAAGTAAACAACATGGAAAAGATGTCAATGGGTCAAAGAGAGATAAAGATAATAATAATAGCAGGTGGTGGGGAAAAATCTCTCTCTGTTTTTTTGTTTTTTTGTTAGATAAACTCAAAGAAAGAGTAACCATGGCTCATAGCCATGGCCCTCTATATATTCATATCAATGGTATACTGAGGGTCCCTACTACTAAGTAGTGGGGAGTAATGGAGGGATAGAGAGGTGGGGAGGCCAAAGGCCTCCCTCACTCATAACATTTCCCATTATCCATCCATTTCTTTGGTCTTAACATATAAAACTAAGTGGGTGGATACTTCTGGATCCAGAGTAATCGTGTTTACCTCGTTAAAACCTTAGCTGTGAAAAACCCAGTGGAAAAAACCAACAGCTTAAGGAAAAAGAGTACAACCCACAGGTTACTCCCACTGAACAATACAAGCTTCAGGCTTGTAGATATCTTATGTATCTATACATCTTCCATAATATTCCGAAAAGAAAAACAAAATACAATAACCACTTATTTATACAAGTTGCACTCATATCTGGAAGCTGCTGAAACTAAGGGAGCTCTGACGTGGTATGCTCTGCGAACTTGGCTGATGGCTCCATGTCTGTAGACTTTGACCCAGTCATCACTGTGTCTGCAAGGTACTGCTGGACTTGGCTGTGCATATATTCGATTTGATTCTTGGATGAAGAGCTTCTCAGAATAGAAATATGATGTAGACTTAGGATGATGCCGTGTAGATCTTCAGGAGGTGGATGTTCATTTTGTGCTTAGTCATTGCGATGATCTTTAACCTGCATATGCAAATATATTTTCATGGTTTCTGATCCTTGACCCTTGGAGATAGCGCAGAAGCTATGTATACATGGTCCAGTGTTGCGCTACAGGTGATGCACTGTATCTGGCTAACAGCTTTACTGCAAACGTTCTATAAAGACACGTGCAGTTGGCCAGATAAAGGAGTTGGGCACTTCAGAACCTAAGATATTCTCCCCCTCTTCCAGCTAGGGGAAAAGGTCTTCAATATGCATCTATACAAGCAATTGTCCATGTTTCTTCATCAACTTTGGGTGAATGAGGTTCTCATTTGCAGGATGATAAGTCATCTTCAGGACGATGTTTTCATCTTCTGGATGATTATTTCATCTTCAGGATGATGGTATCATCATAAGGATGATATTTTCATATTCGAGATGAGTATTTCATCTTTATGATGATGGTATCTTCTTAAGGATGTACATTCGTCTTCAGATGATGTTATCATCTACAGGATGAGTATTTCATATTCAGGATGATACTTTCATCTTCAGTGTGTCTATTCATCTTCAGGATGATGGTTTCTGTAAGTCAAGTTGCCTAGGTCATTCATATCATATTTGATAGATAGGCTTAAACAGATAATTCGGTATACGCTTCAGGAGATCCGATGAGATTTGAGTTATTTACAAAAATGAACTCAAATCTTTTCTTTTGCTCTTATAAAGATGCAAAGCACAACATAAAGTATGAGTCCTCTACGGTACTTTATTGGTTGTATTTTATTTTATTTATCATAGGATAGATGTCCCAAAAATCTATCCAGGCAATAAGAGAAATTTATGAGGTAATGTTGTCGCAACATCCATAGCAACATAGACCAAAATTTCATTTGCCTATCGTATGGGTTTTTCGCAATTATGACCAGGTAGTCTGATGCATCATATTTATATATTTTGTAAGTGAGTCAAGCTCATCTTACTAGATTATTACCTGAGTTCAGCGAATTTAACCACTAATCTATATCATAATGCTTATAGCATACGATTTTATTTATTTATTTTTCTATTTATACAATACTCATACAACCCACATGTTTGGTATCTTTTGATATCAGGACTTCAGGTCCAAACAAATCACATTTCATAAGTGAGTCCAGCTCAACTTATTATTGCATGTTCCACATAATTTTGGCCAATCGCTATTGCTTCAGGCAACAGAGTGTGGAGACGATATTTATAATTATCATTTAAATGGAAAAAATGAAACGTGAGTTATTGCCGACAAGTGTGTTTTTATTATCCAAACACCTCCCCATGTACGTACATTATACATTTATATTTCATATTATTCCTGATTCATCTCTTCAGGAGGTTCTGGAAAATGGAGAGGATATAGAAATGAGCTCAGTTTTCTGTGGTGGTATTGTTTAAAGGTCTTAATGAGTTATATTTCTCATTGAAGAGCCGTGGTATGTCTTCATCCATTGAGGACATCCACTTCTGCTACTGTTGGATTGCATCCATTATTATTGGTATGTTAATCCTAGCTGGATTTTTAGCAGCAGGGATGTGTGATTATGACAATATTCAGATTGTCAGTTTAAATGTGTAAAAACTGTTTAACAGTTTCATAAGTGTGGATCTTCATGATCTCATCACATTCATGATATGGTCAATTGAGCTTCATGCTCAGGGCAATAATTATGTTGAACCTAATACTGGGAAATTAAACAATCGTAAATGTGAAGGATCTTCAGGATCTAATCTTCACTATCGATTCTTTATATGAGACCCATCAAGGCACAATCTATGAAATGTGCTCTAAATGCTTTCCCCGTAAGGGGTGCTCAGAATCTATTTATCTGGGTAAATTACGTCTGAAAAATAGATCTAAGACGGCATTCTGATGGTTTATAGTGGTGTTATGGAGAGACCATCATGGCAACCAAATACCCTCATAAGAGAGATGTTTGGTGATGCTCTATATGCAAGGTGCATCGTCGAAAAATATGACCACAAGAGGGTCTTATTCTGATTAACGACGCAACATGCAAAGTAGAATAATGATAAAATGCTTTCCTCCGTTAGGAGGTCTCGGAAACTGTTTATATGTGGTGATCAGCCACATATAAATAGGTTCTAAGTAGGCGTTTTAATGGTCTACATTATAATTGCATGTCCCCATGCAGACACCAGTAACTGGATTTAACAGATGAGAATACCGTTATTATCAATTTAATGATTTACATATAACCCATTTCTGGGTGTGAACACAAAACTTCAGGGTGCTCAATTTTCTTCCAGTTGTTAAAATAATTGATTTCCCAGTGTTATCCAAAAAAAATCCGCAATAAGCTTGACTTCTATGAAGTTGAGCATAGAACTGTGGATATGAACCCGTCAAGGCACGATCTATAAGATGTGAAATAATGCATCCCCCGTTTGGGGATCTTGGAATATATTCATCCAGGATGGTTAATCCTGATGAATAAGTTCCACTGTGGCATTTTTGAGGGTGGTATGAGGGTAAGTAACAGCCCAACCAATATCTCAGTAAGGTAATATGTCCGTTGTGATTAATAATAATCTGGACTGCGGTTGGATAACACGGTTTTGATTATGACCATTTTAAGAAGATATATAGATGAGTACACTAATGTACATCATCAGCCCTATTAGGGAGTGAAAAAGTTTAACTTTTATCCCTAAAATACTTTCAAGAGACCAAGAGGTCTTCATAATTGAATGATGATAGTAAAATATATCATATAAATTCTATCAGAGGAAGTATTGAGATTCAATATCCACGTGAAGTGGAGATGTTCTCGTAATTATTTTTCCCGTTTAATGGGATAATGAAAATGTCACCATATTTGAAGAAACTTATAGTTCTTCGTCTATATAAGATTGGTAAATGCTGTCTTGCATCAATAACAATCCAAGGTGGCATACTATATCGTGCCAAACGTAAGATTTGGACGAAAGTGGGCACTACAGGTGTTCCTCTATCTTCCTATGTTTGAATTTATTTGGGAAAAAGCTTCTGGATTTATTGATTTTTAATATTTGAGAGTACATGCGTATCCTTATATAGAGATTCAGGCTTTGTACAGCTTGAACCTCAAGTAGACGTCCCAAAAATAATTATCTACTGGATAAAATTAAGGGTGAAATGCTTTTTAAAGCATAAGTCCGATGCTATTTTTGAAAAATACTCACTAATAACTATGGTATGGTACTAGATTAAATTTTATTTTCATAAATATATTTGTCCTCATAGAATATCTATGTATACAAAATAGGTAGATTGACAAACGTCGTCTAGACTAGATATGTATATATTTTCAATGGCATAATCTAATGACCTATCATATTATAAAAGCAATAAGGGACTTTTCAGAACTTCTAGGTCTGATATAGGTCAGACATTGATTATTACAAGTAGAGGTATATCATATCTTCCCTTTTATATGTCATGGTCTTTCCCTGTTTTAAGTATTTCACTAATCTAATTTATGATAGACTTTTCAAAGTTCATGTGAATGCTCTAGTATGGTCTTCAAGCCATTTTATTGAGCCATTTTGGATTTATGTAGATAGAGGAACATGAATACGTGCAGTAAAGATACGTTGGTGCGAAAAATTTAGTTCTCACTTTTATGCATGCACGACGTCAGGCGCGTGCATTATGCAAGGCTAGATTCAAGAATCTTACCTTGTAATGTGAGTGTACTAAATAAATTAGCGGATTTATGGCATCTTCGGGTGCGCTGTGCGCATAATATTATATATTAAAATAGATATGACAGATCTATTTACCGTGAAGTACGCATCATTTAGACATATGTCCAGAAGATGGAAGCATTAATGATCGCGTAATTCCAACGTATTTTATTTGGTTAGAAGGGTATTGACATTCTATTTAAACTTCAGGTTCATTTGTCAATGTAGATATGAGTTATAAATTTTTTTTTGAAAAATTATTATTGTACCAGAATCATAGTTTGAGTACAAATGCATGAATAAATCATGCAAATAGAAATTAAACATGTAGTTCATATATATTACAAGCAACAACATATTCAAAAAAATATGAAACTACTAGATGTAACATGCATAAGATGTATTTTCAATATAACAAGCAATTTATATAAAAATTACGTTTAATAATTACTTGGACCACGGGGAAACATCATTATCCGTTAAGTCAGGTAACTAACTACAGAGCGGTCTCAGGGTATTTGTAATTATTAAATCGTGAATGATTAAAATTAAATCTAATTTGTATATAATTTGCATTTTTGTTGAATTTAACATAATATTAAACAAATAAATAATATTATGAACCAAATCAACCAAAAAGTTAGCAAAATTAATCATTTGATGTTTCCTAATTTTTACAGAACTTTCCAGCAATATTCTGGATTTTTCTGCCAATTTTAAGGAAATTATAGTGGAAAACTGATATAAAATCTGTTTTTAATTATTTTAAAAGCCTATTGGACTTATGTTAGAGCTTCAGGCCCAAAACAACCAATACAACTTAAATATCTAGTATTGGGCTGCAGGCCCATGGGCTAAAATTATTATTATTATTATTATTATTATTATTATTATTATTATTATTTTGCCCAAAAATACCCATTAGGGGGATACCATTTAAACATACCCTAACCCTAATTTAAGGGTTATGGTTAGGGTTTAGATGGTATACAGCCCCCCTTCCCATTTTCAGATCGCGACCAGAGGCCCCCCCCCCCCCCCCCCCCCCCCCCCCCCCCCCCCGGGGGGGGGGGGGGGGGGGGTTGCGGCCGGAGCAGCGCCTCCCCCTCCCCTTTTCCCGGCGAGGCAGAGCCCAGGGGGCGGCCGAAGCAGCACCTCCCCCTCCCCTTTTTCCGGCGAGACAGAGCCCGGGGGGTTGCCAGAGAAGTCCCCCCTTTACAGGGGGCTCTCCATCCCCATCGGGTCGCGGCCAAGGAGGGGGAGGGCCGGACAGCGACTCCCCATGCCCCATCTTTTTACAGGCGGGGGTGGCCATGCTTCTGGCATGCCGATAGCCGATGCGGGTGAGCCGATCAAGGCCGCATCGATAACATACAGAACCTGCCGATCAATGTCCTTCGGATTCGATCGAAGCCAATCAAAATCTGTGCCAGATTCTGATCAGAATCACAGGCTTCAGGCCGGTACAAATGGCCTTTCATGATTTTTGTTGTTATTGGGGGTTTTTGGGTTCGACGGCTTCAGGCCATCTCCATTGGGATTAATTTTTTTTTGAATTTTATTCGATAAACTATGTTATTATATTATCAATGGTAATCTAAAACATAGATTATGCACAATTTTAATTTGATATGATAATATTATTGGTCCAATAATATTAGATCTAAATAGATTCAATCTAATCTAGTTTTAGATCTAAAAATTTATTATGGATCGATGAATTACCTCTAACTGGAAAAATCTGGAAAAAGAGATCCGAAGAGAATAATGCGATCCACATCATTGCGACGTCGGTGACCGAGCCGCCAACGAGAATAGATTCCATAGCGCAACCTCCATGCGATGGTGGCTATCCAAATAGCCAAGAAATTGATTCCTTCGCTTTTAGAAGAGAAGAAAATTTGATGTGTAGAAATTTTTCTTAGAGCAACGTGCTGATAACGTGTTGGATAAACTCAAAGAAAGAGTAACCATGGCTCATAGCCATAGTCCTCTATATATTCATATCAATGGTATACCAAGGGTCCCTACTACTAAGTAGTGGGGAGTAATGGAGGGATAGAGAGGTGGGGAGGCCAAAGGCCTCCCTCACTCATAACATTTTTTGTTTTTTTTGTTTTTGTTTGTTTTTATAACGTAATCTAATCAACCTAATTGTGACAAATTGGCTCCCAACGGGAAACACCTCCCTGGCAACGGCGTCAAAAACTTGATTGCACCCGGATATACCCCGGAAAACGACTGTAGTCTTACCGCAAGCGCATGGTGAAGTGGCGAGCGGGTATCGAACACGAGGATTACAATGTGGGTGTGCGTGCCGGATCGTTAAGGGGCAAAAAGTGCAAAGTCCGGGGGTTACAATGCAAAAAACTTTGGGGGTGGAAAACATGTAAATAAGTGGGTGTTTTTTTTGTTTTTGGGGTTAATGGAAAACATGTAAATAAGTGAGTTTGGGTTGGGTTTTTTTTTGAGGGGATGGCAAACATGTAAATAAGTGGCTTAGGGGTGAGTTTTTGGGTGATGAGGAGGGGGAGGGGGAGGGGGTGATGTGGGTGGTGGGGCCCACCTTTGTCCTAGTCATATTTTAGCCTCCACCTATGACAACCCAATTCACCAAATGTATAAAGGATATTTTACTCTTTTTATCTTGTAGATCAAGATCTAAATAAAGTTTATTTTTTCTTTTGTTCTCATCTATCTTTCACATTTGAACATAATTTACTTTATTTTTATATTTATTTCGAAATATTTTTTATATTTACTTTTTATTTATAGATAAGTTTTCATCAAAAGGACTTAAATGAATGTTTATATATTCTTTTATGTTTCTACTATAAAGTTGTAGATCTTAATTTTAAAAAACTAAAGCAATATTATTGTATGAAATTTTATGAAATTTTTTCTTCCTGCATTTTCTCCCAGTTTGGAAAGTTTTCTTCCTTATAAACTATTTTAAACAAATTATTCTTGAATGTAGGATAATTTTTATATAACTTAGGCTCACATTACACGTGCACATTGTTGGTATAATATAATAAAATATATGATCAAGACATATATGTTGCGATCAACCCTAAAAATTATAAATTACCTATATATGGAAAAAAATCAAGGGACAGTTTTCACCAATTTATTTTTAAAGAGTAGGTATACATAGTTTTAAGCTTCACCTAGATTTGAAACCCTAGAAGCATGAACTTTTATAGAATGTTTGAGTCATTTATTCGATCTTCAAGCTATTTTTTCTCTCAACAGTATATTTGTGAGAGCAATCTAGCAGTCTTTATGTCATAATTTACCTACACATCTGTTGACGGGTAAATTCGACACACAGTAAAGAGATGCTGACGAGGACGCCTCCAATGACATGACACTTTGTTGGTAAAAGAGTGGGACCCGAGAAAGGCTGAATCCGGGTTAGGGAGAGCTAAGTCTGAGCTATTTGATGAAGTCTGACCTTACTTCGAGCTATCTTTGGCTATCTGCAGCATAAAGAAATTGTCAGGGGGTCAGAGCTGGGTTCCGACCCAAATCCCTGATAGGAAATCGAATCCCACCCCTAAGTGGGTTTGATGATGAGCACACCAAATAATGTTAGTGTACTAACTACACTACAAGTGTGCAGGTTATACGACAAGCGGTGACTTTACACATACTCCGAAGAAACTCAACCACACTCAAGACTAAGACGAAATTGGTAGTTCTACATCAAGCACAAGATGAAGCCAGTGCTCAAACCTAAATGAAGAAGGAACTCAAATCCAGGAGAAGCAAGCTTTCACCAGATCAGGTTCCCGAAGGTCTGGTCTCAAGTATAGTGTGCGAGTTCTTAGGATAATGTTAAAGCCAAAGTATATATAACACACACACATAAATGATTTCGAAAATAAATGTTTTAAACTTTTGAGATCAATTGCTAGCCTTTTCATATCCTAGTAGTCAATCTCCATTACACCCAGGGGTTGACTGCACTCTTTGCTAGCCAAGTTTTAGAAGAAATTGCTCTGGGAGTCAACTACCAAAGGATGGAGTCGACAACCAGCTGGAATTAAATTTCCAATGAAACACTCTGAGAGTCGACTACCACTCCTAGGGAGTCGACTACCACTCCTAGGGAGTCGACTACCAGCTGGCAAATTTCAACGATTTGATTTGCTGATTTTATTCTCTTATCCTTGATTTTTGGAACAAAAGTCAAACTTCATTTGAAATTTGAATCCTCTCTTATCACTATAAATAGAGGACTCTATGAGATCTTTTTAACAAGAAAAATATTATCATCAAATTGAAAAATCTCTCTTGTGCTAAAATTCTCAGATCTTTTATTCTCAAAGCTCTCGTTATTATTATCAGCCAAATCTGTTTTTATATTTCTGATCTCTATCTTTTACATCTAGTATTTTTTTGAGATCAACTTATTTTATTTGGCTATTGAAAAGAGTTTTTTTTTCAAAATCCTTGTTCTTCATTTTCATTATTTGAAAGGATTTTTTGAAAACATACGATCTAGATCACAAAGAATTATTTCATATCTTTGTGTGATCTAAAGATCGAATTTGATTTCTTTTAGCCACGTAAATATACTTTGTTAGAATTTACTTTGGCTATAGAATTCTGGGTGTAAATCCAAACCCCACTAATCTTTGTGGTGAGTTGGAAATCGTTCTTATTTGTGGATTACCCTTTGTTGAAAGGGTGTTGGAAATCCTAGACAAGTCTAGGTGGTTGGAAATCCTGGTCAAGGCTAGGTGTTTGGGAAATCCTAACGAGCGAAGTTAGGTGCTTGTATTTGCCAAGGCAAATGGTGGAAATCTCGTACCGGATTGGTCGGGGACTGGACGTCCCAAGTTGTGGGGAACCAGGATAAAAATCCTTGTGTTTGCGTTTGATTCTTTCTGTGTTTGTTTATCTTTGCTCTGACATTATTATTTGCTGATTGTTGTACATCTATTGCAAAGTTTAACTCTCGTTTATCTGCTGTGAATAAAGATATAATATTTGTATTATTTGTAATCTTATTTATCTTTTCACTCAGCAGAGTTACGCTTATAAATTCTCTGGGAGTCGACTACTGTTCATAGGGAGTCGACTACCTGCTGTGTTATTTCTCTGATCAACTTTATTTATAAGATTGACTTGTTGATTAAGAACCAAGCGTAGATCACTCTACTTGGTTTCGTAGGCAACATTAGAAGGTTTATAATTGTTCTAACCAACAATAGAAAAAGATTTACTATTTGCAAAACACTATTCAACCCCCTTCTAGTGTTGCTTGCCATCCACAGGATCCAACAATTCCCTCCGATGCTTAAGTCGGTAAGAGACTTAAAGGAAGCTCGGTGCATCTAGGTCCAACCTAAAGGGAGGTCGTCTGATCACAATCACGCCGAGCTATAGAGTAAGAAATGTAAAGTGGAATTAGGAGAGTGATTTCTCAGAGTACATTAGTGTTTAGTAGCTTTGGAGCCTCCCTTTGTCTCATCATTGTTAGGACTATTTATAGGGGAGGGTTTCCCCTTCGTGCCATTATGAGATAACAACTTTGCTTTAATAATGGCATGATTGTCCCTGAAAAAAGAGCATAACCACTATCTATTTATTCCGTCATTAATATCAAGCCCATTATCAACTGATCCCTTGGGGCTCGAGAGCTCAACAGTCAAACGTGGCTTGGTCTTGACTGGGTACGCGGTTGGCCTTCAACGTGGACTTCCTGGGCTTCACGGACCACAACATCGCGTTCCGTGTGGGCTCCTTCATTTGGACGAAATTTCTCTCTTCGCTTCATGGGTCGGCCCAAAGTAATAATAATGGCCCCCATCGCTCGAGCTCAGATAGGGCATCAGTTAAGGTCAGTGATGCGATATTTCACGACAGTCGAAGCGGGAGTATTTGATTTTGATCGCCAAAATTCCCACTCATTTGATTCGACCGCTGCATTGGTATTTGGCTCGGGGTATGGATGCACATAGATCATCGACACGTGCCCCCTAATGATAGGGTTAGACTTGATCGTTGAGGGATAGCCCACAGTATAAATAAGGAAAAGAGGGGGATAAGGCGAACTTTCCTATTTGAACGTTCAAAAAGAAACCCTTTGCCTTATTTGTTATTTTTTGCTTCCCTTTGAGGATCCCCGTCATGGCTTCTTCTTCAACATCTGTGGATGCTGAACAATGGAAAGAGATGGAGAGAGCAGAATTTGCTTCGTCTCAGATCCCTCGCCTTGAATATCTCTCAAATGTGGATGAGGCAAGGGCAGAGGTTAACCCTTCAGAGCGAGTTGTAGAGAAAGGAAAAAGCTTGGATCTTACCACTGTCGATCCTAAGGCCCCAGTCTCGTAAGATAGCAAAGGGAATTTCGTCGTACCTGACACAGTTTCCAACCAAGCCTCTGAAGTGTCGACTGATTACCTTCCCACCTTTCAAGAAGATTACGTCTGGTTTCCCTATTTGGTTTGGATTCCTCTAGCTAATGAAAGGGGTTGCTTCCCCGAAGAATGTGAAGTGGGGGTATACACAAGAGCTTTCCGTCCCGGGCTTCGCTTCCCTATGCCCCTTTTCGTTCCCATGGCATTGAATGCGCTGGGGATCTCACTTTACCAGCTGACGCCCAACTCAGTTGGCTGTCTGGTCGACTTCATCATGCTCTGCATGCTGACCAGAGTGGATCCGACCTTGACGTTGTTCAACTACTTCTTTTAATTAAAAATCCATGTGTCCACCACGTGGTATTACATCACAGCTAGAAGAAATAAACATCTAATCAGATATCTACTCAGCTCCAACCGAGGGTGGAAAGAGCACTTTGTCTTTTTGACCTTCCCCGGCATGTTGGTTTTCCTTACTCATTGGGAGCATTTAGGACTCACTGCAAATGAGAAAGTGCCCCACTCAAAATATGAGCTAAAGGCTGATGACCGCTTACTAGCTCAGCCAGAGGGCTTCAGATCAGTGTCAACGCTCCTATCCCCTGAGACTTTGCTCAGAACCGTTTGGGCAGAAGGTAAGGTACTTTCTCAGGCCTCGTGCTCGCCTTTGCTTTTCCCTAACCCCTTTTTCTCTTCACAGACGTGGTGGGGCAAGAGTATCAGGACGATCCTGAGCTTCAAGACACTTTCTGAGCTTCTATCCAAGCAACTGAAGGAAGTTCACCATCTCGACAGGTGTCCGACCTGAATGAAGCTCGGTCAAGGCTGTCGGGTGCTCATCCGAGGTGGCCCGAGATATTCCTCAGAAGGGGCAAGACTTTGAAAAAGAAAAGGCTTCGTACCATGGCTGAGGCTGAAAGATCCAAAGAGAAGAAAAGGAGAGGTGAAATCGTCGGCATGAACCCAAGCTCTCCAGTCATGGATGTAGCCAATGCCCTGATTGTGGCCCATAAGCGAGTTCGGGCCCCCGCTCATGAGGAATCTCCAAAGGGACTGATGACACCCCAAGAATCATGCTTTCATAAGGATACTTGGCCATGGTGCGGTCTCCACCCTCCAGAGCTTTTGGCCGACCGGGATCCTCCTGAGTTCAGGCCGATCTTCTTGGCAGACAGGTCACCTCAAGCTCTGCCAGAATGTCCTGAAGATAAGCTTAACCATTTCACTTACCCAATTGGTTAGGGAGAGTCATCATTCGTGAACTGTGGGGTAGCCTCCTGCCTTGTTGAGAATTCTATTCTTCCTCGGGATAGGGCCGTTCTGTAGAAGATCGACTACATGAGGCTGACCAGCTTTATGGGTTGGCAGAGATAAAAAGTGTGTATCTCCCTTTCTTTCTTATCAGTTCCAGACATCAAATTTAACCGCCTCTTTACCTTGTGATATGCAGATGGCCTCTGTGGCGGCCGAGTTACGATGTCGCTCATCGGTGGGGGCCAATTATGGGGCCAATTATGAGGCCAATTTAGCTAGCAAGCGAACATGGATAGCCACCGTCTAGAAAGCTATCAACAAGGTGACGATGAAATTGGAGAAATCATCGCTTCGTGGGGTCAAGCTAACATATGAAGTGGAGGTGTTCACGTTCGTATGACAGCCTTTAATTTATAGTCGCAAGCGCATGGTGTAGTTGTATCACTATACGGGTCGTCCTCTTGGAGGCAGCTGTTGCTAATAGTTTTCTTCTGAATCAATAGCTACACAATTGAATATTGGGTCGAGGGTTATGAAAACTAAGAAGAATATCAATAATAAAAGCTCTAGGGCATGGATATCCCCACCATTGGATTAAATTAGGATTGATTAGAACTAATCGGTTGTTGAGTTCGTAAGATGCGGGAGAGGTCGTCTAATCTGAGGATATTCTCTTGCCCCCACTTCCCTAGCGCATGATAGGCCTACCTAACACGTATCGATACCGACGTCAATCGTGCATCGATACGCTCTATGTGCATTATGACCGACGAATGTCCCCAATCGTCCTTCGCATCACTTTCGTGGATTAGGAATTGGATCTATGTTAAGAGGGCTCTAATCGGTTACCGACGTAAATCGTGCAATCCGATAGTGATGATCAATGCAATCGAAAACCCTAGATTAATCCCGAAGTCAATCGTAAATTAATCTAATTACACATGAAGGGGAATCCAATATACACTGATAATAATCATCCTAACGTACCCCATATTCAATTTCTCAACAATTTCATAATAAATTACCAATCCATATATTAACCCAATGGGGTTCAACCCATTAGCCCCAGATGATCTCTACTCACGATCCATGCAACAATAGATGATGGAATTCATTGAAAAAGCATTCATTGCAATAGATGATAATAGAGATTCACAAACAATCCAATCCACAATCACAAAGCAAGAGTAGATAGATTGGAAATCCCAACATATAAAAGAGAACAATTAAAATTGAATTAAAGCAAAGAAGTTTTACACCTTAATCCTCTGAAAAGCTCTAGAAAATGGGTCCAGAGAACATCCTCTGTGCGGAGAGGAATAATCAGTATTTATACTACCCGAAAATCGCCAAAAATCCCTCAAAAGTCGCCCTGATGGCGCCCACTTGGGCTCAAAACCCTCTAAGGATGCAACTGCGTCAATAATGATGCAACCGCATCGCTAAAGAAGCATAGATGGGCAGAAAACCCTACAGGTGTGTAACACCCCGCTTCCCAAAAAGCAATGGAAGCAAGAACGTTACGAAGGTCCGCATGAACTGGAGCGATGAAGCTCGAGTTCACTAAGCGTCTATGATAACAACATAGCAAGTTCTTGCATGCAATCAGAACAATAGAATATTATTTCATTCAATAGCCACATCTATGAGTTCATACATGAAATAAAAACAACAGGACCTCAGCATGGCCAAAGGAAACTACAACGGGGAACATAGCCTACTACAAAGAGCTAAAGCAAATCTAAAAGACACAACGACAGTACAAGCCTCTAGTCATGCGCATGGAGCATCTCCTGGTCAACAAGCTCCTGGCTCTTTGGGTCAGTTACCTCAAACAACTCTTCCTCATAGTAACCTGTCTCGTGATCTGACATACAAGGGCCTGACAAGTGAAAAGTAAGTCGTCCTAAGACAAGGTGTATGAATATTAAACTGATTATGAAGTATTACAGTTCTAATGTCAGAGTTATACAATTAATTAACAACAAAATTATAAACATGGCAGTTCTAAAGATTTAAAGTAAAGTATTTCTAAGCATGACAGTTCTGAGGAATTTAAAAGTAAGCAGTTATGAATGGCAGTTCCAGTGAATTAGAAAGTAAGCAGTTATAAACATGGTAATTCTATGTGCGAGTAAGGTGACAACAAGTAAAACAAATTCAATGCAAATGTTTTCTATCATGCATAGGGTTCTCGCCTTTAAGACGTGGTGAGTGAATCGATTCTTCTCACGGTGGTATAACCGTGATTGACGCTACCCCATCACATGCAGGTGGTGCTCTTGAAGAGAGGATCCTTTCACATGCTTAGTGGCCGCTTAACCCTAACCCCACCCCAAATGTTGTGCTGGAACACGAGCTATCATGCTAAACCGCCATATACTGGAACACGAGCCAGACTAGTCAGATGTGACCCTACTAGAACACGAGCCAGACTAGTCACACCTGACCGACGGGAGTAGCCAAATCTAATCAAATGCACGAATTCACAAATCCGAGATCTCAAGGTATTCCATTTCTGTCAAGATATTCCATTTTCTTCCAAGGTATTCCTTCTCTTTCAATGTATTCCATTTTCTTTCAAGGTATTCCATCTCTTTCAAGGTATTCCATTTCTATTCATTCAATTAAGTGTGTGCACAACATGAAGTGAAAGCATGTGACATTTCCATATGACATTTAACGCATTCTAAAACGAGTGATTCAGTTTTAAATGCAATAACACTTCAATAATTTGTTTAAATTCGCACACTTGCCTGTTTTGGGACAGTTTTGGGTGTCCAGGTGTCGACGGCGAGAGAATGATTTATCTGCGTCATGGATTTATACTATCAGTAAAAGAATACTATAAAATTCACTTACTAAGGTACAATATAACCTAATATAACCTACTGACGTCATAACAACCTATCGGGTACTGTTTACTCAATCTATAAGTAATAGGGTCTTGTAGCAACTTTATAGTACTCTGTTCATTGCACCCATACTAACATATATAATATGATATACGCTAATATAATATATAATAGTATGGTACTCATTTATAACTTATACAAATAGTATAACTCACTTTTATCAGCCTTGCCTTAGTGTTTTGCTTACAGGTACGACAGCCCAGGCAGCGGCAGGGAGGCAGCTGCGGCGTTCGGTGATTGGTGAGGAATGGGGTGCGGCAGTCGGGGTGATCGGAGGGAGGTGCAGAAGAAGATGCAGGCCGTCGGGGTTGGCATGAAAGTGGTTGAAGGAGGGGGCGGTTGTGTGGTCAGAGGACGACGGGAACGCCGTGGGCGGTGGTCGTCGGTGTTGGTGGGGAGAGTGCGGCTGTCGGGGTTTTTCGACGGTTTGCAGCGGTGAGGCGAGTTGGGGTGGAGCGGTTGTCGGCACTGGGAAGGTTGATAGGCGGCTGACTGGGGGTTCTTAGGTGGAGGGATGGAATGGCAGGGCGTCGGGAAGGTCGGCATCGGGTTCTGGATGGCGGTGGGCTGAGGGGAGAAGGAGCAGCGACGAACTGGAGCTGCCGGTGGCTCTGGTCGGTGGCCGGAGAGGGAATGGCTGGTCGTCGAGAGGATGGTGACGCGGGCTGGGTTGCTCGGAGGTCGGACGACAGAGGGTGGTGGCCGTCGGGAGGAAAGAGAGGAGAGGGGCGAGTGAGGATGATGCACGTGTGGAGGAGATGGTGGGAGAGAGCTCCTTAGGGTTTCGGGGGTGTTTGTTTTGTGCGGCTGAGTGATGAGAGCCCAGGTCTAGGGTTATTTGTTTTGTGCGGCTGAGTGATATAGGCCTAAGTTTATATTTTGTAGGCTGGTGTGCGTGAGTGAATCCCAGGGAAAAATATTTCATGCAACGAAATCAAAGAAATCCATATGAGATATTGCAGCTGGAGTTAGGGAAGAGTTAGGGTCTAGATGAAAAAATGGAATGTTTGATTAAATGAGAAAGATTTAAAAACTAGGAGAATTGGAAAGAAACAATGATTTAATTAAAATTTAAGAGAGGAATTAATTGTTAATTATAATGGGTAAAAAGTCTCATACGAGTTTTTGAGGAAAGGATTTAACTAGGAAAGTTTTCAAAAGATTTGAATTTAAAATGTTTGAATTTGAAATTTTGAATTAATAAATTTATATAATAATAAGTTTACACATGATTATAGTTAATAGAAATACATAAATAAATATGAGTGTATAAAGCTAATTAAATACGTACATATACGAATACGTATAATAGTAATACGAAATACGAATACGCATTTAATTACTGGTATGAAAATCACAAGATAAGATAAAATACGTGCAAAAATACATATTATAAAATATCGGCCGTTACATTTTACCCACCTTAAGAAAAATTCCGTCCTCGGAATTCTTATCAATCAAGATGCGTGGAATAAGTGAGGATGGTGCTCGCGCACTTCCTCTTCCAATGTACACGCACCACACTCTCTACTATGCTCACACACTACCCATAAATAACAATCATACTATTATACATAAACGCTCAATTAATAGCATTTACACTAATAATAATAGCAGTAGTAATACTATTACTAACACTAGTTAACAATCATACTTATAATAATATTAACATTCACACATACATCACCAATCATATACCAATAATAATACTAATATACCGCAACTAAAGTATAACACAATTCATATAATACCATCATACAATACAATTAAAACCATTATTATAGTTAAGACAGATAGTAGCACTTTACTATAGACACACATCAACTTACTAACTGCAAGTGTGCCATTATCTTGCACACTCACATTATTACTAATACATAACACAATCATATTCAATCAAATAATACCACAATAGTATAATCACTTTACACATTACGTAATACACCATACACACCACATAATACATATCACTGCACACTTATACACCATATATTACACCATACTCAAAAAATGGACATGTCCTAATTATATGGTACTAGGGCCACTACAATCTACACACCTTAAAATCAAGTCCGTCCTCTGACTTCCTTAAATAGGTCCAACTTATGAATGAGCGGACTAAGGTTACTCTACCCCAGACATACATACACTATAAAAACAATGTGCACCCACATTCATACACCTATACATACATCATATAGTCACATACATTTAAATACACGCTACACAGTACACACATATACATACTTACATTATTACACACCTTCCTTATATCTACGCAAAACTTAGACACATACTATATGTTCACCCATGTATACACAACCATAATAATTTATATACAACTAGTATACTACTACATACAAACATATATACATAGATACAATCTTACAATCATGTATACCTCCCAGTATACACATGCAAATACATCATCCCGTAAGGGCAAGTAACACAATACCATATTATAATTCTACTACTATACGTAAAACACACATATTTATACAATATGTATAGATACCCATAACTAAGTACATACATATCCACGCATGAGCACACACCCATACGCACTAATATATAGATCATACAATAGATATGTGCACCCAACTATAAGCACACATATTATCATGTACATTACACCCAACATGCACATAAATTTATTATCATACAATTACAAACATTAATAAGTACATCCAAAATACATACACCACAGTAGGTAGTCAAACACTAATTCTAATACGCACAGATATCCCTATAGTGATATAGCTATCCACACATATATGTAAAAATATAACACTATAATACCTTACGCACGACTATATATATCACGTATATCACTATAAGTGTATATTCAACACAATAGGCAACCATAATCTATTAATATACTAAGGATATGCACACTCATACATGAGTGGGACACAGAGATCCATACACATGGGTCCACGCACACTATCTATATATACACTACGATCATCACAATTAATACTAATGGATCTTCTATACCTATACCATAAATACTATAAAGGAAAGGTCATGCATTACTTGAAATCACTTACCCATCAACCTCAGCAGCTACGGTTGTCATGATAAATACCTGAAGCCTCGGCTAGTTCTGCCTCACTTTTTCAAAAGCCTTCTGTTGTGGAGCCGGGGGTGATCCATGCTGAGTAGATCCAGAAGGTTCAACAGTCGTCGGCTCGTTGTTACGGTGAGGCAGTCCCTGATAGCATGTGCAGATGTTCCGCATACTCATCTTCGCTCTTCGGATAGACCTAATATGTTATCTATGAATATCATTATGATTCTATCCAAAAACTCGAATATAAGATTCACGAGATTCATGAATACAACAGGAGCGTTGGTCACACCGAATGGCATGACAACGAACTCATAATGCCCGTACTTGGTCCAAAAAGTTGTCTTGGGCACATCTTCCTTCCTGACTTTCACCTGATGGTATCAGCTCCAGAGGTCCAACTTCGAAAATACTCTCGATCCACCAAGCTGGTCAAAGATATCGTCAATGCGGGGCAACAGGTACTTGTTCTTCACTGTGACCTTGTCCGGCTTCCGATAATCCATACACATCTTCTCGATCCGTCCAATAGAACAGGTGCACCCCAGGGAAATACACTGGGATGAATAAAACCGTTCTGCAATAGCTCATCCAACTGCTTCCTCATCTCTTCCAGCTCTGCAGGAGCCTTACAATAAGGCGCCTTTGAGGTCAGTTGAGCCCCTGGCATAAGATCAATGCCGAACTCCAACGCTTGATCGGCGGAAATCCAAAAATGTCTTCAGACAAGACGTCTTCAAAATCTCTCACTACTGCATGCTTCTCCGGTTTAACTTGCACGGATGCAACGATCACTACGTTCTGATGGGCCCGAAATTTGATAGGTCCGAGCGAACGACTAAATGGAACTCAAAAATCTAATATGGTCAGAGCTGGGTGAGAAGCCGCTAAGGCGACTCCTAAGATAAAAGTACTAAATCTTAGCAAGGGTGTCTAACTAGCAAGCATGGGTGTCTAACTAAATCTTCTTATAATCCTGGTGTTGGGCCTCCCTATTATGTTGAGACAAGATACTTGGGTAAATTTCGTGTACGAGGTAATTCTAGATGTTTTGGCTAATGATAGCATTCTTATTGTTCTGATTTTTCACAGATGCACAACCTGCATGGGCCACCACTAAAACATGTAACGCCTCGCTTCCCAAAAAGCAATGGAAGCGAAAACGTTACGAAGGTCCGCATGAACTGGAGCGATGAAGCTCGAGTTCACTAAGCGTCTGTGATAACAACATAGCAAGTTCTTGAATGCAATCAAAACAATAGAATATTATTTCTCAATAGCCACATCTATGAGTTCGTACATGAAATAAAAACAACATGGCCTCAGCATGGCCAAAGGAAACTACAACGGGGAACATACCCTACTACAAAGAGCTAAAGGAAATCTAAAATACACAACAACAGTACAAGCCTATAGTCCTGCGCAGGGAGCGTCTCCTGGTCAACAAGCTCCTGACTCTCTGGGTCAGTTACCTCAAACATCTCCTCCTCCTATTGACCTGTCTTGTGATCTGACATACATTCCAAAAACATGAATGTATGTCAGCAACGGCCTGTTAAGTGAAAGGTAAGTCGTCCCAAGACAAAGTGTACGAATATTAAACCGATTATGAAGTATTATAGTTCTAATGTCAGAGTTATAGAATTAATTAACAGCAAAATTATAAGCATGTCAGTTCTAAAGATTTAAAGTAAAGTACTTCTAAGCATGACAGTTCTAAGGAATTTAAAAGTAAGCAGTTATGACATGGCAGATCTAGTGAATCAGAAAGTAAATAGTTATAAACATGGAAATTCTATGCGTGAGTACGGTGACAATAATTATTACAAGTTCAATGCAAATGTTTTCTATCATGCATAGTGTTCTTGACTTTAAGACGTGGTGAGTGAATTGCTTCTTCTCACGGGGGTATAACTGTGATTGACACTACCCACACCGCTTCTTTTCGCGGAGTAGAAATGGCCAAAAATGCAGATTTCAGTATATACCTTCACTCTTTGAAAAAATTCTATCACTTGAAATTTTACAGTATTTCTCCCATATTTTTTCCAGGTAGTAGACTTCATAACGATTCTAAGGCCACCAAGAATGTACCAATAGGACGTCAGATGAGCCTTAGGGAATTTCTGCAAGTTGGCAAATCTGTGCTGGAATCTGTGCTCGGGCAGACACATGTCATAGCTCGGCTGAGCAATCTCCAGATCCTAGTCCGAGCTACCTGGGCAGAGAGCATGGGTCCAACTCAATTTAGGGTTATTTGGGTGTTTTAGGATATATATATATGTATGTATGTATGTATATATGTATGTATTTATGTATTTGAGCAGCCATTTGGGGGCTATCTCCTAGGTTAGGATAGCTAATTTTTAGGGTTTTGAGAGGTTAGGCTATGCATAGGCCCCCTCTTCAATGTTTATGTATCGGATCTTCATGAGCTAAGTATTTTTCTTCGTTAAATCTATTTTGTTGTCTTTCTCAATTGTTTTCGGTGTTGAATCTCTTTTGTTGTTTCTTTTATATGCTTGTGATGTTAATCCCTATTGTTCCTATCTCTTTCCCCATGATTGAGTAGATCCATTGCTAGGATTAGGAAAAAAAACCATAGGATTCTAGGGTTCGGATGATGGGTTAAACTTAGTTGGATGAATCTAAGGTTGCCCTACGGTAGTTTGAATAAGGGTTTTGGGAGATTAGCCCTAAAACTGGAGGATTGCAAAATTAGCTCCATGTTCTACGGACGATCCCCACGAATCTGATTTGGGCTTAGTGGCTGTTTTAGGGCTCACGATTACGAGAGTGACTCGAGAGCTAGGGACGATCACTAACCCTCGATCTGCTAGTTGGTGACTACGAGAGTAACCCGACTGCTCGAACCAACCGCAACGTGGTATCCAAGTCCGTAGATCACGAGAGTGGATACTGATTTATGATACGGAAACCAAGTGTCAAAAGTAATGCACATGTCCCCATGCTAAGCCGACTGCGAGAGCACGGCTTCGCATAGGGAGGCGTTAGACGAGCGTGATGACGAAAGTCGAGTGCTCATTCCCATCCTCGGATGTGACACTCCTACCCTCACTCATCGCCTAACGAATGGACCCTTGACCCGTTATCCAAACCCGAAAGCCCTAGCGGGGATTCCCAGTACCCTAGCGATCTTTCTCTCGATCGTTTTCTTTGTTCTTTTTGTTTTCTTTTTATGTGGAGTCTCTGGTCGTGCCTTGCTAATCGTGACACCCTCACATTCCACTTCCATCTCCTTTATGACCTCCTTCGTAATCCACCTCCACCAATAAATTCGAAGTCCAATCAACCTAGGAATCGATAGGGCATATAAGCAACGTCTCCCAGTGGATTCGACCCCGAACTCATCGGAAATATATTGCTCTGACCACCTTGCACTTGGGGGTGAGGGTGTGCCTTACCTTTTTTGGGGTGCGCATTCTTGCAGAACAACAAAATGGCGCTGTTGCTGGGGAGGCGTTCCGCCATATTATCTATTTATCACAATTAGATTGCTAGACTTCGAATAAAAAGAAAAATTATAAAGAGAAACAAAGAGATATATTTTTTCCTGCCCCCGCTTTAATGCTATCTCTTTTTCTTGTACCACTGATATCTTTTCCAGGTTGTTTTTGACTATTCAGGTACAATGGAACAATCTTGGGAGTACTCAGGCGAAGATTATTCAGAGCAGTATGAGGTTCATATGGAAGAATACGAATATTATCCACGGGACCCGTACTATCAGATGGAAGGATATGACCACTACCCAGAGTTCTATACCTACTGCGAGTCTTGTGACATGGAGGGACACATGCCCTACGAAATCCACGTCTGCCTCTTGAGTTCCGATCATCCTATTAATTTGGCATTCGTACGGTTCGAGGAGAGGGTGGCATTTAGTAGATCTCAACAAAATGAGACCCTTAGGTTGCAACAAGAGGCCGATGAACTCTGCAGGACTCTTGCGTCTCATGAGCACCTGACATCACAAGCACACGAAGAACTCGTATTGGCTATGGAGAGTGATGATGACATTCAGCTTGGGGGAGAATATTCGCATCATTACATCGAGGATGAGAGTTGTGAAGGCAACAATGAAATTGTTTCTGGTGTCGTGTCTGAGCCATCTCCCGTTTCTGAAGAATTCCCTCAGGTTGAGTAGAATGAGGACACATTTCTGGGCCTATTGGGAAGCATCACAGATGTAGTTCAATCCACTGGCCCATTGACAATAACGGTAGGTGATCCTTTTGAGCTTGAATTTCAAGATTTTATTACTTATCGTATCTATCCTGCAGGTAGAATCAGTGATGAAGTATTTGCTCTAGTTGAGGGTAACTAGAACCATTTTTACACCGTAGAGAAAATACCTGAGCCCACAACGCCACCTGTGCCTACTATTTAGGAGGCTGAAGTAGTGCGTCGTGAGGAGGTAGACGATGTCACCTCTGACGAGACAGTGACGCCTGGCATGATTACAGTTACTTCTGATGAGACAACTGAGATGAGACACTCGGGGAGTATCACTACAGAGCCAGAGGTTGCTGTTCAGGAGGAGGCCACAGAGAAGATTCTATCGCCCTTACCTTTCATCAACATGGCTGAGTATCCGGCAGAGGACCATCCACCAGAGCTCACTGCTCACACTCAGGGAGATATTTTTACCCATTCCATTTCTGAATCCTGCATTCCATTTGGTATTTGTTTTGATTCAGATCTTTTTGACATGTCATACCTTTTGCAGAACACATGCGATTATGGACCAAAGGTATGCTTAAATGTGTCACTGCTTGGAGAAACTGCCGAGGAGCACATTGAGTAGTCGCCTGATGAGACCCACACTCATATGCCAGAGTTGCTTGAAGAACCCAAAATGAACTACGAGGAATTTCCTGTCGTGGTACACGAGAGCAGAGATACATTTTCAGGTAAGTTTCATCAATCGTTTTTTATTTTACATATTTCATTGATGACCTTCTTTGGAAAACTATTATTATAGGAAAAAATTATCCACATCAGATTGATGTGGCTTATCTCTTTTATGGTACAGGTGGATGATGCGGACACGAGTAAATCGCATCAGTGGAGTCCTTGGAGAGATGCTGGGAGCCACATTACTGGAATCTGATGGAGTCAGTGGAGACACGCATCTGGCAGAGCCACGGAAGGCGCAATTAGAGCAGCTGCCTGCACTGGCAAAGATACTGGATCCGCCTTTTGCTACAGGTGGTACAAATCCAGTAGTGTAGATATATAGTAGATTTTTATGCTTTAAATAATCACGAATCCTCTCGATAGCGAGAGGACCGTATAGGAATTCTATGCTTTCATAGTTTAATAAATTCACCCCATATGATGGCTCAATTATCTTTTACACCCAACCCACTATTTATCATCATTGCCCACCCTTGTATTTGGTGCTTATTTCGCCTCTCCCCCCAATTTTTATGCCTATCTGTCCACAACGGGCACCGTCTGTTATAGCTTGGTGAGAGAGATTATTTTGTTGTATGGCCCCCCTATTTTGCCGTTGTCCTTTATTTATATCATACACACATTAAGGACAATGTGATGTTTAACCTTGGGGGAGTGCACAGTGCATGCACTTTGCTTCATCGTTAAACACACTTGAAATTTTCAGACGAACCATGTTCACTTCTATATATTTGTCTTATATGATTCATTTTCTATGAAATATCGTGGATTTTTTAATGAACTCTGATATCTGTTAGATTAGAGTTTAATTCCTTGATTAGAGTACCATTGTTAATATGCTTTTTCATAGTAGAATTTTTTCCATAGTTTCACAACCATATTCTCGAAACAGTTAAAGCTAAAAATGAATGAATCAAATCTGAAAATTATTTGACACTTGCGTGATTTGACTGATAATTCTATTGCTTCATGGATGCTTAGTAATTTAAAAGAGACATGATAATCCCACGACAACCAAAGTAGTGACAATTAGAATTCCTGAAACCGAGCCATGTCTAGATTCTATGCTTTTTCTTTTTCTTTTGTGTATAGCCAAATAAATTATCCTTGATCATGCTTTGCATTCCATCGTGTTTACGTGAGTTTGCAAAATACCAATAATACAAAAATCCAATAAATATCCTAAATAAAAGGTCCGAGGGGTTCCTCGTAACCCGATGCCCTAAGACCGTCTGGTGTGGGATGTGTTGTGTATTGATTCCCCGGATTTGGTTTTGGATGATGAGCAAACATAAATAATGTATACTAACTTATTTGTGAGCGCAGTTATGGAGATCGTCGCCAAAAGAATACGAACATCGAAAGCGACGCCTCAAGACTTCTCAATACGCATGATCGTGTGCCTGGAGCTTCGTTGAAGCTCAAGGAGTTTTATTGAAGTCAAGAATGAAGATTGAAGCTTTGAAGACGGCTCGTAAGGTTTAATTTATAGTCTTCTAGCTTCATAGATTAGAATGTTAAGCCTTGATTAGGACTTACATTATATACTTCATTTCGCTCATATCTTAGAGCTAGGATATTCATAGAAGCCATTAGAAACTTTCCCGAAGCCTATCGCTTCTTCCCTCGGCTTCGAGTGCATGTTAGTTGGTTCAAGAAGAGTTACCAACCGACTAGATGACGATTTAGTCGGTCAGCAACTCTACATGAACCGACTAGATGCCTTGCTATATTCAGCTCATTCCAGGTTGATCAATTAGTCGGTCAAAGAAGAGTCACCGACCGACTAGATGACGATCTAGTCGGTTAGGAATCCTTCTTGGACCGACTAGTTGAGCTTGCCTCTGTACAACCTGAGTTACTGTTTCGAGTTAGTCGGTCAAAGAACGTTTGTCGACCGACTAGTTGAGAAACTAGTCGGTCAGCATTTGTTCTTATACCGACTAATTCATCTTGAAGTCAACCTACTCTATTTCGACTGTTAGTCGGTCAAAGATCATTCACCGACCGACTAGTTGTGGAACTAGTCGGTCGGCAAGTCTTCTTAGACAGACTAGTTGTCATCTCCTGTACTTCGACCTTTTGGCTGTTCAACCGTTAGTCGGTCTACGTTGTATCACCGACCGACTAGTTGATGAACTAGTCGGTCAGTGATCCTTCTTTGACCGACTAGTCTGGTTCAGAATAGAGCCGTTGGGATCTTTTCCAACACGATTTTCCTTGCCTCTATATATACAAACTTGATTCGTTTGAGGCAAGGTGGAAGGTCCATTTTACAAGCAATTTCAGACCTAAGAGAAGAGCTCTCCCAAGCTAATTCAAAGCTCTCTCTCCCTCACAAGAATCTCTCCCTTCACTCTTTGAGCCATCTTCCTCAAGAGAGATTCTCTCCATTGTGAGCATCTCAAGCCAAGAGCTTGATTCTAGTCACCATACTCCACCCTAGGCTTCCATTGCTGGTCATCTTCTTGAAGCTAGGGTTTGGTGACATCATCTTCCTCAAAATCCCTCCTTGCCCTAATTTGGTAAGATTTACTCAAGGCATATGATTTTGTAGGTAAGTGTTTATTTCATTTCATATTTGAATTGTAAGTTTCACTCTCGGTTGTGAGAGTGTGGTTGTGATCCCGGGTTGTGGGAGTCACAAATTACTTTGTGTATGATTTGACTTGTGAAGGTTTTTCACAAGTACTTCATAGTGAAAATCTTGAGTTAGGGTTGCTAACTCAAGTATCCGGAGGGGATCCGGGTGGGTGGGACGTAGGATCACCGGGAACAAGTCAGGGAGACTTGGGTGGATCCGAACCCAGTAATATTGTTTGTCTGCGTATGTTTTAATTCTTGTTGATAGTTGTTTAATTCCGCATTGTCGTTTGTTTCTTGCAAAATAATTAGGAATAACTATCTTGATTATTTTAAGTACTATTCACCCCCCTCTAGTACGTGTGCAGTAGCTACCACAGGGCACTACAGGATGCATAGGCCGCTTTTTGTATATATTGAGTTATCTCTTATATATAAAGAAAGAAAAATGTATTTAAAAATTTGTATAGACAAAAACAATATAAAAGCACAAAAATTCCATATCCTTACCCCACCTTCTATATAGAATAGAGACTTGGCAAAGTTGGTGGGTTCTAGGAGTTATGAAACGGGCGTAGTGTGGTGCCGCCTTACCTTACTTGAATTTACTAACTCTTCCCATGAAGCTTAACAAAACATCATGCATGCTTGAAAATGTTTGATCATGACATATTTATACTGCTTAGAGAATGAGTTGTGGACATTGGTTTCATTTCTATAGACTTAGCATATTTTATTATAAACTATGATAGGATGTAACTCTATTCTCATTTCATTGATTATCGAAATCCACTATATGTTCATTTGAGCGAGACTCAAGTATCTTACATGAATGTGCGTTCTGATTATATATTGGTGTGTGTTCACGTATTCTTGCACCCACGAGTCCATATAATTGCTGAATTTGAGATTGAGCCCCTTGATGTCATCACACTTCATCGACTCACCTGTAACGACCTGGAAATTCCATCACTTCCATTTACCTGTTTTTACGCATTTTAAAAATTAATTTTACTTTAGAAATGTTCGTAAAGAGTTTTATAACAAAACTGATTTCAAAAAAAAATCTCATAAAAATATTTTAGAGCACTAGACTTATTATATTGTATTTCAGCAATTTCAGATTTCCGCAAATGCCCAAAACATTCCTCCTAAAATTCATCTTCCAAAATTACCGTTTTGATTCGACGAATTTATTTTCTATCCAAACATTTTCAAAATGTCTTCAAACTTCTACAGTAGCCTTACATGATTATTTAGGGCTCCCCACATTAATTTCATAATTTTCTGATATCATTTCAGCCTAGAACCCGCAAACCCGCTTACGAAATGTTTTGGGCTAAAACTAGTATTTCTGTAGCTCAAATCCCAGAATGGATCTTGTATTCGCGATCCTCGCGTTGATACGATCCCGTGGGTATGTTTTCGTAATTTTTCGGAGACGTTTGTGAAAACGGACTTGTATTCCTCCGGTTTTCACTAATTACCGCCACTAATTACTTTTCTACAATTACTAATCAACTTTACCTTCTTACTTCTACCCTAAACCCTCAACCAACACCCTTTAAGCAGCCTTCCCCTAGCTGGTGGTATTAAAAATGTTGGATCTCACCCTCCTACTTAATAATCTTGTCTCCCCCCACTAATTACAAGAATACCACCCCTAATCCCTATAAAAACCCCCTAAGCCTCACAAATATTTGCACAGTAAACTTTCCCCTCTCTCATTTTTACGTTGGGAAGCCCAGACCTTGTTTTTTCGCGCTCTCCTCTCTCCCGCGTCTCTCTCTTCACGCTCTTCTCCCTCTCTCTCTCTCACTTCCGCCTCCGGAGGCTCGACCACCGCTCCGCCGGGCGCGCCGCCGCACGAAACCGCCTCCTCCTCGGAGCTCAGCCCAACCCACGGCGAACCACGCCCCGCCGGTGATCCCCCGCTCCGCTCGCCCCTGCCTCCTCGCCCTCGACCGCCCGACGACGCCCACAGCGCCCCGAAGCATCGCCGCCATCGTCTCCTCCGCCGCCTGCCACCATCCGCCGCCGAGCACGAACCGCCGCCTCTGCCGTCCCTCTCCGTCGTCGACAGCCCGAAGGAGGCACCACCCGAAGCCCCGACGCCGAGCTCCGCCCTCTGCCGCCTACAGCGCCGTCGCCGCCGCCCCCGGAGCCTCTGCCGTCGCCGTGCGCTGCTCCTCCGCTCGCCGGCCGCCGGAGAACACCCCCCCCGCAGCGTTCGAACGTCGAAGCAGCGGTATTACGTCGCAGTGGCAAAATCGTAAATACGAGGAAATCTCGTATTTTCGATTTTTAAATGATTAATAATTGGATTTTAGGGTTTTTAATCCATAACTAATTATACAGTGGCCAGAAAAATATGAGGCTAGCTCTGAAAAATCAGAAACGATATTTCGGACCCAATGGCGCTAGTCTCACTGCGATCAGATGCCTACTTTTCCCAGAATAAATTTTTAAACCTTAAAATTTAATATGTATAATTCGTTCTAAAAATCATAACTCATTGTTTTCACTTACAAAATATGTGATAAAATTATATGTGATAATAGACTTCGAGTTGGTCGTTTTGACTGCTCACTCATGTAATTCTGACTTGTATTGCTCCCGTAAGAAATTACGGAAGATACACGTCACTTAGGTTTTTGGGGTTTTTAAGCTATTTCTAAGTTTCTAAAAAATTATAAAAAATTACAGAAGCTTCTGAAAATTCTCCCCTCTTGCAGTAAAATCAAAATAATTATTTTAGGATTATATAGAAATTTTGAATAAATTCCGACACCGTCTAAATGAGTTTTAAAAATCAAAACGACCAATTAATTAGATAATATTTAGTGTGGCCGTTAACTGATATCTGCTTGTGTTTGCAGGTGCCAATCCTTGTACTCTAACTCCATCCTCGTCTTGCTGCGACGATCCCAATAGCGTAAGTCACAATGGATTCTAGATTTGGAAAAGCAGATAGTGTCCTCGTACGAACCTCTTAAAAACAACAACTTTTGTGTGTTATGTTTGTTGGACTGGTCTTTATCCTCTAACTTACTAGCATCTGCCTTACTTTACTCTAAGAAAGTCAACCTGTGAACCTAGCTTAACTATCATCGTAACCAGGGAACTAATGACATCATGTGGCACATCTTGTGGAATGTAATGAGGAATATCTCGTAAGAAAGCATGAAATCGATACACATGACAATAGGGTATGTGGTAACTCATTATAGAGAAAGTGTGGGAGCTATGACCGGAGTCACTCTCTCTCGTCTCGCCTCGTCTCGTTTCCAAAGTATGTTGTGGTTGATGCCCAGGATTTGCTCCCCGTGGCAATGGAGATGACCCATGGTTGCATATCATACTTTCCTACATGAGTCACGTAGTTACTTTTGCACAGTCACCGTACTTTACTTGTCACGCTATGAGCTACAGTAGAAGTCTGTTACACTTGCACT
This sequence comes from Scilla litardierei, assembly GCA_030789695.1. NCBI lineage: Eukaryota > Viridiplantae > Streptophyta > Magnoliopsida > Asparagales > Asparagaceae > Scilla > Scilla litardierei. Next base: position 18,794,817 of record CM061136.1, read on the forward strand.
CCCATGTACAGATGTTCTCTCTTTTCAGTGTTGTTTACTTTTACCACACAGTTGCTCAGTTACTTTACTTTCACACTTGTACAGACACTGCACCGTACCTTACTTTACTTTCACTTTGTCATACTTGTACACTGCTTCTTTTCTTTATTTAGAATTGTTGTGACTTACCTTCGGTTCCACTTGTGGCACCGGCAGACGACGACCTGATCGAGGAGATTGCCCCAGAGTACGAGGAGACTGTATACGACCCAGAAGCTGCAGAGTTTTAGCTGTTTTGTGCTTGAGTGTGTGTTGAGAGATGTATTTACTTTTCCGCATTTCCTTTCCGTATTTCCTTCATGTATTCTGGTGAGAGAGTGCTGCTTGATTTTGTACGTTAATTTGTGGACTGTAATAACGTTGTATGCTGGTTTGAGTGTTGTTGGTACACCTCTGCGTTGTATTCCTCTCCCGGGTTCGCTTCTCACTAGTCTTACTCGAGGACGAGTAAGAGGTAAGCTTGGTGGATTTTGATGTGTCATAATATTTCACATTGTATCTACATGTTTACACGTCAAAATGATCGCTTTAATCTCGATTTTATACAATTTAATGCCGATAATTAGAACTATTTGACTTCGAAAGCGTTTTGATGCATTTAAGGAAATATCGAGCGATTTGGAGCATGTTGGAGAGGAGGACATGATCGTTGATGTCGGAGCGTCAATGTCATCATATCTGAGGAGCTCATATTGCTGGAGGGGAGCAATGAAGGAGAGAAGAAGGGAAGAGAAGAGAGAAAGAGGAGAAGGAAGAGAAGAATTGAAGGAGAGGCCAAGAGCTCAAGGGGTGCTCAGGCGAACAACTTGGCTCGCTCGGCCGAGTGCCTAAGTCGCTCGCCTGAGCTAGCTATCAGAAGAGCCCAAAAATATGCCATCAACTCTTAGGAATTTCAACGCTTAATTTGCTTGGGCGAGCGACCCAAGCCGCTTGGCCGAGCGGAGTAGAAATGGCCAAAAGTGCAGATTTCAGTACATCCCTTCATTATTTGAAGATCTTCTATCACTTGGGATTTTACAATATTTCTTCCATATGTTTCCCAGGTAGTAGACTTCATAAAGATTCCAACGCCGCCAAGAACGCGCCAATCGGAGGTCGGATGAGCCCTAGGGAATTTCTACAAGTTGGCGAATCTGTGCTGGAATCTGTGCTTGGGCAGACACGTGTCATAGCTTGGCCGAGAGACCTTCAGATGCCAGCCCGAGCTACCTGGGCAGAGAGCACGTGTCCAACTCAATTTATGGTTATTTTGGGGGGGTTTTGGGGTCTATATATATGTACTTGAGCAGCCATTTGGGGGTTATCTCCTATTAGGTTAGGATAGCTAGTTTTTAGGGTTTTGAGAGGTTAGGTTATGCATATGCCCCCTCTTCAATGTTTATGTATTGGATCTTCATGAGCTAAGTATTGTTCTTCGTTAAATCTATTTTGTTGTCTTTCTCAATTGTTTTCGTTGTTGAATCTCTTTTGTTGTTTCTTTTATGTGCTTGTGATGTTAATCCCTATTGTTCCTATCTCTTTCCCCATGATTGAGTAGATCTATTGCTAGGATTACGAAAAACCCCTAGGATTCTAGGGTTTGGATGTTGGGTTAAACTTAGTTGGATGAATCTAGGGTTGCCCTACAGTAGTTTGAATAAGGGTTTTGTGGGATTAGCCCTAGAACTGGAGGATTACGAAAGTAGCTCCATGTTCTAGGGACGATTCCCACGAATCTGATTTGGGCTTAGTGGCCGTTTCTAGGGCTCGCGATCACGAGAGTGACTCGAGAGTTAGGGGCGATCACTAACCCTCGATCCGCTAGTTGGTGAATATGAGAATAGCCCGACTGCTTGAACCAACCGTAGCGTGGTATCCAAGTCCGTAGATCACGAGCGTGGATACGGATTTGCGATACAAGAACCAAGTGTCAAGCGTAACGCACACGTCCCCGTGCTAAGCCGACTGCGAGAGCACGGCTTCACATAGGGAGGCGTTAGACGAGCGTGACGACGAAAGTTGAGTGCTCGTTCCCATCCTCGGATGTGACACTCCTACCCTCACCCATCGTCCAACGAAAGGACCTTTGACCCGTTATCCAAACCCGAAAGCCCTAGCAGCAGGGATTCCCGGCACCCTAGCGATCTTTCTCTCGATCATTTTCTTTGTTCTTTTTGTTTTCTTTTTGTGTGGAGTCTCTGGTCGTGCCTTGCTGATCATGACACCCTTGCATTCCACTTCCATCTCCATTACGACCTTTTTCGTAATCCACCTCCACAAATAAATTCGAAGTCCAATCAACCTAGGAATCGATAGGTAGTATAAGAACGCCTCTCTGTGGATTCGACCCCGAACTCAGCTGGAATATATTGCTCTGACACCCTTGCATTTGGGGGGTGAGTGTGTGCATTACCTTTTTTAGGGGTGCGCATCCTTGCAGAACAACATCTGGTAGAGTGGTTGTTGCCGTCCCTTTCGCCACCATGACCCCATCAAGGTTGTCGTCCTCGGGTTTTTGCCGAGGTGGGAGAGTAGCATTAGTCAGAGAGATGACTTACCGCTCTGAGTTCGGTGTGTCATTCCTCTGGCTCTTGGGTGTGGTCTGCTGCCCCTGGGGGCCCAATCCCATATTGATGGGCTGAGGTGTGGCAGCCACCTGTGGCGGTTGGCTTACCAGTCATTCTATTAGACAGTCAACCCTTGGATGTTAGCATTGACCACCTGAGAGAATGCTTGGAAGTGCTCCAGTGTGACCAGTATGGCTCTGGCCTTCCCTGGAAAGAAGATCTGGAACCTTCGTGGAGGATCGGAGCATCTGCCTCCCCAGTAGCAAATGGCCTTGTGGACCCTTGGTTGGTGGGACAAGCCGACATTTTTGACAGCAGGATGCTGGATCTGAGTATTCCCATAGACGGCGCCAACAATAGATGGGTAAATTCCTCACACAGTAAAGAGATGTTGACGAGGACCCCTCCGATGACATGTCACTTCGTCGGCAGAAGAGTGGGACCCGAGGAAGGCTGAATTCGGGTCAAAGAAAGCTAAGTCTGAGCTATTGGATGAAGCCCGACCTAACTCCGAGCTATCTTTGGCTATCTGCAGCACAGAGAAATCGTCAGGGGAGTCGCATCTGGGTTCTGACCCAAACCCCCTCCGATGCTTAAGTCAGTAAGAGACTTAAAAATGGAATCTCGGTGCAGTAGGTTTGACCTAAAGGGAGGTTGTCCGATCACTGCCACACTAAAGAGGAAGAAATGTGAAGTGGAAGCATGAGAGTAAGTTCTCAGAGTACCATAGTGTTTAGTATCTCTGGAGCCTCACATTGTCTTATCATCGTTAGGACTATTTATAGGATCGTTAGGACTATTTATCGGTGAGGGTTTTCCCTCTGTGCCGTTAGTAGATAACGGCTTTGCTTTAATAGTGGCATGATTGTCCCTAAAAGGGCATAACCGTTATCCATTTATTCCTTCATTAATATCATGTCCCTATCAATTGATCTCTTGGGGCTCGGGAGCCCAACGGGCAAACGTGGTTGGGTCTTGACTGGTTAAGCAGTTGGCCTTCAACGTGGACTTCCTGGGCTTCACAGGCCACAACAACGTGTTCCTTGTAGGCTCCTTTATTTGGACGAAATGTCTCTCTCCGCTTTGTGGGCCGGCCCAATGTAGTAACAATATCCCTCGGACATTTGGTAGCCTTGTGGAGTTATGGACTCTTGTCAATCAAAATTGAGTAGAACCCTAGGTGATACCTGTTTCTTTTTATTTCTGGTTAATCCAATCTCATGCATGATAGATATAGCAAAAATACTACAAATTGTATACCGAAAGACAAGTTGCAATCCCCCCCCCCCCAAAAAAAAAAAAAAAAAAAAAACACGCACACACCCACACACCCACCCACCCAAAAAATAATAATTATATATTGATAGTAAGATTGGTAGGAAAATTAGGAATACCCGCGATGGGAGGAAGTGAGGCCCCCCTCCCCCCTCAAAACGCCCACCCACCCACCCACCCACCCAAAAATAATAATTATATATTGATAGTAAGATTAGTAAGATTGGTAGGAAAATTAGGAATACCCCACGATGGGAGGAAGTGAGGCCATGTTGTGAACTATTTGCTATGAAGAATGGTAATGAATTTTAGTATTTAAGTTGGCTATATTATATACATATCATATCTACATTCTACGTTGGGAACTAACTGATATTAAGTTGCATCCTTAGGCGGCAGCCAAAAAGCTATTTCATGCTCTTTCTCAAGATAATTAACATTCTTACGGATGTAAGAGCGACACAAAATATATCCTTTGCTCTGTTCGATGGAGAATAAAAACACTATAAACAAGGACCTCGCCAAGGTATACCGATAATGCCACCGCTGCATCAAAGAAGCATGCATTTAAGAAAAGATTTGAGGTTGATTCGACAAGAACGCATCCAAAATGGGAAGAAAGGAAAGCACACAGAATCATAATCCAAACCCAAATACACAGCAAGCTTCTCTACTTCAACAGCATGTCTCATAATATGTTAAATACATAGGGTTTGTTCGGGTTCCTTCTTTTAAAAATACTTCCTCTCCTCCAAAAACTCATTTTTTTTTTCTTTTGCATTCTACACCCCTTCTTTGCTTGTTCAGTCGGTTGTCATTGGCTGGGCCATGCAGCACCGGAAGCGAGCCCTCCGCACGGTGGTTCCAATCTCTGCCTGTGCGTTCTCGAGCATTTTGACGACGTCGGTGAATGGTGGACGGACATCTGGATCTGCGTCCCAGCAACGAGTCATGATCTCTCCGAGCACCGGGAGGCAGTCGCTTGGTACACTTGGCCGAGCACCTTTGTTTACCACCGCAAACGCAGCCTGCACTGCTGTCATGTTCTGGAAAGGAAGCATGCCTGTTATAAGCTCCCATAGGACTATACCGAAGCTGTAAACATCAACCTTCTGATTGTAGGGTCTGTGCTGGATCATCTCTCTGCTAACAAGAACAAATTAATATGCAGCGAGTTGAACATCAATGGAAAATCAACAAGATTTACATAATCTCGAGGACCACCGACATAAATAATTCAAAAAAAGTTCGATCTCGCCAATTTAGGATTAAGAACGTACTCATTCTACTGAAGTATTCATGATAATTTGTTAACTGTTCTACGTTCTTTCTGAATACTTTGCCAGAATGCCAGAATGCGTTATCAATTTCTCAGCCCAATTGTTGGGGCCAGATAATGAGCATTTGGTCATTCATTTGAATGTCTGTCCAATATATTAATCCATATTGATACACTATAATTTCCTCCTCCTCCAAGCCTCTTGAAGTATGGCTGATGCAAGTGAATTGTATACCTGATGCTCCGCCAAGTGAATTGTACTCTGAGTGTCGCAATAGACCTTCGTCACTCCTTGCAGTATACATAAGTCTTAATAGACTCCTCAGTTACTTACCTTTCTTAATTGCCTCAACTGCAGCTATCAGTTCCCCCTCCGTGGTTGACAGTTCTACAATGGACTGAATGACCGATCTCCATGATATCGCGACAATGCCCAGTGTGAACACATACAGAGTCGTAGAGCTCCTGCTGTCTATGTCACATGTATAATCTGAATCGCAGAATCCAGATATCACCAACCCGTCTCCCTTGCCGAACCACAAACCAACGCCAGCCGTTCCCTTTAGATATCTCAGTATCCATTTGACAGCCTGCCAGTGTTCTGTTCCTGTATTCGCCATGTATCTGCTGACGACTCCAATTGCATGGGCTAAGTCTGAACGTTTACAAACCATAGCATACATCAAACTTCTCACGATGCTAGCATAGGGGACCTTAGACATGTAGCGTGTCTCTTCGTCGGTGCTAGGTGACAATCTCGCAGAAAGCTGAAAGTGAGCTCCTAGCGACGTGGTGACATGTATTGCCTTCTCCATTCTATTGCGTGCTAGGACTTTCTTTATGTAGCCATCCTAGCTCAATCTCAACTCCCCCTTCTTTTTGTCTCTGCTAATTTCCATATCAAGGATCTTTGCAGGCCCCAGATCCTTCATGTCAAACTCTTATGCAAGCTTCCCCTTCAACCTATTGATTTCCTTCATGTCCCATGACGCAATCAGCATATCGTCAACATACAGAAGCAAGTATATCATTGACCCACCATCAAGTGTGTGAACATAAATACACTGGTCCTTTATACTTTGCTCGAAACCAATTATCATCATGAATGTGTCAAATTTCTTATATGACTGCCTTGGACTTTGTTTTAAACCGTATAAGGATTTCTTTAGCTTGCATACCTTCTGCTCTTGCCCCTTCACCACGAAGCCTTCAGGCTGACGCATGTAGATCTCCTCATCAAGCTCTCCATGTAAGAACACCGTCTTAACATCTAGCTGCTCCAACTCCAAGTTCTGAGCTGCTACCAAGGCCAACACGCCGATGGACGCGTGTCTCACGACGGGCGAGACGACCTCATTGTAGTCTTCTTCCTTCCTCTGCACGAATCCCTTGACCACCAATCGAGCTTTGTACCTCACATCGCCGCCATCTCATTCCTTGACATTATATACCCACTTGCAACCAATGACCTTTCTGTCCTTGGGCAATTCAACCAATTCTCAAGTACCATTCTTGTAGAGAGATTCCATCTCCTCTACCAACGCCAGCCGTCACTCTGCAACTGCGCTAGAAGTCTGGGCTTCATCAAACGTCAAGGGCTCCTCGTGCTCTATGTTCAGGGCTTATGCCTGCATATCATCAAATGCAAAACTAGAAGCAGAATAGTTCCACTCACCCAATCTCTCTGGTGCTCTCTTAGTCCTCAATGACCTCCGCACCTCTGGCTGACTCTGGACATGAACCTTACCATTAGTCTAAATCTGATCTGTCTGTATCTGCTCTCTCTCAACAGTCGGGTCATGGCCTGTCTCCACATCTCGTGTCTCTATCTCCAGTGTAGGTGGCTCGACCTCAGCGTCGACCTCCTTAGGCCTATATCCACCATCTGAATGAGCCATCTCCGACGTAACCATCGACGACTCATCAAATGTAACATGCCTACTGGTGAATGTCTTCTTGGACACAGGATCAAGCAACATGTATCTCTTTACTCCCTCTTGATATCCAAGCAAGATGGCCTTCCTGGCCTCGAATCTAGCTTGTCCTCCTGCAAAGCATAAGCATGTCATCCAAATATTTCTCAAGTAAGAGTAATCACCGGTCTTCCCTGTCCATACCTCCTCAAGAATCTTGAAACTGATCACCGATAATGGTAGTCTATTCACGAGATGCACGTCGGTATTCACAGCTTCACCCCAATATTCCTTAGGAAGTCCAGCAGTAAGCTTCAAGCATCGGCATTTCTCCATCAGTGTACGGTTCAACCTCTCTGCAACACATTTGACTGTGGATATCCACGTGTAGTGTAAAGCCGTAAAATACCCTGAGATCTGTAGAAGTATCTGAACACACTCGAGGTGTACTCACCACCGTTGTCTGATCTTAAAATCTTGACGGCTTTTCCTATCTGCTTTTCAACCAATGCTCTCCAAGCCTTGAACTTTTTCGAAAACTTGATCTTTAGATTTCATCAGATAGATCCACGCCTTCCTCGAAAAATCATCAATGAATGACACACAATACTTTGCTCCTCCAATAGTAGGTATAAAAGTTGGCCTCATACATCTGAATTTACATAGTCAAGTGGCCCTTTGCTGCTATGCTCTACGATCCCGAAGCGTGACTTCATCAGTGTTCCTTTTACACACTTCTCGCAGAACTCCAATATCTCCTCTTTGGCCTGTATCAGCTTCCTTTTACGAAGCACATCCAATGACTTCTCACTTAGATGTCCAAGGGAAAGATGCCATAACTTTACCGATTCTTCACCACCTGTGCCTTGAGAGATGATAGCCGCACCCTCCACGGTGTGCCCTTGCAGCGCATATAAGTTCTGTATCATCTTTCCTTTCATCACGATAAGCAAACCCTTGGAAACTTTGAATAGATCACATTCTATCATCGTCCTGCATCCCAGTGCTGCTAAAGCTTCAATAGAAATCAGACTCCTTTTCAAGTCCGGTACGTGACGCATATCTGTAAGTGTCCTGACGACCCCATCATGCATTTTGATTCACACCTCTCCTACACCCACTGTCTTGCAGGTCATATTATTCCACATTAGAACGTTACCACCTTCTCTGGAAGAATATGAACTGAACCAACTCATGTAAGGTGTCGTATGGAAAGATCATCCCGAATTCAAAAGCAATGAGATCCCTAGATCTCCTGATGCAGTTACCATCAATATCTCACTATCGTCACTGCTCTTGCCACTGATTCCCACTGAGGCATAACCAGAAGCCCCATCCTTGCCTTTTCCATTCTTCTTTAGCCTTGGGCAGTCTTGTTTCCAATGTCATGTCTCCTTGCACAAATGACGCGTGTCCATGTGCCCTCATGATTTAGATCTTGAACGACCCTTATCCGTCCTAGAACCATGGCCGCCCCTAGAATCCTGACGTTCCTGATGAAGAGTGCATCCCCTTCATCACCACCTTCTCGAACAGTCACTTTGACACGAAGAACCTCGGAGTGTATCGTTGACTCTACCTCCTCCAGAGATAAAGATTCACGTCCATATACCATGGACCTCACCAATGGGTCGAAATCATACGTCAAAGATCACATCAATATCATCACCAGATGTTCATCCTCGATGTTCACCCCAATACTCCGCAAGTCAGACACAATATTCGTGAAAGCATAATGTGATCCTTAACGTGGGCTCTCTCTCATCTTCAGCACATATAATTGTTGCATCAAATACGACCTGATCGTCAGATTCTTCTTTGCATAGAGCACCTCTGGCTTCTTCCAAAGCTTTTTCGCAGTAGCCTCCTCAGACACCTTTCTGAGCATTTCATCTAAAAGTGATAACTGCAGTGTGCTCAACGCCTTTTGCTCTATCTCTCTGCCTTTTGAGCCTCCGTGACCTCCTTGTCAAAACTTTCTTTCTCAAAGACAATTTGTGATCAATCGTCTCTCACGAGAAAAGCCTTCATCTTTAGTCTCCAAAGATTGAAATCATTTCTCCCAGTGAACTTGTCCATCTTGAACGATGTGGTAGACGAAGACATATTGACTCTTTACTTCTCCTCACCAGTAGCTCTGATACAACTTGTTCGGAAAAAACCGACACAATATCAAACAACACCTAAGTGTGCACAACGAAATATATGAAAAATATTGTGTCGCCAACCAAAACAATGCAGAGTTAGGATCTTGTATGAATCATAAGAAGCACAAAGAAAACCACCACACAATCAAGCCAAGCAATCACACAGAGAGACAAGATTTATACTGGCTCGGTCCAACCTATGGCCTACGTCCGGTCTTCCATTGTCACGGCTTCCACTAGATCAGAGATGTTAATTCAGAGAATACACCGACTACAAATCTCCTTCAACACAATATGTATGCCTTATCGACAAAATAACTCTAGCACTCTAGCAATTATAATGTCTCATGTACACACCCAATGGAGAGATCTTACCATAGTCTCTAGAACAAGTAATACTCCTCTCCCAAAGCTCGTAGTCACCTTCTTCTTGAAGACGCAAGGAAATCTTGTCTATTCTCCGTCACGTATGCGTGGCATTAGCCCTCACGTGTGTATCTCTTCGTATTTATATGATAGAAATACTCCCTAGGGTAGAAAGGGTGCGATTTTCATCATGTCCATCCGATTAAACCCCAATAGAAATCAACGGTCCAGATTGGAAGCTAAAATCTGGGCATCTAGAGTTTTTAGGCATCGACACGACCGTGCCGCATATCAACACGGCCGTGCACAGAACTGCGATAGTAAAACAAAGATCTACTGATCAACACGAACAATCAACACGGTCGTGTCAGTAACACGGACATCAGCACGACCGTGTCACTAAATAAACAGAGAGCTGCCTGTCAGCACAGATGTCAACACGGACGTCATCATGGCCGTGTCAGAATCTGTGTAAGTCGACTGATACATCTTCTGACACGCACGGCCGTGCTAAGACACGCAAGGCCGTGACAAGCTCCCAGATTCTAAGTTTGAAGCATAAATCAACAATTTTCTTCATATCAATTTGAGAAAACTGATTTCATATGTCTACTATGGAATAAATTTATGAAAACTACCAAAGACTTTGCACGTTTTGCCTAAATACCATAACCTTTCAAAATTAAGGTTAACTACCAAATACTTCTCAAGTTTCAAAAAACTAGCAAATACAGTTGACGGAAAATAGAAATTGATCAAATTATCCCTTTTATTTACCTTAAATTTTTTTCGGTTTCAAATTACTAACGTGAGATCTCTTTTTGTTTCAATTAACTACCTTTTTTCTGTTTGTTTTGTAAGTTCTTTCTTTTAAACTTTTATACTACATTTTTTTTCATTTTTCATTTCATTTTTTTTACTATTTAAGCCTTGTTCTCTATGTTTTTCTTTCTTTCTTTTCCTGTTGTTTCTACTTTTGAACGTCAAACTTTGCAATTTTATCTTGTTATGTTATAATTAGCTTTTCAATTTAAAATTTTTAAATTTTTTTCATGTTATAATTATTTCTTAATTTTTCTGTTTAAGACTACAGTTTTTTTCTTTTTTGATGTTCATGTTCTATTCTCTGTTTAAGATCTCACAATTATTTCTTTGCCTTGTTATAATTATTTCTCAACTTCTCTTCTCTTTTTAACTTCTCTATTTAAGACATCACAAATTTGTTTCTTGTTTGCGTGCAAAATGTTTCACTATTTTTTTTTTAATTTCTCGATTTAAAACTTCACTTTTTTCCATTCTTATAGGCTAAATTAATGAAATCTACTATTTTTTTCTTGCAAACTTTTCTATTTAAATCTTTGTAAATTTCTCCTTATTTATATTAAAATTTACTTTTTGCGCTGTTTTTTGTTAACCATCTGAATTTTTTTATTATTTATTCTTAAGTTTAAACTTTTCAAATTAAGTCTTCTTATTTTTCGACTTACGTTTTTGTTTTTTTATTTAAATTTTATTTTCCACAATTTATTTTTCTCTTAATTTTTCGTTTATTCTTTGTTAAATGTTTCTATTTTAAGTCATTGTAATTTTCTGGTTTATGGTTTCTTTTAATATATTCTTTTTTGTGTTTCTCATTGTTAAAAATATCATCATTATTTCAAAAAATCTAACAAATTCATGGAGTATGACATGTAAGTCATAAAAAGTTCAAAAAAAACCCAAAATATAGACTTGACATTTGGGTTCAAAAAATTAAAAAAAAAAAGAAAACCTAATCAATCATCTACATTCTCCTCTCTCCAATTCTTACATCCATTCATCCTCTTTCTCCTTCTCATTATCATCCCACACAAAGAATCGAAAAAAAAAACGCAGAGTATAGAATAACATGTGGGTTCAAAAAAAACCATCTCGTCCGGTTCTTCATCCTTTCCTCATAAAGAATCAAAGAATAAAAAAAATTACAATCACAATCACAATCAAAAATTAAAATTATCCTAAGTATGGACTAAGATTTTGTTCAAAAAAGAAACATAAACTTTAAAAGACGTGGCCTATCATCTTCCTTCTTTTGTCCCCCCCCCCCCCCCAATTCCTCCATCTCTTCCTCCTCATTCCCCCTCCATCTCCAATCCCATCATTTTTCCTTTCCATCACCAACACCCAACCTTCTCTCAACCTCTTTGATCCTTGCCACCCCAGCTCCTTTGCTGTCCAGTTGCTCCCTGATATTCTAACCCCTTGCAGTCTTGTCCTCCAGCCACGCTATTCTCCACCAAAACCCATAGCTGCAATAAGATCACAGGTTTTGGGGTTTTGGGCAAAAAAGAAAAGAAAAGAAAAGAAGGGGGAAAGCTGGGATCTTAAAGAGGTGTAATTTTGTCCCAACAAAATCATGTGCTGACTTGAGTCACAAAAAGGTGGAGGGTAATGTGGTGAAAAAAATAGGAAAGATACTTGGTAGTTAACTTTAATTTTAAAATGTTGAGTGTCGAAGACACACAATGCAAAGTATTTGGTAGTTTTCATAAATTTAGTTGTTCACTATAATTTTCTGAGGTTTGCCTAGCAAAATCTTTATTATTGAAAGTGCAATAGCATCATGGCAACATCTATGCTCCATCCTCATCCCTTAAAAGAAAGAATTCAATCGTAAACATCACATTAAAAATCAAATTAATTGGGATAAGATAGCAACCTCGAACACTCTAAACCAAGTAGTCCAGATATAGCCAAACGATCAAGACCACCAAAAAAAAATCAATGATAAGTTCAAAGGTGCAAAACGATAGGCTAAACTTACGTAAACTACCAAATTCTTTCACATTTTCTTCTAAATTATCCTAAACTATGAAAATTAAAGTTAAACTTCATAAATCTATCTTCGTTCTCCTAAAACTACATTCTATTTCACAGTGAGCTTTCATGATTTAAGCGATCACATGATGAGCACGTGTGATTTTTTGGATGAAAATACCCTTTCTCCACCTATTTTGAATATCAAAAAAATTATTTTATAAACCTACCAACCTTCTCTTAGATATATATAACAAGAATCCTATATCTATTAATGTTTGCTCATTTGAAGTTTTATCATAGTTCATAAAATTGAAAAATATCTTTGTTTGACGCCTTTTCAAGTGGGTTGCTGCCGAAGAGGAAGAGTTTCTTGAGAATTAATGTTGATCCTAAATTTTTATCAACCCAATTTGAGCTTTAAAAGGGATATGATATTATAGGCCAACAAAGTACAGCTGATACAATAATTGCATTAAAAATATATAACTGGCTATTTTTTGTTTAATTTTAGGCTTTCTTTGGATTTGTTATTAGAAATTTATAACTGAACATGTAATCCTACTTAAATTAGATGTGTATGAGATGTTATTTTCTTTAAATTTGTTAATTTTAAGTGTTGCTCTTGCAATTTGCTCTTTGCATTTGTAACTGTAAATGTTGTAACTATTAGACAGCAAATTGGGAACCATTACAGATGAACAATCTAAATGGCTTCCTCTTCGTGTTATTATAGAACATTATTGTTGTTTTTATTTGTTTGTTTTAAAATAACATACATTTTGATCTCAATGCTGATTGCTACTACTTTACACCTCATATTTTCATTTACTACACTATATGAGATTAAGAAGGTCAATGCTGATTGCTACCACTTTAATCCTCCTATTTGTTGATTAGTGCTTCAAATTGAAAATCTGGAAATCTGGAAGGTGACACGGTCGTGCGCAAGGCCATGCGTGTCACAGATGTATCAGCTGACTTACACTGATTTGGACACAGCCGTGCTAACAACACGGCCGTGTGGGTCCTGCAGCCCTGACATGCAACTTTCTATTTTAATTAGACATGGTCATGCCGACTGTTCTGAAGCTATAGGCAGATTACACAGTTCTGCGCACGGCCATGCCGCATATCAGCACGGCTGTGCCGATGCCCAGAAGCTCTAATACGCCCAGATTTCAGCTTCTAATCTGGACCGTTGATTTCTATTAGGGTTAAATCGGATGGACATGATCAGAAACATCTCATACTACCCTAGGAAGGATTCCTACGCTTTTGACAGCTACGCGACGGAGAATTGAGAAGATTTCCTTACGTCTTCAAGAGAGAAGTAGATCTTTTACCGGCGATAGGCAACGAAAGAGCTCGAGGTGACTATGTGCTTCGGGAGAGGTATTCCTTATTCTAGAGTTTCCGGTAAGATTTCTACATCAGTTGTGTGCATGAGACATTATAATTGCTAGAGTGCTGGAGTTATTTTGTCGAGAAGACATACATTGGTTTGGAGGAGAGTTGTAGTCGGTGTATTCTCTCTGATCTAGTGGAAACCGTGACAACGGAAGGTTAGACGTAGGCTATATGTTGGGTTGAACCAGTATAAATCATTGCCTCTTAGTATGATTGCTTGGTTTTGATTGTGTGGTACTTCTTGTGCTTCTTATAAAATCCTAACTCTGTATTGATTTAATTGGCGACACATGATCTCTTATATATTCTGCTATGCATACTTAGGTGTTGTTTGATATTATGTCAGATTACCAAATTCTTTCACATTTTCTTCTAAATTATCCTAAACTATGAAAATTAAAGTTAAACATCATAAATCTATCTCAGTTCTACTAAAACTACATTCTATTTCGTAGTGAACTTTCATGATTTAAGTGATCACATGATGAGCGCGTGATTTTTTAGACGAAAATTACCCTTTCTCCACCTATTTTGAATATCAAAAAATTATTTTATAAACCTATCAACCTTCTCTTAGTTATATATAACAAGAATCCTAGATCTATGTATTTTTGCTCATTTGAATTTTTATATTGGTTTATAAAATTGAAAAATATCTTTGTCTGAAGCCTTTTCAAGTGGGTTGCTGCCGAGGAGGAAGAGATTCTTGAGAATTAATGTTGATCCCAAGTTTTTATCAACCCAATTTGAGCTTTAAAAGAGTATACTATTATAGGCCAACAAAGTAAAGCTGATACAATAATTGCATTAAAAATATATAATTGGCTATTTTCGTTTAATTTTAGGCTTTCCTTGGATTTGTTCTTAGAAATTTATAACTAAACATGTAATCCTACTTAAATTAGATGTATGCGAAGTTATTTTCTTTAAATTTGTTTATTTTAAGTGTTGCTCTTGCAATTTGCTCTTTGCATTTGTAATTGTAAATGTTGTAACTATTAGAAAGCAAATTGTGAACTATTACGGATGAACAATCTAATGGCTTCATCTTTGTGTTATTATAACATTATTGTTGTTTTTATTTGTTTTTTAAAATAACATACATTTTGATCTCAATGCCGATTGCTACCACTTTACACCACCTATTTTCGTATACTACACTATATGAGATTAAGAAGCTCAATGCGGATTGCTACCACTTTCCACCTCCTATTTTAATCTGATGTCTATGTTTCAGTACACAAAATTACTTAGTACAAGTTATGTTTTTAAAGACCCCCCCCCCCCCCCCCCAAACCTCAAGTTTTATTTCTGCAAAATTTGTGAAGGGTTTATTGTTTTCGGTTAAAAAGCCTAACCAAATCAGTACCAACATATACAAATCGGATCCCATATTAGATCTCAAAGGCTAATCAATTAATAATTGGCCAGGTCAGGTATGTATGCAATTGGTAGTATGTTCTATAGCAAAGCAACTGTCCTTAAGAAACCACCGTTCACAATACTTAGACACCAATCAATGAAAGATTGTTTGCCTCGATCTTCTTGTCACCAATCATTGGCTCAGTTGTGGGTTGCCATCCTCAATTACAGCTCCTTCTCAAGAGATACTATGGTTATCGCCGTGATGCGATGTCCATTTGAAAGTAACAATGTATTAAGAAGTCATCCTTTTTGTGTAGTGCATTAATGATGGAAAAAGAGGCACACTGCATGGGAAGGCATGCGTATGCACCCCCACAACTGACCAATAAGAAGACAAATGAAAATAGAACAAGGAAAAAGTCAACATGCACATGCACAATCACTAGAGATTTCTTTTAGTAAAATTTCCATTGCATCTGTCTAGAAACTGTTAGATGTATATGTATATACCCCTTTTGTATAGGGTCTTTTGTGCTTATTTACCATTGCCTGTACTCTATATATATCGGGCTATTGCCCTTGGAATAACACAAGAGAGTTTATTCCTGACATGGTATCAAAGCTAGGTTTAACCTAAACCCTAGCCGTCTTTTTTTTCTCTCTCCCGCCTCGTCTCCCACCCGCGCAGTCCGCCCACACGCCGTCCGCCTGCGCCTGCCGCCCGCGTGCGCCTGCGCCTGTCGCCCGCGTGCGCCGGCGCCTGCTGCCCGCGTGCGCCTGTTGTCTGCGCGCCTGCCGCCCTGGTGCGCCTGTCGCCCACGCCCCGATCCGCCTGCGCCTGTCGCCCGCGTGCGCCTGCGCCTACCGCCCACGCCCCGATCCGCCTGCGCCTGCCGCCCGCGTGCGCCTGCCGCCCGCGTGCGCCTGCCGCCCGGTGCGCCTGCCGCCCACGCCCCAATCCGCCTGCCGCCCGATCCGCGCCGCACCCGATCCGCGCCGCTGCCGGTGCCCCCTTCATATGGCGTCTCCTACGGATCTACCTCTTCATCATCATCATGTTGCTATCCCTCGGTGTTCGTTGATTTTTGATGGCCTTAATTATAAGGAGTGGATACCGCACATTCGTCTCCATATGCGCGGTCAGCGCCTTTGGGACCTTCTCACCGGCGATCGTCCTTACCCACCGCGACTGGTGCTTCCCAACGAGACATCACTCCCCCCACTGCTGATGACATCGCCAAGAAGGCGGCAACCGATGCGTATGCGACTGCTGTTGCTGCTTATTCCTCTCAGGATGTTCTCTATCAGCGGTGGTGTGATGACGATGCTCGTGCCGCCAACATCCTCATCGCTAGCATTGATGTGTCCCTGACTGGCGACATTGTGAGTTTGGCGACGTCTCAGCTGATGTGGGATCATCTTCGCTCTCACTATGAGCCTACCGGTGACTCCCTCTACCTTGCCGTCGTCCGACAGGAACATGCTCTTCAGCAGGGTGATGCCACGGTCGATGAGTTCTATGCACAGATATCTGCTATCTGGCGTCAGCTCGACTCTTTGGGACCAGCGATCTATCGTATCTGCCAGTGTTGTCAGCATCAGCACTTCCACCTGCAGCTTCGTCGGGTCTATGACTTTTTGACCCGACTTCGGCCTGAGTTCGAGCAGATACGTGCCCAGCTGCTTGCCCGTCACCCACGCGTGACGTTCTTGGAGGTTCTTGCTGCTATTCGTACTGAGGAGACTCGTCTTCGTACTGCTGGTCTTGTGGCACCTTCTGCTTCTGTTTTGGCGACCCGTGCTCCTGCTTCTTCTGCTCCTATCACACCAGATCTACCTTCTGCTACAGCACCCGTGCGAGGTGACACCAGACGCTGCACCTACTGCCACCGAGACAGACATGTGGAGGCGCAGTGTCACAAGAAGCAGAGGGATCAGGCTGCTGTCAAGAAGAAGGAGACTGGCACTGGGGGTTTCCCCTATCAGAGGAGCACTACCCCATCTGATACTGAGCAGGAGCTTCTCAAGTTATTTCGTCGGATGTCTGCTTCTGGGGCATCAGGCTCTGCTTCTTCTGCCAGTCAGCCTCCAGGTACTGCGACACCATCTTCCACCACCTCAGGTACCTCTCCTTGTATCCTTGACTCTGGTGCTTCATTTCATATGATTCCTGACTCTACCACTTTACATTCCATTAGTACTCCCTCCAGCCCTGTCACAGTTCTCACTGCAGATGGCACCCCACTTTCAGTTACAGGGCTAGGCACACTTTCTAATCCCACTTTTCATGTCACTGCTGTGTCTCTCGTTCCAAAACTCACCATGCAGCTTATGTCGGCAGGCCAACTTACTGATCATGGCTGTCGTGTTATTCTTGATTCTGACTCTTGTACTATCCAGGATCGTCGCACGGGCAGTCTAGTTGGTTCTGGCCCCCGCAGGCGTGATTCTCCGCGTCTTTGGGAGCTTGACTGGCTTCATCTTCCATCCGCTGCCTCTGCCAGTCCTCCCATCACCACTATTGCCTCCGCCTCTGCTGCATCCTCCACCGGTTCATTTGCCCAGTGGCATCATCGCTTAGGACATCTCTGTGGTTCGCGTCTTTCTTCTTTGGTTCGTAGAGGTTTATTAGGGTCTGTCTCTGGTGATATGTCTTTAGACTGTATGGGCTGTAAACTTGGCAAACAGTTACAGCTACCTTATTCTACTAGTGAGTCTGTCTCTCAGAGTCCTTTTGATCTTGTTCACTCAGATGTATGGGGTCCGGCCCCCTTCGTTTCGAAAGGGGGTCATCGCTACTATATTATATTTATAAATGATTTTTCTCGCTACACTTGGATCTACTTTATGTCCTCTCGTACTGAGGTTTTGTCTATTTATAAATCTTTTGCTACCATGATCCGTACACAGTATAGCACTCCCATTCGGGTTCTTCGTGCCGACTCTGCTGGAGAATACTTATCTCGGCACCTTCGTGCCTTTCTTGATACCCAGGGCACTCTCTCACAGTTTTCCTGTCCTGGAGCTCATGCCCAGAATGGCGTTGCTGAGTGCAAGCATCGTCATTTACTTGAGACTGCTCGTGCCCTTATGATTGCTTCCTCTGTTCCCCCTCAGTTTTGGGCTGAGGCTGTATCTACTGCTACATATCTCAGCAACATGCATCCATCCTCTCCTCTTCAGGGTGCGATTCCACTTGAGCGCCTTCCTACACCACCTCCAGATCTTCCGTCTTATCCTGAGCTTCGTCTTTTTGGTTGTGTCTGCTATGTCTTGTTGGCCCCTCGTGTGCGCACCAAGTTGACAGCCCAGTCTGCTGAGTGTGTCTTCCTTGGATATAGTGCTGTGCACAAGGGATATCGGTGTTGGGATCCTGTAGCTCGACGGATGCGGATTTCTCGTGATGTGACTTTTGATGAGTCTCGTCCCTTCTTCCCTCGTCCTTCTTCATCTTCCAGTCCGGCTTCTATTGTTGAGCCTCTCTTGTTTCTCACTTTTCCTGATAATCCACTATCCACCATTCCACCACCCATACCCCCATCACATGTGCCCTCAGCTCCACCACCAGTGCCCCATGTGCCTCCGGTCACCTCTGCACCTACCCCAGGACATGTTTCTCCCTTTCCTCTTCACTACACTCGTCGTCAGCGAGTCGAGGATCCTCCTGCAGTGCCTTCTCATGAGATGCCCTCCATCACCAGTGACCCTCCTGAGTTGCCCTCTTCCTCCAGTGACCCTACTCGTTACCGCCTTCGTGATCGTGAGTCACTACGCCCTCCTGGTCGGTTTACTTCTCTGGGTGCTATTCTTGCCGAGCCGACCTCTTATCGGGATGCCGCTGCTCACCAGGAGTGGCAGCATGCTATGGCAGAGGAGATTGCTGTGCTTGAGCGTACTGGTACGTGGGATCTTGTACCCCTGCCTGCCCGTGTTCGTCCTATCACGTGCAAGTGGGTTTACAAGGTCAAGACCAGATCTGATGGTACTCTGGAGCGCTACAAGGCTCGTCTTGTAGCGCGCGGTTTTCAGCAGGAGCATGGGATAGATTTTGAGGAGACTTTTGCTCCTGTTGCTCATATGACTACTGTTCGCAGTCTTATTGCTGTTGCTGCTGTTCGTTCATGGTTTATTTCCCAGCTTGATGTCAAGAATGCTTTTCTCAATGGCGTTCTTGATGAGGAGGTTTATATGCGACCACCACCTGGTTATTCTGTCCCCGAGGGCATGGTTTGTCGCCTTCTTCGCTCTCTATATGGTCTTCGGCAGGCTCCACGTGCTTGGTTTCAGCTGTTCTCTTCTGTCGTCACTGCTGCTGGTTTTATTGCGAGTGATCATGATCCTGCTCTCTTTGTTCATACTTCATCTCGTGGTCGAACGCTTCTCCTTTTGTATGTGGATGATATGATTATCACTGGAGATGATCCCCAATATATTGCTTTTGTGAAAGCACGGTTGAGCGAGCAGTATCTTATGACGGATCTTGGCCCTCTTCGTTACTTTCTGGGGATTGAGTTTTCCTCCACACCTGATGGCTTCTATCTCTCTCAGGAGAAGTATATTCAGGATCTTCTTGATCGGGCTTCTCTTGTTGATCAGTGTACCGTTGATACACCGATGGAGCTGAATGTACATCTTCGCTCTACTGACGGTGAGCCTCTTCCGGACCCCACTCGTTATCGCCATCTTGTTGGCAGTCTGGTCTATCTTGGGATCACTCGACCGAATATTTCATATTCCGTGCACATCTTGAGCCAGTTTGTTTCTGCACCTACTCAGCTCCACTACAGCCACCTTATTCGTGTCCTGCGTTACCTGTGCGGGACCAACCACCGTCGATTATTCTTTCCACGCTCTGGTCCCTTACAGCTCCATGCTTACTCTAATGCGACTTGGGCCAGTGATCCTTCTGATCGTCGGTCTTTATCTGCCTATTGCGTCTTCCTGGGTGGCTATCTCATCACTTGGAAGACCAAGAAGCAGCAGGCGGTTTCTCGATCGAGTGCAGAGGCTGAGTTGCGTGCTATGGCCTTGTTGACAGCAGAGATTATTTGGCTCCGTTGGTTACTTGAGGATTTTGGCGTCTCTATTTCCACACCTACTCCTTTGCTGTCTGACAGTACATGTGCCATCAGTATTGCTCGTGGCCCGGTGAAGCACGAGCTCACCAAGCACATTGGTGTGGACGCCTCTTTTACGCGTTCACAGGTACGGGATAAGGTTATTCCTCTACAGTATGTGCCTTCTGAGTATCAGCTCACGGATTTCTTCACAAAGGCCCAGACTAGAGCACATCACAGTTTTTATCTTTCCAAACTCAGTGTTGTTGATCCACCATGAGTTTGGGGGGGTGTTAGATGTATATGTATATACCCCTTTTGTATAGGGTCTTTTGTGCTTATTTACCATTGACTGTACTCTATATATATCGGGCTATTGCCCTTGGAATAACACAAGAGAGTTTATTCCTAACAGAAACAACTTGAACGCTTACCTGTAGCTCCTGTCAGTAGATGCAAGTTCGGAATTTAGGAATAATTCAGCTAGCTTGAGAAGTTCAAAATTTGGAAAAGATTCAAAAATACTTGGGAATTGTTTGGCAAATGCTCGAAAATAATAGGCAGGAAAACACATGTTTTCTGCGTTAAGAATTCATACACAATAGTTGTGGGCTTGATTCAAAAGACAATTCTAGTCCACAGGAGGAAATTGCTGTTATCTCATCATGAGGTAATGGGTTTGATGCTTGACCGTAGCAATATTATTGATTTTGGCAAAGTTGCAATATATAGTCTTGTTAAATTCACAAATTGCACGAATAATTTGTGAACTTTACGCAAATATTTGCAAGACAATTTAAAGTCATATTAGTTCAGATGATGGTGTGTGTGTGTGTGAATTATTCGTGAACTTTTTTTTTTGAAATATTCATGTATTCTATTACTATGCTTGTCAGCATCTAAGCAAAGAACCATGTATAGAGGGTTAGTGGAAGGGCCTAAGAATTGTAAACCCACCATTGGTCAAAATTCTCATTGTATGTTGAGCACAAAATCAGGTCGATTGCTCATTTCAGCCTTCTGCATGACAGACAGTGCTGGCCTTTCTTTTCATATTCTCTCATCACCACTAAGATAACCAACCAACCAAATATTTTAGAGAACATGGCAAACAGTTTTTGGGTTAAATATAATGTCCCTTCAAACACTGCTGCCCTTCCCAACTGCAAACTTCCAGAATACGGTCTACCGCAAAATGTCATAATGGATATCATAATTGCCATGGTTCATCAACCATCTCAATATATCTACTCCAAACAGTAAATGACTTGCAAACTGAAAAGATTCTTTCTTGCTAATTAGTCTCGACTCTAAAGATCGCTTGAGCTGAAGGGCATGATATCGAACTTGTAAGCATCCAACAACAATAAACTAAAGTGTGGTTTGCAAATAGTTTCTTACCATATAACCCCAAGTCAGTAGTCACTTTGTGATGCCATGCGTGAGAACTTCGCATGAGGTTACCCATTTTAGGTTTTCTGCCACTTGACCACATTGAGTTTTTGATCACAGCAAGCATGTGCACACCTCCCCCGCCGCAAAATGTAGCTACTATTAATTCTTGGTTCATATGAATCCTTGTATAACAGAGAACACATTGAACCCTTTACCAGATAACCGAGGTAGGACTATTCTTTCAGTACTTTGGGGTGGTACAGATTTCACACCCCAAGCAAGGATTTTCATTACTTTCAGCTCGCTCAATTGTTCCCCTCTCAAAAATGTTAGGTACCGCTAATTCTTGAGTATATCGGAATCCTTGTATACGAGAGAACCGATTCTCAGATATCCGATGTAAGACTATTCTTTCAATGCTTGGAGTGTCACACACACACACTTAGTTATTAATATGTTAAGATATATGAGACATATCCGATACAATTTAAATGTGAATTGAGGTGTCCCAGTTCAGGTAGTGAGGATACAAACTTGGTTGGGGCACTTTAACCCATAACCTTAAGTTACAATTTTAGGTCCCTCACCTTTTCTATTATTTTTTATGTGGAACTATTTTTCTTAACAATATGTCCAGTCAAGGTAAATTCACCTTTGAGTGTGAAAACCAAATTAGAAAAGAACAGCCAACCAGATAAGCTATAGACAAGATACTGAGCATGTTAGAATTAGAATAAGAATCCGGAGGTCTCACACTTAGTTAAATAGGTGAGGATATATCTGTCTGGAATGGTTTAAATGTCTAACCCAAAAGCTTACGCTGTTAGGCCAAGACCCAACTTTTTTATTCATGTTTTCTATTAATTGCACCATGGAACTATTTTTCTTAACAATATCGTACGATATGATACAATCTGAAGGAATTGTGATAAATACCGATCACCATATTGCATGATGTAAAATATTTTACGATATGGTTGCAATGTCATACATATATGATACATATCAGCTAATATTCATATCAAACGATATATTGTTAACCAAAGTTTGTGTTGGGTTAGTTTTTATCAGGTTAGGATTGGCTTAGACTCGCATTATATTTGACGCTAACATCGATCGATCTCTTTTCTAAGCAAAAATAACAAACTCTATGCTCTCAACTGCTTCACAGATCTTTTCATCTCACAGTCCCTCGCTGACGTTCACCAACAGTGTCAACCATATCTATATCTCGTATAACCTTGCCGACATTGTCGAGCTTCATCGACCCTTAAATAAGACCAGTCTAACATGCCAATCTTCTGGAAGGCCCCTATTAACCTTTTGCCAACATTGCAGAGGCCCTACTACTCACCAACCAGTCAAACATTTTGATTGTGTTTTGAGGACTTAAGTAATCTTCTTTTCAAATTAATTTTTATGACTAAATCGATAAGATAAATTTATCTTATGCTTTGTGATACAATATGACATGATATACGATACGATAATCAAAAATGAAAACCAATATACTTCTTAACATGACAACATTGTATACACACTTTTTAAAGGTGTGGCGTCCTCACCGTACTTACACTTCACTAGATGATGTTAGATTCTAGATGTGGCACCAATGGACTAGAGGTGTCCATCACATCATTATGTGGTTTGATATATTTTTTTGCTCCATGTAACACTTAGCTCAATATGATACTTGCGTTGTGTTTGGTTTGAGAAGAAAAATGAAATTAAAAAAAGACATGTGAAATGAGATTCTTTTTCATATTTGGTTAGCAAAGAAAATTATGAAGAAAGTCATAAGAAAAATGATGAAAGGAATTTCTCGTATTTGCTTACTCATTGAAAATGAAAATGAAAATGAAAATTTTAAGGTGATTTTGCTAAATTATTTCTAGTCTTTAATTCATGATTATTTCTAGACTTTAATTCATGAATAACATACATGGCTAGAAGTTCAGCATTCAGGAATAATCTCGTTGCATTCGGTAATAGTCTGGCTTAATGTAAAGTGATAACATCACTGTGATTTAGTTATTTAAAAATTTTCTAGAATATATCAATTAATCTAGTAATCCATTAGGTAGTTTGATTAGCTTTCAAGTAGGTGGTAGGGGTTCGAAACTTTCTGGCCTACATAATAAGGCAAAAAAGTTTAGAAACTTATTAGTTGGTTCAAATAATTTGCAAATTTGACGAATAATTTGCGAATTGTAACGAATAATTCGATGCCCCCCCCCAAAAAAAAAGATGAAGTCATTATGATTCATGAATAAGTCATTACTAAACAATTTGCAAATAAATCACATAGAATTTGAAATATTCACAAACAATTCACAGATTCTTTAAAAATTGTTAATTGGTTCGTTTTGTTAAAAACACAAATAACACATGAATTACTTGAAAATACGTAAATAATTTGTCAAGAAAATACCAATCTCCAAGAAGGCCCTGAAACATTTTAGCCTCCAGTACTCTGTTCATTTGGTCTTGAACTGGTTTTTTCCAACAAAACATGTCTTCACAAGATAAATGGTGCACTCCAGTAAGGAAAATTAAATTTGAAGAATATGTGACTTACAAGTTCATTGTATTCAAAAATCTCAAAAGGTAAATCCAAACTATGTTTGTAGTAGGTAAATTTTAAGTTAATTATAAAGCTAGTTATACTTGTTGTTATATTATCTTTCAATATAACAACATAGTAGATAGTTATAGTAGCTTTCAATTAGTTATAGTTATATTATTTATAGTTATATTATTAGTTTTTAATTATAAAGCTAGTTATAGTAGGGTTCTGATGCGATTTGCTTCTAAAAGATAACAAATCAGATTTACGAGAAGAAAAGAATTATAAAGTGGAATTTTATATTGGAAATAGAAGATAGAACGATCCTTTTCTAGAGTGGATCTCTCCCTAACTTGTGTTAATGGAACAAGTTTAATCCCCCACGAATCCTAACAATATTTCTAAACAAATGATCGTTCTTTGATAAACAAATTAGGGCCGGCTCGTATGCTTTTAAACCCCTCCTAACACAAAAGATAATAAAAGACCAATAAGTCCCTCCAATTCCTAAACACACCGCTAAACTAATGAGCCAGAAGATAAGTCACCCAACGGGTGTTGTGGGACCCGTGCGACCCATGCGCCGCTTCCTCCTTGTGTAGACTCGGATCACATCATCACTCACTCCCAAAAGACGAATCTTGTCTTCAAGGTTGAAATCATGAAACTGTGAAAGGATGGTGTCATAAGTGTGACGGCTGCTTTGTCCCGTCCTTGCCTCCGTCGAGCAACACAACCTCCTCCGGTGCCACCTCCAGCTGTATAGCCCTTCCAGCACACCGGTGTCTCGGTGTAAACCTCTCGTCACACTTGAAGCAAAGGCCCTTCGCCCTTCGCTCCCTCATCTTCGCCTCTGTCATATGACGAGTCTGCCATCTTGGCATGGCCTCAATCGCTGGGGCCCCTGCCGTGACCCTGAGTGCTGCAGTCGGGGCCTGACTGCGTGTAGCAACTCCGCCCCACGCTTCCCTAGACCTCCTCTCCTTAGTCAACCGGTCATCCATCCTACTGGCCACTCGCATCATAACAGTCAACCCCTGAGGGTCATGTACTCTCAACTCAGCTCTCACTGTGGTTTCAGCCCCTTCAAAAAGTTTCCATCTATCGATTCCTCAGATACACCCTCCACTCTACTCGAGAGTGTCTCAAACTTCGCAATATAGTCCCGTATGGACCCATCCTGCCTCAAGGCATACAACTGCTCAAACAGCCCTCCCCATGGATATCCTGAAATCTCTCCATGAGACACTCGATCAGCTCCCTCCAAGTCCTTATAGGCCTCTGCTTCTGGCTCCACCTGTACCATGAAAGAGCCTCACCCTTGAAGCTCAGTGCTACCGCCCTCAGTCTCTCCGCCTCGGTGAAGCCCGTGACATCAAAGTACCCCTCTATCTGGTAAATCCACCCATTGGGTCCTTTCCATCAGAAAGGGGTGCCTTCAACTTCCTCATCCTAGTCTCTGGTTTGGCGTCACCGCGTGGTGGCCCCTCCTTGTTCGCCGCCTGGCGTCTCTGGTAAGGATGCTCCTCGGCTCTCCACTACGCTTCATCTCCCCTGGCCCTCTCGTTGGCGAGTTCGCCTACATCATCGAACTCGTCAACCTGTTCTCACCGGGGTCCCCTTTAGCCACCCTCCTATGCCCCCAAAACGAGGCGCATCTCCTCCTGTGGGGCCCCCGATAGGGCCACCAGCCATTGACGCCCCCAAGGAGGGAAAAACCTCATGCGGCCTCCAGGTGGGGCCGCCAGCCCTCATCGCCCCCGGAGGTGGCGGTTCTCCTCCTGCGGGCCCCTGGTGGGCCCGCCAGCCCTCGCCGTCCCCCCAGAGGGGGCGGTAACTGCCCAACGCCCCCTCCAGGGGGTCGCCTTCCTCTGCCGCCCCCAGAGGGGGCAGATCTGCTCCGGCGACCCCCTAGGGGGGTCACTGGCCTTCGCCGCCCCCCGCTAGGGGCGGATTCCCTCCGACGGCCCCCAGATGGGGCCGCCTGCCCTCGCCGCCCCCTGTCGGGGCAGCAGTCCTACAACGGCCCCAAGATGGGGCGCCAGCATGTGCCTCCGCTGGTGCCGCCCCCGGGGAGAAACCCGTCTGCACACCCTAGGACTTGTCGCGCGCTGTCGCCGTTGCCCGGGGTCGTCTACGAAATCAGATCTGAAAATCTAGATGTTTTCGGATCTGTATCTCGCTAAAAAAATTGCTGCTGAAACATCTTCGCCACCTCGGCAAATCAGTCTTTCATCTCCCGCGAGTGTTGCTCCGAGATCCGCTTCATGCTTGCCTCCAAGGACGTGTTCAGACATACTTTCAACTCATCCTTCAAATCGATCATCTCTTTCCTCAACCCTAAGATCTCTGCATCGAGCCGCTCCTCCAGAGATTTTGTCGTAGCCGCTCGTGTGTTCGTCATGGAATCGAACGCTCTGATACCAAAATGATGCGATTTGCTTCTAAAAGATAACAAATCAGATTTACAAAAAGAAAAGAACTATAAAGTGGAATTTTATATTGGAAATAGAAGATAGAACGATCCTTTTCTGGAGTAGATCTCTCCCTAACTTGTGTTAATGGACCAAGTTTAATCCCTCACGAACCCTAACAATATTTCTAAACAAATGATCGTTCTTCGATAAACAAATTAGGGCCGGCTCGTAGGCTTGTAAACCCATCCTAACACAAAAGATAATAAAAGACTAATAAGTCCCTCCAATTGCTAAACACACCGCTCAACTAATGAGCCGGAAGATAAGTCACCCAACGGGTGTTGTGGGACCCGTGCGACGCTTCCTCCTTGTGTAGACTCGGATCACATCAGTTTCCAAGCTCAGTTTAGCTGAGGGCTTATGACAGTAGCATAACAAAAGTATTGATTCTTTTGGAAAGAATTTGCTAAATCCTTCTAATTAAATTGCAATAACTGAGGATTCTCTCTGTGAAATTGATATACACCATTTGAAGTGTTACAGAAATGAAATGCCAATGATTTTCTATGCATGCAGTCACCACACAACGAATGCCCAGAAAACCAAGCCGGTTAGAGAAACTAATTAGAATGCTTGAAATTTATCACAAATTAGCAAATGAGGGGTTTAAATGCTTAGATCATTAATTAGGCTTTAGATCAAGAATTAGTAATTGGGAGTTGCTTTGCGCACCTACCGTTTTACGTGTGCGTACAACCAGAATTCCACTTATTTACCAGTATGCCACTCAAATTTTCTAACTGCGCACAACAAATTTAAATTCCAAATTTGTCCCGTTGTGCGTGGTGAGTAAAATAGCCAATCCGCAGCCGTCGTCGTCCTCCGCCGCCAATCCCCAGCCCTGACCTCTCTGCGGACCTTCCTCATCTTTCGCCGCCCCCTCCGCCGACCTCCACAGCCCCTCCACCGTCAACTCCTCCGAATACCTAGCCCCGCCCCCTCCGCCGCCCACCGCCGCCGACCTCCCCAGCCACCCACCGCTAACTACT
Source organism: Scilla litardierei (assembly GCA_030789695.1). NCBI lineage: Eukaryota > Viridiplantae > Streptophyta > Magnoliopsida > Asparagales > Asparagaceae > Scilla > Scilla litardierei. The sequence goes on from CM061136.1 coordinate 18,822,437, forward strand.
CCGAATACCTAGCATCGCCACCTCCGATGCCCACCTCCGCCGACCCTCTTTATCTTCCACAGCCCCATACCCCTCCGCCGTCCCATCCTCCGACTACCTAGCCACCTGGCCGCCCCCCTCCGCCGAACATCTTCATCTTTCCCAGTCCCCTTCATCACACCCTCCCTCGCCCCCTCATCCGACAACACATCCCTTCTCTCCCCCTCTGCCGCCACTCTTCTCCACCGTTCATTCCAAACCCTAAAACCCCGTCGACGAGGTCGGCGGAGATCGACAGGGAACAATGAAGGTAAAAGATGTGTAAATTTGGAATGGCAAACTTATAAATAAGTGATTGTGCACGTGAGTAAAACGGTAGGTGCGCGACACAACTCCCCTAGTAATTTCCAAACATGTATTGGAGATGATTTGTATGGGTGATGCGAAGAAAATCCTTCTTTATTGGGACTACGGAAAATTCTTCACATTTCACTATGGAATGAACAGTATCAAGCTATTTCGGTTATACTATACAGTTAAAACGTTAAACCCTAAAATGAAGTAGACATAAAATAAACTGATTGATTTAGATAATATCTTAACTACGCCTCGTTGATGGGTTGGTTAAAAAAACGAAGTGGAGGACGTTGTCTTGGATGTTAAATGGTATTCATGCCTGCAAAGAACACCTAGGTTGACATAAGGCAACCGATAACTAAAGTCCCATAGTTTTGATACATATCGCCGGTACCTCTGATACAGTTGATACCTATCTTAAAACCACTGCCCGCTGACCATCCCAATAACGACATTGAGATTTCAAACACTGGAAGTTTATAAATTGCATGATTATAGGAAACGGCGATGTCATAAAAGTCCGAAGAAGCAAGTATTGGAACTATAATTATAAAATTTAATGTTCTGCTTGTTAAGATTCATGTTTTTATTGCTGCTAACGTCTTTGTGATCCTGATGTCTATCACCCATCATGTTCATGCCATTGTTCCTAAAAAATTTGAAATCAAACATCTCACAAGGAAACATGATTTAGACAAAAAAGAACCATGTGCTTCTTCAAAAGAAATTTTTTACTTGTATGGCATGCCACGATTTGTACCAAGTAATTCTGAAAAGAAAATAAACATCATTAATAAAATATCCCACAAAATAATACATCAAACTATAAGCCACCAATGTGAATGGTTACAATATAAACAACACATGTATGATGGTTTATATCAAACATGTACCTGCACATAATTTCAATTAATACTTTTGTAGGAAATAAACAATCCTCACCAAAACTACCAATCTAAAGTTGTCATCCATCAATAGAATGACATAAATGTATTGAAGGGAGAATGAACTAGTACATGCATGTAACCTTACTTGAGTCTAGTGCTGCTTCATCTTTGTTGGAAATGGATAGGACAAACACAACCTGAACCTCTGACAGGGAAATACACAATCTTTTAACCTATACTATGGGTTCTAAGGTTCAAGTATTGACATATCACCTCACCATCTAATACTTATACAAAGCATCTACATGCCTCAATTTTGACGGGAAACTTCAGTTCAATTAAAATGAATATAAGTTTCACAAATCCCAATGTTTCATTCAAAGACAGATAAGCTACATGTCTTCATGAACCATACCCTATTATTTTATATAATGGTGTTTGAAACAATATCGTAAAACTTGGTTTCATTGTGTGTGGTTTCATCAGTCCGAGAGCCAATAGTGTGTAAACAATTTACATGACACATAAATGAATTATGCAGATTATGCAAAATGTTTTTAATACACACATATACCTATATACACATAAATATATGTAAGTCCAAGCATTAAACATCAAACAAATTTCTAAAATTCAGGAAAACCAAGAACATCTTATAAAAAGCTATAAAAATTGATAAAATATATTCGTAAATATGAGCAATGCAAGCCATTGATCCACTAGAACAATAACATGGTAACACAAACACAAATAATATTAAATAACAAAAACATCAAAATTAAAGAACTTTTTCTCACTGGCACTAGCAATCAGATTCTATTAAATAATACAGATAGAGTGGAAGGATAAGCAATGGAGAGAGAGGGAAATTGTGGAAGAATGAGAGAGAAAGGTGAAGAGGAAAGAAAGTTGACTGAATAGTGAGTGTTTAGATTTAGGATATTTTAAGACAATTTGTGTTGGATTTTAGGGGTTTTCCTGTTCTATAAATCAGAAACAATCCAATGGGATTTTGTGCTCGCTTAATCATATTATGCAGGCGCATAACCCAGACAACCAGATTAATGCGGTTTGGCTACATAATCCCTCATTTTAATTGATATTTGAAGTAACCCAAAACCACAAAAGTAACGGCATACTCCCTTTTTTTCCACATTGGACTTAAATAGCCTTGCCTCGAGCCGCCGAATTGGGTGCATGTGCAATGGCAGATATAATGAAAGAACCAAAATGGGGTGGCCAACCGCCTAGTTCTGCCTAGGCAGCCACCCGACTTGGGTCGAGCACCCAAATTGGGCTCATGCCAATAAAAAAGGGTAGTAAGAATGGCCTAAACGTCACCATTCGTGTGGCCCAATGCCACTTGTTGCCAACTTCGATGTTTCAGCAATCACAGTGGATCAAAGCATATGAAGCATGTCAGACACCCTACCTGCTTTATACATTTAGCGTTAGGGCTCATCCATGTCTCCAGATCTCTCGATCTTTCTTGGTCTCCTCTATCCTTCACTGTGATGCAATAATGATGAGGGCAAGAGCAATGGAGGGCGATGGTGGCCAGTTGACAAGGGGCAGTGGGTACATGTAAGACTTCTTTTTCATTTCATCCTTATAATCTTCTTTTTCTTTTCTTTTAACAACCTCCCAACTTAGGAAAATGGCTATCTGACAGGACCGGTAAGTAAAAGAGAAATAGAGAAAGAACCAAGCAAAAAAGAAATAGAAAAGAAAATTTTAAAAATCCACCTAGGTGCCAGGCGACGTACTGGCCCCTTGCCTCCATATTTGCTTTTTAAAACATTGAGATGGTATTTTATACATCAAGTGTTTATAATTTGAGGAATATGGGCCTGAGCTGACAGCGCAGGAAATTTTTCCTGCGTGTCGGCGATTTGGGAGCCCAAAAACAAATTTTTAATAATTTTTTTGCAGTTGCTTCTACTACTTGTTAACTACATCCCCACTAATTTTCAAGTCAATCTAACACCGTTTGAGCCTCTGTTCATGCATTTCAAAAAAACCGCTTCCAAAAACCGAACTGTCAGCGCAACATTCTTGAAATGCATGAACGGAGGCTCAAACGGTGTTGGATTGGCTTGAAAATTGGTGGGGATGTAGTTAACAAGTAGTAGAAGCAACTGCAAAAAAATTTAAAAAATTTGTTTTTGGGCCCCCAAATCGCTGACAGCGCAGGAAAAATTTCTGCCCTGTCAACTCAAGCCCATATTCCTCTTATAATTTAAATCGGTTCGCATTATTTCTTCAATGATGCCAATGACATAGAATCCCCTACTCGATATAACGCGTGGGTAGGATTGTGTGGTTTACTAACAGGTCAATGTTACACACTGCCCTAAGAAGCCAATATCTACAATGCAAGACTTATATCGGTTCTCATGTACAAAATATCATTGCGTTAACAAACTAAAGATGAACCTAAAAAATAGCTATTAATGTAGGTATGATAAAATTGCATATATTAGCACATGGATTTCGTGTGTCTTATTATTCCTTTTCTACAAACATAAACATGTTGCTTACTTAATTCTAGTTTTTAATCCAAGTAAGAGAAAGACTGTATAACTCATGTAACTCATGCTGAAATTAGCCAACACCTACACACCAACTATAGCACAAATATATATTGAAATACCCGAATCCTCTTCCTATCCGAATTGGTTTAGGCGGATTCATATAAAGATCATGTGTGTGTGTGTGTGAATAATTGGAAATATGGGAGATATCTATCATATATGACGACATGACGCATTCTCCACCATAAAGGGCACGTGGGACAAAAAGATAGATCTCTCATATGCATATGATACTCATTGTGTGTAGATGGGGGGATATGAGGATATGAGCTAACAGATCAAGAAATTTACTATGTCGTCAGGCCGGGTTTTATTAAAAATTTTGAATTTTTTTGGGTTACCGTACATATTCTAATACCCAAAACCCCAATTATGGGTGAACCCTAGTAGTATTTGACCATTGATCCACCTGTTAAAAAAGTTCTATTCTTCCAAAACCGTTGAATTTACAACGAGTAGATTGAGAATGAAATAGTATTGGATTCACTTGATTTTTGGTATGGTGATCATCCATGATGTAAAAAACAAAACCCCAATTTTTTAAAAAAAATAGAAACTTGTCCATTTACTGTCAGCACGGAAAATTTTCCTGCGCTGACAGCGCATATACATTTTTATCATATATATATATATATGATATTTTAACAGATATCCGCTTTAAAATGGAATGGAAATCAAATAGTATGATATCCACTCCGTAAAATATCCACTCTACATGTATTTATATATACATATAATAATCTATTATACAAAAGAGGGAGTTCGTCCACGGGTAAACTCTGACGGGGGCAAACCGGGGGATAACATGGTGGCTAGGATTTGGCCACCACAGCATGTGTACCCCACCACCACCCTATCATAAATCCACTTGCACCCAAGACAATACCCACACTGATACCCACACTTCTATCCCCTTTCATCATAGGCAGCATCCACAACAGCACCCACTCACGGGTGGGGCCAGCATCCTGTGATGGGGCGGGTGTTTTTTTGGGGTGCAACTGTGCAAGTACATTTTGTGCACGGATTTTTGCTAGTGTATGTATATTTCAAAGGTCAATGCTAAATTTAACCATCATTATTGCAGAAAAATTAAAATACTAATATAGACATGTCCAAAAGCAATATAGACATGTGTCCAAAAGCAATACTAAAGTCAAAAATCAGTATTACAAAGAATTGAATTGCTCAACATAATAATCAGCTATTAAAAAGGTAGTCAAAAAGCAAAGAATTTCTCTGCATTTATTTACTTTTATACTCCTATTAGTATACTTCAAATTCCAACAGTTGGTATTTGCACAATCGAACAACCCTAAAAAGCGGATTCATATAGGATTCAAATTCCAATAATATCCATCATATACAGATGTGGTCAATATACCAACTATATGATCAGATATCGGATTTGATTCATATATTGCAATATCTGTCCCATATCATCTCCATTTACACCCCTACATGCAAGGTAGCCAACATCTATAGACAGAGTCCCATGACCGACAAATGCAAAATTTATATTGTTACTATCTTCTTCGACCTATGTGGATTCTGCCGCAACAGCCCTGTAAGAATGATGCCAAAAATGATGTGCAGATGAAAGGTATTCTGATTTAACAATAAATTTCTACTGTAACTATACGATGAAGGATTTACTCCCCAAAAAAATCCCAAAAATAGACTTAGCATACTTATGCAAAAGCAATAATGGTTAAAATAAAGAGAACATAGAAGGTTATATATATGGGAGCAGATAATCATTCGCAAGACTTGCAAATATATTTCTTACCGCATGGTCCCAATGATACTGCAAAACCCTACTTTCTACAGGTCTAATCAACAAGATCTTAAGACAAGTAAAACTTTAAACAAGCATTACCATCAGTTGCAAGTGCAAGAAAGTTCATATTTTTCAACCGGTAAGAAACTAACAGGTTATTTCAACCTAGCTTTGCTTAAAATGCAACTTAAATTAAAGGAATGAAATTAAGATAATAGACATAAATGTAAACTGATATAATCGGTAAAAACTGCTAAAGTCATAATGATACTCTAAAGATAAAAAACAAGTGATCTTACGGAGCCATCCAACGGTAGGTTCCAGTCTCCGGCGTCATCCCCTCAGTCTGAACCTCAATCCTCGCCACCCCAAAGTCTGCAATCTTAATTGATTTGTCTCCAAAAATAAGCAAATTATCTGACTTCAAATCCCTATGGATAAAACCCAGGCCATGCACATAAGCCATACCCCTGGCAACATCCAGCGCCTGCTTCACTGCCACAGTTAGCGGTACCGATCTGTTCTGCCTCCTCATCAAAAAATGCCTTACCGACCCTCCCTTTGCATACTCCGTCACTATGCACCACACCATTGGCTTCCTACAAGCACCAATAAACCTCACGATATTCGGATGCCTCAAATTAGCAAGCATCATCACCTCCTGAGCAAACTGTTGCTCCATCAGCTGTGCCCTCTCCGGGTCATTCTCAGGCTTTTCCAACAACTTAATTGCAACATCCTCTCCATTGTAAGTACCACGATACAGCTTCCCAAAAGCACCCTGAGCAAATGCCATTCCCATATTAAGTTTTCTCAAATCAATTGTCCACTCATCATAATCTTGAAGGGATTCTGTCGGATAAGTTTGATCCATTAATGCCTGAGCCAGAGCATCGTCGTTAAGCACATGATTGTTCTTTTTTCCAGGACGAAACACACTATGACCAACGTTGTAATCCGAAGGATGAACCGGCCGAAGGCCAGGATGATGCAAAATCCCAGTGTGCGAGTTATTATTGGACCCAACGCTGCTGTTGTCAACGGACATCGACACAGAACCTCCCCCATTACTCGTCTGAAGGCTTCCAATGCTGTCGATCGACATATTAGAGCCTTCTCCTAACTTCCTGTAAAACCCTAAGTCGTAGTAGTTGCTTCCAGCATCATTCCCAACGCCTCCAATGATTCCAGCAAATTTACTCCCCTCCATCATCTCTACTCCAGTCATACAACTACAATTCGATCAATTTCTTCCTACATACACATCCGCTTCCAAAAGCCCTAAATGGAGATCAAATTTGCTAAGAAAATTCAACGCCGAACCTGGGCTCAAGACGAAATATTGCTGCGTCTGAAGCTAAATTCCCGGAAAAATAGAAGAAATACATGAATTTCAATGGATTAAGATCCCAAAAGAATATGAAATGACAAACTTCTTCAATCTGAGAGAAAGAAACACCGATTGCCACGATACTCACCTCGATCGACAGGTAATCAGGCGGCGGCGAAGCTGCAGCTGCAGCAGACGACGGGATCCAAGCCGCGGCGGACGAGATCGCGATGGAAAATTTGGGGTTCGATGAAGAGTCTTTGTCTTTTTTTCTACACCTTTGTCTCCCTCACTGGCGGCTGGCGATACGACCAGGGGAGGCTGAGGAGAGAGAGAAGGGAACAGGTCGTCGGGTCTTTCTTTTCTTTCTCTCTCCTTATCCCCGTGCTTTTGTTTCCAAGGAAATGATTTTAGTTTAATTAATTTAGATAATTGGGGTGCTGTCCTGAATGGGAAATTAATTAATTATAATGCAGGTCATTTAAGTGATGATTAATTGATTCGAGCGAGATATTAAAGGTCCCTAATTACGCCGTTGGACCTGACGGGTACGGTCCGAAGATCTCGTAAGGATTCTTCTCGCGCATTTTTCGGGTAGAAAACGACGGGCCAAGCAAGCGGCAAAATAACAGTGCGCCACGCTGTCGACGGGTCGGATCTGATCGGAAAGGACCCGGAATTGACGGGTGTTTGAACAAGGACGCTGTTTGGTCCTCCTTAGTTGCATATTAAATTAGAGAAGTGCTCTCTGCACCTCATACTGATGTGCACGGAAGAGACCTTTTACTAAAAGTAGGAAAAAAATCAACTCACAGTGTCACTTCTCTATCTTATCTCCTCCAATTTATTCTCATTTCAAGTCACTGTCACCTTCCTGCACCTCAATTTGAGGTGCAGAGAGCGATGCTCTTAAATTATTGTTTTATCCAAAAGGGGGAAAAAATGATTTTTTAAAAAAGTTGTACTCGTGTCAAAACGTTCGACGAACTACTCGTGAACAAGCTCGATACGAACTACTCGTAAACAAGCTCGGTACATGTTCGTTTACGTTCGTCCGGAAACCTTACTGAACAAGCTTGAACAGATTTTTAGAGCTCGGTTTGTAAACGAACGGAGCTTGAACATAACTGTGTTCGTTCATTTATGTTCATGAACAAGCTCGTTAAGTGTTCCTGAACAAGCTCGTTAAGTGATGTTCACGAACAAGCTCGTTAAGTGTTCATTATAATACATTGATGTTGGAATTGTTGGAATATTGGGTTCTTACATTGTATTGCATTTAGACAAATACTATATTTTTTAATATGCTTGAAATGGATCTTGTAATGGGATTTATATAGCTATTATGCTGGATTTGTTTGATTTTGTCCGGCAAATATTCAATCCTTTTATTTAATTGATTCAGTCATTGGCAATTATGGTTAAATATTATTATTCCTAGTTAAAAAATTGACGTTTGTTTGTTGAAAATCTATTTATGAACAAGATTGATTGTGTGTTCATGAACATGTTCCTGAACAAGTTCACGAACAAGCTCGATAAGTCTTGTTAACTAACAAAATGTTCGATGAACTACTCATGAACAAGCTCGGTAAATGTTCGTTTACGTTCATTTGGTAAGCTTAACGAACAAGCTTGAATATGTTTTTAGAGATCAGTTAGTAAATGAACAAAGCTTGGACATGGATTTTGTTCATGAACAAAACCAAGCCTCCTATTCAAGCTCCTTCAAGCTCGTTCGTCAACAGCCTTGCGTGTTAGGCGTAAAGCCATGAGCGCGACATCCTCTTCCGTTCAAGCTATATGCATGCTGTCACAGTCATTATGTCATCGACTTGTTGGCGTCTAATTGACGCTTACTTGGCTGTGAGTTGACATTTTCTAGAGTATTTCAATGATATTCTTGTAAATATTTTATCTAGAAGGTTGTTGCAGGGTAAAACTCGCGTACAATGAATTTGTATTACGGGGAACCAAGGGCACAGTGGTTATGTTGATGATGGGATTGGGGTAGGCTATTTGACAGGTGATTAGTGTAGTGAAGAGTCTGAGCGTACTATGAGGGCTGACCACGGAACGGGTTTCTCCAGGACTTTGCTCCACGCCTGTCGCACTGCCAGCAGTTGGAGTCGAGCACGACCAGCGGGGACGAGCTCGCCTGCACAAGGAGCAGCTGGTCAGAAAGGCCGGGTTGGGATCTAACCCGTATCCTCTCTGATGCCTAAGTCAGTGATATGGCTTAAAGCGGGGGCTAGACACTCAGGTCAGACTAAGAGTGAGTCGATCGTACGTGACGAGCTACAGTTGTGGAAGAACAAAGGTATGGAAGACCTTTGCTCTTGTGTGTGAATAATGAGATTGAGAGTGAATTTGCCAACCCCCACAAAGTTGGAGGCGGAGGGGTATTTATACCTGATGGAGGCGGTTAGGTGAGGCTGACCTGGCGTGCTGACTCGATGTGCTGAGTTGGCTCAACTGTCAGCGGAAGCTTCGGACAAGGATGTCAGGATCAGGGGTGTCAGCTATGCTTTTGTCAGACGGCGCAACGGCCAGGGACGCTTTTGTCAGGATGTCAGGGGCGAAAGCATTAAATTTCAGGGGGCGCAGCGGCCAGGGGGTACTTTGTCAGGTTGTCGAGCGGCGGAAGTGTCAGTAGCATCCTTGTACTAGGTTGTTTGTCATGTCCGATGTTCCAAAGAGTGTCGGAGTGCCTCCGAGGAGTGGGGCTCGCGGTGGATCGCTGGGTCGCCCCGGACTGAGGTCGAGCAATGCGAACGTACTCCTTGAGCGCTATTCCCGGTGAACTGGGGGAGGGCGGGCACGTGACCCGCTGGGACCTTGGCTAAGTGCGCCCTTATCATTTGGTCGAGGCGGGGTGCGCCCGTTCCCCAGTCGCGTAGGACTCTAAGGTCGACAGGCGCCCCGCTGGCCCGGGAAAATAGGCGAGCGGCCTCCGGAGTTCGGGCAAGGAGCGCCCTGTCGCTGGGCCAGCTGGCCTTCGGGAAGGAGGGGTGAGCCGGCGGGGTACTTGGCGAACTGGGATGGAAGGTAGGACTATCACGATCTTTAGGTCGTAACAATTTCCCTCGGCGTTCGAGCTCGAGGAAGAAGCCCGGCTCGGCTCGGATGACATACCGCTTCCCCTACCCAAACACGACGGTTCGGACTTCAATCCACGCTCGGAAGCGGCGACGTTGGTCTTGGAATCCCGCCCGGTTGGCCATTATTACGATTTGAAAGGGGAAGGGGGAAATCGAAGCACCTCCACTACTGAACTTGCGACGCGTGGCTGAGGTGACCTTCGCGCCAGTCGAGGCGTCAGGGATGCTCCGATGGGCGCCGCGTGGCGGCGCATTTACGGTCGGGATGGCCTGTTGTCTTTTATAAGTATGGGAAGGAGATCGGTGGAAAGTTTCTTCCAATTTCAATTCTTCTTCATGCTTTCCGGCTTTTGTTCATCGCTCGCTGACGTTGTCGCTGTTGCCCCCGCCGGAGATCCGCTTCCGATCGTCCTCTTAGCTCGGCTGCTCTGCTAGGTAATATCTTGACCCTTTGGTCAATGGCTTCTCAGTTTGACTTCGGAGGAGGTAGTGGTGTGGCGACAGAGGAGTCAATGGAAGAGGAAAGGTGGCGGTGGGTGCAGAGGCCTCAGAGAAGGAGGATGTGGCGCACCGACGTGCCGAGGGCGATTGAGGCCGTCAGGTGTAGGTCGGATAGGATCAACATTAGGGAGATTCGGGTGCAGTTCGTGTGTTCGCCCTGTGAAGTGCAGGTCCCTGGGCCGGAGGAAAGGGTATGCTGGCCTAGGGATAATGAAGTTGGGGTTTACGCTCGGTCCTTTGAGTTGGGGCTCCGCTTCCCGATCCATCCTTATCTCCTCCACCTGTTGAATTTCCTGGAGCTGCCGATCTTCGCCTTGGCGCCCCGCTCCTGGGGCTTGCTAGTAGGGTTCCTCGTCTTATGCGTCGTCAGCTCCTTGAGTCCGTCCCTGGCACTGTTCCAGCATTTCTTCGTAGTTCGGAAGAGGGGGATGTACCACTGCGTCTGCACGAGGAGGGGGCGGGAGCTCATCGTCGAGGTGCCCGGCGATGTTGGTAGGTGGACGGAGGAGTTTGTCTTTGTTATGATGCCGGTCGACGTGGTGCTGTCGAACTGGAGGGCGCTGAACCCTCTAGTGAACGAGAGGGTGAAGCTAACCAGTGAAGACCTGGAAAAGGCACGGATTTTGGCGGAGCTGCCCGAGGCGCACCGCAAGCTGGCGAGCCTGACGCAGGACAATCGGCTCACCCAGGATTTTTGGCCCCAAGGTAGTTTGAATCTGGCGAGCCTTTATGTAGGCTTACCCTGATCTTTCTCTCCTTCGCAGGTGAGGACGCAATGCTTTCGCCGGAGGAGGTATCGAGGGCTGCCGGAGTACCGGTCGTGTAGAATGTCGACCCTCGTGATAAGGGTAAGAAAGCGATGTGCGCGGAGAGGCCTGTAAAGGAGGTACCCCGAAAGCGGGTTGCCGAGGTCCCGGGTGAGGAGGAGGTGAACCAAAGGCGAAGGATGCCCGAATCGGGTGCTTCTTCCCAACGAGCTGGCGAGGATCTCCCCGAAGGTTCGCCCACTCGAGGAGTGGTCCTCCCGGTTCCTACGCGGATCCCCGAGGTGGACAAGCATCACAGGGCGCCCCCTGTCCAGAAGTGGCCTTACGGGATCCCTTTGCGGGAGATGGGAAGAGCCACGCACCCGAGTTGTGAGAATGCTCTTATCCGTTTCAAGATGACAATGTCCGAGGTTGAGGCGCTTTCAAGCGATGGTCTTCACCGGCCGACCTATCAGATAGGCCGTGATGAGTCGGTATTCGAGGATGCTGGGGTGTCGGCCCGTCTAGCAGAGTATTGCATGCTGCCCCGGGATCGTGAGTCCCTGATTCGTGTGGGCGCGGAGTGGCTGTGCGGCTCTGCTGTATGGCACACCATGCAGGTGGGTCAAACTCCTCGCCTCACCTCCCAAGCCTTTCTGCTCACGTCCAACTGAGTTGGATCTTTTTTTGCAGATGGTCTCGGCTATGGTGGCCCTGCAGCGCCAAACTCCGGTGGCCGCCACAAAGGCAGCTCTTGACAAGGCGAGGATCAATCTCAGTGAAGTCAGAGAAAAGCTGCGAGAGAAGGAGGCAGAGCTGGTGCAGGTCGCGACGGCCAACGAGGTTGAGAAGTTGTGTGTCGCGTACTTCGATGCGACGAACGCTAGGCTCGAGCGTCAACTCCTGGAGGAAGAGCGCGGGCCGATATTCTGGCGAGGCACGCCAAGGAGATGGCTAGCAAGAAACGGGTGATAGAGGTGCAGGCATGGAAGATAACCGAGCTAAAGAAGACCATCGAGGCGAAGAGGAAAGAAAAGGCCGTCCTCAAGAAGCAGCTGGAGGAGAAACGGGAGGTTGACCGAGGCGTGATCGAAGCCGCTGTCCGCCGTTATCATGACGAGCATCTCATTCCGTTGCTGCAAGAGATGAGGAAGGCAGGAATCCGCCAGGTGGTGGAGGAGATGAGGTCCCGATCGGCACCGAGAAGGGACGGCCGGGGGTAAGGCGACGAAGCTTAGGAGAGTTTAGTGTATGGAACTTTGTATTTTTGTACGGTGGGCATCGCCCGATGTAGTAATGTATTCCTGACGGGCTCTGTGAATGGCCATTGGCCGAGCCTGATTTAAATAAATGAAGTGAATATTTTTGGTTTCCTTCCTTCCTTGTTGGGTGTATGGACTGTTTTCTTCCGAGGGTATAATTGCCCCAACATCCTTCTGTCGACGAGTGCTGATCCGTGGGGAGAAGGATGTTGAGACATGGTGTGTTTGTCATGGGTATGAGGGCGAGCTCAGGGCGACCCAGGGGGCGTCCATCGGGTCGGGGCGAGGTGAGGTATACTACCCAGCTCGCTCGCGGGTGGTAGGCGCCGAAGTCCGACCTCGACCATTTGTCGCCCAGTCTCTTGGGCCACCTTACTAGTGGCGGTGCCCTTCTTGGGCCTGAGTAAAGAAAGAGGAGGGAGTGAAATAATTTCGGGTTGGCGTAATCATTTCGACTCGAGAGGCGGCGGAAATCGAAGCGTCTCGGTGCCCACTGCGCAAACCGGCACAATCTTTTCGAATTGACGGCGAACGGAGATCGAAGAGGTTCGACCACTTTGAGGGTGACGCGTGGCAGATGCGACAGCTGCTATCAGTCGAAGCGTCAGACCGCGCGGATCGAAGCGTCAGGGGGCGTGGATCATCGACGTGTGGCGGGATGTGTACGGTTGTGATCATTCAGGGCGTCTTATAAATAGCTCTGGGTGGGAACGAGTGAGAGTTTCTCACTTTCAAAATTCTCTAAGAGCTTGCGATCACCGGAGACTGTGTAGTTCTCGTCGAAGTTGCCGTCGGAGATCAGTCCACCGTCGCAGCGTCATCGTCGAAGCTGTTGACACCGTACATGTATTAAATCTCTTCTTTCTTGATGTCTTCGTCAACGTCTTCCATCCATGTGCCGGGGTCGAGGGAGGGGGAGGAAGTGAGCTCCGCCGCGGATACGGCACAAAGTACGGGGGAAAAATCACCGGAGGGACGGAGTTGGACCGCGGGCAGGGAGCAATCCGTGAGCTCGTCCGTGGAGGCTCAGAGGAACCCGAGGAAGGGGAAGGGGCTCATAGCTCGGGGGTCGAAACTCGTCCCCCGGGCCGCTGTTACAGTGGCGGCGGATGGGGAAGTGCCTGCCGAGATCTCGAGCGTGGTGTCAGCGGTGAAGACGTCCATCGTAAACATCGGAGAGTGGTATATTAGGCCGCCCTGCTCGGTCCGCCTGCCTGCCGCGTCAGAGAGGGAGTGTTTCGCGGGGGATTACGAGGTTGGGGTATATGTAGCCTGTTTCCAACAGGGGTTGCGCTTTTCCCTTCATCCCTCGGTGCTAGAAGTTTTGAATTTCTTGGAGTTGCCACTGTTTCGGTTGATGCCGAACTCCATCAGCGTGATCGTCGGCTTCATGGTTCTGTGCGTGAGGAACAGTGTCTGCCCGTCCCTGTCCCTCTTCCGACATTTCTTCGCGGTGAAGAGGCTGAGGTCCTATTATTACCTGTCCGCAAAGAAAAGTCATCCCCTCATCAGAGGCTTGCCGGACAAGATCAAAGGGTGGAATAAGCAGTATGTGTTCGTCTCGATGCCCCCGGATGTGGTGCTGAGATCGAACTGGGGGGAGCTAAATCCCGAGGCGAGGAGGGGGTCAAGCTGAGTGACGAAGAGGAAGATGTAGCCCGGTCTCTGATGGCGATCCCAGAGGAGGGTCGGGAGTATGTCATGCTCGCCGACCCCGACATGATAGTTCGGCACAATGCGAACTTTGTGATTGCTGCATCTAAAGTGCTCACTCTAAGCTTTCCCCCTTCTGCAGGTCGCACCATGAGTATTCCGCTTGAAGAGTTAAAGAAGTGGGCCGCAGAGCAGGCGGCTCAGCAGGTGAGAAAGGCGGACCCGAAGAGGCCGCGCGAAGAGGCCGGAGGGGAAGGCTCAAGAAGGCGAGGGTGTCCTCGAAGAGGACAAAGCTGCTCGCGGCCGCTGGAGAGGCGAGGTCGGCCCCTGACCCTCGAAAGGAGAGGGGCATCAGTCGGTCCGGGGAGAGGGCTGCACAAGGCGCCCCCCCTTCGGTTATCGATCTCGAGGGCGAGGGAGGGAGGTGGACTGAACACAGGGTAGGGGACCCCAAAGTCCGCCCGTCGATCCCGAGGGCAACAGTTGCTGCCGAACAGACCCAGACGCTGGGTCGCCCTGAGAGCTCTGGCGGGTCGGGCCCCAGGCACAGGTCGTCGGGTTGGGATGGCTGGCCTTATGACTATCTGCGGTTCGTCTTGGAAAGGCAGGCCCACCCCAGCTACGAGGCCTCGCTCGTCCACTTCAAGGCCACGAAGGCCGAGGTCGAGGGTTATCCGTAGGAAGCCCTTCACCTGATGCCCTATCGAATAGGGGCCGATGAGTCGGTCTTTGATGATGGTGGGGTGGCAGCGAGGTTGGCGGAGAATTGCCCGCTGCCTCGCGATAGGGAGAGTTTGGCCGTCGTCGGTCATGAGGGGTTGTGCAGCACCGCAGTATGGCATGACATGCAGGTATGTGGCCCGGACTGGGTCAAGTGTCTTAGTTGCTTTTGTTAAGGAGTAATCTAACACACTTCTGGTTTGTCGTGCATGCCATACTTATGATGCTCGGCTCTAGGGGTCACACGCCTGCCATGAACAAGGCTGAGGGCGATGTCGCCAGAATGGCGACCGAGCTTGACGCGCTCCGCAAGAGTGCCGACGAGCAGCTGACGAATGAGAAGGATAGGTACGGCCAGTTGGAATCGGAGGTCCAGCACCTGAAGGCGCTCTTAGCAGATCATGAGACGAAGGCCGCCTCCGCGGCCGATCGGGTGGAGGAGCTGGAGGGCGCGCTTGAACGGGAGAAGGTGCGTGCGGTCGAACTGGTGGCCCAGGCGAAGACCGCGAAAGAAGAGCTGACCTTGAAGACCGAAGAGTTTCAGTCGTATCAGGAGTCGACCGTCCTCCCCGCCCTCACTGACGCGATATGCGACGGCATAGTGCAAAGTCACGCGGAAGGCCAGGAAGAGGGTCGAGCGGAGGGTCTGGAAGAGGGTCGGGCCAAGGGCTGGGAGGCCTACCTGAGTCGGGTGAAGGAAAGGGTGGCCAGCCTCTGCCCTCTGATCGAGGTCGACTTCGACACGCTGGTGGCCTTCGAGGGTGAGGAAGAGGCGGGGGCGACGAGGATGTGGTCATCGAGGATGTGGCCATCGATATTGAGGCTGACGTGCGCTTATATTTTATATATTCACGCACGTTTTCTTTTGTGTTTCTCCGTGTTTTCCGCCGTCTCTTATTCGTTTTCGTATATTTTTCCGTTTTCTTTCACTTTTCTTTGTTTGTCCATGATTGCAGGAGTTCGACCACGTAGGGGACGTTTTACGATGATATCCCAAGTCCCCGGAGCAACGGGAGAAGTCACGCGTGATCCAGGGGGTCAAACGGCGAAGTATTCATCTTTCAGCCCCTCACCCGGTCGGTTGGTCATCTCCAACCGATCGGGTGATGCACGCGTGCACCAACCGGTCTCCGCCGCAGCCCACAACGAAGTCACCCGACCGGTTCACAGACCGGTTCTGCGGGCGGCTGTTCTCTGTCTTTTCGAGCAGAATTCCAACCGATCGGGTGATTCTCACCCGATCGGTTCATCTGTAGCTGAGAAAAAGAGCTGAAGACACGGGCGTCGAACCGACCGGTTCACCCGATTGCTCCAAGATCCAACCGGTCGCTCAAGAACTCACCCGATCGGTTCGTGAGATCGGGTGAAAACTCGCCGTTTTCTGTAATTTATCTGTAACGGATCAACTGATCGGTTGACTTGTCACCCGATCGGTTGATCCGAAAATCTATATATATGACCCCTAGGGTTCCAGAAACGGGAGAGTTGTATTTTTTTACTGTTTTATTTCCTTGTGACGGCTGTAATTGTTACTCTTAAGTAAGTTTTCAGATCTTTCTAAAATTTTAGTATTGTCTTTATTACTCCTTTACTTCCGCATTGCAATTGTCTGATTATGATTCTAACGGTTAAATTTCATTTAGATTGCTTTTTCATGAATTTTTGTGAGTAGTTCCCAAATCTGGGATTTTGGTGGAAACCCCTTCGGGGGCTCTTCCCGATGCGTCCATAGGGTTAGGAAATCGATAGGGAGTAGGAATCTAACGGTTACGCGGGGCGTTTCATTGTCATCGGCGGGAAAAAGACCGCCTTTGACCGTCGGGCCAAGGGGGAATAAACTTGGCGGTTGACTCCCTAGCCATAGCTCACGCCTTTAGCGTAGATGCCAAGTCCTAGCACGCGGGAGCGGCAGGATGAGACGTTGGGAGATATCGTTGCGGACTTAGTGCTCCCGGGATCGATCAGTGTTAATGGACACGGGAGTGCCCACTGATCGAACCCGGGAAGTCCGGTGTGTCATCCTGGGCACCGACCGGAATATCGGGCCCATGGGACGCCGGTACCACTTTCAGAGGCAACGTCTCACCATTAGATCCTAATCCCGATCGCTATCCATACCCGTAGGCCGTATCGGCGAGAGTCTCTCGTCGGGTTGGAAACCAAAGTCCCGGGTTTACTTTCTTTTCGCTCTTACGCTTTCATTTCCTTTCGTGACAACCATCTACCGATTCGGGCTAGCTCGCCCCTCGGGGTGATTTAGGTCCTACCTGACCCAAGCACAACCTCGCCTCCCTGAGTTCGATATTCCCGCACCCTACACTAACCGTGAAACTTGCGGTAAACGACACCGCGCCGCCGCGACTCAAGCGGGGCGCCGGTCAAGTTTATGGCGCCGTTGCCGGGGAGGCAACGTGCTTGATATTTTAGGATCTCTTGAACCCTCGTGTCTAGCTCACATCCCTACCTCGCGATAATTTTCGCATTCTCCTTTTTCTTTTTCTTATTTGTTTTTCTTATTTTTATTTCTTATTTTATCTGTTTCTTTCCCACTTGTCGCTTCACGGGTGTCTGTTGTTTTTCATGCGCAGGAGTTCAAGGAGTCTTGACGACTTGATTCCCCTCGATCCAGAGATTAACGCCACCCTTAGGCGTTTGGCCGCCGAGAAGCGAAGAAGGGAAGATCCCGAATCCATGGAGGAGAACACCCCACCTCACAAGTCTCTGCTGGAGTACTCGATGCCCTCCATCGAGTCGACTTCCGCCATCCGATCTCCAGCTATTGCGGCCCAAAGCTTTGAGCTGAAGCCGTCTCTAGTGACATGGATCCAGCAGGACCAGTTTGCGGGTGCGCCCATGGAGAGCCCGATAGAGCACCTGGACTCCTTCTTGGAGAAGTGTGACACCTTCCGAATTAATGGTGTCACTACAGAGGCTATCCGTCTGAAGCTGTTCCCCTTCTCTTTGCGGGACAAAGCCAAGCAATGGTTAAGGGGGAAGGATCCCAACACTTTCAACACCTGGGAGAAGCTCTCCAACGCTTTTCTGACAAAGTTCTTTCCTCCGGGGAAGACCATGAAGTTGAGGAGTGAGATCTCCTCCTTCTCCCAGGCCAGCCACGAGTCCTTGCATGAAGCTTGGACGAGATATAAAGAGATGCAAAGAAGATGCCCTCACCATGAGCTTCCGAAGTGGCAGATTATCAATCTGTTCTACAATGGGTTGAGGGATGACCTTAAATCTTCTATGGACGCCGCGGTTGGGGGTTCCTTCATGTCTCGAAGCGAGGAAGATGCCGGGAATATTCTGGAAAACATGGCATCCAACAATGAGCGGTGGTGTGACGAGAGAGCCACACCAAGAACTGGGGGTATACACAGAGTCGAGGACATCGACAAACTTTCAAGCAAGTTCGACTTGCTTTCGACCCAGATCTCCGCACTGATGGTAGGAGCCGGTGGGGCCGGTACACAGCAAGTTTCTGCGGTAGAGTCCGAATTCCTTGGGGAATTCGACGGTGGTGACATCTCACCACCGTTGGATCAGGCGAGCGCACTATTTTACAACCCCACGGGGAATGCGCCATATCCACCAAGGACAAATTCCAACCCGGCCTACTCTCCCAACAACCGGAACCACCCGAATTTCAGCTACCGGCCACCATTTCAGCCCTCGCCGCCTCAGCAGCCGCAGCAACAAGCATATCAGTCGGCTAGGCCACAGCAGAGTCAGTTTCAGCAGCAACCATCTCAGCAACAATCCTACGTCCCCAGGAATCAGCAGCCGTTCCAGCAGCAGCAGCAGTATGGCCAACAGAGGGCCGTCTCTCCGGTTGAGTCTCTCTTGACTCAATATATTACCAACCAAGAGAGGATCAACCAGAAGCTGGAAATGGGTCAGCGGACCCTCACGGACCAAGTAACCCAGCTGGGGTTACAAGTGGCGAACCTTGCAAGGTCACAAAACCAATTACCGCCACAACCGGAGGTGAACCCGATGGGAGCACCCCAGACATTGGCACTCGTGCACGAGCACGCGAATGTGTCCGCTATCGTTCTGAGAAGCGGGACACAAATTCCTACTAGAGTGCCCCCTAGCAACCCGGAAGCACCATTGGTCGTTGAGAGACCAACTGAAAAATCTAACGACGCCGGTGCTTCGTCATCAAATCCTATGACTCCGGAGGGAGTCTCTGAAGAAGAAAAAGAGAAGAAGGAGGAAGAGAGCCCTAAAGTGTACAAACCCGTTGTGCCATTTCCCCAACGGTTGGCTCAGGCAAAAATTGATGAGAAATATGGCAAGTTCTTCGCCATGGTCAAGGACCTGAGTTTGCAGATCCCCTTCCTAGAAGCAATCGAAACAATCCCCTCCTATGCAAAATTCTTGAAAGATTTGGTGACTAGAGGGTCCAGAAAGGAGAAAGTAGTGTTGACAGCGGAGTGTAGCGCTCTTATCCAGAGGGCAAATCCGCCGAAGCTCAAGGACCCGGGGAGCTTCTCTATTCCTTGCACGATCGGGGCTGTGAAGATTAATCGTGCACTCGTCGATCTAGGAGCGAGTGTTAGCTTGATGCCCTTGTCGATGTACAGAAGGATAGGAATGGGTGATTTGGAGCCCACCGGGATGACCCTACAACTAGCTGACCGGTCGGTCAAATATCCGGTGGGAATTGTTGATGATCTCCCCGGGAATGTGAGAGGGGTGCATGTGCCTGTGGACTTTGTAGTCATGGACATGCCCGAAGACGCACACACCCCCATTATCCTGGGACGGCCTTTCATGGCCACTGCTGGCGTTCTTATAGATGTGAAGAACGGAAAACTCTCCTTGAACGTCAGCGGAGAGAAAGTTGAGTTTGACCTGGGACTATCCATGAAGCACCCCGACCCTCCTGATGACCTCCGGTGTAATTTGCTTGAGATAGAAGAAGAAAAGGCTGTGGAGGAGAGCTCCTGGGAGATTCTCCTGAGAAACCCCCCCCCCCCCCCCGATGACTTGGGGAATCCTGAAGATGAAGAAGGCCCCGAAGACAAAGAAGCTGCTGGAAAACCGAGTGCAGCGAGAACGACCCCTCCCGGGTACCCCAAGTTTCCTCCTGTGAGGAGAACGGGGAAAGAGCTCACGGACCTCACTAAAGACGAGGTCCGAATCCTGAAGAAGATGGCGGGAAGCGCCAACACCAAGGAAGAGCCCCCGGATCTCAAGAACAAATGGAGGGTAGTCGAGCAAGTATTTTTCCAGCCACTGACTAATCCAAGTGCCTCCAGCTCCAACGAGAAAGAGATGCCGAAATTTGGGCATCACCCGTATCAGCCACCATGAGCATCTCTTGCGGGCGTCGAGCCAACGACGTTAAACAAGTGCGCTTCATGGGAGGCAACCCATGTTCTAAACTTTTTCCCACTTTTTAGCATTAATTTTTACTTTATTTTATCTATTTTTATAAATAAAATCAGCCGCAAGAACATCCGTTCGGGGGCTTAAGCAAATTTCTTGGTTTTTGCAGGAAACAAGCCCCAACCGATCGGGTGACAACTCACCCGATCGGTTGGGATGTATCAGATACATGCCGAGATCCGTCCCCGAATGAACCGATCGGTTGAGTAATGAAGAGACCGGGTGGCAGACCGGGTGAGCTGGGGAGAACTCTCGGGAAATCTTGGGGAATATCAACCGATCGGTTGAGTTCTAGCACGATCGGTTGACGCGACCGGGTGAGCAGCCCTAAGTTCTCGGGAAATTTAGTGGAGCGGCCAACCGATCGGTTGACAAGTCAACCGATCGGTTCGCCTGTAGCATTTCTTCGGCAAAATTTTCGACCTAACAGTCAACCGATCGGTTGAGAAGTCACCCGATCGGTTCGACTTAAAACCCTATATAAACCCCCCCCCCCCCCCCGACACCCGCTCGTTTCCATCTCGCCCGATCGCCAAAAATCCCCAAACCCGCCGTCGTTTCGCCTTCCCCTCTTCGCCAACAACCGACCTTCACTCCCCCACGCCATCTACTCCCCCATTACTCCCACTCTCCACCTCCTTCATCAACCCCTCCATCATCTACACACTTTCTCTCCTCCCATTCCGAATTTTTGACCTAGTTTTCCCCAAACCACCCCCATTTCGAAAATTTTTGCCGAAGGAGTTCGCCGCGGCTCCAAGCTTCTCTCGCTGAACAGTGAGGGGACATCAACGAGCAAGCTCCACCACTGCAATTGGGTAAACTCGCTCCTAAGCCTATTTTATACATTTGCCCTACTTATTGTGCTTGCTCGTTTGTTTGTGTTAGTGTGCATCCACGATTTTTGCACTAATTCTTGCTCACACTCACACACATGGCTAAAGATAAGGATAAGGGAAAGGGTATCATGCGGGAAGAGGAGCCGTCTCGCAAAAGACGAAAACAAACACGCCCCCCTTCCCATACACGAGCACTTACACTTGGCCCTCCTCCGCCTGTTGTCCCCCCTGTGGACCCAATGTTGGGCCCGCACAGGTATATTTTTCGGAACCAGGAGCACAAAGATTTTTACCGTAGGCTTGATGCTCGAGGGCATCTATCCACTAAGTTCCCGCACGCACGTACACTTGTCGATCTCGGTGTCTTCACCGAGGTCGAATCTCTTTTCGCTAACTTAGGATGGTTGGCCTTTCTTAATGCTCATGCAGTATCCTACCCGGCGCTCACACTCGAATTCCTCTCCACGCTTACTTGGGAGTCCGGGTCGATCATTAAATTCAGGGTGCGTAACCGTAGTGTCACCACGAATATGAGCACGATTAATGCTATATTTGGTTTCCCCAATCTCGGGGATGATTCCATCCGACACTACGGGTACACGCCCGAGTTTGATGTCGATAAATTCTGGTTCCGTCTCACTTTGATCCGTGATTACCCTCGAGGAAGGGCCAAGGCCTCCTCCATCATTCATCTCGTGTTTCGTTTAGCCCACAGGATCAGTTCATCTGCATTCTTTCCTAGGGACGAGTCTGGTACTGTGACTATCCCTGACCTTTTTATCCTTTGGGCCATGACTTTTCCTTATGTCCGGGATGATGATGGAGTCAGCTTCAGAGCCCCTACCGTCCCCATCCATAGTAGCGATTGGCTTGTTTACAAGCTACTCGAGATCAGCCGGGCCGGGAAGGGGAAGTTCTGTTGTGGGGGCATCATCACGATCATATGCTCTCACGCCCAATTCAATATCACCATCCCCAATAATCTTCCAGCTGCCGCAGGACCCTCACATCTCGATATTGATGTCCTGAGGCACATCCACATGATCAAGCCCCGCTCGGATGGCCGCTTCATATTTCATTATGGCCACCCCCCAGCCCCTTACACCATTCTGCCCAACCCCGCTCGCATGACCATTGCTCTCGTGGGAGATTGGACTTTCCCTCCTGATCCCGACTTCTTTGCGGGGTTGAATCTTCCTTTCCTTCCCGCAGGCGCCCGCAGATCACCGTCCCCTGCCGCCCACTTAGGTGAGCAGGATATCCCTGCGTCTGGGGGAGACTTAGGGGTTGGCCCGAGTCGTCCTGTTTCTGCTCCGGGACCGATCACGTCTGAGCACCTCCTTGCGGCCATTTCTGGCCTTGTCTCCTGTGCCGGCATGACGACTGCCGCCGGCACCTCTTCGACCTTACCTGGCGGCACCACCTCTGCCTCACGTCAGTCTACATCTTTTGGTCGCCGTCAGGTATCTGCCCGTCTGGGGCTTGAGAGGGAGGTCGCCGCCCTTCGTGAGCTCGCCATGTCCTCTGTTTCCTCGGACCCATCACCGTCCTCCTTTCTTACTCACCCACGTTTCCTCGCACTTGAGAGGAACGTGGCCGCCATTCTCCGCCTTCTTACTCATATCCACGGACCACCTCCACCTTCACCACCTCCACCTTCACCACCCAGGCGATCTTCTCCTCCACCCACCCACACTTCTCCACATCCATCACCCCCCTCACCACATTCTTCTCCTCCCTCTTCACATCCCATCCCGGCATCCACTTCACCCCTCCCGACCACTTCCACCGCACTCACGCTACCTCCATCCTCCTCCGTCACTCCATACGTGCGCCGGAGGAAATTACCGGTACGCTCCAGATCCCTCCCACCACCTCCCACTACCGTCACCACCACATGTACTTCCTCCATTTCTATTCCTCTCACCACAGCCTTGATCGCCTTCCTACCACCACCACCCACCACCACCGACACTCCTCCCATAGTTCACACCACCACTGCACCTATACCTTCACCTCATTCCCCACTTCTCCGCACACCCCCTGCCTCCCCCGACCACCCATCCACGCCCTCTTCCGAGGAAGACGAGGACTCACCTTCTGCTGCTTTCTGATTTCCCCTCTTTTGTTTTTGACTCCCCCTTGCACATATCTGGATTTATTTGATCATATCATTTCGCTAGCACTTTCTGGTCTAGCTTGGGGGACGTCTGTTTTGGTGTGCTGTCGTGTTTTGTCTGTCTTTCTCATTTTTGTGTGTGTGCTTGCTTTTCACTTTTTGAGTG
Source organism: Scilla litardierei (assembly GCA_030789695.1). NCBI lineage: Eukaryota > Viridiplantae > Streptophyta > Magnoliopsida > Asparagales > Asparagaceae > Scilla > Scilla litardierei. Next base: position 18,845,865 of record CM061136.1, read on the forward strand.
TCGTGTCGTGTGATTTTATTTTATTTTTTATTTTCATATTATTTTGATTTTGATTTTGATCTTTCTTTCTTTTTTTCAGTTTCATCTGTGTGTTTTCCTCGTTTTCATTTCTTTTCGTGTCTGTGCGTATTTCCCCCCCATTTTCCTTGCCCTCCCGTACTCACTCATATTGCATTGAGGGCAATGCAAACTTCAGCTTGGGGGAGTCGCACTTCGTGCGTCATTTGCGTTGTTTTTCTACGTTATTTGAGTCGTTTTCCATCGTGTTTTTCTTTTTTTTCTTTTTCCTTCTTTCTTTAGCTCTTTCTCCTAGAAATGAATCCTATGATGAATCTCCACAAAGTCACACACACACCTAGCACTGCACCGACAATCGCACTCACTAACCCTAGGATTTCGAGTCCTCTTGCATTTCACGCATCGTGGGTCCACTTAGCTTTTTGTGAGTCGTGTGTCGTGACTAGCATTTGGTGTGCTTCTGCTTTGTGATTTTACTTTATATACCTGTCCAGGAATGACCCCTAGATTATCATGCTTCGATATTGAATATGCGGTATTTGCTTCTAATGTCTGCTTCTATATGCATGCTATATATATATATCGTATACTTCATTTCGCATGCGTCGGGATTCCACAACTAAGGACTAGGATACCCCATTTAGCCTAAGCTCTATTTAGCAACAATAGTCTCCTTTGCCCGAGTGTTTAGATTTCGACTTCTTTTTTGTTTTACTTGGTGCAAATCCCCACGTCGTGTACCGTTCTCCCACTTGGGAGAGTACACATGTGTATAGCCAATATCCCAAAAATCCAAAAAAAGGAGAAAAGAAAAGAAAAACCCGAAAAGAAAAGAAAAGAAAAAGATTGTATAGCCAAAAAGCCAAAAAAATATGCAAATACCCAAAACCCAAAAAAAATTCCCGTGTGAATATTTTCATACTTGCCAAGAATAAAGGGAAGGCGAGAATTTGCACCGAGTGTTCTTCTCCACATTATCTCAACCCCCGTCGTTATCGAAAACACTTGGCTTGGGAACCTTTTAGCTAGTATCTAGGCTATAGTGGCGTGATTTCCTTAACCCTAGTTGTGGAGTCCCCGATGCATGATACGCTTCTATTCTCTCTATTCTCATGCATGCTTGAACTTATATTCGCCGCTTAATTCAATTCGATTCGATATTTGGGTCATATCTTGGATTTGTGTATATCGAGCCTCATTGCACATCGTAGAAAGTTTCACCATTTGCTAGCATATGGCCACGCTCACTCGCGCTTCACTGCGTGGACCCACGACACTTATTTGGACTCGCTTTCCTAGGTTTAGTGGTGTGATTTGGCGTTTGCTTGCTAGGTGTGTCGTTTTTGATTTTGATGGCTCTGATGGACGATCTAGGGCTTAGAGTTTTCTCTTTCCTTCTTCCTCTCTATTTTTCCCTTCCGAGCTCCTACTCTCACTCGTCTTCCTCGAGGACGAGGAAGAGTTCAGCTTGGGGGATTTTGACGTGCGCTTATATTTTATATATTCACGCACGTTTTCTTTTGTGTTTCTCCGTGTTTTCCGCCGTCTCTTATTCGTTTTCGTATATTTTCCCGTTTTCTTTCACTTTTCTTTGTTTGTCCATGATTGCAGGAGTTCGACCACGTAGGGGACGTTTTACGATGATATCCCAAGTCCCCGGAGCAACGGGAGAAGTCACGCGTGATCCAGGGGGTCAAACGGCGAAGTATTCATCTTTCAGCCCCTCACCCGGTCGGTTGGTCATCTCCAACCGATCGGGTGATGCACGCGTGCACCAACCGGTCTCCGCCGCAGCCCACAACGAAGTCACCCGACCGGTTCACAGACCGGTTCTGCGGGCGGCTGTTCTCTGTCTTTTCGAGCAGAATTCCAACCGATCGGGTGATTCTCACCCGATCGGTTCATCTGTAGCTGAGAAAAAGAGCTGAAGACACGGGCGTCGAACCGACCGGTTCACCCGACTGCTCCAAGATCCAACCGGTCGCTCAAGAACTCACCCGATCGGTTCGTGAGATCGGGTGAAAACTCGCCGTTTTCTGTAATTTATCTGTAACGGATCAACCGATTGGTTGACTTGTCACCCGATCGGTTGATCCGAAAATCTATATATAGGACCCCTAGGGTTCCAGAAACGGGAGAGTTGTATTTTTTTACTGTTTTATTTCCTTGTGACGGCTGTAATTGTTACTCTTAAGTAAGTTTTCAGATCTTTCTAAAATTTTAGTATTGTCTTTATTACTCCTTTACTTCCGCATTGCAATTGTCTGATTATGATTCTAACGGTTAAATTTCATTTAGATTGCTTTTTCATGAATTTTTGTGAGTAGTTCCCAAATCTGGGATTTTGGTGGAAACCCCTTCGGGGGCTCTTCCCGATGCGTCCATAGGGTTAGGAAATCGATAGGGAGTAGGAATCTAACGGTTACGCGGGGCGTTTCATTATCATCGGCGGGAAAAAGACCGCCTTTGACCGTCGGGCCAAGGGGGAATAAACTTGGCGGTTGAATCCCTAGCCATAGCTCACGCCTTTAGCGTAGACGCCAAGTCCTAGCACACGGGAGCGGCAGGATGAGACGTTGGGAGATATCGTTGCGGACTTAGTGCTCCCGGAATCGATCAGTGTTAATGGACACGGGAGTGCCCACTGATCGAACCCGGGAAGTCCGGTGTATCATCCTGGGCACCGACCGGAATATCGGGCCCATGGGACGCCGGTACCACTTTCAGAGGCAACGTCTCACCATTAGATCCTAATCCCGATCGCTATCCATACCCGTAGGCCGTATCGGCGAGAGTCTCTCATCGGGTTGGAAACCAAAGTCCCGGGTTTACTTTCTTTTTGCTCTTACGCTTTCATTTCCTTTCGTGACAACCATCTACCGATTCGGGCTAACTCGCCCCTCGGGGTGATTTAGGTCCTACCTGACCCAAGCACAACATCGCCTCCCTGAGTTCGATATTCCCACACCCTACACTAACCGTGAAACTTGCGGTAAACGACACCGCGCCGCCGCGACTCAAGCGGGGCGCCGGTCAACGAGAGGGATGCGCACCGAGCGGCGGTGCCCCAGGTGGCGGCGACCAACAAGAATAGTCTTCTCTCGCCACTCTCCCCCTTTTTTGTTTAAACGGAGCGGTGGGGTCGGCCCGAGGGAGACCTCGTTTTGTCAGGTCGGCCCCGGCTATTATTGTAAAGTTCGAACTTCAGATATAGATGGAAGTTGTTACTATCTTGTGCCTAAGTTTTCCTTGTGAAACTTAAATAAAAGTTAAGTTACAGTAAGTCATGCCAGGTCGTCCTTGGAGGTGAAGGGCGAGCGTGACGCTCTGTCCGGTCCCCTCTCCAGTTTGGGCGGCGGAGCTTCGTGAGCTCGCACTGGAGTCTGACGGACATCATTCATAAGGTAGCTCGCACTTAGATGGAATTTGGCAATTCGCTTGAGATAGTCTTTACATTAACTTTTACAAAAAGTTGACAAAGACGACGGTGGTTAAAGGAGTGTGATCCTATCTGCGGACGAGCTGAGGTGTCGTTCCTCTTTACTGTAAACTGCATCTGGATGAGCGAACTCATGTCTGCGGAGTGGCCCTCCTTCTCTTCCATTGCTCGTTGCGTTCCTTTTCACCTCCTCTATGCTGAAGGGTTGCAAGGTCCCTCTTGGGAATCCTCGACTCGAAGGGAAACCCTGGAAGAGGAGGAGAACGAGGCGGCCAAGGTGGCATCGCCTCCCTGGGGGGAGCCCCGGCGGCGCAGCCTCCATGGGAAGATAGAGGAGGGGAAGGCGGGCCATTGGAGAGCAGGCCGGTGGAGGCTGGTATGCCCAGTGGAGTGATCTGGCAGGGCGGTATGCCCGACGGGTTCAACCGTCGCAGAGCGGGTGGCTTTTGCCTTTCCCGCCGGCGGGGGTCGTGGTGGAGCGGATGCTGGTAGGGAGTGATTCGGGTTGAATATTGCATATTTAACCCCTCATTTATTCCTATTTTGTGCTCATATGATGCTTAATTGGTCTCTAATACGTTCGTATTTTTACCATCATCATTATTAGAGAAATTACTTGTTTTATGCATAAAACGTAAATTTTATTGAGTATTTCTGCGTTTTTATATTTTTCATGGTAAGGTCTCGATCTCACGATTCCAACGACTATTTATTTGTATTTTTCTGAGATCTGTGCTAATTACTATGAATTTTTGAATGCAGAATACAATTTAAAAGAAGAAATAAAAAGAAAATAGGCGCACGAATCTTGGCGCGTGACGTGGCGGCCATCCGCGCTTTCCCGCCCGCATCCAACGGCATCAGCCGCACAGCCGACGCGGCCTCTTCGTGGCCGTTGGATTAAGATCCAACGGCCGATCGCAACGCAAAGTCGAAGCAGAGAGCGAGCGAAGCGGGACGATTAATGACAGTCCGATCGAAATCCTACGGTCGAGATCCATCCTGTAGCGGATTCGGAGAGCGAGCGAGCGGACGATTTGGAACCGTCCGATCAAGGTCCTACGACCGTTATTAAACCCGAAGCGAGTTCGGATTCGATCAGCGGATGCGGGCGCGCGAGTTTTAAAGTCCACGTGGCAGTGTCACGTCTGATCCCGCAATCATCCAACGGCCTAGAATTGCGGCGGCTATTGGATCGAATTTAAAAGCAAATGGGTGCGGGTTTGAACCCGTTAAGCGCCCCAAACCCGCAATGCTTATTATTTAAGCGTATTCTAGGGTTTTGGGGCGTATTCGGGCGTATTTTGGGACTTTTGGAGCGGCTACTGTGCGTATTTCTCCAGGGAAAAATTCTGAAATATTCCAGAGGCTATTCTTCCTATTCTCAGAGAGTTTTGGGTTCTATCTTGGAGATTTGGTGACAAATTCTTGAACTTATACCCCGTATTTGGTGCTTTTTCATTGTATTTGGCTATTAGAACGATGTATTTGGCTATGAAACTTGCTTATTTTTGCACCATGCGTGGCTAATCTCCTTGTGCTATGGTTGTGATGTACTTAGGAGTATGTAGTCGCTAAATTTCATGTCTTTAGCCCTATTATCATGACAAAATTGCTAGTAATGTTGAATTCTACAACGTATTTGAAGGGTATTTCTCTATTGACGATATCTTTGATGTGCCCTATGGCTAGGCCCTGACAAGGCTAGCCAATTCATGTTCACTAATCTAAACTTGTCGCTGCGTTTATAGTTTAATGAAATCAACATTGCTAGTGATACGTTTAAGGCTATTTTGACTAGTTTTATCGTTCTATCTTCCGACGTCTTCACGCCTTGACCGGGTGAAGCGTTGAGTTATATAAAAGACATGATATTCAGCGATTATAAACTCATAATGAAATCACAACCGTAGCACATCCACCTCATATGTGTTGGTGTTGACGTAGTTAGGGTGTCGCATTCGTTGGTTTCTATATCTTTTCGCCCTATTTTAATTGTATAATTGTGTGTCTCGTCAATTTCTAGTTATATTTTGTTTGTGTGTGTTATAAGGAGACGTGTGCATGCTTGAGACGAATCTGATCTGTGCGGACTTATTCGTGATGCGTGTTTATTTTCCTTATGAAGTTGACGTTGCACGTGATTAATCCTTTGGCACGTTTTTATATACTTGATCGCCATACTTTCCGACATTCTCGTGCCCTGACCGGACGAAACGTTGAGTTATAGAAAAGGTATTGATAATCATTGATTGCACACGCCCTAACGAAATCAAACCCAACACATACTCTCCATACTTGTACCCCTACCGAAGTCACCGTAAATATCGCAGGATTTTCGTTTCTTATTCCAAACTCTTGATACTCTTAATATACTTGATAGGTGGTTGGTTATCGTCGTATCATTACTCTTTACAGATTGACGGTCGTAGTTTTACCGGTCAGTTGTCCCGCGGATTCGATACCTGGACTCACCAGGATATTACTTGCACGATCTCCTACGCTTGGGAGTAGTTCTCACATCATTTGAGACGAGCCAGGGAGGAGCGATCCGCCGCAGGTCCTCTTGTTCCCCTGTCGCAAGTTGTCTAGGGGAAGTCGAGGAGTGGAAGATGGGGCGCCCCTCGTGAAAGAGGTAGCCCATGGGCGATCCGTATGTAAGAGAAATAGCCTATCGGAGAGGCGGGGTTCCTCGTCAACCGGGGGCCTCTCCCACGAGCAGGTCGCCAGCGGTCTGTTTTTGAGAAGGGGGTGTCCGAAAGCAAATCCGACCCGGACGTGCTCGGTCGGCGAGGAGAGATCGACGGCAGACGTATCTCGCCCCTTTTCGACCTTCGTGGGGGGTGGGCTAAAGCTTACTCGCTTTCCCATTCTTTTTTCTTCCCTCAAAGGAGTGAGGGGAGAATTTACAGATGGCGAGAGCTGATAGTTCCTGGGAGATTAATGTGATGAGCTGGCACCAATTGGTTGGCTTGTCAGGGTCGTGCCCTTCGAAGCCGCTTTTGCCAAGTGGTGTCAGACGCGAATTTCCAGCCTGTGCCTCTCGGGGGGCGTGTCGTCATTAATGGCGCGCTTCCCGAGTGTCCTTTCGTTTTGACGAATCACATCCGGGGCACGCTTTATCGGGACCCTGCATTGACCGTGGGCTCTTGTCCTGCGCGAGGCCTGCCCCGGTCCGCATGCCCTTGCCCCTTTCCCTAAGTTATGGTTTCGAGGCATATGGGTCTGTTTGGTGGGACGGCGAGCGCGTAGCTCGGCTCGTGCCCTTTCTCTCCAATTTGGGTGGCGAAGCGTGTGAGGCTTGCCCCGGAGTCTTTACTTGAGGGGGCGCGAGTGCATGGCCCGGCCTGTGCCCTTCTCCGGTTTGGGTGGCGAGGACGGATCCTGCCCCGGAGGCTTCGTAGGGGGGAGGGAGCCGTAGCTCGGCCCGTGCCCTTTTTCTCCAGTTTGGGTGGCGAAGCGTGTTAGGCTTGCCCCGGAGTCTTTACTTGAGGGGGGCGCGAGCGCGTGGCCAGGCCCGTGCCCTTCTCCAGTTTGGGTGGCGAGGACAGATCCTGCCCCGGAGGCTTCGTAGGGGGGAGGGAGCCGTAGCTCGGCCCGTGCCCTTTTTCTCCAGTTTGGGTGGCGAAGCGTGTGAGGCTTGCCCCTGAGTCTTTACTTGAGGGGCGGAGCGAGCGCGTTGCCTGGCCCGTGCCCTTCTCCGGGTTGGGTGGCGAGGACGGATCCTGCCCCGGAGGCTTCGTAGGAGGGATGGAGCCGTAGCTCGGCCCGTGCCCTTTTTCTCCAGTTTGGGTGGCGAAGCGTGTTAGGCTTGCCCCGGAGTCTTTACTTGAGGGGGAAGCGAGCGCGTAGCCCGGCTCATGCCCTTCTTCGGTTTGGATGGCGAGGACGGATCCTGCCCCGGAGGCTTCGTAGGGGGGAGGAAGCCGTAGCTCGGCCCGTGCCTTTTTCTCCAGTTTGGGTGGCGAAGCATGTTATGCTTGCCCCCAGAGTCTTTACTTGAGGGGGAGCAAGCACGTAGCCCGGCTCGTGCCCATCTCCGGTTTGGATGGCGAGGACGGATCCTGCCCCGGAGTCTTTGTAGGGGGCAGGGAGCCGTAGCTCGGCCCGTACCCTTTTCTCCAGTTTGGGTGGCGAAGCGTGTTAGGCATACCTCGGTGTCTTTACTTGAGGGGGAGAGCGAGCGCGTAGCCCGGCCCGTGCCCTTCTCCGGTTTGGGTGGCGAGCACGGATCCTGCCCCAGTGGCTTCGTAGGGGGAGGGAGCCATAGCTCGGCCCGTGCCCTTTTGTGCAGTTTGGCTGGCAAAGCGTGTTAGGCTTGCCCCGGAGTCTTTACTTGGGGGGGAGTGAGCGCGTAGCCCGGCTCGTGCCCTTCTCCGGTTTGGGGGGCGAGGAAGGATCCTGCCCCGGAGGCTTCGTAGGGGGGAGTGAGTCGTAGCTCGGCCCGTTCCCTTTTTCTCTAGTTTGGGTGGCGAAGCGTATTAGGCTTGCCCCAGAGTCTTTACTTGAGGGGAGTAGCGAGCACGTAGCCCAGCCCATGCCCTTCTCCGGTTTGGGTGGCGAGGATGGATCCTGCCCCGGAGGCTTCGTAGGGGGTAGGGAGCCGTAGCTCGGCCCGTGCCCTTTTTCTCCAGTTTGGGTGGCGAAGTGTATTAGGCTTGCCCCGAAGTGTTTACTTGAGGGGGGAGCGAGCGTGTAGCCCGGCCTGTGCCCTTCTCTGGTTTGGGTGGCGAGGACGGATCCTGCCCCGGAGGCTTCGTAGGGGGGAGCCGTAGCTCGGCACTTGACCTTTTTCTCCAGTTTGGGTGGCGAAGCGTGTTAGGCTTGCCCCGGAGTCTTTACTTGAGGGGGGAGCGAGCACGTAGCCCGGCCCATGCCCTTCTCTGGTTTGGGTGGCGAGGATGGATCCTACCCCGGAGGCTTCGTAGGGGAGGAGGGAGCCGTAGCTCGGCATGTGACCTTTTTCTCCAGTTTGGGTGGCGAAGCGTGTTAGGCTAGCCCCAGAGTCTTTACTTGAGGGGGGAGCGAGCGCGTAGCCCGGCCCATGCCCTTCTCCGGTTTGGGTGGCGAGGATGGATCCTACCCCGGAGGCTTCGTAGGGGAGGAGGGAGCCGTAGCTTGGCACGTGACCTTTTTCTCCAGTTTGGGTGGCGAAGCGTGTTAGGCTTGCCCCAGAGTCTTTACTTGAGGGGGGAGCGAGCGCGTAGCCCGGCCCATGCCCTTCTCCGGTTTGGGTGGCGAGGATGGATCCTACCCCAGAGGCTTCGTAAGGGAGGAGGGGGCCGTAGCTCGGCACGTGACCTTTTTCTCCAGTTTGGGTGGCGAAGCGTGTTAGGCTTGTCCCGGAGTCTTTACTTGAGGGGGGAGCGAGCGCGTAGCCCGGCCCATGCCCTTCTCCGGTTTGGGTGGCGAGGATGGATCCTACCCCGGAGGCTTCGTAGGGGAGGAGGGAGCCGTAGCTCGGCACATGACCTTTTTCTCCAGTTTGGGTGGCGAAGCGTGTTAGACTTGCCCCAGAGTCTTTACTTGAGGGGGGAGCGCGCACGTAGCCCGGCCCATGCCCTTCTCCGGTTTGGGTGGCGAGGATGGATACTACCCCGGAGGCTTCGTAGGGGAGGAGGGAGCCGTAGCTCGGCACGTGACCTTTTTCTCCAGTTTGGGTGGCGAAGCGTGTTAGGCTTGCCCCGGAGTCTTTACTTGAGGGGGGAGCGAGCGCGTAGCCCGGCCCATGCCCTTCTCCGGTTTGGGTGGCAAGGATGGATCCTACCCCGGAGGCTTCGTAGGGGAGGAGGGAGCCGTAGCTCGGCACGTGACCTTTTTCTCCAGTTTGGGTGGCGAAGCGTGTTAGGCTTGCCCCGGAGTATTTACTTGAGGGGGGAGCGAGCGCGTAGTCCGGCCCACGCCCTTCTCCGGTTTGGGTGGCGAGGATGGATCCTATCCCGGAGGCTTCGTAGGGGAGGAGGGAGCCGTAGCTCGGCACATGACCTTTTTCTCCAGTTTGGGTGGCGAAGCGTGTTAGGCTTGCCCCGGAGTCTTTACTTGAGGGGGGAGCGAGCGCGTAGCCCGGCCCATGCCCTTCTCCGGTTTGGGTGGCGAGGATGGATCCTACCCTGGAGGCTTCGTAGGGGAGGAGGGAGCCGTAGCTCGGCACGTGACCTTTTTCTCCAGTTTGGATGGCGAAGCGTGTAAGGCTTGCCCCGGAGTCTTTACATGAGGGGGGAGCGAGTGCGTAGCCCTGCCCATGCCCTTCTCCGGTTTGGGTGGCGAGGATGGATCCTACCCCGGAGGCTTCGTAGGGGAGGAGGGAGCCGTAGCTCAGCACGTGACCTTTTTCTCCAGTTTGGGTGGCGAAGCGTGTTAGGCTTGCCCCGGAGTCTTTACTTGAGGGGGGAGCGAGCGCGTAGCCCGGCCCGTACCCTTCTCCGGTTTGGGTGGCGAGGACGGATCCTGCCCTGGAGGCTTCGTAGGGGTGGGAGCCGTAGCTCGGCCCGTGCCCTTTTTCTCCAGTTTGGGTCGCGAAGCGTGTTAGGCTTGCCCCGGAGTCTTTACTTGAGGGGGGCGCGAGCGCGTAGCCCGGCCCGTGCCCTTCTCTAGTTTGGGTGGCGAGGACAGATCCTGCCCCGGAGGCTTCGTAGGGGGGAGGGAGCCGTAGCTCGGCCCGTGCCCTTTTTCTCCAGTTTGGGTGGCGAAGCGTGTGAGGCTTGCCCCTGAGTCTTTACTTGAGGGGCGGAGCGAACGCGTTGCCTGGCCCGTGCCCTTCTCCGGGTTGGGTGGCGAGGACGGATCCTGCCCCGGAGGCTTCGTAGGAGGGATGGAGCCGTAGCTTGGCCCGTGCCCTTTTTCTCCAGTTTGGGTGGCGAAGCGTGTTAGGCTTGCCCCGGAGTCTTTACTTGAGGGGGGAAGCGAGCGCGTAGCCCGGCCCATGCCCTTCTTCGGTTTGGGTGGCGAGAACGGATCCTGCCCCGGAGGTTTCGTAGGGGGGAGGAAGCCGTAGCTCGGCCAGTGCCTTTTTCTCTAGTTTGGGTGGCGAAGTATGTTATGCTTGCCCCCAGAGTCTTTACTTGAGGGGGAGCGAGCACGTAGCCCGGCTCGTGCCCATCTCCGGTTTGGATGGCGAGGACGGATCCTGCCCCGGAGTCTTTGTAGAGGGCAGGGAGCCGTAGCTCGGCCCGTACCCTTTTCTCCAGTTTGGGTGGCGAAGCGTGTTAGGCATACCTCGGTATCTTTACTTGAGGGGGAGAGCGAGCACGTAGCCCGGCCCGTGCCCTTCTCCGGTTTGGGTGGCGAGCACGGATCCTGCCCCAGTGGCTTCGTAGGGGGAGGGAGCCATAGCTCGGCCCGTGCCCTTTTTGTGCAGTTTGGCTGGCAAAGTGTGTTAGGCTTGCCCCGGAGTCTTTACTTGGGGGGAGCGAGCGCGTAGCCCGGCTCGTGCCCTTCTCCGGTTTGGGGGGCGAGGACGGATCCTGCCCCGGAGGCTTCATAGGGGGGAGGGAGTCGTAGCTCGGCTCGTGCCCTTTTTCTCCAGTTTGGGTGGCGAAGCGTATTAGGCTTGCCCCGGAGTCTTTACTTGAGGGGAGTAGCGAGCACGTAGCCCAGCCCGTGCCCTTCTCCGGTTTGGGTGGCGAGGACGGATCCTGCCCCGGAGGCTTCGTAGGGGGTAGGGAGCCGTAGCTCGGCCCGTGCCCTTTTTCTCCAGTTTGGGTGGCGAAGTGTATTAGGCTTGCCCCGAAGTCTTTACTTGAGGGGGGAGCGAGCGCGTAGCCCGGCCTGTGCCCTTCTCTGATTTGGGTGGCGAGGACGGATCCTGCCCCGGAGGCTTCGTAGGGGGGAGCCGTAGCTCGGCACGTGACCTTTTTCTCCAGTTTGGGTGGCGAAGCGTGTTAGGCTTGCCCCGGAGTCTTTACTTGAGGGGGGAGCGAGCGCGTAGCCCGGCCCATGCCCTTCTCTGGTTTGGGTGGCGAGGATGGATCCTACCCCGGAGGCTTCGTAGGGGAGGAGGGAGCCGTAGCTCGGCACGTGACCTTTTTCTCCAGTTTGGGTGGCGAAGCGTGTTAGGCTTGCCCCAAAGTCTTTACTTGAGGGGGGAGCGAGCGCGTAGTCCGGCCCATGCCCTTCTCCGGTTTGGGTGGCGAGGATGGATCCTACCCCGGAGGCTTCGTAGGGGAGGAGGGAGACGTAGCTCGGCACGTGACCTTTTTCTCCAGTTTGGGTGGCGAAGCGTGTTAGGCTTGCCCTAGAGTCTTTACTTGAGGGGGGAGCGAGCGCGTAGCCCGGCCCCATGCCCTTCTCCGGTTTGGGTGGCGAGGATGGATCCTACCCCGGAGGCTTCGTAAGGGAGGAGGGGGCCGTAGCTCGGCACGTGACCTTTTTCTCCAGTTTGGGTGGCGAAGCGTGTTAGGCTTGCCCCGGAGTCTTTACTTGAGGGGGGAGCGCGCACGTAGCCCGGCCCATGCCCTTCTCTGGTTTGGGTGGCGAGGATGGATACTACCCCGGAGGATTCGTAGGGGAGGAGGGAGCCGTAGCTCGGCACTTGACCTTTTTCTCCAGTTTGGGTGGCGAAGCGTGTTAGGCTTGCCCCGGAGTCTTTACTTGAGCGGGGGGGGGGGGGGGAGCGAGCGCGTAGCCCGGCCCATGCCCTTCTCCGGTTTGGGTGGCAAGGATGGATCCTACCCCGGAGGCTTCGTAGGGGAGGAGGGAGCCGTAGCTCGGCACGTGACCTTTTTCTCCAGTTTGGGTGGCGAAGCGTGTTAGGCTTGCCCCGGAGTCTTTACTTGAGGGGGGAGCGAGCGCGTAGCCCGGCCCACGCCCTTCTCCGGTTTGGGTGGCGAGGATGGATCCTACCCCGGAGGCTTCGTAGGGGAGGAGGGAGCCGTAGCTCGGCACATGACCTTTTTCTCCAGTTTGGGTGGCGAAGCGTGTTAGGCTTGCCCCGGAGTCTTTACTTGAGGGGGGAGCGAGCGCGTAGCCCGGCCCATGCCTTTCTCCGGTTTGGGTGGCGAGGATGGACCCTACCCCGGAGGCTTCGTAGGGGAGGAGGGAGCTGTAGCTCAGCACGTGACCTTTTTCTCCAGTTTGGGTGGCGAAGCGTGTAAGGCTTGCCCCGGAGTCTTTACTTGAGAGGGGAGCGAGTGCGTAGCCCGGCCCATGCCCTTCTCCGGTTTGGGTGGCGAGGATGGATCCTACCCCGGAGGCTTCGTAGGGGAGGAGGGATCCGTAGCTCAGCACGTGACCTTTTTCTCCAGTTTGGGTGGCGAAGCGTGTTAGGCTTGCCCCGGAGTCTTTACTTGAGGGGGGAGCGAGCGCGTAGCCCGGCCCGTACCCATCTCCGTTTGGGTGGCGAGGACGGATCCTGCTCTGGAGGCTTCGTAGGGGTGGGAGCCGTAGCTCGGCCAGTGCCCTTTTTCTCCAGTTTGGGTCGTGGAGCGTGTTAGGCTTGCCCCGGAGTCTTTACTTGAGGGGGGGGGGGAGCGAGCGCGTAGCCCGGCCCGTGCCCTTCTCCAGTTTGGGTGGTGAGGACGGATCCTGCCCCAGAGGCTTCGTAGGGGGAGGGAGCCGTAGCTCGGCCCATGCCCTTTTTCTCCAGTTTGGGTGGCGAAGCGTGTTAGGCTTGCCCCGGTGGCTTTACTTGAGGGGGGAGCGAGCGCGTAGCCCAGCCCGTTCCCTTCTCCGGTTTGGGTGGCGAGGACGGATCCTGCCCCAGAGGCTTCGTAGGGGGGAGGGAGCCGTAGCTCGGCCCATGCCCTTTTTCTTCAGTTTGGGTGGCGAAGCGTGTTAGGCTGGCCCCGAAGTCTTGTTAAACTGAAAATTTTCAAGTGGAGACGGCAAGAGTTGAAAATGCGCAGAAAAGGAAGTATTTTATTAAAGACTCATAATTACTGATAGTATTTTAGGAGATGTTCTGCATTCCACGGGTGAGCAAGTTCGCTTCCATCCAGGGTCGCCAAGATGTATGTGGCCGGTCCGACGATATCAACGATTTCGTAGGCCCCCTCCAATTTTGCCGCCAGTTTCCCTCGGCGAGCGGTCTCGGGCTTGAAGGTGGCGTCTCTGAGGACCAAGTCACCGATCCTGAAGCTCCGTTTCTTTACTCGGGAGTTGTAGTGCCGGGCCATCCTTTGGCTGTGCCGGACGAGGTTCGCCAGAGCTCGATCTCTTACTTCGTCGATGAGCTCGAGACTGAGGCCGAGGCCCTCCACATTGACATCCTCGTCGAAGTACCGAAGCCGAAGAGTTTCCTCTCCGACCTCCATGGGAATGACCGCTTCCGACCCAAACGCCAGCATGAACGGGCTTTCTTCCGTCGCAGCTTTGTGGGTCGTGCGATACGACCAGAGAATGCCTGGCAGTTCGTCTACCCAAGTTTCGAGGGCGTCATCGACCTTATTCTTCAGGGGGGCCAATATGCATTTGTTCGCGGCTTCCGCCATCCCATTGCACTGAGGGTGGGCGACGGATGTGAAGTGAAGCTTGATCCCCCAGCCTGAGCAGAAGTTTCGGAAGCCCTCGCAGTCGAACTGCCTCCCATTGTCCGTCACTATGGCCCGGGGTACCCCAAAGCGGCAGATCACGGATTTCCAAATGAAGCCCTTCATGTCCGTCCATGCGATGCGCGCCAGAGGTTCGGCCTCGACCCACTTAGTGAAGTAATCCATGGCGACGACCAAGTACTTCCTCCCCCCGGAGGCCTTTGGAAAGGGTCCGAGGATGTCGAGCCCCCACTTGGCGAATGGGGTCGGGCTTAAGATTGTGACCAGGTTGGGTGGAGGTGTCGCCGCGTGTCTGCCAAACTTCTAGCACGCCTCGCACTTCTTTACGTACTGGGCCGTGTCATAGATCATAGTTGGCCAGTAGTACCCCTGGCGTACTATCTTGTGGGCGATAGTGCGACTGCCATAGTGGTTTCCGCAGAAGCCCTCATGCACTTCGCGGATGACCTGCTCGGCTTCCACTGGCGCCAGACACTTCAGGTACGGTAGGATGTCGAAGCTTGCGCGGCACCGGCGGTACAAGACTCCATCGAAGAGCACGAACGGCAAGGCCCGCCTCTCGACCTTCTTGGCCTGCAGCCGCTCATCGGGCATGGCCCCCGTCTCCAAGTATTTCACTATTGGGGTCATCCACGTCTTCGTCTGGCCGATGCACATTAACTCTTCTTCTTCAATGGTGGGCGTCAGCAGATTCTCAATGTAGATGGCCTTTCCGATCTCGGCCGGGGTGGAGGAAGCCAGCTTCGACAGGGCGTCGGCTCGGAGGTTGTTGGAGCGAGGTAGGTGCTGGACCTCCGCTCTCTTGAATTTCTGGAGCTCGGTCTGGATGCGCTTAAGGTAGCGCTTCATCATCTCTTCTCGGGCCTCGAAGCTCCTTTGGACGTGTTGGACGACGAGCCGTGAATTACTAAGCAACAGCACGTTTGTCGCCCCCATAGCTCTGCAAAGCTTCAACCCGTTGACCGCGGCCTCGTATTCCGCGACGTTGTTGGTCGCTGGGAAGTTGAAGCGCAGGGCGTACTCCAGCAGGCATCCGTCGGGGGTTTGGATGACTATGCCTGCCCCCGTCCCGGATCCTGTGGCTGGCCTGTTGACGTGAACGGTCCACAATCTGCCTGCCTTTTCTTGGGCGGGCTCCGAGGGTCTGGCTACCCCCATTGCCTGTGGGGATGCAGCCGCTGGTGGTGCATCCGACAGGTTCTCCGGGAGTTCTTCAATAGTGTATTCCACCACGAAGTCCGTCAGGGCCTGGCCCTTGATCGCTGTTCGGGCTTTGTAGGTTATGTCGACCTCGCTGAGCTTGACACTCCAATTTAGCATTCTGCCCGACCGCTCTAACCTCTTCAGGTTCTTTTCGAGGGGTAGGTTGGTGTGGACAATGATGGGGTGGGCCTGGAAGTACGGTCGGAGCTTCCTCGCCGTTGTGACCAGACAATATGCGACCTTCTCGATGGGGCTGTAACGAGTCTCCACCTCTCGAAGAATCCGGCTCGCATAGTAGACTGTCCGCTGCACGCCCTTCTCCTCTTTGATTAAGACGGAGCTGACGGCTTCTTCATTGGCGGCCAAGTACAACCCCAGCTGTTCTCCCTCCTCTGGCTTGGCGAGCAGCGGCGGGCTCTGCATGTAAGCCCTCAGCTCCGCGAATGCCCGAGCGCAGTCGTCTTCCCATTGGATCACTTTCCTGTTGATTTTCGCTTCGCCGAAGGCCGTGCGCAGGAATCTGAAGAAGGGGATCGATCTCTCCGCTGACTTCGACAAGAACCTTCCCAGCGCTGTGATCCGGCCGTTCAGCCGCTGCAAGTCCCGGATGGTCTGTGGCTCCGCCATATTGACGAGGGCCGACACCTTGTCGGGGTTCGCCTCAATCCCTCGCTTCGTTATCATGAAGCCAAGGAATTTCCCCGACTACACGCCGAAGATGCACTTCGTCGGGTTCAGCCTCAGGTCATACTGGCGCACCTTCTAGAACGTCTCCCGTAGGTCGGCGAGGTGGTCCGGGGATCTCTTGCTCTTAACCAGCATGTCGACGATGTAGACCTCCAGATTCCGCTCGACCTGCGAGCTGAATATCCTGTCCACCATCCGCTGGTAGGTCGCTCCGGCATTCTTCCGTCCGAAGGGCATCTTTGTGTAACAGAAGGTGCCACTGTCGGTGATGAAGGACGTTTTCTCCTCATCCTCCTTTGCCATCGCGATCTGGTTGTAGCCCGAGAAGGCATCTATAAAGCTCAACAACTCGTAACCGGACGCCTGGTCGACTAAGTGGTCGATCCTTGGGAGGGGGAAGCTGTCCTTCTGACACACCTTGTTGAGATCCGTGAAGTCGATGCACATGCGCCACTTCTCATTGGCCTTCTTCACCAAGAAGACGTTGGAGAGCCAATCCGGATAGTCCACCAGCCTGATAAACTTGGCCTGGAGAAGCCGCTCCACTTCTTCGCCGGCTGCCCTCATCTTCTCTCCTCCAGCACTCCTCTTCTTCTGCCGGACCGGTCGAGATTCCGGGTCCGCATTCAGCTTGCGGGAGATTATCGCTGGGTCGACCCCTGGCATGTCCGAGGGCGACCGGGCGAATATGTTTGCGTTCTCTCGGAGGAGGCTGATGAGAGCCGCCCTCAGAGAGACCAGGAGCTTCATGCCGGTAGAAACAGTCTTGCCTACCCCTGCGGCCATGGGTACCTCTTCGACCTCTTCAGCGGGAGTCGGCCGTTGGTCGTAAAAGTCCTCTCTTTCATCAAGGAGGTCGACCGATAAGGCCTGCTCCAGACCCTTATGCTTGGTCGACCCCACGTAGCAGCTCCTGGATAACTTCTGGGCCACTAACCCCACCCCTCGTGGAGTTTGGAATTTGACCATCTGATGGAGCAGGCTGGGGAGCGCTTCAATGGCCGTCATGTATGGTCGCCCTATGATCCCGTAGTACGCCGACGCAATGTCGACGACAACGAACTGCGTCATGCGAGTGACGACCCTCGGTTCCTCTCCAAGCGACACCGGCTAGGGGATCACCCCCACAATAGGAACCGAGTGGCCAGTGAAGACGACAATGGGCCCCGTGCAAGGCCTCAGGTCTGCCTGCTTCAGCCCCATCTTCTCAACCGTCGACATAAACAGGATGTCGCAAGAGCTTCAAGTGTTAATCAGGAGGCGGCTGATGATGGCCGTCCCGATCTGAGCCTCGATGACGATGGCGTCGTCATGCGGCAACTCGACTCCTTCCAGGTCTTCATCGGTGAAAGTAATGGGGGGTCGAGCCACCCTTCTCCGCTTCACACCACCACCGAGGTCCTCCGCCATCACCTGTCGTGCGTACGCCTTCTTGCCTGACGACGACGCTCCCCCCGAGGATGGCCCTCCACATATCACATCTATGCGCATAACTGGCCTGGGCGGGTATTGCTCCTCCCGCTCGTCGCCTGGTGGTGGGCCCGGTCTCCGCGCTCCTTGCGGGGCCCTCTCTTCTTCGATCAGCCTCCTGCCCTCCACGAAGCCCCCAAGGTGACCCGCCTAGATCAACCGCTCGATCTCCCTCTTGAGGGTGAAGCAATCGTTGGTATCATGACCGTGGTCCCGGTGATACCGGTAATACTTCCGGACATCTCGCCTCGCCGGGTCCGACTTCATTTCTTTGGGTGGGTCAGGAAGCAGTCCGGCCCTTGTTGCCGCGGCCAACACCTCGATCATGGGGGCATTGAGTTGCTTATATTGAGCCCGCAGGGGTCCTTCCAATCTCGGGACCGCCCGTGCAGGTTCCCTGGCGGGGATGAATTCTCGCGCTGGGCCCGGCCGATCTTGCGGACGACGCCCCACTGGGTCGCGCCACGGCTGAGCCAGCTGGTCGCGGCCCCGGGGCCTATCTTCTAGTCTCGGCCTGGGATGGGGCCGAGGCTCGCCCTGGGACATCCCCGCCTTGGCGCCCTGGTTCTTCGGCCCGAGAGCATACTCGCTCAACGTGTACCTCTCCGCCTGAGCAACTAGCGCGTCGTAGTCTGCAGGCGGGTCTCGGAGCAAGGATTTGTGGAGGCTTCGGTTCCTCAACCTGGCTTTGAAGGCCAGCATGAGGACTTCGTCGCCGCAGGCCACCACACTCCGCCTCTCGTCCTGGAAGCGGCGCATGTATTTCCCAATCGTCTCCCCATCCTTCTGGATTATCGTGCAAAGGTAGTCCGTAGGCTTCTTTCTTGGACGCCTGGCCCGGAACTCCTGGCAGAATTTGTAGGATAACTTGCCGAAGCTCTCGATGGATCTCGCGGGCAAGCCGTAGTACCAATCCAGTGCCGTGTCCCGCAACCTCTGTGAGAAGAGCCGGCAAAGGAATGCGTCGTCCACATCCTGTGCCTCCATCGCCCCTCTGTTTTGTTGCACGTGCGAGAGGGGGTCGCCTTTTTCGCTGTAGGTGGTCAGGTGGGGGGCCTTGAACCTTGCAGGTCTCGGGGCCGAGGTTATCCATCGCGTCAGCGACGTGGCCTCCTCAGGGTAAGCGGGGCGCTCAGGCGCGCGCCCCCTCTGACACTCTGGGGTTTGGCTCCGGTCTCGCCTCGGCTGCCGACGGTCATCATGCCCCGGGGAGGGGCGAAGTGGTCGCTGCGGAGGACTCCTTCTGTGTGGTGGGGATCCGGCGGAAGGAGGACTACGTGCATTCCAGTATCGCCGGCCCAAAGCCGTTACCTCTGTGATCTTCCTCTGCTCCTGATTCTCCCTTCGGAGCCTTTCGCGCTCTGCGGTGAGGAAGCGGAGTTGTTGACGGACTGCTTCCTCGTCGAGGCGATCTAGGCTGTAGCTAGGGCCTCGGCCTTGATGGTGACGGTCTCCTCGCTTGGGTGGGGAGACATGCCGACGGGGGGGAGGGGAGGGGGCTCCGCCCCCAAGGTGGGGACCTGGCGAACGGCGGGCTGCGCTCGTTCATGCGCCGCTGGCCCGAGGTCGACATCTCTGGGATCTCCCGGTTCTCCTTATTCTCCTGCCGGAGTCTCTCATGCACCGCGATGATGAAGCGGAGCTGGCGACGAGCGGCCTCTTCGTCGAGGCGGGCTTGCCGGGCGGCCTCGGCCGCTTCATTTAGATGTCTCTGAGCGGCAGTCGCTTCTTCCTGATGCCTTCGCAGCCGTGCGACCTCCATCTCTTTCTCTAAGAGCCTTTGTTGGGCCGCTATCTCCTCGGCGAGCCCTTTGTCTCCCACTTCTTCATCGAACTGAGGGTGAAGATTTTGCCTCGCATTCGGGGGCTCTGAGGGGTAGGTGCTCCAGTCCTAGTCGCTGCGAAGCCCGCCATCATCTTAGTGAAGGCCTCGAAGCTCTGCTGTACCGGACGGGCCGAGGCCTGGACTGTCTCGACCTCCACATCGGGAGGTGGATTAATCGCATGAGTCATTGGGTGAGAGTATGATTCTTGGTCCATGAGATCCTTGCCGTGGTCAGGGTTTCGATTGATTGGTATGGGATTTGACATGGGTGTGACCCTTCGTTCCCACAGACGGCGCCAATTGTTGCGGGGTAAAACTCGCGTACCATGAATTTGTATTACGGGAAACTAAAGGCACGGTGGTTATGTTGATGATGGGATTGGGGTAGGCTATTTGACAGGTGATTAGTGTAGTGAAGAGGCTGAGCGTACTATGAGGGCTGACCACGGAGCGGGTTTCTCCAGGACTTAGCTCCACTCCTGTCGCACTGCCAGTGGTTGGAGTCGAGCACGACCAGCGGGGACGAGCTCGCCTGCACAAGGAGCAGCTGGTCAGAAACGCCGGGTTGGGATCCAACCCTTAGCCTCTCCGATGCCTAAGTCAGTGATAGGGCTTAAAGCGGGGGCTAGACACGCAGGTCAGACTAAGAGTGAGTCGACCGTACGTGACGAGCTATCAGTTGTGGAAGAACAAAGGTATGGAAGACCTTTACTCTTGTGTGTGAATAATGAGATTGAGAGTGAATTTGCCAACCCCCACCACGTTGGAGGCGAAGGGGTATTTATACATGATGGAGGCGGTGAGGTGAGGCTGACCTGGCGTGCTGACTCGACGTGCTGAGCTGGCTCAACTGTCAGCGGAAGCTTCGGACGAGGATGTCAGGATCAGGGGTGTCAGCCATGCTTTTGTCAGACGGCGCAATGGCCAGGGACGCTTTTGTCCGGATGTCAGGGTCGAAAGCATTAAGTGTCAGGGGGCGCAGCGGCCAGGGGGTACTTTGTCAGGTTGTCGAGCGGCGGAAGTGTCAGTAGCGTCCTTGTACTAGGTTGTTTGTCGTGTCCGATGTGCCAAAGAGTTGTCAGAGCGCCTCCGAGGAGCGGGGCTAGCGGTGGATCGCTGGGTCGCCCCTGACTGAGGTCGAGCAATCCGGACGTACTCCTTGAGCGCTGTTCCCGGGGAACTGGGGGAGGGCGGGTGCGCGACCCGCTGGGACCGTGGCTGAGTGCGCCCGTATCATTTGGCCGAGGCGGGGTGCGCCCTTTCCCCAGTCACGTAAGACTCTAAGGTCGACAGGTGCCCCGCTCGCCCGAAAAAACAGGCGAGCGGCCTCCGGAGTTCGGGCGAGAAGCACCCTGTCGCTGGGCCAGCTGGCCTTCGGGAAGGAGGGGTGAGCCGACGGGGTACTTGGCGGACTGGGATGGAAGGTCGGACTATCACGATCTTTAGGTTGTAACAAAGGTTATTGTGTATTCATGAGAATTCTTTTAATGAATGAACTTCGTATGTAATAATATAGATGTTTCTAAAGATTCATTATAGACTACTGGCTCGAGGAAGTATCTAATGTTGAGTATTGGAGTTTTCCCTACTTGGTTTTGATAATGAGCAAACATAAATACTTATGACTAATCCCATCTGTGCAGTTAATTCATTACCTAAGCTAATCATGAAGATCAAATAGCAATGGATAATTAGCAAGATCAATCAAAGCTCAATGAATTGAAGATTGAGTGATCAAGTTGAAGAAAGAAGCTTCAAGGACTTTAAGGCCATTCAAGAGAAAGATGAGAAGCAAAATGTAAATCTTTTTATACCTTTATTTCCCTTGATTAGAATGTAGTCTGTAACGACTCGTATTTTTCAAATACATTTAATTACGTATTTAACGTATTTTCGTTTTTAAAAAATATTTTATAATGGTTCGTCAGAGTTTTACGATTTCAAAAATTTCTTATAAAAATATTTTGAAGTAACAGACTAGTTATTAAGTACTTTAGTAAGTTCGGGTTCCATCAAATACCTCTAAAAAAATCTGATAAAAATTCATTTTCAATTATTACCGTTTTAGCTTAATGAATTAATTTTCTATACAAACATCCTCAAAACATTTTTAAACTTCTACGGTATCATCCTATGATCATTTAAGGCTTCCCACATTAATTTCGTAATTTTCTGAAGTCAAATCAATAGAGAACCCGCAAATCCGCTTTCTAAACGTTTTGGTCTAAAACACGTATCTCTGTAACTCAAACCCCAAAATGGATTTCGTATTCGCGATCCTCGCGACGATACAATCCCGTGGGTATGTTTTCGTAATTTTTCGGACACGTTTGACTCCAGGGGCAAAATCGTAATTTCAAGTTTTACTAATTACCGTTAATTAATTATTTTCACTACTTACCATTTTACGTTACCTTAATTATCTATCCTAATCATTTACGTGACTTATTAGCAGCCCACGAGGATCACATCTAGCCAATTTTTCCACAAACCCTACACCTACCCTAATCACATTCTAAACTTAGTCAAACTCATTAAATACCATATTAAATACCTCTTAATACTATATTAGTATTATTTATTATTTAAACCCCCAAAAACTCCTCTCTTCTTCATGCAGAGGCACGAAACCCACCCTTAACCCATGCAAACCCATACTCGCAATCACTCTCCCTCAAGCTCTCTCCCTCATGAAATCACCCAGCACCCGAACCCAGACTAAACCCAAACCCAAACCCACACATCCCTCCCCTTCTTTTCGTTCCCAGGATTAGGGGTGGGCAAATTATCCGGTTCCGTTTCCGAACCCGATTCCGTACCCGAATCCGGTTCCGAATTGCCCAGAATAATACACTCACTCTCCCTCTCACTCTTTCTAACCCAGGCACGCACACACCCAAGCCCACGTTGGAGAACCCCGAAGCCCCCGATCCCCTCTTTCTTCCCCGTTCGAAACAACCCAGCCCCTGCTTGCGTTTTCCCTCAGCCGCTCGTACGCTACCCAAGCTCGCCGTCGAATGCCGAAACCCGAAGCCCGCACGAGCCCGAACCCATGCTCACTGCCTCGCTCAACCCATCACCGTCGACACCACGCTACTCCGCCCCGCTACCCTCTCTCGTCTCCTCCCTGGTGACCGCCGTGAGCCCAAAGCCCCGCCTCAGCTCCCTCTCTCGCTCTTCGCCACCGTCAGACACCTCCCCGCTTCGCTCGACCACCCGGAGCTCCACCCCCTGCCCCGTGCTCCCCCAAGCGGCCGTAGACCCAGCCGCCTGCTCCACC
This sequence comes from Scilla litardierei, assembly GCA_030789695.1. NCBI lineage: Eukaryota > Viridiplantae > Streptophyta > Magnoliopsida > Asparagales > Asparagaceae > Scilla > Scilla litardierei. The sequence continues at coordinate 18,868,274 of CM061136.1, forward strand.
CTCCCCGGCGACGAGAACGCACGAACGCTTCCAGCAGCCTCGCCGTACGCCCTCACGCCACCGGAGACCCCCCTGGCATCCGACAGCACCCCTGAGCATCAAGCCTCTCCACCGCTGCCCTGGCCCACACCCCGCTCCGCCGGTCTCCGATGGTCGTCGCCACCTCTTGTGCCACCGCCACTTCGCCTGACCCCGCTGCTCCGATGAAGCGACCCCCGATCCGCCTCCGACTACCAACAACACCCAGGCAACGAAGCTCTGCTGCCCCCTTAAGTAAACAACCACACTCCCCAGCACTCTCTCTCATTCTCCCCTTCTTCCCTCGACCAACGGCGTCGCCGTCGTACGACAACTCCGTCCGCCGTCATCCCCGTCGAACTCGCCGCCGCTTCAAATCATCCCCAGTGCCCCCGGGCTTCTCCGAGTTCCGCCTCGCCGGCGCTCCCCTCGAAGCGATGTCGCCGCGCTCAATCGCCGTCGCCCGCTCGTCGTCGCCCCGCCTGACGCCTCCACCGTACCCTCGCCGCCGTCACCGACGAGAACGAACGAGGCCTCCCTCGCCTGCATGCATGGTACCGAGAGAGAGGTGAGAACAGGTTTTTAATACGTATTTTTGAAACGTATGGCGTATAATACACGTATTTACGCATTTTTATAATTAGATAATATGGGTTTATGGGTTTTATAATTAGATAATATGGGTTTATGGGTTTTAAATTAATAATAAATAATATAAGAGTCGAAAAAATGTGAGACCAGCTCCAAAAAATCAGGCTTGAAGGACAAGTCTCCTACATTCGTTGTCGGCTCTTCTTCTTCCTCCAAGCCCAAGGGCAAAGAAAAGAAGAAGAAGGTCCCTCAACCTAAGAAGGGCATAGAGAAGGGTAAGGGAAAGGCAAAAAGGGGGCGTCGGCTAAGGCAGAATGCTATTTCTGCCATAAGAAATGGCCTTGGAAGAGGAACTGCAAGATATTCCTGAAACAAAAGATGAAGGGGCATACCAATGCCTCAACTTCGGGTATAATTGTTATACAAAGTATAATTATTTTTCATGCTTCTAATTGCATGGTATATGATTATCGGTGCAGTTTTCTCACATCTGTAATTGGTTACGGGAGCTGAGAAAGAATAGAAGGCCTGAAAGGAAGAGGGCAATCTCAAGGTCGGTAACGGAGCAAGCGTTGCTGCTGGAGCCACATGAGACGTCCGACACACCTTGTTGAACGTCGTCAGCTTGCTTCTAAAGCAATAGTATGTTCCCAAATTTAACATGCAATATAATCTCTATCTGACAGAAATATATTTACTATAAAATTTATGAACTTATTTCTTTGATGGTAAAATTGCATGAATCTGGGATTATGGTGCATGTATATACTTTGAATGACAATGTTGTATTAAGAGTTAATACATGAAAACACAAAGAAACAAATGAAACCTGTTTTGACAAAGTACACTAGGTCATATCAAAAAGAAAGACTTGCGAGTTACATAAAGAGGGGTCTTTAGGCCTCTCGAATTATGGGTCATACGACCCTTGCAAGTCTTGCCTCAAAGATAAGAAGACCAAAAACTCCTTTTGTATGACAAAAGGAAAGATTTGGGGAACTCTTGGGTCTTGTACATTCAGATGATGCAGACACTAGTCTACATTATCCAAAACGGATTATTTTATTACGTTCATTAAAAGATCACTTTAAGGATGGACATGTGTTCTTGATAAAACACAAGTCCAATGCTTTTAAGCGATTTAAAGAATGTCGTAACAAGATGGCAAAGTATTTAAAAATTCTACGATTCAATCGAGGAGGAGAATACTTGAGCCATGAATGTTTTGCGTATTTAAGAGAATGTGATTCTCTGTCAGGTTACACATGTAATCACATTTTATTTGACAATGTGCAATTCATGAAGAGTGACGCTGAGTTACCAACCTCCACCTAGGGCCATGCCTTAGAACTTTTGTCTGAAACCCAACAGGTGTTGCAACCAATGGGAGAGGCAAAACTGCTACTTCAAACCAATCGTTAGAAAGTCTAACAAGATTCCTCGAGCCCTTAAGAGATACTACGGTTTTCTCGTAGACTTAGGGGTCGAGGATAGCATCATGATTGATGATGACGGTGTTACCTTCCTAGAAGCCATTCAGAGTAGAGACCCTGAAAAGTGTCTTGATGCAATAAAATCCGAAATGGATCCCATGCACATTAAGAAGGTATGGACCTTAGTAAACGTGCCTAAGAGAAACGTTCACGTTGGCTACATATGGATGTTCAAGGAGAAAGATCGGTGCAGATGGAAAAGATTGAAACATGTAAGGCTAGGCTGGTTGCAAAACGTTCTCACCAGTAGCCATGCATAAGTCTATTCGGATTCTACTTGCTATCTCTTATGACTATGAAATCTGGCAGAAGGATGTAAGTGTTACATGACTCAGCCAGAAGCTCCCGAGGTCAGTTTGAGCGAAAGAAAAGCGTGTAGATTGCATAAAACCAGTAGCAATTATCAATTCACCCTCGTGTTGTATGTGGAAGACATGACTTTTGATGAGGAATAAACATTGAGATGTTGAACTCTCTCAAAAGGATGGCTGTCGAATAAATTCTCCATAAAAGATTTGGGAGAAGCATCGTTTACACCAGGTGTAAATAAATCTATATGAATAGATTTGACAGGATGCTGAGTCTCTCCCAATCATAGTACATAGACATCCTGCTAAAGTGGTTTAGCATGGTAAAGACGGTTTCTTGCCCACCATCATGGTATGACTCTTTCAAGAAGATGTCTTCAATGAATGACTTGGAGAGAGATTATGATAGTGATCCTATGTGCTCGACAATTGGATCTATCATATATATTGTGACACGTATTAGACCAAATGTCACTTTTGCACACAGTACAGTAAGTCGATATCAGTCTGACTTTGGAAAAGGAGGCTGAAAGCGGTTAAGCCAATTCTCAAGTTCTTGTGAAGAACTAGGAATTTGGTCAAGGAACCGAGGTTGCAAAGATATTCCTCGTAGATATCACTTCATGTTTGATATAGAATCGAAGGACATGGAACTCACGTGTGTCTCTGAAGAAGACAAATTTAGCGGATCCATTCACGAAGGTTCTATCACGTGATCGTCTAAAGAGACTCATGTGTTAAAGTGGTATGTGATGCCAAGATAATTGGGTCCGAGTGCAAGTGGAGATGTGTGAAAATGTGTGCCATCGACGCCAATTATTTATAATTGTGACATCTTATTCAAAAATGATGGTATGCTAATCATAATGCTTGTCTGCAATTTGTACTCAGATAGAGTCCTAAGACTTAGTACAAGGTCGAACGTGTATCGAGATGAGGATCTCGATCATAGAGAAACGTCTCGACCGCTAGTAGTACAAGTCTAAAATTGATTGTAGTCGTAAATGAATCGAAAAGGACATCAATACATCAGATAGACCATTGTGTGATTTGTCTTCACCAAGTGTTGGTGGTGATGAGTTACTACCGCCCACGAAAAATCATTAGGAAACTTTTGAAATGCCCACAGGTTTTCTGTTGGCGGTTTTTGAACCGCCCTACCGCTCATGCAAAATCTGTGAGTAGTTCTAAGCAACCATCCACGAAAATTCTGTCAATGGTTTCTTAAGAAGGGCCCACGAAATGTTTTTGAACAGTTAGTTTTTTTTCAAAAAAAATTAAAATACTCATAGAAATTCAATGGGCGGAAATTTTTGTCCAAGAAGGGCAATTTTAATTTTAAATTTTTTTGGCAAAGTGCGTCAGCCTTTAAAGAACAGCCTTATCAAATGCAAAGAACACCTCATAGCATACCAAAAGCAGAATGCAACACATCCAAGAAAACATTTTTTTTGGCAACCAAAATTTGAACAGATTGTATAGCATGCGTATAGCCTTCTTACCTGCTACGAGGGCAACACCAAGAACCGATATTAAAACGCTGCGGTTGCCAGGTATATTCAGCAGATCAGAACTCCCACGCATGCCTTGAAAGCAACCTGCCAATTTTAAAGAAAAAGACGCAATTTGACGGAAGATGACGATAGAAAACCAAAACGCAACTTACTAAACATGCAGAACAAACTTAATCTACTTCAGCAACAAGTTTGGTAATGTGCTAAATACACATTTCTCGGCGGCTTTCTCACCCCCCTATCTTCTTTTGCTATCAATTTCAACCACCTTTCATGTTCAGTCAGCTGTCATCGGTTCCGCCATGCAGCAGCGAAACCGGGCCTTGCGCACGGTAGTCCCAATCTCAACCTGCGCGTCTTCCAGAGTTCTGACAACATCGCTGAATGATGGGCGCACGTCAGGGTTCGAATCCCAGCAGCGCATCATCAGATCCCCGAGAATGGGGAGACAGTCGCCTGGGATGCTAGGCCGGGCACCCTTGTTCACAACGGCAAAGGCCGCCTGCACGGCCGTCATGTTCTGAAACGGGAGCATTCCTGTAATGAGCTCCCACAGGACTATACCAAAGCTATAAACATCAACTTTCTGGGTGTAGGGCCTGTGCTGGATCATCTCCCTGCACGATACGAAAGGGGGATGTATCGGGAAAAAATACAAAGTGTATAGAGGAAAAAAGAAGTCATTGTGTATATAAAGCAAAGAAGACGGCTTTAAAGCTACATTTTTTTTCTCTAGCAGGTAACAAGACCATTAATGCAATTTTGTTCTATGGCTTAATAGGTGGCAACAACATTGGGTGTTCATCCCATACAAAACAAACAAGCCACGAACGGTTACTCCCAAACGACAGTTGGCAAAGTGATATCTCATCTCATGATTGCATGCATCGTAATTGCGTCTCTCTGTTTAAGTTTATTACTATCTGATAAAAAAATAAAGATTGAAATGGAAAATAGGACATCCCCCAAAGCCCGGGATATTGCACTGTTTATATAGTAGATGAGAACATACAATACAAACAACTCGTATTCGTGTCATGTTCTTAAACATGAAACTTGCTAATATTTCTAAACTGGAAGCCGAATTTTCATATTTCTACTAATTCTATCTTAAGAATATGAAAGTAAAACCCCACAAAAAGATGGAAAGGTCACTTTTGTCCATTAAGGATATGAATTTCAAGGGAATACTAAATGGAAAATGAGGAACCCTCCCACCACAAAACAGGAAATAGGCAAACGACACATCCAGACTATGTCTGCAAGTAAAATAAATGGTTAAAAACTCGCATACCTCTTTGGTCTGCACTGTCAGACTCAAATTGCTTCCTTTTTAAACCTCTAACTGTACATGTATAAACCTTGAGCTGTGACCCTTTATGAAATGGAGGGTGAATTAGTTGCCAAAGGAAGACTGAGTCTCCTTTAATTGCATACCAAACTGCTGAGAAGTAGGAACTAACTAGTAGCGTTTTCATTTTTAGATGAGCGACGTACGGGTAAACTCCAGTTATCAGATGCACCCGGGCGCACAACAGTTGAAGCTTCGCTATGTGCGCGCCAAGCAGTTGTATCCATAAAAAATCACACTAGTCTATTAAAACTTTTCCTTCATCATTAACTATCCAATGATCTCACACCAATAATAATCTAAGACTAAAGGTCTACTCCGAAATGTATTTAAGAAAAAGTGGAGCACCACTACACTAAGCGTCCAAATATCCCATGTAACCGGTATCAATGATGAGGCACTGACAAGTTAATCTGTATTTTTTTTCACTCTTTTGTAGCAAAACAAAATCTGTTTAGCTCACATTGTATGAACCACTTAAATAAACCAGATACCCTTAGTGTATCCAGCTACTAATTTTGTGCGGTCCTTGTACATTTCACACCATTACTAATTAGTATTGAGATCTTGCTGCCTGCCTAAGACCCAACGTGTATGAGCTAAAAAAGAACACAGTTGACGCACACTTAAATGAAGGGTATGCAGCCAAAAAAGTGAAAAGTGGATACCACAAAATGCAGCAAATGATGTCATTCCCACATGTACAACGTAAAGCTTTTTTATTTGGGGGGCCTTTACTTACTTTTTTAAAATCATAGTGCAGAATATTTGATGTCTTTATAGAGCCCTCGACATTATGGCACTGTTCAACTTCCATAATGCTATAATCCCATTAAGTTAATTATCATGGTCCGAAATGTATTTAAGTAAACAAATCGATAGGAACTAAAGAGAATCTGAAATTTTATTGATTAAACTGAAAATAACATAAGATAACGGGCTACAATCAAAGGGGTAACCTCCCTCCTAAGATGTCAATTGATAAGGAACGTCCACACCTTCCTGAATAACTAGAAGATCTCTCCTCTCAATCACAATTCTCAAATTTCGCATTACTTGGGCCGGCCGGCTATCCCCCTATTTATAATCTTCTAATTAAATATCTAATTACCTAAATACCCATACTTTAATAAAATAACACAAAACACCCTTAAATAGCCCCCCTTTGGACCGGATCTAACATTACTCCGCCCCCGAAAATCCACATTGTTCTCAAAGTGGTGCATGAAGTCGCAGTCGGTCCTATTACAAGTGCAAGTCGTCGTCCACCCCGAGCTCTTCATCTTCCATGACATCGTCCTCGTCATTTCCGGCTATTAGCACTTGCAGCTTGCGCGCCTCACAAAGGTGCCCTGGGGTAAACCTCTCATCGCATCTGAAACACAGCCCTTTCTGCCTCCGCTCTCATTTCGGCATCAATTATCCTCCGAAACAGACCCCCTCCTGGCGGTGCGCTGCTCTTCTCCACCGTCTTCTCAATACTTGCCTGATCCGCCCATGTAGCTGTCTTCTGTTCTCCAGTCGCGATCAGAACACTGCGAAAAACCGATCCATTCCAACCACCTCTCGCTCTCCTATCCTCCAACTGGCAATCCTCGGCCATCTGAGCATACTCCATGGCCTCCATCAGGCTCTGAGGCTTCTGCATGCGGTCCGATACTCGAATAGTAGCCTTCAGCCCCTTCATGAAAGTGCTCTCCATCATCTCGTCAGACACATCACGCACTTGTCCTGACAGTGCCTCGAACCTCTCCAGATAGTCCCTCGCGGTGCTCTCCTACCTGAGTGACAGCTGCTGCTTCCTCACATTCCCCAGATGGGGATCTCTGAACCTCTCTGCCATCTGGTCCATGATATTCTCCCACGAGCGAAAAGGACGCCTCTCATCCTTCCACTGGAATCAAGCGAGAGTCTTTCCATCCAGACATATAGCAGCTGCCTCCAACTTTTGCTCCTATGTCATGCGAGAGACCCTGAAAAATCTTTCTGCCCAGTAAATCCATGACACCGGATCCTCTCCATCGAGCACATGCATCTTCAGCTTCCGCAGCTTGTCCATAGTGAATGTCCCCTGGTCTCGTCGTCCCCGTCATGCTATGCTGGTGGTAGTGCTTCCACCTCTCCTGGTGACGCTCATAGCCCTCACATGGGCCTCCATCATGGAAACCGTGACCCACTCGTAGGCCTCCTCCTTGGCCCACATGTCCTCTCCAATCGTCGCCTTCAACCTGCCCTCGTGCTCCTCCTGAAAGTCTCTGTAACCTCCCCGAAAGTCTCCAGGGCGCCCATCATGGATGCTGGTGGAGGTCGCCCTCTGTCATCACCATATAGAGGGTCGGGAGAGTCCCAAAACCCTCCCCCATCGTCGACATACTCCTGCAAAACTCCCGGATCAAAACCATCATTGTAACCATACGACAGGTCCTTCGAATATGGCTGAAACCCTCTGCAATCCTCCCTTCCACGTGATGCGCCAAACCCCCCACGAGGTTGTCTGGAGTCGACGTGGCCTCGGCGGCCCGGGGAAAGGGCCGTCAAAGCCGGTCGGCCTTCATCGGGGCCCCAGCGGCCCTGTCGCTGATAGACGGGCCCCGTCGGAGCCCTGTGGGTGTCCGTCGGGCCTCGGCGGCACATGGGTAAGGTCCCCTGGCCACTCCGAGGACACAGGTGACCTGCTGGGTCCTGGGGTGGGTCCTAGAGCCCCATGTCCTCTGCCGCAAGTCATGGGGGTGCGGCTAGGCCGGCCGCCCCCCAATCCACCTTGTCCTCTTCCGGGTCCGTGTCGTCAAGGTCTGTGAGCCTTCCGTCCTCCGTATCTATCGCTACATGCTTCCTCTTGTCTAAAGGTAGCACTTTTGTCGCTGTTTTAGGGTTTGCATCATCTCCTTTCAATTGCGACGAAATCTCTCCAAGTTGGAAGGTGATTTTTGCTAAGGCTTCGTCGTATTGCTTCAATTGTTCCACATGCTTCGTTAGGGTTTCCTTCACGCTCGCGACCTTGCCCTTAATGCCTGCGATCTCTCCCGTAAATTTCTCCTCCAACGCATCGATCCGATCTTTGGATCTCGTAGCCGCCGCCATGGATCGACGTGCTCCGATACCAAAATGATAGGAACTAAAAAGAATCTGAAATTTTATTGATTAAACTGAAAATAAAATAAGATAACTGGCTAAAATCAAAGGGGTAACCTCCCTATCAAGACGTCTATTGATAAGTGACGTCCACACCTTCCCGAAGAACTAGGAGATCTCTCCTCTCAATCACAATTCTCAAATTTCGCATAACTAGGGCCGGCCGGCTATCCCCCCTATTTATAATCTTCTAATTAAATGTCTAAAAACCCAAATACCCCTACTTTAATAAAATAACACAGCACCCCTAAGTAGGCCCCCTTTGGGCCGGATCTAACACAAATCTGACATGATTTATAAGTTCTGTAACCTATTTTGGACATCCCTTCCAACTAAGATATCATTCTCTATATGGTTAAACATTTTTTGGAGTCATCGTTCATTTACCAAGAGTTCCAAGGTCTCTTCTTCATCAGATTCACCATCTCTATCTATCTTTCCATTGTAAGCTCCAAATTAAGTATACGGTGTCCTACCTTACCTTTCAATAGATAATTTCACTGATTGTTTCATGAGAATGAATACATAGAAGTCCCCAAGCAATGACTAGAGAATGTAAACAATTTATACACAATGGATGCAACAGAATGAAGCTTCAGATAGCAGAAGATAATATTCACTGGGTATGGTAGGATATCTAAGCAAATATATAATGGGAAATGTGTCCAGCTTTTCCTGTGGTTTATCCATACCTTGGAGTAGATTGCACTTCCCTAGCAAATATATTATCTTTTCCCCGCTGACAAGCGGTCAAAAATCTTCAAAAAATCCTTTGCGAAATCTAATTTCATAGCTGATCCCTATCCAATTTTCCAAGTAATGGAAATAGGGGCTTGGGTGAAGGTGTCGCTAGGCACAAATGCAATCAACCACAGATGCAACCAATGGACTATAGTTTCCGCTAAAGGAGGGTATTTTAACTAATCTAATAAAAATAATTAATATATTCTTTCCTATGTATATACATACACCTTTAAGGAACAATTAAAAAAAATACAATAATGTCAACATTATCGTGATAATCAAATGACCATCAACAGCATTAATAAATAAACTAGTTGAAATTTTCAAGAACCAATAGATACATATATATGTTCGAAATTCTACTGATGGTTAAGTCAAACAATCCATGCAGCCAATAATAGAGAGGCAGTTTGGCACAAGCCATGAGGTGAACTCTTTGGGTGTCATGAAGTGCCTATCACCGAGCCTTCCAGATACAAGAAGACATGAATAAATTTTGTAGATGTGCTTATAAAAATATACAGACATGCAAGTAATGGGTAAAACTTTCAAAGAAGTTAGGTTAGAATTCAACATAATTGCCTTTAACGCTCATATCCAATACGGACTAATATTAATATCTTGTATACAAAATCTCAAAGAGTGCAGAGGAATAATGACATTGTCATCGTTTTGTAACTCAAATTTTCATCGAAGTGTCAAAACGATGCCAATAGTTTGAGTGCCGACACATCAAAATTCATAAATTTTGAAATGTGCTTGCAAGATTGTATGCAACATGAATGTACAGGTGACAAGAATATGGGAAATAATAGAAAAGAACATATACAATCCAATTAGCAGGTTAGATGCTAACACAGCTGCTTTAACTTTGGCCTACTATGATGGACTGCTAGCGATAAAAACTTGGGATCAAAACACCGGTTGTTCCAATCAACTGGAAAACCCCGTCCAATTGTAGATGGTTCAGATCGAGATACATATGACAATAAAGGTAATTATCTATGTAGCATAGATACTGACATGGGACGCGGATGCATGACACAGACACGGGGACACGGGGGCATTACAGAGCATGTGTGCATGGAAACCTTTGTGATTGGGATGTGTTCTCTTAAAAATGAAAAGAGCAATATAGATTTTTAGTGATAAAATAGTTTCTTATCAAGTAATGAAATCAAATAAAGATTCTTATCGATGCTTAATCTAGTTAAAATGATGTATAAACTTTGTTCACATGGTACCACTTGATTAAAAGACACGTGTGTGTGTGTGTGACTATATACGTACATGTGTGTGGTGAAGATACATGTATCTATGACTATGAGGCAAAAAGGACGGGATAACCAATATCGACACCCAGACATATTCGGCGCCCAAAAACGTATCCATGTATAGTTTTTATATTCAAAAAGGCTCGAAAAATCATCAATATCAAAAAAATTAGTATAAATGTACCAGATTTTAAGCATGCCAAAAGTGGCTGATAGCAGCAATATTGGTTGATATTAATATGGGAGATATTGGTTTGAAGTATGGTAAGTTATAATATTGACTTACTCCGCATATTGGCCGGTCGTATATATTATCATCATTCGATCACAATTTTGAAAGATGTCAAAAAGGTAAAAAAAAATCATTTTTTGTTCAAGAGAAGAAATATGGTAGAATTAATATATTTATTGTACTTGGTTGAAAGCCCAAATAATAAGTTATACCATATTGGGTTAAGCTTCTAATCTCAAAAACGTTCTTCGTATTTTGTTTTGACCTGAGATTTTTTTCAACTGAATTATTAAATTGGATTAAATTTGCTAAACCTAAAATAACAAAAGTTGAATTACTAAAATCTTAAATAGTTTTTACTCTTTGGAACCATTGATAGCAACAATTCGATATTCCGATCAGAAGCTGCCAAAACGTGCAATCTACACCAAAAAACAAAAACCTGAAAGTGTGAGCTGTATCAAGATACATCATAAACTATTTAATGCATAAAAATATTTGGCAAATATCCATCGAGTACTGAAATATCCAAGCATGAATATTTTACAATATAAGAATGGATTGATCAAAGAATTAGATATATGAGCAATATTTCATTTGCATAGGTTCAAGCCAACTCAGCCATGACTCTGTAGGTGTCAAAGGATTGCCAATGTCTTAAAAAGCAACCATTGAGGCCGCCAAGGTGATCACTGAGACATGGGCAACCCATGTGTAGAGTGACTGTCCTTAGGCGGGCCAGTGGCCCAAACGAGTAAAGGCAAGCACCTAGCGCGCTCAAGTAGGAACATAGCCCCTAAGGCATGCTGGCCGATTTGTTTACAGCAGGTTTGGCCCTGCATACAATTTAAGGGGTTCAAAACTCCTCATCTAAAGAAAAAAAGCAAACCTTCATCAAAAAAACCAATACCTCTCCTCTTTCTGGTTGTTCTCCTTCGGCAGGTCGACAACAAGACCACAATGAGTTTTAACAAGGCAAAGAGTTCCTTATCTTTCTCCGTCCATAACTCTTCTTCATATCCTCCTCCTCTCCTCCTCTTCCTCTTTCTTCTAATTCTTGTTCATCCTCTCATTCTTGTCTATCTTCTTTTTCTCTTCTTCCTTTTAATTTCTATTTCTTCTTCTTCCTCCTCCTCCTCCTCCTCTTCCTCTTGCTTCTAATTCTTGTTCATCCTCTCATTCTTGTCCATCTTCTTTTTCTTTCTTTTTCTCTTCTTCCTTTTCTTCTTCTGTTGTGGCTACTGCTGCTACTCATCTTTAGCAAAGCAGAAGGAATAAAAAAAAGAGAAGAGAAAAGTTACGATTTAAGAAAAGTAAAAGAAGCAAACAAAAAGAGAAGATGGCAGACAAAAAAAAGGAAAGAGAATATTGGAGAAGATTTAAATTTCGATAGCATTTGTTAGTTGTTTAATTTGTTGTGTTGAATTATTGATTGCTAAAATTAAAAAGTTAAAATATTGATTTCTTGAATACTTACATAAATCAAAATGGGCCAAATGTTGCAAAATATTGAATTGTTCGTTGGGTTGTGTAGAGACAACTTTCTTTTGCTCGAGTGAATAAAAGGGTGAATATGTCTGGCATCATGGGTAGTTCTTCGAGTGCTTCGAATACAAACGAATATGGTGATGATGGTGTCAAATAGGACAACATTATGTGTAAATATGGTTTAATCTCTTTAAACACAACCATAATTGCATGGATCGCAAGAGATATGGTCGTCGAATAAAAGATGGAATTAAAGGCTCAAGCAACATTTTGCGCAAAGGGAATACCATGTCATATAAGAAAGCGACTAAAAAGGAGATTCATGATGTGAAAGAGGCTTTGGTGGCTAGGGTGAGGTAGAATATCAAGCAGTACATGCATGCAATGAATTTAAAAAGGATTAGGTTGGTATTGAAATGGCAAGCGTGTTCTCACTAAGGCCCTGAAACTCTAGTAAGTGGTGATGGATCTCTTCACAGAAGGGTAAAGATCCAATTGTAGGACACTTGCAAGTTAGCTAAAGGAGAAGCAGAAGCGACCGAAGAAAGTGTTGGATCCTAGGATGTACAAGGAGACACTAGAGGGGGTGAATATTGTCTTTTAAAATTTTAAACAAGAAAGATATTAAACGAGTTACCAATTAATATTTTACAGAACCAAATTTGCAACGAAAAATAATATAAATGTACACAATAAAATAAAGGATTTTAGAGAGAAACAAACCAAAACATGATCAATCGCAAACATGGGGAATTTATCTTGATTCGGTCTCCCTGACATACTTCAGTTCCCAAACTCAACGGTTAAGATTTTCCAGTATAACCCTCTTGAATACACATAAGAGAAAAATCGTACAACTTGACAAACAATCTTGTCAATTGCACACTCCAATCTCAACAACTGCAACCCCAATCTCAATAACTGAGATTGGAAACACTCTCAGAGCAGAAGAGCAAACCTACCTCAACACCCGAGAAAATTAGCTTTTGGTAGAAATAATACAATTTCTCCGATAGCCTGGAAATCACGTGTATGTGGATATAAAAATGGTAAAGGTGTGGTTTTCTATTCTATAAGATGAAAGCTTTAGAGAACAGAAATTTGAAGAAAGTTCGCTTTTTCTTTTGGCCCAAATGGAAATAAGAAATCAAAGTTTACACTGGGCCAATTTTCTTTTTTGGAACAAATGAGAGTTAATCCATATTTATAAAAGAGAAAACCCATCAAAAAAAGATCAAACAAATAGTCTTTCCAACAGATAGAAAACAGCTAGTTTTTAGAAGTCATCACAACCAACGGATCTATTTATTAGTCGATTAGAAGAATCATTAATCGACTAATTGTGCAAAGGAAAACAAAACAAACATTCTGTATTAATCGACTAGTAGGTCTAGTAGTTGACTAATAATCATGGTAGTCGACTAATTGATTGAAGTCAGTAAAACATAAATGTTTATGTATTAGTTGACTACTAAGGGTTAGTCAACTAATGGAAGCTAGAATTTGGATGTTCATGAATCTGAGATATGTTAATCGATTAGAAGAAGTTATTGGTCGATTAACTCACGCTTGAAATTGACATAGAATCAAGGTTAATTGATCATGCTTGCATTCATGGGTATTCTAAGTCTTGACCCTAATGTTGGAAGTGTGTCTTTAAGGCTTTAACATCACTGGAATTAAAGATGCATCAACAAACAAAATTACAAGTTTATTGAGCTCAATTATTTCGTTAATGTTCAAGTTCTTATCTTAGGTGTTGTCATCCATTCTTAAGGTTAGACACCTTGTCATATGCTTCTAATAGCTTTCCTTATAAGCTGCATAAATCATATTAATGCAAGCATAATATTTGATCAGCATCAAAACATATATTGGTGTAATCCAATATCCAACAGAAAGATTATGTACACGATCAATAGGTTGCGTGAACACGAGACAATGCATGTATTTTCATGACATTTCTGCGATGTCTTTTGCCAGAGCCATGTTGGAAACTAGATATCATGAAAAGGTTTAACACCATCTTCCAAGTACATATTGAAAGAATCTTTGCTACAAATAGCCAAGTAGAGAACTGACACAAGTCTGAAAGACCATAACTAGGCGAGGACTGGTTGCTTCATTATAACAGATACATTGAGTCACCTAAAGATGAGGTCTGTCAAGGAACATTTACGTGCATTTCAAGTTAGGCACAAGTTTTTACAATTCGAATTACACTCAATGGAGTTCATATTCAATTAGGTGGAAAAAAGTTTAGACAAAACTAAAGCCCGCAAGGTGATTTGGATAGTCATCGACAATCACTCAACAAAAATTTGTAGCGTAGGAGCTTATGAAGGTAACGCAGTCGAGAATAATCTGAACCAATTATGAGCTCATATGGCAGATTTGACGCTGGATGTCATAAGCATGGTATTTATTATCAAAGGGCCAAAATGTCAAATGAAATTGGGATCATTGTTTTATATATAGCCATCATCCTGAATTGTCTATGATGTGGAAGAATACAAATACGGATGATAATATGCTGAGGATAGGCCCAATTTTGAAATATTTTTAGGCATTAAATTAAGACCCAGCCTTGACTCTTCTATAAACTGTCACCAAAATCTACCTAGAGGGTTTGGGGCCGGCCCTGCATTTTTTGCTTGTTATATAATCTCAAGTTAAATGGGTTTATTTTGGGCCAGTTTAACACAATGACTCCGAAAATTATCAAAAAGGTCCAGCAATTCTCAATGACTCGGTCTTAAAAATTCTAAGACAAAATGAAACGGAAAAATCCAAAAAATATAAGAAAATCCATAGAAGGAGAAAAAAGATCATTGCGCATTAATTTCAATGTATATAAATCACAGAAATGGATACACATTCTATAAAAAGACAAACAACTAGATAATTCATCAAATATAACACGAAGTTTCACGAAGAAATTGAGTGCCCAACATTGCATGCTAAGATTTCTTTTAAAAACTTTCCATTAACAAAGAATAACCAACAAATTGAGAGAAACCACTCTAGTCAAATTAAGAGAAAGCGAATGCCAAAAGTGGAGGGAGATAACCTGGATACTTTGAGTTTAGACTTTTGATGGTTAGGCATTATGACATACTATATGTCTTTGACTAATAGCCTAATAAGGATAGTACTGGCTATTTGGGCTAAACCCTAATCAAACTCATGGGCTAGGGCCAGGCTTATGGTCAGTCCCAACCATGGCCAGAAAGATGAAAATACTTGAAGTCAGGCTGGCCCTTTCTTCCAGTGGGCCAGGGTTAGGCTTTTTTCATGCCAGGTTGGCAAGCCTACGTATCGGCTCCGACCCGTTATCATCCCTGATTACAGATAAAGAGGTAAGGAGATTGTGAGGCCTTGTGCAATGAGATATGCCACCATATTCCTCACAACAAAGAGTTTGCATGAAAACAAGGGCAACCCTGCGATATATATTCTCAAATGAGAAGCGAGTGAAGATCAGGTTTGCAAGATCAAATGCACAGATGCGGGTAGCAAAGTAGTGTTGAATGAGAGCTTTTATAGATCATTGAAGAAGATGCTCAATGTGTATGAACCATTACTCCATCGTTAAGGCTCATGTATAGAGATTATAAATGGTTGGTGCATCAAGGATGTCGTCAAGCAAGAAATTAAAGTGTATACAAGAACAAGGAAAGTGGCTACAACCTGATGTTCAATATCATAAAAGAGAAGACAAGTGGTGGATTGTTACTCCTTGGCATCTGGCCGAATGCTTCATAAATTCATTCTATTTCCATTGTAATGATGAAGCGGCACAATCTTCGATGGAGGCGAAGGATAGATTCATTTATGTTATAATGAAGCACTTCGTTCCAGTTCAGACTCAATTGCAAATAACAAACAATGAATTGAAAATATACGTAGACCATAATGGATCTTTCTCCAGGCATGTGAAGCTAGATTGCAACTCAGGTAAGATCTATTATAAGTTTTTTAAAGCACTCACATGGTGATGGTGGTAAATAATGTGGGTATATATATGACACATGAATGTACTGGAATATTCAGTGATTGTTTAATGCTTTTTGCAACTATGTGGTGATATATGCCGGGTAGTTTTCAACTCAGGTAAGATCTATTATAAGTTTTTTTAAAGCACTCACAGGGTGATGGTGGTAAATAATGTGGGCATATATATGACACATGAATGTACTGGAATAATCATTGATTGTTTAATGCTTTTTGCAACTATGTGGTGATATATGCCGGGTAGTTTTCACATGATTAGATGATTGCACTAAGTGTCCTTAATTTGACAAGAAACTGGAGCACATTTGAGAGGCTAAAATCAAAACAACCTAAAAAGTACATATTGTAACTTGTGACTATTATTAACAACATATTATTTATCTTGCTAGTTGATTTTGATTTGATGTTGTTGGCAAAAATTGTAGATTGACACAAAAAAGGAACAGGTTAGAGTCGAATAGATTGAAGACGCTTATTTATTAATGCTAAGATGAAGACAAGACGGGAAAGTGGATAAAATAAGAGAATCCAATGATTTCAAAAGACTCAAGCAAGGCATGTTCTTGACTTCATACAGAGTTAACTTCGATAATGATGAAGGGGTGATCCCAAGTTCAGGTCTTTGCAGATTGTAGAGATGATCTCAGATGCAAACGAGGTCTACGAGGAGTGTAGAATTAGAAATTGAGAGAGTGACATGCTACGCTGCGGTTTTGAGTTCTAAAGCATTAGGATCCTTGGCATCGAATCGATTAATTCTAATGACGATGTTACTGAAAAGTTGGGCATGTCTTGTGACCAGTGATTGACTAATGGGGGGCAGCATGTGATGGCCCCTTAATTTAATTTTCATTGAATATATGCATAAGTTTCAGGTAGTAACCTTTTCGGTTTAGTGCTATTAAAACATGTCAAATTAAAAGGAAATTGCCACTTTTATATTTGTGTGTATTTCCTTAACAGTATTTCCTTAGGTACTCTTAAAGAAATCAATAGGTAATCATTATTAACATTTATACCTGAAATTATTTTTTAGTGGGCAAAAACTGATTTTTATGTATGTTTACCTTTGTATTTTTCATACGAAATTTGATGTCATGGATGTTTCTTTGGATGTTTTTCCTAATCATCGTCTAAAATTCATGATGCTCAAATTTCTAATTATATCATATGAATGGTTAATAAAATTTGTTTGAGGTGTAAAGTTATTAGTTTCCGTAGTATTACTATGTTTATATTGCCCCTAGAATTTCTTTCAGCTTGTGGCCATGATTCGAATGATATTGAGGACATTCGAGAAGGTTTTAATGGGGAAGGGTCGGTTAGGGTCATAGAGAGGGAATTCGGAAGTCAGATTCCATTGGAGAACTTTGGACCAATTTATCGTGTGTTTTGCATATATGGAAACCCGTGTTCCATGCGGCGGCATATGCAATCGCATATGCGGCGCCGGTCTCTACGATCCCTTAATTTGACTTATGCAGACGTCCACATATGCAAGCGCATACGCATTATGCGTCAGCATATGCAGGAGAAAACATGTTGGACTTAATAAAAAATAAACAACCAATCACGCTACTAACCCAACCCGACCCATTAAGAGTTCATATAAAAGAAAATAATTGATGAGCTATGATAGATTTTGCTCAAGGATTTTCGTCTCCTCTTTCTCCCATTCTACCACCTTCAACAAGCGACACCTCCAGCAATGAGAGTAATCGACATCAACAAAAATTAGGGATCCATTAATTGGGACTACATGTTCCAATTTCTTAATTCCTAGAGCACATACTTTGACTCTTTGCTCTCTTCGTTCTCTGTTTTTCTTCCTTTTTTGTTGTGGTTGTTTTGTGTTAAGAGTTGGTGACATTAGTTATTTGATTA
Organism: Scilla litardierei; assembly: GCA_030789695.1. NCBI lineage: Eukaryota > Viridiplantae > Streptophyta > Magnoliopsida > Asparagales > Asparagaceae > Scilla > Scilla litardierei. The sequence continues at coordinate 18,886,317 of CM061136.1, forward strand.
GAAAAATGGAGTGGTAGAAGTTAATAATTAGTGAGTAAAGTTGATGTAACGCCCCGCTTCCCGGGTGCCGCCACAATTGAAACAAGCGTGTGCAGGTCTCGCATGTGCCAGTGAAGTCAATGTGGAGCAGTGCCGAAAGCGATAAACTACTCATAATAAACAGGTAAGAACAGTAAAAACTATACTACTGCTGAAACGTAAATAGAGCACTCACTTGCCGCTGGCTCAAGTCTCAAAACGTCCTGCATCGGAAGTCTGACTCCTCGTGCTCAAGTGTCTACGTATGATCCTCTGCGTCGCACCTAATGGGATCGTATCTAATAGGCAACAAAAGTCGCACCATTCTCAATAAAGTACACAATATCTAAGCAAGAGGCAGAAAAGTAAAGGTGCACAAAAATGAGATAGGACAGCCATAAATATGATAGTACTGAACAAAGAAGTAACATGGTATGATAATTAAATGTTCACAACTACTGTAAAGTGGTGCTCACTAAAGTGAACCAATCCTAGCCGTGACTTATGAGGGAGAGTACGGTGAGCAACACGAAGACCATCTTAAGACCGCAAGGGTGCTACCCCGGGCCAAGTCTAAAAGAAGAAAGTACCATACTGCAAGAGCTGTAAAACTGTGGCTGTAACACTGTGACAGTGGCTCCAGGACCCATCATAATGACCGTCCATATCTGCCCCCAAGACTGTAGGACACATCTGAAGTGATGGATGTCCCCTCCCCAATAATCAGGAGAGCCAAAGTCAGGTCTCAGTCGCCCCCACACTCTCCAATCATAAATTTCCCAAAACCCGATGAGTCAAGCAGAATTAACCAATTATTAGTTTAGTGTCGTGAGGTAAGTCATGTTTAATATTAGTCAAACTGCGTAATCAAGTCACGAGTCAACCTGTCATGAGTTAAGAAGTCCACTACCACACATAATAGTAACCTGTCACGTCAAGAGTCAACCTCAAGATAGTCCACCAGTCATCCAGTATCAAGATAGTATCGTGTCAGTATCGTGCCATCACAAGTAACATCCCAAGACTACGCAATTTAAAAATATTAAACTGCATGGTACTAGTAAGCTCAAGAGAGATAACTAAATGACACGATAATAAAGCTGGCATGAAGATAAATGCATGTATGTTTCTCATGGTATGATATTCCAAGTCTGAACTGATATGAAAACACCCAACTGTCCCATGCCACGAACCAAGAACAAAGGAAGCATAATGATTGCTTGAATAAAGAAGCCCAAAAGTCAGACTCATGATGGCACTAGGCCAGAAGGATCAGATCCCAAGTAAACCACACCGAAACCCAAAACCACAAGCGAGTAAACCAACCGAGCCCAACAATAACCCAAGGAACCAAGACTGCATGCAAGAGAAGCTCCAAACCTAACAAGCAAAGAACACAAAACAGTAAACAGTAAAGCCAACCAGAACTCACAACAAGCAAGGAGAGCCAGCCACTCCCGACATCAGCAAGAAGGGCCTGCCACATCCCAACAACGAGCAAGGAGGGCTAACCACAACCCAATAACAACCCAGGAACCCAAAACAGTAAATAAGGGATTCGTACCCAACAAGCAGCAGAAAAGCCAACCACAACTCAATAACCAGCAGGGATCCCAAAGTCGCAAATAAGGGAAGCCAACGAACCCCACAACAGCAAGGAACCCCCAAAACCCACAAGCAAGGGGAGTCACCGAACCTCAAACAGCAAGGCAAACCCACCTCGCAAGTCGAAGAAGCCATCGAACTCAATTGTCTAACGAGGAAGCCCAAAACAAGTAAGGAAGCCAACCAACCCAAGAACAGCAAGGGAACCCTAACCCGCAAGCAAAGAAAGCCCAAACAGTAAGCAAGGGAAGCCACAAACATCAAGCAAGAACCCAACGACAAGCAACGACAACCCCCGAACCCAATTGACAATCCAAGAACCCAACGCAATAAGCAATGAGACCCCATACCGCAAGCAAAATCAATCCAACAAGCAAGGAAACCCAAGGCAGCAAACAAGGAATCGAAATCAAAATAGGAGTATATGGGATACATTCTACCTGAGATCGAAGATGAAGAACCGAGATAATTAAGGATGGAGGCCCAAACAGCGACAAATGATCCAGCCGCACCCAAACAGTAAGCGAAGAGGCCATCCACAACCAATCAGCAACAGAAGAATGTCAGCAACAGCCATCAACAACAATGAGCCCCAAAACCGTCAGCAAGGATAGCAACCGCACCATCAACACTGCAAGCCACGAGGGCCACCGAGTCCCAACACAGCAAGAAAGCCCAGACGCAAGCAAGAACCAGAACCCCAGATCCGCGAGGAAGGGACACACCTCGAACAAGGGAAGGGCCGAACTCCAAAACAAGGAGGGGCAGATTACAAGCAAGGGGACTACCGAGCCTCAAATCAGCGAGGAAGGGAGAGACCGAAAGCAAGAGGAGCCACAGATCTCAACAACGAGCAAAGGGGAACCACCAAACAGCAAGAGGAGCCACCGAGCCTTGACAGCGAGCAAAGGAAGTCACCAATCTCCAACTCAAGCAATGAAGACCTTGACATCAAGCAAGGAAGAGCTAGTCGCATCCAATCGGCAAGGAAGGAGGAGGAAGTGGGTCTTAAAGTAGGCGGAGGAGCTGCAAGAGGACGAAAAAGAGAGGCAAGGTATGGCGATGTACGCGAGAGGACAGATGATGGGGGATGGCATCGTCGCATCGATGTCGAGAGGACAAGTGGATGGAGAGAGAGAGAAGACTGGGGGGGCTTGTCGAAGTGAGAAGGACGCGCGAGGGGCGTCGCTGCGTCAAATCGAAGACGAAGCCCTAGCGGGGGGCATGCTGCAAACGTGCGAGAGGGTGAAGGTCGCGATCGAAGGCCCTCGAGCACCTCTTCGCTGCTGCAGGATTAAGAGGGAGAGGGGAGAAAGGGGGAAACTGGGGAGGAAGCCCACGGGCTTAGGCTGGGCTCAGCCGAGCAGGCCGCAGGAAGAAATAGAAAAAAGAAAGAAAGAAGAAAAAATAAAAGAAAAAAGAGAGGAGGAAAACTGGCTGGGCCATTACATTCCACTCACCTTAGAATTCCATCCTCGAAATTCTCATAAGATGAATCGATTCAGTCGAGTATCGCACTTCCTACCTACTCTACACTATTCACGATGCCATTGCGGGGACCTGCATGGGCCATCACTTTGTAACAACATGCTTTCCAGGTGCCGCCAAAATTGAAACAAGTGTGTGCAGGTCCCGCATGTACCAGTGAAGTCAATGTGGAGCAGTGCAGAAGGATAAAACTCATAGCAAACAGGTAAGAACAATAAAAACAACACTACTACTGAAACGTAAATAAAGCACTCACCTGCCGCTGGCTCAAGTCTCAAAACGTCCTGCACTAGAAGTCTGACTCCTTGTGCTCAAGTGTCTACGTATGATCATGTGCGCTGTACCTAGTGAGCAACAGAAGTCGCATCATGCTCAATAGAGTAGACAATATCTAAGCAAGAGGCAGAAAAGTAACAGTGCACAAAAATGAGATAGGGCAACCATAAATATGATAGTACTGAACAAAGAAGTAACATGGTATGATAATTAAATGTCCACAACTATTGTAAAATGGTGCTTACTAAAGTGAACCAATCCTAGGCCGTGACTTATGAGGGAGAGTACGGTGAGCAACACGAAGACCCTCTTAAGACCGCAAGGACGCTACCCCGGGCCGAGTCCAAAAGAAGAAAGTAACATACTGCAAGAGCTGTAAAACTGTGGCTGTAACACTGTGACAGGCTCCAGGACCCATCATAATGGTCGTTGTCTGGCCCTGGACTGTAGGACCCATTTGAAGTGATAGACGTCCCCTTCCTATAATCAGGGGAGCCGAAGACAAGTCTCAGTCGCTCCCGTACTCTCTAATCATAAGTTTCCCAAAACCCGATGAGTCAAGCAGAATTAACCAATTATTAGTTTAGTGTCGTGAGAGGAGTCAAGTTTAATTTAGTCAAACTGAGTAGTCAAGTCACGAGTCAACTTGTCATGAGTCAAGAAAGTCCACTGTCACACATATAATAGTAACCTGTCACATCAAGAGTCATCCTCAAGATAGTCCACCAGTCATCCAGTATCGAGATAGTATCATATTAGTATCGTGCAATCACAAGTAACATCTCATGACTATGCAATTTAACAACATTAATCTTCATGGTAATAGTAAGCTCAAGAGAGAACTAAATGACACGGTAATAAAGCTGGCATGAAGATAAAGGTATGTATGTTTCTCATAGCATGATATTCCAAGTCTGAAATGATATGAAAACACCCAACTATTCCATGCCATGAACCAAGAACAAAGGAAGCATAATAATTGCTTGAATAAGAAAGCCCGAAAGTCAGACTCATGATGGCGCTAGGCTAGAGGGATGAGATCCCAAGTAAACCACACCGAAACCCAAAACCACAAGCGAGGAAACCAGTCGAGCCCAACAATAACCCAGGAAACCAAGACTGCATGCAAGAGAAGCTCCAAACCTAACAAGTAAAGAACCAAAAACAGTAAACAGTAGAAAGCCAACCACAACTCACAAGCAAGGAGAGCCAGCCACTCCCGACATCAGCAAGGAGGGCCTGCCACATCCCGACAACGAGCAAGGAGGGCTACCCACAACCCATTAACAACCCAGGAACCCCAAAACAAAAATAAGGGATTCAGCCGTACCCAACAAGCAGCAAAAAAACCAACCACAACTCAACAACCAGCAGGGATCCCAAAGCCGCAAACTAGGAAGCCAACGAACCCCACAACAGTAAGAAAACCCCAAAACCCGCAAGCGAGTGGAGTCACCAAACCTCAAACAGCAAGGCAAACCCACCTCGCAAGTTGAAGAAGCCACCGAACTCAATCGTCAAGTGAGGAAGCTCAAAACAACAAGGAAGCCAACAAACCCAATAACAGCACGGGAACCCAAACCCGCAAGCAAGGGAAACACAAACAATAAGCAAGGGAAGCCCCAAACAGCAAACATCAAGCAAGAACCCAATGACAAGAAACGACAGCCCCCGAACCCAATCGACAATCCAAGAACCAATCGCAATAAGCAAGGAGACCCCAGACCGCAAGCAAAATCAACCCAACAAGCAAGGAAACCCAAGGCAGCAAACAAGGCATCGAAATCAAAATAGGAGTATATGGGATAACGTCTACCTGTGATCGAAGCCGAAGAACCCAGATAATTAAGGATGGAGGCCCAAACAGCGACAAATGATCCAGTCGCACCCAAACAGTAAGCGAAGAGGCCATCCGCAACCAATCAGCAACAGAAGAATGCCAGCCACAGCCATCAGCAACAAGAAGCCCCAAAACCACCAGCAAGGATAGCAACCGCACCCTCAACGCTGCAAGCCACGAGGGCCACCGATTCACAAAACAGCAAGAAAGCCCAGGCGCAAGCAAGAAGAACCAAGAACACCAGATCAGCAAGGAAGGGACAGACCGCGAGCAAGGGAAGTGCCGAACTCCAAAACATCAAGGAGGGGGCAGATCGCAAGTCAGGGGAACCACCGAGCCTCAAATCAGCGAGGAAGGGAGATACCGAAAGCAAGAGGAGCCACCGATCTCAACAACGAGCAAAGGGGAGCCACCGAACAGCAAGAAAGGGACAGACCGCGAGGGCCATCGATTCACAAAACAGCAAGAAAGCCCAGGCGCAAGCAAGAAGAACCAAGAACATCAGATCAGCAAGGAAGGGACAGACCGCGAGCAAGGGAAGGGCCGAACTCCAAAACATCAAGGAGGGGGCAGATCGCAAGTCAGTGGAACCACCGAGCCTCAAATCAGCGAGGAAGGGAGATACCGAAAGCAAGAGGAGCCACCGATCTCAACAACGAGCAAAGAGGAGCCACCGAGCCTTGACAGCGAGCAAAGGAAGTCACCAATCTCCAACTCAAGCAAGGAAGGTCATGGCAGCAAGCAAGGAAGAGCCAGCCGCATCCAATCGGCAAGGAAGGAGGATGTGGGTCTTAAAGGAGGCGGAGGAGCTGCAAGAGGACAAGAGAGAGAGGCGGGGTGTGGCGTTGTACGTCAGAGGACCGAGGATGGGGAAAGGCGTCGTCGCGTCATTGTCGAGAGGACAAGGGGATGGAGAGAGAGGACGGAGGGGGCTTGTCGAAGTGAGAAGGACGCGCGAGGGGCGTCGCTGCGTTGAATCGGCATCGAAGCCCTAGCAGGGGCCGCTGTGAGCGTGCAAGAGGGTGAAGGACGCGATCGAAGGCCCTCGAGGGCCTCTTCGTTGCTGCGGGATTAAGAGGGAGAGGGGAGAAAAGGGGGAAAGGAGGAGGAAGCCCACGGGCTTGTGCTGGGCTCAGCTACGCAGGCCACGGGAAGAAATAAGAAGAAATAGAAAGAAATAGAAAGTAAGAAGAATAAAAGAAAAGAAAAAAGGGCGGAGGGAAACGGTCGGGGTCGTTACAGTTGAAGAGAGGTATGAAGTAGGTTAGTTATAGGATTAGTGGGTGGTGAATTAAAATAATTGATACCTCATGACGGAAAATGTGAGAGAAATGGGATTGACCGAGCTTTTTTTATTTTGTTTTTAATATTTTTTGGTTTGTTTCGGTTTTTGTAACTTAAGAAAGAATCTTAATTTAGACCTTTCATGTCTTGGGATAGTGCAAGATTATGATATCTTGAGCACAATTTTTCATTTTAAGTCAAACAAAGCTCAAAATAAATAACTTTGAGTTGTTATATCTATTCGTTTTAGTTACATAAATTATCATATTTTAGCATTATTACAAATGTTGTAATAGTACTATTTTTACCATTTATTAAATAATGACTTACCAGAATTTTCTTTACTTTTATTGTTTTATTATTTTTCTCAACAACCACTGAAAGCAATTGAGTTTTAAAAAATTCATTGATAAGAAAACAAGATTCAGTTGTTGCAGAATCACAAGTACAGTTTTTATTTAAAAAATAACACAATAAAGCAAGATCATGCATGTTACAGTAAAATTTAATTGTGATACTATGTTGTAAATTTAATGTTATATAAGAATTGTGCTTTCTTTACTCATGACAATAATTATGAAACATTAATTTAAGTTTTAATACACATTTAAGCAGTTTTTACATTCAATATACGCATACATATATACGTGTGTGTGTTTTAATTCGTATTTATATATTAAAATATTTCTTTTCACGTAGCATAATCGGCCGCATAAACCGATTATCTGTCATGCACTTTGGGCCGTACGCATAATAAACCCGCCTTTTAGAATAAACACGCCTCTAAGAATAAAATCGTGTTTTAGAACACTGTATGAAACATATTTGCTATGGTGTTTTATTATTTACGCTAGATGTTTATTTTAATGCTATGCAATTAAGTATTTCCTATATATAGTTTGGCTGGATAATTTGACTATTTATGAATCTATTAAGTCGCATTTTTGTTAAATGCAAGTTTGTGCTTTATGCATTTACCTATTGACTTCATTTTTTTATGTATCATTATTCATTGTTCATTGTTTAATACTAATTAATTGTTATTTTTTTGTTTTCATAAGCACTGAGTGTTTATAAAGCACCGAGTGTCTTTAAAAGCATGACATGATAACATTGTGAAATTCATATATGTTACACCATCAAAAAATTTGTTGTTTAATTTGCTTTTTGTGTGTATGTGTATCTATATAAACTTGATTTATATTTAACCATCGAAACATTTTTTGCGGAATTGAACTTATTTCTCTTAAATTTTGGAAGGTTATAAAGGTATACGTCAAAAATTCAGCACATAAGCCCCATCTGCTACCTTGCCTCTGATTGTTTTTTGTTATTTGTTTAATACTAATTAACGATTAATTTTTTGTTCCGTTTTTAAACGGATAACAGAATAACATCGCATCTCGCAGTATTCGCGTATGTTACACCATTTTTAAATTTTATCATTTAATTTGCTTGTATTTAGATCAAGACTTGCTTTATAACCCTTGAAACGTTTTTCCCGGCATTTAACTTATTTGTCTTAAAATTTGAAAATGTATAAAGGAATACATAAAAAATTCGACACGTAGTGCCATCCAACACCTCGCAGCCGCTTCCACCCTTCATAACATCAGGAATTGCTCATTATAAGAAAGGCCCATGTCGTTATGTGATTAAAAACTATTAAAATGCACATCTTCTCGTTGGATTCAAGCTACTTGTAACAGATCTGACCATCCCCTTTTTAGATAGCTAGAGAACCATCGAATTCACTCACCAACTGGCACAAGTTCAAGGAATGGTATGAAGCGGAAGAACACGTATGCAAAATAACTCCTCTTTAGACTAGAGTGTTCCGCTTTATCCTAGGCATCACCCTAAAGCAATCCAGCAACATACAATAACTTCTAAATTAGGTCAAAGCTCTTTGTTACCTCATATTTGTCTTTCCTCGATTTATTACTTCCCTCGGCTTTTAATGCTAAGGTGGGGAACGTAGGTTGTTTAATGACATACACATGTATCGCTTCGGCACCGTCAAACCAAGCTCGTGATTAGGTGTCAACTATATAAAGGAAATAGCCGGCAAGTTTCTCAATAATAAGCTCAATTCTTAATTGATTAACCAACAGTGATAGAATAGTCATGATTGGACTTCTCTTTTAAAATAATATAAACTATTAGGTGTCAATTAGGGCTGTAAATGGTACTCTTTAACCTATTAACCCAATCTGATAAAATTGCAAATTTTTGGTTCGGATTTCAGATTCCGAAAAACTTTCGGTTCAAATTAGGATGCCTATAATAATACCTAAATTAGAATTTCGATTGATTTTCAGACTTCACAAACATTAAAACCGATACTCGAAACCCTACCCGATTATAGATAACTAATAGAAAGCTCTAAATTTCTCATCATTTTCACTCTAACTCACATGGGTGTCTTTCTGTCTACTATCCTTGAAAATCTTCGAATAGATAATGGGAAACTAGGGTGTTTAATGCAGGTAAGTGACCTCATCAACAAATTCTTTGAATTCAAAAGGACACAAGTTTTATTTATCAAAGACATCTCAATTGACGGTTCTGAAGCTCCTTCAATCTATTTCATCAAACTCTCCCTTTCTTCTCCCATTTTTGTTTATCTCATCTACCAATTTGACATGTATCTCCTTAACAACAAGGATCTGAAGTGATTTTTTTGGTGTTGGCATTATCATTATGCAATCTAATACTAGAAAAGCTTTAAGAGGTTAGTGACGGATGTTCTTATTTCTTTTTAATTCTTATAATTGATAAAAAAATTATTAAATATGATATGATTTTAATAATAAATCGGGTTGAATGTTTGTTGCACGGTTTGAGAACTTGTATTTGGCATCGATTTTGGTTCTTTCAAAAAATTTGGTTTCGACAAGTATCGTTTGAAGTTTTGGTTTTGAATGTATATATATTATATATATAATTTCTTCAAAAATGCATTTCTCTTCTTCTCTTCTTCTCCTTTTTGGTGTATATGTTTTTATGTATATGTTTTGAGATTTAGAGTTTGGCCAAAATCTAAACAAAACCAAAATCAATCTCTCGCATTCACCCAAAGCCCAAAACCCAAAGCCCACGAAGCCCAAAAAATCAAGCTAGCAGTGCACTCTTTTCCTACCCTCTTTTTTGTTTGGGTCACTAGCACACGAAGAGGCCCAAGCGGTGGATATTTAAATCCCGATGTGATGTGATCCATTGGAGTTTTCGAATAAAAGAGAGATTTTTGTGGGAAATGTGGGATTTTTGTGGGTGGAAAAGGAAAAGGATGGGATTTTTATTAAGAAGAAAACCAAAAATAGAAGGATAACTAGCCCAAATTTGAGAGGAGGCCACTCTTCTTACTTACGGATACGAGATGAAAGTCTAAGATCTCCTGCTAAGGTTCATAGACACCTAGAACAATGGTTTTCACAAAACAATTCTCGTCTGTCCCTCTTCTAGCCGGTCCTAATTTATATAAAGGAAAAATTGCAGAAATAGAAAATTACACAAATACCCTCATAAAATCTGAAAATTCTTAAAATGGCCTAAAAGCAAAACACATCACAACTCTGTCCCTGAAAACCCACCATGTCATCAAAGTGGTGTCGTTAAAACCCGTGGGCTCACTAGTCCAGATGGAGGTTATCGTCCATGCCCGACTCCTCCTAATCCACCAGGTCGCCATCTTCCTCCTTGACGATCAGCATCTGAAGAGCAGGATCCTTCCTGGTCCAACTTCTCACCGTATCAGAAGCAAAGTCCCTTGGTGCGTCTCTCCTGGATTTCTACCTCCGTAAGCCGCTTACGACAACTGTCTAGTTGAAGATCGGTGTTCTTCTCGTGGCTCGCCTGGAGTCCTCCTAGTGGCGCCTTCTCTCCTTACGTTGCTATGAAAAGTGGATCCGCTCCATACTCCACGGGCTCGCTTCTCCTCGCTAGACTATTAACCATTCTTACTAGTCGCATCCGATCTAACAAACACCGAGACCTCTGGATCCGCAGCTCCGCCCTGATGGTGGGCTTCAGGCCCGTCATAAAACACCCCCATATAGATTCTCCTGAAACCTCACGGATACGGCCTGCCAACATCTCAAACTTCTTCATATACTCCCTGACCGTCCCTTCCTGCCTCAAGGTACACATCTACTCATAATACGTCGCCCCCTGAATCTCCTCGAACCAGTCCTAGAGACAGGTCATGAACTCCTCCCAAGAGCAAAAATGATGTTGCTGCTGCATCCGCCTGTTCCATGATAGTGCCTCCCCCTCTAGGCACACCCCAACGGCCCTCAGCCACTCAGTCTCCAACCGCACTTGCGACACCTCGAAGTATCGTTTGGCCATGTAGATCCACCCTTCCGGGTCATCCCCCTCAAAAATAGGCATCTTCAGCTTTCTGACGATGTTCTCTGTGATAACCCCCAAACGCAACTCTCCCCTAATGGTAGTCATGGCGTCACGGACGAGGAGGATCTGGTACGTCATAGTAGTCTCTCGTAGGGTCCAGATCCTCTCCATCAGCGCCCTCCCAATCAACATCTCTCCAAGCAGCTCCTCCGCCCGTGAGGTTCGCACGGTCATCGTCGATGTAACCGATGTCGTCTTTGTAGCCCCTATCCAAGGCTGGGGTCTTTCGCCGTAAAAATATGCACCGAAATCCTCCCAGAGGTCTACAAACCTCTCGCCGACTCCCAGGCGTTGCTGCTCCTGCCCGAATGACCTCCTCGGGGCCGCCAGAGGCTCGAAATGGGCTCAATGGCCCTGCTGAAGCATCGTGGGGCCCTGGTGGCTTGCCAGGGGCCCGGGGTGGTCCTGGCGACCTCGTTGGGGCTCCTCTGGGTCCTGGCGGGCCGCCAAGGGCCCACGAGGGCCCTGGCGAGCTCACCAGGGGTCGACGAGACCCTGGCGAGTCGCCAGGGCTTTGGTGGGGCCCGGCGAGTTGCCGGAGGCATGTAGGGCTTCGGGCAACCTCGCCGGGTGCCGCTGAGGTCTGACACCCCTCCCCAGCTGTCGTGGGAGAGCGGGTCTCCTTGTTCGTCGCCTTCTTCATCTTCCGTGACGTGATCTGTGTCCGCGAGAAGCCCTTCGCGAAATGGATCAACTTTCTGTTGGATCCTGTGGATGGCAAACACTAGAAGGGGGTTGAATAGTGTTGTGGAAAAAACTTTTCACAAATGAATACCACAAAAATAACTTTCCTTCCAATGTTGCCTAAGGAACCAAGTAGAGTGATCTACGCTTGATCCTTAATCAACACGATTGATCTTCCAATATAAATAAGATAATATATAAACAATAAAGATCAAAGGAGTAAAGATAATAGAATAGATCTCACATGGAATATAAACTTGCAATAATGAATTTAATTAGCAAGAGTAAATTAACATATGATTGTAAATGACATATAATAAAAATGAACTTGTTAGTGTAAAGTAAATGTCAATCGCAAACGCAAAGATTATTATCCTGGTTCCCAACATGGGTACGTCCAGTCCCCGAAACTCTTGTCGGACTTTAATCCACTATTATCGGTAAATAGTACAAACCACCTCCCGCTAAGAGGATTTACAACCACCTTGCCTACAACAAGGATTTTCAACCACCTAGACTTGTCTACGATTTTCACTTGCCTCACAACCCGAGGACTTTTCCTTGCCTCACAATCCGAGGACTTTCAACACCCTTGTCACCAAGGGACTACAAGTAAAATCAAATCCAATACACCACAATGAATTAGTGTAGATTGGTTTTTACACCCAATAATTCTATAGCCAAGATTAAATTTGCAATTGTGCTTAACATGGCTAAAAGAATTTAAATCGTTCGTAGATCATACAAAGAATATGAATTTATTCAATGTGATCTAGAATCTAGATGTGTTCTTAGATCACACAGAATATGAAATTATTCAATGTGATCTAGACTCTAGATGTTTCAAAAATCCTTTGAGAATATGAAAAATCAAAGAGAATGATTTTGAAAACCAATTTGCAATAGCCAAAATAATAATAATGATCTTAAAAGGAATTATAAAAGAATATAAGCAATAAGATCAGAAATTGAAAAACCGTTTTGGCTATGAAGAACTTTGAGAGCGATGAGAACGATGAGATCTTTTGAGAGCATAATAATTTTGCTCAAGAATGAATTGGTGAGGAAAATGTTCTTATATGGTCTCTATTTATAGAGCTAAAGGAGAATTCAAAATGATTCAAAATCAAGTTTGACTTTTGCCGAAAAAATCAAGTGAGAATTAAATGAGAGAGTGAATCAAGGAATTCTGGTCGCACAGCTGGTAGTTGACTCCCAGAGTGTTTCTGAGAAAATCTGCTACAACGGGTAGACGACTCCCTAACTTTGGTAGTCGACTCCCAGACTATCTTTTCAGGGAGAAGGAAGAAATCAGGGTAGTAAACTACTGGGTGTTTGTAGTTGACTACAAGTTGAAACTTAGCTTCTATGAAAAGTATGCTCTCAAATAAGTTTTAAAACAAGTTTAAAAACATTTTAGAAAATCATTTTGTGTGTGTGCATATTCTTTCTTGGCTTTGACATAATCCTAACAAAATGAAAAAACAACTTACACACTAGACTCTATGAAGAACTTGAAGCTATGGTTGAGCTTGCGCTAGTTGCGTATGCTTCACTTGAGTTTGAGCTCCTCTTTAGCTTGTGCTTGAGCACATTCTTTGAGCTTTATCTTCGAGCTCCTCTTGTGCTAAAGTTGTAGAATGTAGACGTGGAATGTGAGCTCAATCCATCTTCATCTTCTATGTGTGTAGCTATAGTTCTTCTCGGAGTATGTTTCGAGCTTCAATTAGCTTATTACACAACCTACACACTTAAGTAGTATGATTAGTAATTTAACAACATTTGATGTGATCATCATCAAAACAAACCACTTGGGGTAGGACTAGATTCCCATCACTTTCCCATTCACATTCGCCAAAGTTCTCGCCTTTTGTTCTGGACTAGGACTAAATCTATCTTCTGGGAGAGCACCGCAACATTCTGATTTGTTTGATTTATGGCTTTCTTGAGTTGCGAAAACCTCCGATCCAACTCGTCCTTTTGATCGTCTACGCTCTTCTTGATCGCTTGGATCTCGCCCTCAAACTTCTCCATCTTCTCTTCCAATGTGTCGATTTTATCCTTGAATCTCGTAGTCACCATGGCTCGACGTGCTTTGATACCAGTTTGATGTGATCCACTAGGGTTTTGGAATAAAAGAGATTTTTGTAAGAAAGGTGAGATTTTTATGTGTGGAAAAGAAATGGGATGGGATTTTTATAAAGAAGAAATCCGAAAATAAAAGGATAAGTAGCTCCAATTCGAGAGGAGGCCACTCTCCTTACTTTCGATTCGAGATGAAAGTCTAAAATCTCCGGCTAGGATTCATGAACACCTAGAACAAGGGTTTAACAAAACAATTCTCGTTTGTCCTTCTTCTCCTAGCCAGCCCCAGTTTAAATAAAGGAAAAATTACAAAAATACCCTCCTAATATCTGAAAATTCCTAAAATTTCCTAAAAGCAAAACGCATCACGATACTGCTTCAGTCCCTCATTCATCTGTCTCTCGGCTAATCGAATACAAGCCAAAGATTAAGTGATGGCTAATTGAACAAAGATGACGACGAAGATGACGATGAATGAAGCTGAGATGATATGCTAGAAGTGAAGGAGCTCCTTGAAGGAAGCTCGACGAATCTGCTTATTCTTATCAGAATATGTTTCAGATTTGGGAGCAATCGAGAGCCAAGCAAGTTTCATTTCTCCTCTCTACCTTCTATTCGTCATGTTCTTCTTGTTAAAAAAATTTAGTTTTGCTGTTAATTTATGCTCGTTTTTTGGTATTTATCCTAAAATGAGTTCTGAGTGTTGTTTTGGATCGGTCCGATCGCAACTACTCTGAAATGCCGAAACTTTTAAGTTTTGACTAAAACCTCAAATCTTGGTTAGTTAAGAGAGATCTTTTCAAGTATATCATAAAACAAAAGTAATTAATAAATTTTCATGATTTTTCTCCAGTTAAGCTATCAAGAAAAGAAATCAAAAAATTTTAACCGGAATTTCAGATCGGGTATAGGTCGGATTTGGATCCTTTTCTCCTTATTGGGTTCAGATTTGGGAGCGATCGAGTGCCACGCAAGTTTCATTTCTCCTCTCTACCTTCTATTCTTCGTGTTCTTCGTGTTAACTGTTTTCAGTTTTGCTTTTAATCTATACTCTTTTTTGGTATTTTATCCTAAAATGAGTTTTGAGTGTTGTTTTGGATCGGTCCGATCGCAACTAATCTAAAATGTCCGAAACTTTTACATTTTGACCAAAACCTCACATCTTAGTTTCTTAAGAGAGATATTTTCAAGTATAACATAAAACAAAAGTAATTAATAAATTTTCATGATTTTTCTACAGTTAAGCTATCAAGAAAAGAAATAAAAAAATTTAACCAGAATTTCTGATCGGGTATGGTCGGATTTGGATCCATTTCTCCTTATGGTGTTCAGATTCGAATTCGAGTATAATAGTTCCTTAACAGGTTTGTATTCAAATTTTACATGAAACTGATCCAAACACGAACCATTCATAGTCATAATGTCAATTTAATAAGTCATGCACAAATGTTATATAACAGAATATATTTTAGATCAATGAAGATATCATACATCTAGTAAATAAGATAAGCTAGATCCATCAACCATTGCATGAAATTGTGTTTAGAACATTTATTAATTTAAAGTTTAGAGCGTTTATTAATTTCTTGAGTGGCACCTGTGTAGCTAATCATTGATTTACCATTTATGTTGAATAATAATAATCACTACATTCGAAAGTTTGACATTAGATTTTGTAAAATTAAATTACCCTAAAGAGATAAATCATGCTTAGGCCAAGGTCAAACAAGCTAAACTTCTGGTTCTGGCTTAATCTTAAAATAAACTTGTTTATAAATAGATATGATATGTTTCAAAAAGGTCATGAACATGACTAGGCTCAAATAAGTTCAACCATAAAACATTACATCAGTGGAAAAAACAATGATTATGTGAACATCATTAACAAGACACGAATATCTATATATACAATACAGAGAAGACATACTGGATGGTAACATTGATTTCCTTTAAAACATCTCAGAAAGGTTAACTGATAAGTAACTTGACCAGCCACAGCATTTTCTGACTTATCTGGCGAGACTCACATGTGCTCAAAATCCAACATCATCCGACATCATGACATGATGTGATCATAATCCAATGTTCTTCCTATTAAGTCCATGAAGCCTTCCCCACATTTTGTGCTGAAGGCTAAGATGGTTATGACGATGACGACCCGCATGTGATCAAGAATGATGCATTGACCAAATGTTGATAACCACACGTCATCAAACTATACTATTGAGAGGTAGAATCAAACTGTAGCATAGGGGTTGCCACTATAGTACAAATTTTGTAAATTTTTCATAAAATTTGTGAATTATTCATTTATGTTACTTCCCCTTGAGGGATTCGTGATTAATATGTCGGTTCGTGCACAAAGTAGTACATTTGCGAATTACACACAAATTTATTGTTTGAGTGTTTCTCGAATTAAACTGGACTAAAATCACCATTGTGGCAAAAAAAAATTAATTATTTTGTGCAACCCACGACTTGAAACCATTACCTACACTTAAATAACTTTGTCGCTTATCACTAAGCCATGAGGTGGTGGAATCCTAAAATCGGAATAAAACTTTTATATATCCGTGTTCAAAATGTTGATGTCAAAGTCATGTCGACTTGGAAAATACAATATCGGATGACAGCTATTGGGAAAATATCAAAGATAATATCAAGGTGTCAATACAGCTATTGGGAATATATCAAAAAGATAATATAAAGGTGTCGTATTGACTGCTAAAATTTCATATCATATTATGTCATGTACATATCGGCTATATAAGAATGATATAAATTTAAATAAAGCATGTTTAGAATATAACTACCTCGAATTCATAACCACTAACCGATTGCAAAACCTTTCCAATTTCTTCAAATATAAAGACACGAACCCACTAATTGACATATCTTCAAAATATAATAATTGAGTGGTGTCACAATACTTGTAGCTGCTGCTTGCTGCCATGGACAAACTTTTTGCATTTGAAGATTGCATCGCAAATGTTTTTTTTTTGCCCCGGCGCGGGGGTGGTGGTGGTGGGGGGGGTGAGCCTTGATTTCTCTTTATCTTATATTGGCTCAGATGCGGCTCAGGTTAAATGTAAACCTGCACCTTGCAACCCGTACTTAAACAGCAACAAAAATTGATCGATACAAAAGACATAACTGGCCATCGAAAAACAAAATGTTTCAGACATGATCGTAAAAACGCCATCACATTAAAAACTCAAGGTGTGTGGGGATAAGGAAAAACCTCATCATGTTGACTGACATAACCAATATGTGGCCGACATTTAGAACACTTGCTATCTTTATAGATAAGTACTCTACACCATCACCCCAAATCTGTCAATCTATAGCCGAATAATTGCCGAAATTTCGGGATCTTTTACAAATATTGAAGTTGTCTGGCCAAATTATGCCCAAACGCCAAGCTTGTGAAATTGATAGCCTCTGCTCAAGGAACGATCCAAAAGTTGCACATGAGAACGTGAGATAGTGAGAACCTTGACAATAAACTGATAGTCAGAATGACTTGGAAAGAACACAAGCAATGAGAACTTGAATATTGTGGATCTACTGGGATGTAGAGTAAGATCACAATGGAGCCATGTAATGCATCAGTCCACTATAGGGTGTTCAGTGAGGTAGTCATAGAATGAAAGGCAGAGAATCTGTCCCAATGAGGATGGTGGTGGAGCAATAATGGATTTTGTGATTTAATGGCTAAAAAGTTATAGGCCTAGTTTTAATTGCATGATTTTATAAGAAAATGCATCTTCGTAAATTTTGTTCCAAACAAGAAAATAAAAGAATACACAAAATTCTTTACAACATTCCTCAATAACACGATGACAAATCAGTATCACCGTAGCAGAATGCAAAGAAAGGAATGAAGAGGATAGAACCATTCTGACTTTAACCAAAGCAAGAAGACATGCTATGAAAGCCATGTTTAGATCATGGGATACATATGCCATTGACTTTGCATGCATGCGATACAGTGGTAGCATTTCCAAATGTTATCATGCATGCAAAGTGCGTTGAAATCTAGCATCCTAACAGTATAAACCACAACTTTAAATATCATAAAACCTACACGCTTCCGTAAATGAAATCGAATTTTAACATTCATAATTTCATATGATAGAAGGCTCTTGAAAGATCTCTAAGAACTACACCAGGAATCCTCTTCCCATCCCCATTTCATTGCGAATAAAAAAAGCAAACAGAAAGAAAGAAAGAAAGAGAACACTTCAATATGAATCAGGCAACCAGTATGTACACATTTCCATAAATATCTCGCAGTAGATAATAGCGGTTAACTGAATCAAGTGCCTGTTTATAAAAACAAAGACAACAGAAAGACAAAGGAAAGTAAAGGATTCATGCAGACCACCTCGAAAGATTGGTGAAGGGCTGTCATTGAATCTGGTGGCATATGATAATTTATTAATAACTGACACCCAAATAGGTATTTCTATAGTAACACATACACAAACAATAAAGTATGAAAAAGCCATTCTAAATTAAACACAATGAACTTATGAGTGAACCGTCATGCCCTTCCAAGCTATTTGCCAACAATAGGATTAGCATCTTTAAATGTGCATAGTAGCTCATGCTAAACTATTGACAAAATAATCATACATAAAATCCATAGGCGCGTGCTATATACACCGAAGAGTGTTCGGTGCATGCACGGAATAAAACGGGATGTGACAGAAAACAACTCGCCTTTACGTCAGCTGCGCGAAACAATTGAAAGGAAAGCTCACGAGTGCGCGATGTGACGGAAAACAACTCGCCTTTACGTCAACAACCAACGTAATCAAAGTGAAGAGTGGGACCCACAATCACACTTCAACAGCCAACGTAATCAAAGTGAAGAGTGGGACCCACAATCACACTTCAACAGCCAAAAGAAATCAAAAGTGAAGAGGTGTGACACACAATCATACTTCAACAGCCAACCGAAATCAAAAGAGAAGAGAATGGCCATTTTTTGTGGCCATTTTTGGTCAAAAAAGCAAGTTGTCGACATTCACTTGGTCAAAAGAAGTAGCAGCGTGCATACATACCCCTTACATTCACTAGTGACATTACTCGCTGCATATGCTCACGGGCAGAAACCCATCGAGCGTCCCTATATCCCCCCAACGATCTCTCACACATCCATCCGCCTGCACCGAGAGCTCCAACACCAACGAGAACAACATCGTTTGTCCACGGCTCCACCTCCGGCCTTCTTCCCCCTCTTTCCGACAAGTGACGCGTAGAGGTCGAGCTCCATCCTCCTCAACTATTTCCTGAAGCAACTTCGGTCCCTCTCGCGGGCACTCCGATCATTGCGCATTCTCTTCGGAACAACCAGGAGATCTCCGCCGCACCTCTCCGAGCTTCCCGAGCTCGTCGCGTCTCGCCGACTTCAAGCCGTGCACCCCCCGAACCCTCAGGCGAGGTAGGCTCCCCTTCATACTAACTTAGTATGAAGAGACTTTCTTATGTTTTAAGTTCTTCACTTTTGATGATATAACGTAAGTAGAAGTAGAATGCTTGTTATCACTTCATTTAATTTTAACAAAGCACTATGTTGTAGGTTGCAAGATTAGTGTAATCCCTTGCAAATTGTAGGCCAACCTGTGGGTTCCTTTGAGCCTTGACCTTAAGCTCCATTGTATGGAGTATATTATCTCATTTCCAGCTAGCAAAATTAGCTTTGCTATTCACTACTGAATCAAGTAATATGTGGTTCAATGTTAACTAACACTAATACACACTATAAATGCTTTGCTATTCACTACTGAATCAAGTAACATTAGCAACAATGTTAATTAACACTAATACACACTATATATGTTAGCCCTTAGGTCGGTCGGTCTGCTTTTTATACTATGGTTAGTTTTAGTTAACATTGTTTATTTGGCTCACAAGCTTACGTCTCATTTAATAAATCAACATTTACACCCACTCATAAACTGTATACAGGTACAAGCATAAGGAGATTTAATAGCTTATGAGCTATGACACTAAGTTCTTATATTATGTTGCTTGAGAGTTGTGGTTGAGTTACATTACCAGCGATGAGAACATACTCTTGTGCATTTACTTTTCCTTGCATTTAGAAATATTTGTCGCAAGATGACGAGATGAAGATTGAGTTATGTTGAGTTAGAGAAATTTATGATGAAAACATGTGCTATGTTTTGTTGCGAGTATAGAGATACACATGATACTTGGGTTGGGTTAACTTTTGTAACGAGTGTGCGGGAGCAACGAGTGTCCCCTAAGCCGGTCATCAAAAAGAGGGATGCGACGAGTTACCTGGACATTATATTTTATCCGAGAACTCCGACACCAACGAGAACAACGACCAAAACACTCCACCGAGAGCTCCTCCTCCGCCACAGATGAGATGCAGACGTCGTCGGAGCTGGTGCAACCCCAAGACACATGTGCATGCCCGAGCGACCACCGGTGCAGACACAAGCAGACACAAGCCACCGGTGCATCCCCAAAAAGCCACGAGCCACCGTTGCATCCCCCAAGCAGCCTCGGTGCAGCCGAGCACCCTCGGCTCCAACGACGATGTGCACCGCCTCTGCTTGAACGTCGTCAAAATGAAACAAAAACATAAAGAAAAATAACTAGGAAATGAAATAAATATTAACGTTTATATTTTATATTCATAGGAATCGATATTCGTGCACGAGGACGTCCGATATAACTAGCTCCAGCCCTGCTTTCTTGCAACGATATCGATTAAAGTAAGTTACTCTTACTCTGTAGTAGGAAATTTAAATATTGCCCTGATATGAGCATGTTAGATAGGGTAACGATGCCAGATTAGGTAATGTTTTTAGGTGTTGTTGCAGGGTTTGGTGAATAATATGGAATACAATAATTTATTTGACGGTAATTATTATGAACATTATAATGAAATTAATTTGAATGAGCCTCCTTACTGTCACATTTCAGTAAGTATAACTTTGTATTTACTATATTTATAATTGTGTTAATAAAACTTATGCATATTTAACGAAAATCGTAGGATGATATACTTGAAACGAATTACGAGCCTAAATAATGTGATCAAATCGTAAACTGTACAGATGATTTCAACACTGACATGGTAATTATTTCAACTCATTCTAATTGCCAAAAACATTAAGAAGATTCATTCGCAATATAATACATTTGATTTAACACAATCTTAGGTGTTTGGTCCCCGTGATGATCTCATAAATTGGGTGAAAGATACTAGAAAACGGAATGGATATGTAACACCCCGCTCCCCAGTTTACACGGGAAGTACGAATTCGTCCCGGGTATTTCCGAAGAGTCAGGTGTGAAAAAGAAAGTAGAGGGAAGAGATAGAGTACAAAAGGACGATGCAGGTCCACTGCGCACTGCTATGGTAGTACCTATAATGTTCCCAAGAACAAACCAACAAACACATCACAGAAATCACAGAGAGAACAAGAGAAAACACACTAAGACTACCAAGCACAGATAATCGGTTAGTGTTTTGAAACCCCGAATACTACGCAGTGTATTGGGACCTAGACCTCACCTCGGGTGGGTGGCTCTCCAACTACACCGCCAGTGGTACACGAGCACTGATGAATTTTTACGGGGCCTCTCGAACCCCCCCCCGTCACTCTAGTGGGAGTGAGATAATCAACACTTATCATCACTCAGAACATTGCCCTCTAAGCATCACATATCTCATCAAAACCCGCCAGTGGAGCACTCACACCGGGGTATACCTCCCAAGTCCAGTCCTGATACCTACGTACCACCCAAGGCTCCCCCACCCTGTGTCACCCACGTTAGCGTGGACTGAGTCGCTCTGGAATCACTCAATATCACGCTTTCCCATGCTTTCTCTAAGGGGAGGGGTGACGATAGTACAACAAATAACAAGTACGCCTAAAGCGCAAAAGAGAGTCAGTCAAACAATTACATACATTGTCAGCTTTTGGAACCCTAATATCGAATACGACGTATGGGACTGGACATCTCCCAACTGTGTGGGAGAGCAAAGAGGACTCCCCGCCGCGCTAGCCCGTCAGGAGCCTCGGGTACCACTCTATACTCCCCGCCGCGCTAGCCCGTTAGGAGTGCAAGTGTACCCACCACACAGAACCACAAAGTAACCATAACCAGCCCATCCCATAAGCCCCCCAACCTGTGTCACCATCCTTTAGGAGGAATAAAACACTCCCCACTTCCACCTTTCATGAAACATAACACTTACATATCCACATATAACCCAACCATTCCAATTTCAAGTCTCAACATCCCAACATCAAGTAATTATAGTGGCATCATAAATCAAAAGGCTATAACATATATTGAAGTGCTGAAATTAGCATTCAGTCTTCAAACATGGCCATTTTCATGAAATTGCAGTTAGAATCTGAAGAAAGTGTCAACTACAAAGTTGTAGATATGACAGTTTTACAGGATATGTCAATGTTATAAAGAGGTCGGATACACAGCAACCGGGACAGAGAGGTAACGTGACATTGCTGTGTGTGAGGAGTGGGAAGTATAGAAAGTATAATAACTCCAAGAATATTCCTGAGGAATTAAGAAGGAAAGGGATTGGAACAAAAAAATGTGATTGCCCATTTAAAGTGAAAGTGTATCAATTGGCAATTGGGGGTGAACAGTGGAATGCCCAATCACCCACCGGCGGAGAGGTTAGAGGGCCACTCTCTTGTTGGTATTTTGAGTAATGAGGATAAAAACATGATGATTGATATGACAAGGAATGCACTGGCGGAGAGGTTAGAGGGCCACTCTCTTGTTGGTATTTTGAGTAATGAGGATAAAAACATGATGATTAATATGACAAGGAATGCAGTCCCCTCTCGAAAAACATTTTACTGACATTGAAGAGAAACAATAGTGAAAATGTGACCCACTTAAAACAAATATACAATGATCGGTAAAAATATCGCCGCAAAATCTGAGAAGTTAGATCTGAAATGCAATACTTGTTGAAACTTACAATCGATGGCAACTATGTTGAATGTCACAAAAAGGATGCAGAAACGGATGTTATAAAAAACATTTTTGGGCACATCCGGAGGTCATTCATCTACTAAACACATTTCCTTATGTACTGATTATGGACAGTACGTACAAAACCAACTAATATGACTCTCCACTCTTTGAGATTGTTGGAGTGCTTCAACAGAGTACACATTTTCTGTGGCACATGCATACATGCAGGCAGAGCGGGCTGAGAACTTTGTTTGGGCATTAAAGATGTTAAAATCTTTGATTAAAAATGTCGATCGATTCCTGCTTGTGATTGTCACCGATAGAAATCTAGCTCTATTGACCGCGGTGCAAATCGTGTTTCCATCAGCAACACACTTACTATGCCGGTGGCATATTTGCAGAAACATCCAAGCAAGAATCAAGAAATTTGTAAAACCCAAAAGTTTGTGGGAGTCGATGACTAATTCATTGGACGAAGTGTCGAACTCTTCAACGGTGGAAGAATTTGAAAGCTGTTGGAGCATACTTGTAGAAAAATATATCGAGTTTCCAAATGTGCTGAATTACATTACCGTCACATGGTTGCCATATAAGGAGAGATTTTTGTCCGCATGGATCAACAGAGTGATGCACCACGGCAACATAACAAACATGTATGTTTAATGTTTTTCACGCATTAAACCCAAATTTAAATTGTAATATTTTAACAAGTTCATTTTACATGCATGCACATGAATGACGGAGGGTGCTCACAACACATTAAAGAGGAAGCTTCTAGCACGCACAGGTGATTTCTGTCATTCTTGGGAAACAATTGACAACTTAATCACACTTCAACGCACTGAAATCTCGCGATCATTTCAGAGAAGCATTATTCATGTGGAACACTAGTTTAACACTGTACAATACCAAAATTTGATTGGTTGTGTCAAAAGAAGCATTACATCACATCAGCAAGGAGAACCAAAGAGTCGGCAAGGTTGGGATTGACCCATCTATTTGTGGTTGCGAAAAAAGATACGCATATGGTTTGCCATGTGCACATATGCTTGCCGAGTATTATAGGTTTGGATGGGCAATTCCTATATCATCCGTGCATCCACAGTGGAAAAAATTGGCCATTAATAGAGGCATGGATGAGGAATATAAACACCGGTCATTTGCTCAAGACCTAGAGGCTGTTCAGAGGCGATTTGATAGTTGTGATATATCAGGCAAAAGAGTCCATGGCAAAGTACGTGAATTAGCTTATCCTAATACCACATCAACGCGACCATCGTTGGAAAGAGTTAAAACAAAGGGCCGTTCATGTTCTATAGTAGAAAGTTCAACCAAACGAAATCCTTCGTACTTCAAACACATCGAAGCGGTGTATGATAGTGGTTCGTGTACTCTCCCCAACATGTCGGTGAAATCATCAAAACGCAAGAAAATATCATACTCCGAATGGTTTCCCGAACAAGTTGTTTCTTACATTAACAATATTGATGATGTAGTGCCTGATGGCAATTGCGGATTTCGAGTGTTGCAGAGTGGGTAAGCTTCATCGGTGCGGACAACTGGTTTCAAATAAGGCAGGATCTACTCGATGAGTTGATCCTTTGGCATAATGATTACATTGAATTGTTTGGGGCTGATCGTGCCAACGAGATTCAAAATATACTTTATATGCCCAAACCCACAGCAGCACCCATGAATAAATGGATGACCATGCCAGATATAGGTCACTTGATTGCTTCGAGATATAATGTCGTCGTCCATTTATCTAAAGATATGTGCTTGACATTTCTTCCATTAAGAGATGCACCGCAACCACCTGATCAACAAAAATTATCGGGATCGGATTCGTTCAGAATAACCATTTCGTAAAGGTATTTTTTAAATATTATTATTTTTGACTATTAAGGATTTTATTTTGAATGATATATAATATTTTTATTCTGTTTGCAGGTCACCGTGCATGAAGGCTCACCAATACCACACATGTTTCTCTTCAATGGAAAAAATATCACTATAATTATGCTAGCGAATGGGAGACTCCTTACGTACAAAGGATGCTTCACTTTAGATCTTTATCACCTATGAATACAAATGTAGCAACCCAAGATGTATTTATAGATTTAGATTAATGTATAATAAGACAATTTCTTTTTTATCTTAATCGAGCAGTTTTATATAAAATTTAATTCATGCACGTTAACAGCTAAGCAAATGAATATTAGAAATTCTTTTAGAAATGTGTAAGTCTGGGTTCGTATCTCGAAATTCTTTGAGAAAAATCTTTATCAATTGGTTTCTACCATACACGTGCACCATTATCATACGATCATGAGCTTCCTAATGTGAACACGCATTATTTTTATGGCTATGTAAGTAATTTTTAACTTTAGTTAATACCATTTTATGATTTCTTGTATTGTTTCCAAAATGAATAATTCGCTAAAATATGGCTTTGTATTTTTATACAAATTGATGCTGCGAAGGATGTTGATTTGTGTAAAACTGTAAAGCACTTATCATACTTCTTACTACAATATTTTCGCGCTCATTTGGTTTCTAATCATTTTTGTAACTATAGGTTACCTTTCTTCAGAACCATAATATAGATGTTAAGTTGCGTTCTTATAAAAAAATTGGTGGGATAAGGTATTTGCCATTACAGAAGTTATCTTTTTCATATTAAAAATATTTTAATTAATCATTGTTTCTTATTATTATTTTCAGAAAATTGAAAACAGAACAGTACAAGCTAATGCGACATGGATTGGTAAAAAAGAAACCCGTTTTTCAGTGGTAATATAAAACGTTTGAGAATTTTTTTTCAAAATATCTTTTTCATTGAATATCCTACTACTATTTGTGATATAAAATTGAAAGTTAGTCTTGGTTAAGCTTGAATGGGTTCGCAAACCACAACGGCAAACGCTCCATCGAAATAAGGTAAATAGAGTTATAGCTTTACAATTTTTAATATTCACAAAAATATATTTATTTCTCTAACAAATTTATGTTCATTAATTGCCTAGGTTATTGCACATCCAAGTGGCACTTCAGCATGGATTGTGATTGACACTTCCTCACTTTATAATGTGGTGAGGAAAAAGTTTTCTATTGGACCATGAGTGGCTTTAAAAAAACTCAGGATGGAGCTATTGTGGAATTAAATGGAGATACAACCAAAAAATTGCTGGAAACTCCGAGGAATCACATGTAAATAGCAAATAAAAATGTACAAATAAGTCACTCCAATCATGACTTGGCTCGTATGTATTTATGAGATATCTGTATGTTAGAATTCAGACTCTAGTTATGTTTCTACTTGCAGATTTCTCTATCAGTTGCTTATCACCTTACATTGATTTATAATGGGTATAATTGGATAAAAAAGAATGCAATTCTTTAATTTTTACCTACTTGTTAAGGAGTAGACTTTCATAGAGTTTGAATACAACAACAATAACCCAGATTAAGCATCCTGGATTTTTTTCCCTATTATCTTGTGCATATTTGCTCTACAAATCAATAGAATTTCATTAGGCCTCCCTAAAGTAATACATCTTTTTGCACAAGCTCGTTGAAAATCATAAAATTATCTTTGAATATTTTTATGTGATTAATAAACTAATGCAGTTACCATGATATATTTACGTATAATTACGAATGGCTTATTGCTGACATAATGGTAAAGCGAAAGACATCAAATTGGTAAAGGATTCCTTACAGTCAGCAATTTTGAATATTGATAAATGAAATCAACATAATACTAAGCTTCTATAGATGAAATCAATTGCATACAACATAATTTATCGTAATAATAATAATAGTAAATAGCAACATATACATATATGTTTACATGAACCCTGTGGGGGCATAATTAAACTTATGGATTGCTCCGTTGGGGGCTGTTCAGACTTGGGTCTGCCTGTGAGACGCATATGGCCGGAGCGTCGGAGCTGATGTGTTCGACAGACCTAAGTCTCACCCGCTCCGGCTATACTACGCAGCACCGTGATCCGTCGCCGACACCCCGAACATCCCCCGAACAACCCCTGCAGCGCCACCTACTCCCCCGTGATATGTTTTGTTGACGTCGGTGTCGGAGCTCTCGGTGTAGGCTTAGGGTGTGTGTGAGATCGATCAGCTCAACAGAGCCGGTCTTAACTATGCTTGTAGGGCATACTCTAATTTCTCTTTCCACACCAACAACAGGCCTCAGAGCTTACACCAAGAACAACAACAGCCATGGAGCCTTAGCAAGAAGAAGGTCGAGAGATCAATAGACGGGCAGATAACTGAGATGTGTACAAAGGCACTCACAATCACCCAAAGCCTCAGTAAACTAGAAGAAATTCAGGAGGTGCTCAGTTAATACAGTGTTGATGTCATGGTTGCCTGCATAGCAAAAAATTGGAATTGATGCCATAGAATCAAGCTAAACTAGAATGAAGGAAAGTAAGAGAAGCAAATGTGACCACCTGGATCTCTAGCACAAGATTATGTCCTCTGAAAGCAAAAGCAACGATTCCAATAGCATTGAGGATGCCAAGCACACTGTACACATCGGACCTCGCCTTGGCCAGATGGTTTGAGACCACATTCAGCCTGCCTTTGCCCACTGATGCAACACGTATCATCGTGCAATAGTGACGGCCGGGACCGCTCTGATGATCAGCGAGACGCCAGCAATGGAGTTCAGATTGGGGAGCTGAGCGAGAACCACGGCTAGGCAGGTGACGACGAGGTACCACTTGATGGCCGTCAGAGGCTTTGAGTCACAGTTAAGCCCACATACGATATCAAAGAATTGCGTCATGCTGCCTCTGCCGACAATTATATTGTAGATACAGGCTTAGGGGTCTGACAACTTCTGATGCATGCTTACGGGCTCACGGGCCGTCGACCCTGCTCACAATCACCCTGCTCACAGTCGACGTCAGCTCTCAGCGGCGACGGCTCGGGTTATTGTGCGCTCGAGCTTTGGGCTTTTTGTCGGCGGTCAGGGGGCGGCAACGTCGACTCGGGGAGGACCACAGCACGGAGGATGAGCATCAACAGCCAATAGCGTTGTCAGACGACGATTTCGATGAAGATGGCACATGACATTGTCTCGTGTTGGTCGACTCGCCGGCGGCCAGCCGCGCCAAAAAGACGTCAGAGCGGCGTCTTTGGGGGCTCGACAGCAAAGAGGCAACGATCGAGATGCTCCGACGTGGAGCAGGGCTTACCGGTCACTTCGCCTATCTTCGGAGGCATGTGACGTGGCGGTGGGCTCGGTTGTGTCCGATGGCGACGTCGACACCGGGAGGGACTCAGAAGTCACTTCGATTGTGATCCAGATGACGTGCTCTCAAAATCCTTCAGGTTGATCCCCAGGGTGAGACCAGACCCAGTAACCCGCTCAGGGGATTCGGATCCGGGGAGGCACAGGCAGAGCTCCGTCTGTTTGAGGTTGGTGAGCTTGTCGGCGGCAGCGTCGTCGTCGTGGGAGATGACGGAGGAGCCGCTGCTGCTATCGTTGGAGGAGACCTCCGAGAGGCCAATGTAGTCGTGCTCCTCTAATGGCATGGTCATCAGAGTATATGATTCCTTCCCTGTCTTCTTCTTGATGTTGCGATTTTTTATTTTTTTGGATATATCGGAAGAAAATGTTGCCGTTTTGAGAGCATGAGTGTAAATACCCTTAAAATTTGGAGCCAAAAACAATTGTCCCATTGTTTTTGTCTGACAATTGTTTAGCCAATTTCAGGCAGAGAGATGTGTGAGAGATTGTTGGGGGGATATAGGCACGCTTAATGGGTTTCTGCCCGTGAGCATGCAGCAAGTAATGTCGACTATTGAATGTAAGGGGTATATATGCACGCTGCTATTCCTTTTGACCAAGTGAATGTCGACATCTTGCTCTTTTGACCAAAAATGGTCTTCTCTTCTCATTTGATTTCGGTTGGCGGTTGAAGTATGATTGTGGGACCCACCTCTTCACTTTTGATTTCTTTTGGCTGTTTAAGTGTGTGATTGTGGGTCCCACTCTTCACTTTGATTACTTTGGTTGTTGACGTAAAGGCGAGTTGTTTTCAATCACATCGTGCACCTGTGAGCTTTCATTTCAATTGTTTCGTGCACTGACGTAAAGGCGAGTTGTTTTCCATCACATCCCGCTTTATTCCGTGCATGCACCGAACACTGTTCAGTGTATATAGCTCGCGCCAATCCATATAATCATAAGCAAAAATGGTATACCCGCAGTTCTCAAATAAATGGAAGTGCTGTCAAGTAAATATGCATTGATAGAAAGCAACTAGCCAGCCAGGAGATAAAGAAAACTTACGGGGCCATCCAGCGATACGTCCCGGTCTCTGGCGTCATCCCTTCAGTCTGCACCTCAATCCTCGCCACACCAAAATCAGCAATCTTAATCGACTTATCTCCGAAAATGAGCAGATTATCCGACTTCAGATCACGATGAATGAAACCCAACCCATGCACATACTCCATTCCCCTTGCAACATCCAGCGCCTGCTTCACCGCCACTCTCGAGGGGATCGACCTGTGCTGCCTCTTCATCAGAGACTGCCTCACCGACCCGCCCTTGGCATACTCAGTCACAATGCACCACACCATCTGCTTCCTACAAGCCCCGACAAACCTCACAATATTGGGATGCTTCAGGGTTGCTAGCATCATTACCTCCTGCTGAAACTGCTGCTCCATCAGCTGTGCCCTCTCGAGGTCGTTCTCAGGCCGTTCCAGCAGCTTGATGGCCACATCCTCACCGTTGTATGTCCCACGGTAGAGCTTCCCAAATGCACCCTGCGCGAAGGCGGCACCCATGTTCAGCTTTCGGAGGTCGATGGCCCAGTTGTCGTAGCTGCCGAGCGAGTAGGTCGGGTGCCTAGGGTCCATCAAGATTTGCGTCAACAGATCGTCGACGGCGTGGGAAGCCCTCCGATTGGGCCGGACCATGCTGTGGCCCGTGGGGTTTTCAAGGGGCTTCAGGCCCGGATGGTTGAGGAGGCGGGTGTGAGAGTTGTTGGAGTTGGAGTCGACGCTGCTGTTGTTGTCGGCGATCGAGCCAATGCCGACGCTGTCGACGGACATGTGGGTGGTGCTGCCCTCCCCGCCGTCTCCGCCTCCTCCTCCGCCGGGAAGGCCAAGCTTGAGGTAGCCGATGTCGAAGAAGTTGTTGTGGATTTTGTTGTTGTTGTGACTATTGAGGCCGAGGGAGAACTTGTTGGTGTTCATGGTTTCAGTTTTTTCGAATTTTGTTTTTTATTTCAATTGGAAGGATTTGATTTTCGGAGCGGGGATCACATCTGAAACCCTAGAAACTGGTCATCGGATGGGAGAGGCGTTGGATTTGGGTGAAATTGGGATCGATCGTGATGGTTTGGAGATGAGACTAAAGGAGTGAGGAATTGGGGGTGTTTATTGTAGAGAGAGAGAGGCGATAGCTTTCCTCTTGCGTTCGCCCAGTGGCGATGGAAGAGACGACCAGTGGAAGATGCGAGGAGAGAGAGTCGTCATTCGTCATTTTTCTCGTTTCTTTTCCCCGTCAAATTTTCCTTTTTATTTATTTTTATTTTTCCTTTTTTGGTGTCGTCATTATCTCTTCGGCCGTTTTGTTGGGATGTCGGCTAGCCAAGCCTTTGTTTTGGCTTTTTTTTGGGAAGGCTTCCACGCTGTCCGCTTTGAACCCGGAAAAATTAATATTTGCATGATTGCATCTGATAGAATCAAGGCGCGTCTTAAGTTTTGCATGGCTTTTATTTAGTTGGGGTCGATACTAAATAATATATTGGAAGGGGTCCAAACGTAAAACTGTAATTGTACTGCCACGTCATGTTTGTTTCCGTACCGTACGCTTACGCCTTGCTTAGGGCCTGTTCGTTTGGGGTCAAGTTGCTGTGAAAGTTATGGGTTTTCACTATTTCCGCTACTGTAGCCCACTTTCACTCGTCACTTTTCCAAAACGTGTTCGCCTACGCCCGCTGCTTTCGCAGCTGCTCTCGTCGCCATGGCTTCAACATTCACGAGCTCGAAATCTCCGGTTTTCCGGCGATTGCAGCTGCGACTCTCGTTGTCGTGTGTCCCTCGTGCTTCCGATCACCCCTCTCCACAACCCAGCAGCCTCTCCATCTCCCACGACCCCAACGGCTCCTTCAACGGTCGGAAATTTTTTAGGTTTGTCAACCCTAGACGGAGGAAAAGATGGGTTTTTTGGGGGTTTCTTGCAAGATCTGAAGCTAGGGTTGCGAGATCTTATTCTTTGCCTCTGTAAAGCCGAATCTAGGGTTTTGGGGGTGGGATTTGGACGAAAAGCGAGGCTGTGGCTGTGCTGCATCGTTGTTTGCGGGTTGATCATATCCTGGATCTGAGGTATATTTGGGTCTGCGCTTCATATTTGCTCCTCGATCAGCTCTGATCACTGAGGTATAACAGCTCTCTTCTCATTTCAAGCACTATTTGTCAACTTGGGCTTGATTTTAGGGTGAAGTTGTGGATGTGATGTGCTGAATGAGTAGGATATTCTTCGATTTATAACTGAAAATGCTTGGGTGAACGATTATAGACGGATTTAGTTCAATGATGATTTCTTGCAACTTGTGGGTGGTATATATTATTTGCCACAACCCATACGGGAAGGCAAGATCGATGCCTTACAGTACACCAAGCAATTTCAATCCCAATGGATCTGTAATTATGTCGGTTATATTGCAATAATTGCCCCATGATGATACACACAAAGTGTGGATAAATTGATGGATTTAAAAATTAACATAATTTATTTTGCACTTCGGAGGGCTCGGGGGTAATGATTTAATCAGTGTGAAAGATGTGAAAGTTGTGACGGTATACGATTTTAATGTTTGAAGCATGAAATGCAATCAATTTATATGCTTGATCATGTTTCATTGATGAGATGAAATAAATTATGTTGGCTTGACGGTAATCGATGCTGCATTTGGCTACCATACCAGAAATACTACGAGGTGCCAAAGTAATATATGTTGTTAAAGTCGGGAGCTACTGTGGGAAATATTTCGTAAATATATGAACCCTACTTAAATGAGCCCAATGATGAGGCAAGTGCAGTGTGTATAAGGGGTTCGGGAGTTGGTAATTTGGTAGGGTATGCTTGACGTATGTCAAGAAACCACCAAAGTAAATTAATAGCTAATCTGAGGACAATTAATTACGGATTCATTCGGATTGGACATGATTGGTGGTGGATGATTAAGTTGGCGTTAAATTTATAAAGTCGATGGTATATGTTTACATGTAGCTAGTATACAATTTGTGATGTCACATGTAAATTGGTTTTTATATTTATGCAGCATTATTATGTTAGCAGATTAGTGATGCCGTATCAATTCGCAAGTTGTTCTGTTTATATGTAAATTGCACTATTATATTATAATTGTATATGCCTTGTACAACGTATGATTGAATATATGTCTGATGCAATTAAGGGGATGATGGAGGAAAGTGGAGAAAGTCCGGTTCTTTCATTGTGTGCATCGGCCGCAGCTACTGTCATGTTTACCATCGTATTCCAGGAGTTATACGATGATGATAGTGCTCCCCATCTACATAGGGAGCCTTCATCGATGCGTGATTTACATAGAAAATCACACATGCGTCGAATTCTATATGGTTCTGAAAGTAGTTGTTTACACTACTTGAGAATGCGGAGAGGGGCTTTTCTGAATCTTGCTACTTTAATGCGAGAAGGCGGTAGTCTCAAAGACAGTAAACATGTGTCAATCGAGGAGCAGTTGGCAATGTTTCTGCACATCG
Organism: Scilla litardierei; assembly: GCA_030789695.1. Taxonomy (NCBI): domain Eukaryota; kingdom Viridiplantae; phylum Streptophyta; class Magnoliopsida; order Asparagales; family Asparagaceae; genus Scilla; species Scilla litardierei. The sequence goes on from CM061136.1 coordinate 18,918,808, forward strand.
TAGGGCACAAGTCAAAAAACAGAGTGATGCAAGTTGATTTTATAAGGGCCGGGGCGACGGTTAGCAATTACTTTAACAAAGTTATGTATGCAGTATGTACCATTCGTGATAGGTTCATGAAGCAAGCAGCTAATGAGACACCAGCAGAGATACTTAATAATCCTAATTGGTTCCCGTATTTCAAGGTCAGTTTTTAATGAATATCTGGCTTTGGCGTTAGATGATGTATGGTTATGGATAAAGTGACCTTTAATGTTTACGGTGTAGGATTGCATTGGTATGATTGATGGAACACACATCGATGTCATGCTGCCTGACAAACTCGTACCACGATTTAGAGGACGTAAAGGGGTTACACAAAATGTGCTTGCAGCTGTAACACCTAACAAAAGATTCACATACGTAATGGCCGGGTGGGAAGGATCTGCGAATGATTTCACGGTCCTTAAAGATGCGTTGTCCTTACCCCCGCCTCAAGGGCTGCACGTGTATGAGGGTAATATGCAAAATCTTACGTAAATATCTTTTTTACTTAAGTATGCAACCATGTGAAAATAAATAGGGTTTTATTTTTCGGTTGTATGTAAATATTACTTATGCGATGCTGGATATACAACAATGCCTGGTTTCATATCGCCATACAGGGGCGTTAGATACCATCTGAAGGACCATACTGATAGAGTGCCTAGAAATTGAAGAGAGCTGTTCAACCTAAGACATTCTTCATTGAGAACAAAGATCGAGTCAACTTTTGGATTTTTCAAGAACAAGTTTAAAATTTTGACGTCAAAGCCTCATTATCCATTCAAATCTCAGGTCGAAACCGTCCTTGCTTGCACAGTGTTGCATACTTATATCTAGATTGCCGTTCCTCATGACCCACATTTACTTGAGAATGTAGATGAGATTGATGAGGATGGGGATGTGATGGATGAGCCGGATGACTCGATTATGGATCTTTCCCAACAGTTTCCCATACGTGAACAGACTTCCCAAAGGGATCAGTGGAAAAGTCGAAGGGAACAGATAGCGTGGGACATGTGGGTGGACTACTGTAACCTGCATAACAATGGAAACACTACCGAACGTGGGCTATGATGGAAGTGTGTAATGAATAATTTTATGGAATTATGTTACTTTGAATGATTTGTATAACAGTAGGATCTAAATGTTTGATATGTTAGTGAATGCATGAGCTGTGGTGACATTATAATGCTTTTATCTGTTTAATTTATTTCTAATGAATATGAGTGTGATGATATGTGTGGTTGACAGTAGTATGTTAGGTGATGTTTATTTCAATAAATATTTGTGGGTTCATGTCATTGTTTCAAATATTCTGTTATTGTGGAAATAATAATTTTGTAGGCATGGATGGGTCTTCGCATGAAGGGCAGGGGAGTGATCATATGCCTTATATGCATCCATATTACGACCCGGCTTACTATACACAGTGGGCTGAGGAAGGAAGGAGGCATGATCCTTTACTTGGTAGGCCAATGCCGCGTCGGCCAAGTGAGTATCAATTGCCACAGGCTAGCTACCAAGGTGGTGGTTCTCCACTTCCATTTCAACAATACCCTGCGTATAGCTTGCCGTTGCCTATGCACATGCCACAACCACCGGGGTACATGCAAATGCTCCAAGGTGGAGGGCATATACCCCCCTATGGAGGCCAAGCATCAAATAGTGTGTTTGCCATGCCTTCACCACCAAGTGGGCATGGCACAACTGGTGGGAGTAACTCTTCAAGAAAGTCTGGAAGGAGGTATGAAGGCATAGAAGCTTCTGTGTCAAGTCCAAGGAAGAAAAGCAAGAACCCATCAAAGAAGGGGCCGGCAAATAAAGTGTGGCTGCTTGAGCATGACATTGCACTAATTCCATTCCTTGACTCCCAAGCTCGTCAAGGCCTAAGAGCAGACAAGACCTTCAAGAATTCGGCCTTCACCGCTGCAGCCATCCATATAAACCAAATGTTTGGCACTGATTACAGTTGGGTGAATGTGAAACATCATATGAAAGGGCTTCAAGGGCGTCTGAAGGATGTGAATAAGTGCTTGGAGATAAGTGGGGCTGGTTGGTCATCGGAGCTTCAGATGATAGTCCTCGACCCAGAGACATATGCCACATGGGCCGCGGTATTAACTTCTTCACTATCCATATATGAAATTAAATTTGGCGTACGTAATTTTATTATGATATGCAATGTTTACTCTTTATTGATGCAGGCAAACTATAGATTGAAGGAATATGTCAACCACCCTATACCGTGGCTGGACGATCTGAAGCTGGTTATAGGCGACGATGCAGCGAAGGGTGAGCATCGCCAGAATGTTTATAACGAGTTTGGAGTCCCAGATAATGAGAGTCATGGCGATCATGCTAGTCCCCCAAACTTCTCACAAGCATCAACCGAATATGAGGCTTATGCGGACATCCCCACTCCGAAGTCGACGGGGCCATCGCAGGCAGGGACAAGCCATGCAATCCCCCCCGGCGTAGGAAAAAAGAAAATGTGGCGTCGTGCATTGAGGGAAGAACCAGACCTCTTGAAGGAAATGGTTGACAATGTCAGACATGTCGCATTAGCCATAGAGCGTGCCTACCCGAACACTCTTGCTCTTCTTTCGTAGCAGTTGTATGCAATGACTGAGTATCCACCAGAAATTTTGGATAAGTTGTATATGCAACTGAGTGACAATGAGAAAAACGGTCGTAGATTTGTAAATTGGACCGATGCGGCAAGGAAGCGCTACGTGCAATCTAAGGTTGAAGAGATGCAGCGGGCTAGGGCTGCGGCCGGTGATGATGGGGAAGACGACGATGACTGGAATATGTGATTTATTGGTTGGGGTTAAGAAGGGATTCATAAGGTGTGGGGGGTGTAACGGAGGTGAATGATGGGAGTAACATATCATGGTTTGATGAATTTTTAGGGAGATGTGTTGAACAAAGCTTTTGTAATATAACTTGTGATGTATGTGATGGATGGGTGGAAGAAGACAGTAGGATATAAGTAGGATATTTGATGTAAGTTTGTTGTGAGATCAGTAGGTTATTTGATGGATGTCTGTGATGTATAGGTGGATGAAGAGAGTAAGATATTTGATATTAGTAGGATATTAGTAGGATAGTAGTAGGTAATATTACGTGTGATGTATGTGAAGAAGGGAGTCCTTATGTTTGCATATGCATTGACATGATGTAGTGGGAGTTGGCAATTTTCCCTCTTCAACATTTTGATCATGCTGTTTGTGACTGACTAATTGTGTGTGTGTGTGTGTGTCTACTTATGAGTGTCCTATTTTATCTTCAAACTTCATGCATCTTCTCAGTCAAGCTTGCCTGGTGTGTGTGTGTCTAATTGTGAGCATGATGTTGCATGAATTGGTCTGCTTGCCTGATGGTGCATGATTTGGACTGCTGTATTTTTTTCCTTGCCAAGTACACTGAATTATATTTGCTGCTCTTGCCATTCATCTGGCCTTGCTGTAGCACATGAATATGTGTTTTTGACTATGATTTTGAGCTCTCAAATTGGGCTTTCTTTGGTGTTCATGTGGTGTATTGGCTGGAATTGTGAAACTGTGAAAACCCACAACTTTCACATCAATTGAACCCCAAAAGAACAGGCCCTAGGTTGTCTCTCAATTTGGTGTTTCTATGGTGTATTAGCTTTGCCCATTGATGATAATGTGGGGTATTGACCTGAAATTCTTCTAGGAGGGCTTGCAATGAGTTTCCTACTTTCCCACTGTATGTAAAAAGCAAATTCTTCTTGGAGGGCTTTGCCCAATGATGATAATCTGATTTACGCATGCTCGTTAGTGGGATTGGTTGGATTCAATTCATGCATTGGGAAAAAATGGTGAGATAATGTAGGAGCCAGTTGCAAGCAACCAGAAGTGGACATGTAAAAATAATTTATCTGAGGGCTAAATATTGAAAAACTGTTGATGTGGCGAGGTAGCTTCATGCGGCAGCCCATCAGCCTTACAGATTTTGATAATTCTCTTCTTACTTCTGCAGCATCTCACCACACACTTGCCTTTTGTGTGTGTGTCTAATTGTGAGCAAAGTACTGTTGCATGAATTGGACTGCTTGCCTGCTGTTTCATTCATTCGGTGATCTGTTATTGCTGGATATTGTCAATGTTTTACATACATTGTTTACTTTGTTCTAATTGTGACAATACAAAATGCATGAATTGGAATGCTTGCATGTGGCCTCTGTTGCATGAATTTATCTGTGTGTATTTGCGATGTCTCAGTATACTTATGTATCCAAGCTGCTCAGTTTGATTATCTTGATGTATTAGATGTCTCACTTTCAGAAAACATGGATTTATTTTCATTTGGTTCATTACAGTACTGAAGTGGCTGATATTATGTCGTTTGAGTAAGTTTGTATCATGTTTGAGTAAGTTTGTATCATGTTTGATTATTTTCCCAATAGTGGAAACCTGCATCTTTCATATCTTGAGCTCGTAGCTGAAGTTCAATATACTTAGATTATCTTGCCCTTTTGCTGCTAAGCTGGTTGTTTTTGTTCTTGATGATAGAGGAGTATCCAAACATAAACCTTCTACATAATTTGTCTAAAAAAATAGCACTCATTCTGCATCAGAATTTCAATAGTCTTCTTGTATATTGTTGTGCTGAAAGGGGATGCCATATTTATGGTAGTCCATTTGTTTTTTATTATAAAACAATATTCCAACTTGAGGTTGACAAATTAGCACTCATTTTGTTGTTTGAGTGTGTCATTGCTGTATTTAATTGTTGTATCATGCTATCCTTTGGTCTGTTGTTTGAGTGTGTCATTGTTCTGTTGTTTGCCTGCTATATGCTATATGCTCTGAGTGTGTCATTTATCTGGCATGCATGCAATTTATTTGTCATTGTTTTTGGCATTGTCCTGTACCATGCAAGCTAATGATATGCCTGATACTTGAGTTCTATAAAATGCTGCAAGGATATATTAATTTTTTTTCTTTGGCTGAACATCCCCAATGATGATTATGTGGAAAATTGGGTATCCGTCAATATGGATGTCAGGCAATTGGTGTCATTCATTGCTAATGTGGATATTTTGGTGTTTCTTTGGTGTATTGCCTTTGCCCAATGATGATAATGTGGATCCTTGAACCGAACTTCTTCTAGGAGGGCTTGCAATTAGTTTCCTAACTTCCCAATGATGATAATCCTAACTTCTTCTTGGAGGGCTTTGCCCAATGATGACAATGTGGTGTAAGCATGCTCATATCTGAATTCTTGTTTGGTTTCAACTCATGCATTGGGAAATATTGGGGAGATTTTGTAGGAACCAGTTGCAAGCAACCAGAAGTGGCCATGATTGAATAAATTATCTGAGGGCAGCCGTCATGGTTGGTTTCAATTCATGACAGTAGTATTTTTGGCCTTGTGCTGGCCTGCTGGCCTTCTCATTTGCCTTAAATACTCTGTGCCTTTTCTTTGCTCTTCCTGAAATTTGACTTCTATAGCACCTTCTGGCCTTCTGTTGCCTGAAATCTACGCATTGCATTTTGTTGGACTTGATCTATCCTCCTTGCCTGCTCATTTGCCTGCAATTCTCTGTGTGTGTCCCTGTTCTTTGCTCTTGTTGAAATTGGATATATATTTTAGCTTGTGCCCAATGGTGATAATGTGGATCCTTGAACTGAACTTCTTCTAGGAGGGCTTGCAATTAGTTTCCTAACTTCCCAATGATGATAATCCTAACTTCTTCTTGGATGGCTTTGCCCAATGATGACAATGTGGTTTAAGCATGCTCATATCTGAATTCTTGGTTGGTTGCAATTCAAGCATTGGGAAATAATGGGGAGATTTTGTAGGAACCAGTTGCAAGCAACCAGAAGTGGCCATGATTGAATAAATTATCTGAGGGCAACAGTCATGTTTGGTTTCAAATCATGCATAGGGTATTTTTTTGGCCTTGTGCTGGCCTGCTGGCCTTCTCATTTGCCTTAAATACTCAGTGCATGTTCTTTGCTTTTCCTGAAATTGGACTTCTATATCTGCATCTGGCCTGATGTTGCCTGAAATCTTAAGCATTGCAATTTTTTGTACTTGTTATGTCCTGCTGGCCTGCGCAGTAGTAGGAAATACTCTTTGTGTGTGTCCATGTTCTTTGCTATTGCTGAAATTGGACTTCTGTTTCAGCTTCTGCCCTGCTCTATGCTGAAATCTGAGCATGTGATTTTTTGGCCTTGTGCTGGCCTGATTACCTTCTCAGTTGACTGAAATACTGTGTGTGTGCCTGAAATACTCTGATTCTGGATTTTTATACATCATTCCAATTACAGCATTCCACTTACAGCATATTATCATCTCTTTGCTGAGGCTGCCATTGGCATGGGTCCAGAAATCTGAGAATTCAAGCCCAGATTTCTAGACTGATTCTGGATTTTTATACAATGACTGAATTTGATAATTTTATAAGGGGATTTGGGTGAACTAGCCATATGATGATTATGTGGAAAAAAAGGGTATCCGTCAATATGGATGGCAGGCAATTAGGATCCTTCATTACACATGTTTGCGCAGAATTTGAATAACAATTGATTTCTGAGTTGGTAAGCAAGTAGGAAATTGGTTGAAAATAATGTGATAATTGGGAGTTTATTTGCTTGAGATGATGTGTTATTGGGGGGATGCAATTCTTGTCGTGGGCTTGTGTTGATAGAAAATGAAGGAGCCATTGCCATGCAACCTAATGGGGATATGGAAAATTATAATCTGAGGGCGCTTATTGTTAAACTATATGAATGTCTGCAATAAGCTTCCCCTTTTTTTCAGGCCATTTTTGCTTTCATTGTTTTTTTCTGTGTCGAATTACTTTTACGGTTATCAGTAGTCGTAATTCTTCCATTGCCAATCTCCTTCATTATTATTTGCTCTTTTTGTTTGACTGTTCGTTCTGAGTTCTGAACGCTGCCGCCATCCTACCATGCCAATGCTCAATGCTTTTCGTAGGTATGATGGTCCCTCTTTATTTTAAATTTATCACTTTTTATATGTAACCTGTTATATGTTAATGAGGATGTTTTTCTTGCCAGGTACTGATGAGTCAGCAGTCAAGCTCATCTTGTCGATCTCGACAGAGAGATGCGACACATGGCGACTTTGATGCCGATTTCGATGACTTCAAGATATGCCATTGTGGGCTTCAGGTCCCAAGGAGGACTTCATGGACAAGAGCAAACCCTGGGCGTAGATTTTGGAGTTGTACAGCTCGAGAGAATCGCTGCAAATTCTTCCTATGGAAGGATCCCGTCCACACTGAGTTATCCAGACTGGTTATCATGCATTACATGGATGAGATTGACCGAAGGCCCACTACTGTAAGTTCGACGCCCCCTTTGACAGAGAGTAGGATGTCAGAGATGGAGGGATGGCTGGATACTGTTGTCTGTCTACTTGAGCGGACCACTGGGCAGTTGGAGAGCATCGTAGCCGATTACCGTTCCATTAAGACCGGACTGCTAGCTCTCTTAGTTGTAATATGTTTTTATTTAATTTTGATGTATAACAGTAGGCGTTGATGTTAAACACTGTTATGGATTTTTTGTTTATGTAGCATGTTAATGATGGGGAATATTCGGTCTATGTGTTTATCATTGGGCTCTGGTAATTGATGTTTAACACTAATGCGACTGGTTCACAATATCAGTTGATGGGGAGATGTACAGGTTGTGACTTTGATGTCGTTTAAGTACTGTTGTTGTTTTTTGAGTTGGTTTGTATTTGGACGACTTTTTGTTTCACTTTACGGTATATATATGTTGTTGATGTATTCTGGGTTTATGCATCACAATCTCGTCATTGTATGCAATTTTTTCTTACTTAATTATTGATGGTTAACATAGAGAATACGACAATGTCAAAATAAAATGTATTTATTTTTTGTGATATTTTAATTAGTTTGTCATATTGCAAGGGGGAATATTGTTCTTTTATTTTGTTGTAGACGAATATGTGGTTTTTGTTGAGAGAGATTGGGAGAAGAGACAAATAATCTTTCATTAGGAGTAGCCATGGCATAAGCCATGGCTCTCAATATATTCATTCACTTTAGGAGTCCAAGGGACTCCCCACTAAGTTAGTGGGGAGTAATTGGTGAGATGATGAGGGGATGGAGGCCAAAGGCCTCCCTCAACTCATAACACTCCCCCTCATCTCTCCATTACCTTGGTTTAAGCATATGAATACTTCAGGATTCAGTATGCTAATGGGGTGGATACTTCTGGATCCAGAGCCACTGTGTTTGCCTCGTTAAAACCTTAGCTGTGGAAAACCCAGTGGGAAAAACCAGCAGTTTAAGGAAAAAGAGTACAACTATTGAGGGACTCCCCCTGATCTGTACAAGCTTCAGACTTGCAGAATTCCTATGTATCTATACAATCATCTCCTATTCGTCTATACATCCATCATGTTCTGAAAAATACAATCATCACTCATCTATACAAGTTTCACTCATCTAGCGGCTATTGGAAAGCAGTGGCGCTCTTGAGTGCAATGCTCTTTGAAGTTGGTAGATGACTCCATTGAAGTATTCTTTGAATCATTCTTCACTGTGTCTGCAAGGTACTGCTGGACCTGGCTGGGCATTTTCAATACTTGTTTCTTGGATGATGAGCTTCTCATAAGATGTAGACTTTGGAGGATGATGTGTAGATATTTGGGAGGTGGCCGGCCTTTTGTATTTTAGTCATCGTGATGATCTTTAAACCTGCATATGCAATATATATTCCTTGACCATTGGAAGTTGCGCAGAAGCAGCTTATCCTTGGTCCAATGGTGCTCTCCAGGGCAACACTGTATCTGGTTAACAACTTTAATGCAGGCATTCTATCAAAGACACGTGCAGTTGGCCAGATAAAGAAGTGTAACAAGTACACTAAAGCTAGGCTCTTCGGGACCTAGGATGTCCTCCCCCTCTTCCAGCGACTGTAAGGTGTCATAAATAAGCATCTATTTTTAATAGGTTGCAAATGGACATCATTCTTCATAAACTCCATGTGTATGAAGGATATTAACGGGTTCGACAACGAAGGTGTTTAATATATAAGCTGAGACAATACTTTGTTATACCTAGGTTTTTCATTTCCAAGGTATGCTTAAAGCTATCTGATATCTCAATGGTCTCTGCAAGAGATCCTATTAGCTTTAAGTTGATCACATGTACGGCGAATATCACAAATCCTGTCAACGATCTTTTGAAAAAGATACACGGTCAGAATATTGCTTAAGATCAACTAATGATCTTTGTAGCCCTTATGGAGAAGACGTTTCTATGTCTCTATTTCATCTCTGGGGGTAGAGTACACCCTTATGGAAGTTTTATATAGATCTCTATATCTATATTGCTGTATATCTACGCAGTCACAACGTCCATGAGCTGCATTTATTGGCATTTTCAGAGAAGTTTAGGCTATAGTATGAAAATGATCACATTTCCTTCATTTCGATTTCTTATGAAATCCAACTTATATTCCACAGGTTTTACACATTCAGGTGTATGGACTACTGGTCCAAAGACTTTGCTTTTCAAGAGTGAGTCCAGCTCTACTCTTATTGCCTCGTCCCACTTTGGCAAATCTATACGTTAATGCTATAGAAAAGTGGGTTGACGTCATCGTCGTATTCAACGACGTGAACGTCAATAGCGAAAGCAAAACCGTCGTCGACGACTGTGCTATATCTGTCCAATACATCTCCAGTACGTATGTAATATAATGATTTTTCTCCTGTTGTTTCCTCTACAGGGGAAATTAGGAGTGGAGAGGTTACTGGTCTGAGCTCAGCATCCTGTGGTTGGATCAATTTAAAATATCCAGGAATCTTCATCTTTTGAGGAACTTTATTTTTTGAACCTGGCAGGCGTACAGCCAATTCTGCTGCCGGTGGATTGCATCCATCTTTGGGAATGTCAATCCTAGCTGGCGTGTTGGCAGCAGGGACGTGTGAACGAACAAACTTTTGGTTGTCCGTAAATTTATCCGGCAATTGATGTACTTTAGTCTGAATGTGAAGGATCTTCTCGATCTCATCTTCACACAGAAAAAGTTTGCGGATCGTAAAGAGATTAGGACTTTTGTGTCCCATGATATGGTCTCAGAAGCTTCAGGCTTCTTTTAGACTGAGTGCCTATTTCAATGAGACTTTGCTCATCAAATTCACATTTATCAAGACTTGGTGGTAAACCATAAGCAAGCGGCATCAGCAATAAGATATGACCACTAGTGGGTCGTATCGTGATAAACGATGCGGAATGCAGTGTGTTGGTCCCTGAACATCAACAGGCAACTAGGATTTAACAATGGACGTGAAATCCATTGGAGTCTCTTTACCAAAGACTCTAATAACCCATTATGAGTATGAACATGCTACAGGATGTTCAATATCAATGTCAAGTCTTCAAAGATATGTGTAGTGAATTCACCCACATAATAAGCTTTTAAGAAAGCGAAGTTGCGAGTGAATATAAAGGCACACATAAGACCATATAGTAGATGCATCTATCAGTACAATGAAGTACCGAAAATGGGCCACTTGCGGGGTGAATAGGCCCGCAAAGGTCACCATATATTCTCTCAATCAAGCCAGGAGACTCTAATCCCACTTTAGGAGGGAAGGTCTCACTATAAGTTTTCCCTTACGACAAAGGGGGACAAGGAAAATCAATCTTTTGAAGAATCTTCAGGTTCTCCAATGGATTAATTTGATGACGCGTCCATCATCGATGATCCAGGATGACCAAGTCCATTGTGCCAGAGTTAAAAACTATGGCAATGAAAGGCACTTCTGGTGCTCAGTCGAGTTGGCTTTCTATAGGATGAATATCAGTAATTATAGGGACCCGACGGGGGTCCAATGAAATCGTAAGTAGATGGGCTTCTGGCCATCCTCTTGACGAGTTACATATTGATATTCAATATTTATTATCCACAGTTTTCAAGTTATGTTCGTTAAACGAAATATCCTTGAAACTTGGAAAATTCATATATGTTTAAGTGGAGAAAATTGCATCTTATAGTCTCGTTGTATGTCGGTGCAATATTAATGCTACACCAGTGCAACGAGGCACTGTCCACAATATTACATACTTCATCTATAAGTAAAACGAAATTTTATTTAAGTCAATGAAAAAGACATTTAAAATAAAAGTTCGTACTTAAGCAAATTAAAGATGAAGCAACATTGAATTTTAAATGCATAGATAAAAGATGAAGCTTAATCGAGCAGGTCGTCGTTCTCGAAGTCATTTGCAGTGAACATCATTGGTGGCTGAACAGCCGCCAAATTTGTTTCAGGCAGAGACTTCTGGCTCGCCTGATATAGTTACTGGAGGTGGCGAGGAGTGTGACAGATTCTGGACCAATGGCCAGTCATGCCACATCTATGGCATTTATCCTCCCAGTTCTTCTTAGGAAGTGACACTTGGTCAGTGTTCTTTTGCTTATTTATGAAGTTACTCTTTCCTGTATTGTTGTTGTTGGAAGGGGGTGCTGCTCCTCGTCCATTCTTCATCACAGCTTTCCCTTTATTATTATTAGCCTTCTTCTTGTTTTTCCACTTTCGTGGAGAAACGCGGTGGGCTTCAGGGATAGGTGCAGTGCCAGCTGTAAATTATGAGTGGCGAGCAGTAAATCTCGATTCTGCTCTGCCCTAAGTAGGCATGAGATCAAATCAGAGAATTTCGTGAAGTTGCGTTCATGATACTACTGCATGAGGATTGCATCTTTCTCGTGGAACGAGGTAAATGTCTTTTCCAACATGCGTTGTTCTGTCAACTCTTCACCGCACAACTTCAGGTGTGAGGTGATATTATGAAGTGCAGAGTTATACTCAGCGACGAACTTATAGTCCTCAAGTCTGAGGTTTTCCCACTCATAACTGGCACGCGGTAATATTACATCAATTTGATGTTTATACCGTGCCTCCAGCGCTGTCCACAGCTACATTGGGTCCTCTACCGTTAGGTATTCGGCCTTTAAGGTCCGATCTATATGTCTCCTAATATAGATAATGGCTTTCACCTTATCCACATCAAAGACGGTGGTAGGAGTTCTGCTAGATGATTTTGCCGCTTCTGGGGCCTTACTAGCAGAAGCATCGGCAGCTGCTGGGGCCGATGGAGGAGCCAAAATTGAGCCAAGGAGGGCCATCGAACGCAAGTGGAACTTCAGGTACACTCGCCAACTCATGTAATTATTTCCTGCAGCATCAAGAACTTCGAAATCGACGCTTGCCAATTTTGCCATTTATCTATGCAATTTAAAATAAGCATGAATTAATTAAAGTGTAAATTCATGCATAAACAATAAAATAAGTAAAATGTGGGGATCGGCCAGATACCCAAAAACGTTTAGTGTCCATAGTCCGATATACAGTTCATAAAGAAAAATACAAGTTGGAAACCCAGAATGGGTCCCTATATTTTGCAAATTTCGTCTCCGTCTTCATTTGTCGGTACACCGGTCTTTGGCATTAATACATTTAATCCTCACTTACAAATTCTCTCAAAAGAAAATAAAAGTGCAAGGAATTTTAAAGGTATCAAATTGGCCGATCCCAAAATCACATTTTAACTTATATAAACATCCACACAGTTTTAAATATGCTACAGGCACAAAAAAAACATCCACGCATATAACTCAGGCATATATAATATGGAAAAAGAATCTATAAAATATAATAATCTCTTGGACCACGGGGAGACGTCATAAACCGTTAGGTTAGATGACTAACGGCAGAGCGATCGCAGGATCCTTAAGATAATTATATTATGAAAAAAATTCTAATAATCCATAAATAATACTGCAAGAGTGATATTTAACATAATACCAGAAAATTGACTAATTGGGCTACAGGCCCAAACAAGAATTTAAAATGAATTATTATTATGATTGGGGCTGCAGGCCCATAAGTAAAATAATAATCATTTTAATAATTGTTATGAATGAGGGAGGCCTTTGGCCTCCCCTCCTTCATTACCCATTCATTAGGTCCCCCATTACTTAGAGTAATGGGGACCCTTGGTCTACTAGAGGCTTTTGGCCTCCCCACTATGAGATAAATAAATAGAGCACCATGGCTCTTAGCTATGGTTACTCATTATTAGCAATAAAATTGTATATCTCTCTCTCTTGAGTTCATTATCATCCAACACGTTATCAGCACGTGTTCTCCATTCTTGAGCAAAAATCTTCATCTAAATTCATCCCTACGCGCAAGGAATCTAACGTTGCTGCGACGGTTCGTTGGAGCGTTGCGGCATCTTTAAAGCGTTCGGGAGCTTGGATTATTATTTCTACGGATCATCGTCGCGTTCTTCCCTATATCATTGATCTAGAGGTAAAACCATATAATCCTGTAGATAAAATTAGACTAAATAATTTTTTTTAAACATTGTTTTAATATACAAGTAAAAACAAAAAAAAATTTAGTCTCATAAAAGAAAGAAAAAATTCCCAATTACAAAGTTTTTTCTCTGAAATTTTTTTTCCTTTTGCCATTAAAATTCTTCGGTGGGAAGAAGAACCGGAATGAAATCCTCTCCTCCCCCCTGACGGAGGAGGGGGCCTTCCCACAACGCCGACCATGCCCTCCCCCCTGCAGTGGAGAGGGGGCCTTCCGCGCCGCCGCCCCCCGCTACAGGGGGGCGGCCTGAGGCCGATCCCCCCTGCAGCGGGGGTTATTCCGCACCGCCGCCTCCCGCTGCAAGGGGGCGGCCCGAGGCCGAGGCCGAGCCTGAGGCCCGAGGCCAAGGCCGAGGCCTAGCCTGAGGCCCGAGGCCTGAGGCCGAGGCCGAGGCCCGAGGCCGAGCCCGAGGCCCGAGGCCCGAGGCCGAGGCCCGAGGCCCGAGGCCGAGGCCCGAGGCCCGAGGCCGAGGCCGAGCCCGAGGCCCGAAGCCGAGGCTAATAGCTTATTTTTGGCTCGAATCCATAATAATTACGGCAAACAACTTTGCAGAACTGCGGAACGGGCCACAAGCGCTTATACTAAAAATAATTTTTGGCCCGAAGCCACAAAATTCTACACAAATTCGGCTTCTTCATAATTTTAAAGAAGAATTATATCTGCAAATTGAAATTTATGAGAAAAACTTTGTAAAATCAATAATTACATTTATATGTTCATCTATTTATTTAAATATATCTCTTGCAAATTATGATGTATGGTTTACTAGAATTTAAAAAAAATATAATCATCTCAGAGATCCTGAGACCGCTCTGCCGTTAGTTAACTAAACTAACGGTGTATGACGTTTCCACGTGGTCTACGAGATAATTATATTTTCTAGTTTGCTTTTTCCATATTTTTTGTGTTTGAGATATATGCGTGGTTGTTTAATTTATGCATGTAGCATATAAACTGCGTGGATGTTTAAAATAAGTAAAAATGTGTCTTTCGGGATCGGCCATTGCATACCTATTTACATTTCCAGCACTTTTTTGAGAGAATTTGTAAGTGAGGAAATTGTATAAATAGCCAAGGCTCGGTGCAACAGCATAAGAAGACGGATGCAGAAATAGGGACCCACCCGGGGTTTCCAAAGTTGTATTTTTCATTCTCTTTTCTTTGGACTGTAATCGGACTTTGGACTGTTTATTATTTTGGGTATTTGGCCGATCCCCGCATTTTTACTTATTAATTTCTTTATGCATGGATTGTTGAATTTATTTTAATTCATGCTTATCTTTAAATTGCATAGATAAAATGGCTAAATTAGCAAGCGTCGATTTCGAGGTGCTCGATGCAGCTGGCAAGAATTACTTGAGCTGGCGAGTGGACCTGAAGTTCCACTTGCGCTCCATGGCGCTCCTGCACTCCATCCTGGCCCCCGCAGTGGCCCAATCATCGGCTCCCGCAGCATCCGATGCATCTGCTAGCAAAGCCCCAGAAGCGGCCCCTTCAGCTGGCAGTACCTCTACCCCTGTCTCTGACATGGATAAGGCAAAAGCCATTATCTATATCAGACGACACATAGATCGGACCCTGAAGGCCGAATACTTGACGGTAGAGGACCCTCTGGAGTTATGGACAGCGTTAGAGGCACGCTACAGACATCAAATTGATGTCATACTCCCGCGTGCCAGCTATGAGTGGGAGAACATCCGACTTCAGGACTACAAGTCCGTTGCTGAGTACAACTCAGCACTTCACAACATCACCTCACGCCTGAAGTTGTGTGGTGAAGAAGTCTCGGAGCACCGCATGTTGGAAAAGACATTTACCTCGTTTCACGAGAAAGATGCTATCCTCATGCAGCAGTATTGTGAACGCAATTTCACGAAGTTCTCTGACTTGCTCTCTTGCCTCCTGAGGGCAGAGCAGAATAGAGACCTTTTACTGGCCACTCATAACCAGCGCACGGTAGGCTCAGCTCCTATTCCCGAAGCCCACAGTGTTCACCCCCCGAAGTGGAAGAACAATAAGAGGGGCAGAAAGAACAAAGGATATGCCCCTATGAAACCAGCCAATGCTCCTCCCCAAAGCAAGAATAACAAAGGGAAGAAAAACTTCACTTGGAAGCGTAAGAACACTGATACAGTGTCAAATCCAAAGAAGACATGGGAGGACAAATGTCATCGTTGTGGCATGACTGGACATTGGTCCAGAAACTGTCGCACACCTCGCCACTTCCAGGAACTGTATCAGGCGAGCCAGAAGCCTCCGCCTGAAACAAACATGGCAAATGTGGAAAATCCTACGAAGTTCACTTCCAAGGATTTCGAAAATGACGACCTGATCGATTGAGCCTCAATGCATTTTACATTTCCATCAATAAATTAGCGTTTTTTTGCTTATATAGATGATGTATGAGTGCCTAGTGGACAGTGCCTCGACGCACACTATCCTTCGCGATGAATGCTATTTCAATAGCATAAGTAAATATGACGGTCCTGTCATTACAATTTCAGGACTGTCCAAAATAATCGAAGGATCTGGTGATGCGATATTATTGCTCCCAGATAACACAAGACTAAAAATCAATAATGCACTATTTTCTCCAAGATCAAATAGAAATCTCATAAGTTTCAAGGACATCCGTTTAAACGGATATCACTTAGAAACTAGAGATGAAAATAAGGTTGAATACCTATATGTCACTCTTCGTAAAGATGGCCAGAAGACCATCTGCGAAATATTTAAGGGACTCCCGTCGGGTCTCTACCAAACCACCATGGATCCATCCTTAATAACGAGACCATCGCCCCTAAAAGCGGGTTTAGAGTCTCCTGGCTTCCTTGAGAGGATACATGGTGACATTTGCGGGCCTATTCACCCCGCAAGTGGCCCATTTCGGTACTTCATGGTACTAATAGATGCATCCACAAAATGGTCTTATGTGTGCCTCTTGTCCACCCGTAACCTAGCTTTTCCAAAGCTGTTGGCACAGATAATTAGGTTACGTGCTCATTTCCCCGATAACCATATCAAGAAACTACGTCTTGATAATGCGGGCGAATTCACATCTCAAGTCTTCGAAGACTATTGCCAGGCAACGGGTATAGAAGTTGAACATCCAGTAGCTCATGTTCACACCTAGAATGGATTAGCAGAGTCCCTTATAAAGAGACTCCAATGGATTGCACGTCCATTGCTTATGATACGCCCCTCTGGATGTGTTCCAATAGCACCACCTCAGAGGACCAAAATGGGTCCTCAACGTCGTCTAGGAATCTATATTGGATTTGATTCACCCTCGATTATTAGATACCTAGAACCCCTAACGGGGGACGCATTTAAGGCACGTCTTGCTGATTGTGAATTCGATGAGAAAACTTTTCCAAAGTTGGGCAAACATTCCAAGAAGCCTGAAGCTTCGGAGACCATTAATTGGGAAAATAAGTCTTTGTCCTTTTATGATCCGCGTACAAATCTGTGTGAAGATGAGATCCTGAAGATCCTTCACATCCAGAATACAGTACACCAATTGCCGGATAAATTCACGGACAACCAGAAGATTGATAAATGGATGCAATTCCAGGATACTGAGCTTTGCCTAAATGTACTTTTGTAAAGCTTGTAAAGAACATTGGTATGCAACAGTTGAAAGACCTGCAAGCCTGAAGCTTGTACGGATCAGGGGGAGTAACATGTGGGTTGCACTCTTTTTCCTTAAGCTGTTGGGTTTTCCCACTGGGTTTTCCACAGCTAAGGTTTTAACGAGGCAAACACACTTACTCTGGATCCAGAAGTATCCACCCCTTGCCTCAGTAGCTGAGACTGAAGTGATGAATGCGTAAGGGGGAGTGTTATGAATGAGGGAGGCCTTTGGCCTCCCCTCCTTCATTACCCATTCATTAGGTCCCCCATTACTTAGAGTAATGGGGACCCTTGGTCTACTAGAGGCTTTTGGCCTCCCCACTATGAGATAAATAAATAGAGCACCATGGCTCTTAGCTATGGTTACTCATTCTTAGCAATAAAATTGTATATCTCTCTCTCTTGAGTTCATTAACATCCGACAGTAATCAATTTATTATTACTATTTGGGCTGCATGCCCATTTGCAAAAATTTAATTAACATATTAATTTTGCAATTGGATTAACTGGGCTTCTGGCCCAATTTTGAAGTCAAAATTAATTATTAATCTGAATGGGGCTGCTGGCCCATAAAACTTATTTTCATTGTTATAAGGGATTAATGGGTATCATACGCCATATGAGAGCTTCTCTCATACTCCCTCTCACATAAAGCACCCAAGTACAAGCCCACATGGGCTTGTACTTGGTTGTACTTGGGTGCTTTATGTGAGAGGGCGTATGAGAGAAGCTCTCATATGGCGTATGATAGCCATTATTCTCTTGTTATAAACTGGGCTTCAGGCCCAATAAACAACCCAAATAATGTATTATTTAGAATTGGGCTGCAGGACCATGGGATGTACTGATTTTAAAATTTTAATTGAAAAGAAGCCTTCAAACAAATTTTTAAGGGAATGTGAAAAGTCCCCCTAACCCAAAATTTACAGATCTAGTTCTCCCCCTCCTCATGCGTCAGTACACGAAAAGCCCCCCTCGTGGTGCGCGGACGGCAGAACCCCCATCCGAAGGGGGCGGCAATGCCATGCCCCCCGGTCTGGGGGGTGGCCGGAATTACAAGTCCAACCCCCCGGCGGGAATCAAGAGGCCCCCGGGGGGTTTGAAAAACGCAGACCGCAGACCATGTAATTAGCTATAATTAGCTACGTAACCATGTAAATTGGTTGGTCCATTATAAGATATTCAAGGCTCCAAACGGGGATGCTTGGGTTTAAGTAAATGGGCAACAATATTCTCCTAGCCAAATTGGTGCATTCATTTTGACTAAGATGGAAGAAACTGCCGAGGCATACCTCGAAAACCTATTTTGAAAGTTGTAATCACTGTTCCAGCATATTAAAATGATGCTCAACGTCTGGTAAAAAAAATTGCAGGAAGAATTGATGGCCTTGATGTACAGAGGATTATCAACGAACCAACTAATGCGCCACTTTCTTACGGCATGAACAACAATGAAGGCCTCATGCTGTCTTTGATCTCGGGGGAGGAACATATAATGTTTCCATCTTGGAAAATGGCCGGAAATCATGGTAAACAGAGGGGGGTTGGAGGGAACTAGGAATCTCTCCTTCGGGGAGGAGTTTCACATGGGTTTTTTTTTAAATTTTGATGAATATCAAAATGTGACAGATTTATACAAGCTTATAGAACTGCCTATAGAAAAGCTAAGTAAAAACTTAGCTTAAATATTTTGTAGGTATCTACGTGATCGAAAAGAAATTACCTCTAGATCAAAGATCTAGGGAAGATCGTGATAACAAAAATTCGTAGATAGTTCCGCTCCCGATACGCTCCAAAGAAAAATCTCCGCAAAGGTTCGCCGCAACGGTTGGTTTGGCGCAAGCCGGAGCGCCGTAACAAATAGATTCCTTAGCGTGTAGAGGATTTAATTTGAGCAGATATGGAAAAGAAAGCTCAAATAATTTAGAGCAATCGTGCTGATAACGTGTTGAGAGAGATTGGGAGAAGAGACAAATAATCTTTCATTAGGAGTAGCCATGGCATAAGCCATGGCTCTCAATATATTCATTCACTTTAGGAGTCCAAGGGACTCCCTACTAAGTTAGTGGGGAGTAATTGGTGAGATGATGAGGGGATGGAGGCCAAAGGCCTCCCTCAACTCATAACAGTTTTTATATCAATTCCAATCACAAATTGAAGGGGGGTCATTGTTCCCCTATTCTTACCCAATCCCACTCACAACTTTCACCCTCCAACTTTCACAACAACATTCACAACCAACTTCAACACAAAAAAACACAATAAAGTTGTGTAGGGCCCACAGACAATTCCAACATCCTCATTCACAACCCACTTTCACCTCAAGGTGTCCAATGGGCCGGCCCGGCCCGGGCCCGGCCCGGGCTTTGGTCGGGCTCCTGGCCGGGCCGGCCCGGAAGTGGCCGGGGGGGCGGAAGCCCGGCCCGCGGCATGGCCAAGCCTGGGCCGCGGGCCGTCCTTTATTTTTAAAAAAATTTAAAAATTTAAAAAAAAAAGAAAATTGGTTTAAAAAATCTAAAAAATCTAAAAAATATATCAAAAAATTCTAGAAATATCAAAAAATATCAAGAAAATTGGCCCGAAACTCCAAGCGGGCCGGGCCGGCCCGCAAAACCTCCCTCCGGGCTTGGCCCGGGCCCGCTACCGGGCCGGGCCGCCGGGAGTCCCGGAAGCCCGGCCCGGGGCGCGGGCCGGGCCGGGCCCGTGGCCCAGTCAACGGCTCCGGGCCCGGGTCGGGCCGGCCCGTTGACCGGGCCGGGCCCGTGGCCCGGTCATTTGGACACCTTGACTTTCACCCAAAAAACACACTACTCTCCTTTATCCACCACTATTCATCACTTCCACAAACCAAGCATTTCAACCTAAAAGAAGAGGCACTTATATTTTCGTAATGTTGTGAATGGAAATAACCAGAGTCGGTTAGGATTGCGGGTATCTTAGAGATACGCCCATATCTATGTATTCGATGTATCTACTCTCCTACCATGCCTATAAATAAAGGGCTGGGGGTTCCTCCCCCAGTAGTTGATTCATAACACGTTATCAGCACGACTCTAAAAATTTTTCTTTTCCACAAAATTTTCTTTCCGTTCGTTGCGAAGGCGAAGGCGAGATGGGAGATCCACGAGCGCGGTGCAAGGCTTCCTCCATCAAGGGTCGTCATCCGCGTAGGGCTTCGAGCAACCGTCGCTATATCCGGAGGACGGATATAGAGGTAAAAATACTAAAAACGATATTTTTAATCATACGTATGATTGCCCCTCCCCTAGATCTCGCAAGATCGTCATGGGGATTCATCGTCGCCTTGAAAACGACGGATTTTTCATCCCCAAAACTCAATTTTTAGGGTAAAAACCCTAATTTTGAACCCTCCGGCGGCTAGCCGTCACCGGACCCCCCCAAACCTCACCGGAACCCCCTCCCTCCTCTCCGGCCGCTCCCCCCGCAGGGGGGCGGCCGTCGCCGCTCCCCCCTGCAAGGGGGGCGACGCCCCCCCCCCCCGGCCGCTCCCCCCCCGCAGGGGGGGCGCGGCCGCCGCCGCTCCCCCCCTGCAAGGGGGGATGGCCGCCGCCCCCCGCAGGGGGGCGGCCCCCTGGCCGCTCCCCCCCCCGCAGGGGGGGGGGGGGGGCGGCCCCCGCCTGAGGCCGCCGGGGGGGGCGGCCCCCGCCTGAGGCCGCCGCCGCCGCCCCCCCCCCCCCCGCAGGGGGCGGCGGCCCCCCCGAGGCCGCGTCCCCCTGCGGGGGGGGCCGAGGCCGCGCCCCCCGCAAGGGGGGCGGCCCCCCTGCAGGGGGCGGCGGCCCCGGCGGCCGCGCCCCCCCTGCAGGGGGCGGCGGCCGCGCCGGGCCCCCACCATGAAACCCTAGTTGTTTCACAAAAAAAAATCAAATCCGGATCTGTGGGCCTGAAGCCCACAGCAGATCTATGGGCTTCAGGCCCACAGAATTCAAAAAAAAAAATTAGAGTCTGTGGGCCTGAAGCCCACAGACCTGTTGTGGGCTTCAGGCCCACAGATTTCAAAAAAAAAAAAACTATGGGCCTGAAGCCCATAGGTCGACTACGGGCTTCAGGCCCGCATGCTGATTTATCTGAAAAAAAAATGGGGGAGGCAAAGGGCTATAAACTCGCCTCAAAAGGCAACTTGTTAGCCTAAAAATTAATTTAAAAAGGGGATTTAAGGGCAAAATATTCGTGAAAAATCACGGTAAATTACGGGACAAATATCGGGCAGGCGAGGACTTTTTGAGGATTCTTGGGGGGGCTTTTGGGATGATGAGGGAAACTTTTCCCTCTGACAAAGAAAATGTTTATTTTGGGCTTTTAATCAATTTAATTGATTAAACCCATTCAATTTACAACCTTTGCATTGTAATGATTTTTTCTGCAAAAATCATATTTACATGCTTTGCATCTCTGGAATATTCTGTTGGATATTATATGTGTGGTTGTGCATTGTATTTAAAACTTAATAATTAGGAAGATCCTGCGACCGCTCTGCCGTTAGTAACATAAACTAACGGTGTATGACGTTGCCCAGTGGTCCAATAATTATTAAGTGTTTAAATTATTTATCCATCTCTGCGAATATTAAATGCATGTGATGCCTGTGATGAAAATGTCTGATGAAAATATTGATGAGCACAATATTTCTGCATGAATTGCTAAATGTGGTTTTTGGATCGGCCGTTTAGTCCCACAGTTTATTTCCCGCACTTTTCTTTTATTTTTGAGAGAAATTGTAGTGAGGAATTTATGTAAATGTCAAAGAAAGAAGACCAACTTCCATGGAGACGGAGGCCACGCTTGAAGATGGAGATATCATATGGGACCCACGTGGTTTCCAAAGTTGTATTTTCATTTTCTTTAAGCTGCAAATTTGTATAATTTGGACTGTGGACTTTTTTGGACTCTTTCTTGTGGGACTGGCCGATCCACACATTTAGTTTTTCGTTAAATATTGCCTCCGCATGAAAATCTTTTCTCTGAATTAATTATTAATTCATGCATGTTTGTGCTCTGCTAGATAAATGGCTAATATTGCAAGCGTTAATTTCGAAGTACTGGAAGCATCAGGTAGAAACTATCTAAGCTGGCAGCTAGATGTAAAGTTTCACCTGCGGGCAAAGTCCCTCATCGCTGCTGTGACTGAAAAAGAAAATGTTAGCGATATAGAGAAGGTGCAAGCCATCACCTATATTCGCCGCCATGTGGACAAGACCTTAAAGGCTGAATACCTTACGGTCGAAGATCCATTTGAGCTATGGACTGCCCTTGAGGACAGGTATAAACATCAGAAAGATGTTATACTCCCAAGGGCACGATATGAGTGGGAGAACATGAGACTACAGGACTTTAAGTCCATTGCTGAGTACAACTCAGCACCTTTTAGCATCACCTCACGCCTGAAGTTGTGTGTTGAGAATGTCTCAGAAGATCGCATGCTGGAAAAGACGTATACGTCCTTCCATGGAAAAGATGCGATACTCATGCAGCAATACCGTGAACACAGGTTCACCAAGTATTCTGAGCTGCTGTCATGTTTACTCATGGCTGAGCAAAACAGAGAGCTTCTTCTCGTCACTCACAATATGCGTCCTCCCGGCACTGCCCCCTACCAGAAGCTCACCATTCCCCTTCCTTCAAAAAGAAGAGTGATAATAAAAGAAAAGAAAGACCACAGAAGGGGGGGTCAACAGAAAAATGCCAAGGGCCATGTACAGCAGCAGCGAAAAAATGAAAGTAAGCGGAAGTTCACGTGGCACAGAAATGACAAAAATGATTCACCCCCACCCAAGAGGGAATGGGAAGACCAGTGCCATAATTGTGGCATGAAAAGCCACTGGTCCAAAATGTGCCGAACTTCGCAGCACCTCCAGGATTTGTATAAAGAGAACAAGTAAAATAAAGCTGAAACATACCTGATGACCTCTGATGCTCCAGTCAAGTTTTCAGCTGACAACTTCGAAAATGATGACTTGCTTGATTAGCCTTTATTTTTATCTTAGCAATTTGTTTTGAGAATAATTTATGAGAGCATTTTAATTATGAAATTTGTTCTGAATGAAAATGTTTAGTAGACAATAAATGAAAATGTTTATCTAAATATGCATGTGCCTCACGATTCATCTTTTAATAGATGAAACTGCTCTCATAAATAATTAGTAGACAATAAACACGTACGATCTCTTTCAATACAAAGACCAATATTAGGGCTATATTGAAGATCCAGGGAATGCAACACAGTTGCCCCAAACGACACAAAAATAATGGATGCACTAATCCCTCCGAATTCCAAAAGAAACTTTCTAAGTTTCAAGGACATCCGTTTCAATGGATCCCACTTGGAAACAGCAAATGTAAATGAAAAATTACCGTATGCAACGTCTCAAGAAAAAGGAGTAAAATCCACACTTGAACGTTTTGAGAGCCTTATAGGCCTCTACCATACAAAGATTCGGAGAAAGGAAGCAGAATTAAACGGAGCACCTGAAGTGCCCTACATCAGCCGAGTTTTTACTCTGGCATGATGGCCTTGGCCACCCTGGATTTGTGATGATGCACAGCATCTTATCCTATGAGTATGACTTGAAGAACCAGAAGATTCTTCAGAAGGGAAAATTCCCTCGCATCCCTTACTATAAGGGAATATTAATTACAAGGCCATCTCCACGAAAAGTTGAAAAAGGATCTCCACGCTTCCTCAAAAAGAATACAAGGAGACAGATGTGGATAAAATCCACCACCCCTAGTGGGCTATTTTGGCACTTCATTGTACTGATAAATGCATCCTCAGAATATTCGTACGTATGTCTACTACAAGACCCGCAACTTAGCTTTTCCAAAGCTATTGGCACAAGAATAAAAATGTTGCGGGCACATTTCCCAGACAATAAAATGTTGTAAATAAGTCTGGTTAATGTTGGGAAATATACCTCCCAGTCTTTCAAGAGTACTGCCAATCAACGGGAATTGAAAATGAACATACAAGTGCCGCATGTTCATACCCAAAATGGGCCAGCAGAGTCACTGAAAAGTAGACTCCAATGGACTGAACGTCCATTAAATCCCGATTGCCTATGGATGCATGGGGACATGCAAACTCTGCATGCTGCATCGTAAATGAAAATAAGACCATCTGGAGGTCAGAGTCTCCAATGCAATTTGCATATGGAATGCCACCGAACATTTCTCATCTGAGAATCTTCGGTCGCGCAGTCTTAAATCCCCATTGCACCACCAAATAGGACCAAAACGGTACTCAACGTCGCCTAGGTATCCATGCAGGGTTTGACTCACCCTCACTTATAAGATACCTAGAACCCCAAACGGGGGACGTAATTAAGGCACACCTTGAAGACTGTGATCTCGATGAGACAAATTTTCCCAAAATAGGCCCAGATACTGGAAAATCTGGCGCGAAGAAAATTATAACGTGGGATACAAACAGCTTGACCCACTATGATCCGGTAACAATACAATGTGTAGATGAGATCCAGAAGATCTTCCACACATAGAACACTGTTCACCAATTACCGGAATCATTTATTGACAACCAGAAGATTGTCAGATCACACATCCCTGCTGCAAAAACTCCAGCTAGGATTGACATCCCCGAGAATGGATGCAATCCACCAGCAGCAGAAGTGGCTGATCCTCAACAGAAAAGAGGCAAACCACCAGGCTCCAAGGACAGAAACTCCTAGTGACCTTAAGACAATACTACTACAGGACAATGAGCTCCTGTCCACACAATCACCCTTCCCGGAATCCACTGCAGAGGAATTGCCGGGAAAAAGTGAAATTAAGTAAATGTTGTACGTACTGGGGAGGTGTTGGACAGATAGAACATAAATTGTCGACAATGTATTCACGTATCATATTGACATATACATCGCAATGGCGATGATGTTAGTAAATTATCGTTCCACACTCCGTTGCTAGAAGGCAAACGTAGAGATTGGCCAAACGTGGAACGTGGCAATAAAAGATGAGCTGGACTCACTTATGAAACGTGAAATGTTCGGACCTGAAGTTCAGACACTAAAAGGTGTCAAACCTGTGGATAAAACAAAGTATTGCAAACATAAGAAAAATAAATACAAAATCGTATGCTATACGGTACAACCTATAGTCCAAGGAAAATTTCGCTGAAACTAGGGATCGAACAAATTCAAATGAGCATGTCTCATAAATGATGCATCAGTCTCTCTAAGTTATCAAAAGCGAATACCTTACGATTTGGCGAAGGAAAATTTTGGATATGCTGTTATTGGATGTTGTGACGGCGTACCTTCGTGGATATCTTGTAAAGATAATTTCCACATTTCCTTAAAATGCCTGAATAGACTTCGGGACGTCTATTCAAGAAAAACAATAAGTATAAATAAATGTACAACCAAGAGAATCACTTGATAAGTCAATGATTCATACTGAAGGTTGTCTTTGCATCTGTGCAAAGAACAGGATTAGAGATCTTAGTTGTAGACAACTAACATCTCATCGGATCTCCTGAAGAGAAAACCGAAATAAATGTACCAGCCTGACTTTTAAACATGAAATAAAAAGACCTAGGCAAATATAAAGTCATGGCTCATAGAATCCTGTTACAAACGCCCAGAAGTGCGTTGGAGATATTAAAAGGACCATTGTCATCCAAAGAACACCTACGGTGGTACACTTACTGGATGAACAAAAAGAACCCTTCCGATCGCTGGAAGAGGGGGAGGATATAACTGGTCCTAAAGTCCCTTATCTTAGTGCAATCATGCACTCCTGGCTAACTGCATGTGTCCCTGTATAACAATTGCAGTAAACTCATTAGCCAGAGATAGTTGACACCTAAAAAGGGCCATTAGACCTGAGTTAAGCCTTCTGCGCTTCCTCCAAGGGTCGAAATATTTGGACTTACAAAATGTAGTAGCATCCTCCAATGTTTATGCAAATGCAGGTTTCAGGTCCAGCCCCTATGCTGAGAAATCACAGAACGGGTACCCACAGTGGGATGGCCATCCCCTGCAGATCTGCAAAGCAACTTATTAAGGCAACATCATCCTATCATTCTGAGATCCTCACCATTCCAGAATCACACCAATGGTGTATTTGAGGGCGCCTGGTGGTACATCACATCCCAGTGACGACTGGGATAGAGGCTGGTTCTGTGGAGCTGACCATATAGTCTGAAGACCACATCAGAGGCGACGAAACTTAGCAACCTCTTCAGAGTTTCTGGATTCAGCAGTTGCTTGATGGTGATAAAATTCGTAATCTGTGTACATTTTCGGAATACTATAAATAGGAGTGATGAGATAAGCCTACGAGATCTGAAAGCCTAAGAGCTTTTACAGATCAGGGGGAGTTGACAGAATTTGTACTCTTTTCCCATAGCTATGGTTTTCCCACTGGGTTTTCCATAGCCAAAGGTTTTAACAAGGCAAATCACATCAACTCTGGATCCCGAAGTATCCACCCCTCAGTGACGCTCAGAATCCAGAAGTATTCATGAGCAGAGTCACTTGTACAAATCAGGGGGAGTTAAAGAGCGTTTGCACTCTTTTTCCTTAACTATGGTTTTTCCCACTGGGTTTTCCATAGCTAAAGGTTTTAACGAGGCAAACCTCACCAACTCAGGATCCCGAAGTATCCACCCCATGTGAGACTCTTATCACGCTCAGAATCCCGAAGTACTCTTGAGCGGAGTCCACACCTATGGCTGGATAAGGGGGAGTGTTGTGAATGGAAATAACCAGAGTCGGTTAGGATTGCGAGTATCTTAGAGATACGCACATATCTATACCATGTCTATAAATAAAGGGCTGGGGGTTCCTCCACCAGTAGTTGATTCATAACAAGTAATTATTATTGAGACAGCCGTAATTATTATATTTTCGCAGTTAACGTGTTTTAGGTCTAAAATTCTATGAATCAAACTATAATTATTACCGAGGCTTCGACTCTTGGACCATTATTTACTACCCAACCAATTTCGGGCCCCACATGAAGCAAAATCAACCCACGCGGCAGCTTCCAAACTCGCTTCCCTTCGCCTGTTTCCTATTCAAACCCAAACACGGAAGACCAAAAGGACCTCCTTCCCTTCGCTCCGTTCGCTGTATTCGGCAAGGAAAAATAAAATAAAATAATAATAAATAGAATTAAAAAGAAAACCATAGTCTCTTCCAATTCCATACAAAACCCTAGGTTTGTTCCCCTCTGGTATCTATTTCAAAGCGCGCAATGGGGGGGTTGCTCGAACCGGCCGATTCAGTGCCGACGGAGGACACCATCGAAGCCCTGCTCGAATATCTCGTTGCTCCTCTTCTTCCGATCGGGAACTTTGAAAGTCATCAGCCCACCGATCGGCAACACGAAACGGTTGCAAAGCAGGTATCTTTCTTGCTTATTTTTTGGGTGCTCTTTTTAGGCTTTCCTTTCAATTTTTTTCTGCTTTGTTATGTGCATGCGGTAGAATTTCATGTAGCATGTGTTCATCTAAAAAATCTTGTTTTGATGTAATGTATGTAAAGTCCGTAAAGATGATGTAATTATGGAAATTCCTTTTGAGGAGATTTTTCTTTGTTTCTTTCATGTTTGATAGTGAATGCTTAATATTATGCATGTCAAAATTTGATTTTGACTTGCCAACAGATATGCATGCATACTCACACTTTAATGTTGAGAATAGTAGTTTATGTCATAGTGCGTTTATTAAGTTTTATCTTTATACTAGTCATAACCCGTGCCCGCGGGCACGGTTCATTTAAAATTTCCCCGTGAAATCTTTGTTCCCCGAAAAATTATTTACACAACCAAAATTTAACAGAACAATATATTGGCGTAAAAATATTTAGCGGCACGGGCACTTTCGGCGCTGGCGTCTTCGGCGTGAAACAACAAATTCGACGCCGAACAACAAATTTGGCGCCCGCGCCTTTGGCGCAGAACAACAAATCTTTGTAAAAAAAATTAGCGCGGCACGGGCACCTTCGACGCAGGCGCCTTCGGCGCGAGCGCAGCCAAAATTTAACAGAACAATAAATTAGCGTAAAAATATTTAGTGGCACAGGCACCTTCGGTGCAGAACAACAAATTCGGTGCAGGCGCTTTAGACGCAGAACAACAAATTCGACATTGAACAACAAATTTGGCGCCCGCGAATTCGGTGCAAATTAGCGTAAAAAAATTTAGCGCGGGTGCCGGAACAACAAACATCAGTGTATTTTTACACTAATTTGTTGTACTGCTAAATTGTTTTACGCTAAATTTTTTATTTTGTTTAATTTAATGGATTATGATTCTCCACAATCTTTCCCAAGGCACTTTTTATTTCAAAGTTTAGGTTTCCAAGGCACTTTCCCCCCCAAATTTAATTTCCACACTCTTTCCCAAGACACTTCTAATTTCAAAGTTTATGTTTCCAATGCATTTTCCCTCAAAAAATTTCACAAAAATCCAATCTCAACCATTGATTTACCAAGATCAAATCTCAGCCACTCTTTATCTTGTCCTAGTCAGCACTAGAATTCAAAAAACTCTGTCAATTGTATAATAGATATTCTAATTTACTGTTGCTCCTTGATAATTTTTCTTCTTTTTTACATGCTTGCGGGAGGATTTTGCTTTAGAATATGATCCTTTTGAAAACATAGGGTGGGCACGTTGTCAGTCTAATTAAGGACATTGAGACACTAGAGGTTCATGTTTGAGACGATGTTGGTTCAGGTTTGGTGTAAGCTTACTTAGAACTTTGTTCATGTCAACCTAACGATGCAGTGTTCTAATGTTGTCATGAGAAAAAGAAAGTGGGTTAAAGCCTATTGCGTTAAAAGTCTAAATTTCAAAACAAAAGCCCGATAAATTTACGGACAAAAAATTAACTTTTCTAGCAGAAATGGCTTTGCATCTTGTTACGCCTATTTGGCCGAGGCCCGAAAGACACGAGCCCAAAAACCCGACCTCCGGTCAAGAGCCCATCTGAGCACTCAGGCCCACTCGATAAGGCCCTATCGGGGACTCCCCCGAATGTAGATCCGACCCGGCCCCGGTAACATACGGGTCACTCACCCACTCCTGCGATAACCGCTCCCTCGATCCCACTACCACTTAATGGCAGTTATGGGGGGAGGCTGGCGTGGCGCAGGGAGCGGCGGCAGGGGGCGGATTGAGGGGGCACGATTGGGGGCGGACGAGCGACGTGGGTCGGGGGCAATCACGGCGGAGGTCTATAAAGGGGCTAGGAGGACGACATGACAAGGGACCCGCATCTCAGGTATCTAGAACCTAAGGTACTCCATCAACGACCTAGTTCCCCCATTTCATTTCCTTCCTCCCCCGCTCGCGCCGTGAGACGTCGTTCCGATCTCCTCACGAGTCGAACCGTCTTCGCCGGGCCTCCTCTTTCAGATTTCTGTCTGACTTAGGCATCGGAGGGGATTTGGCCGGAACCAAGGTCCGGCCCCCTGACGAGCGTTCTCATCTACGCAGGAGGGCATCAGATCAACGGGCCGAGGCTTCCCCTCCGTCCCTCGCCGACCACGCAACCAGCTGGACGATTGCGGCTTCCCCTCGTCGTCCGACCGCCGAGACCGAGCGCAACCGACCGAGGCCGAACGTCTCGACCCGGGCCGAGGCTACCCCTCGCCCTACCAACGGCCGAGGACTCCGATTCAATCCAGTCGACGCGCTCTACGTCACCGGCTGGTCCGACTCGAGCCTCAACTGCACCAACTCGACTCGCCCGAGGGACCCAAACGGGCCCCTTGACCACGTTGACCGGGTTATCCACGGTCAACGCTTTGTAGTGAGAAAACACTCTGAAACATCTGGCGCCGTCTGTGGGAACCGAAAACCGTCCCACGAAGAAGCAAACCACACCAACAATGGCACGAGCCAGCAATGGAAGGAAGCGCATGCCCCCCATCCCAGAGGAGGTGAACGTCGCATCCAACGGCAACCTCGAAGACACGCCCGTCGGCGATCACCCCGACCCCTCAACCGAAGAAACCGGCGGCTCAGGATTGGCCACACAGGGACAGCTCTGTGCCCTGGCTCAGGAGACCAACGCGAGCCTCCAGACGTTGGTCGCGACGGTACAGCAGCTCGTCGGCCCTGCACCATCCAACGGAGGCACGTTGGGCGATGGCCATCGATGGGCGGGGGGTCCCCCGCTCTTGCGGTCCGCCGTGGTCGACGACCACGGGACCAAAAAGCCGAACGCGGATCGTCGGTTCACGCTGTCCGACTCCCGTCAGGCGAGATCACGCGCATCCTCCCCTTATCGTGAAAGGAGCCGAAGAGAAACCGAAGGGACGGAGGGCGAGTCGATGACTGCATCATCTCGTCGGTCACGGTCGTCCCGCCGCAGGAGAAGCGAACGACACCACTCGAGAGACCGATCACGGCGGAGCAGGAGCTCCCGCCGGAGGAGCCGGGAGCGCCGGGTCAGCCCGACCCCCAGCGTGGCGAGGGCCGCGGAGCCAGCCCCGCCGGTGCCTGTGCACCCTCCGCCACCGAACGAGCCAGAGGCAGGCGACTATCGAATCCCCGGAGGCATCCACGGAGACCGGTGCCCCCTATCACGGAGAATAACCGACGCACGGGTCCCATCTCGATTCAGGATCCTGGCGCTGGGGAAGTACGACGGGATAGTGGACCCGGGACACCACGTAATGGACTACGAGGGGGACATGTCCTTCCAAGGAGCTGACGATGACCTGCTCTGCCGAGGCTTCTATTCTACTCTCAGGGGAGCGGCGAGGACCTGGTACCGCAGCCTGCCCAGCCGCTCCATCGACAGCTTTGAGGAACTCACCCAGTTGTTTTGCAAGCAGTTCATGGCAGGGAGGCAGATCAAGCCTGATACTGAACATCTGTTCAACATAGTGCAAGGCCCAGCCGAGCCGCTCCGGCAGTTCATGCGCCGCTTCAATGCAGAGAGGCTGAACGTGAACAGCCCTCCCGACCTGGTGGTCCAAACGGCCCTTAAGAAAGGGCTTCGCCACAGAGGCCTCAAGAAGTCCCTGCACAACGATCCCCCGAAGGACCTCCCCGGGATCATGGCAAGGGCCGAGCGCTTCATGTTGACCGAGGAGGCCTTGGCCATGGATGCAGGAAAAGCCACTCGAGGGTCCAAGCGCGGCGACAACGGACGAGGCAGTCCCGAAGGATACCGGACCGAGAAGAGGCCGAGAAACAGGCAGCGCGGAGAAGGTGCGAGAGACGTCACCCCAGACGCCGTCCTCGCCCAAGTGCAGAAGGAAGACCGCACCGATCGCCCCCCACCGAGGGCAAAAAGAGGTGGGAAGAAGGAGAAATACTGCAAGTACCACAAGGATGACGGACACGACACTGAAGACTGCTGGCACTTGAAGAAGGACATTGAGAAGCTGATGAGTCGGGGGCATGCCAGGAACTTAGCCGACGAGCCGGCCCATGGGGAAGGGACCTCCATGCAGCCGGACAAGGGGAAGAAGATCAACACCGTCCAAGGACCCCTTCGCATCGTAGAGTGAGCGGGCGAGCTCTCTCCCCCAGTCGTAGCCTGGTCCGAGGGGATTATCTAGGTTTACATCCCTCTGTCTAGCTTTATTCCCTATTTCCTTTCCTCCAAATGTACCAGTCCGACAGGGCTCTTAAGAGTACAATTGCATTCCCTTTTTGTCTTTTCTTAAATCCTCGACGGAATTGACATTTCACTAATAGTGCAAAAGAATGAAGGCCGCTGCCTCACTGGAGGAGGAAGGGGGACGCTGCCCTCGCCGACCGACTCCTGCGCTTGGAAGCCTGGGGGCAATTCTCCCAGCCAGCGCGGACGCCGACCGGTCCTAAGCCGAGGAGCTTTGCCCTCGCCGACCGAATCCCGCGCTCGTAAGTCTGGGGGCAGTTCCCCCAGCAGGCACGGACGCCAACCGGTCCTAAGCCGAGGAGCTTTGCCCTCGCCGACCGACTCCTGCGCTCATAAGTCTGGGGGCAGTTCCCCCAGCAGGCACGGACGCCGACCGGTCCTAAGCCGAGGAGCTTCGCCCTCGCCGACCGACTCCTGCGCTCATAAGTCTGGGGGCAATTCCCCCAGCCAGCGCGAACGCCGACCGGTTCTAAGTCGAGGGACTTTGCCCTCGCAGACCGACTCCTGCGCCCATAAGTCTGGGGCAATTCCCCCAGCCGACGCGAACGTCATCCAATCCTAGGCCAAGAACGAGGCAGCAACGCAAAATACACGAGAAGACCGAGTAAGTCAATTTCGTTTATAATAGTTAACCAGGGTACAAAAACGTGTCTTATTTACAGGGAATCAAGGCGAAGGAAACACTCTACAAATAATCCACTCACGACGAATGACATAGTTCATCACCTACAGAAGCTAGATCGACACCGACAGAGCAAAATTGGTTGACAAAAGACCCAAAGTAGTTAGCCCAAGCTAGCAGCCATGCAACCAGCAATTATTGGCTACGGAGCCGGTAGCGAAGCCGAAGGAGATAGCGGGGGCCATGGATCCATTTCAAGTAGACTGGCCCAAAGCGAAGCGGATGCTAAAAAATTTGAGGATAAGGCCGGGAGGGACGGCTTAGGGAGCCCGGGCTCGGGAGGACACATCCTCGGGCACTTCGCCCTGCTCGGAGCGAGGGGGATCGACCGGCGGAGGGGCTTGCCGAACACGCTCCGCACATTCCCGGAAGGAAGACTGGACGACTTCGACGATCCGGGGGGCGATGAGGTCTTCATACGCACCGAAGGCCTCCCTGAGAACCTCGAAGATCCTCTTCCCCAGGGTCTCGACGACGCCCCTCTCCACCTCCTCTGCGAGCCGCGTCACCTGACGCCGATCCGACAGCTCCCTCTGAAGCTCCTCCCTCTCCAGGCGGAACGACTCCGCCGCTTCCTCAGCCGACTGACGGACGTCATTCAGCTTTCCCCGGAGGTCACCCACTCGTCCCTCCAACTCGGCCACACGGAGCTTGAGACGCCGAGACTTCATCTGGGCCTCCGTCATGGCCACCTCCGCCGCCCCGGCCCGCTCCTGGGCCCTCATGGAGGACTCCTCCAGCTCCCTCAAGCGGACGGCTCGACACTGCAACTCCACGGCGAGCGCTGAACCCTGGAAAGACGAGACATGGGCTAAGAAGAGGATAAAATGAAGGAGAGGATAGCAAGATAACCGAACATGTTGAAGGATCCAGACCAAGGAATCCGACATCTTGTCGGCAGGGATCTTCTTGAGGAGGTTGCGATCCCGGGGAGGGACGGAGACCTCGGCAACCTGCTGGGCCAAGGCTCGGTCGACAAACATCGAACTCCCAGGGACGACAAGGGAAGCCATATTGCTCGCCAACAAGGCCCCGATCCCCGGTGATACGGGCGAGGACACTGCGAGGGGGTGGTCGACAAGGCTACCGAAGGATCCCCGGTGGTCGCCACAGGAAGCGCGGAACCCGTCGGACTGGAGGGATCCGTGTCCTCCTTCCTCTTCTTTCCTCCGTGGGGCTCCGAAGGCGCCGGAGGGGAGCGCTTCTGCCTCGCACCATCCCCACCCTCGGGAACCTGAGGGGGCGCGCCAAGGGCAGGAGGGACTGCACCGGACCCGTCATTATCCCCTGCCTCATGGGCTGACGGGGCGGGTCCGGCCCTTGTGACCACCCCGGGAAGGGGATCGCCAGAAGAAGAGGCGGGAGGCGCGGCCACCACCTTACCCACGAAAGGCTCGGCTCGGCGCACTTCCTCCTCAACGGTACGCCGAGGCGCCCTTCCGGAGGTACTACCTCGGCTCCGAGCAGCTCCGCGGCGGATCAGTTCATCGACGTCACGGACAAACTTGCGGCCAGCCATCCCTGCAAGGGAAACCAAAATCAGGATGAGTCACAGGGCGATTCAAGACGGAAAAGGCGACCTACCCGGAGACCACAAGACGGTCTTCAAGAGTAGGTCGTCCAACAAGGACCAGATGGACTTTGACTCCAAGGGGAGGGTCGACAGCAGCGCGGCGGCTGCCCGGTCGACGTCTGAGAGAGCTAGCGACGGGCGAGGCTGGACAGAACCGCCCCAACTTGTCAAAATCTGGGCATCCCCCAGGAAGACCACAAAGACGTAATCTGAACTCCAATCCCCCGACCAGCGGGGCAGCCCGATCAGGCATTCCCTCCTCGAGCGGGCTCGGAGCTGCAGCCATAACCCCGGGCCGACCGTCTGGATCTGGTAAAAATGGAAGAGAAGGGGGAGAGACGGCTCCAGGCCGCGGGTGCAGCAGAGCGTGTCGAAGCCCGTCAGTACCGCAATCGAGCAAGGGGTAAACTGGCAAAGCGGCACCATGAGATACTCCATGACCTGGATAAGGAAGGGATTGAGCGGGAAACGAAGACCCAGGCGAAACATTTCGACGTAGACGCCGACTTCATTGCTCCTCGGAAGGCAAATCCGCTCGTCGACGAATGGAACTCGGACATCGTACGGGAGGCAGAGATACCTTTCCCGGATCTCCGTGACCGCCGAAGGAACGGTCCTCGACGGCGTACGGAGGATAACCGGGGGCACGTTAAGACGCACGGCAGCCGACGCCACGTCATCGCAGGCGTAGTCTGGGAATAGCTTCCCCTTCCCCTTATCTTGGAGGGGACGACTCCCGGAATAGGAACCTGATCCCACTAGCCGGGGCCTGCCCCGCCTGGACTCTGGAGAATCCCTCGCCCCTCGGCCAGAACCGCCTATCCTAAGAGCAGCCATAATACGAGAGCGAGAAAGAAATTACCTTTTAACTAGTTTGAAGGAGGCGAAAAAGCGAAGGCGACGGGAGACTCCGAGTTGTAGAAAGCCTAGAGCAATGGGAAGAGCAAGAAAGGAGAGGAGATCAACGCAGCTGGGGATCTTATATATCGGACGCAGGGACGAATTTGAAGCGCCTGACAATAACACGTGGCAGGACTCGAAGAACCGGCGGCGTTTCGAAATCGGCGCCAAGGGAAGTCCAATCGATCCGCCTCATCATGACCTACATTTATGACCACGCCTCGATTAAAGCGCCACTCGGAATCCCAGGAGGCACAGCGGCCGAACCGAGCAAGCCAAGGCCGGTCGACCCCACCAAGGGCGGCTCACGAACCCCTCGGCTTCTCGACTTAAGACGACCCCACGAGCGATGGGGATAAGCTTGCAGCTACACGTGGCAGCTTCAGAGGACCGACGGCGCTTCGGAGCCCGCGCCTTAAAAGTATCGAACGGACCAACTCATGATGACGACTAATGAATGAGTCGACATCGATTGGCGAGCCCGTCAAAGTCGGCGGAAGTCACATCGGCCGAGCCGAACCGGCCGAGGCCGATCGACCCGACCGATGGGGGCAATTGTTACGCCTATTTGGCCGAGGCCCGAAAGACACGAGCCCAAAAACCCGACCTCCGGTCACGAGCCCATCTGAGCACTCAGGCCCACTCGATAAGGCCCTATCGGGGACTCCCCCGAATGTAGATCCGACCCGGCCCCGGTAACATACGGGTCACTCACCCACTCCTGCGATAACCGCTCCCTCGATCCCACTACCACTTAATGGCAATTATGGGGGGAGGCTGGCGTGGCGCAGGGAGCGGCGACAGTGGGCGGATTGAGGGGGCACGATTGGGGGCGGACGAGCGACGTGGGTCGGGGGCAATCACGGCGGAGGTCTATAAAGGGGCTATGAGGACGACAGGACAAGGGACCCGCATCTCAGGTATCTAGAACCTAAGGTACTCCATCAACGACCTAGTTCCCCCATTTCATTTCCTTCCTCCCCGCTCGCGCCGTGAGACGCCGTTCCGATCTCCTCACGAGTCGAACCGTCTCCGCCGGGCCTCCTCTTTCAGATCTCTGTCTGACTTAGGCATCGGATGGGATTTGGCCGGAACCAAGGTCCGGCCCCCTGACGAGCGTTCTCATCTACGCAGGATGGCATCAGATCAACGGGCCGTGGCTTCCCCTCCGCCCCTCGCCGACCACGCAACCAGCTGGACGATTGCGGCTTCCCCTCGTCGTCCGACCGCCGAGGCCGAGCGCAACCGACCGAGGCCGAACGTCTCGACCCGGGCCGAGGCTACCCCTCGCCCTACCAACGGCCGAGGACTCCGATTCAATCCAGTCGACGCGCTCTACGTCACCGGCTGGTCCGACTCGAGCCTCAACTGCACCAACTCGACTCGCCCGAGGGACCCAAACGGGCCCCTTGACCACGTTGACCGGGTTATCCACGGTCAACGCTTTGTAGTGAGAAAACACTCTGAAACACATCTAATCATAGTTAATTCGGGTCTATTGGAAATTTGGTTCTTGGTTGGTCATGGTAAAATCGGCCAACAGAGTACTTTAGAAGTTGCAGCCCGGGTTCTAATAGAGTAATGTTGCTCAACATGGATAAAATTTGGTTCAAGTATGCTGCCTACATAGGGTAGATCAAAATCTTAGCACGGGCACATGCCATGGCTGATTTGTATGTGGCTCAGCCCATGCTTGAAAAATTGTTCTTTCATCTTGTTTTTATAGTAGCAATCAGGGTTTTAAGTTGCGGTTTCGGTGTTAGTTTCGGTCTTCCGGAAATTTAGTTTTCGGCTTCGGTTTCGTCCGTTTTGGTGGGTTCGGATGCGAGTTTCGTTCGTATGGGTAGGTTCAAATACTTAAAAACTATCAAATACTATCAAATACCATTTACTACTAAAATATCAAATACTATTAAAAAGTTTCAAAAAAATAACCGCTTGTAAATATATTGCATTTTGCTCAATTGTTGCATTTGATAGTTTAATAGTAGATTGTATATTTAGTAATACAATTGATAGACTATGGTTGCAATTGCAATAGTGTATTATGTAGTTCATCTGGACACTAAAAAAATAACCGTACTTACATAGTGCATGAATGAATATTATTTACTGTTAGTCACATACACTATATTAGTATATTTGTTAAAACAAATTGCATTTTGGTGGCGATTTACTTAGTGGCTTAGTGATGCTAGTCACATACACATTTTGCTAAACATATTGCATTTATTTACAAGTTTGCTATTCAGTGGCTTAGTGCTCCTAGTTACGTACACATTTTGCTAAACATGTAAGGGACCCTGCGAGGCTACACAAACACTAGAGGAGGGGTGAATTGTGTAATAGCAAGCAAAGTGCTTAATTAAAAGTTACTAAAATTAAAACACAATAAGCAGCGGAAATTAAACAGAGTGCTCAACAACAACAATCGCAAACACAGAGATTTTGCCCTGGTTCCCCAAAACTTGGGTATATCTAGCCACGCCAATATTCACTATAATCCCACAAAGAGAAGTGAATACAAATCCCACAAAGGGATACACTCCCACAAAGAGAGAGACCTCACCAAGAGGATTTTGCCCTACACAAGGACCCAACCAACCCTACACAAGGGTCAAGACTCCCACTAAGAGAATCACCAACTCCCACTCAGAGAATTAGGGTTAGCCATACACTAGGATACTAAACTCCCACAAAGAGAGTTACTCGCACAAAGAGAGTTATTCCCACAAAGAGAATATCCTATGTCCCACAAAGAGACAACCTCTCACAAAGAGAGAATCCTAATCCCACAAAGAGAAATAGTGTTTCGAACAAAAACAAAACGAAACAACACTTACCTATGCCTTGATATGATCTTACCAATGTGAAGAAGAAGGCATGCAAGTGAATGACCAAGTGCTTGCGATTAGCTTTGATTGCACTTGATGATCTTTCTCTCTTCTAGGAATGAATCCTAACACTTCTCACTTGAGTGTATGAAAATGAAGAGAAGAAAGATAATCTCCAAGAAAGGAATGAGAATGAAATCCCTTGGAGAAATTCCCCAGAGCTTCGATGCTAAGCATAAGATTGAAGCTCTAATGAGGGAATGGGGAGGAGTGGCTTAGAGAAGAGATTCAATGATCTCCTATGATTTCCTAACCCTTTCAAGAAGTCTAAATGAACTAAGCCAATCCCTATATATAGGAAGCTAAGAAGAGCCTATAAACACAGCCAAAAACCCAACAGGAAGAAATCTGCAACGGCTAGATTTTGAGAGTTTACGGCAAGAACAGTCGACTGATGATCATTAGACAGTCGACTGAACAACGGCTAGAAAATATCCCAACGGCTATAATCTGAGTCAGGACAGTCGACTGTAGAAGACTACACAGGCGACTGTAAAGCAGACAGTCGACTGTACATCCTTCATCAGGCGACTGCAGCAGGGATGGACAAGAAACAGAGAGCTGCACTCTTTCTCCAGTTTACGCACATGCGACTGATATCAATTATACAGTCGACTGTCTTATAGTCATGCGACTGTAATAACTTCATCAGTCGACTACTGTATAAGATGTAGAAAAAACAGAGAGAGATGCATATTTCGCACTTATGCCTTTCAGACGACTGAAGGCCATTTCACAGGCGACTGTAAATATACAGGCGACTGTAAAAACAGCAATAGGCGACTGTCTTGCAAATTGAGAAAAAGCCCAGAAAATGCAAGAAGCACACAGGCGACTGTCGACCAATTCACATGCGACTGTAAGAGTACATGCGACTGTAAATTGAACATCAGTCGACTGATGCGAAAAGCTCAAGATGAGTCAATAGAAAATTTGACTTGAGCTGTGCATCACAGTCGGCTGTAGAAGGCTCGACCGGCGACTGTAAATCACACAGTCGACTGTAAAACCTTCAGCAGGCGATTGCAGGAGAGCCAGAGACTCCAAATGAGTCTTTGGTCAAGATGAACCTATTGGGTTAGATTCTATGATAATCCTAAGGCTCACTAAGATGGTGAAATGCAAATGCATGAGAGTATGACCATCTATCAAGGCATTACAATAGTCCTAGACTCAAAAAGAGAAATGCAAGTAAATGAAATTACATGGATTACAAATTGCATCTCCTAGAGTCTAGTCTTCAAGCTCACTATGCCTTGATGCTCTCCATCATCTCCAAGCTTGGGCACTCCTTGATGAGCTTCCCTTCATCAAGCTCCAAGCTTTGACAATGCTTCTTTAGATGTTCATCCATCATCATGCTCCAAGCTTTGGCTTCATTAGATGATCTTTATGACTTCATCCAAGCTTGAGCACACCATCACTCTTGGAGGTCTTTAAGATATTCCTTGTAATATCCTTCGAGCATTATGCTTTGTCTCATCAACATATAATCATTAAGATAAACTGAGACTAAAACATAAGAATGATTAGCACACTAACATAATGTATTGATCATCATCAAAACAACGTTAGTCTTGAAACCAAGAACCAACAAAACATATTGCATTTACTTACAAGTTTGCCATTAAAATTGTAAAAGATATTGGCAAACTTGCAAATAAATGAATTATGTTTACTAAAATGTGTAAAGTGAATAGAAGCCCATCAGCCCCACCCACGTGAGCTCCCAGTCCACCAAGTGTAAATAAATGTGCAAATAAATGAACTGCTTAGGGCTCTCAGCAAAATGTGTAAAGAAATGAATGATGCTTAGGGCTCTCTCTTGTTGTCTTGCCCCCTTGACTCGACGGAAAACAAAACGAAGGGCGAACACAAAACGAAGGCGGGCTTGAGCTTGAGGTGGCGCCGAGGCCCATGTACGTCTCTCTTTCTCTTCCTCTTCCTCCTTTTAGATTTTTATTGATTTTGAGCTTCTTCTTCTTCTCCTCCTCCTCTTATTCTTTCTCTTCTCGTGCTATTCATTTTTTCTTGGGTTTCGGTTGGAACGTTACTATTACAGCCGGTTTCGTCTCGGTTAGGGCTGAAACTGGGATGAAACACCCGATACCAGTTGGTATCGGGTGAAACCTTATTCCATAGTACTAATGACATACATATACACTTCCTTTTGAAGGAATCTGTTTTTTTATGTCTCATGTTGATGAGAGATGGACGGTCAAAATGGTGTATATACTATGTAATTATTTTGTTATACATGTTAAAAATTTGTTTTGACTTATGAGGAACACCCACATAGCTATCATCTTTCAATTTTGAGTAACTTTGTTTGTTATCACACTATCATCCTTATTAGATGTATTGCACCATTCTTTTTGGTTAATTAAGAATGCAAGCTGTATGGGATGTGGTTCAGATATCTTATAGGTATAAGCAATGGTACACATTTAGAAATAATATGCTATCGGATAAGAATGAGCATTAATAAACAATAAGATAACAATTGTTTGTTGAGATCACAACTATATCGTTTTGAGTTTGTTAGGTAGTATTATTTCATTTTATCTTGTATTTGTATCGATGAAGATCATAACTACACTGTTAGAGACCTATCCCATACTAGGCCTCCAACACTAGCCCATTTGTTAGAAACTCATCCCATACTAGGCTTCTAACAATAGCCTTGCTAAGGGCCCATCCCATACTAGGCCCATAACACTGGGCTCACACCCCATTTGTTAAGTATTATTGAGTATCCAACCCAAAACCAATTGGTATTAGGTGAAGAAGCCCTCTAATACTTAAAATATTTCTTTTTCTTTTGCACTTCCGATGTGGGACTATTTTTGGGATCCTAACATACCACCACGCTTCCGACAACGCCGTCCACGGCGGCCCACTCTGGGTTGCCCACTCTAAGTGGCCCACTCTGGCCTCACCCAGGTCGCCCCCTCTTAGGTCGCTCCTTCCCCAGGTCGTCCCTTCCGCTTTCGACAACCACCGCCACGACGGCCCACTCTGAGGTGCCCACTCTAAGTGGCCCACTCTGGCCTCACCCAGGTCGCCCCCTCTTAAGTCGCTCTTTCCCCAGGTCGCCCCTTCTGTAACGTGGATCGTAGCATGGGGCTAGCTCTGATACCAATTGTTAGAGACCTATCCCATACTAGGCCTCCAACAACTAACAAATGAGGAAATCCCTAGGCCCTTGGCTTTCGCCCTCTAATACTTTAAAAAGTACCATGTTCGTTAGTACCATTTTTATTTTTGGACAATATGAACCGTTCACTTTGATCTTTATATTCTAAAACCTTACAACATTAAAAATCTAGCGAACCAAAGGGTTTTGCTCATTTAGTTGTGACAAAAAGTTCTATTACTGCAAAATTGTTAAATTTACGACGAGTGAATGGACAAACAAAACCACATGGGTTCACTAGATATTTGGTGGGTTGATAGTTTAGTACATGGAGATTTTTGGTGGGTTGATATTTTAGAACATGGAGTAATGACATACACATACACTTCCTTGAGATTTTCTCCTTGGCTAGTTAATGCATATATGTATATATGTACTAGAAATAATCCGTGCACATGGTGCACGGGGAACAAAAAACCCCACACATAGGATGTGGAGCCTGTGCAAAGTGGTGAAGGAGAGAGAAGAGTGGGTGTGTACGTGTGTATCGTCTGTGGGCAAAGGGGGAAAGATAGGGGCTAATGTGCAATAAACGTTGGGTGGCAAAGTGGAAGAAAGCCAATGGCAATCATGTAAAATAAGGGGAAGAGATGGCCTTAATGGTCAATGGCAAGCATGCAAATAATTGAAATGGGGCCTTTTCTTTGGGGGTGCCACAAAAACACCCAACATCATACCCAAGCACTCACCCACATCCAAGTGGGCTCCCCATGATGAGGTGGCCAAAGATTGGCCACCACTCTATCAACCATTTTATCCTAGTTGGACAAAGTCCTCAAATGTAATATAGATATTCATGTCATGCCTTGCTTCTCTTACTATTAGAGAAGGGAACTTATGGCCCATGACGTGCTTAAATCAAAGGAAAGATATGTGAATTTTTTTCTTTTCGTCTTGATTTAAATACATTGAGTGTCAATGAATATCCATACGTATTTCTTAATTAGCAACAAAACATAAACCTAAAATTTATTACATCCGGTTTTCATTTAAAATATATAGTTATTATAACTAAATAGATAAAAATAGCAATGATAAAAGAACATGCTTAATACAAAATCTGGTTTATATATTATTGATAGCTACTAAGCAGAAAAAATCATTGCTAGTTAAGGCTAAACCATTGGTAACACCTACTTCTCTCTCCCAACCTGCTCAAGAGGGTCAACCTCAAGATATCTGTTGTTCAAACCTGACCTACATTCAACACAAGAAAATATCATCAGCGAGATGAACTTAGCAGGTTCCACAAATAAGCAGTTTAAATCATTTTTTAAAACACATATACGTAAGGCCATTAAAATAATAAGGATGATTAATCAAAGCAACATGATGATTAGTATGGTGATATAGTATGTGCATTGTAATGAAAATCAAATAGTAAATCAACTAATATCTAGATTAAGATTTAACTTTAACCATTAGAGTTTGTTATTTAAATAGAAGATAGATTTATTAAAATTTAATTTCGAAGATTTTTATTTTGAAATTTAGATTTAGAAGTTTGAAATTTAATTTGAGATTAAATTAGGATTTAAAGAATGGGTTAATGAATCCCGGCTGTAAATTGATCATGTTTGTATTAGTTTTAATTAGATTAGAATTTGTATTTAGTTAGGATTTTTGATTTGATTTTGAAACCAATTTTGTTTATAATCGATAGGAACCAAACAAGATCTGTTTATATTAGTTTTAATTAGATTAGAATTTGTATTTAGTTAGGATTTTTGATTTGATTTTGAAACCAATTTTGGTTATAATTGATAAGAACCAAACAAGATCTAATTTTATTAGATAAAAACTGAAATAAAAGAGATACTTTGATCGCAATTATAGGGGTGATCGCCCTCTCAAGACGCCAATTAAAGAGGACGTCCACACTCTCTTAAAGAACGATGTATAATCTCAACTCTACAATCAATTTACTCTTAAAATTCGTATGCCTCCTGGTCGGCCGGCCCTAGGGTATAAATAATTCTCCTAGTTGCCAAAGTTACCCATAACCCACCTAAAATAATATAAAATCACAAACATACCCAAAAAGTTTACGAATATGCCCATAATGGCCCAAAACTCATAAACGAGTGTCGAGTCTAACACCACTCCACCCCCTGAAACCCACGTTATCCTCAAGGTGGTGCATGAAGACCATAATGGTCCTACTCCAAGTGGGGATGATCGTCCCCTCCGGGGGCTCTTCCTCATCCACTATGTCCTCATCGTTCCTAGCTATCAGCACTTGCAGCTTGCATACCCCACAATGGTGTCCTAGGGAGAACCTCTCATCGCATCTAAAACACAGCCTCTTCTGCCTATTTTCCCTCATCTCGATGTTAGTCATCCTCCTAAATTGACCCCCTAGGTTGCTCTTCTATCTAATCTTCTCATTACTTGTCTGATCTGTCTCTGTAGCGGCCTTTTGGTCTCCTGTCGCTGTCAGAACACTGCGAAAAACCTGCTCACTCCAGTTGCCACTGGATCTCAGCTCCATTTAGTGATCCTCTACCATATGAGCCATCTCCACGACCTCTAACAACCCTTGAGGCTTCTGCAGACGAAGTTCTGAGCGAATATTGGCCTTCAAGCCCGTCATAAAATTGCTCTCCATCGTCTCATCAGAGACCCGCCACACTCGCCCAGAAAGTGTCTCGAACCGCTCATTGTACTACTTGATGGTCTCGTCCTGCCCGAGGGTGAACAGCTGCTCCTATAATTTTCCCACATGGGATTCCCGAAACCTCTCCAATATGATGTCCTTGATCTCCTCTCAAGAGCGAAAAGGACACCGTTGCTCCCTCCACTGATGCCACCCAAGAGTCTTGCCATCCAGACATATTGCCACCGCCTCCAGTTTCTGTGCCTCAATCATGCGGGACAGTCAAAAACCTCTCTGACATGTAAATCCACACATGTGGAGCCTCCCCCTCGAATATGAAAATCTTTATAATATGAGCATCTTCAGCTTCCTGATCCTGTTGTCCACCCCAAAGTTCATATGCTCCGCTCTATCTTCGTGGTGTCTCTGGCGGTTGGGATGGTAGTTGTTTCTGTGTCCCTCGAAGCCCCCTGGACACCCTCCTCGTCCTTTGTAGTATCCCCCGATCATAGCCTCCTACACAGCATCCTACTCCCTCATCTTCGTAGTCTTCGCCCCCTCCATCTCCCAGATAAATATCCTTACCATGTGCATGCCCTGAATAGCCGTGGAGCTGCTGAAAATCATTCTCGAGGCCGTAACGCCCTTGTCGATCTCCCAGATCTGCACCATACACCTGTGCATGCCTTTACATCGCTGTTCGAGACTGGATGGGCTCAGAAAAGGCCCCTGGCGCCTGCCGGGGGGTCGACAGGGGCTGTCGAACCGTTGGCAGGCCTTGTCGGGGTTGCCGGAGGCCCGACGGCCCCCCTGTGGTGTCGGGCAGGGTCCGCCGACACTGCTATAGGCCGGCAGGGTTCGGCTGGCCCTGCCGGCTGCTGTGGGAGGCGGGGCGGCCTGTTGCGCCCCAGATCTGGGCCGGTCGGCCCCCATCTTGGTTTCTGAGGTTCAGTCGGCTCCCCATGTGTTTCGATGAGTCGTGGCGGTGTCTTCTTCCATCAATGGCTCTTTCTCCTCTTCTTCGAAGTATTGCTCGGCGTCGGAACGTAATACCTCATCGTAATTCT
Source organism: Scilla litardierei (assembly GCA_030789695.1). Taxonomy (NCBI): domain Eukaryota; kingdom Viridiplantae; phylum Streptophyta; class Magnoliopsida; order Asparagales; family Asparagaceae; genus Scilla; species Scilla litardierei. The sequence goes on from CM061136.1 coordinate 18,963,412, forward strand.
CCATATTTCTCTTCCTCTTCTCCAAAGGTGCCATTTTTATCGTGGGATTAGGGTTTCCGCCGTCGTTTCCACCTTCTGCTGCAAGAAGCGCGAGTTATTGAATGATTTGAGCGATGGTCTTGTTTTGTTTGTCGTGAGAAGCTACAATCTTGTCGTGAGAAGCCGCCAACCTTGCAATCGCTTCGCTATGTTCAGTTTCATATCTTTAATCTCCCAATTTAATTTTTCGTCCACCGTGTCGATACGATCTTTAGATCTCGTTATCGTCGCCATAGATCGTAGAGGCTCTGATACCAATTTCATAGGAACAAACACAATCTGAATTTTATTAGATAAAAACTAAAATAAAAGAGATACATTGATCACAATTATAGGGGTGATCACCCTCCCAAGATGCCAATTAAAGAGGACGTCCGCACTCTCCTGAATAACGAAAGATAATCTCACATCTACAATCGGTTTACTCTCTAATTTTGCATGCCTCATGGCCGTCCGGCCCTAAGGCATAAATAATTCTCCTAATTGCCAAAATTACCCATAACCCCCCTACAATAATATAAAATCACAAAAAAACCCCAAAAAGTTTACGAATATGCCCTTAATGGCCCAAAACTCATAAGTCTAACAATATCTAATTTAAAGAATTTTGTATTTTGAAATGTAGATTTGAATTTTGAAATTGAATTTTGAGATTTATTTGGGATTTTAATTAATTGGGTTTCAATTTATAGGTTTATGACCTTTAATTTAAATAGAAACAAAAATAAAATTGAAAATTTCTTAAAATCCTAACAAATTTCTAAAATTTATTTAAAATACATTGTATTTTTTACAAAAGCAATGTAAATGGTTCGGGATCACTACAATTCACATTTAAAATTTCATGTAGTATCAGAGCCATATGTCCATACTCACTCTTAAACTTACATCATTATATGTTGCCTAGCATTTGGTGAAGCTTTCATTAAGCCTTGGCCCTTGCCTCATTTCTTGGAGATGTCATTTCAGAGTTTCGGCCATACTAACCCTGTTACTTAATTTACATTTTTCCCAACCCCCTTTTTTCATTGTGTCTTATCTCGATGAGATCTACACTAATATCTCGATTCAGATATTTACATGTCGATTGCTTGTTAGCCTTTAAACATGAGTGTCCCACACTAGTTATTATCAACCTTTGTAAAGCTCCAGATGGGTTGTCATCAACCTCCCTACTCCAATTGGTGTCCCATTGGCATTTAATACAAGCACTGCAAGTGGACCCTTCATCAAACTCAAGCATGAGCGATCCATGTGGGTACATGTTCATCGTTCAAAGGGCTCTAAATGAAATCATCATTGCCCATGTTACTAGAGCTCGATGTGGGGGCAATTTAATTAGCTTTCCGATCTCTTAATGTTACCCTCCATGAGTTTGCTGTAGTGTAAACAAACAAGAATGAGTACGAATAAGTGATAAGATATATAATTATTTATTAAGATCATTATGTTAAAGTTTGAGGTTTTATGTAATTATTTCATTTTAACCCATAACGATGCTAATTGCTTTGCTGTTTGCAACCTTATATAGCCCTCAAGGCATAACTAAGTGTTGATTCACATTCACATCCTAAATTTCATGTTGCGTGTTAGTGTTTGTCTTATATCTTGTAATCTTTTTGGTCGATTTAAGAAAACTTGTCCAATTTGCATGCTTTTGCGGTTACAATATGCGAATCTTGTCAATTTTTTTCTTTTAAATTTTTTTGTTTCACCTCTTTGAGGTAAATTAATCAGATTTGTAAATTCCTTTGATGAGATTTAAGTGAATATTCTGTAAATTATTAATTGACTAGGTAACCTGTTGAATTAAAAGTCAAGAATAATTCAGATTTTTCTTGTTTACTAAAGAGCCCATAAATTAAGTATTTAATTAAGAATTCTTAACCATGTAGAGAGCCCAATGTAGAGAGCACATCAACTTGAAACTTCCTATTTAACAATACAAATCTTGTCAAGATTTTATTTTTTATTTTTTTTATTCTTTTGCTTCACCTCTTTATGGTTACTATTGTAAATTTCTTTTATTAGAATTGAGTAATTATTTTGTAAAATTTTGATTTATTAGGTAACATGTTGAATTAAAATTCGAGAATAATTAGGATTTTTATTTTTTACTAAGAAGCTCATAAATGAATTAATTAAATAATTAAGAATTCTTGACTGTGTAGAGAGGAAAATCGGATCGACAGTTCTTATTTGTTTTGCTACTCAAATTCTTATTTGATTATGATTTCCTTAGGTTTACTATGAGTAATACTTTTTGATTGTGATTCCCTACTTTGCTATGAAAATTTCTTATTTGATTATTATCAACAAATTAACTAATGATATTTTTGTTTTAGACTTACATATGTTCAGAAATATATTCTTATTACATTTTACATGTGCATTATGAACAATTATTCCTCCAAATGTGAAGTAAACTTTTCATTCTTTCCAATACTTAATAATCATACATTATCTTAGATTTAAGTTTCATTTTATTTTTAATGAACTTTCATTAGTAGCTTATCCTTTTTGTGCCTTTCATTGTTTATTTTTTTGGAATAATTGATCATTTGCTTAGATAAGCATTTGTTATGTATATTTGCATACTTTGTAAGAGAAAAATTCCTTTTTATCTTGTGATTATGATTCTCGTTGGTTCAGATATCTTTTTGATGATAGTTGAATTGCTTTATGGGTTCTATGTCTCCCATATTGTGATAAATTTCATGAATGACAGTGCGTCATGGATTGCTTTTTATCCAAACCAGAGTGCTGCTTTTCATTCTTATCATATAGTATATGAGTACTTCAGTTTGGATTTGTATTGTTCTTTATCTTTGTAATTTCACAATAATTATTCTATTCTTTAATCGTAAGCTCTGTTGTGCAGATGCATGCCGTTGTTATGTTCTATAATTATTATCACCGAAGGGGCTTCCCAAAACTTCAGTTTCTTGGTCTCAAATCCATATGCAAACTTTCTTGTATAGCTAAACCTTGTCTGTTTGCATATTTGACGCACATGCACGGATTCAAAGAGGATCCGGGAAATCTCAATCAGCAGCTCTCACTCACCGAGAGGATGGTTATGGATGCTTGTAATATTTGTATAGGGTTAGATTCATCGAAGGACACTCCAAACATAGAGACGTGGCCGATTTCTAAAGTTGCAGTATTTCTAGTTGATTCCACACAAGAAAAATGCATCCTTCAATTCTCTTCGGTTGCTCAGGGGGTCTGGTCACTAGTGGAGAAGGTTTTGAAAGCAGACAATGAGAAGATGGGAAAGGGATGCAGTTGAATACACTTGCCTTTCATAAAGTAACTTCAAATGGTTCCTCACTGGGTGAATCTTATCAGTCTGAAAAGGTACTTGAGCAGCTTGCGTTTTCCACTGTTCAGCAATTGACAGGTGAGCTGATTTGATGTTCCTTATTATTTTGGTAACATACTTTGTGAATTTCTAGTATCCTTTTTTACTTTTCCTTTCTTTAGTTACTCATCTTTTGATCGAACAAGCATTTTCTTCTTCCATAGTTATGGATATGAATTCTTTTGGTATCATCAGGGTATCATCAATGTTATCCAGGATCTAGATTTATATATTGTTTCTGCTTCCTTTTTACAGGAAAAAAAATGCAAAGACGAAAATGGGTATTGTAGTATGTAGATATGAATTATATATATATATATACTGTGGGTTGCTTATCCTTGGTGAATGTTTCATTGAATTAACTAGAAACTAAACTAGCCATCGAGTGAACTCTAGGAGGTAATAAATCAGTTGAATGGAGTAAAAATTTTGTTGTCACAACCAGGTCATTGTGACTGGTGTTGATTTAGCTTTTAGTCAGTTTTCTTTAAACAATGTGACAAATATAACTGTATTAAAACTTTTCCATGAAGTCTGTTATCAATATTCTAGGAGCCTTGAACTGAACTTCACGTGTATTCATACATAGAATGGAAGTAGATGTATAACATAAAGCAAGAGCTTTGATGTCTGAGGTTAACTAAAGGAGCTGAAAGTTCATAATAATTAATTATATCTCATCCTCTTCTTACCTATTACTAATTCTTTTCGGTAACCACGTCTTGCGATATCTATGCTATTTACTTGATTCCAAAAATGACTTCGATTAAAACTTTTCCATGAAGTCAGTTATCAATATTCTAGGAGCCTTGAACTGAACTTCACTTGTATTCATACATAGAATGGAAGTAGATGTATAACATAAAGCAAGAGCTTTGATGTCTGAGGTTAACTAAAGGAGCTGAAAGTTCATAAATAATTAATTATATCTCATCCTCTTCTTACTTATTACTAATTCTTTTCGGTAACCACGTATTGTGATATCTATGCTATTTTCTTGATTCCAAAAATGACTTCTATCATTTTGAAGTTTCCCAAAATTCACATGTCAGAACAGTTCTGTTTGGCCGCTGTTTGGAAATAAAGATGGTGAAAATAAACCGTCAGAAACACTATAATGGAAGGTGAAAGAAAATAAAATTACTTTTTTGTTTTCGAAGCAAGGCATGTTGGAAGAAAAAACCTAAAAAGAATATAATCAACTGGTTGAAATCAAACTTGATTGGGAAACTTTCAGGGAAAACATATTCCAGCAATGTTGATCAATATACAGTGACCTTTGTCAGGGATCGAGCAAGGCGCGAGTATTTTCATTATGCTTTCTTTCGGTTCCTCTGGTTTAGATAACAGCAAATGAGCAATGATTCACGTTTCCCCCTTTTGTCTTCTCTTGCATTGTGACCAAACCAATAGAAAGTATTTTTAACTCTTTTTTCTTTTCTTTTGCTAATTAGAATTTGGATCAATTCATCAATTGAGTTAGGCTGCAATGGTAGCACATTCGAGCAATATACATTTCTCCTAATTTTCATTTTATCTGTTTGTTTATTGCAGACAGATGTATTGTTATCAACAGTTTTGGCCACTACTTTCACCATCTGTCACATGTGAAATTATTTGATTTTGTTTTGTCATTTTTAGTATGCAATGGTAGCACATTCGAGCAATACACATTTCTCCTAATTTTCATTTTATGCGTTTGTTTATTGCAGACAGATGCATTGTTATCAACAGTGTTGGCCATTAATTCACCATCTGTCACATCTGAAATTATTTGATTTTGTTTTGTCATGTGTGTGGTTTTACTTTTTAGTATGCAATTTGTAACGGCCCGTGCCCTGGGTGTCATCACAATTTATAACAGTTATATGCAGGTCCTGCAGGTGCCAGTGAAGTCAATGTGGAGCAGAGCAGGAAGAAATAAAATACTCGTAACATAACATGCTAACACAGTTTTGAAGAGGAAAATAACAATATAATCTTACACTACAACTTAAACGTAAATACTCACACTGAGCCAGCCCACAGCTCAATGTCATGCACTGAAAGCTCGGACTGCTCGTGCTCAGACGCTTTCGTATGATCATGTGCGTCACCTAGTGTGACAACAGAAGTCACACCACAGCTCAATAGGGTAGACAACATCGAACCAAACGAAATAATAATGATACACAAAAGGAGATATGCCAGCAACAGTTATGATGATATGGTACAAAAATGTAACATGATATGATCATTTAATGGCCTCAAACTACTGTAAGGCGGTACATGCTAATGTGAACCAATATTAAGTCGTGACTTATGAAAGAGAGTGCGATGTGCAATCCGAAGACTTTCTTGGACCGCGAGGTGCTACCCCGGGCCGAGTAACAAGCTATTCAGGACCCATTTAAATAGTAGAATATGGAAAAGAAGTCCTCCCAGATACGGGTCGAAAGGCAGGCTCTAATCGCTCCCGCACTCTTGCATTCATAAGTTTCCCCAAAACCCAACGAGTCATGCTAAATTAATTAGTTAACAATTTTAGTGTCGTGATATAGTCTAAGTTCAATATCAGTTAAACTACACAGCGAAGGGGAGATCCATAGTCAATAATTGAATGTAGCAACCAGACATGTCAGAGCTAATCTCAATTCCATCAGTCATTTCTCTTCAATGATATCACAAGTAACACCCCTTGGACTACACAATTTAATATAATATCAAACTTCTTGGTACCCAGCTGCAACCAACAACCCAGAAACCTAAGGCAGTAAGCAAGAAGGCCACCAAACCCAACAACCAGCAAGGAAGCCCAAACCCGCAAACAAGGAAACCCCAAACAACAAGTAAAAGCCAATCGAACTCAAACACCAAGCCAGGAACCCAAAGCCGCAACAATGGACAGGCCAAACCCCAACGCAGCAAGAAAGCCAGTCGTCGAACCCCAAAAACAACAAGCAAGAGACATGCCGAACCCAACACTGCCCCGAACCGAGACCCCGGGACCCCACAACAAGCAGGTGGGAGAACCAACCACACTAGATAATAGTAGGGAACAAACCCTAGCTGTTCTCCCAAATCATCATCTCTCGTTCGTAAAAATCCAATTTTTCTCACAACCCCAACGATTTCAACTCAGATGTACGCATGCAAAACTCGAAATTAAACTAAAGTATAGAGGATAGCGTCTACCGAAATTATAGTCAAAGAACCAAGAAAATTAAGAATCAAAAGCCATAGCAAGATCCTGCAAGGATCAATTCGGATTTAATAAATCAAGCCGACAAGCTTCGAAAATTGGAGAAATACGCTGTGTAACCAAGAAGAAAGAGGAGAAAGGGGGACTTCTAGAAGGCGGAGAACACCAGAGAAAGGATGTGCATCCTTGCAGCAAGGGTGACAGCCTCGGAGAGGCCCCGTAAGGCCTTCGCGTCGTCGCAGAGAAGGACGGAGGGGAGGGAGGACATATGACGAGGGGGGTGGCGTCAAAAGTCCCACCGAGGGTCCCACGTCGCTGCGAGAGGGAGAGGGGGGGGGAAGGATCACGTCGAAAAGCCCTAGCGGGCCTCTTCGAGTGAACTGAGGGGGAGAGAGGGATCACAAACGAACGAAACGAAGCCCGAGTGGGCTCGTGAAATGGGCCGGGGAAAAAGAGAAGGGGGGAGGAAATGGGCCGTTACACAATTACTGTCTAAATCCTTATGTTTATGATATTATGCAATAAGCAATATTATTCTACACAATTATATAATAACTGTCTGATTATACAACAACTATCCATGGTTACCTGAGCTATACCTTCGTCACTGCATGATTTTATTTCAGATTTTATATTGATTATTGCCTTGATGAAATACACTTTTTAACGACCAGCTTTATCTTGCTTTTTCAATGCTTCGTTTGGTGCACATATGAAAAAAAATAAAAAAATGGGGTTTGCAGGCATTAGTCACTCAGATATACGCATTCTGGAACACCATTTGACATATTCGTTGAGCCATGAGAAGACAGCTACTCAATTATATATAATGACGTACGGAAGAGCAGTGAGTGAGGAGCTTTCAGAAATTGCTATCAAAGATGTGCTAAACAGGTTTGTTAATATGAATTTTTGATATTTTTGTGCTCTCAACCTGTACGTCCGGTGTTTTACATCATTGCTATTTGACAGTTTTTGTTGTTTGCAGTTTCTTTATACAAGTAATGTTAAATTTTATCTTTGAAAGTGGGTTATTTAGTATATCTTCATCCAACTGGCTGAAGCCCTAAATAGAGTTGAAGAATTGCTAGTGTCTGCTTTGAAAAGATTTGTAGAGAACTTGCAGTTGCTGCTGTACTTTTTGGTTCAAACCATAGCTAAGGTTCGTGTATCGAGTTTACTGACTAATGATCACCTTAAATTTCTGCAGCTTGGAAGGTCCAATAGTCAAGAGGACTTTAACTTCAGAAGTATAAATAACATCCGTTGTTGAGTACTACGATGTGTTGCCATATGCTGAAATTATGTCTAACTGGGTGTCCAGGTACCTTGTGCCAAGCTTCTATGATTGAGTACTACGATGTGTTGCCATGTTAGTTGCTAACATACAAAAGCACAGAACTTGCAGGCCTTGTCCAGAGCCAAACAGTCTGACCATCATGGAGGATCAGGCAATGAATGTTGATTTGCTGAATGACCAGGTTGAAGACAACTTAAGGGTCGAGAAGGGGAAATTAACAACTGATTCATGTGATGTGAACCACATTGGGACAACTTATGATGCTAGTTCGCCCAAGATTTTTGCTTTGGAGCCCCTTTTGGTGCCTGCCAGTATGCCAGCCATCGATTATCCTCGTACTACCAAAAGGTCTGGTTTAAATGAGCAATTAAATATTAACGGTAACACAATGATTGAGACTGAAAAACCAATTTCCAATACGAATAATGACCTTTCCTGTGGGGTTAGTAGTTCGCTGAATGTAGCTGATATCGTGCATACAGCAGAGCATGCTAAAAATGATAAATCTTTCCTAAGTGCACAGACTGAAGACATCATAATTGGCAAGACCACTAAAGTTGGTGATTCCTTTACGAATGGGTTGTCAGGTAATTCTTGCAAAGATGATAATCCGTCCTTGAGTCATTGCCAGCTACTCACACGGACTGAGGATATCAGTGGGAAAAACGTCCCAGATTCTTATATTATAAGGGGGAATAATAATATCCCCACTGAAATAAATTTTTTCTTTGATGGCTCTGGAAACAAGGTTAGTACAATTCTTTTCTATTAATGCTATTAGCGTTGCTTTTAATTGCAGATGCAGATCATTCTTTTCTTGTCCACATTTCTCTACCTGGATGTTGGTCACAATTTGCACTGTCCATAGTTTCCAGTATAGATGATTTGAGTTGCTCAAGTTTAAGATTTTATTTATGGTTAATTAGTTTAAACACCCTTGTATTATCCAGCTATCTCGTTTAAACTCGCTTGTATTATCATTTTCTAGTTTAACACCCTCTGGTTGACGGTTCATAATTTCTGTTAGCTTGGATCACTGCATAAGATTAAACACCCCTGTTAAATTAGATTAAACAGTTTTGAACTTTTTTGATTCTAGTTTAACACCCCATGTACTAACAACATTTCTAATGGAGTGTTAAACTAGAAGTTGGTGGTACATAGATGGTCAAACTAAATGGGTTGATAGTTCATGTGTGTTTAAGCTAATTAATCCTTAATTTAATTTAATCCTGTATTTTCTTAGCAATTGTTTATATAAGTATCAATGGTCCTATCTGGCATGGCAGGTGTCAATGTAGTTGTTTGGAGTTTTAAGGGAGAGCGCAAATTGTTGTGCTTAGTTGGTGTGGGTATTGAGATGGTTTACTTTCATGTTCTATTTGGAATTGGCAATGTTGGGTTGATTTTACGTTGGCATTAGTGAAACTAGATCTGGAGTGTTTTGGTTGAGAAATCCGACCCTGTTCTGTATATGCATTAGTCATGTTATAAGTCATGTCATAACATTGTTCACAACATGCGGTTTCACTCAGATCTGATTTTGCTGTTTTACTTAGATCTATTTTATTCTCCCAGAATCTTGTTGTAATCTTGATGGTTGCTATATTTATTGGGGAAATATCCGCTCGAGATTTGTTTAAACTATTTACCCGAAATGGCTAAATGGGTCCTTAATTTATGGGATTACTTGTCCGAAGTGGTTCCTAGATGTATAGGCGAAAAATCTGCATGAGATTTTAGTGAACTGTTTACCCGTAACAGTTGCTGAATTGATGGAGGCTGGTTTATAAGGCACTCATGCGGATTATACTATGGTTCATCTCTTTCGTGAAGATCGTTGATCGATATCCGGGGACGAAGGCCGACGGCTACACAGGTAGGGATCGAATGGAGTTTGATCTAGTCGGTTTATGCAAGGGGATCTTGCGGTTTCTACATCCTGGGAAGGAGGCTGACGGCTACGTGAGTATGGATCAAAGAGAGTTTGATCTAGTCAGTTGTTGCAAGGGGATCTTGCGTGCAAGGGGATCTTACGGAGATTACTCCATGTGGTTGATTGGGATCACCCATTGCGGTTTGTATTAAGGGGGAGTGTGTTCCTCCTAATGAGATTGCAATATTAGTGATTGTAATCGTTTTGATATAATGGAGTAATCTGATTTTTTTGGGCGTGGCCTCGCAGATGTAGGTGTGTGCACCGAACTGCGTTACTAAGTTTGTGTTCCTCCTAATGAGATTGCACTATTAGTGATTATAATCGTTTTGATATAGTGGAGTAATCTGATTTTTCTGGGCATGGCCTCGCAGATGTAGATGTGTGCACTGAACTGCGTTACTAAGTTTTGGATGTTCTTGTGTTTTTCGTATATGTGTTCATATTTATATGATTGAATCATAGGTAGTGACATTTACAATTGGTATCAAAGCAGGTCACCCGTGTTACTTTGTTGTCAAACATGGTGTGATCTTGGATTATCAGTACGTCAATCATGAATACTCGAGAAGGTGCTTCCGTTATTTGCACTCCTTTGTTTGTGGGTACCAATTACACATATTGGAAATCAATGATGCGAGCTTTTATCAAATCCCTTGATGAAAAAGCTTGGATAGCTTCTGTCTCCTCCTGTTGAAGTTGACAAAGACGGCAATGAATTTCTCAAGGCGGCAAATGACTGGAGTCAGATTGAAGATCGTGCGGCGCTTGGAAAACTCTAAAGCTGGTAATGCTCTCTTTACGGCTGTTGATGAAGAACAATTCAAGCTTATTTCTATGTGTGAATCAGCTAAAGAAGCATGCGGCATTCTTCAAACTGTTCATGAAGGAACCAATTCAGTAAGAGTTTCTAAACTTCAAATGACTGCTTCACAATTTGAAGAATTGAGAATGGATGATGATGAGACCATTGCTGTATTTAATGGAAAACTGAGAGATATTACAAATCAAGTTTATCAACTTGAAAAAAATATTCAGAGGTAAAGTTGAAAGTTGGTTCGTAAAACTCTAAGTCTCATCCTGAACGGTTCTCTGCTAAGGTAGCAGCTATTGAGGAAGCTAGAGATATCTCTACCATGAGACTTGATGAGCTAATGAGATCTCTTTAGACTTATGAGATGATTCAGAATCAGAACAAAAGAGATAAAGGAGTGGCTTTTAAGGTTGATGCTGGAAAAACTTTTAAGGAAGATGATGAGTTGGAGTTAGACGAGGATATAGCTCAGTTAACCAAAAACTTCAGCAGGATGCTCAAGAAAATTGGAAGTTGAAGCTCCGATTCTTACATCACCAACCTGTGCACTCGCGTTACCAAGCCGACAGGAAAGCTAAAAGCTCAACCACTTCGACTACAAAAGTGTCATTTCGAGACGTCGATCGACCGTCGTGGGCTATCGAACAATAAATAGGAGTCCAAGGTAGAACACTAAGTGGATTCCCTCAAATCGACCAATCATCTGAATAGACTCATTGCTTTGAGAAATATCTTAAGTTAAGAGAAGCAAATCTCATCTTGAGTTGTGTGACTTCAACTAGGGCTGCACTGGCCTTCTATATCGTCCTTCATACTATCATCAATGATCACCGGTAGAGGTAGATCTTGATGCGAAGGATCAGAGATTTCTCGTCAGACTTTCTCTTTTTCGTACCGTGGGCTTCTTGCCAAAACGCATTCATATGGTCTGATGACTATATGTAAAAAATATCCATTCATTACGAAGGTTCTCTACCTTAGTGTCAGTCTGGTTCGAATCAAGGAACGGAATCCGGTTCTACAGGCGCTGTTAAGCCCAAAGAAACGAAAGCGGCTTTCCTGGTGAAAAAGAAAAGAGTAGCTTTCCTTACTGACTGAACACCTTCCCCATCTCTATTTGAGACAGATAGGGTTTTCACGAGCCTTGAAAGCAAGAACTGTACGAGCCGAACGGACGAAACAAGCGAGTCCTACTTTGACTGCTTGATTGCCGGTACTGCCTAGCTGCCCGAACTCTCACTCGAAAGCGACGGATATTTTTCAAAAGAGAAAGGGCATTACCATATACTTCCGCAGGTAGCGATCCGCGCACTTTCATTTTTTAGCAGAAGCTAAAATCGAATTACAGAACTTCTTCTTGCGCCACTTTGTTCTCAGAACTTCAGAATTGGAAATAATCTGTCTCGGCCTGGTGATACTTCGAATGGAAAAATTTTCAATCGGAATCAGAAGAGTGATCAGAAAAAGAGAGGAAAATGGATTCAATGTAGAGAGTGTGAAGTGTAGTTTTTGACGAGTAGCTGGAGTGAAGATGAGTCAGAGAGCAGTGCTGAAGATGAAGAAATCACTAGTAATCATGTTTTGCTTTGCGGCCTCTATGAAGAAGCAATCTGATTACAACACTAGCAATCGTGTCAGATCTGATGTTACAACTTCAGTCATGACATCTGTCAACAAATCAGACAATGTCAGATCCAGTGTTACAACATCGTCCATGACATCTACAGCTGAATCAGATTCTGAAGTTGACAGCGATGAGGAAGCAAGTGAAGATATCTGGGTCGCATACCAGATGATATTTGAAAAATGTATGAAGATCTGTAGCATTAATAAAGTGTTGAAAGAAGAAAATGAAAGATTGAAGAAAGAAAAGGAGGAAGTCAAGAGCAAATGTTTGAATGTTGAGGAAAACCTTTGAGAGCTGGAAAGCAACTTCAGTAATATCCTCCTCGGGGCAAAAAAGACGAAATAACATTAAACAAGTGGAACTCGGGTAAAGCAAAACTGGATGACAGTCTGAACATGGGCAAAACTGCATGAGATCGCAGTGGAGTGGGCTATCATAGAGGATTTAATTTTAACAGTTCTACTACAAAAAGGATACAAATCATGAAGGAAATTGAGAAAATCGGCCAGCACAAGTGTAACGCCCCGCTCCCCAGGATACCCATGAAGTATGAATCCGTCCCAAATGATCCTAGAATAGCGAGTGTTACGAATGAAGAAATGAAAAGAGATACAATAGAATCAGCAGGCCACTGCGCACGTGCTTAGAAGTATGCGTAATGTTCCAATAATACAATCATCATAAAACAATAATTAATGACAAAATACAACAACGAAGGATACTTGCATATATAGTGAAATCAATTACATCATTAATAGTGTATTATACAACAATGAATCCTACTCTCTCAGGTACAACAATATCTCACTAATACAACCTTCAAACTATACCCACCAATAACTCCAACCTCCAACACCCAGCTGCACCTGCAAGACTACTAACACCTGAAAAACCACGGGAGGAGTACGTCAAAGCGTGTCCAAGTAGGAATCCACAACTCAAGTAAAAACTGCTATATCTAATATTGTCACATCTAACCAAAACACCATGCATCATATGAATAGTAAAGAAATGATATTTATCTCTATTCAGAAATGAAACATATGTTTAGTATTAATAATGAAATAAGATGAATAATGCATGTAGCATACTGAAGTGCATCTGCAGCTAAGAATAACGATAACAAAAAAGACCAGAAAGTCAATATGGCAATAAAATAAATGGGTCATAAAGTAAATGTTTCATATCAATAGCGTCGTAGCAACTTTACCGATGTCAAGTCCATGACATCGCCTAGACTGTGCATAGGGTTAGCACGTGAACATATTCTAGTAAAGAAAAGCATAACCTAGTTGATCGTACAAACTCCGAGTCAGAGAATGTGATGCACATCGAGAACCATCTATCCAAATAATCAACATCCTCCCCCTGACGGGAGGAGAACGCTACCGAAGTGGTATGTAATCTAGAACACCATTCCTTCTCACGGGAGGAGAACGCCACCGAAGTGGTATGTAATTTATAACACTCTCCTTCTGTGAGGAGAACGCCACCGAAGTGGTATGACAACAGAACGCCCTCCCCCTGACTGGAGGAGAACGCCACCGAAGTGGTATGTACAACAGGATGGGCTCGTCACTCATACACTCTCTAAACCTTGACTTTACCCCATTACCTCGCATCTAAGCCTAAAGTAAAAGATTACACTTTCCATCACACATTCCATCATATTACATCGTATGCCATTATCACGTTACAATTCCACAAGGGAACACCAAGATCTTTAAATTGAAATAAATTGTCATTCCCATTTCCACCATTCATTTCGTCCAAATACAACAATAGAACATTAACATAACTTGAGGCATAAACCTTTAGCCATTATCATGGAATATAACATACAAACATTAACATGGAGAAATTACTATTTCTAAAACATTAGCATGAATCATTAGCATATGGACATAAGATTTGCATGTCATAAACATAAAGGTATAACATTGAACATGAACATTGCCAACATGCATATATGGACATAAACATAGGCATGGTTTGCAAAATGTGGCATACTACAATATGATTCTCATAATCTTGATTAACATATTGTGAATTTTCATGACACAAAAGCAAGATTTACATAATATGAATTTATGACATAGTAGCATGGACATTAGAAACACATTCCTGGGATTAACATGGATATTTAGAACACATTTTCTTTAGCATGTACATCAACATATTAGCATGGCTTATTAGCATGTTGTCATGGATATTAGAAACATACTAATGAGATTAACATAATAATGAGACATGGCTATTAGCATGGAACTAAAATGTCTATAAATTTGGACTACATTAAGCTTAACATGAACTAAGCTTAACATGAACTAGCACATGGCTATTAACTTGAACTAACGTGAAACATAGAAGGAATTTAACATGCTAACATGAGACATAGTCATGGTATAAACTAACATGCTAACATAATATTGTCATAGTATAAATTAACATAGCCATGGCATAACTAACATGCTAACATAACATTGGCATGGCATAAATTAACATAGTCATGGTAAGTTAGCATATTAACATAAGCATGTGGCATATTAACAATAACATTCGAAACATACAAGCATAAGCATGGCAAATTAGCATATGACATATCATATTTGGCATGGACCCTAGCAACATACATAGCGTTTAACATAAACTTGGCATACCACAAGGTCCTACTAATATTAGCATAACGATGTCATGAATATTAGCTTACCCAAATTAACATTAACGTTTCATATTAACATGAACCCGTTACTATGGAATCAATATAAACACCACCAATCATATTTAATCCTGTCGATAGCAACCATGTCTAATTACACTTGCATGCATCAACCTCGATCTACTAAAGGTCTTCAGTGCATGCATGTATTAAATGTGATAAATACATGCCTCCCAATTGACATTTCTCTTACTATGTAGTTAGCAATTAAAATTTACCAACACAGCTACTATAATTTTTATCTTTTTAAAGGTAAAGATACTATATTTTATATCAGTTTCTTGCTTTCAGTTCCTCTACTAAAGGCCATATTGCACATTCAATCGGCTGGCATGGTTGACTTACCTAAGAAGGCATGTGTATTAAAGTGAACTGTTCAAAGCATTACGGGTGTTAGTAATGCTATTCCAGATGGAATTGCCTCAGATGATGTACCGCTTGTGCCTAAACAGTCTAGTCTCAATGATCATGGTACATTTTATCATGTGATGAAATCTAGAGAAAATGATCTAATGAAGGCTTGCTTACGAGTGCTTCAGAAAAAGAGGCATGAACTAGTACGCACTTCACCAATTTCTCTCTCCTTTTCATTTATTTGAGTTGATGTCAAATATATATATATATATCGATATAATAGGTTAGAATCTTTTTATTTTTGTGTAGTATCAACAGCAATGTTTGCTTGAAGATGAGATTGCTCGGAGCGAAATGAACATCCAGACTATTTTGACCGGTACCTACTTTCCATTTTTGATGTTCATACGGTCACAAATGCATTTATATCACATTGGTATATATGTTATCTTCATGGTTGAAGCTTAAGGTAGCCAATCAGGAGTAGCCTTAGGAGGTTGGTGGCAATTGCCAAATCTGATTACAATAAAGGCATATCAATTGAATGTTTGATAAATTCCAGGCATTAAGCAAAGAATTGAGTTGAAGTTTGAGGGTGGATATATCTTTTTAAAAAAAATCAAGAAACCATTCATCATTTTATTAACCTTAATTTCATATGTATAGATAGTCCTTTGTTAGTACATTTATGAAGTTTAAATTGAAATTTAGGCTTTCATTCTTATGTACCGTAGACATTTATTTATTAGGCTGTTTTTCACTGCAGCATTTATCAATTTGGTTACTTTCTGTAGAAGGAGATAAATCAACGCCGAAAGTGGAGTCAATACTTGAAGCTCTTTGCAGTTTGTGTTCAGGAGTGCAAGTGGGTAAAAATTTGCCTTCTCAAGAACACGACCTTGTTCAAACTACCAAAAGGCGGAAGTTATCTGATGCACTTCTTTCTTCAAAAGATGCGTGCCAGGCAAGTGACACATGATACTTCTCGGGGAATTGAACTTGAACAATTTCATTTTTAAAATTTAATTTCAGAAGTATTGTGGGGGGCAAAACTACCTACTTTCAGTACTAATTTTGAGGTGGACCATTACATGCATCCAACATCTGAATTGACTTTTAGTTATTTTTAATGCATCAGATGGCCACATAATACGCAGTTTTTTTTCCCTTATCCATGGAACCGCCAATTCTTTTGCCCACTAGTTGCATGGCTGAATCAACATTTCTCTTTTCAGTTTTGAATTTTTTTTTAAAAAGGATATAAGGTATGATTGGTTGGAACCTTTCACTTTTGTGTAGTATCAGCAGACACTGCCAATTCTTTTATTTTTATTTTGTTAAATTTTCTTAAGGGTATTAGGTGGAGCCAAAGCTCCATTGGTAGAATAACTATATGCATAAAAAGTTATACCGAGAAATTCTGAAAGAGTGTGTTCATGATATGTGCTTATCTTCATTTGGCAATTTTGATGTGGAGCTAATCATATATATGATTCATGTTCTAGCAATTTTATCCAAGTAAACCATTGTTTATTCCCTCGGATGAGGAACTCGGGTGGCCTGCTCCCACTGCTTCTATTTGTTTATTCAAGGCGGTCATTATAATGCATTGTAACTGATGATGTTGGAGAAATCAATATAAAACATCTTGATCAACTTTATAAATGCTGAAATATGCTAGCCTGTGTGATCAGCAGGAATTGGACGAGGTATGCCATATGAACAGCTGGATATTACCAAGATATTGCGTGCTTCCGTCATTTGCGGATTGTCAGATCAATGGTAACCTCCTTATTCTTGACATTTTATGGAGCAATTGTGTGATCTGGCTATCTTTCTCCCTTGCGCTTACGAAGCTCTGGGCTGTTGTATCGACAGGGAAGTTTGAGGCTAGGGTGACATGCTGATGAAACTAAGAAGGATAGGAGGCGGGGAACAACAATCGCTTTAAGTTAAATGCTGTTTAAGTTCTCATCATGGTTTCGTTGCTCAGTGTTTGGTCTTTTGCTGTGTATGTAAATCTTCATAGGCTCACATCTATGATAATAGACAGCGGATAACCTTAAGAAGCGTTGTATATCATCACAGCTGCACAGTAAAGTATGTACTCTGGGGATTGGCTCAAGGAAGCTTCTCTGTGCTCGGTTTGCATCCGAAGAATGCTGCATAGCGGAGACCTGGGCTTATCCTTGCAGCAGAGATCCATGTTTGCTACTAGAGCCCTCGTACGCTGATGCTTCAACCCAACCCAAACTCGAATGCAACCGACTCCCCTCTAGCGCTAGATGGACAAGATGACATGTACAAGCCCATTTATTTAAATAGAGGCTCACCCCGTTTTCTTTCTTCTCCTTTTTGGTTATGACTGCCCCTTGGGTTTTCTGTTATGACTGTGGCTAAGGCTTTCTCGCCCATGTCCATGATTTGTTTTGGGGTATTTCCGCCAGGGTCTGGACTGTTCGGCTTCCCTAGTTCCCTGCCGTGACTTGTGGGTCCCTCCTATCCCTTTGTTGCGACTGTCTTGGGTTTGCCTTGATTTCCAGATGCCTTGCCGTGGCCTGTGGGCCCCTCTAGGTCTTGCAGTGCCTTCCCTTGACCTGAACATGATTGAAACTGGTCACCATGTCCTAATCTGTGATTGATCGAATGGATTTTTTTTGGATGCTGTCCACTTTTGGATAATGGTTGTACATGATGTTTTGACTAGAATTGAGGCTTGGTAAAGGCCGTGGGATGGTATGGGAACCCCCAGGCTTTTTCCTACATGTCGGAGTTGGTTTAGAACTACCTGATGATTGAAAATGAGGGTTTGGATACTAAAGGCCATGGAAATTATAAGGTTTACTGCCGGTTGGATCATATACCGGATCATATACCAGGCTACTGCCTGAAAGATCATAGTTTACCACATGTGGGATCATAGCTACTACCTGAAGGATTATACAAAACCATGAACACATGGCCAAGTCCCGAAGCGATCGATGATGAAAATTATCTAAAATCACTACAATTGTCCATCCCCCCATATTTTAAAGTGTGACACCAATCGCTACCTCGACATGTTGTTCAGCTTGAATTTAGTATTTATATTCTAGTCGTAGTCTTTCAAGCATGTTCAGAATATTTTGCTTGATGTATGCCTTACATATGCTTCTTGGTATATGTTTAAAATAATATGATGCATGTATGCTACATGGTCTATGTTTAAATTAGTTAATATCTATGGCATGCTAAATGTCACATTATTTTCCTTACTAAATATTACATGTTCCATGTATAATCATAGCATAATCTTGCACAGTGGCCCATGACATTGGAAATAATTGATAAGTTGAGTGTCCTATGGAAACCAAAATAAATTGAAAAGTCAGTGGAATATAAGTATTGTTAATGTCCTATTGAAATACACTTAATAGAATAAAATGTTGAAAATATGACTAGAACCGGAATGACATAGCACATCATCATATGAATTAGTTTCAATGTGGCCTTAAATTTAATTCAAAGCTTTACTTTATAAATCATGTTTTAAAATAATACTAATTTAGACCTATACATGTACTGTATTACTGAGACACTAAAAGATGTACACTTGACTTACACTTGGTACTTCAGACTTACTGGGTTTTGGGGTAAATCATGTTAGTGAGAATGCAGGAGCGACTATAGCCACGCTCCTATTGACTTGACCCATCATGTGTTCTGGACATGTCACATCATGAGTCCGATGAACCTCTAATGTATCACCGGACTTAATTAATGAGTTCTGCATTGTTACTTTTTGGACTCATGGCCCCATACTGGTCCTACTTTGGGCCTGGCTTGGGTGAGCATCCTGTGGTGCTGAGGTGGACGTCCACCTTGATTGCTTACTATACTCTCCAATATGATTTACAGTCTAGGGTTGGCATAAATTGATAGGACCATGTTAGTATCGCTTTAAATTACCAACTGAGTTGCAAGTTTGTTTTAAAATTCAGTGCATGCCTGGAAGTATTAATTAGTTTGTTGCAATCTAATTAATACTAAGACACGGAAACTAAACATTACATCAAACAGAATTTACATTTAGAATCTTGATGCAATCTCAGCTCTTTAAGCTCTGTAAAAACTCTAAGTGCAAAATACTACTTTAGCTCCTATTTTCTTGTGTGAATAGGTGAAATAGGCTTAGGTGTTGGGGATATTTGCATTTATGCCCAACAACGTCTTGCATTTAAACTCAACTATGGCATGTTTACATCTTTGGGCATAAAGAAGGGTTTTGTGCAAATATTCCTAGGATGGCAGGCTATGTAATTAAGTGAGCAAGTTGGGGGGCACTTATGAAGTGTGAATTAGAATGGCATGCTATGTAATACAGCAAGTGAGTTGGAGGGTTATTATGAAAGAAATGTGAGCAATCGAAAACTTGTAAATAATGGGACTTTTGGAAGAGATTTTTAGAAACTCAATTCTTCATCCTTCTACACTCTTCTCATTTCTTCTTTTTTTCCTTTTCTTTTCATTTTGCATTTTTGCTGTCTCCTCCCATTTGTTTTGGCCGAAATTCCCCTAACAACAAAAAAAAAGAAAGAAGAAGAAAGAAAGAAAGAAGAGAGAAAAAGAACTCAAAAGCATAGGAAAAATAGAAAGAAGAAGAGAAAGGAGGATGAAGGAGGAGAGGCCAAGGAGAACACCTAGCTAGCTCATTCAAGCTCCTTGTAGGTAGGATCCCTAACACTTCTATGTACTCATTTAAGTGCGTATGGTGCTTTAATGCATGATATATTAAGTTAATTCTTTGTTTAATGACATCAGTCTTTACCTTGATGTAGCTGGATTTTGAGGCAGATTTTCTTGCTCATTATTTTGCCTATATGTCTTAAACTAGAAATGAGTTTAGGCTTGGCAAAAGAATTAGACTATTATCTACAACTTTCATGTTAAAGACTCTTTCAAATTCGAACTGTAATTAGGGATGAAAAATTGATCTTTTCTGCATACCAGATTTTACTCTCTTGGGACACCTTTCAGAAAAATACTCCTATCCCCCTACTAAAATTAATGAAATTTCGTGTTCTTGGTCTCGTTGGAAAGTTAACAACCTGTTATACAACCTGCTCAGTTAATGATATTGCTGGGTCCAGCTGACATGGCTTTTTGATCGTTTTGGGATGTCAAGATGGTTAACGATTTCCCATAGACGGCACCAAACTGTTAAGGCCAAAATTGACCAAAACAATTGAGGTGCCGACATGGACCCTTCGTGCTGAGTCGGAGCCTCGTCAGCTAGTTGAATGGGACCCTAGGTTGGAAGAACCAAGGTCGGTTGACGGATAATGAATGGCTTGCGATGCTCGATCCACCTTCGATCGACCTGAATGTCGATGGATCGAGGCTGGGATGCTCTGAAACGACCCTTACGATAGATTAAGACTCGGCGATCTGCACCACAAGGTAGCGTTAGGGTGGCCGGATCGGGGTTTCGACCCAAATCCTCTCCGATGCTTAAGTTAGAATGGAAACTTAAGGAAGAGAGTGAGCTTGGAGCAGCTGAGATCGACTCACGGAGGTTTATCTCAGATCTGACGTTGCAAGCTCTTTAGTGTAAGAAATGTATGTCGAAAGAGTAGAGTCTATATATTAGATCTCGTCCCTTGGGAATTAGAACCCTTTTGGTATTTATAGACCTCCTCGGTTCTTCCAGTGACGTTGGAGAGTTAACAATCACCCATTATGGTGCCATGATCTTCCCTCTTTAATAGAAGCGAACGTTAACCACGTTTCTGCTATTTATGAGGCCGCCTTCAATCCCACGATCGAGTGATGGGAGTGCAACTGGCAACTGGCTGGTGGTGTTTAACCGAGTCGATATCGGGCTTCTCTTGTGGGCCGTAACCTCCGTCGGTCGATTCGCCTCTAGTGCTGGCCCAATGATTCAACAGATCCAAAATCAGTTCAGTGGAGCCCCTACATTCGCTTGGACAACACTCGAGGAATCAGGTTCTCTTCGATCTAAGCTTGGGCAATCGAGGGCAGAGTTCTGGCTTGGATCTGTGGCGTTGAGGCATCTGTGTCGAAGACATGTTCGGATCTGATCGAGCATTATTAACAACATGCAGCTCTAGCTTGTGAGGCTCTAGCTTAGATCGAACTTCGATGAAGCTCAGATCGAACTTCTATGAAGATCGGATTGGTCGGGGATTGACCAGAAGTAGCTGGTTCGAGAACCTTCGATCAGGCTAAGTATCAGCAAGTTGAGCAGGATCTGGTAGCATCGTCCCATGACGATTTTTGGTCGAGCAATTTCCGAACTGATGAAGTCTCTAAGAAAATTTTAAAATTCCTTTGTTAAGGACTTGGGAGCTTGGACGAGCTTCGATGAAGAGCTGACGAAGCTATCGAAACCCGGATCGAGCTCTGGAGGCTCCAATCTAGCTTTGATCTAGGTCGCACGAGGCATGGCAGCTATGATCTTGGTCGGATGAGAGCATCGTGGCCTCGACCTTGGTCGGATGAAGCGTAGAAGCCTCGATCTAGGTCGGACGAGGTGTGGTAGCTCCGATCTTGGTCCGACGAAGCATGGAAGCCTCGATCTAGCTGGGATTTGGGTCGAACGCTGCTGGATTTGGCTCGATACGTCAACAAATGAAGCAATCCAGCGATTACACTGAGGCTACCGATTCGAATTTTCGTAATAACCCCACAATTGCTCAGGAGTAACTCGGCGAGCTTACTTGCTGTGTTCGGATGAAGCTTGGACATTGATGTCAAGTTCGGGCGTTGGGTCATCCTTAACCCAAAAATGGCGAGTTGCAATAGGTCATTTGGTCAGAATGGCCCTGCTTGATGGGTCATTGGGTCGTCGAAGCTCGGGCTATAGCTTGACAAAGTTGGTCATCGAAGCTCGGAATTGGGGAAAAGCTTCGATCTCCAACAACAGATGGTTCATACCTCCACCATAAGGTCGAAAAATCTTGGTCGGAGGCTCGGAAATCACCATATATGGTCAAGCAAATTGCAGGAAACCCAACCTACAAGCTTTGACTGAAGAAACGGACCTCATCACCCATTGGATCGACATGGTCTGAAGTGAGATCACAATCCACCATTATGGTCAAGCAAATTGCAGGAAGCCCAACCCACAAGCTTTGGTCGAAGAAAAGGACCTCTTCACCTGTTGGATCGACATGGTCTGAAGGGAGATCATACTTCGGATATATCATGTGTCCTGTTTGGGATATATCATTTAGCTTTGACCTTGGATTTGGAGATGAATCGATGGCTTTGGGGGCATTTGAATGGCAGAATGAATTGTTCTACTGCTAATTTTGTTTGGTGTAGGGGTGAGTCGACATTGTCTTCTGGATTAGCAAAGACGGGGATGTTGATGATGGGAAATCGAATCCCACCCCTAAGTGGTTTTGATGATGAGCACACCAAATGATGTTAGTGTACTAACTACACTACAAGTGTGCAGGTTACACGACAAACGATGACTTTACGCATACTCCGAAGAAACTCAACCACACTCGAGACAAAGACGAATTTGCTAGTTCTACATCAAGCACCAGATGAAGTCCGTGCTCAAGCCTAAGTGAAGAAGGAACTCAAATTCAGGAGAAGAAAGCTTTCACCAGATCAACTTCCCGAAGGTCTTGTCTTAAGTGTAGTGTGTGAGTTCTTAGGATAATGTTAAAGCCAAAGTAGATATAGCACACACACACACACATAAATGATTTCAAAATAATTATTTAAATGTTTTAAAATCATTTTAAACTCTTGAGAGCAATTGCTAGCTTTTTAAATATCATAGTAGTCAATCCCTATTACACCCAGGAATTGACTGCACTTAGTGCTACGTTTTTTGTCTTCCTGCTTTCATACAACAATTATTATTCAATATCAAATTCTAAAATCTCCGTTGTGCAAAAATTCTCAGATCTATTTTACATTTCTGCTCTCATTATTTTTAGCCAAAACTTGTTTCAATTTCTGATCTTCAAATTGTTTTTATAGCTATTATCTTTTTGAGATCATATTCTATTTGGCTATTAAAATCGTTTTTCAAAATCCATATTCTTCATTTTTATCTATTGAAAGGATTTTTGAAAACAAACGATCTAGATCACAAAGAATCATTCTATATCTTTACGTGATCTAAAAGATCGATTTGAATTCTTTAGCCATGTAATACACATAATATATTTTACTTTGGCTATAGAATTCCGGGTGTAAATCCAAACTCCACTAATATTTGTGGTGAGTTGGAAATCGTTCTTATTTGTGATTTTCCCTTTTGTTGAAAGGGTGTTGGAAATTCAAGACAAGTCTAGGTGGTTGGAAATCCTGGTCAAGGCTAGGTGTTTGGGAAATCCTAACGAGTAAAGTTAGGTGCTTGTATTGCTATGGCAATAGTGGAAAATCTCGTACCGGATTGGTCGAGGACTGGACGTACCCAAGTTGCGGGGAACCAGGATAAAAATCTATGTGTTTGCGTTTGCATTCTTCTGTGAATGTTATACTTATTCGTGCATTCCTATTTGCTAATAAATTGTGATCTGTTAATATTATTGGAAGTTAACTCTTTTGTTTATATTCGCTGTGTGAAGATCAATAATTGTGTAAAGATATTTGTTTTGTAATCTTATAATCTTTCAGTAGAGTTTTTCCTGAAAACTCTCTGGGAGTCGACGACCATTCATAGGGAGTCGACTACCTGCTGTGATATTTCTTTGATCAACATTGCTTATAAGTTGAGTGCTAACCAAATGAACGAAACAGATTTATTATTTGCACAACACTATTCAACCCTCCTTCTAGTGTTGTTTGACATCCACAGGATCCAACAGTTGACTTATGTACCATGCATCTCCACCAACTGTTGACGGATGGGTCCACCATACCGTAAATATGGGCCGACAAGGACGTCTTCATGGTGTGGACCCTTCGTCGACTGTGAAGTGGGACCCGCGGAGAGGAGTCCACGGGTCGTGGATAGCTAGGACTGAGCTCCTTTAGTGTGGGTTGACCTAGCTTTGCGATATCTCCATGATCTGCACCATAGGAAAATCGTCAGGGGGTCGGGGTCTGTGGCCCGACCAATACATCTCCGACGCTCAAGTCAGCTCAGAGTGGAAGAAAATGTAAAGTGGAAAATGAAGATCTAAGTATTGTAGATTGTAGTTTGATACTTCTTGTTAGCCTCTGTCCCCCCATCTCCCATTTGTTAGTTCTTGGGTTCAAGACTAACGTTGTTTCGATGATGATCAGTACATTATATTAGTGTGCTAGTCAATCTTATATTTTAGTCTCAGTTTATCTTAATGATTATATGTTGATGAGACAAAGCATAATGCTTGGAGGATATTACAAGGGATATCTTAAAGACCTCCAAGAGTGATGGAGTGCTCAAGCTTGGATGAAGTCATGAAGATCATCTAATGAAGCCAAAGCTTGGAGCATGATGTTGGATGGACAACTAGAGGAGCAACGACAAAGCTTGGAGCTTGATGAAGGAAAGCTCATCAACGAGTGCCAAAGCTTGGAGATGTTGGGGAGCATCAAGGTATCACGAGCTTGAAGACTTAGACTCTAGGAGATGCAATATGTAATCTATGTAATTTCTATTACTTGCATTTCTCTTTTTGTGTCTGGGATTATTGTAATGCCTTGATAGACGGTCATACTCTCGTGCATTTGCATTTAACTATCTTAGTGAGCCTTATGATTATCATAGATATCATCCCATTAGGTTCACCTTTCATTAAACTCTTACTAGAGTTTTTGGCTCTCCCACAGTCGACTGGTGAAGGCACGCCAGTCGACTGGATGTCATCCAGTCGCCTGCCCGGCCTTCTACAGTCGGCTGGTATACTCAGCTCAAGACAACATTTTTATTGACTCTCCTTGAGCTTTTTGCCTCAGTCGACTGATGTTCAATTTACAGTCGCCTGTGTTTCTACAGTCACCTGTGAATTGATTTACAGTCAACTGTACGCATCTTGCATTTTCTGGTCTTCATCCCAATTTGCAAGACAATCGACTGATGAAGTTTTTACAGTCGCCTGTGAAATGGCCATCAGTTGTCTGAAAGGCGTAAGTGCGAAAATTGCATCTCTCTCTGTTTTATTTCCATCCCTGCAGCAGTCGCCTGATGAAGGTTATACAGTCGAATGTTTGTTATACAGTTGCCAGTGTAGTCTTCTACAGTCGACTGTCCTGACTCAGATTATAGCCATTGGGATTTTTCTAGCCGTTGAACAGTCGACTGTCATTTGTTCATCATTCGACTGTCTATGCCATAAACTGCCAAAATCTAGCCGTTGCAGATTTCTTCCCTTTGGGTTTTTGGCTGGTTTTATGGGCTCTTCTTGGCTTCTTATATATAGGAGATGGCTTAGTTTATTTAGTACTCTAGGTTAATATTGACTATATTTGAGAATCAATAGCCACTCTTAATCTCCCACATTCCCTCATTAGAGCTTCAATCTTATGCTATAACATCTAAGCTCTAGGGAATTTCTTCAAGGGATTTCAATCTCTTTCCTTTTCTTGGAGAACATGTTTCTTCTCATCATTTCATACATTCAAGTGAGAAGTGTTAGGATTCATTCCTAGAAGAGAGAAAGATCATCAAGTGCAATCAAAGCCTCATCTCAAGCACTTAAGTTTCACTTGCATGCCTTCTTCTTCATATTGGTAAGATTATATCAAGGCATA
Source organism: Scilla litardierei (assembly GCA_030789695.1). NCBI lineage: Eukaryota > Viridiplantae > Streptophyta > Magnoliopsida > Asparagales > Asparagaceae > Scilla > Scilla litardierei. The sequence continues at coordinate 18,989,450 of CM061136.1, forward strand.
GGTAAGTGTTATTTCGTTTCACCTTTGTGTTACCCCTAATTCTCTTTGTGGGAATTAGTTGATCTCTTTATGGGAGTTACTCTCTGTGTGAGAGTTTGATTCTTTCTGTGTGAAAGAGCAAATCCTCTGAGTGAGGTCTCTCTGTGAGAGAGTAAGGATATCTCTTTGTGGGAATTCTAAGTCCTCTGTGTGAGGTATCTCTGTGTGAGATTGTATTCACTTCTCTTTGTGGGAATTATAGTGAATACTGATGTGGCTGGATGTACCCAAGTTTTGGGGAACCAGGATAAAATCACTGTGTTTGCGATTGTTGTTGTTGAGCATACTCTTTAATTTCTGCTGCTTATTGTGCTTTAATTTTAGTAACTTTTAATTAAGCACTTTGCTTGCCATTACACTATTCACCCCCTTAGTGTGTGTAGCCCCGCATGGTCCCTTACATCATTGTCTTCAGGGGCTTTTATAGGTCATCTTGGCTCGTAACCTCCAAGCTAATTATTAACGTAACTTCCACCATAAAAATAGCCTTTAATTTCTTACTTAATGGCTATTGAATTGGACCATCATGGAGTGTAACCGCCCGTCATTAATGGCTTTTCTTGATGGAGGTATGGGTTGACTAGTTCAACACAGGAGCTGGGCTATGGGCCGTCGTGACAATGGCCCAATTATGACATGTCATATATGTTGTAAGAATTCCTTTGGACGTTTTCATAAAAAAATGTTTTAATGATTTCTTCTTCTTCTTCCGCTACTTCCACGTCTGCTAAGCCTTAGGTTAAACAATGGAAAAGAGCTATGGAAGCTTGTTCAAAATCCTTCACTATTGATACGGCCCTCCCAGGATGGGCCTGATTTGGGATTTAAATTGCATATTTCCTCCCATTTCTGGACATTTTATGTGTATATCATGTTATTTTGGCTTTGATACAGGCGTATTTGTGATATCGCGAATTATTAAAGCCCATCCCTATTTTATACATAAAATGTGGGTTTTATGGACTAATTTTTGCTCTCCTTATTTTTCAGGTACTCATGGTATTTTTCAAGATTTTCTGGAATTTTTCCAGAATTTTCCAGAAATAGGAATGTACATTTTATGTGTATATCATGTTATTTTGGCTTTGATACAGGCGTATTTGTGATATCACGAATTATTAAAGCCCATTCCTATTTTATACATAAAATGTGGTTTTTATGGACTAATTTTTGCTCTCCTTATTTTTCAGGTACTCCTGGTATTTTTCAAGATTTTCTGGAATTGTTCCAGAATTTTCTGAAGCTTGGAGCTATTTTTCGGGATTTTTTTGGAGCAAAAGAGCAATTCTGGAAATTTTAAAACAAAAACATCAAAACATTTTTAAAATGGGCCGCTGCTTACAAAAAAACATAAAAAAATATAGAAAAACCATTTTTGCGGGCCGGCCCGCTGGCTCGCCCGCTCCGCTGTGCCTTTAGATATTAAAAAAAAAGAATTTAATTAAAAAAAGCAAATCGCGGGCCGGCCCAGCGGCCGGCCCACTGCGCGCGCTTCAGGAGCAGCAGGGGCACGCGCGAGGCGCGTGCCCCCCGCTGAGCGGGCATTTTTAATTGCAGGCGACTGCATTTTCCCGGGTCGGGCACTCGTGCGCCCGACCCGCAACCCCGTTTGATGGGTTATTTACGGCCAGAGGGGTTTGCAAGCGCCCAGTTGGTTTTTGGAGCTACTCTTCGGCCAGTTTCATTTTTTTTGTGTTTTTAGGGGTTTTTGGGGGTTTTGAGCCCTCTTCTTCCCCAAGAGGCTAAGGGTGGAGCTTGGAGGCCATGGATGATGGCGAAGCTTGGAGGAGGAGCAAATTGGTAGAGGGAAGGCTTCATTTAGGGTGAAAGCTTGGGTGATATCTTTCTTCCCCTTTTGTAATTTGATATCTCACTTTTGTATTGAACTTGGATGAATCTTTTGAATGAAATTTCCATCTTGTTTGCTATGATTGTGTAGTGTTGATTTGGTGTGGGTTGTGATTCATGATGATGGGTTGTTAATCTTGGCCCTAATTTCCTCTTGCCTATTATCTTGCTAATTTTGGATGAATTGTTAGGGCACACTTTAATTGGTTAAGTCCCGAGAGGGCACACTTTGAGAAGAGACCATGATCTTAATTTGATTAGTGCTACAATGATATATCCATGCCTATTGCAATTTGTTGTGTTCTTTAATGTTAAATATTCCTATTGAGTATCCTTAGCCGGATGATTAATTGAGTTATATGCGGTAATTAGAACTTGATTAACACCAATCTTAATGAACCCGCAACTCATGCTCTCTCGCCTTGCTATTCTAAATCCTCATTTGGTTCTCTAACCCTACTCACTTAGGTTAGATTTGTAGATTCACCACACTCTTTCCCACTCATCCACTGTTAATTGAGATTGTTGTTTCACGCTATTTCCTTTCTTTATCGATCAATTTTGTGAATATAGAACGACTTGTCCCTGTGATCCGACCCGATACTCCCCGGTTATTTTTATTGCATTGACTCCTACGCTTGGGAGTGGAAGGCGTGCTTCTTGCGCGTCCTCCCGTCACAACCAATTGGCGCCGTTGCCGGGGACAACGGTTTCTATTTTTTGCAATTTTTGATTGATTTTGAAAGTTTTAGTGTGATACTTCTATCTCTTAATGTGAGTCTTTTCGATTCTTTATCTTTCACTTATTGTTCATCCTTATTTATTTTACGCTTTTTGAGTCTTTTTGATTATTTGTTTTTGTTTTTTTCCAACACGGCAAGTACTTCAAACTCTCTTGGGTTTGACTTGCGGGTGACCAAATCCCTACCGCGATTCCTTGGTTAGGATGTGGAGAGCCCCTACCTACATATTAAGAAGTTTGAGAGTGCTTGCAAGTTTCATTTGATGGGAACACGTGTGCAGAAAAGTTTTATCTTAAATTCTTTCCCTATTCGTGGGATGGTAGTGCATTAAATTGGTTTAACCTTAATATCCCTCATCTTAGTCCATCTTGGCCTGTACTAAAGCACAAATTTTGTATGAAGTTTTTTCCATCTTACAGGACCAAAACATGGCAAGGAAGAATGGTGAACTTTGCTCAGCACATTGGTGAGACATTTTTTCAGGCTGGGACGCATTTTTCAGAGTTAGTGTACGGTTGTCCACATCATGGATTTGACAGAGTGCGTCTTCTTGGATTCTTCTTAGAGGGTCTGCTTTCGGAGATGCAGGATTTTGTGGATATGTTGGACAACGGCCATTTTTTGGACATGGATGAGAATGCGGCTTGGCGTTATTTGGAGTCCTACAAGGAGGAAGATCACACATTGGTTGTGACTCTAAATGAGCCAAGCCATGAAGTTTTGGTCCACCAAGCCCCAAATGAAGAAGTTCTTATGGATCTGACCCCACCGGTAGTTGAAGAATTGAGTGCCCCATGCCAAGTAGTATTTGAGGAATCAAGTGTTGGCATAGAGGAGTTGGTTGAGCCGGTGGAGGAAATTATTTTGACGGCATCTCCTATTTCTACTGGGCCGTGTCAATTTGTTGTTGAGGAATTGGTTGTTGACATGGTGGAGATAGAGGAACCGATTGCGCGCACACTTGGGAGCGAAGTGGTCGAGGGGGAGTGTTCTTTTTTTGATGAGCCCAAAGAAGAGGCAAGCGAGGGTGAGTCTATACCACAACCTATCATGGATCCCGAGCTTCCCTCTCCTTCGGTAGTTTCTATGGAGATAGCACTTCCTCCACCGATTGATATTGAATGTCGCGGGGATGAGCTTCAAACCACATCATATTCAACCATCCAGTGAGTTTTCTCACACATTCATCATACTTCTCATTCCGTATTTTATATTGATGATTATGTGTGGATGTCTTTTTTTGGGAATGTGTCCCCATCTCTTTCTTACACAAACCGTCTCCTTCCTTATATAGGTACACACTTTGAGGAGATGCTTGGGGTTGTGTACGTGGCCGCCATTGCCACGTTTGGCCGAGGAGTATTGGCGGAAGAAATAAAAGGAGCGTTGGAACAATTGCCATCTCGGATGGAAATTTTGGATCCGCCATTTGCTAACGTGTATTCTTTCCAATAGTGTAAATAAATAAATATTTTATTTTAGTGCTTTTGTACGCTTTTCTTTTCTTTTCTAGGATCTTTTGCCGCGATCTAATGCTCTCCCAACATTGAGGACAATGTTTATTTTAAGTTGGGGGGAGAGTGTTAGAATCTTTATGATTGTTAGGCTTTTGATTATATTTTGATGTTAGCAAAATTTTTTTTTGAGATACCTTCATTTCTCCATCACCCATTGCTCTTCATTGCATATCATATTTGGCCTCCTTGTCCATACGTCGCTTGCTTTGTGCTTAGTCCCTACATGCTTAATGTCATAAAGTTTTTTCAGATTATTAATTTGGTATCAACCTCTTCGATGTTTGATTGGCACGTTTTAATTTCTTTTTCAATTTGGATTCATATGTTAATATGCCATGTATGAAACTATTTTAGATGTTGTGATACTCTCTTTGAGATAATTTTGGAAAAGTTTGGTGTAGGTGATTGCATGATTTGGGATGAATGGCTTAGTTTTTAATTAGGTTGGTTGTGGCCATATGTTGTATTCTTTGTTTTCTTCTTAGGAGTGGGTGGATGAATTGCTTGCTTATGTTGAGAATGAAAAAGCGAGCGTTAATATAAGTGAATGGTTTTCCTAATCAATTGAGTAGCCGGTGCCCCACGAAACATTGGGGAGGACGCCAAAAATGAGGTTTAGCGGATCATTCCATCCATTTGCCTATATAGCGTTATCACGTATAGGCAAAAGGTGGCCGTGTTTGCATTTCATCGCGTTATCGCGTGAATGCAAAACATAAACATCCAAAAAAAGAATACAAAAAAGACGGAAAAAGAAAAGAAAAGGAAAAATGAATGAATAAATGAAAGAATAAGCAACATGAATGATGCAATCTCATCTCCCACCACTTAGAAGATTTTCTTTTGTTTTGGCCAGTTCCATGAAAGTTAGAAACTTTGTCATTTGTGATATATCCCGATAAATGCGATATGGTGCTTATTACTTCACTTTTCTTTGAATTGGATTGAGGAGAGTGTCATTTGTTATTTACTTTCGTACATTGGGTATATTGGCTTTGAAATCATTTGGAAATATCATTTTGAGTATGCCATGAGGATATCTTGAGTTGGTGCATGTTTTTCGCTTTAATCCGAATTTATCGCATATTTTGCTAGGGGCTAGCAAAAAGCTAGTTGGGGTGTGATTCGGGATTTAAATTGCATTTTCCCCCCTATTTCTGGACATTTTATGTGTATATCATGTTATTTTGGCTTTGATACGGGCGTATTTGTGATATCGCGAATTAGTAAAGCCTATTCCTATTTTATACATAAAATATTATTTTTATGGACTAATTTTTACTCTCCTTATTTTTCAGGTACTCCTGGTAATTTTCTAGATTTTTTGGAATTTTTCCAGAATTTTTTGAAGTTTGGAGCGATTTTTCGGGATTTTTTTTGGAGCAAAGGAGCAATTCTGGAAATTTTAAAACAAAAAAATCAAAACATTTTTAAAATGGGCCGCTGCTTACAAAAAATATAAAAATATAGAAAACCCATTTTTGCGGGCCGGCCCGCTCTGCTGTGCCTTTAGATATTTAAAAAAAGAATTTAATTAAGAAAAGAAAATCGCGGGTCGGCCCGCTGCGCGCGCTTCAGGAGCAGCGGGGGCACGCGCGAGGCGCGTGCCCCCCGCTGAGCGGGCATTTTTAATTGCGGGCGATCGCATTTTCGCGGGTCGGGCACATCGCGCGTGCCCCCCGCTGAGCGGGCATTTTTAATTGCGGGCGACCGCATTTTCGCGGGTCGGGCGCCCGTGCGCCTGACCCGCTAGCCCATTTGATGGGTTATTTGCGGCCAGAGGGGTTTGCAAGCACCCAGTTGGTTTTTGGAGCTGCTCTTCGGCCAGTTTCGTTTTTTTGGGTTTTTAGGGTTTTTTGGGGGGTTTTGAGCCCTCTTCTTCCCCAAGAGGCTAAGGGTGGAGCTTGGAGGCCGTGGATGATGGCGAAGCTTGGAGGAGGAGCAAATTGGTAGAGGGAAGGCTTCATTTAGGGTGAAAGCTTGGGTGATATCTTTCTTCCCCTTTTGTAATTTGATATCTCACTTTTGTATTGAACTTGGATGAATCTTTTGAATGAAATTTCCATCTTGTTTGCTATGATTGTGTAGTGTTGATTTGGTGTGGGTTGTGATTCATGATGATGGGTTTTTAATCTTGGCCCTAATTTCCTCTTGCCTATTATCTTGCTAATCTTGGATGAATTGTTAGGGCACACTTTAATTGGTTAAGACCCGAGAGGGCACACTTTGAGAAGAGACCATGATCTTAATTTGATTAGTGCTACGATGATATATCCATGCCTATTGCAATTTGTTGTGTTCTTTAATGTTAAATATTCCGATTGAGTATCCTTAGTCGGATGATTAATTGAGTTATATGCGGTAATTAGAACTTGATTAACACCAATCTTAATGAACCCACAACCCATGCTCTCTCGCCTTGCTATTCTAAATCCTCATTTGGTTCTCTAACCCTACCCACTTAGGTTAGATTTGTAGATTCACCACACTTTTTTCCACTCATCCACCGTTAATTGAGATTTTTGTTGCATGCAATTTCCTTTCTTTATCGAACAATTTTGTGAATATAGAACGACTTGTCCCTGTGATCCGACCCGGTACTCACTGGTTATTTTTATTGCATTGACACTCCTACGCTTGGGAGTGGAAGGCGTGCTTCTTGCACGTCCTCCCATCACAACCAGGGCCCAAACCGAACAGCCTAAGCCCACGCCGCGAGCTTACGGCCTGGGGAAAACGAGGCCCCCACATGGACTCGAAGTCGGGCGAGCCTCGGATCGGGCGCAATCGCTGACCCACGCCAGCAGGAGTTAACCACTCCCCTTACAACACGCCCCCTTAATCACCATTAAGGGGCCCCTTTACGTCCACCTTCATGACCCATGTAGGTGTTGGGGTTTTGGCGGACCCCCAGAGCTCGGATCCGTATCCGTCCTAAGTCGGACGGACCACGGAGGCACAAAAGCGCAGCGGAAAACCAGAAATCAAGATTTCTACACTAGCTAAACTATTTAGCTAGGCTCTGGGGAGCCAGAACCTATGCTGATCTATGCCAACTTGGAGTGGGTCTGACCACCCCAAGAAGGATCTACACTAAAGCGACTAATTAAAATTACACTAGAAAACGCTTAACCACATACCCGGAATCTTGGCCCTGGAGCAGACAAGATGTACCGCACCGTCTTTAGAAGATCCTCGTAGCCGAGCCGCGTTGACCCGATCTGCCTGAGCCGCCTCGCACCCTCGCACCGATCCGCCCGAGCTGCTTTCGCCTCCGAGCCGATCACACGCGGTAGAAAGTTTCACTTGAGAAGAAACCCGCGTCTTAGACGTCCGGATCAGATCCAAACCCCCTTCGTAGTCGTGCTAGGACTACTTCGGAGAATAGGAAAATAAAGAGAGAGTTTTAGTCGCCGATCGAGCTTGCTCTAAAAATCTGGAGCTACTCGATCGTTGACTGGTGTGTTTTTCAATGAGGAGAGTGCACCCTTATTTATATAGGGAGTGTGCACTCAACCTCCCATTGCGGGCAATGTGGGACAATTCCCATGAAGAGAAAAAATTCAATTAAGCCATTTGGCTTAATTTCAACTTTAAAGTTAGCCTTTCACAAAGTCAAACTTTAACGAATTAATTCTCCTCGCATACTAAACTTCAGACACCAAACAAGCTATCAATCAGAAGAGCTTGGAATGGTGAACGCGTAGGAACTGACGGCGACGAATTTCGACTTCGTTTGACCCCTCAAACAATTGCTCAAAGTTTAGCAATTTCTCAAAATTCGTAACCGTCATTAGGGGTTTCAAAAAACCCTAATTTGACTTAAGTTGCGGGCGCGCCCGCTAGGCTTAGCGGGCGCGCCCGCCCAAGGGAGCAAGGGCGGGCCGCCCGCCCGCTGCCGCAGCGGGCCGCGCCCGTTGCATCAGCGGGCCGCGCCCACTGATGCAGCGGGCGCCCGCCCGCAGCACATAGCGGGCCACGCCCGCTGCTGTAGCGGCCGCGCCCGTTGCAGCCAGCGGGCGGCGCCCGTTTTGCCTTTGCACATGGGCCTTTTGGCCCAGTGGGTCTAACCCACTTCTCCTTGAACTGTTTCTGTGTTTCTGGACTCGTTTGAGCTCCGATTTGGACGCGGTTTGAACCTGTGTTTAGACCGGGACGATCTCGTCATCCAGGTAACCCTTTCCAACAAGTTTGTTCCTACTAAATTTGTCGTAACTAATTTACAACACGTTTAGTCAAAGTTAGCATCTAATGCAACGTTGTGTCCCTATTGCTAATGCGACTAACTTTCACAATTTAACTTGTGAATATCATCAAATGATATTTCTCTCTATTCTATATTCCTATTACTAAGACACGAACACTACTCGGTGTAAGACCCTACAGCCTGACCTTACTACAGGTTGGGGCTCAAAACCCCTAGACGACGGTCACTATGAGCAGTAGCTGTCGTCCCTGTTTCAGAGTCATCATAACGTGATCGACTCTTGACAAAAGTATCATAGGGTTTACATTGGCTGTGTCAGTGATGAATTCCGTTAGCTAAAATCCCTTCGTCAAGACTGTGTTATTGTTGGCCTAGGGTATGGTTTTCTGTCAACCCTATTAGACAACATTGGTCAGTATACGGCGGTCTTTATTGTATACACGTTGTACTACTTACAACGTACCCCGGCCGAGGATTAACATAAAGACCGTACTGAGCCTGTAACACTAACTTCCCTTTAATGGAAGTGACGAATCCCATCTTAGTCACTTACTCACCTCGAGAGCTTCAGGTGCAACCCAACCTGAGATCTTTCATCAGGACTGGTCCTCGAAGCTAGATCATGGGTCTAAGCTACACCGTTCGCTCACAGGTTGGTACAGATGACTTCAGGTCTTAAGGATCAACTAACCTACCATCACCCTAGAGTTATTAAAGACAGATTATTAAAGTTAACCATTTAATAACTCTAACTTGGTCGTTCAATGAACTCATTCTCCAATGAGCACCTGTGACTCGTCTCCGACTTCACCAAGTCGAATGAATATGAGATCATCATTACCCGAAGGTAAGACCACAGTGATCTATCCGATGTGTCAATATCCAGTTCTCGACACATCTATGATCACGAACCGTTTTAGACTTACGTTTCTATTCGGTCTCTTACTTACTCATAATCGAGATCTCATCTAGATATGCAAGGACCTAACTATAAGTATATGGATATTATCTAAGTATATTAATACAAATGATTTTTACTCAGAATAATACGTACCATATACGGTATGAACAAGACGTATAATCAAGATAAATTGCCTTATGTGCATATATCTTCCTACATCTCCCACTTGCACTTAGGCTATTTATCTCGGTATCTCATACCGTTATAGTATATCAGTCACTTTGACATTTGATATGGCAAACCTAAGAATGGTTCTACTAACAAGTATCTACAACGAATTTTAATGGATTGAAATTACATCTCTTGATCACACAGGGTTGATCCTTTGGAAAAATGATCTGGATCAATTTTCCTAACTTTGTATAGCTAACAGTTAGCTTATACGATTTAGATGTGGGGTCTAACATTTCCGTAAGTCAGTTCTAGCTCACTCCACTTTATTGTGTCAATATGTCAAGCACATATTTGACACCCTAAGTCTATATATATATACGATTAAATCAAAACAATTTTGACTTAATGATTTATATAGAAGATTCATTAAAGTGAAATATCCTTTTTACTTAGTCCGAAAACCGGAACTAAGTATATGAGCTCGCTCCCACTGACTTTAAGAATTACCTGGTTAAATTACTGCAACATAATAACTCAATCATATTTAGATTTATGTGCAAAAAATAACCATTTGGTAAGTGCCTCAGATGGAATGCACAAGTGTCAGGTTTGGTTTGATGAATGAGTCAAGTCAAGATCGTTTTAAGGAAACTTGACATTGAATCGTTCAATCAAAACGTCATGTACTTTATTCCTTTAACAACATTTGGTATTAACTCTTTTAATAACTAAATGCAGATAATCAAGAATTAATCTTGATATGCGTATTTGTGACCGCACACAATTTATACGCCCCCTGGTACCTACACTTAACTACTGATTGACTTCTAACATTTAGTCAGCTCCAAAATCAATATTATCGAAGCTATACACCATTATTCAAAAATATACGCAACCATCACAGAAAAGCCACATCCACAGAATTTAAGCCGATTCAATCTCAATTGCAACAAACGAGACATCCATTCCAAAACAACGGGTTCATGAAAAGAACCTTAACTTGTTTATCAAAAATAAACCTCGAGTGCAAAGCACTCATTAATTATTTTCGATCCTTAAAGATGATACATTTTATTCAAATAAGAAAAATATCATCTCCATCACGATCATCGTCTCCAGAAGTCTTTGAGCGGTCCCAGCAGCAACTGTTGCTTTGATTACCGACCGATCTCCGTACTTCTCCAATCTCCGGTTCTTATCAGCCACCTGTATACAGTACACAAATGTCTATAAGTATCTCATACTATATGAATGGAAATAATTGCATTTAATTGCATTTTAATTTGTACCTAAGGTAGAGGCATCAGTATGCCCCTTCTTTTTCTCTGCAAGATAGATCTTGCAGTTCCTCTTCCAGTGGCCAATCTTGTGGCAATGGAAGCACTCAGACTTCGACGGGGCCCCTTTGTTCTTCTTCTTCCCATTCTTAGCCTTCGCAGGTTGTGGGACCTGCCTCTTCTTTCCTTTGCCTTTCGGCTGGTCGGAAGTAGCAGAGCCAACAACCAGTGCAGTCGGCTTCTTCTCAATCTCCTCAAATTGCCGGAGCATATTGAGGAGACCAGGAAGATCCGTCTCAAGGCTGTTCATTATAAAGCCAGTTATAAAGGGCTTGAACTCGGGAGTTAAAGACTTTAGGATAATGTCCGTGGACATCTCATTGTCCAGGACAAATCCTAACTGGGCGGCGTCCTCTACGTACCCGATCATTTTGATAACATGATCTTGTACGGGCCCTGTCGTCATCTTTGTGCCCCAGAGGTTGCTAGTAGCTTCGAACTTGGCAGCTCTGGATCGCTTGCCATACAACTCTTGTGCATTAAGGAGTATGCTCTGAACATCCATATGTTCATGCTTCCTCTACAGTTCATTGGTCATCGAAGCTAGAGTAAGGCATCTTGCCTTCTCTGCATCCCTCTGGTACAAGTTGAAGGCTTCTTTCTCTTCGTGGGTCGAATCCTCATCGGGCTTCTCCGGAGCGTCTTCGAACAATATGTATCCAATCCCAGCTAGGGAAAGGACCAACTTAATGTTCCTAAGCCAGTCTTTGTAGTTGGTTCCATCCAGCACGTTCTTTTCTACCATGTATTTTAGACCTGAGTCCATTCTGCATTTTATAGATACTTTAGTTAGTATATGTTCGTAGTATAGTTTTAATGGTTTTAATAAAACTATATTCTCCCACTAAATTTATTTAAAGACATAATAATAAACAATTTATTATAAAATAACATTTGTGAGAGAGGGATCCGACTACCCTGAGTCTGACAACCTTGAGTGTATCTCAACAAGTTGTCCGACTCTGCAGTCGGTAGACGAACTCGTCGTCAATCATATTTACTATGATTCCCTATCGATTTTACCCCTAGTCATTTATGATCATGAGTGTGCTCAACCGGATCACAATGTCTAGCCTAGTCGGACCCTTGTTTTCGTGTCTAGCCTGACTTGCCCCTTTGCTCGGTGTATGCACGACGCGCCAGTTTGGGTCAAGTCTTAGACTACATTCTTGGTTAGACTTACGCCGAAGCTCGAGGGATGAGACAACAGTTTCAGTCAGGTTAAGATGTCAATCAAGAAATCGGTTTCTATAAGATTGACATGTCACGGCTTGAGTGTAGCTCAACAACCGAAACATGTTTCTTACAGTTGCCAACTCCTAAAACAAGGAGGGCTACGATTTATCTTGAACAAGATTATTTTCGTATTGACTTAGGTATAGTCGATGGACTTACATAGTCATGAATCGACTCTTTGCGGTCCAGCGGACGCGGCCAGGGAATTGACTAAGCCAGGACCACTTGTTACCCAGTCTAGTTAGGTTGGTCCAAAAACTTTAGCCAAGCACATTGACCGACATCATGATCCATTGAAGGAGTTGTCATCAATCTTATGTTTTCCAAACAACTAAATGGCTTTTAATTAAGAGAACTAGTTAATCCTTATCAACTAGTGGATCCTAAAATTCAAAAATTTTCAGATTGGTTGAACATCTTTTATTAAGTCCTTATCAACTATAAGGTTCTACGTTCAACTTGCTACCCCAATCTAATTAGGATTTTAATAAAACAATTCAACATTGTCTTTTTATGAAAATCATTTAATTGAACGTTTTAATGAAATGATTTACAAAACAAAAGGGACTACTCTAATCTGGTATTAGGTTCGATGTTGTTTTGTTTTATCAAACATAGCATGTCACTATCTTGTTTTAATGGCTAACCTAACAAGGTTTGTGAATACATTATTCAACATGAAATGAAACAGCTAATTTATCCGCATATAATAAAGTTTCATTTTAGTGACATATGAAGTGAATTTGCAAGTTTAACATTATCTACATAATTAAAACATGCAAATCTAAATTTTAACACTTAAAATTTAAGATTAAAAATTTAAAGCCTCCGTAATAATTTTATCGCATAAAACTAGGTCGAACAAAATTATCTAATAATTTTTAAACTTAGGCCTTTAAAATTTTAACCTTATTTCTAAAATTAAAATATCACATAATAATTTTAGAAACATCTATGTAATAAAAAGAAATTAATTTATGTTTCATCTCATGAAATAGAATCATTTCTATTTCTTACATATTTTAAAATAATTTTAAAACTCTTTTAAAACTTTTAGAAATCTTTTTAGAAGCTTTCAAATAAAGTTTTAAAGATCTCTAACTTTTATGTAACTAAAGAAAACTTTTAGATTTCAAAAATAAAATTTTCTATAAGGTTTACATAAACTTTAAATACCCTTTAAAAATTTTTAATGTCTCATAATAAAAATTTATAAAGTATTTAAAACATAGGAGACTTCTTTTAGATTTATCGCATAAAAATAATTTGTCCCAAAATTAAAATAAATTTCAGTGTTGCAAAATTAATTTTTGAAACACAAAAATATTTTCAAAACTAATTTAACATAAAGCTAAAAAGTTTTGCACATGAAAGCTAAGCATTTTTTTTAACAATTAAAAAGTCGCTATAGTAGATCAATAGCATAACCGTGGCTCTGATACCACTGTTGGGGTTTTGGCGGACCCCAGAGCTCGGATCCGTATCCGTCCTAAGTCGGACGGACCACGGAGGCACAAAAGCGCAGCGGAAAACCAGAAATCAAGATTTCTACACTAGCTAAACTATTTAGCTAGGCTGTAGGGAGCCAGAACCTAGCCCGATCTATGCCAACTTGGAGTGGGTCTGCCACCCCAAGAAGGATCTACACTAAAGCGACTAATTAAAATTACACTAGAAAACGCTTAACCACATACCCGGAATCTTGGCCCTGGAGCAGGCAAGATGTACCGCACCGTCTTTAGAAGCTCCTCGTAGCCGAGCCGTGTTGACCCGATCTGCCTGAGCCGCCTCGCACCCTCGCACCGATCCGCCTGAGCTGCTTTCGCCTCCGAGCCGATCACACGCGGTAGAAAGTTTCACTTGAGAAGAAACCCGCGTCTTAGACGTCCGGATCAGATCCAAACCCCCTTCGTAGTCGTGCTAGGACTACTCCGGAGAATAGGAAAATAGAGAGAGAGTTTTAGTCGCCGATCGAGCTTGCTCTAAAAATCTGGAGCTACTCGATCGTTTACTGGTGTGTTTTTCAACGAGGAGAGTGCACCCCTATTTATATAGGGAGTGAGCACTCAACCTCTCGTTGCGGGCAATGTGGGACAATTCCCATGAAGAGAAAAATTCAATTAATCCATTTGGCTTAATTTCAACTTTAAAGTTAGCCTTTCACAAAGTCAAACTTTAACGAATTAATTCTCCTCGCATACTAAACTTTAGACACCAAACAAGCTATCAATCAGAAGAGCTTGGAATGGTGAACGCGTAGGAACTGACGGCGACGAATTTCGACTTCGTTTGACCCCTCAAACAATTGCTCAAAGTTTAGCAATTTCTCAAAATTCGTAGCCGTCATTAGGGGTTTCAAAAAACCCTAATTTGACTTAAGTTGTGGGCGCGCCCGCTAGGCTTAGCGGGCGCGCCCGCCCAAGGGAGCAAGGGCGGGCCGCCCGCCCGCTGCTGCAGCGGGCGGGCGCCCGCTGCCGCAGCGGGCCGCGCCCGCTGTGCAACGGGCGTGCGCCCGTTGCAGCCAGCGGGCGGCGCCCGTTTGCCTTTGCACATGGGCCTTTTGGCCCAGTGGGTCTAACCCACTTCTCCTTGAACTGTTTCTGCGTTTCTGGACTCGTTTGAGCTCTGATTTGGACGCGGTTTGAACCTGTGTTTAGGCCGGGACGATCCCGTCATCCAGGTAACCCTTTCCAACAAGTTTGTTCCTACTAAATTTGTCGTAACTAATTTACAATACGTTTAGTCAAAGTTAGCATCTAATGCAACGTTGTGTCCCTATTGCTAATGCGACTAACTTTCACAACTTAACTTGTGAATATCATCAAATGATATTTCTCTCTATTCTATATTCCTATTACTAAGACACGAACACTACTCGGTGTGAGACCCTACAGCCTGACCTTACTACAGGTTGGGGCTCGAAACCCCTAGACGACGGTCGCTACGAGCAGTAGTTGTCGTCCCTGTTTCAGAGTCATCGTAACGTCATCGACCTTTGACAAAAGTATCATAGGGTTTGCATTGGCTGTGTCAGTGATGAATTCCGTTAGCTAAAATCCCTTCGTCAAGACTGTGTTATTGTTGGCCTAGGGTATGGTTTTCTGTCAACCATATTAGACAACATTGGTCAGTATACGGCGGTCTTTATTGTATACACGTTGTACTACTTACAACGTACCCCGGCCGAGGATTAACATAAAGACCGTACTGAGCCTGTAACACTAACTTCCCTTTAATGGAAGTGACGAATCCCATCTTAGTCACTTACTCACCTCGAGAGCTTCAGGTGCAACCCAACCTAAGATCTTTCATCAGGACTGGTCCTCGAAGCTAGATCATGGGTCTAAGCTACACCGTTCGCTCACAGGTTGGTACAGATGACTTCGGGTCTTAAGGATCAACTAACCTATCATCACCCTAGAGTTATTAAAGACAGATTATTAAAGTTAACCATTTAATAACTCTAACTTGGTCGTTCAGTGAACTCATTCTCCAATGAGCACCTGTGTCTCGTCTCCGACTTCACCAAGTCGAATGACTATGAGATCATCATTACCCGAGGGTAAGACGAAGACACAGTGATCTATCCGATGTGTCGATATCCAGTTCTCGACACATCTATGATCACGAACCGTTTTAGACTTACGTTTCTATTCGGTCTCTTACTTACTCATAATCGAGATCTCATCTAGATATGCAAGGACCTAACTATAAGTCTATGGATATTATCTAAGTATATTAATACAAATGATTTTATACTTAGAATAATACGTACCATATACGGTATGAACAAGACGTATAATCAAGATAAATTGCCTTATGGGCATATATCTTCCTACAGAAGGCACCATCAAAGTGTCGGATGATCGGGGCGAGATAGGGGGACGTCGAGGAGATGTGGCCGGGAAAGACTCATATAAAGCGACACGAAGAACAACGTGCCGAGGTATTCTTCTTGAACGACCTTATCATCCACCTTATAATTCTCCTCCACAGCTCAGCTAGAGGACTCGCGTATCGGCCTCTCCGTGAGCCATACCGATCCCACCAAGCATCCTTTAGATCCGTTCTTACTTAGGCATCGGAGGGGACTTGGTCGGAACCAAGGTCCGACCCCCTGACGAGCTTTCTTGTCTATTCAGATCAAGAAGATCAAGTCGCGCTGAGGCTACCCTTCGGTGCCTGACCAGTTCGGAGTTGAACGCGCTCGCCCCCAAGCCCGTTCATCTCCAATTCCACGAAGGCCGTTGCCTTGCCGAGGACCCCTTTCGGCACACCGATGCTCGGACCCACGCGCTCTTCGCCGAGCCGAACCAGCTGCACCCGTCTCCTAGAGGCCACGTGCACTCGCGTGATCGCATTGACCTCCAGCCATCGAGTCAACCAATCCGTGGTGAGAAAACACCCTGAAATATCTGGCGCAGTCTATGGGAACCGAAGAAGCACCCATGTCAAACAGCCACTTCACCAAGATGGAATCAGCTTGCAATGGAATAAGACGCATGCCCCCCATCCATAAGGAGGGAGACTACGTCCCACCAGAAAACGGGCACAACCACACCACCGAGGGCACAAGTGACTCACGCTTGGTGACCCAAGAACAACTCCGTCTCTTCGCTCAAGAGACGAATGCCCACTTCCGAACACTGGCAGGAGCCATCCAACAACTCGCGGGCCGCCCACACCACCTGAAGGGGGCTCAACGGCCATCCCCGACCATCAGGAGCTCTGCCCCCGATACGATCGGCCATGGTCGTTGACCACGGAGGCAAGGGTGCCAACCCGGAGCGACGGTTCACCATGCCAAACTTCGTCCCAGTGCGATCCCTCACCCCCACCTCAATCAAGGACGAGGCAGATGGAAGGGCCGAGTGGACCAGGGGCAAGTCAACCACAGCCTCATCCAGGCAACCTTGCTCAGCGCGTCGATGGTCACCCAGCTGTCGAACCGTCGAGGATCGACGGGGTCGAAGCAGGAGCCCCAATTAGAAGATTCGTAGAGATCGTGAAGACCGCCACAAAAGGAGTAGCACTCGGCGACCAACACCTATCCCCAATCGGGATGGCCGACGAGCAGACTCTCCCCAAACTCCCATCAGCCTGCCGAGGCAACCCAGCCCCCGCGTCGAAGCGCCTGCAAGACAAAGAGACCTGGGAGGCCCCAGGGATGATCGTTGCCCATTATCAAGGAGCATCACCGATGCACATGTACCATCCAGGTTTAAGCGCTGACCTTGGAGAAATACGATGGCACAGGAGACCCAGAGGATCACGTGATGGACTACGAAGGAGTTATGTCATTCAAGGGGGCTGACGATGCCCTGCTTTGTCGCGATTTCTACTCCACCCTCCGGAAATCCGCCAGGAATTAGTACCACAACCTCCCTAACTTGTCCATCAGTAACTTCCAGGACCTTACCCAGAAATTCTGTAAGTAATTTATGGCCGACCGACAAATAAAGCCAGACCCAGAGCTTTTGTACAATGTGATACAGTGGCCGGGCGAATACCTGAGGAGCTACATGCGACGTTTCAACGCTGAGAGGCTAAATGTGGAGAGCTGCCCCGAGATGGTTGTGAAAACGGCCCTAAAGAAAGGACTCCGTCACCGGGGTCTTAAGAAATCGCTGCACAATGAACTCGCAAAGGACCTCACTGATGTGATAGCCGGGTAGAGCATTACATGCTGACGGAAGAGGCGTTAGCATCAGATGAAGGAGGTCTCCCCACGGAAGCCAAGCGGGGCTCCAAACGGGATGAAAGTGAGTGCCGCGAGCCGGAAGACCACCGGCGGGAGAAGAAGGCGAGGGAAAGTAGTGCAAGGAGGAAGTGCGACCCCCAGGCTGAATGTGACTCAGGACGCCGTCCTAACACAGGCTTAGAAATAGGGCCACATCGGCAAGCCACCCCCGAAGATGAAGGGTGGTAGAAGGGACGAGGAAAAGTATTGCAGGTACCACAAGGACAATGGTCACGACACTGACGAATGCTGGCACCTAAAGAAAGACATTGACCAGCTGATTAGTATCGGTCACCTGAAGAACTTTGTTGACACCCCAAAGGCAACCCCCGGAGAAGCGACGTCTAAATAGATGGACAAAGAAAAGATGATGAACGTCGTCCAAATGGCTTTGTGCATCATCGAGTGAGATGGCGGGACAATCAGCCGCAACTCCTCCCCCCCAAGCGAGACTAGCTCGCCATTATCTTCCCAGATTTTTTGCTTCGAATGTGTTCCTAGTTCAGAAAATGAAATGCAAGTTCGTACAGAGCAACCATGTTTCCTCCCGTTCCACCGCGCCAAACCTTATGACCGGCCGTAAGGCTGGGGGCAACTCTCCCAGCAGGTAGATGACGACGATCGACCGTAAGGCTGGGGGTAACTCCCCCAGCAGGCCGATAACCACGATCGTCCGTGAGGCTGGGGTAACTCCCCTAGCAGGTCGATTGATCCGGGTTCAATATTACATATTTAACCCCCCATTTAGCCCTATTTTGTGCTCATGTGATGTCATATTGTTCTCTAATACATTCGTATTTTGTACACAATCATTTATTAGAGAAAACACTCTATTTAAGCACAAAACAGCAATTAACGAAGTATTTATGCACTTTTTATATTTTTCCTAGCTTGATCTCGATCTCACGATTCCAACGACTATTTATTTGTATTTTTCTGAGATCTATGCTAATTACTATGAAGTTTTGAATGCAGAATACAATTTAATTGAAGAAATACGGAAGAAAATATGTTTAAATACGTATATACTGTCGGTGCATGACTTTTGGTGCGCCACGTGGATTGATCTCAGCGTTTTCCCGCCAGATCGAGCGGCCCACAACTACGGACGACGCGGCGTACTTATCACCGTTGGATTTTCATCCAACGGTCTGGAACGAAACGATTACGATTGAAATGTTGGGACGCGTGTCATTCATCCGTCCGCAGCCCGCCTCATCCTACGGCCACTACTACTCCCGCATTCGAACTCAGAAGCGGGCAACGCGGCTCCTTCGCAGCCGCAAGATCGCAATCGAACGGCTGCGATCGGCCCAAAGAGACGAACAAAGCGGGAAAAATGCGGGGCGACGTGGAGACTTGTAGATCGTTCGATCGCGATCGAACAGCGGAGAGCGATCCCGCTGAAGTGAAGCAGAGCTGATAATTACGGAGCTACGTGGCTTCATCAAGGCCGTCAGAATTTGATCGGACGGCGAGCGTTGAATCCGAGCTGCAATCGGATTTGGTTAACGGCTGCGGGCGAGCGCGGATCTTAAAGCAAGCGTGGCGGCACCCAATTCAATCCCGCCCTTTATCCAATGGTTGCAATGTGATCCGACGGGGGGTTCGGGTTTTGAGTGATTCGGATGCGGATATTGAACCCGATAAGCGCTATAAACCCGCAATGTTAGTATAAATGGTATTTCTAGGGTTTTGAGCATATTCGGGGGCGTATTGGAGGCTCTAGGAGCCGTATTTCTCCTCTGAAAAATTCTGTAAAATTCTAGAGGCTATTCTTCTTATTTCCAGAGAGTTTTGGTGTCTATATTGGAGATTTGGTGATAAATTCTTAAACTTATACCCCGTATTTGGTGCTTTTCTATTGTATTTTGCTATTAGAATGATGTATTTTGCTATGAAACTTGATTTTTCTTGCACCATGAGTAGCTAAATTCTTATTGTGCATGGTATGGTGTAGTTAGGGGATATGATTTGTGTTCGTTTGGCTGAATATTCGTTGTGCTAAATTGTTAACGTTGATAAAGTTATAGTATTTGTTATTAAATCTTCTCTTCATTTTCCAAAAGAACGTGTTAGAGTAGATGATCACCCCACAAGGGTGAGTTTTGATTTTCCCAAAAGGGACTTTCATATCGTATTTAAAAGACTAAAACTTTAGCAACGATCTTATTGAATTTTGTGCTTGAACCCCCAAACGGGTATTTTCCGATGAATTGCTCCCAAAAGGAGAATTCATTGAGTTATATTGGGTATTTTCCGGTGAATTGCTCTCAAAAAGAGAATTCATTGTGTTATATTCGTCAACCAAATTAATACGACTCATGGACCCTAATGAACTCATAACATGTGCATACTTTTCATCGATATTTTCATACACGACTTTTCTTTGTTCGCATTGTTCACCACGATCAAACCCATTAAAATCATCGTTACCATAAGTGGTTAGCTTCTTTTCGTTGATTTCTATTTGATTTAAGCTGTGGTTGCAACAGATTTTCTCCCGAAGATTCGACATCTGGACTCCCAGATTATATTACTTGTACGGACTCTTGCGGTTGAGAGAAGCACTATTTTGGGCTAAGCACCGATCACCAAGATCGTCCGTGAGGCTGGGGGCAACTCCTCTAGTAGGCCGATCATAATGATCGACCGTAAGGCTGGGGGCAATTCCCCAGCAGGCCGATCACCATGATCGACCGTAAGGCTGGGGGCAACTCCCCTAGCAGGCCGATCACCACGATCGACCGTAAAGCTAGGGGCAACTCCCCCAGCAGGCCGATCACCACGATCGACCGTAAGGCTAGGGGCAACTCCCCCAGCAGGCCAATCACCACGATCAACCATAAGGCTGGGGGTAACTCCCCCAGCAGGCCGATCACCACGATCGCCCGTAAGGCTGGGGGTAACTCCCCTAGCAGGCCGATCACGATGATCGTCTGTAAGACTGGGGCAACTCCCCCAGCAGGCTGATCACCACGATCGACCGTAAGGCTTGGGGAAACTCCCCCAGCAGGCCGATCACCACGATCGTCCGTCAGGCTAGGGGCAACTCCTCCAGCAGGCTGATCACCACGATCGACCGTGAGGATGGGGGCAACTCCCCCAGTCGACCAATTGCGATGATCGTCCGTAAGGCTGGGGAAACTCTCCCATCAGACCGATCACCACGATCGACCGTAAGGCTGGGGTAACTCCCCCAGCAGGCCGATCACAACGATCAGCCGTAAGGCTGGGGACAACTCCTCCAGCAGGCCGATCACAAAGATCGTCCGTCAGGCTCGGGGCAACTCCCCCAGTAGGCCGATCACCATGATCGTCCGTGAGGCTAGGGGCAACTCCCCCAGCCGGTCGGTCGCAACGATCGACCGTACGGCTGGGGGTAACTCCCCCAGTAGGCTAATCACCACGATCGTCTGTGAGGCTGGGGGCAACTCCCCCAGCAGGCCGACCACAACGATCGACCGTAAGGCTGGGGGCAACTCCCCTAGCAGGCTGAACACCACGATCGTCCGTGAGGCTGGGGCAACTTCCCCAGCAGGCCGATCACTACGATCGATCGTAAGACTGGGGGCAACTCCCCCAGCAAGTGACATGCACGATCGACCGTAAGGCTGGGGCAACTCCCCCCCAGTAGGCCGATCATCTCGATCGACCGTAAGGCTGGGGCAACTCCCCCAACGGGCCGATCATCCTGACCGTTTGCAAGGCTGGGGGAACCCCCCGGCAGGCGGATCACCCTGGGAACGGGGGAAAACCACCTTGATAGGCCAACGACAAAGAACCTCCCTCTACTCAAACCGGTAAATTACCTCGACATGAACAGCTGAAGGTGGGGGGTAGCACCGAGTCAAAGACACAACGAGTCAAAGACGTGATCTCAGAAAATACTTGACAAAAGTTGTAACGTCCTGTTTTCATAAACACATATAATTACAATTTCAAAATTTTTAAAACTATTTTATAATGGTTCGTCAGGAGTTTTGCGAGTTCAAAAATTTCTTATAAAAATATTTTGAAGTATCAATAATCAAACTAGTTATGAAGTATTTTAGAAAGTTTGGGTTTCTTCAAATACATCTAAATAATTTGATAAAAATTCATTTTCAATTATTACCGTTTTGGTTTAATGAATTAATTTTCTATACAAATATCATCAAAACGTTTTCAAACTTCTACAGTATCATTCTATGATCATTTAGGGCTCCCCATATTAATTTCATAATTTTCTAAAGTCAAATCAATAGAGAACCCACAAACCCGCTTCTTAAACATTTTGGGCCAAAACTCGTATCTCCGTAGTTCAAACCCTAAAATTGATCTCGTATTCGCGATCCTCGCGACGATACAGACCCGTGGCTATGTTTTCATAATTTTTCGGACATGTTTAATCCCAGGGGCAAAATCGTAATTTCGTTATCAAATTTTACTAATGAACCTTCACTAATTACTTTTTCACTTAGCCTAATTACCTAGTTAATTCCCTAACCGTCGGCTACCTCACACGTTTTGATGATGGGAGAGTTTGAGTATAAGCTTCCTACGCTTAGTCAAAATCTCCACCTAACTCATTTATAGCTAATGGAATAAATACTATGTTAGTTTTTTTAAATTATTTTTCTAAACCTTATATTAACCCTCCCCTTGACTCTTCGTTCATCATCTCCCGCAAGCACCCTCTCACATTTCTCCTCTCTTCCCCATTCAATCTCACAGCCATCCCCTCTCCCCCTTCCCCGCCGGCAAGCTTCGCCGTCCGTCGTTAAACCCACCCTCTCAAACTCTCTCTCTCATAGCTCTCTCTCTCTCTCTCTCTCTCTCTCTCTCTCTCTCTCCCCCCACGCAAAACCCCCGCCTTCGACCCACACCCCTCCGGCGGCCTCGACCGCCGCCGCCACCCCACACACCCATCCATCTCCAAGCTCCAGCGACCTGCAGCTCACCCCGACTCAGGCCCACGCCCACATCTTTGACCCACATCCATTGCCGCCTCCCCACGGCGACCCCCGCTCTCACCCTCTCCGATCATCCCTCACGGCGAGCCCCCTTCTCCGAGCACCGCCCGTGTGCCCATGCCTCGACCCAGCTCTCCACGACAACCCCCCAGACCACGCTCCTCTACCAACACCACCGCTTCGAAGCTAAGCCCGCCGCCGCCTTCCGACCCATCAGCGCCGCCGTGTACGCTCGCTGCCTCCTCGGAGCAACGCCAGCAACGCCCCGGAGTCCGCTCCTCGTCGAGCATCGAACCCTGAAATGCCCTGAGCTTCGCCGCAGTGCCTCCCTCCTCCGAAAACCCCACGACACCGCTGCACCAACGACGAAGCTCCGCCGCGCTGTGCGCCGTCGTCTGCCGCTGTCTCCACCGACAGCATCGCCGCCGTCGTCGAACGCCCCCTGCATGCGTATGTAATGAAGCGAAGCGGTGAGGTTTATAAAACATATTTTAACGTATTTTTGTATTAATACGTATACATACGTATTTAAATAATTAGATAAATTGGGTTTTTGATAAATAATTAATAGTAAATAATATAGGAACCAGAAAAATGTAAGACCAGCTCCAGAAAATCAGAAATGATGTTCTGGATCCAATGATGCTGGTTTCATCTCAATCAGACGCTTAGTTTTTTCAGAATAAATTTTTAAGTCTAAAACTTAAATACGTCGTTTTCACTTAACAATCCGTAACTTCTTATCTTCACGTAAACTGATACATGAGAAAAATATATGTTGTAGCACTCTTCGAGACGGTCATTTTGACAGCTCACTTGAAACTTTTTGATGCAGATTGCATCCAGAAGAAATTGTTGAATAAACATGTTACCTAATTAAAACTAGTTTTTAAATTGATTTTTGAGCTTTTAAAAATTATAAAAATTAACAGAAGCTTCTGAAAAATATTTCCTCATGTAGTAAAACTATTGTCATCATATCTTGCCTATATAAAAATTTAGAACGCTTTTCGACAACGTTTCAATCATTTATAAAATCGAAATGATCAAGAAAAATATATAGAAAATAGTGTTCTCTCTAACCTGCTATTTCTAGTGTTTGCAGGTACCAATTCTCCTGCACCAACTCCTCTAGCTCCAACCTCGTCTTGCTATGACGAGCTCGATAAAGTAAGTCACTCTAATTCTAGTTTTAGAAGTTAAGCAAGTGTACAAACATGAACTTAGGGTTTTACAAATGGTCTCAGAACAACTAATGATCGAACGAACGACTAAAGACTTAAGTAACTAAAGAGATAAGCAACTACAACCAACAATTTTTGTAGTCCATGTTTCTTGGACTTGTCTTAATCCTCGAATTTATTAGCATCCGCTTTGCTTTACTTTCTGGTTCTCAACAAATAAGTTTCTTTAACCTTTCATCGCATGTAAACTCATATTCCACTCTTGTCCACTTTGTTCTAACACTTATCATTTGAAAATGTTGCATGGGCCTCGTATACACATGTTGCACGATTGCTCATAAACACGTCACCTACTGCATGCCATATTTTACTCAGTGAATGCTAATGAATTATCGTATGAAATGTCACGTGTGGAACATCTTGTCAAAACATCTTGTGGAATATTTGGTGGAACACCATGTATGGAACATCTTGTTGAACAAAACATCTTGTGGAACACCCTGTAAGGAACATGTACTAGATTCACATGACAGTCACTGGGGTTTGGGGTAACTCATAGTTTGAGAGAGTGCAGGAGTGACTGGAGTTCAATCTACACGTATACTTTCCTGGGTTTTCGGTATCCTGTCTAGCTGCCTGTGTTTTGGCAAATATAAAAATGCTGCATGTCAGCATCTTGTCTAGCTCCTGGTTTTTCGGCATTCGTCTGGATAAGCGCACCCAGGCAAGAGATGAACTCGATGGTCACATATTGTACTCTCTGACTTGAGTCACGTAGTTCTAGTGTAGCTTGCACGATCACTTTTACTTTACGCATTACAGTCACCTTTACTTTACGCATTCCATGCACGTTACTTACTACACTTGTGCAATCACAGTACTTTACTTGTCGTGCTTTTAGCTACGGCCATAGTATGTTTCACTTGCTTAGCCTGCTTTACACTTGCACTACCACAGTACAGCTTGTTCTCTTAGTTCAGTTTACCTTTACTACTCAGCTATGTATAGTTGTTGCTCAGTACTTTACTTTCACTATGGTTTGCTTGTACGTAGTTACTTTTTGTCATACTTGTACACAGCTTTTACTACTATTGCTAGAATTGTTGTGACTTAAATACGGTTCCATCTCCATGGCACCGTAGACGACGAACAGAATGAGGTAGATGTTCCTGAGTTGCAGAGCCAGAGTTCGACCATGAGACCGCAGCTTTCAGAGTTATTTTCACTTATGTACTTTATTTCTTTTATGTACCTTTGTTGGAACATTTTGTACAGTATGGATTGTAATAATTGGACTCTATTTGGGTATTTTTATACATCTCTGCATCGTGGCTATTTTGATTTCACTGGTTAACTGCAGGACCTACGCAAATATCAAATAAGTAACGTGCCCCCGAGAGCGGGTCGTTACAAGTTTGGTGGCCCACACAGGTCGGTGCTTAGCCCAAAAATGTGCTTCTCTCAAGCGAAAGAGTCCGTGCTAGTAATATAGATCTGGGAGTCCAGATGTCGAATCCTCGGGAGAAAATCTGTTGCAACCACAAAGCTTAAATCAAATAGAAATTCAACGTAAAGATACTAACCACTTTTGATGATGATGGTTTGAATGGGTTTGATTGTGGTTTTTAGTTTGTGAACACTACGAGCAAAAGAAAGTTTCGTTTATAAAAAATATCTATGAGAAGTATGCACATGGTATGGGTTCATTAGGGTCCATGATTTGTATTAATATGGTTGGTTAAAGATGACTCAATGAAAGCTCTTTTTGAGAGAAATTCATCGGAAAATACCCTTGTGAGGATTAAAGCACAATATTGAATACGATCATTGCTAAAGTTATAATCTTTCGAATATAAGATATGAAACTCCCATTTGGAGAGATCAAAACTTACCCTTATGGGGTGATCATCAACTCAATTACATTCTTTTGGAAGATGAAGAGGAGATTTTAAAATAAAGACTATACCTTTATCAACGTTAACAATTTTAGCATGACGATTCAACCAAATAAATACAAATCATATCACCTAACTACACCATACCATGCGCAATAATAATTTAGCCACACATACTGAAAATACTCAAGGATTTCATCACAATAAACATGGTTCTAATCAATAGAAGCAACTAGAATTGAAAATACGCAATAAAGTTCAAGAGATCTCACCAAATACACCCTCTTTTACCCTAAGAAAGCCCTTCTTCTTCCTCTAAAAACTCTCTGAAAAATACCCCAGGTTGCTCTCTGGATTCTCATGAAAATTCTGCAAAAATCGGCTCCAAAATCGCCCAAATACGCCAAGAATACGCTCAAAAACCCTAAGAATACCTTATATACTAACATTGCAGATTTATTGTTGCTAACGGGTCCCAAAACCCGCACCCGATTGCTTAAAACCCAAACCGTCGAGCGCCTCAAATCTCCACCGCACATCTCAGGCGGGATCGTCCGAGCGGGCGTCACGTGTGCTTCAAGATTCGTGTGCGCCCGCTTCGAATCCGCTCCGCGAAGCTTGCTTCAGCTTTGTGACCGTTGGATCGTAATCCAACAGGTCGAGAAATGCCACGTCGCCCCGCTTCATTTTTATTTCGAATTCACATCGGAATTCATCGCGTCCGTTCGATTCAGCGGTCAACCGATGAGATCGCGCCGCATGGCCCCAAGCGATTGCGAATGCTCGACTTTTTTCTCCTTGCGTGCGGGCCGTTGGATCAAGATCCAACGGCTGCTGACTGGCCGCGTCGCCCGCTGTGTCTGCCATCGGATAAAGGCGGGAATACGCGGATCTTTGACACGTGGACGTCTGGATTTGTGCGCATACGGTTCAGCCGTATTTTGAAGTATTTGCTTCGTATTTCTTTATTTAATTTGTATCCTGCATTCAAAAATTCACAGTAATTAGCACAGATCTCACAAAAATACTAATAAAAAGTCGTTGGAATCGTGAGATCGAGACCAAGCCATGAAAAATATAAAAAATGCAAAAAATACTCAGTTAATTTCTGTTTGTGCTCAAATAAGGTGATTTCTCTAATAAATGATGATATACAAAATACGAACGTATTACGGACCAATTAAACATCATTTACACACAAAATATTGCTAGATGAGGGGTTAAATAAGCAATATTCAACCCGAATCAGTCTGAGCTAACTACCCCGTGAACAATATATCAAGATCAGGATGTACAGTATAAAATACTCAAATTGAACTCTCGAGTACTGGTTGTCTCGACTGTTCACCTGTATTGGATATACGGGTAAAGTGTCCTTATTGCCCATATTCATTAGGTATTCTTTGATTCTCATTATCGTCTTTGAACTCTTAACCCTTGTCTAGAAATTCGTGTTCCATTCTTTGGATATACCTTCCCTAGTAATCTCCTTTGCTAGCAGTTAGATTGATTTTTCATAAGTTGAACCATTCTTTCACTTCAACATGTCCTTTCAATTGACCTTCTTAGAATCTTTCTATTTTTAGTTCGCTTGAACTCTAGCTACGTCTATTTTAAGGAGGGTAGCATCCGAAGTTCGGGTTCAACAACGGGAGAAGATCAGGAGGACCAGTGAAGATCAGACCAGACTTACGAAGGCAATGACAACTGCGATAGAAGTTGAGCCACGAGAAACCTGAAGTGATTCAAGAACTTATGGACGTATTTTTGAATAATCTCCAAGGATTATTTTGAATCACGTCCTCAAGTTTTCATTTGATCTGGTGTTAGGCACTCAACTCCATCTAAGCTTTAGTCTTGGTTGGATGATTGTTGCAAGATGAATGGATACGTTCTAACATTGAGTACCCTTGGAAGAATGGATCTTGGCTCGGGAGTATCAGCTAATGTTCGCTGAATGAGAATATTGTGAAGATCGAACGTCGACTTCCTAGCACTGGTTATATTTCTATCAATTTGAAGGATCAAGCAAAATTGGAGGAGAAGATAATACCAGTTGAAAGACGATATATCGTTGACTGCTACAAATACTTGATAATGTCATTGGTGTGGACAACCCACCACTGGTATTCACGAGTCTCGTGAACCAAGCATTCCACGAGCATCCAGATATAACCATGGTAGTCCTCTTCCACGACACTCAGAAGCATGCCAAGCATCGAGGATGGTTAGATACTTCATCTTTCTTGAACTTGTAGTCTTCTTTTATCTATTCTGTACCTGATTCTATATAGGTTAAACCTTTTTCCACCTACAATCTTCCCCCTCTTTATATCTTTTGTCTGCTTCCTCCCCTCGAGCCCCGGTCCCGCCTAATCTAGCCTACCATACCCTACACTATCAACGCTTTCGGAGCCCCTTTTAAAGCCACTCATCTCTCCCCTCACCAAGGCATCCCGTGGCTTCCTCTTCGCTCCGACAACACCCTCTTATCCACCTTGCCTCTCTCCCCGCGAGGTCACCCCATCTTGCCTCGAGCTCCTCCGGCCTCACCGAAACTCCACCACCCCATCCCATTCCGGTGACACCCCATACGTCGAACAGTCGCAACCGACGTGGATCGATAACTGTCATGCCCTGTTTTGAGGTATACGTGTATTCTACTGTATACACGTGGTATTTCTACCTACAATGCATACGTAGGCATGAAATAATTGTGGATATCGATGTATGTGACGTAGCGCAAGAGAGATTGGGCTGTAATACGTGGCTAAGGGTGGAGAATGTGAAATGTGAATGCGAGAGAAGTGCGATGACGTCGTAGGTGTAAAACAACGGGAATGTATTGGACGTGTGTGCGTAATGCATGTAAGCATGTGTAGGCATGCATGAGTGTGTGTAGGGAATCCATTCAAGTATGAAAGGGGTTAGGGGTCAATGGCAAACCCCGTAAATTTTTAGAAAGGTGAGGGGCAAAACGGTCATTTGGACTAAAGCTGCTGTGCGTACATACTTAAGTGGTCGGTGCATAAAGTAATGGCAAACTTGTAAATACCTAAAAGTTGAGGGGTATTTTTGGAAGGGTATTATGGTCATTCTAAGTGGTGCATGGCTTATGGGAGAAGCTAGGAGGGTGTGGATTTTTCATTAAGAAAATCTATCTTTCTTTCTTGAACTTTCTCCTCTCTTCTCCTTTTCTCCTTTCCTTTTTCCCCTAGCTATTGCCGGCCATACCTTCCCATTTTCCCCTTCTTCTTCACTCCAAAACCCCCTAATTCTCCCTCACAAAAATTAATCATCTCAAGTAGGTTGCAAGAGAGAAGAAGATGGAGAAGAAAGGAGAAGGAAGAGAGGAAGGAAATCAAGATTTGAGGTAGGAATCCTCTTGGATTTGGAATTCCATTAAATTAATACTTGTTATTATTTTTATAGCATGTTTTAGTTAATATGTATTAGGGATGATGAAAATTCACGAGCCATGTTTCAATTTCACAAATTATCCCTTGAAATTCTTAGTAAAAACAACCCCTTTGAAATTCTGAAATTCTGTTGTGAGTTTATACTTGGATTCTGATCTCTGTGGCTTGAATTAGGCTTCGAAAAAATATGTCCTTGTAGATCTTGAAGTTCTACCCCAAACTCATATGAATTTTAATATATGTTCAATTCAGATATTATGAGCAAAAATTACATCTTTGTAACATGTCTGTATGATTTTCAGTGTTGAAACATCTTAGAAAAATGAAGCTTATTACCTGCACACTCCATGGAATTTGATGTTCTTGGTCTCGTCGGAAATTTAGCAAGTTTTTCTAAAATTTCATCACGGTGTTTAAGTTTCGAATTTCTGGCTGAAACATGTCCAAAATTGGCTTTCAATACAGACTCTGAAAATATGTCTGGAAAACAGACTTGACACACTTCACCAAATAATTCACCATAAATCACCTACTTAATATTTTTGCATGAAATTTTATCTGTGAATCCAGGACTAGTATATATATATAACTTTTATTTGGGACAGTTGGTTAAATTCTTACTGAAAACTGATGATGTATAGTCATTTGTGGTGATTGTTTACAAATTACAGCAAGCTGGAGTGTTGGTTGAATATTGAAAAGTGTGGTGATGTTAATTTTCCATGCCATTATACATGGATGTTGTGCTACTGAAGGAATGCTTAGTTATGCTGTTGTTATTACATTTGATAGTGTGACATTGTTCGTTTCTACGGCGCCTGCCACATGTTTGTTGAAATGCCCCAATGAATGTGAAGTTAGAGAAACACAAGAATTGAGCCTATATGCTCTTGTATCAAGAACCATGTTATAAATTGTGATGTTGCGAGACATGTATGGCATGAGTTCATAAGTGATGTATCAATGAGATGTGATGGAGGGAATGTCACTTTGGTGCATGACCCATGTTGATATGTGACGTGGTTGAGATGGAGGGCATGTCACTTTGGTGCATGACCCATGTCGATATGAATGAGAAACATTGACACTGTGAAACCATGCCATCATGGCTCTTATAAAATGACTTATGATGTTTAATAGATGATTTAGAATGTCTCAATCCTCTCTAAAGAGGGTGAGTTAGCAAAACCCGGGTTTTAGGTGGGAATTGAGTAAATTGTGGATATGAGGCCTGGACTGAGAAGTTGGGGGAAATGATTATGTGATATGTGATATTTATACCCCACTCGCCTTTACTGGAGTGGAGGAGACATACGGAGGTTGTGTTATTATGTGGAGATCCTCACTCCTGCCAGGGATGGGGGAGCTGAGAGGCCCGGTGTCGTATAATGCACGTGTCCACTGCGCCGTGTGCTATATCACCCCAAATTTGGGGTGATGTCCAGGTCCTGCTATCACACAGTTTGTCCTGGTTTCACACAGTTTACCCAAGTTTCCAATTAATTCAATTAATTAGTTCAATCTAAAAATAAGAATTGTACATGTTACATTCTCCTGTTGGTGGCATCTTCCGTCTTCCTTTCACCTGCTTTGCTTGTGACGCTGTGTTATACTTCTGACACTTGTGATTCCCTTTTTAGATTATGTTTGTATGAATACTTGTATTTTTATTATTTGTGCTAATCCTGTCATTGCAGCAGCTCGACATTGGACCGCAGTTATGATCCTCTTACTTGGATGTTTAATTTTCGTTATATACTTAGTTTACATGTCTTATTTTCCTTACCTTGCCTTGTGGACTAATAATCTTAAAACGATGTTCCAAATCCAAGTTGGTTTCTACTGGGGCATGCGTTGACGTGCTCCTCCCCACTTTTCAAGTAGCAGGGACAACATGGTTGGTGGTGGCTTGGAGTTGGGTTTCAGGGGTAGTCTTGGTGTGAGCTGTAGCTGTGTAATGTGACATGGTTGTCTTGGGAGGTGGAGAGTGATGGTGTATATGTAGTGGTGTACCTGGACTATGTATATTAATGGAAGTTGCTATATATGATATGTTGTTGTTGATCTATGTTATTTATGAGGTTGTTTTTATACTATTGTAGAGCTTCACTTGTACTATCCCAGCATGTGCATAGTAACCTGCTTGTTCTGTTTCTCCTTTCTCTCTCTTTTCCTCTCTCATCACCCCCACTCTTCAGGATACTTGAAAAAAAGAATTTTAATGCCGAGTATTCTGGTGAACGGGGCGTGACAGTTTTTGGCGGCCCATGCAGGTCACCGCACTGCGATGTGCGTAAGGATAGTACATGTAATGCATAAGTAAGTGATTGGGATACTTTAGCCTAAGGTGGGTAGAGACCTTAGTGACCTTAGAGTTTTAAGTGATCCACCCTTGAACCCCTAGCTTTTGGGAGTTCGGGGATGAACTTCCTGCGATGTATTATACTATAGATGAGTATTTGTGGATATACGGGTGTATTTATAATTGTGTGAATCCGCGTGTATAAGTGCTTTGTTACGCTTGTATATTAGAATTATATATGTTGTGGTATACTTGTAGTCAGTATATGTATTTATATTTGAATGCCATGAAAGTTACATGTATCTTGAATGGTTATAGTGTGTGGGCGTTTATACTAGGTGGGTAAATACTTGAGCGTATACCTATATTGTCTCTATATAGATACATGATACGGGTATGTGAGTAGGTATGTGTAATACTTATGTGACTCTGAGGTATATGTGATAAGTATATGTTTATTAGTGGATGTGTACTGGTGGATACATATCAGCTAGCGGGGATATTATATGTTTGTAGAGACGTGGGCGAGGGTGTGTACGTATGTGATGTGAGTGCATTTATGCGGTTCATTATCTCCTAAATTATAGTTGTGTTTCATGTGGGGAGTACACCAATATGCATACATCTACCCTTGTATGGATAAAGTAGTGGGATGCCCACATTGTCTTTGGACATATGTGGGAAAGTGCATGCGTGTGAATATATGTGTGCATGTATGGGTAGGTGGTGTAGATATAGGTTGAGATATTGGTATATATATATCGCTAGTGTTGCATTGTTAGTGTATGAATTCCTCATGTGTTAGATTTGAATAACTGTGAGTATGTGTATATGCTGCCTATGTGCCTATATGAACTGATATATTGTCTTAATTTGGTATAAAGTTGTGGGTTGTTTTATTGCGTGAAGATAGGTGTTGTGCGTTGGCCATATATGCTGTACATGTGGTGATATAGGTAAGTGATGGATGCACAGGTAGTAGGAGTAATGCTCCAGGGTGTTTGGAGTAGATGTATCCTAAGGTGGGTAGTGGTGCTTTAGACCCGTCCACCCTAAGTTTAGGCCCTTAGCTCTATACCGTGCCTATTATGGGATAGAGATATAAGTGTAACGTGTATCATATGTAGAATGTGATGAATGTGAAGATTTGAGATTATGCATGCATGTATAAGTAGGGTGGCTATGGGTTGGCACGGATAAGTGGAGTTATGGTGTATGTGTGTGTGTGTGTGTGTGTGTGTGTGTGCGCGCGCGCGCGCGCGCGTGTGTGCGTGCCATGTCGAATGGCGTCTATTGGACCATTTGGATGTATATGTAGTGTATGTACCTTTCCGTATATAGTGGCATGAGGGAGGATTGTGTATTGGTATATAAGATATTTGTATGTATGTAGGTGTGTTGCAGCTGGCGTGGTGTGACTGTGTATATGTGTTATTGAATGTGTATTGGTGTATGTCTTATGAGTGGTTCTATGTATATGTATGTGAATGATCCCTATTCTGATGTGCATGTATCAGTATATGAATGAATATGTATATGGGGTGTGATTACCTACTGAATGTGTATGAATATTGAAGTACACTTATTAGTGTATGTACTAGTATACTAGTGAAAGTGTGGATATATTGGATGTTATGAATATAGTGGTATGGGTAGCTACCGACTACCTGCTAATATAGTTGATTAGCTTGACTGTATAGGTGTAAAAGCATGATATGTATGGTATGTGTGTATGGGTGTGTGTCCATACATGGGAATGTATGTGCATGGTTGCATGGATCCTAATATGTATATATACATGTCTGTATGCATACCTACTATTAGAATAATACTCAGGTGTGTATGAGCGAACATGTATTTGTCTATGTGTAGGCTTAGATATATATATATATATATATATATATATATATATATATATATATATATATATATATATATATATATATATATGGAATTGATACGTATATACCTCTGCGTGTACATAATGAGTACGTGCATATAATTGCGTTATATGAAGTATCCGTATGGTGTATAGGTTGTGCATATGTATTATAATTGTATGGAAAACAGACTTGACACACTTCACCAAATAATTCACCATAAATCACATACTTAATATTTTTGCATGAAATTTTATCTGTGAATCCAGGACTAGTATAAATATAACTTTCATTTGGGACAATTGGACAAATTCTCACTGAAAACTGATGATGTATAGTCATTTGTAGTGATTGTTTACAAATTCCAGCAAGCTGGAGTGTTGGTTGAATATTGAAAAGTGTGGTGATGTTAATTTTCCATTCCATTATACATGGATGTTGTGTTACTGAAGGAATGTTTAGTTATGCTGTTGTTATTACATTTGATAGTGTGACATTGTTCGTTTCTACGGCGCCTGCCACGTGTTTGTTGAAATGCCCCAATGAATGTGAAGTTAAAGAAACACGAGAATTGAGCCTATATGCTCTTGTATCAAGAACCATGTTATAAATTGTGATGTTGCGAGACATGTATGGCATGAGTTTATAAGTGATGTATCAATGAGTTGTGATGGAGGGCATGTCACTTTTGTGCATGGCCCATGTTGATATGTGACGTGGTTGAGATGGAGGGCATGCCACTTAGGTGCATGACCCATATCGATATGAATGAGAAACATTGACACTGTGAAACCATGCCATCATGGCTCCTATAAGATGACTTATGATGTTTAATAGATGATTTAGAATGTTTCAGTCCTCTCTAAGGAGGGTGAGTTAGCAAAACCCGGGTTTTAGGTGGGAATTGAGTAAATTGTGGATATGAGGCCTGGACTAAGAAGTTTGGGGAAATGATTATGTGATATGTGATATTTATACCCCATTCGCCTTTACCGGGAGTGGAGGGGACATACGGAGGTTGTGTTATTATGTGGAGATCCTCACTCCTGCCAGGGACGGGGGAGCTGAGAGGCCCGGTGTCGTACAGTGCCCGTGTCCACTGTGCCGTGTGCTAGATCACCCCAAATTTGGGATGATGTCCAGGTCCTGGTATCACATAGTTTACCCAAGTTCCCAATTAATTCAATTAATTAGTTCAATCCAAAAATAAGAATTGCACATGTTACATTCTCATGTTGGTGGCACCTTCTCTCTTCCTTTCACCAGCTTTGCTTGTGACGTTGTGTTATACTTCTGACACTTGTGATTCCCTTTTTAGATTATGTTTGTATGAATACTTGCATTTTTATTATTTGTGCTAATCCATTCCTTGCAGCAGCTCGACATTGGACCACAGTTATGATCTTCTTACTTGGCTGTTTACTTTTCGTTATATACTTAGTTTACATGCCTTATTTTCCTTACCTTGCCTTGTGGATTAATAACCTTAAAACGATGTTCCAAATCCAAGTTGGTTCCTACTAGGGCACGCATTGACGTGCTCCTCCCCACTTTTCAGGTAGCAGGGACAACATGGTTGGTGGTGGCTTGGAGTTGGGTTTCAGGGGTAGTCTTGGTGTGAGCTGTATCTGTGTAGTGTGACATGGTTTTCTTGGAAGGTGGAGAGTGATGGTGTATATGTAGTGGTGTACCTGGACTATGTATATTAATGGAAGTTTCTATATATGATGTGTTGTTGTTGATCTATGTTATTTATGAGGTTGTTTTGATACTATTGTAGAGCTTCACTTGTACTATCCCAGCATGTACGCAGTTGCCTGCTTGTTCTGTTTCTCATTTCTCTCTCTTTTCCTCTCTCATCACCCCCACTCTTCAGGATACTTGGGAAAAAAATTTTAATGCCGGGTATTCTGGGGAACGGGGCGTGACAACAACCGCCGATGGCCCTCCGACGTTTTGTTTTAGGATTTTTGGGCTTAGCGACGACCCTCACCACCACCCTTGCT
Source organism: Scilla litardierei (assembly GCA_030789695.1). NCBI lineage: Eukaryota > Viridiplantae > Streptophyta > Magnoliopsida > Asparagales > Asparagaceae > Scilla > Scilla litardierei. The sequence continues at coordinate 19,024,833 of CM061136.1, forward strand.
GTTGCTGTATGGTTCAGATCTTGGGAAGTTATGGTTCTTGGCCTTCTCTTGTGCTCCCTGCCCTGGGTCTCGCCCATATTGATGTCCCGTTTGGACTTCTTCTTGCGTCTACTCCTTCTGGTGTGCTGTAAAGTGAGTTTTTGGATGTTCACTCGTTGGGTGAAGTTGGGTGTTGCGAATGTCAAGTATTGGTCTACAGAAGGAATGATGGCAATGATTATTGGCATGATATTGGCTTTGGGTGTTGAAGTTGGATGTAGGCCTTGTGTTTGGCTTTGGATGAGGGCTTGGGTGTTGCCTTATTGTGGGATATTATGGAGATTGATGGAAGGAATGCTGGCAGTGGGTACTGATTTTGGATGTTGGCCTTGTACTTACCTTTGGGTGTTGTTTTGGACGTTAGCCTGTGGTTGGGCATTATGGAAATTGATGGCATTATTGCTTGACTGGTTAGGTGAGCCAGCGCAAATGCATATGGATTAGTCGATGCCCCCTTTGTATGCTATATTGTGGACGACGTCCTTAGCTAGACTCTGTTAGTCACCATTAGCACGAATAAACCTTATGATCTTCCTTTTTGATGTGGGTTAGATAGCTTGCTACTGGCTTATCACCTCAGGTTCCAAGTTCGAATAAATGTTATCATAATAACTATCATTTTCATGTAACGCCATTAGCTCATATTAACTTTTGGCTACTTGAAAAGTCAAGTTAATTATTATGATGATATTGGTCTCAGGACTAGTTACGGAAGCTATGGTGATGTCAATAATATGTATTCATGTATAACATCTCTTGTTTTCTTGATGCTATGATATCACATTATATTTCAAGCTATTAACAACTTATTTTCCTATATCGTAGTCGTTCATCAAGCCTTCCTTTCGATCGTTTAATTGCTTTGGCAATGATCGGTCTTCTTAATTCCGGGGACGAAATTATTTTAAGGAGGGTAGGATGTAACGACATATTTTCATTAACACATATAATTACATTTTCAAATTTTTTTAAAAAACTATGTTATAATGGTTCGTCAGGAGTTTTACGATTTCAAAAATCTCTTATAAAAATATTTTGAAGTATCAAACTAGTTATGAAGTATTTTAGAAAGTTCAGGTTTCATCAAATACATCTAAGTAATTTGATAAAAATTCATTTTCAATTATTACCGTTTTGGTTTAACGAATTAATTTTCTATACAAACATCATTAAACATTTTCAACTTCTACGGTATCATTCTATGATCATTTAGGGCTCTTGTAACGACCCGCTCTCGGGGGCCAGTTACTTATTTGATATTTGCGCTGCAATTAACCAGTGAAACCAAAATAGCCACGATGCAGAGATGTACAAAAATACCCAAATAGTGTCCAATTATTACAATCCTTACTGTACAAATGTTCCAACAATGATACATGAGAGAAAGAAAGTATATAGCGAAAATAAAACTGAAAGCCACAGTCTCAGGGTCGAACTCTAGCGCTATCAACTCAATGGCATCTACCTCTATATGTACGTCGTCTGCGGTGCCACGGAGATGACACCGTAGGTAAGTCACAACAATTCTAGCGATAGAAAATAAGGAGTGCACAAAAATGGAGCAGGCTATAGTAAACAAGTGCGGAAAGTAAAGTAAAATCCAACATGCATACAAGAGCGATAAGTAAAGTGCTAGTTGCTGTGTAGGTGTAGCAAATAAAGTGCATGTAGTGCGTAAAGTAAAGGTGACAGTTCAAGTGTAAAAATAACGTGCAAGAGCAAAAATTGTGGCATGGCATAAGGTAGCAGCCATATTTTAACCAGCAGGCAATGTAATGACGATATTAGGACAACCAGGCAGATGTAGTAACACTGAAGGTACAAGCAGGCAACAGTAAAACTAGAGCTACGTGACTTATATAGGAAGGTATAGTGTGCGACCAGTAAGCTCATCTCTTGCCACAGGGGCGCTCATCCGGGCGGATCCCATTTCACTTTAGTCGGTACATTTCATTCAGTCGGTAGGTACAGTGCAATGTGTAGATGGCTCGCGGTCGCTCCCGCACTTTTACTAATATAAGTTTACCCCAAAAACCCAGTGCAGTGCCAACTATCTTTAAGCTTTCAATTTCAATAAAATGTTCCAGCAGTATGATGTCAATGTAGTATATCACTAAGTCATTGTGTTGCAATACGGTATGTCAATTTTGTTGTTCCAAAAGTAAAGACATTCAAAAGCATTAACGACACTCCAAAGAGCTTCATTTGTTGAAAAGTCAAGGCAGAAACCTCAATAGAGAATGTCAATCATGAGTAATGATTTGAAGTCCAACAACTAAGACACCGATCCATGCTTCGAGCATGCGTTATTTCCATTTAGTACACTATTTTCCATTACGTACACTATCTAAGTTTCTAAGGTTAGAATTTACTGTGACTTACACTATCGAGCTCGTCGTGGCAAGACGATGTTGGAGCTAGAGAAGCTGGTGCACGAGGATTGGTACCTGCAAACACAAGAAACAATTGGTTAAAGCACACACTATTTTCTATTTTTATAATTTGATCGTTTTGATTTTAAAACTGATTAAAACGGTGATGAAAAGCGTTCTAAATTTTTATATAGGCTATATATGATAAAAATAGTTTTACTGCAAGAGAGAATATTTTCTGAAGCTTATAGTAATTTTTATAATTTTCAGAAGTTTGAAAATCATTTTAAAAACTCGATTTACTTAAGTAACGTAAAACTTCCGTAATTTCTTTCGGGTGCAATACTAGTCGAAAATACTTGAATGAGTAGTCAAAATGATTGTCTCGAAGATTTCTAATATATATATTTTTATCACGTATCAGTTTACGTGAAAATTACAAGTGATAGGTGTTTAAGTGAAAAAGACGTATTTAAATTTTTGGGTTAAAAATTTATTCTGGAAAAACTAAGCGTCTGATTGAGATGAAACTAGTGTTATTGGATCCAGAATATTATTTCTGATTTTCTGGAGCTAGTCTCTCATTTTTCGGGGTCCTATATTTTAAGTTATGGATTTAAAACCATAATACACAATAATTAATTAATTAATTAATTATACGTAAATATGAAATTTCATTTCATATTTACGAAATTGCCACGATAGGTTACCGTTGCTCTTCGTTCTCCTCCGTGTGCATGGGCAACGAGGGGTGTTGCTCGGCGATGGAGGGAGGCGGGGCGGTGGAGCGACGGCCTCGGGGGTTGCTGTGGCGGCGTGGGGGCAGTGAGGCAACAAGGCGATGACGACAGGAGCCTGGGGATGTCGGAGCGGGGATCAGCTCGGGCGTTCGACGTTGGAGGCGATCGGTGATGTCGAGAGCTCAAGGCGGAGCAACGGGCTTCGAGGGAGGGTTGCAGTCGAAGTCGGAGGGAGGCGAGCGGTCGTCGTTGGGGGTGTAGACGAGGGCAGTGGCGAGGGAGCGATGCTCGGAGGTAAGCTTCAGTGACGGGGATGTTTCGATGATCGGCGTGGGCCGTTGCGAGCTCGGGGAAGAGAGGGATGTTGTGGTCGCAGCAGCAGGGGCGAGGGTGTAGGCTCCGGCGGTGGCGAAGAGGGAGGGTGACGACGAACAACTCCGAGGGAGCTTGGCGGACGGTGCTCGGGGTTTCTCGGGGGTTCACGGTAGTTGGAGCCCGGCGAGCGAAACCCAGGGGAGAGAGTGTTAGGGAGAGTTTGGAGAGGACGATGGGTTCGTTGTGTATAGGCTTGGGGAAGAGAGATAGATCAGGAGAGAGAGCCTCGGGGTGTTTAACGGAGGAGGAGAGAGAAATATAGCTGGCTGAGAGAGGGGTAAGCCTGGGTTTCGAAATAACAAGGGGGAGAGAGAGTAGAGTGGTCTATGTGGGTTTAATACAAAGGGGAGGGTTTATATAGGTTTAGAGAATGGAAATATTGTAATTAGTGGCGGTAGATGAGGGAGGGTAGATGAGTGGTAGATGGGGGGTTAGATCTGAGCCATTTCAGATCTAATCAAAAAAGGGGTAGATAGGATGATGATTAGGGTTAAACGGTCATTAGCGATTGAAATTAGCAAAGCGGATGAATACAAACTCGTTTTCGCAAACGACTCCGAAAAATTACGAAAACATACCTACGGGATCGTATCGTCACGAAGATCGCCAATACAAGATCCGTTTTGGGATTTGAGCTACAGAGATACTAGTTTCAGGCCAAAACGGTTAGAAAACGGGTTTGCGGATTCTAGGTTGAAATGACATCAGAAAATTACGAAATTAATGTGGGGAGCCTTAAATGATCATAGGATGCTACTGTAGAAGTTTGAAAACGTTTTGAAGACGTTTGTATAGAAAATAAATTCATTGGGCCAAAACAGCAATATCCGAAAATGAATTTTATCAGATCTTTTAGAGGTATTTGATGAAATCCGATTTTACTAAAATACTCCATAACTAGTCTGATACATCAAAATATTTTTATAAGAAATTTTTGAAATCGTAAAACTCCTGACGAACCATCATAAAATAGTTTAAAAGATTAAAAATAGGTTAAGTACGTAAATAGTTGTGTTTGATGAAAACATGCCGTTACATTCTACACTCCTTAAAATAATTCCGTCCTCGGAATTTAAAAGATCTTTTCAAATAATTGATGTTATGAAGAAGCTCAAGCAAATAAATGATAAAAAAGATGGTAATCTAGTAAATCAGGTTGTCAATGAAATATTATAGCATCAAGAAAACAAGAGATGCTGTTATGTATGAATACCTACTATTGACATCACCATAGCTTCCGTAACTAGTTTCGAAACCTAGTATCATCACCATAGTTACTTCAGATTTATCAAGTAGCCAAAATATGATATAATGGCACTACATGAAAATGAGAGCTATTATGATGACGACATTTGTTCGAACTTGGAACCTGAGGTGATAAGTCAGTAGCAAACTATTACACCAAAAAGAAGAACACAACGTTTAAAATTTTCAACTCATATAAATGATGGCGACTGGGTCTTAATCATGTAAATCATCGCCATAGCATACATAAACGTAAGGGCTAATCCATATGTATTCGCGCTGTTACAACCTAACCAGCCGAACACAAAGGACTTCATCTGCCACGCTACCAAATTACAAGCCAATATCCAGATCGACACTAAAAGGTAAATATAAGGCCAATTCTCGAAGGTCAAGATCATCGCTACCACTTCAACACCTAAGGCCAAAAGCAAGCCAATACTCTTCCCCAATGATACTCCTTGCCAACACCATTGGTCGACACCTACGGTTATCACCATCAACCCTAAACAATTCAACGACCAAAAGCTCACAATCCAACAAACATGAAGGAGTGGACCCAAGAAGGAAACGAAACGGGACACCTCAAGGGGTAAGACCCAGGACAAAAAGCTCAAAAGAACACCAAGAACGGCGACTTCCCTAGATCTCAACCACACGGAAACAGCGAGGGTGACGGCGAGTGTTCTCACTAAGCCCAACAATCCCCTAGGACGTCGGTGGGCCATCGGCGGCTGTCGATCCATGGCGGCGACGGCGGCGACTGCTTGACGTGGCGTGGGCCACCGGGATCGTGTGGAGCTGGCAGAGCTTCGGGTGAGACCGAAGGAACTCGAAGCGAGATGGGTCGAGCTTTCTTGGGGAAGAGGCCAAGAGGAGGAGTGGGTGATGTCGGAGCGAAAGGAGAAACCATGGGGTGGATTGGGGAGGAAGGAGAGGAGGGGTTTTTTAAAAAAAGGGGGGACACTGAAAGTCGGTGTTAGGATAGAATAGGGTTAGGTGGGAACGGGTCTCGAGGAGGGGAAGCGGACAAAGGAAATAAAGAGGGGGAAGGTGGTCGGTGGGAAATGAAATCAAACCCTTGGGAAAAAATCGGATACAAGATAGAAGTATGGGCTAGAAGAGAAACACGAGCTCAAGAAGGATGAAAGGACTCAAACAGCCTACACTTGCACGTCAGGTTTGGCTCGTCTTAAAATCTCCAGCACCATCCTCCAATACTTCTGAGCGTCCTTCGATTCACTTCCGTCATCGAAATCGAACTTCTGGTGATCGAAAAGTCGAACACTACCCTCCTTAAAATAAACGTAGCTAGAGTTCAAGCAAATTAGAAATAGAAAGATTCTAAGAAGGTCAAGCGAAAGGTCATCAAGCTAAAAGAAGGTTGAGAGTGATGAAGATCGATGGCGTTACATAATCATGATTCACGTCCTTGCGGTCCAGCAGACACGGCCAGGGAAGTGACTAAGCCAGGATCACTTACCCCCAGTTTAGTTAGGGTGATCCAACAAACTTAGCCAAGCACATTGACCGGATCATGGTCCATTGAAGGAACCTTATCATTTATATGTGTGCCATCACCAACTGAAGGAAAGATGATGAAATGGGTAGATAGTTCAACCTATGAAAAATTACTATAACTGCTAGCAAAAGAGGTTACTAGGGAGGGTATAACCAAGAATGGAACACGAGTTCCTAAGCAAGGGTTAAAAGTTCAACGGAAGTGATGAGGATCAAGGAAGACCTGATGAAGATGGTAATAAGGACGCTTCATCCGTATATCCAATATAGGTGAACACTCGAGACATCTAGTACTCGAGGTTAATTTGAGTATTTTATATTGCACACCCTGATCTTACTATAATGTTCACGAGGTAGTTAACGAGGACCTGCATGTGCCACCAAACTTGTAACGACCCGCTCTCGGAGGCCAGTTACTTATTTGATATTTGCACAGGTCCTGCAGTTAACCAATGAAACCAAAATAGCCACGATGCAGAGATGTACAAAAATACCCAAATAGTGTCAAATTATTACAATCCATACTGTACAAATGTTCCAACAATGATACATGAGAGAAAGAAAGTACATAGTGAAAATAAAACTGAAAGCTGCGGTCTCAGGGTCGAACTCTGGCGCTATCAACTCAGTGGCATCTACCTCCATATGTACGTCGTCTGCGGTGCCACGGAGATGGAACCGTAGGTAAGTCACAACAATTCTAGCGATAGAAAATAAGAAGTGCACAAAATGGAGCAGGCTATAGTAAACAAGTGCGGAAAGTAAAGTAAAAGCGAACATGCATACAAAAGCGATAAGTAAAGTGCTAGTGGCTGTGTAGGTGTAGCAAGTAAAGTGCATATAGTGCGTAACGTAAAGGTGACGATGCAAGTGTAAAAGTAACATGCAAGAGAAACAATTGTGGCATGGCATAAGGTAGCAACCATATTTTAACCAACATGCAATGTAATGACGATAGTAGGACAACCAGGCAGATGTAGTAACACTGAAGGTACAAGCAGGCAATAGTAAAACTAGAGCTACGTGACTTATATAGGAAGGTACAGTGTGCGACCATTGAGCTCAGCTCCTGCCACAGGGACGCTCACCCAGGCGGATCCCATTTCACTTTAGTCGGTACATTTCATTCAGTCGGTCGGTACAGTGCAATGTGTAGATGGCTCGCAGTCGCTCCCGCACTTTCACTAATATAAGTTTACCCCAAAAACCCAGTGCAGTGCCAACTATCTTTAAGCATTCAATTTCAATAAGATGTTTCAGCAGTATGATGTCAATGCAGTATATTACTCAGTCATTGTGTTGCAATACAGTATGTCAATTTTGTTGTTCCAAAAGTAAAGACATTCAAAAGCGTTAACGACACTCCAAAGAGCTTCATTTGTTGAAAAGTCAAGGCAGAAACCTCAACAGAGAATGTCAATCCTGAGCAATGATTTGAAGTCCAACAACTAAGACACAGATCCATGCTTCGAGCATGCGTTATTTCCATTTAGTACACTATTTTCCATTACGTACACTATCTAAGTTTCTAAGGTTAGAATTTACTGTGAATTACATTATCGAGCTCATCATGGCAAGACAAGGTTGGAGCTAGAGAAGCTGGTGCACGAGAATTGGTACCTGCAAACACAAGAAACAATTGGTTAAAGCACACACTATTTTCTATTTTTATAATTTGATCGTTTTGATTTTAAACCTGATTAAAAATATGATGAAAAGCGTTCGAAATTTTTATATAGGCTATATATGATAAAAATAGTTTTACTGCAAGAGAGAATATTTTTCTGAAGCTTATAGTAATTTTTATAATTTTTAGAAGCTTGAAAATCATTTTAAAAACTCGATTTACTTAAGTAACGTAAAACTTCCGTAATTTCTTCCGGATGCAATACTAGTCGGAAATACATGAATGAGTAGTCAAAATGACCGTCACAAAGAGTTCTATAATATATATTTTTATCACGAGTTTACGTGAAAATTACAAGTGATGGGTGTTTAAGTGAAAAAGACGTATTTATAGTTTTGGGTTAAAAATTTATTCTGGAAAAAATAAGCGTCTGATTGAGATGAAATTTGTGCCATTGGATCGAGAATATTATTTCTGATTTTCTGGAGCTAGTCTCACATTTTTCTGGGTCCTATATTTTAAGTTGTGGATTTAAAACCATAATACACATTAATTAATTAATTATACATAAATATGAAATTTCATTTCGTATTTACGAAATTTCCACGATAGGTTACCGTTGCTCTTCGTTCTCCTCCATGTGCATGGGCGACTAGGGTTGTTGCTCGGCGATGGAGGGAGGCGGGGCGGTGGAGCAACGGACTCAGGGGTTGCTGCTGCGGCGTGGGGGCGTTGATGCAGCAAGGCGACGACGACGGGGGCATGGGGATGTCGGAGCGGGCAGCTGCTCGGGCGGTCGACGTCGGAGGCGATCGGTGACGTCGAGAGCTCACGGCGGAGCAACGGGCTTCGAGGGAGGGTTGCAGTCGAAGTCGGAGGGAGGCGAGCGGTCGTCGTTTGGGGTGTAGACGAGGGCAACAGCGAGGGAGAGATGCTCGGAGGTAAGCTCTGGTGACGGGGATGTTTCGATGATCGACATGGGCCGTTGCGAGCTCGGGGAAGAGAGGGCTGCTGTGGTCGCAACAACAGGGGCGAGGGTGCGGGCTCCGGTGGTGGCGAAGAGGGAGGGTGATGGCGAACAGCTCCAAGGGAGCTTGGCGGACGGCGCTCGGGGTTTCTTGGGGGTTCACGGCAGTCGGAGCCCGGTGAGCGAAACATAGTGGAGAGAGTGTTAGGGAGAATTTGGAGAGGACGATGGGTTCGTTGTGTATAGGCTTGGGGAAGAGAGATAGATCAGGAGAGAGAGCCTTGGGGTGTTTAACGGAGGAGGAGAGAGAAATATAGCGGGCTGAGAGAGGGTATGCCTGGGGTTCGACATAACAAGGGAGAGAGAGAGTAGAGTGGTCTGTGTGGGTTTAATACAAAGGGGAAGGTTTATATAGGTTTAGATAGAGCTGTTGACGAACGAGCTTGAACGAGCTTGAACAAGGAGCTTGGTTTTGTTCATGAACAAAATCAATGTTCAAGCTCTGTTCGTTTACAAACCGAGCTCGAAAAACTTGTTCAAGCTTGTTCGTTAAGCTTATCGAACGAACGTAAACGGACGTAAATGAACATTTACCGGGCTTGTTCACGAGTAGTTAATCGATCGTTATGTTCATTAACAAGACTTATCGAGCTTGTTCGTGAACATGTTCATGAACACACAATCAATCTTGTTCATGAACAGATTTTCAATAAAACAAACAAACATCAATTTTTAAATCGGGAATAATAATATTTTAACATAATTGCCAATGACTAAATCAATTAAATAAAAGGATTAAATATTTATAGGACAAAAACAAATAAATCAAGCATAATAGCTCCATAAATCCCATTACAAGCATCCATTTCAAGTATAGTAAAAAATATAGTATTTGTCTAAATTTACTATTTTCGGTACATGTTTGTTCACGAACACTTAACGGGCTTGTTCATGAATATCACTTAACGAGCTTTTTTACGAACACTTAACGAGCTTGTTCATGAACATTAATGAACGAACACAGTTATGTTCAAGCTCTGTTCATTTACTAACTGTAATGCCCCGCTCCCCGGTATACCCGATGAGTACGAATCTGTATCTGGTATTTCCGACGAAATGGGTGCTACGAAGAGAAATGCAAAATTTCAAAACTCAAGCAGGTCCACTGCGCACTGCTGGGTTAGTACCTGTAGCATTCCAGTCAACACAGACAAACAAGAACCAACAGCTTAACACTGATATATTTAAAATGCTGATACATATAAATACAGAACTAACCAATAATAACATCACTAATACAAATTACATATCTACGACATGAACCCACAACTTGATAAAGTGCAATAACACCCACCTAGAAGTCTCACACTCTCTAAAAATCATCAACTCCAACCAACTTCAACCAACTGAACTAGTGGGCCTCCAGCTCCATGAACCAACACCTGAAAAGTATCAACGGGGACATGTCACATCGTGACCCAATAAGATGTCCAATCCCAAATCACATGGTGCACAAAAATGCAATGCACTAAGTAACAAATTGGAAACTAACTCATGGCATGTCACGGAAAATTCATATGAAAATGTAAATGGTATCATTAACAAACACGTACCTGCGGCAAGAGGAAAGCTTGCAAAACAAGGTGAGTTTTACATATAAAGAAGTGAACTGCAATGTCAAGAACTGAAACCTAGCGTTACAATATCATCCTAAGTACAATTACTAATAGCAGCCACAATGACGTGTAGTACCTATAGCCATACAAATGCAACATGCAACAATTTATGGTTTTGTTGTGAAACTTAAGTTTTTCAAAGAATTCTTGAAGTACTACATGTAGTAATTCCTAAGTAGGCTTGAGCTTACTAATAGTTATATGAAAACTATAATTCTTATTTAAATTTGAATGTTCACAAAAACTCCTTTACTAAGTTATGGGAAACACTCTTTCTATTGAAATGGAACCAAAATGATACGAAAATCAAGTTTGCATAAAGGGGCTTGTAGGAACTTGTAGGTGATGACAATTAAGGTCCCCACACTCTCTAAAGCTTCCCACTTGAAAATTGTCAAGGACCCTCTTGCTAACCTTTCTTTTATACCAATTTTGTTTTCAAACGGGTATTCATTAGCATGGGAATTTAAGGGAGCTAGCAAGTAGCTTTTTTTGTGTAGTGTTCCTAGCTTAGGATTGTGTAGTGTTCCTAGCTTAAGATTCTAATGCTTGGAATGTTATGGTAATGCTTACAAAAATTTCGGCAGAGTTTCCCTTGCATTTATCAAAAGTTTCCAAGTACAACATAAATAATATTTCAAAGAGTCACCTGCTATAATCATAACATCCCAACACAACCACCAACACCACCAATACCACCATAAACATCAACATAACATCATTATTAAGTTGAAACATTAATAACATCACCAACAACACCACCGTTTTAATTCAAGAGGAGGAAACACAACATCAACCCAAGTGCAACTTCTAGCAACCATCGAAACCCCACTTCCAACACACAACCATTTCACACACATAATGCATCCATGACAACAATCATTCGCAGAAAGTAACACTCACACATATATAGCCACCAATCACACGTAATGCTCAAGGATGCCATGATGCTTATGAATCACAAGCAATGCAATGCAATGCACTGTAATGGGGATCCCATGAATGTGACGGCATGCATGTGCAAGTGATTCTACTCCGTTATCAACATGGAGCCACCTAATGGTATCAAGAGGTTGCCCACGGCGACTTCACCCTCCTCCTACCGTGGCAACTTTGTCCATGCCCATACACTCCACCTTCGTGTCCTAACAACATCATTTCACCCACTCCATATTCCACATGTTTCCAACATCGCATTTCCAATTTCCCAACTCAATTCATTTTCACATATTTCTCATTTCATACAAATTAAATTGAATAAATAATTTCCAACAACCCAAAATGAGAGCAATTTCATTTAATCAATGTAATAAAATGAGAACAATTTCATTTAGTCGATATAACCGAAAGAGAGCAATTTCATCTAATTAACCAATTGCATCATGAATCTAAATCAAGTCATCGTATTGCACAACTCATTTCATTATAACTTAATTCACATTTCCATACCAAGAATTTTAACTAATAAACTTCCAACATTCAAAAAGAGAGCACCTACACATAATTAATGAATCAAAACATTTATGAGCAACATGGAACTCTTTCATACCATCAAATAACATCAATTAGCGTAACATCTCTTAGCTACTAAAATTGGGGATGAAGCTTCCAACAATTTCCAATAAATGAGTGGAATTCCACACACAGCGCAATACACACACAAGTTCCCACCCCTTGAGTTGAAATGTAATTAAGACATGCATTGAAATGCAAGTGGATGCCAAATGCAACTTGAGGTAATTTGCATTCTTTAACCAATTTCATTAAGCACTTGCATGAAGCATGCAACTTGAGGGGAGGGTATCATTATGATTTATAATAAGAGATTTAATTCTTATAACAACTAGTTATGAACTTTAGCTTGTAAGTGCCAAGTTTGTATGCCACATTTCATGTTCATTCTAATTTTCTCGTTTTATAATGCAACATTATTTTATGAAAAGAATTAAGCAACTCAAGCCAACATGTGTTACTAAGTCAACAAGTGATTAACTTAGCAACACCTGTGTTACTAAGACAAATTACTAAGTCAAATCATTCAACATGGTTGGTGCTGATTTGCTAACTTAGCAAATTCTTTTCATTAAAAATGAGTTGGTGCTGTGAAGGAGTTTCCATGGGCCATCAATGCTCTTAACTCAAGCCAACATGATTTCCCTTTGTAATGTTGAGGTTTAAAGAGGGGAATTTTAACTAAAGAATACTAATGAAAGCAATATCAAGTTGAAATTCATACTAATGGAATGATAAACTCAACAACAAGCAATTGATTAAATTCCTTTAGCAAATTACTATTAGCAACCTTTCCTTAGGTATTCTTAGCATATAACTTTAGTTAGCCCAGTTGGCAATGTTAATCGTAAAAAATTACCCTAGTCCAGAATTGGTGCTCCACCTTCCATGATATGGCAAATTTAATAGCACCTATTTGAATCTAATTAATGGGAGCAAATTGAATAACACCATGTGTTGAATTTCATTAACGGGAGTAAATTCCATAGTAGACCTCCAACGTTTCCCAAAGAACTCCCACCATCTCTACATCTCATAATAACTAATCCGAATAACAATTTTCCAACATGCCACCATGAGTGCCGTTTAACAACAACATCAACAACATGCTAAGTAAGGGCTAATTCACATAATTAGTAAAACAAATCATTCATTTGCATCATGATGAGGGCAATTTCGCATGAGGACGATCATTCAAAATGAGGACAATTTTCACATAATTAAAGAAACGAGACATTCAATAGCATCATGAACATTTTGATAGCACCAAATATCTCAACATCTCATATGATTTCAACATCAATGCATCATGTCAAGAATTTGCAAAAAAACCCTAAAATGTAAACTTTCTCTTCAACATGCAATGGAATGAATCATGGAAGTTAGGGTTGGAATCCTACCTCAACCAAGAAGAACTCCACCATGAATCCAAGCTCCAAAAGCCCACATAAGAGCTCCACCAATTTCACCATCAAGCTTCAAAACCCTAATTTCGAAATTCCCCCAACTCCTCCATGAATCCCCCTCTTCAACTCCAAGCTCTAACTCCTCTTGATCCCAAACTCCCACAACCACTTGAAATTGTAAACAAGGCCCAGAAATTTCGGCCAAGGTTAGATTTTGGTTTAAGGGAAGGTTTTTTTGGCCATGGAGTTTTAGAGAGAGAAATAAAGTGAGAGAGATGGAAGGGGAAAGGCTAGGGCTTCACTTCACTCTCTTTCCTCTTCCTTTCTTCTTCTTTTTCTCCTCCCTTTCCCCCAAAATTCGGCAGCAAGGGGCTCTGAAATTTCGGCCTGGGGATGGTTTTGGAGAAAATGGGAGAAGGCTAAAAGAAAGTTAAGAAGAAGAAGAAGAGGGAGAAGTTAACAAGGATCTCCTTTCTCTTTTTTGTTCCCCTTTTTGCTGGGTGATTTCGGCCATGCAAGGGGGGTTTCGGCCTGGAGAAAGGGGGAGGTCGGCTGGGTCTTGGGGAGGAAGAATGGAATTAGGGAAAGGAGAGAAATAAAAAAAAGAAGTTTGTAGAAGGAAATTGGGTATTACAAGTTTTCCCTTCTATCAAAAATCTCTCTTCCTCTCTTCTTAATAATCCAAGCCCACTATTAAAGCCCAACCAACATACTCTAGCTATTAAAATTAGCTAAAGACTCAATCAATACTAATAAGAATAATCAACATAGTAAGAATGACCCGTGTCAACAATAACATCATTACTAACACCAATATTAATAACACCATCACCAAATAACGACCCAACACCAATAATAGCAATATCATTCTTTACTAACTATCTCAGCATCACCAAATTCACCAATAATACCAATTTCACCAAATTCTCATGAACAAACCGTTTTACTATACACACTCCCCAACTAAAATAGCTAAGCATGTTAATAAACACTAATAGCACGCTAACATTAATATCAATTTACTATCCAACCACACGCATTCACTGCATATCATAGTCAACTGATAGCCTTACATGTAGGAAATTACTATGCACACAACAAAATTACTAGATGCACACACGCAAACAGTATTTTACACATACAGGCATTACACTAACTGAGCTCTAAAAATCTGTTCAAGCTTATTCATTAAGTTTTCTGAACGAACATAAACGAACATGTACTGAGCTTGTTCACGAGTAGTTCGTCGAACGTTCTGTTCGTCAACAGCCCTAGGTTTAGATAATGGCAATATTGTAATTAGTGGGGATAGATGAGGGAGGGTAGATGAGTGGTAGATGGGGGTTAGATCTGAGCCATTTCAGATCTAATTAAAAAAGGGGTAGATAGGATGATGATTAGGGTTAAACGGTCATTAGTGATTGTAATTAGCAAAGCGGATGAATACAAACTCGTTTTCGTAAACGACTCCGAAAAATTACAAAAAACATACCCACGGGATCGTATCGTCACGAGGATTGCGAACACAAGATCCGTTTTGGGATTTGAGCTATGGAGATACTAGTTTCAGGCCAAAATGTTTAGAAAGCGGGTTTGCGGGTTCTAGGTTGAAATGACATCAGAAAATTACGAAATTAATGTGGAGAGCCCTAAATGATTATAGGATGCTATTTAGAAGTTTGAAAACATTTTGAAGATGTTTGTATAGAAAATAAATTCATTGAGCCAAAACAGCAATATCTGAAAATGAATTTTTATCAGATCTTTTAGAGGTATTTGATGAAATCCGATCTTACTAAAATACTCCATAACTAGTCTGGTACATCAAAATATTTTTATAAGAAATTTTTGAAATTGTAAAACTCCTGATGAACCATCATAAAATAGTTTAAAAGATTAAAAATAGGTTAAGTACGTAAATAGTTGTGTTGATGAGAACAGGCCGTTACAGCTCTCCATATTAATTTCGTAATTTTCTGAAGTCAAATCTATAGAGAACCCGCAAACCTGCTTCTTAAACGTTTTGGGCCAAAACTCGTATCTTCGTAGCTCAAACCCTGAAATGGATCTCGTATTCGCGATCCTCGCGACGATATGGACCCGTGGCTATGGTTTCGTAATTTTTTGGACACGTTTAATCCTAATGGCAAAATCGTAATTTCATTATCAAATTTTACTAATGAACCTTCACTAATTACTTTTTACTTAGCCTAATTACCTAGTTAATTCCCTAACCGTCGGTAACCTCACACGTTTTGATGATGGAAGAGTTTGAGTCTAAGCTTCCTACGCTTAGTCAAAATCTCCACCTAACTCATTTATAGCTAATGGAATAAATAATATGTTAGTTTTTTTAAAGTATTTTTCTAAACCTTATATTAACCCTCCCCCTAACTCTTCGTTCATCATCTCCCGCAAGCACCCTCTCACATTTCTCTTCTCTTCACCGTTCAATCTCACAGCCATCCCCTCTCCCCCTCCCCCGCTGACGAGCTTCACCGTCCGCCGTTAAACCCACCCTCTCTCTCTCTCTCTCTCTCTCAGATCTCTCTGATCTCTCTCTCTCTCTCTCTCTCTCTCTCTCTCTCTCTCTCTCTCTCCCCACGCAAAACCCCGCCTTCGACCCACGCCCCTCCAGCGGCCTCGACCGCCGCCCACCGCTTACGCCGCCACCCCACACACCCATCCATCTCCAAGCTCCGGCGACCTGTAGCTCACCCCGACTCAGGCCCACGCCCATGCCTTCGACCCACATCCATCGCCGCCTCCCCACGGCGACCCCCGCTCTCACCCTCTCCGATCATCCCTCACGGCGAACCCCCTTCTCTGAGCACCGCCCGTGTGTCCACGCCTCCACCCAGCTCTCCACGGCAACCCCCCCCAGACCACGCTCCTCTCCCAATGCCACTGCTTCGAAGCTGAGCCCGTCGCCGCCTTCCGACCCATCAGCGCCACCGTGGACGCTCGCCGCCTCCTCGGAGCACCGCCAGCAACGCCCCGGAGTCCGCTCCTCCGTCGATTGTCGAACCCCGCAATGTCCTAAGCTTCGCTGCAGCACTTACCTCCTCTGAGCAACCCATGATGCCGCTACACCAACGACAAAGCTCTGACGCGTCGTGCGCCGCCATCTGCCGCCGTCTCCACCGACAACATCGCCGCCGTCGTCGAACGCCCCCTGCATGCGTATGTAATGAAGCGAAGCGGTGAGGTTTATAAAACATATTTTTAATGTATTTTTGTATTAATACGTATAAATATGTATTTAAATAATTAGATAAATTGGGTTTTTTTGATAAATAATTAATATTAAATAATATAGGAACCAGAAAAATGCAAGATTAGCTCCAGAAAATCAGAAATGATGTTCTGAATCCAATGACGCCAGTTTCATCTCAATCAGACACTTAGTTTTTCAAGAATAAATTTTTAAGCCTAAAACTTAAATATGTCGTTTTCACTTAAAAATCTGTAATTTCTTATTTTCACGTAAACTGATACATGAGAAAAATATATGTTGTAGCACTCTTCGAGATGGTCATTTTGACAACTCAATTGAAACTTTCTGATGCAGATTGCATCCAGAAGAAATTGTTGAATAAACACATTTCCTAATTAAAAGTAGTTTTTAAATTGATTTTTGAGCTTTTAAAAATTATAAAAATTAACAGAAGCTTCTGAAAAATATTTCCTCCTGTAGTAAAATTATTTTCATCATATCTAGGCTATATAAAAATTTAGAACGCTTTTCGACAACGTTTCAATCATTTATAAAATCGAAATGATCAAGAAAAATATATAGAAAATAGTGTACTCTCTAACCGGCTATTTCTAGTGTTTGCAGGTAAAAATTCTCGTGCACCAGCTCCTTTAGCTCCAACCTCGTCTTGCTACGATGAGCTCGATAAAGTAAGTCACTCTAATTCTAGTTTTAGAAGTTAAGCAAGTGTACAAACATGAACTTAGAGTTTTACAAATGGTCTCAGAACAACTACTGATCGAACAAACGACTAAAGACTTAAGTAACTAAAGAGATAATCAACTACAACCAACAATTTTTGTTGTACATGTTTGTAGGACTTGTCTTTATCCTCAAATTTATTAGCATCCGCTTTGCTTTACTTTCTGGTTCTCAACAAATAAGTTTCTTTAACCTTTCATCGCATGTAAACTCATATTCCACTCTTGTCTACTTTGTTCTAACACTTATCATTTGAAAATGTTGCATGGGCCTCGTATACACGTGTTGCACGATTGCTCATAAATACGTCACCTGCTGCATGCTATTTATTACTCATTCAATGCTAATGAATTATCGTATGGAATGTTACGTGTGGAACATCTTGTCGAAACATCTTGTGGAATATTTGGTGGAACATCATGTGTGGAACATCTTGTTGAACAAAACATCTCGTGGAACACCATGTAAGGAACATGTACTAGATTCACATGACACATCACTGGGGTTTGGGATAACTCATAGTTTGAGAGAGTGCGGGAGTGACTGGAGTTCAATCACATGTCTAGTTGCCTGGATTTTCGGCATCCTGTCTAGCTGCCTGTGTTTTGGCAAATATAAAAATGCTGCATGTCAACATCCTGTCTAGCTACCTGGGGTTTTGGCACTCGTCTGGGTAAGCGCATCCAGGCAAGAGATGAACTCGATGGTCACATATTGTACTCTCTGACTTGAGTCACGTAGTTCTAGTGTAGCTTGCACGATCACTTTTACTTTACGCATTCCATGCACGTTACTTACTACACTTGTGCAATCACAGTACTTTACTTGTCGTGCTTTTAGCTATGGCCGTAGTATGTTTCACTTGCTTAGCCTGCTTTACTCTTGCACTAACACAGTACTGCTTGTTCTTTTAGTTTAGTCTACCTTTACTACTCAGCTACGTACAGTTGTTGCTCAATACTTTACTTTCACTCTGGTTTGCTTGTACGTAGTTACTTTTTGTCATACTTGTACACAGCTTTTACTACTATTGCTAGAATTATTGCAACTTACCTACGGTTCCATCTCAATGGCACCGCAGGCGACGACCAGATTGAGGTAGATGTTCCTGAGTTGCAGAGCCAGAGTTCGACCATGAGACCGCATCTTTCAGAGTTATTTTCACTTATATACTTTCTTTCTTTTTTGTACATTTGTTGGAACATTTTGTACAGTATGGATTGTAATAATTGGACTCTATTTGGGTGTTTTTGTACATCTCTGCATCATGGCTATTTTGATTTCACTGGTTAACTGCAGGACCTGCACAAATATCAAATAAGTAACGGGTCCCCTAGAGCGGGTGTACTTTGTCAGCGAAGGGAACCCAAACGTCTTATGGTGGCAGAGGTACTTCACCCTGATCTCCTCTGCCCTGGAATAAGGGACGAGGACGACGAACCAAGGATCACCGGAGGGACATCGAACTCTTCTGCCACGTGGGCATCATCCCGTCGAGCCAGGTCCTCAAACAGCAGACCATTCCCTTTATCGAGGGCTGGCCGAGGCTCGGGAGGATTACCGGACCGAGGACGATGCTCGGGAGGATTACCTGACCCAGGAGCGGGAGGATCATCGGACCCAGGAGCGGGAGGATCACCAGACCCAGGAGCAGGAGGATTACCGGACCCAGGAGTGGAATTTCCTATCCTCAACGCAGCCATTGGACAAATCGAATAAGCAGAAAAGGAAGAAGGAGATTACCTCGAAAAGGATTGGAAGAGGGAAGACGAAGAGAAATTCGTTAGTACTCAGAGGACCAAGAGCAGATTAGGAAGCGCAAAGGAAAAATCTGAAAGGGCGTCGATTTTATATGAGAGACAATCTCAGAATCTAGGCCGTCCGAAGAAGGACACGTGGTGACATCCTGCGACCGACGGCACTTCGAATTCCGCTCCCAAGGTGGTAGAAATCCAACCAGGCAGCGTCATGATGACTTTCATTCAATACCGCTGCCTCGACTAACGCACCTATCAATTTCACACGGATCACATCACCCGAACCGAACCGTCAGAATTCAAACGGCCCGAGCGATGGGGGCAACTGATATGGCCCTCCCAGGATGGGCCCAAACCGGACGGCCCAAGCCCATGTCGCGAGCTTACGGGCCTGGGGAAAACGAGGCCCCCACAGGGACTCGAAGTCGGGCCGACATCGGATTGAAACGGGCGCAACCGCTGACTCACGCCAGCAGGAGTTAACCATTCCCCGTAAACACCCCCCCCTTATTCACCATTAAGGGGCTCCATTATGTCCACCTTCATGGCCCATGAAGGCGCCATCAAAGTGACGGATGATCGGGGCGAGATATGGGACGTCGAGGAGACGTGGCATGGGAAGACTCCTATAAAGCGTCCCGAAGAACAACGTGCAAAAGATCACTTTATGGATACCTAAAACCCTGATGTATTCTTCTTGAACGACCTTATCATCCACCTTATAATTCTCCTTCACAGCTCGGCCCGAGGACTCGCGTATCGGCCTCCCCATGAGCCATACCAATCCCACCGAGCATCCTTCGGATCCGTTCTAACTTAGGCATCGGAAGGAACTTGGTCGAAACCAAGGTCCAACCCCCTGACGAGCTTTCTCGTCTGTTTAGGTCAAGAAGATCCAGTGTCACGCTCCGGCGCCCAAAACAGGACGGGGTGACGGCCGCGGTACGAGGGTACCGAGCGTTAAGGTGCTGCAAGAAAATTAGCAGGCCATTGCAACTGCTAGAACAACACAGGCAATTAAAACATGTGCAAAGGTAAAGCATGAATTGTAAAGCTCCAGCACAACACAAAAAGGTACAACGAGGCAGCGGCAACAACAAGCATGAGTGTACGAATGTGCAACACAGATCATCTACTATCAACACACAACAACATCATGTACTATACATATACCACCACCAGTTACACGGGGTACAAAAACTGAAGGGGGAAAACAAAAGTAACTGCTCACAAAAGAAACTACCCCCAACCCACTACACCCGTGCCTTATCTAACTACTCTGAGCTCCTGGCCTGTAAGAATCCCCATCAGGGCGTCGGTAGTCCGGTAGGGGTGCTATCGTCCGGGAACCTGTACCTGGGGAGTGGGAAAAGGGGCACGTCACAGCGTGTCTAGTAGGAAACTCAACCACACAAGCCATAATCACAACACAGCACATGGGTCACTAGTACTAAGTTTGTTAAATTAAGGTTCGTTGTTTGGAATCTAAACATCAAGTAGGACACACGGGACCTGGACGTCACCCATAAGGCGGGTGGAAAGAATCTTCGACTCTCTGGCGTGCTAGCTCGTTAGGAGCCTTCGTAAATTAACCACTCTCCACGACCCAAAGGGCCACGACCTTGAAGGTCAACAGAACCACACACACCCCAAAGGGGCACGACCACTCCACGCGGTAGGAGGGCCAAAGAAGACAACCTCGAAAGTCTAGTCCACACTATGTCCACCTAATGCTTTGGTTCCACCCACCCCATCCCCTAAGATGCTCACCCACATTAAGGTGGAAAGAGACATCTTGGGCTTCCATTTTAACTTACTTATCAACTTGCATAGCATCGGGTTTATATGAAACATAAAGGTATAAAGTCAAATGCAGTCCTTTACTGTAACATGTCATACCAACAACATCACATGTAAAGTAACACCACTAAAGAGCGTTGGAACCATTCCCGCAATCGCCGTCAAGGCATAAGCAAGCGCACTTATCATCATTCGCTTATATGGAAACACAAAGGAATGAAAACATAATACGTGTAACTTTCAAGGAAACAACCCATAGAAAGAACATGCCATAAAAGAACAACTTCAACCATGGGTTCTAATCTTAATTGAAAGGAAAAGAAAAGACAACTAAAGTAGAATGGAGGCAATGGAATAGTTTAGTTAATTTTATAAGATTTAGGAGAGGGTTTGGTCTACACTTCAAGTCCAAGCTAAATTCTTAGGCACATCTTGTGGAATTCCCTAAGGGCTATTTAATGATAATTATAAACACCTAACTCAAACTTTTTGCTTATTGCTAAAGTGGATAATAATCCTCTTCCGAAAATTATGGATTTGTTAAGACACTTAAGTTTTCAAAAGTTCTTATCATCCTTCATGTAGTAAGTCCCAAGTAGGCTTAAGATTACTAATAGTTTAGGAAAACTAAACTTCTTATTTAAACTTGCTAGTTCACAAAATTTCCTTCACTAAGTTTATGGAAAACACCCTTTCTTATTGAAATGGAACCGATTTGACATGGAAATCAAAATTTACATAAAGGAACTCATAGAAACTTGCAAATGAAGACGCTTAAGGTTCATACACTCTCTAAACACATTTGGGGCTTCTAACTTGAAAAACGTCAAAACCCTCTCACAAATTTTTTCTTTCATGCTAATTTTTCATAGGGTTTTCATGTGAACATGAGATTTTAAAAGGGCTATCAAGTGGCATGTTGTGTAATAGTCCCAAACATAAGTTACTAATGCTTAAAATGTTACGGAGATGCTTACAGAATGCTTCCAGAAATTTCGGCAGAGTTTCTCTCATATTTATCAACGTTTCCCAATTACAACACAAGTATAAGTAAAAGTAGCACATGCTACAAACACAAAAATAGAGTCTTGCTCATAGATTCATAGGTAGAATGAGAATCAACATTGTTACAAGGTGGAACTCGCGTACAATGAATTTGTATTATGGGGAACCAAGGGCACGGTGGTTATATGGAAATGAGGGGTTAGGTAGGCTGTTTTACAGGTGATTGGTGGGGTGAAGAGGTTGGACCCGTTGTCGGCGATGCTCCCGGGGTCGTATCTCGCCGGACGCAGCTGTGGAAGATTGGACGGCCGGGGGGCTGACGCTGACTTTGGTCAAGGGGCGAGCTCTCCTGCAGCACGAACAACTCGTCAGAAGGGCGGGGTTGGGGTTCAACCCTTAGCCCCTCCGATGCCTAAGTCAGTAAAAGGGCTTAAATGGGGGGCTAGACACGCCGGCCGGACTAACTGTGTGTCCGCCTCGTGTGACGAGCTATAGGTGGGAGAACAAAGATATGGAGGACCTTTGCTCTCGTGTGTGAATGATAGAAGATGAGAGAATTTTTCCCAACCTCCTCTCCGTAAGAGGAGAGGAGGTATTTATACCTGACGGGTGATGACTAGGCGTGCTGAGCTGGCTCGGGTGTCAGCGGAAGCTTCGGACGAGGACGTCGGGAACAGGAGTCCCTGATCCGCTTCTGTCAGGCGGCACAACGGCCGAGGGGCGCTTTTGTCGGGATGTCAGGGCCGAAAGCACTAACCGTCGGATAGGTCAGCCGCCTGGGGGTGCTTTGTCAGGTGGTCGGGTGACGTATGTGTCAGCCGTGTCCTTATCCTAGGCTGTTTGTCGTTAGTGACGAACTAAAGGTCGGGCGGTGTCACTCTAGGCGCCACGGTTCGCGGGAATCGGGCGGTGTCACTCTAGGCGCCACTGTTCGCGGGAATCGGGCGGGCCGTTCCGATCGGGGGTTGTCCGGCCCGGTCGCGCCCGTCAATAGGCCTGGCCTAGCTACCCCGGCGTCCCCAAGCGCGCTACCCCGGTGGGTCGGGCGGTTGCGGTTGTTCGCCTCGGCCGGTTCGGGGAGCGCTGCAAGGCGCGCCTATCTCCATGATGCCCCGGACTTTTGGGGCGGCAGTCCTTTTGTGAAATGGTGAGCTGATGGGGTATGTTAGCGGATCCGAGCGGGGGTCGGACTCTTACGATCTCTAGGTCGTAACAATTGCCCCCGGCATTCGAGTCTGAGGCGGTAGCCCGGCTCGGCTCGGATGGCGTAACACTACCCTCTAACCTGACTCGGACTTGGATCCAAGCTCAGGGGTGGCGACGCTGTTCCCACGGGGTATTGCCCACTATTACGGGATCGCGAGGTCACATCCCGAGTGGGGACCAGGTGGGGCGTTGCCCCATAACGACGTGCTGCTTTATGGGGCGGCTGGGTCGGATTTTGGGGGAGCCCGACTTTTGGAGAAGGTTGTGGTTTTTGCTGAGATGTGTTTACCTGACGTGCTTGTAATTTTTGCGGGACTTCAGTCGCACTGTGCCTGGTGGACCTCCCAGCTGTTGTGCTCTTGGGCTCAGGGGAGGAGTCCATAAGGAGGAATATTATTCATCAACCTTTACCGGTGATTTAGATGATATTTACAACGATAGGGCAGGTGTGACCAAACCTATGGTCGGGACGGGAGGTTGTTTACACTCGTCGCCCGCTACATCGGGGTGGGCAGATCCCCGTTGCCGGGCGGTCTTCCCTTTTACTGACCGCTGAGTTCCTTCTGCCTCGTTGTCCGGGGAGGAGCTGACGCGCCGTGAATCACCATTTGGTTTAATCAGGGATGCAGCCCCGTGGTGGTCCCCCCTTCGGGGGGGCTGACCCTTGTTTGTCGGGTGGACCTTCTTCCTTTCCCTTTCCTCGCTTCCTCGCGTTCTGCCTCGCCGTCGCCGCGCTGGAGAGTTCCTCGCTAGGGGTCCCGCGCACCAAGGGGGAACCCCGGGGGAGGCGGAGGACGAGGTAGCGGTGACGGCGTCGCCCTCCCCGGGGGAGTCCGGTGGGCCGGTTCCGCGGGGAAGATTGGGGGCCGGCAGGCAGGCGGGTCGCCGGGAGACCCGTGGGGGGTTTCCGCCCTCACGCCCGGTAGGGATCGCCGCAGGGTGAGTGTGAATTGGGGTGTGGCGGCCCGCGGCTAGCCTTCCGGACCTTTCGTTTAATCCGGTAACGAGCAGGAGGAAGGCTGGCGGGCGGGGCCTCCCATGCGTAAGGGGAATATCCGGTTGGAGGCGGTGGGGCTATGGCGGCCATCGTCGGGGGGAGTGAGGTCCGTCGGTGGATGTCGGCTTTCTTCGTAGCTCGGTGGGGCGTTTGGGGCCGTTTTATGCCCGGAGTGAGGGGATGGGAATCCCCTGCGTCTCTCTTCCTCCTTCCCCCTGACCTCTGAAGGGGGGTATTTATAGCGAGATTCTGTGGAAGGGTTTTTCTTGGGTAATGCGGGGGATTAGTGCCGTTAATGGGTTCCGCGGAATCCCGCGCTGTGGGAATCGCTTTTCCCTGGCGGTATCCGGCACTCTGGCCTCTCGGGGGGCGTGTTGCTGCCGATGGCGTGTTGTCCAATCGTCCTTTCGTTATGTCAAGTCGCATCGTGGCGCTGTTCTGACGAGACAGGGCCTTGCGACCGGTCCGTTCCAGGTCACGTGTCTTGGCTTCTTGCGTGAGTTACACAATTCCTAATTATGCCCCCAACATTCACGTGTCCGGGATCGCTAGGTCGCGGGGAAGGGGATGTTGTCGGCTTGCGTTGCCTTTGGGCAGGGCGGGGAGTCGGCGAAGGGGTGTGAGGTGAGACCCGCCGTCCTACAGTAATTAGATCTCGGGCCGATCCGGGTTTCCAATCGTAGCATCGCGGGGTTCGAATGCGGACGTAGGTCTCCTAGGAGGCCTACGCCAGGTAGGCGGGGTAGCGAGTTGCTCGCTCGGCACGTGGCTGGGGGATGGCTACCCGCTATTGTTTTCTCCGTCAAAATCTGAGCGAATGAAGATGAATGTTTTTATTTTTATTTAAATGTGTAAGAGCTGAGCTACAGCTTATACATGAGTTCTTAGTTCATCGCCCGTTGTGGGGTCAGATCCGGCTCGGGGAGGGGCTATATAGCTATCCTCGCCCGGTTGTGTGGGCTAACTGAGCTCCGGATCTAGGAGTCACCGAGGGCCGTGCGGGCCCGTTTTGACTGGAGCCGCTTTTGGCGCGGAGGCGATTGGTCGCCTTCTATTCTGAGGTGTTGCGAGGTCTCTTTGGCGATCGGGCCGCCGTCCCTCCGTTGCTTCGTCATCTCTTTCCGCGGAAAGGGTTTTCCTCGGTCCGGAAGAGGCGCCGAGGAGGGAAGCCGTCTTGCTGCAGCTTGCTCCTTGGGGAGGTTCCTGAGCATAGGGCCGTCCCCCGCCGCCCTGTGCCCCGCTGCTTCGGTTTAAGAGTGGGGTTCGGTGCCTGACGGTGCATGGGCGAGCCGACATGCCAGGACTCGCCGTTTGGGCTTGTCAGGGATGCAGCCTTTCCGAGGTCCTCGGTCGGAGGTCGAGGGCGGGGAGGTACTGGCCGGCTGGCGCTGGGGGCTCTCGCCCGCCCAGTCGGCTTTGAATGGATGCCATTCTTTCCCCGACTCGTCCTCGTTTAGGGGACGGAGGCGTGAAAGGTGGATTTCGCTTGTGTAAGCGGAATATCCGGTTAGCGATCCGTTTGTAAGTGGAATATCCGGTTGGCGATGCTGGAGATGTATGCGCCGCTGCCCTGGGCAGCGGGAACCATTGATGGCCGGTGACCTCCCTTTTGTTTGGCCGATTTATCTCCGCTCGTTTTTCGGTGGGTGGGGGGATTAAATGGCGGTTTTTCATGTCTGCCGGTTCTCCTACTTTCAAAAGGGGGAGTGGCGTGTTTATAGGGAGATCTCGCTGATGGTTTCTCCTTCTTTCGGAAGGGGGTGTGGCGTCTTTATAGGGAGATCTCGCTGACGGTTTCTCCCTTATTTATTGCGCCGAGTTGGCATTATTAATGGGCTCCTCGAATTCGCGTTCGTGGGAAACCGCCTTTGCCAGGTGGCTTTCACGGGTCCTCTTTTAGAGCGCATTATTAATGGTAGCGTGTTTTTCGAGCGTCCTTTTATTTCGTCGAGTCCCATCGGGGCCGCCGACTCGGGAACTGATGCCATTTCGTCCCGGTTCGTGTGCCCCTGTTCCCTTTTGACTTTCCGAGAGTCATGGGTACGTGGTCCCTTTCGGGTTGGCCCTGCCCCAGAGGTCTGGAGGGGGGGGGGGGAGCGGGCACGTAGCCCGGCCTGTGCCCTTCTCTGGTTTGGGTGGCTAGGGTTGGCCCTGCCCCAGAGGTCTGGAGGAGGGGGGAGCGGGCACGTAGCCCGGCCCGTGCCCTTCTCTGGTTTGGGTGGCTAGGGTTGGCCCTGCCCCAGAGGTCTGGAGGGGGGGGGAGCGGGCGCGTAGCCCGGCCCGTGCCCACCTCTGGTTTGGGTGGGTAGGGTTGGCCCTGCCCCAGAGGTCTAGAGGGGGGGAGCGGGCGCGTAGCCCGGCCCGTGCCCACCTCTGGTTTGGGTGGGTAGGGTTGGCCCTGCCCCAGAGGTCTGGAGGGGGGGAGCGGGCGCGTAGCCCGGCCCGTGCCCTTCTCTGGTTTGGGTGGCTAGGGTTGGCCCTGCCCCAGAGGTCTGGAGGGGGGGAGCGGGCGCGTAGCCCGGCCCGTGCCCTTCTCTGGTTTGGGTGGCTAGGGTTGGCCCTGCCCCAGAGGTCTGGAGGGGGGGGAGCGGGCGCGTAGCCCCGCTTGTTCCCACCTCTGGTTTGGGTGAGTAGGGTTGGCCCTGACCCAGAGGTCTGGAGGGGGGGAGCGGGCGCGTAGTCCGGCCCGTGCCCACCTCTGGTTTGGGTGGCTAGGGTTGGCCCTGCCCCAGAGGTCTGGAGGGGGGGGAGCGGGCGCGTAGCCTGGCCCGTGCCCTTCTCTGGTTTGGGTGGCTAGGGTTGGTCCTGCCCCAGAGTTCTTGAGGGGGGGAGCGGGTGCGTAGCCCGGCCCGTGCCCTTCTCTGGTTTGGGTGGCTAGGGTTGGCCCTGCCCCAGAGGTCTGGAGGGGGGGAGCGGGCGCGTAGCCCGGCCCGTGCCCTTCTCTGGTTTGGGTGGCTAGGGTTGGCCCTGCCCCAGAGGTCTGGAGGGGGGGGGAGCGGGCGCGTAGCCCGGCCCGTGCCCTTCTCTGGTTTGGGTGGCTAGGGTTGGCCCTGCCCCAGAGGTCTGGAGGGGGGGAGCGGGCGCGTAGCCCGGCCCGTGCCCTTCTCTGGTTTGGGTTGCTAGGGTTGGCCCTGCCCCAGAGGTCTGGAGGGGGGGAGCGGGTGCGTAGTCCGGCCCGTGCCCACCTCTGGTTTGGATGGCTAGGGTTGGCCCTGCCCCAGAGGTCTTGAGGGGGGGGGGGAGCGGGCGCGTAGCCCGGCCCGTGCCCTTCTCTGGTTTGGGTGGCTAGGGTTGGCCCTGCCCCAGAGGTCTGGAGGGGGGGAGCGGGCGCGTAGCCCGGCCCGTGCCCTTCTCTGGTTTGGGTGGCTAGGGTTGGCCCTGCCCCAGAGGTCTGGAGGGGGGGAGCGGGCGCGTAGCCCGGCCCGTGCCCTTCTCTGGTTTGGGTGGCTAGGGTTGGCCCTGCCCCAGAGGTCTGGAGGGGGGGAGCGGGCGCGTAGCCCGGCCCGTGCCCTTCTCTGGTTTGGGTTGCTAGGGTTGGCCCTGCCCCAGATGTCTGGAGGGGGGGAGCGGGCGCGTAGCCCGGCCCGTGCCCTTCTCTGGTTTGGATGGCTAGGGTTGGCCCTGCCCCAGAGGTCTGGAGGGGGGGAGCGGGCGTGTAGCCCGGCCCGTGCCCTTCTCTGGTTTGGGTGGCTAGGGTTGGCCCTGCCCCAGAGGTCTGGAGGGGGGGAGCGGGCGCGTAGCCCGGCCCGTGCCCACCTCTGGTTTGGGTGGCTAGGGTTGGCCCTGCCCCAGAGGTCTTGAGGGGGGGAGCGGGCGCGTAGCCCGGCCCGTGCCCTTCTCTGGTTTGGGTGGCTAGGGTTGGCCCTGCCCCAGAGGTCTGGAGGGGGGGAGCGGGCGCGTAGCCCGGCCCGTGCCCTTCTCTGGTTTGGGTGGCTAGGGTTGGCCCTGCCCCAGAGGTCTGGAGGGGGGGGAGCGGGCGCGTAGCCCGGCCCGTGCCCTTCTCTGGTTTGGGTGGCTAGGGTTGGCCCTGCCCCAGAGGTCTGGAGGGGGGGGGGGGGAACGGGCGCGTAGCCTGGCCCGTGCCCTTCTCTGGTTTGGGTGGCTAGGGTTGGCCCTGCCCCAGAGGTCTGGAGGGGGGGAGCGGGCGCGTAGCCCGGCCCGTGCCCTTCTCTGGTTTGGGTGGCTAGGGTTGGCCCTGTCCCAGAGGTCTGGAGGGGGAGAGCGGGCGCGTAGCCCGGCCCGCGCCCTTCTCTGGTTTTGGTGGCTAGGGTTGGCCCTGCCCCAGAGGTCTGGAGGGGGGGAGCGGGCGCGTAGCCCGGCCCGTGCCCACCTCTGGTTTGGGTGGCTAGGGTTGGCCCTGCCCCAGAGGTCTTGAGGGGGGGAGCGGGCGCGTAGCCCGGCCCGTGCCCTTCTCTGGTTTGGGTGGCTAGGGTTGGCCCTGCCCCAGAGGTCTGGAGGGGGGGAGCGGGCGCGTAGCCCGGCCCGTGCCCTTCTCTGGTTTGGGTGGCTAGGGTTGGCCCTGCACCAGAGGTCTGGAGGGGGGGAGCGGGCGCGTAGCCCGGCCCGTGCCCTTCTCTGGTTTGGGTGGCTAGGGTTGGCCCTGCCCCAGAGGTCTGGAGGGGGGGAGCGGGCGCGTAGCCCGGCCCGTGCCCTTCTCTGGTTTGGGTGGCTAGGGTTGGCCCTACCCCAGAGGTCTGGAGGGGGGAGCGGGCGCGTAGCCCGGCCCGTGCCCTTCTCTGGTTTGGGTGGCTAGGGTTGGCCCTGCCCCAGATGTCTGGAGGGGGGGAGCGGGCACGTAGCCCGGCCCGTGCCCTTCTCTGGTTTGGGTGGCTAGGGTTGGCCCTGCCCCCAGAGTTCTTGAGGGGGAGAGCGGGTGCGTAGCCCGGCCCGTGCCCTTCTCTGGTTTGGGTGGCTAGGGTTGGCCCTGCCCCAGAGGTTCGGAGTTTTATCGAACTGCAAAACTTGTGCGGGAATAACCATATTGGGAAGAACGGATGGATATGTACACTGCATATAAGAAAAGAAAAACTCACAACTATTGGTAGAATTTCAGCAGATGTCTTGCGTTCCAAGGGTGGGCCAGTTCGCTCCTTTCGGGGGTAGCCAGGATGTACGTGGCCGGCCCGACAATGTCGATGACCGTGTAGGGTCCTTCCCATTTAGCGGCCAGCTTTCCCCGCTTTGCCATCTCGGGGCGGAAGGTGGCATCTCGGAGGACCAAATCGCCGATCCTGAAGGTCCGCGGTTTCACCCGGGAGTCGTAAAACCGTGCCATCCTTTGGCTGTGCTTGACGAGGCTAGTCAAGGCCCGGTCTCGCACCTCGTCTATCAACTCCAAACTGAGACCGAGTCCTTCTACGTTGGTTTCTTCGTCGAAGAGCTTTAGCCGGAGTGTCTCCTCGCCGATTTCCACGGGAACGACCGCCTCCGATCCGTATGCTAGCACGAAGGGGCTTTCCCCAGTCGAGGCCTTGTGGGTGGTACGATATGACCACAGGATCCCCGGCAGTTCGTCGACCCAAGCCCCCAGAGCGGCGTCCACCTTCTTCTTCATTGGGTTCAGGATACATTTATTCGCGGCCTCCGCCATTCCGTTGCACTGTGGGTGGGCGACTGACGCGATTTGGAGTTTGATTCCCCAGCCCGAGCAGAAGTCGCGGAAGCCCTCGCAATCGAACTGCTTTCCGTTATCCGTGACAATGGAGCGGGGAATCCCAAAGCGGCATATGATGGATTGCCAGATGAAGCCCTTCATATCCGTCCACGCGATTCGCGCCAGCGGCTCTGCTTCGATCCATTTTGTGAAGTAATCCACGGCGACGACTAGGTATTTCCTTCCCCCGGAGGCCTTTGGGAATGGCCCCAGGATGTCGAGCCCCCACTTTGCGAAGGGGATCGGGCTCAAGATGGGCATTAGGTTGGCCGGGGGTGCAGTCGTCCACCGGCAGAACTTCTGGCATGCCTCGCACTTCTTGACGTACTGCACCGCATCCCGGATCATCGTCGGCCAGTAGTATCCTTGGCGCATTACTTTGTGGGCGATGGTGCGCCCGCCATGGTGGTTTCCGCAAAAGCCTTCATGCACCTCGCGGATGACTTGCTCAGCCTGCTCCGGGCCCAAGCATTTCAGGTAGGGCAGGACGTCAAAATTGGCTCGGCGGCGGCGGTATAGCACTCCGTCGAGAAGTACGAATGAAAGGGCCCGCCTTTCCACCTGTTTTGCCAGCATCCGTTCCTCGGGTAGCTCGCCCGTCTCTAGGTACTTCATTATGGGGGTCATCCACGACGTCCTCGTGTCCGTGCACATCAGTTCTCCCTCGTCGATGGTTGGCGTCGCCAGGCTTTCCACGTAGATTGCCTTCCCGATCTCGGCCGTCGAAGAGGAAGCCAGCTTAGACAGGGCATCCGCTCGGAGGTTGCTGGAGCGGGGTAGGTGTTGGACGTCCGCTTTCTTGAACTTCCGGAGTTCGACCTGGATGCGATTTAGGTATCGCTTCATTGTTTCCTCTCGGGCTTCGAAGCCCCCCAGGATCTGTTGGATGACGAGGCGGGAGTCACTCAGGAGCAACACGTTCGTCGCCCCCACCGCCCTAGCGAGCTTCAGCCCGTTAACTGCGGCTTCATATTCCGCGACATTTTTGGTGGCCGGGAAGCTGAAGCGCAGGGCGTACTCCAGCGAACATCCATCCGGGGTTTGAATGACTATACCTGCTCCTGTCCCAGAGCCTGTTGCGGAGCCGTCGACGTGGATGGTCCATAATTCACCCACTGTCGTCGGGGAGGGTGCTGAGGGTTCACCCACCTCGACCCTCCGTGGGGACGTGGTTACCGATGGGAGCTCCGTCCGGTCCCCCGGTGGGACTTCAGTTGTGCATTCCACCACGAAGTCGGCCAGCGCTTGGGCCTTGATTGCCGTCCGAGCTTTGTAAGTTATGTCGAACTCACTGAGCTCGACACTCCAATTGAGCATCCTCCCCGATCGCTCCAGCCTTTTCAGGTTCTTTTCGAGGGGCATGTCGGTGTGGACGATTATGGGGTGGGCCTGGAAGTAGGGTCGGAGCTTCCGGGCCGTGGTGACTAGGCAGTAGGCGGCTTTCTCGATAGGGCTGTAACGAGTCTCCGCCTCCCGGAGGATCCGGCTGGCATAGTAAACGGGGCATTGCACTCCTCCTTCCTCCTTGATCAGGACGGAGTTAACGGCCCCCTCGGTGGTCGCCAGGTACAACCCCAGGGGTTCGCCCTCCTCCGGCCGCGCGAGGAGCGTTGGGCTCTGTAGGTAGGCTCTCAGCTCCGCGAACGCCCGGGCACAGTCGTCATCCCACGGGATCACCTTCCTTTGATCTTTAGCTTCGCCCAAGGCTGTGCGCAAGACCCTGAAGAAAGGGAGTGATTTCTCCGCCGATTTCGACAGGAATCGCCCCAAAGCAGCGATCCGGCCGTTCAGTCGCTGCAAGTCCCGGATCGTCCGGGGCTCCGTCATACCGATGAGGGCCGTCACCTTGTCGGGGTTCACCTCGATCCCCCGCTTCGTTATCATGAAGCCCAGGAATTTTCCCGATTGCACGCCAAAGATACATTTCGCGGGGTTTAGCCTCAGGTTGTACCGGCGGACCCTCTGGAAGGTTTCCTGCAGGTCTGTGAGGTGGTCGGGGGCCCTTCCGCTCTTCACCAGCATGTCGTCGATGTAAACCTCCAGGTTTCGCCCCACCTGAGGGCCGAATATTCGGTCAACCATTCGTTGATAGGTCGCCCCGGCGTTCTTCAGTCCGAAGGGCATCTTGGTGTAACAGAAGGTGCCTTTATCCGTGACAAACGATGTCTTCTCCTCATCTTCCTCCGCCATCGGTATCTGGTTATACCCCGAGAAGGCGTCCATGAAGCTCAACAACTCATAGCCGGACGCCTGGTCCACCAAGTGGTCGATTCTGGGTAGAGGGAAGCTGTCCTTCGGGCATACCTTGTTGAGGTCGGTGAAGTCGACGCACATGCGCCACTTCCCACTGGGCTTCTTCACCAAAACGACGTTGGCGAGCCAGTCGGGGTAGTCCACCGGCCGAACAAATTTGGCCTCGAGGAGTCGCTCTACTTCTTCCTCGGCCGCCCTCTTCTTTTCGCCCCCTGCACTTCTCTTCTTCTGTCGGACAGGTCGGGCTTCCGGGTCCGCATTCAACCTGTGGGAGATTACTCTTGGGTCCACTCCGGGCATGTCCGCGGGTGACCACGCGAATATGTCCGTGTTTTCTCGGAGCAAGGCAATGAGGGCCGTCCTTAATGCGGACGGGAGTTTCGTCCCGACGGAGACGGTTTTTTCCTCGTCCGAGGCCACTGGGACCTCCTCCACTTCCTCTGCCGGGGTCGGCCGCTGGTCGCAGAAGTCCTCCCTCTCGTCAGGGATGAGAGCCGTCAGGGGCCGCCTCGGGCTCCTGGGCAGGGATGGCGCCTGGTTGTGGTCTCCGGGCATCTGCCGTCCTCCCCGCACCTGTCCCACCCCCCGCGGGGTCCGGAACTTCATCGTCTGATGTTGCGGGCTGGGGAGCGCCTCGATGGCCGTCATATATGGACGCCCTATGATTCCGTTATACGCCGAGGCGATGTTGACGACGACAAATTGCGCTTCCCTGGTGACGACCATCGGTGCCTCCCCCAGGGTCATGGGCAGGGTGATCGTTCCCTCGGTGGGGATCGCATGGCTGGTGAAGCCAGCGACAGGGCCCACACAGGGCTCTAAGTCTGCGCGCCCCCACCCCATCCTCTCGACCGTTGTCAGAAACAGGATGTCACAGGAGCTACCGGTGTCGATCAGGAGCCGGCCGACGTCAATCGCCCCAATCCGAGCCTCGATGACGAGGGCGTCATTGTTCTGGCTCCGTGCCCCCCGACCGTCCTCCTCGGTAAAGGTGATCGGGGGTCGGGGTATCTTCCTTCGCTTCGGTTGGCGGTCGGCGCCCGCCATCATCACCTGTCGGGCCTCGGCCTCCAGGATTGCGGGCGCCCGTCCCACCGAGGTTGGGCCTCCAGTTATCATCTCAATTCGCATGACTGCCTTCGGGGGGCGGGGCTCCTCCTTATCGCGGTTTGTCGGCGGACCCCGTCCCCCCTCCTCCGGGATGTCTCTCTCGCCTGTCGCTACCCCGCCTTCCCGCGACAAAGTTCCCCAGGTGACCCGCCTGGATCAGTCGTTCGATCTCTCTTTTAAGGGAGTAACAACGGTCGGTGTCGTGACCGTGGTCCCGGTGATAACGGCAGTATCTCCGGGGGTCCCGCCTCGCTGGGTCCGTCCTCATCTCCCGGGGAGGCTCCGGCAGTAGCCCGGCCCTTGTCGCCGCGGCCAGCACCTCCATCATGGGGGCATTGAGTCGCGTGTAATGCTCCAGTGGGGGGTCTTCTTGTCTTGGGATGACTCCGGGGGGCCTCCGCGCCGGGGCGAACTCATGCGTCGGGCCGAGGCGATCTCGTGGACGAGGCTCGGGCGGCTCCCGCCGCGGTAGGGCCATCTGATCGCGGCCTCGGCCCCTCTCTTCCTGCCTCGACCGAGGGTGCGGTCGGGGTCCGTCCTGGGATGGTTTCGTCGGGGGGAATACGACCTTTGCACCGAGGGTCTCTTCGGCCAATGCGTGCCTCTCCGCCATTGCAACCAGCGCTTCGTAGTCGGTCGGCGGGTCCCGGAGCAGGGATTTGTGGAGGCTCCGAGTCCGCAACCCCACCTTGAAGGCCAGCATTAGCACCTCATCGCCGCATGTCACCACCGCCTGCCTTTCTTCCTGAAAGCGGCGGAGGTATCTTCCCGTTCTCTCCCCCTCTCCTTGGACTATCGTGCAGAGATAGTCCAAAGGCTTCTTCTTCGTCCGTCCGGCCCGGAACTCTTGGCAGAACCTGTGTGACAGCTCGCCAAAGCTCCCGACGGACCTCGCAGGCAAGCCGAAGTACCAGTCCAGCGCGGTGTCCCTCAGGCTTTGGGAGAAATGTCGGCATAGGAACGCCTCGTCCACATCCTGCGCCTCCATCGCCCCCCGGTATTGTTGCACGTGCGTGAGGGGGTCGCCCCTTCCATTGTACGTGGCCAAGTGAGGGGGTTTGAACCTTTTGGGCCTTGGGGTGGACGTGATCCACCGTGCGAGCGGCGTGGCCTCCTCCGGATAGGTAGGGCGATCCGGGGCCTCTCCTCTCCGCCATTCGGGGGTCTGGCTTCGATCGCGCCATGGCCGACGACGGTCCACCGCCCCCGGGGAGTAGCCCGACGGTCGCCTGGCGGGGCTCCTCTCCTGGGCCGAGGACTCGACGGGTTGTGGGCTACGGCTCTCCCAGCGCCAGCGCCTCCTGGCCAACTCTCCTCGGGCCTCCATCCGTTCCTGATTCTCGCGGAGGAGCCTTTCGTGCTCGGCGGTGAGGAAGCGTAGCTGTCGACAAACGGCTTCCTCGTGCAGGGTATCGGAGGAGTGGTGCTGATGATGCGGGCCGCCTCCTCCAGGCGGGGACCTGTTCAGCAACAGGTCCCGTCCGTCCCCAGGCCGCCGGCCCGTCGCCGTCTCCTCAAGAACCTCTTGGTTACTCCCGTTTCCTGTCCTTAGCCTCTCGCGTTCCGCGACGATGAAGCGGAGTTGGCGGCGGGCGGCCTCTTCTTGTTGGTAGGCCCTCCGGGCGGTCTCGGCCGCCTCGTCCAAGCACCTTTGCGCCACGGCCGCCTCCCCCAGGCGCTTCCACCGCTGCGCAACTTCCACCACCTCTTCCAGGAGCCTTTGCTGGGCCGCAATCTCCTCCGCGAGCCCCCTGTTTTCTCCCTCCTCCTCGAACTGAAGGCGGAGGTTCCGCCTCACGTTCTGGGGCTCCAAGGGGCCGGGCGGCGGCCCCGTTCCGGTTGTCTGATAGCCTCCCCCAGCCTGAGTGACAGCCTCGAAGCTTTTCAAGACGACGTAGGATGAAGTAGGTTCAGTTTCGGTGCCCACGCCCGGGAGGGCGTCGGACGCCGGAGTAATTTGCAGAGAGAGCGGTTCCTGTCCCACGGGATCTTTGCCGTGGTCAGGGTTCTGCGGAATCGGCATGGAGTCTAACATGGGTGTGACCCTTCGTTCCCACAGACGGCGCCAATTGTTACAAGGTGGAACTCGCGTACAATGAATTTGTATTATGGGGAACCAAGGGCACGGTGGTTATATGGAAATGAGGGGTTAGGTAGGCTGTTTTACAAGTGATTAGTGGGATGAAGAGGTTGGATCCGTTGCCGGTGGAGCTCACGGGATCGTATCTCGTCGGACGCAGCTGTGGAAGATTGGACGGCAGGGGGGCTGACGCTGACTTTGGTTAAGGGGCGAGCTCTCCTGCAGCACGAACAACTCGTCAGAAGGGCGGGGTTGGGGTTCAACCCTTAGCCCCTCCGATGCCTAAGTCAGTAAAAGGGCTTAAATGGGGGGCTAGACACGCCGGCCGGATTAACTATGTGTCCGCCTCGCGTGACGAGCTATAGGTGGGAGAACAAAGATATGGAGGACCTTTGCTCTCGTGTGTGAATGATAGAAGAAGATGAGAGGATTTTTCCAACCCCCTCTCCGTAAGAGGAGAGGAGGTATTTATACCTGACGGGTGATGACTAGGCGTGCTGAGCTGGCTCGGGTGTCAGCGGAAGCTTCGGACGAGGACGTCGGGAACAGGAGTCCCTGATCCGCTTCTGTCAGGCGGCGCAACGGCCGAGGGGCGCTTTTGTCGGGATGTCAGGGCCGAAAGCACTAACCGTCGGATAGGTCAGCCGCCTGGGGGTGCTTTGTCAGGTGGTCGGGTGACGTATGTGTCAGCCGTGTCCTTATCCTAGGCTGCTTGTCGTTAGTGACGAACTAAAGGTCGGGCGGTGTCACTCTAGGCGCCACGGTTCGCGGGAATCGGGCGGGCCGTTCCGATCTGGGGTTGTCCGGCCCGGCCGCGCCCGTCAATAGGCCTGGCCTAGCTACCCCGGCGTCCCCAAGCGCGCTACCCCGGTGGGTCGGGCGGTTGCGGTTGTTCGCCTCGGCCGGTTCGGGGAGCGCTGCAAGGCGCGCCTATCTCCATGATGCCCCGGACTTTCGGGGCGGCGGTCCTTTTGTTAAATGGTGAGCTGATGGGGTATGTTAGCGGATCCGAGCGGAGGTCGGACTCTTACGATCTCTAGGTCGTAACAAACATCCCAACATGATATCCAACAAAATTAAACTTGACCCCCTTCTCAATTTAATCCAAATAACAAATTACACCAAAGATTAAGGGATAAAACATGAAATTCTACACTTAGCCTCAAATTGGAAGCATGGTGAGAATCCTACCTTGCTAATGCTTTGGAATTGTTGTAGGAGAGCTATTGATGGCTCTTGAGGTTGTGGATGCAAAATCTCCCCTCTTCTCCTTCCAAATTCCCCTTCTCCTTCTCTCTTTTTCCTCCTTTTTCTTTGTTTTTGGTTTCTTTTTCTTCTCTTTTTTGTCTCTCTTTTTGTTTTTTTCCCTTTGTATTGCAGGTTTCGGCCACACCAAGCCAGGCCATGAGTTTTTTTAAAACAAAACTAAAATAGAAAGAAATTTAGAAGGAGGAAGAAGATTGTAGAAAGAGGAGAGAAAGATTTTTCACAAGTTTTATGTATTGACATAGTTGCCATTGCTTAATCCTCAATCAAAAGCCCTCAATCTTAGTGGTGTAATTACAAGAGTGCCATCACCAAGTAGATTAGCTCTTCATTTTCACTATTTACAAGTATGCCATTTTCATTTATGTCCTTATTAATAAATACCCCTCTTTGGGTGTAATAGCATACTAATTGTGCGTGTAAGTAAACTTGGTCCCAATTAGTGGTCAGTGTGCAAATTTTCCCTACACTGGAAAGAGGGTACTGGTATTTTCACTTAGGAGCATTACATTCTACCCTCCTTAAGGAAATTCCGTCATCAGAATTCAAAACAAGAGGGAGGGTCTTATATCTACATGACAAACATACGAAGGATCTTTAAACAAAAAGATGAGTATATTTCTCCCTCATTTCGTCCTCTCGCTCCCACATTGATTCTCCGGGAGATTCTTGTTGCCACATGACACTGACCAAATTAATAGCCTTCTTCCTCAACATCTTCTGTCGCCGATCAAGGATTGCCACTGGCTGCTGTTCATACGTCTGGTCTGGACGTAATTCAATCTCTGAGTAATCCAGCACATGGATAGGATCTCCAACATATCCTCTTAATTGCGATACATGAAACACATCATGTACGCCTTCAAGGTGTGGCGGCAGCACTAACCGATAAGCCACTTCGCCTATCCGGGCTGTAACTTCAAACGGGCCTATATATCTAGGGCTCAACTTTCCATGCTTACCAAACTGGATCGTTCCACAGACTAGGGATATCTTCAAGAATACATAATCACCAGGCTGAAATTCAAGTGGACGTCGCTTCGTGTCTGCCCAGTGCTTATAACGGTCTTGGGCCACGCGAAGATTCTCTCTGACCGTCCGCACTACATCGACTGTAGCAGTCACTAGGTCTGGGCCCAAATTTTCACCATCTCCCACATCATCCCAGCTCAGGGGCGATCAGAAATTCCTACCATACAAAGCCACATATGGAGCCATACCAATGATTGCCTGATAACTGTTATTATAGGCAAATTCCACTAGATGGAGATGGTCTTCCTAGGACCCCTTGAAATCCAACATGCAAGCTCTAAGCATATCCTCTAATATTTAAATGGTGCGTTCTGACTGTCCATCTGTCTGTGGGTGATATGCGGTACTGAACTTCAAATGGGTCCCCAAACTGGCCTGCAAGCTCTTCTAGAAGTGAGATGTAAATCTAGTATCACGATCCAACACAATGCTCACCAGAACTCCATGCAACCTTACAATCTCCTCCATATACTTTCGAGCTAAGAATTCTGTAGACTGACCAAGTTGAAATGGAATAAAGTGTGCGGACTTAGTCAATCGGTCGATAATCACCCATATAGCATCATTCCCCTTTGGAGTACGCGGTAGGCCAGTCACAAAGTCCATGGTTACATGTTCCACTTCCACTCCGGTATCGGAAGAGGTTGCAATAAGCCTGCGGGTCTCTGGTGTTCTGCTTTCACCTGTTGGCAAACCAGGCACGAAGCCACGCTCTTCGCCACACTTCGTTTCATCCCATGCCACCAGTAGTATCGTCGCAGATCCTTATACATTTTGGTCCCTCCAGGGTGAATAGAATAAGGAGAATTTTGTGCCTCCTTTAGTAGCTCTTCTCAAATATTTCCTGCTGGCACACACACTCTGTTTCCAAACATTAAGGAACCATCCTCATGAATACAAAAGTCCTTCCGAAACCTTACCTCGACTTGTTCTTGAATCTGCTTCAATTTCACATCGTTCAGCTGATCTGCCTTGATTCTATCCATTAGGTCAGATTGAATCTGCAAACCCAACATGTCTACCCCATCGCTTGGAAGGATCACTTCAACATCCATCCGTCTTATCTCTCCTCGAAGCTGAGGCTGCATAGTCAATCTCATCACAGCCGGTAGTCGACTAAGAGCATCAGGCACCACATTCACTTTTCCTAGATGGTACTGCAAATCAATGTCATACTCAGCCATTAATTCAAGCCAACGGCGTTGCCTCATGTTTAATTCCTTCTGAGTGAAGACATATTTCAAACTTTTATGGTCAGTGTAGATCATTACATGCTCGCCCAGTAAGAAATGTCTCCACAACTTTAGGGCATATATGAAGGCAGCCAACTCTAGATCATGGGTAGGATAATTCTGCTCATGCACCTTCAACAATCTGGAAGCATAAGCTACTACTCGCCCATGTTGATGAACGACACAGCTAAGCCCCTTTCCTGAAGCATCACAGTAAATTTCAAAGCTGCCTGATCGGTCAGGAATTGTCAACACTGGAGCAGTGGTTAATCGACACTTCAGTTCCTCAAATGTGCACTGACACTCTTCTGACCACACATCAGGTACATCCTTCTTAGTCAGATGAGTCAGAGGTGAAGTGATCTTGGAGAATTCCTTGATAAACTTCCGATAGTATTTGGCCAATCCCAGGAAACTCCTGATCTCAGTGACTGATCGAGGGATGGGCCAATTCTCTACTGCAGCGACCTTCTCTGGGTCGACTGACACTCCTTATCCTGTAATAATGTGTCCCAGAAATGCGACATTTGTCATCCAGAATTGACATTTACTGAACTTAGCATACAACCGATGCTCTCTGAGAGTATTCAACACCATCTGCAAATGCTCAGCATGTTCATCCTCAGTCTTCGAATATACTAAAATATCATCAATAAAGACTACCACAAACGTATCCAAGTAATCAAAGAAGACCTGATTCATCAGCCTCATAAAGGTTGTCGGTGCATTAGTTACTCCGAATGGCATCACTAAGAATTCGTAATGCCCATACCGAGTTCTAAATGCCGTCTTCGGAACATCCGATCCCCGCACCTTCACTTGATGATAACCACTTCGCAAGTCCAGCTTCGAGTACACTCGTGAACCACCGAGCTGATCAAAGATGTCATCAATCCGAGGAAGGGGGTACTTGTCTTTCACTGTCACTTTGTTCAGATCCCTGTAATCAATGCACATCCACCGAGTTCCATCCTTTTTATTTACTAACAACACCGGTGCTCCCCACGGGGATACACTCGGACGTACTCCCCATGGGGATACACTCGGACGTATCAATCCTTTATCAGACAAATCAGTCAACTGATCACGAAGCTCAGCTAATTCAGGTGGAGACATACGATAAGGGGCTTTTGCTATTGGCTACGCGCCTGGTAATAGGTCAATAGTGAATTCTAAGGACCTATCTGGAGGTAGTCCAAAAATATCATCGGAAAATACATCTGGAAATTCCTGAACTACCTTAGGCAAAACTATTTCGGCTTTCATCTTCATCTCCAAGGATGTCACCTTAAACTTCAAAAGTTCCAGAGCCCGAGTACCACTACAAAAGTCAAACTCTGGGTGGCCAGGTATTCGGAAGACTACCCTCCTTAGTTTACAGTCTATGGTCGCATAGAACATCCCCAACCAATCCATTCCAAATACTGCCTCATAATCTGGTAGTTCAATCACGAGAAAATCTGCATACAGTTCTCGACCTCCTATCTCCACGAAACAATTCTGTAATCTTGACACACTACATATTACACCATTACCCGTGTGCACATTCCACTTAGCAGCAAAAGAATCAACAACTATAGAATGATTTGCCACAAATTTCGTGGATAAAAAACAATGTGACGCTCCCGAATCAAACAAGGACCAGGCTGGATATGAAGCTACTCTAACCAATCCTATAATAGCACAGCACAAACAACTAACCATCTAGCAATAGCTAAACACTGAACCATGAAATACAAGGATTAGGGTTAGGGTCATACCAACAATCACCTGTCCTGAGCGCTCGGCCTCGACCGCTGTCATCTGAAACTGTGACGGCCTCTGCGGAGCAGGAGTCTGCCTCTGGAAGTCGTGCCGTGGAGGCCTCCCTGGAGGTCCCCTCGGACCAGTCGGTCGCGGCCCCGACGGTGGTGGAAGAGCCAACCGCTGCGGTGCCGGTGGAAGAGCCCTCGGCTAGGGCGGTGCAGCTGCTAATGGTACTGGTGCATCCATAGGCCGTCTCTATCGGGGGCAGTCCCTACTAAAGTGTCCCATCTCGCCGCAGGTGTAGCACTGTCTGCCCATAACCCTACAATCCTTGGCTGCATGCGCAGGTTTTCCACACCTCGAACATGCAGGCCCCCTCTGTGGTACTGGCAGATGCCCTGATCGCTTGAAGGTCACCTGGTGAGTCGGACAAGGAGCAGCTCTCTATGGTGCTACAGGTTGTCTGTCGACAACTGA
Source organism: Scilla litardierei (assembly GCA_030789695.1). Classification (NCBI taxonomy): domain Eukaryota; kingdom Viridiplantae; phylum Streptophyta; class Magnoliopsida; order Asparagales; family Asparagaceae; genus Scilla; species Scilla litardierei. Next base: position 19,065,885 of record CM061136.1, read on the forward strand.
AAGCTTTCACAGGCTCCTCTTGTGTAGCTCGTACCGTCGAGCTGCGCTAAGCACTGCCTCGTATGTCAACAGCTCCTGTGTAGCCATAGCCCCTCTGACCGCTGGGTCCAGGCCCATGCGAAAGCGTCTAGCTCGAGTAGCATCTGTAGCCACTAACTCTGGGGCGTATCTACTCAAAAGGGAGAACTCTGTATCATATTCATCCACCGTCCTACGGTCCTGTGTCAGGTGCTCAAACTGCTGCCTCAACTCATCCCTCGCCTCCCCTGGAAGGTAATGGGCCTCAAACTTCTCCCTGAAGGTTTTCCACTCCACTACCCCTGTCAAATGCCTCTCCTGGGCATCCCACCAATCCCGAGCTTGATGAGTTAACTACCGCTTGACCAACTCTACCCAAGCCTCTAGGGGTATGCCAGCCAAAGTTAAGTCATCCTTTGTGTGATGCAGCCACTCATCGGCCTCTAGGCTGGTCTCTCTGCCAGAAAAGTACACGGGCCTCAAGGATCGGAACTGCTTGTAACTCGGGGCCTTCGGTGCAGGTGCCTCGTGTCCAGCTGCCCTGTCCTCCAACCGCTGCAAGTGGTCCAAAATCCCCATCAAGACCTTCGCCATCAGGGCTGACTCTGAGGTCTGGTCTACCAAGCTACCCGAAGCTCCGGTCCCTCCAGATCCTCCAGGTGTCCCATCGTCGCCAGACGTCCCGTTCCCTGCCTCCATACAGCGGAGGAGATACAGAACAAATTTAAATTAGTACCACATATGCATCTTGACATGTCAGAGGATTACCTGTGTCATCCTTATGCAATCGCAGTGGGCGGGACATGCATGGGCCACCACAAAACCTGTCACGCCCCAGCGCCCAAAATGGGACGTGGGTGACGGCCGCGGTATGAGGGTACCAAGCGTTAAGGTTCTGCAAGAAAATTAGCATGCCACTGCAACTGCTAGAACAACACAGGTAAGTAAAAACAGGTGCAAAAGTAAGGCACGAATTGTAAAGCTCCAGCACAACACAAAAAGGTACAGCGAGGCGGCAGCAAACAATAAGCGGGAGCGTACGAATGTGCAACACAGATCAACTACTATCAACACACCACAACATCATATACTGTACATACACCACCACTAGTGACACGGGGTACAAAAGCAGAAGGGGGAAAAAAGTAACTGCTCACAAAAGAAACTACCCACACACACTACACCCATGCCCTATCTAACTACTCTGAGCTCCTGGCCTGGAAGAATCGCCCTCAGGGCGTCGGTAGTCCGGTAGAGGTGCTGTCGTCCCGGAACCTGTACCTGGGGATGGGAAAAGGGGCACGTCACAGCGTGTCAAGTAGGAAACTCAACCACACAAACCACAGTCACATTACTGCATACAGGTCGCTAATACTAAATTTGTTAGTCAATGCTTGTTGTTGGAACCTAGACATCTGGCAAAACATAAGGGAACTGGACCTCACCCATAAGGCAGGTGGAAAGAATCTCCGACTCTCTGGCGTGCTAGCTCGTCAGGAGCCTACGTAACTCAACCACTCTCCACGGCCCAAAGGGCCACGACCTCGAAAGGCCAAAGAAACTACACACCCCAAGGGGGCACGACCACTCCCCGCGGTAGGAGGGCCAAAGAAGACAACCTCGAATGTCCAGTCCACACTATGTCCACCTAATGCCTTGGTTTCCCCCACCCCATTCCCTAAGATGCTCACCCACATTAAGGTGGAAAGAGACATCTTGGGCTTCCATTTTAAATTGCTTATCAACATGCATATCATCGGGTTTATATGAAACATAAAGATATAAAGTCAAATGTAGTCCTTTAATGTAACATGTCATACCAACAACATCACATATAAAGTAACACCACTAAAGAGTGTTGGAACCATTCCCGCAATCGTCGTCAAGGCATACGTATGTGCATTTATCATCATTCGCTTAAATGGAAACACACAGGAAGGAAAACATAATACGTGTAACTTTTAAGGAAACAACCCACATAAAGAACATGCCATAAAAAAACAACTTCAACCATGGGTACTAATCTTAATTGAAAGGAAAAGAAACAACGACTACAGTAAAATGGAGGCAATGGAATAGTTAGTTAAATTTATACAATTCAGGAGAGGTTTTAGTCTACACTTCAAATCCAAGCTAAATTCTTAGGCACATTTTGTGGAATTCCCTAAGGGCTATTTAGTGATAATTATAAACACCTAACTCCAACTTTTTGCTTATTGCTACAGTGGATCATAATTCTCTTCCAAAAATTATGGAGTTGTTAAGACACTTAAGTTTTCCAAAAGTCCTTTTCATCCTTCATGTAGTAAGTCCCAAGTAGGCTAAGATTACTAATAGTTTTGGAAGTGCACACAATTTCCTTCACTAATTTTTTTGAAAACACCCTTTTCTTATCGAAATGGAACCGATTTGACATGGAAATCAAGATTTACATAAAGGAACTCATAGAAACATGCAAATGAAGACGCTTAAGGTTCATACACTCTCTAAACACATTTGGGGCTTCTAACTTGAAAGACGTCAAAACCCTCTCACAAATTGTTCTTTCATGCTACGTTTTCAAAGGGTTTTCATGTGAACATGGGATCTTCAAAGAACTATCAAGTGGCATGTTGTGTACCAGCTCCAAACACAAGTTATTAATGCTTAAAATGTTACGGAGATGCTTACGGAATGCTCCCAGAAATTTCGGCAGAGTCTCTCTTGTATTTATCAACATTTCCCAATTACAACATAAATATAATTAAAAGTAGCTCATGCTACAAACACAAAATTAGATTCTTGCTCATAGATTCATAGGAAGATTAAGAATCAACATCCCAACATGACATCCAACAAAAGAAACTTGACCCCCTTCTCAATTTAATCCAAATAACAAATTATATCAAAGATTAAGGGCTAAAACATGAAATTCTACACTTGCCTCAAATTGGGAGCATGGTGAGAATCCTACCTTGCTAATGCTTGGAGATTGTTGTAGGAGAGCTATTGATGGCTCTTGAGGTTGTGGATGCAAAATCTCCCCTCTTCTCCTTCTTTCTTTTTCCTCCTTTTTCTTTGTTTTTGGTTTCTTTTTCTACTCTTTTTTGTCTCTCTTTTTGTTTTTTTCCCTTTGTATTGCAGGTTTCGGCCACACCAAGCCAGGCCGTGAGTTTTTTTAAAACAAAACTAAAATAAAAAGAAATTTAGAAGGAGGAAGCAGATTGTAGAAAGAGGAGAGAGATTTTTCACAAGTTTTATTTATTTACATAGTTGTCATTGCTTAATCCTCAGTCAAAAGCCCTCGATCTTAGTGGTGTAATTACAAGAGTGCCATCACCAAGTAGATTAGCTCTTCATTTTCATTATTTACAAGTATGCCATTTTAATTTATGCCCTTATTAATAAATACCCATCTTTGGGTGTAATAGCAAACTAATTGTGCGTGTAAGTAAACTTGGTCCCAGTTAGTGGTCAGTGTGCGAATTTTCCCCACACTGGAAGGAGGGTACTAGTATTTTCACTTAGGAGCTTTACATCCATCCACGCCGAGGCTACCCTTCGGCGTCCGACCAGTTCGGAGTCGAACGCGCTCGCCCCCTGAGCTCGTTCATCTCCAATTCCACGGAGGTCGTCGCCATGCCGAGGACCCCCTTCGACACGTCGACGCTCGGACCCATGCACGCTTCGCCGAGCTGAACCAGCTGCGCCCGTCTCCCGTAGGCCACTCGCGCCCCGCGTGATTGCGTTGACCTCTTGCCCTCCAGTCAACCAATCCATGGTGAGAAAACACCTGAAACAACTATGGTCTTAAAGACTAACTCGTATCAAATATATGTTGCTCGGAATTAATTCAATGTAAAACCTGCATAAACTTATTTTTTGCACTCGGAGGACTTAGAAGCTATATATGGATTCATGTCTTGTGGTTTCGCTAGGCGGCGCTTGCTACACGCAACATCTGGTTCTAGCAAAATGCGGCCAACACCTGCACTTGAAATCACCATATTTTGAAGAGAGACGAATGGTACGTGGGCTAAACATTACGAGGTTTGACTCAGCAATCGTCGTTCAGTCTCACACCTGTAGGCCGTCCACTATAACTAAAACAAGCGAGCCATGCCTATAGCTTCTTCTCACGCATGCATCACTCAGATTTCGAACAGTACGCGCGCAAGTACATACCGAGTAACCAGAAAATTAAACGCGTATCCTGGTTATTGACCGATGGCGTCGATATAGAAATTGCACTACTACAAAAAGGACCTTTAATAGTACACCTTTAATAGGATACTTGGTGTTACGCCTATTTGGCCGAAGCCCGAAAGACACGGGCCCAGAAGCCCGACTACAGATCAGAAGCCCATCTGCGCGATCTGGCCCGTCCGACAAGGCCCTATAGAGGACACCCGAATGTCGATCCGACCCGGCCCAGATAGCCCGCTGAGCACTCGCCCACCCCAGCGGTAACCGTTCCCCTAAATCCCGCGACCACTTAATGGCGGTGATGGGGAGGTGCTGGCATGGCACAGGGAGCGGCGACGGGGGGGGGGGGGGGGGGGGGGGGGGGGGGGGGGGGGGGGGGGGGGCGAGGGGGCACGATCGAGGGCGGACGAGCGGCGTGGGTTGGGGGCAGTCACGGCGAAAGGTCTATAAAAGGGTTAGAAGGACGACAGGACAAATGACCGCATCTCAGGTATTCAAAACCTAAGGTACTCCATCAACGACCTTGTTCCCCCATTTCATCTCCTTCCTCCCCCGCTCGCGCCGTGAGACGCCGTTCCGATCTCCTCTCGAGTCGAACCGTCTCTGCCGGGCCCCCTCTTTCAGATCACTGTCTGACTTAGGCATCGGAGGGGATTTGGCCGGAACCAAGGTCCGGCCCCCTAACGAAAGTTCTCGTCTACGCAGGAGGACATCAGACCCACGGGCCGAGGCTTCTCCTCCGCCCCTCGCCGACCGTGCAACCAGCTGGACGATCGAGGCTACTCCTCGTCGTCCGACCGCCGAGGCCGAGCGTCTCAACCCGGGCCGAGGCTTCCCCTCGCCCTACCAACGACCGAGGACACCGATTCGGCCCAGCCGACGCGCTCCACGTCGTCTGCAGTTCCGACTCTCGCCTCGTCTGCACCGACTCGACACACCCGAGGGACCCAAGCGGGCCCCTTGACCACGTTGACCGGGTTACCCACGGTCAACGCTTTTGTAGTGAGAAAACACTCTGAAACATCTGGCGCCGTCTGTGGGAACGAACTGTCCCACGAAGAAACAAACCACACCTGCAATGACGCATCTTCACCCGTCTCGACGAAAGGAGAGCCAGGCTTTGACGCGAAGCGACCGGGCCCGCCATCGTTGGCGAGAGTGGGCCCGGGCCCGGTGCGAGGAGGATCACGAGGAGAGGACCGGGAGACCCTCACCATCCCCACCGGTCGGGAGACCGAGCGCGTCTGTAACGGCGCGCAGCTCGGACGCAGCTTTGGTGGTGTCGGTGATCATCGACACGACCATGGTACGGCGGCTGCTCGTCGACACCGGCAGCTCCTGTGACGTCCTCTTCATGTCAACCCTGGAAAAGATGGGGCGGCGGAAGGAAGACTTACGACCTCGCTCAGGTCCCGTGGTGGGATTCACGGGTCATTCCACCCCCATCATCGGCACGATCCACCTCCCAGTAACACTCGGAGGCCCACCAGACTCGGTGACCTTGGCGGTGGAATTCATCGTGTTGGGGATCGGGTCGGAATATAATGGGATCATCGGCCGACCCCTACTCAACGCCATCGGCGTGGTGGTCTCGACCCTCCATCAGACTATCAAGTTCCGAACGCCCGGAGGGATGGGGCAAGTCGAAGGCGACGCGGGGAGACCAAGTACTTGCTTTCAACTGGCGGAGGAAGGTCCCGAAGATCGTCTAGCCGACCGAATGGCCGCGCTCGACTTAAGGGGCGGGCCGAGGCCCACCCCTGCAGAGGAGCAAGAGCAGATCCCGGTCACGGACGTCGAGGGCCGGTTCGTCTCAATCGGGAGAGGGCTAAGCCACGACCTGAGGGACCAACTGGTCGAGTGCCTGGAGGCGAACCTAGACATCTTTGCTTGGTCACCGGAGGACATGCCCGGCGTAGATCCCCAGGTGATCGTCCACCAGATCAACGCCGACCCCAACTTCAGGCCGGTCAGGCAGAAGAAGCGGAACCTGGGCGGCGAGAAGATGAGGGCGGCCTCCGAGGAAGTGGAGCGTCTCCTCGACGCCGGCTTCATACGGGAGGTCTGGTACCCGGAGTGGCTGTCGAACGTGGTGATGGTCAAGAAACCCAACGGGAAGTGGCGAATGTGCGTGGACTTCAGTGACCTCAACAAGGCCTGTCCCAAGGACAGCTACCCCCTGCCGCGCATTGACCACCTGGTGGACAACGCCTCGGGGTACGAGATGCTCAGCTTCATGGACGCCTACTCAGGGTACAATCAAGTCCAGATGGATCCCCGGGACGAAGAGATGACAGCCTTCACGACGGACCGGGGAACATACTGCTACAAGAAGATGCCCTTTGGCCTGAAGAACGCAGGGGCCACCTACCAGAGAATGGTCAACAAGGTTTTTAGCTCCCAGATCAGGAGGAACCTGGAAGTCTACGTCGACGACATGCTTGTCAAGTCAAGACGACCGGAGGACCACATCGCTGACCTTCGGGAGACCTTCGAGCGGTTGCGGCGACACCGCATTCGACTCAACCCCGCGAAGTGCACGTTCAGGGTAAGATCTGGCAAATTCTTGGGGTTTATGATAACTAACCGTGGCATTGAAGCTAATCCTGACAAGATCGAGGCACTGATCAACATGCGTGAGCCGACGACGATCAAAGAACTGCAGAGGCTAAATGGGCGCATCGTAGCCCTGGGGCGATTCCTTTCCAAATCGGTGGAAAGATCGCTCCCCTTCTTCAAGGTCCTGAGGAAAGCGATCGCGGAGCCTTCAGACAATAGGAAGGCGATACTATGGGACGAAGACTGCTCCAGGGCGTTCGCGGATCTCAAAGAATATCTCCGCAGCCCGCCTCTCCTGTCCAAACCACGAGAAGGGGAGTCGCTGAGCCTTTACCTGGAGTGCGCAGAGGAAGCTGTGAGTTCAGTGCTGATCCGGGAAGACGGCGGGGTGCAGTGGCCGGTGTACTACACGAGCCGGATCTTAAAGGGGGCGGAGGTGCGGTACTCGCCCATGGAGAAACTGGCGTACGCCCTCGTCCTCTCGACACGAAGGCTCCGACCCTATTTTCAAGCCCACACCATACTCATCCTGACCGACTCATAATTGGAGCAGAACCTCAAGAGGTTCGATCGAATGGGGAGGATGCTGAACTGGGGGGTGGAATTGAGCGAGTTCGACCTCCGATTCAAACCGCGCACGGCCATCAAAGGGCAGGCTCTGGCCGACTTCATCGCTGAGTGCACGACGGAAGGAAATTGCCCCCCGGTAGAAGAAGGCCCGACGATGGTAATTGCCCAACCCTTGTCCTTTCTTTCGGCTGACCACCTCCAGCCAGGAATTCCAGAAGCATGGATAGTCCATGTGGACGGATCGGCCACACAGTCAGGAGGCGGGGCGGGGATTACGATCCGATCTCCGGAAGGGAACGTCGTGGAGTACGCGTTGCGGTTCGAGTTCCCGGCCACCAACAACTTGGCAGAATACGAAGCGGTGATCAACGGCCTGAAACTAGCCCGGGAGCTCGGGGCCGAGTCTGTGCGCCTCCTCAGTGACTCGAAGCTCATTGTCAACCAACTTCTGGGAAGTTACGAGGCGCGGGAGGAGACAATGCAGAGGTACCACGCCGTTGCCAAAGCTGCGCTCTCCAGGTTCAAAAACACGGAAGTCCTGCATCTTCCGCGGTCGGAGAACGCACGGGCGGACGCGTTGTCGAAGCTAGCCTCGTCCTCGCCTAAGGAGCTGGGCCGCACCATCTACGTGGAGAACCTGCAGTCCCCCAGCACGGAGGAGAAGGAGGTGATGGCGATCGACCAAAATCCCACCTGGATGGATCCGATCATTCGGTACCTCACTCATGGGGAAGTGCCGACGGATTGGGACGAGCGTCGGACCCTGGAGAGGAAGGCGCTCCGATACATGATCCATGAGGGGACGCTCTACCGGAGGCGCTGGACGAAGGCTGACGTCCTTGATCGCTCCGGGACGTAACCCAAAAGAACGGTTGTAGTTTTACCGCAAGTGCACGGTGTAGCAGCGAGCGGGTTATCGAACACAGGGAGGACGAATGACCGTGCTTGTTCCAATCAACCTGGCTATTTAAGAAGAGAGAAATTTGCCTTTGGCGATCCTGTCACAATCGTCAGACAAAGTACGGAAATATCAAATCAAATAAAGAACGTCTAGGGAATGGGGAATTCCCGCTACTCACCGTATTTCGTAAAAGTGGTTCATTGGTATCAAAGTTGCTAGAATAAGATTTTGGATGAACTAGTTGCAACTGAATGTAGAACCAAGCTCACGCTCTCGCGCTGTTGCCGGTCTATAGCTATCCTAGGCTCGGGTCCAATCTCTTGCAAACCCTAGCCTAGGGAAGCTAGCATTAGGATCAACATCATCGTTCAATCGCGCACCGAGCCCAATCTCTTGCAAACTCGGCCCACGACCTAGATTGGGATAGTTCCTACCCGTCCAATCTCTTGCAAACGGGTATTGGCGCGGAATTGGAACCGGAAACCCTAGTATCGGTCCAATCTCTTGCAAACAGATACTACGGAGATTCGATTCCAACCCAATTCGGATTTCTAGGGTTTCCTATCGAATTGGGATCCAATCTCTTGCAAATCCCAATCGATTTGAATTCCTAGCCATCCGTAGTGAATTGATCCCAATCTAATCCCTAGTAGCAATTCTAGCAAAATTCCTACCAATTCATCACAATTATGAAATAGGGCTTGTAGGGTTCATCCCCACGCCCCAAGACGTGGCGACTACTCACAATTCATAGCAAGATCACAAAAATAATCAATGAAATAAGCAATAGAATTCATCACAATATTGAGATATGCAATAAAAATAGAATTTTTAGGGAAGAGAAAAGCAAACCAATGGAGTTCTTCAATTAATCCTACAAAAATCCAATTTTGTCTCCTCTTCAATCACAAGAATAAAACTAAAAAGCTAATCTAAAAAACTGCAAAAAATCTAAGAGAGAGGCTCTTTTTAAAACTAGGGTAAAAACAGGGGTTAAATAGCCCCCAAAATCGTCCAAAAACTGTGACCAAAATACCCCTGTGCAGCCTGTTTTCCGCAATTTTCACTACAGGCAGCGCGTTGCACTCGGCCGAGTGGCAAAAGTCGCTCGGCCGAGTGAAAACCCTGTAATTTTCCAGTAAGTATCGATCTTCAGGGGTCTTCACTTCGGGGGCGGCTCGGCCGAGTGAGTTGTCGTCACTCGGCCGATGGCTTCATGGTACTCGGGCGGACGGGATTATCCACTCGGCCGAGTGGGTCTTCTGAAGCTCAGGCAGCCGAAAAACAGTAACATGGAGATTTTTGAAGGGCTTCGTCTGGGTGCCACTCGGGCGGACGGGGTATCGTCACTCGGCCGATGTGGTCTCCGTCGCTCGGCCGAGTGCACGTATGAATCGTGTCTGATCTGGTCGGCCGAGCAGTGTCTCGCTGGTCGGCCGAGTGACTCCTTCACTCGGCCGAGTGGGACACAAAACATGCCCAAACTGCTTGTTTTGGCCTCCTCGTCGCTCCTGCGACGTCCGTTCTTCTTCCGCTCCTCTCCAACAGCAAAATACCCCTCGGGGAGGTCGTCGGTGACCGTCTGGAGTAAGCGCATCTCGAGATCACTCCAAATCGCGCCAAATCACCTGAAATGCGACAAAAACAACAAATCGTGAAAAGCATCGCAATATCGTCGATATATCGTGAAAAACATGATTTGGGCGATCTAAATGGCATGCAAACATGCGGGAAAAAGGTGTAAAATAAGGAGTGATCAGTCCTCCCATACCTGAAATGCATCGGACCGTAGGAAGCCGACTACATCCTACAGGAGGTTCACGAAGGGATCTGCGAAAATCACCACGGGGGCAAGATGGTTGCACAGAAAATCCTGAGGGCGGGATAATACTGGCCGACCCTGGTACAAGACGCAACCAGCTACGTCCAAAAGTGCCAGGAATGTCAGAGGTACGCCCACCACTCCTCAATTCCCCCATCGGAACTCATCCCTATCGTGAGCCCCGTTCCCTTCGCAAAATGGGGGCTCGACATCCTCGGACCGTTTAAACCGGGCCGGGGGCAGCGGAAGTATCTGATAGTGGCGGTGGACTACTTCACCAAATGGATCGAGGCGGAACCGTTGGCCACCATCACATGGAAGAAAGCGAAAAGCTTCGTGTGGACTTCCATCATCTCCAGATTCGGAGTCCCCCGGTCCATCGTCACAGACAACGGGAAACAGTTCGACTCCGCGGGGTTTAAAGACTTCTGCGCGGAATGGAGAATCAAGCTTCTCTTCGCCTCTGTGGCACACCCCCAGACCAACGGAAGCGGCCAACAAGTGTATCATAGAGCCCCTCCGGAAGAAAGTGAAGGACGCTGAAGGAAGCTGGCCGGAAGAGCTCCCCGGGATACTTCGGTCATACCGGACGACCCACAAGGAGGCCACCGGCGAGACCCCGTTCATGCTAGCCTACGGGGCCGAAGCAGTGGTACCGGTCGAGTTGGGCGAGGAATCTCTCCGCCTCAAGTACTTTGACGAAGACAGGAACTCGCAGGGTCTGGAACTCAGCCTGGAGCTCCTCGGCGAGCGACGGGAACAAGCCCTGGCCACCACCATCCGCCAGAAGCAGAAGGTGGCCCGATACTACAATGCTCGGGTCAGGGGTCGAAGCTACCACCTGGGAGACCTGGTCCTCCGGAAAGCCGGCTTCAACCCGGATACCGCTCGCAAGGGGAAGCTCGCGGCTAAATGGGAGGGGCCCTACAAAGTCGTCGAGGTCCTCAGACCTGCGACCTACCGTCTAGCCAATATGGAGGGGAGGATTCTCACTCACGCTTGGAATGCGGAACATTTACGCAAATACTTTCAATAAATGTATCGTTTCTTGTGAAATAAATTTATTTGAATTCGTTCCTTTCCAGATAAACAAAAAAGATGTACAGAGGGACGCACGAAGAGGCCGAGGGGCATTCCCCTCCCTCATTCATCTCCAGGGGCACCGGTGGGGCCACCGGCTGGCAGCCCACTTGGGTCATCCCCCACATTCCGTTCGGCGTCGGGGTGCACCCGGAGTTCCTCGAAGTTGACCCCCGAGAGTGGGAACTTCTTTTGGATCTCGGACTGACACCGGGCGAAACCCTTCTCGAACGCCTCCGTCAAGGCGGTCTCGACGAAGGAGGTGGCATACTCGGCCACGGCATCCTGAGCGATCCGGGCCGAATCCACCTCCTCAAGCCCGTGCACCCGGGCCTCTAAGGTCTCGGTCTGGCGTCGGTGCTCCGCCCTCTCCTTCTCGATCTCCCGGGATCTCTCGCCGAGTTGAGCAAGGAGAACCCTCATCTGCTTCTCCGCCGCTTCCAGACGATCGGAGAGCTCCAGGGCCTCGGGGGCAGCAACAGAGACGGGGATCCTTCCGGCTTCCCCAGACGTGTCGGCATCTCTCAAAAGCTCGGCGACCCGCGCCTCGGCCTCTGACTTTGCAGTCAGGGCCAAGGCCCTTTCCCGGTCCGCCTCCTCCAAGGCAGAGGACAGCTCAGCTACGCGGGTCTCCCAAGACCTGACCCGCACCTCCTCTAGCTGACCTGCCTCTCCTTCCTCGCCATGGGCCTCAAGATCCCGTCCAGCATCGGACTTGGCTTTGGGAAGCGCCGCAAACTGACGCCTCATCGAGAGACCCACCGAGGACAACTGCACCAAGGCAGTAAAAGTAAGACGGCGAGAGCAGCTGGAGGAAGGACGAGCAGAGGCACTCTACCTGTTGGCCGGCCTGGATCACGAAGGTGGCCAGACAATCATCTCTAACTCCATCCAACGCAGCCTGATCGGGAGGGAGGCAACTATTCTCGGCCACTCGCGCGGCGGCACCGCGGCTCGAGAACACCGATTCCTTCTCCCCTACCGGGAAGCGTGGACGAAGAAGACCCTCCCCTGACGAAGGAAACTCCCCCGGGCTGGAGTGGAACGCGCCCAGATACCGATCGTAGGCATCAGGGAGAGAACCGTCCGGGAGAGGCGACGGTCCGACCCACGGCCAGGCAACCTCGACAGGGACGGGATGGAGCTGATCCGCAGGCGGCGGGGCAGCAACCTCCTCGACCCCCTCACGGACCCTCTTGGAAGACACCAACAAGGGGACAGAGGGGGATGGCCCCTTCTTCCTTTTGGAGCCCCCAGTCGAGGTCACGGCCCGCTGCTTCTTCCGGACCTCCAGCACATGATCCCTCCTACGCGGATCCGGATCTGAGGCCTGCACATGAGCGCCGACGGGGGAAAGACCATGAGGGAATCCACCTGCACTCAAGGGAGAAATGAGAGACCAGGCAGAGCCCAGGCAACCTCAAATGGCGAATACTCGGAGAGCTTACCCAAGGGCCACACCGTCTTACGCAAGTTATGGTCACTAAATAGGACGTCGACCGACCGCTCCCTCGCAGGAATCGCCAGCATGTCCTTCGCCATCTGCTGCTCGGCGACAGTCGGCTCACCCAAATCGAGAATGACGGCGCCGGCCGACTCCCACCGAACCGGGAAAGGTACACTCGACGGGAACGTGACAAACACGTATTCCCCCTTCCAGCGTTTCAGGGAGCTCGGCAACCCCAACACCAGGGTCATCTTCGGGCGGGCGCTGATGTAAATCCACGCCCCCGATTGGTGGTGACTAAGGCGATAGAACTGGGCGAAGAGACGAAGAGAGGGCGCCACTCCCCTCAGCATGCAGACGACGACGAACCCGACGAGGAGCCCGATGGCATTGGGGCATGTCACGCCCCGCTTCCCAAAATGGACGGAAGCGAAACGTGACGAGGCCCGCTTAGGCCAGAGCTGAGAAGCTCGGACCCAATAAGCGTCTGTAGAGGTACCATTTTAAAAGAATTTCAGGTTCTTGCATTATTATAGTTCGAAACAACAAAAGTACGGAAAGGAAATTTGCATTCATTTACATGGAGAAATAATATCCAACTGGTACAAAGTCTAAAAGAAGCCTAAGCATGGCAACACAAGTTTAAAGACAAACCGAAAAGTAGTACCCTCGGGAAGTGGCGACTAAAAGACCTCAAGGTCTGGTCCTCGTCAGGCACGGACTCTGGATCAGCGTCCTCGGCTCCTCGTACTCCAGCGAGTCTGCTTCGTCCACGATCTCTGGCTGAACACCTGACGTACAGCACCCAAGAAAAAGGAACTGTACGTCAGGTAAAGTCTACAAGAAGGGTTAGACTTTACTGCAAGTGCACCGAACTTTAAACAACGGTTTACTGGTTGATTAGCATGCTGGGGTTACAACAAGTACAAGAGAAGTAGCGTAGCAGGAAAGTAAAAACGTAGCAGGCAGTAGTCGTAGCGTGTGCTACCAACTACGGGACTAACCTACAGGTGTCATGACAAGACGGGACGTGACGGGACAAGACAAGACAAGACATGACGAGTGAGACACGAAAGGGTTCACGCCTTACGGTTCGAGGGGGATCAGACCCTCTTGCCGTGCGCACGCTCAACCCTACCCCAACCCCAGGAACTCAGGACAAGAAGTACAGGGATCACTTCCGCTAGGGAAGCATCCGAAACGCCCGAAGGCTTTTTGTATAACAGGGATCACTTCCGCAAGGAAAGCATCCGAAACGCCCGCAGGCTTTTTGTATAACAGGGATCACTTCCGCAAGGAAATCATCCGAAACGCCCGCATGCTTTTTGTATAACAGGGATCACTTCCGCAAGGAAAGCATCCGAAACGCCCGCAGGCTTTTTGTATAACAGTCACGGGGATCACTCTCGCTAGGGAAGCATCCGAAACGCCCGAAGGCTTTTTGTATCACGGGGATCACTTCCGCTAGGGAAGCATCCGAAACGCCCGAAGGCTTTTTGTATCACGGGGATCACTTCCGCTAGGGAAGCATCCGAAACGCCCGAAGGCTTTTTGTGTAACAGGACAGGACATGACAAGTGTAGGAAGTTGTTATTCTAGGGTGTCCACACGCACGCACACACATGATAGCCCTACAGCATCAAAGTTGTTGTTGTCAGGCTCAGACTTCGTCGTCAAGTCTAAGTCGTCAGGGGCGTCCCGGACGCTATCATTTCACGTCCGGTTCTATACATTCACAGTCTAACAGTTCTAGCAATCTAAGACCAAAGCACGGTCAAAAACGCAAGTGGGTACACTTGCCTGAAACGGCGAGTGCGTCGTCCTCTCGAAGTGTCTCGTCCGAGCGTCTCGTCCAAGCGTCTCGTCTGCAGAAGTCCGTCTGAAATATCGCCACGGCGACGATGTCAGGTCTCAAATTCATCAAGTCCTATTAGGTTTCGTTTCTAGGTTTTCGGGACTATCCTATTCCTCAAAAGTCACTTTTTTGATGTTTCAGCCTAATCGACGATCTATCCTATGTGCACAGTCAAATAAGTCCGTTCGTCGATTTTCTATGTTCGAACAACATTTTACAGGAGCTGGAAAGTAAATTTAGTTCAAGTTGACGGTTTTTAGTTTAGGGTTCAGTCAGCTACTGTGGGGGTTTCTACGAGTTTCGGGGAACAAACCTGAACCGGAGTTTGTCGTAGAATGGATGTCGTGTCTGATCGGAGAGCTCCTCAGCTTCAGATCTGGTCCTCGCATGATTCTCCAAAAGTCCGAACTTGCGACGAAGGCCTACGACGTGTCGCAACGTCGTAGACGGCAAATCCACGAAGTGGCACGTCCAAGTGGGGCCGACAGCAGTGCTAGGGGTCCAAGGGGGGCCCACAACACCTCAGGAGCACTTGGGGGGCCCACCACAGAAGTTGGTGTGGGAGAAACCCACTTGAGACACTAGGCCATCGGTCGTTCACCCTCGGTGCGAGGGTTTCTCTCGGTCAGACCGAGAGAAGCTCTCGGTCGTGCGAGCTGCGATGCGGGGGAGGTCGGCACAGCGTCGGTGCGAGGGTTCTTGTCGGTCAGACCGACAGATCTTGTCGGTCGGGCGCTTGGACGAAGCTGGCAGCGGAGCGGGGTGCGGAGCGGCTTCGGGTGCGGAGCGGGCCTCGGTCAGTCCGACGGGGCGGGTCGGTCAGGCGCTGGCGATGCGGAGCGGGGCGATGCGGGCGGCTGTGCGAGGGAGCCTCTCGGTCAGACCGAGAGAGAGCCTCGGTCGGAGAGGGCGACAGCGGGGGGAAGCGATGCAGCGGCTGTGCGAGCGGCGATGCGGGGTGCTGCTCCGGTCGTGCAAGGGGATTTGCGGGGGAGAGCTCCGGTCGTGCACGTTGCGATCGTCGCAACGTTGCGACGAAGCTTTAGAAGATGAAACAGCAGCTAGGGTTTTGAGCTATGACGAAATAACTTTTCCTAGGGCTAACTTAAATAGGTTAGAGCTAGGGTTAGGGTTTGGGTTCGGAAAAATATTATTAAAATAATTTAAAATAATTAATTTACTTAAAAAATTACTCTCCTCTCCCTCACGCAAAATGGTTGCGGCCAAAAATTCTGAAACTTTGCCAGAAAATTCTTTAATACGTTATTATAATATAGTAATTTTATTGTAATTAAAACTTTTATAAAAATAGGTTTTAAAATTATTTAAAGCTTTCAAAAAATAGAAAATAGGTCAAATTAAGTCCAAAAATTATAAAATAATTATGGGGTGTTCTAAATGACTACAGAAAGTCAGCAGAGAAGACAGATCTAAATTTTGATGTCGAGAGACGAAACTAAAATTCGTAACGTCTCGCATCAAAACAGAAAGTCGCGACGTCACGTCAATTAAGATAGTACCGCTGAAGAACGACTCGAGATATGCCGTTCCTAAGTTGTTCCTCAATCTAATACTTTCAGAGACGATCACGACGACATATCACACAAAAACGTTCAAAAACAAATAAAGTCTAAAATAAACACGTGCACGATCAAAAGCACGTGCACGAAGAAGGTACGATTGAAACAGGCTGTTACATTCTACCCACCTTAGAAATGATTCCGCCCTCGGAATCACTCACACTAGTAATAATATTACTCATATAACCTTATACCCGCAACTCTCATACCTACTCGTAAAGATTTCTAATCCTGTAACTTCGAACAACATTCCTCAATAATACCCCATAATCCATCTTTTCACTAGGCAAAGCCACGACTAAACTCACCTCCTAATAATATAGATCCATCATTACCGTTCCAATTTCCAACTCCAAGTTCTCATAAAAATAATAATCATCTTCTGATATCGTACCACTCCTCTAAACATCATCATCGCTCATTAATATTTTTTTGAATTTCTAAATCTCTTCCCAACATTAATAAATCTCCAAAAAAATGCGATTCTAGTCATCCACCAATCCAAGACATAATCATTTGTCTATCCTATAATACCTTCACCAATCAGCAATCGTCGTGTCTTCAATACATTCTCGTCATATCTCCCCATAAATTCATCCACCAAATATTTTGATCTGACAGAATTACCCCTCATCCTACTCACTATAACTAATCCCAACTAACATTAAGTCCGACTGCCTAATCATCCATTTATCTCCACACGTCGTGTTATTCTCAAAGTCTTCTCACGTCAATTCATCAATCCGTCTCAATGCTAATATAAGCTCTACTCAATCTCATGATCACCCTAACTCATACTATTCTCCGTAGTTACTCCTATCTACTACCCGTCTAAGCCTCAAGTCTGATGAGTCATCATCTCCTCGCATTTAATCTCATTCAAACAGAATTCTCCATTGAGTCCATTGAGTCCACCACACTTCGGTTTTATAAATAAGTCTGAGACAGTTCATTCCTTTCATCCAAAAAATTATTCTAATCCATCATCCTTGTTTTCTCAAAATCAATTAATCATTCCCATAATAAAACTCATCTCACTCCAAGCCTACCTGCAAACAAAATCCTATAACGATAATAGCTAGCCCCAATTAATATAACAACCATAAACACGAAAATTTTGTTTAAGGAAGAAAGAAGGAAGAGAAAGAGAGACTTAAGGCCAAGGAAATATTTTAAAACATTTGAGAAAAACGTGTGGTGTTGCGGTAATGGATGAGGGAGGTTAAGTGATTTGTGATCTTGTGAGCTAGTTTTAAAACTTTAAAGATTTGGTTTTAAAAAAAACAAAGTTTTGATATGATTCACATACAACCAAGATAAACCATTTATTAAAATTAAAACTCAGTCTAAGGATCTGCCTGCGATGACACCATTCATATAAGTATGAATACCGTCACTCAGACAACTCCCAGCTTACCATGGTTAACACTGGGTACACATTCAAGACACATGAGGTAAACATCAGGATCCTAAAGATGACACACTCATACAGGTCTACACACTCTACCTATACTCAGGCACTGCAACGACATCACCTACCAGAGGGCCTACTCCTAAACCGGAGATAGCATGGATAACTACAAGGTCTGATGTCTAGATAAAAGAAGGAAGGAAAACTAAATCAAAAGCGGAACAAAATAAGATCGGAAGGAACGAGTTCAAATAAGGCAAGATAAGGAGGTAGTTGGTTGGGTGTAAAACGATTGTTTTGCAAATGAAAAAAAAATAAGTTTACACAAAGATTTTTTGAAATGTGGTCACGAGAAACATAGATTAGATATGATAATAATAATAAAAATAATTGAAGTTCCACCTAGTCCAGAAAATATTTTAAAGGTATGAACTGTAAGTGCTTTAGAAATAGATCTGGTAGCCCAGAAAAATATAAATTGAATTATCCAAATGTTAACACGGTTTTAAAAATGAAAATATGAAAGATACCGATTTGAAATAATTTCCAGATAGTAACTTGAAAATTGACGATCGAGGAGATTTCAAAACCTAAGAAGGAGCTTCCAATCGAAAAGCAATAAATTTTAAATATATATAATAAAGGGTTTTCAAGGAAGTTAAACCGAGCGAAGAATTTAATAATGGGTTTCGAAAACAAGAAATAAAGGAAATAAAAGTGGGATGAGGTAGCGATTGTTTTGTAAATGAAAATGAATTTAAACAAAGGTTCTTGAAGTATGAGCACGATGAACATAGAGATGTTTATAGGTAAGAAATTTAAAATCCCCCTTTTGTTCTAGAAAAATATTCTAAAGGACGTACGTAATGGTTAACATAAATTTCGTAGGTAGAAGAATGATATATTGAATTCCCGAAATGATAACAAAGTTTTAAAACTAAAATTCGATGGATACTGATTCGAAAATAAGTACGAGGTCGTAACTTAAAACTTTTACGACCGAAAGGTTTCAAAATTTGCGAAAGAATTTTAACTTAACCGAAAATAAGAAATTTTAAATAATTAATAAAAGTTTTCAAAGAAGTCAAATTGGGCGGAGAATTTAATAATGAATTTCGAAAATACTTTTAAAGGAAGCAGGTTTTGGGAAAGGGAAAAATTCGAAAATAAGTACAAGATAGTAGAAATAAATTGTGTAGTTTATAAAAGTAATATATATATTTTGGAAACAAGGCAAATAATGCGAGATATTGACTTAAAACATTTACGTCCAAGAAAGCTCCAAGTCGATTAAAAAAAGTTTTAACTCGATCCAAAACAACAAATTTTAAATACATAATATAGGGGTTTTCAAAGAAGTCAGGTTAGAGCGAAAACTTAATAAGGAAAGTCGAAAATAATTTTGGGGAAGGTAGAATTTGGTCAGGGAAGGGATTCGAAGGATCAATGATGATCGTCAGGAAACGATCACGAGAATCGGGAGGAAGGAAAAGTGATCGCATGAAGATTACGCGTAAGATATGAACCGTGAAGAGCTACGATGGGACTCTATGGTCGATAGCACAAAATTCGCAAGGATCAGAGGGATGCTAGAGGACAAGGGTTCTAATCATCGGGTTGTCTAGAGATTTAGGATAACTCAGCTCTAAGACTTCCTATAAGCTAGAATATAATCAGGATCTAAAGAGAGGGTTCCTAAGAGAATCGAGGTTACGTTCTGCTGGGCTTGAAGTCGATGGAGCTGGGCGAGCGACTAACTAAAAGAAGGACTCTAAATATCTAATACGATCAGGATCAAATGGGGATGCTAAAATAGTCTAGGACGAGGACGAATAAATCTTAACCAAGGCATTCGACTATCAACCTGGGATGTCTACCTAAGTCTTCCTACTATCTAAGACAGGGAAACTAATTCAGACTTGTACGTGGATATTAAATGAATGCGGTACTTTTATTGTTCCAAACTTTTGCAAGACCTGCATGGGCCACCACTAAAACCTGCCACGCCCCGCTTCCCAAAATGGACGGAAGCGAAACGTGACGAGGCCCGCTTAGGCCAGAGCTGAGAAGCTCGGACCCAATAAGCGTCTGTAGAGGTACCATTTTAAAAGAATTTCAGGTTCTTGCATTATTATAGTTCGAAACAACAAAAGTACGGAAAGGAAATTTGCATTCATTTACATGGAGAAATAATATCCAACTGGTACAAAGTCTAAAAGAAGCCTAAGCATGGCAACACAAGTTTAAAGACAAACCAAAAAGTAGTACCCTCGGGAAGTGGCGACTAAAAGACCTCAAGGTCTGGTCCTCGTCAGGCACGGACTCTGGATCAGCGTCCTCGGCTCCTCGTACTCCAGTGAGTCTGCTTCGTCCACGATCTCTGGCTGAACACCTGACGTACAACACCCAAGAAAAAGGAACTGTACGTCAGGTAAAGTCTACAAGAAGGGTTAGACTTTACTGCAAGTGCACCGAACTTTAAACAACGGTTTACTGGTTGATTAGCATGCTGGGGTTACAACAAGTACAAGAGAAGTAGCGTAGCAAGAAAGTAAAAACGTAGCAGGCAGTAGTCGTAGCGTGTGCTACCAACTACGGGACTAACCTACAGGTGTCATGACAAGACGGGACGTGACGGGACAAGACAAGACAAGACATGACGAGTGAGACATGAAAGGGTTCACGCCTTATGGTTCGAGGGGGATCAGACCCTCTTGCCGTGCGCACGCTCAACCCTACCCCAACCCCAGGAACTCAGGACAAGAAGTACATGGATCACTTCCGCTAGGGAAGCATCCGAAACGCCCGCAGGATTTTTGTATAACAGGGATCACTTCCGCAAGGAAAGCATCCGAAATGCCCGCAGGCTTTTTGTATAACAGGGATCACTTCCACAAGGAAAGCATCCGAAACGCCCGCAGGCTTTTTGTATCACAGGGATCACTTCCGCTAGGGAAGCATCCGAAACGCCCGAATGCTTTTTGTATCACACGGGGATCACTTCCGCTAGGGAAGCATCCGAAACGCCCGAAGGCTTTTTGTATCACGGGGATCACTTCCGCTAGGGAAGCATCCGAAACGCCCGAAGGCTTTTTGTATCACGGGGATCACTTCCACTAGGGAAGCATCCGAAACGCCCGAAGGCTTTTTGTGTAACAGGACAGGACATGACAAGTGTAGGAAGTTGTTATTCTAGGGTGTCCACACGCACGCACACACAAGATAGCCCTACAGTGTCAAAAAGTTGTTATTTGTCGAGCTTAGACTTCGTCGTCAAGTCTAAGTCATCAGGGGCGTCCCGGACGCTATCATTTCACGTCCGGTTCTATACATTCACAGTCTAACAGTTCTAGCAATCTAAGACCAAAGCACGGTCAAAAACGTAAGTGGGTACACTTGCCTGAAACGACGAGTGCGTCGTCCTCTCGAAGCGTCTCGTCCGAGCGTCTCGTCCAAGCGTCTCGTCTGCAGAAGTCCGTCTGAAATATCGCCACGGCGACGATGTCAGGTCTCAAATTCATCAAGTCCTATTAGGTTTCGTTTCTAGGTTTTTGGGACTATCCTATTCGTCAAAAGTCACTTTTTTGATGTTTCAGCCTAATCGACGATCTATCCTATGTGCACAGTCAAATAAGTCCGTTCGTCGATTTTCTATATTCGTACAACGTTTTACAAGAGCTGAAAAGTAAATTTAGTTCAAGTTGTCGGTTTTTAGTTTAGGGTTCAGTCAGCTATTGTGGGGGTTTCTACGAGTTTCAGGGAACCAACCTGAACCGGAGTTTGTCGTAGAATGGATGTCGTGTCTGATCGGAGAGCTCCTCCGCTTCAGATCTGGTCCTCGCACGATTCTCCAAAAGTCCGAACTTGCGACGAAGGCCTACGACGTGTCGCAACGTCGTAGACGGCAAATCCGCGAAGTGGCACGTCCAAGTGGGGCCCACAGCAGTGCTAGGGGTCCAAGGGGGGCCCACAACACCTCAGGAGCACTTGGGGGGCCCACCACAGAAGTTGGTGTGGGAGAAACCCACTTGAGACACTAGGCCGTCGGTCGTTCACCCTCGGTGCGAGGGTTTCTCTCGGTCAGACCGAGAGAAGCTCTCGGTCGTGCGAGCTGCGATGCGGGGGAGGTCGGCACAGCGTCGGTGCGAGGGTTCTTGTCGGTCAGACCGACAGATCTTGTCGGTCGGGCGCTTGGACGAAGCTGGCAGCGGAGCGGGGTGCGGAGCGGCTTCGGGTGCGGAGCGGGCCTCGGTCAGACCGACGGGGCGGGTCGGTCAGGCGCTGGCGATGTGGAGCGGGCGATGCGGGCGGCTGTGCGAGGGAGCCTCTCGGTCAGACCGAGAGAGAGCCTCGGTCGGAGCGGGCGACAGCGGGGGGAAGCGATGCAGCGGCTGTGCGAGCGGCGATGCGGGGTGCTGCTCCGGTCGTGCAAGGGGATTTGCGGGGGAGAGCTCCGGTCGTGCACGTTGCGATCGTCGCAACGTTGCGACGAAGCTTTAGAAGATGAAACGGCGGCTAGGGTTTTGAGCTATGACGAAATAACTTTTCCTAGGGCTAACTTAAATAGGTTAGAGCTAGGGTTAGGGTTTGGGTTCGGAAAAATATTATTAAAATAATTTAAAATAATTAATTTACTTAAAAAATTACTCTCCTCTCCCTCACGCAAAATGGGTGCGGCCAAAAATTCTGAAACTTTGCCAGAAAATTCTTTAATACGTTATTATAATATAGTAATTTTATTGTAATTAAAACTTTTATAAAAATAGGTTTTAAAATTATTTAAAGCTTTCAAAAAAATAGAAAATAGGTCAAATTAAGTCCAAAAATTATAAAATAATTATGGGGTGTTCTAAATGACTAAAGAAAGTCAGCAGAGAAGACGGATCTAAATTTTGATGTCGAGAGACGAAACTAAAATTCGTAACGTCTCGCATCAAAACAGAAAGTCGCGACGTCACGTCAATTAAGATAGTACCGCTGAAGAACGACTCGAGATATGCCGTTCCCAAGTTGTTCCTCAATCTAATACTTTCAGAGACGATCACGACGACATATCACACAAAAACGTTCAAAAACAAATAAAGTCTAAAATAAACACGTGCACGATCAAAAGCACGTGCACGAAGAAGGTACGATTGAAACAGGCCGTTACAGGGCATAATTGACACAGGCACATGTTGTGGGCCTGGAGGAACTCAACGATGAAAGGGTGAAGCGGGAAACGAAGCCCAAAGCGGAAGCACTTCTCGTATATTCCAACCTCATTGGGACCGGGAAGGCAGATCCGCTCGTCGGACCCAGGGGCACGAGCCGAGTAAGGCGGAAGCAGATATGCGGAGCGCATGCTCCCGATGGCGGTGGCGTAGATCGACGAAGGCCACGACAAGACCTCTGGGGGCACCCCTGAAAGTTCACCCCCGTGCCGACGAATCGCTGAAGGTGGGCTACCCGCCAGGCCAGGAGCAGCGTCGCGCTCCGGACGACCCGAACCCGTGGCAGAGGAAGACGACATAAGGTAGAGCTTGGGCAGAATCGGGATCAGCGCAAAGAAGAAAACGACGGGATGGCGGCTCACAACCCACTCGGCTTCTCAACCTAAGACGACCACGCGAGCGGTGGGAATAAGCTTGCGGCTACACGTGGCAGCATCAGAGAACCGATGACGCTTCGGAGCCCGCGCCTTAAAAGTATCGAACGGACCAACTCATGATGACGACTAATAAATGAGTCGGCATCGACTGACGAGCCTGTCAAAGTCGGCGGAAGTCACATCGGCCGAGGCCGATCGACCCGACCAATGGGGGCAATTGTTACGCCTATTTGGCCGAAGCCCGAAAGACACGGGCCCAGAAGCCCGACTAACGATCAGAAGCCCATCTGCGTGATCTGGCCCGTCCGACAAGGCCCTATAGAGGACCCCCGAATGTCGATCCAACCCGGCCCAGATAGCCCGCTGAGCACTCGCCCACCCCAGCGGTAACCGTTCCCCTAAATCCCGCGACCACTTAATGGCGGTGATAGGGAGGTGCTGGCATGGCGCAGGGAGCGGCGACAGGGGGGGGGGGGATCGAGGGGGCACGATCGAGGGCGGACGAGCGGCGTGGGTTGGGGGCAGTCACGGCGAAAGGTCTATAAAAGGGTTAGAAGGACGACAGGACAAAGGACCGCATCTCAGGTATTCAAAACCTAAGGTACTCCATCAACGACCTTGTTCCCCCATTTCATCTCCTTCCTCCCCCGCTCGCACCGTGAGACGCCGTTCCGATCTCCTCTCGAGTCGAACCGTCTCCGCCGGGCCCCCTCTTTCAGATCACTGTCTGACTTAGGCATCGGAGGGGATTTGGCCGGAACCAAGGTCTGGCCCCCTGACGAGCGTTCTCGTCTACACATGAGGACATCAGACCCACGGGCCGAGGCATCTCCTCCGCCCCTCGCCGACCGTGCAACCAGCTGGACGATCGAGGCTACTCCTCGTCGTCCGATCGCCGAGGCCGAGCACGCCCGACCGAGGCCGAGCGTCTCAACCCGGGCCGAGGCTTCCCCTCGCCCTACCAACGACCGAGGACACCGATTCGGCCCAGCCGACGCGCTCCACGTCGTCTGCAGTTCCGACTCCCGCCTCGTCTGCACCGACTCGACACACCCGAGGGACCCAAGCGGGCCCCTTGACCACGTTGACCGGGTTGCCCACGGTCAACGCTTTTGTAGTGAGAAAACACTATGAAACACTTGGTATATTTCCCCCAAAGTATTCGTACATTTCGATCGTGATCAAGCTGCCGGGGTGCCTCACCCACACGCTCGGCTTGTCATCAAGAACCACGGCAATTTGTTCGTCTCCCAGGACGACGTCGAGCCCTTTCTGGTTAGGCCGAGTTCAATCCTCCCTGGAGACGATCTTGGAATTGAAATAAACGCCGTCGGGGTCGAGGAGCTTGGCCATCTGCAAGGAGTACGAGCGGAAACCCATGGTGTAGATGTACATGTCGTACATCTTGCTGGCTTCCTTGAGGAAGGCTCGAACGTGCGGCCTCAGCTTGGTGACCATGCCTTCCCACCTGTACATGCTTCCGTCGGGATCGTTCTCGGCCATGCATCCCGACCTGTACTCCTCCTTGTGGGTCACGCGGGCAGCCTCGACGGTACGCAGCAATGCTTTGTCCAAATCAAGAACGAGTATGCAGCAATGTGTTACTCCTTGTGTGCGCGTTAATTTGACTCTAATTTGCAGTGGTGTCGTTTTAAAACCTCTGAGGTCCACCGTTTCAATCGATCCATGGTTTATTCTTTAAAACGAAATAAACGAATTAAGAAATTAAGGGAAATTAAAAAATGATCTTAATTATGAACGCATTTTAACCACCCACTGATTTGGATCCAAAATGGCGTTCATAATGATTCATAACGGATTAAGTCCAGGGGCCTCTTGATTTGGATCCAAACCGATTCAAGATTTTCTCTATGAAACTTAAAAGTTTCATAAAAATATCCTTATAGATTCTGACGCAGAGTTTAGCAAAGCTTTGGTCTACTGAATATTAGGGCATGTTCTTTTGCAAGATTGTTGGCTTGGATTCCTCATTTCGACACTATTTTGACACTATTCATTGGATTCCAAGCTTGTTTTCGTGTATGTTGTTCTTTTGTGGTTGTGGGATTTTTTGGATTACAATCCGAGGTGGAGCATGTCAGAAGGAATCCCAGCGGCCAGAAGAAATCGGAGCAAAATGCTCCGATTACTCAGGATTCCCAAAAAAATTGGGCCCCCTATCTCCTTCCAGCCAATCGGAATGCTCCTATTTCTTTTTTTTTCCTTTTTGTTCGAACAGTAATCGTGTCAAAAGCTTTTGGGCATTGCTATTTGCACTTGAGATTAGTATATTCGTACTCATTTAATTATTTTAATTATTAATTAGATATTATATTAATTAATTAATTTAGCTTTAATTATTTAGTTTAGGTATAAATAGAACAAATTAAATTTGAGTGGACCCCACACCACTTTCCACCTCCAACTTTCTTCAACCAAAAGAACACACTATACGGAGTGTGACCACATCAACTTTCCAACTTCATAATCCAACCACACTTTCCAACAAAAGAACACATTACACATCAATTTCTCTCTCATCAGATTCCACACTTTCTCAACTTTCCCAAATATACTTTCCAGCAAAAGAACATGCACTTAATTTTAAGAAAATTTTGTTTTTGTTGAGAGATCAACTCTAGGGACTCATAAGAGACAAAGTTTTCTTGCAATAGGAATGAGTAACCATGGCAAACACCATGGCTCTACCTTTATTCACATTCTCATTATTGTAGTATCCCAAGAGTCACCCACTAAAGGCTTAGTGGGGTGGTGGTGTAATTGAGGAGATAAATGAGGAGGGAGCCAAAGGGCCTCCCTCAACTCATAACACTCTCCATTATCCATCCATTACTCTAGGACTTGGCCTATGAATTCTTCAGGATTCATAAAGCTAGTATGGTGGATACTTCTGGATCCTGAGCCACTGTGGTTGCCTCGTTAAAACCTTAGCTGCGAAAAACCCAATGGAAAAAACCATCAGCTTAAGGAAAAAGAGTACACCCCACATGTGACTCCCCCTGATCTATACAAGCCCTATGCTTGTAGATCTTTCAGCTGTCGCATACCAATGTTCTTTACAAGCTTTACAAAAGTACATCTGGGCAAAGACTTAGTAAAAAGGTCAGCTAAGTTGTTGCAGAACTGGATCTGCTGAACTTCGATCTGCTTGTCCTCTTTTAGCTCGTGCGTCCAGAAAAACTTGGGAGATATGTGCTTCGTCCTGTTGCCCTTGATGTAGCCCCTTTGAAGTTGAGCAATACACGCGGCATTGTCTTTAAACAGGACAGTAGGCTCCAAATCACCAGTCTTCAGGCGAGTGGAGTGAAGAATGTGTTGGACGACAGAGCGTAGCCAATAACACTCTCTGCTTGCTTCATGGATCGCAATGAGCTTTGAATGATTGGATGACGTAGCTGTTGTGATTTGCTTTACCGATCTCAAGGAGATAGCAGTACCTCCGTAGGTAAACACAAAACCTGTCTATGATTTTTCCGTGTGCGGATCTGAAAGATAACCTGCATCGGCATAACCAAGTAACTGGGGAAAGGCACCTCTCTGGTAGTAAAGTCCCAGATCTATTGAACCTTGGATGTATCGCAGAAGATGCTTTACTCCGTTCCAGTGGCGTTTTGTAGGCGCTGCACTGTGTCTGGCTAGGAGATTAACTGCAAACGCTATATCGGGACGCGTACAGTTAGCTAGATATAGAAGTGCTCCAATGGCACTGAGGTAGGGTACTTCAGGACCCGGTATCTCCTACCCCTCTTCCAGTGGCCGGAAGGGGTCCTTATGTACATCTAGTGATCTTACGACCATAGGAGTACTTAAAGGATGACATTTATCCATATGAAACTTGCATAGAAGTTTCTTTGTATAATTTGATTGGTGTAATAGGATTCCACCTCGTAGGTGTTCAATCTGTAAGCCAAGACAATACTTTGTTTTGCCTAGGTCTTTCATTTCAAAAGTATGCTTTAGGCTTTCAGATATCTCATTGATCTCTGTAGGAGATCCTATGAGATTTAAGTCATCAACATATACTGCTATGATGACGAATCTTGTTCCCATTCTTTTGATAAAGATACACATGCAGACTTCATTATTTGTGAATCCTTGCTGTGCAAGGAAATCACTAAGTCTGTTATACCACATTTTGCCCGATTGCTTTAGAACATATAATGATCTATGCAGCCTTACAGAGAATACGTCCCGATGTATCTCTTTCATCTCTCGGGGCAGATTAAACCCATCAGAAAGTCTCATATAGATCTTTTTATCTATATCGCCATATAGATATGCAGTCACAACGTCCATGAGCTGCATTTCTAGGCTTTTCAGAGAAGTTAGGCTTATTAAAAATCGGAATGTGTTCGCATCCATGACCGGGGAATATGTATCTTCATAATCAATCCCCGGTATTTGGGAAAAATCCTGGGCTACAAGGCGTGCCTTGTAGCGAACGATCACATTTTCTTCATTTCTTTTTCTTATGAAACCCCACTTA
This sequence comes from Scilla litardierei, assembly GCA_030789695.1. Classification (NCBI taxonomy): domain Eukaryota; kingdom Viridiplantae; phylum Streptophyta; class Magnoliopsida; order Asparagales; family Asparagaceae; genus Scilla; species Scilla litardierei. The sequence continues at coordinate 19,093,410 of CM061136.1, forward strand.
TATCCCACAGGTTTAACACCTACTGGTGTTTGGACTACTGGTCTAAAGAATTTACGTTTCAAGAGTGAGTCCAGCTCTACTCTTATTGCCTCGTCTCACTTTGGCCAACCATCTCTGCGTTTACATTCCGCTAGAGATAGTGGTTCGACGTCATCGTCGTATTCAGCGACGTGAACGGCAATAGCGAACGTAAAATCATCGTCGATGACTGTAATATATGTTAGGTTTTCTATCATAGCACAACTAATTTATACGCAGCGGAAAATAGAAACCTACCAAGATCCATGCGATTCTAATTAATTCAAATAGATTACTAACCTTTCTGACGATCTGAATCTGTCGGACTATAGGTGCTGCGACGATCTGAATCCGTCGGACTACAGGTGCTGCTCTACGAACGACCACCCTCAATCGGTATCCACATGCGAACGTCACGAACAGGACTTGCGAGGGTGCTAGCGCCTTTTTCGCAACTAGGGTTTCTCTCGCTCTTTTGTTTTTCTCAAAAACGGAGGAGATAGATTGAAAAACGTAAAACTGAAAATCGTGATTCTATATCTTATATAGAATCCTACGTTAACCCCTTAACAACATTCAGTTACGCGACGCTATCTTAGGGATAAGAATCACACGTTAACTCATTAACGTATTTTAGTTAAGCGGCGATATCTTAGGGATAATATCTTAACGAGATACGATATCTGACGGTTAAGATATTTCACCTTATCACGAATTTCAAATCATATTCGAAATCATGTTTAAACCCTATCCTATCCAATTCGTTCTTTGTGTGCGACCCAATAGGCTCATATTAATTTGGCAGTGGGCCTAATCTCATTAGAAGCCCACAAGTCATAATTGGTCTCTAGCAAGACATTTTGACTACCCAATTAATATGAATATCGTTAGTCCGATATTAACCTAACCAATAGAACATATCATAATCCTTTTGTCACACGATATCTTATTTGAACATAAGTCATGGGCAGTGTCATACTTATATAGTTCAAACATTTAATTTCTCGCTTTCTAAGTAGACTGATAAAATCAAATGACATTCATTGGAGCACGGCCATGCATTTCTCAGTCCTACTTATCGAGGGGCCCATTAGATATCTCTCATAAGAGAGGGACAAATTCCATCTTGTTCATTCACTTTCCTCTGCATAATTCACATCATATTCGATCATAACCTTTATGATTATCTGATTAAAGATAACGTTTGATTATGTCAAAATATGATGTTCCTTATGTAGGAAACTGTGATGAGCTCAGGTCTAAGGATTCAATGACATAACTATTATGAGATCATTTATGACACTAATCCATGTAATGATCTCATAGCGAGTCTATCCAGTACATGTTCTCCAACAAGTACCTATAAGTTTGATTTGTATCACCATACATATAATTATCTCATAATTATCTACCAAACTCATACTAATCTTAATTCTTCATTAAACCTGTAATGATGAATGACTAGGGATGCTTAGAATAGCATAAAACAACTATTCAAACATTATTATAAAGAAACATGCAAGCAATATAATAATAACAATAATAAGAGAAATATTTTATAAATGAAAATGACATAACATAAAGGTCCAAATATTTGGCCTAGGGCACAATCACTAACACTATAACTGTCCAGTACCTCTCCAGTACGTACAAAATTTAATGATGTTTCTCCTATTATTTCCTCTGCAGGGGAAATAAGGAGGGGAGAAGTAGCTGGTCTGAGCTCAGCATCCTGTGGAGGGATAATCTTATTATCTCCAGGAATCTTCCTCTTTTGAGGAAATTTATCTTTTTAACCTGGTAGGCGTCCTCTTTTCAATTGAGGTACAACCAATTCTGCTGCTGGTGGATTGCATCCATCTTTGGGGATGTCAATCCTAGCTGGCATGTTAGCAGCAAGGACGTGTGAACGGACAATCTTCTGGTTGTCTGTGAACTTATCCGACAAAAGATGTACTGTATTCTGAATGTGAAGGATCTTCAGGATCTCATCTTCACTTAGATTAGTACGTGGATCATATAGGGACAAAGACTTCTGGTCCCAAGTAATGGTCTCAGTAGCTTCAGGCTTCTTAGACTGTGTGCCTAGTTTAGGAAAAATTTTCTCATCGAATTCACAGTCAGCAAGACGTGCCTTAAATGCGTCCCCTGTGAGGGGTTCCAGGTATCTGATAATAGAGGGCAAATCAAACCCAATATAGATACCTAGACGACGTTGAGGACCCATTTTGGTCCTCTGAGGTGGTGCTATTGGGACATATACCGCACAACCAAACACTCTCAAATGAGAGATATCCGGAGGTGCGCCATATGCAAGTTGCATCGGGGATAATGTATGACCTCCAGAGGGCCTTATCCTAATAAGTGATGCGGCATGCAAAATAGCATGCCCCAAGCATCCACAGGCAACTGGGATTGCATAAGCAATGGACGTGCAATCCATTAGAGTCTCTTTATAAGAGACTCTGCTAATCCATTTTGGGTGTGAACATGTACTACTGGATGTTCAACTTCAATACCCGTTGCCCGGCAATAGTCTTCGAAGACTTGTGAAGTGAATTCGCCCGCATTATCAAGACGTAGTTTCTTGATATGGTTATCGGGAAAATGAGCCCGCAACCTTATTATTTGTTCCAATAGCTTTGGAAAAGCTAGGTTGCAGGTGGACAAGAGGCACACATAAGACCATTTTGTGGATGCATCAATCAGTACCATGAAGTATCGAAATGGGCCACTGGCGGGGTGAATAGGCCCGCAAATGTCACCATGAATTCTCTCAAGGAAGCCAGGAGACTCTAATCCCACTTTCAGGAGGGATGGTCTCGTTATTAGTTTTCCCTTGAAACAAGGGGGACAAGGAAATTCACCTTTATGAAGAATCTTCAGGTTCTTCAAATTATGTCCACGGGATTCGACGATGATGTGTCGCATCATAGCTGATCGAGGGTGACCAAGTCTATTGTGCCAGAGTTGGAACTCTGGCAATGATGGGCACGTCTGGTGCTCAGTCATATTGGCTTCTATTGGTTGAATGTATGTATGGTAGAGACCCAACAGTAGTCCCTTGAATCGTTCGCAGATGGTCTTCTGGCCATCTTTTTGACGAGTTACATACAGATATTCAACTTTATTTTCATATCTAGTTTCTAAGTGATATTCGTTTAAACGAATGTCCTTGAAACTTACGAGATTTCTATTTGATTTAGGAGAGAATAATGCATTCTTTATTCGAAGTCTTGTGTTATTTGGGAGTAATATTATTGCTTCACCAGATCCTTCGATTATTTTGGACAGTCCTGAAATTGTGATAACATGACCGTCATATTTATGTATGCTATTAAAATAGCAATGTTCGCGAAGGATTGTGTGCGTCGAGGCATTGTCCACTAGGTACTCATACTTCATCTATATAAGCAAAACGAAATTTTATTTAAGTAAATGTAAAATGACATTCAAATAAAAGTTCGTACAAAAGCAAACTAAAGATGAAGCTACATGTAATTTTAAATGCATAGATATAAAGATAGGGCTCAATCGAGCAGGTCGTCATTCTTGAAGTCTTTTGCACTGAACTTCGTTGGCGGCTGAACAGCCGCCAAGTTTGTTTCAGGCGGAGGCTTCTGGCTCGCCTGATATAGGTCTTGGAGGTGGCGAGGTATGCGACAGTTCCTGGACCAATGTCCAGTCATACCACATCGGTGGCATTTGTCCTCCCAGTTCTTCTTGGAATTGACACTGGACTAGTGTTCTTACGCTTCCATGTAAAGTTTTTCTTCCCTTTGTAGTTGTTGTTCTGGGGAGGTTCTATTGCTGGTTTCATCGCAGCTTTCCCCATGTTCTTTCTAGCCTTCTTCTTGTTTTTCCACTTCTGGGGAGTAACATTGTGGACTTCAGGGAAAGGAGCAGCACCTGCAGGGCGCAGATTATGTGTGGCCAGTAATAAATCTCTATTTTTCTCCGCCCGTAAAAGGCAAGAGAGCAAGTCAGAGAATTTCGTGAAGTTACGTTCACGATACTGTTGCATGAGGGTTGCATCTTTCTCGTGAAACGAGGTGAATGTCTTCTCCAACATGCAGGTCTCCGAGACTTCTTCAGCACATAACTTCAGGCGTGAGGTGATATTATGAAGTGCCGAGTTGTACTCAGCCACAGACTTATAGTCCTGAAGTTGGAGATTTTCCCACTCATAACTGGCACGTGGTAATACGACATCAATCTGATGCCTATATCGTGCCTCCAGCGTTGTCCACAACTCAATTGGGTCCTCTACCGTTAGGTATTTGTCCTTTAAGGTTCGATCTATATGTCTCCTGATATAATAATGGCTTTAGCCTTATCCACATCAGAGATAGTGGTAGGAGTGCTGCTAGATGATAGGGCCACTTCTGGGGCCTTACTAGCAGAAGCATCGGCCGCTGCTGGGGCCGATGAAGGATCCAAAATTGAGCCAAGGAGGGCCATCGAACGCAAGTGGAACTTCAGGTCCACTCGCCAACTCAGGTAATTCTTTCTTGCAGCATCAAGAACCTCGAAATCGATGCTTGTCAATTTTGCCATTTATCTATGCAATCTAAAATAAGCATGAATTAATTAAAATGTAAATTCATGCCTAAAGAATAAAATAAGTAAAATGTGGGGATCGGCCAGATACCCAAAAACGTACAAAGTCCAAAGTCTGATTTACAGTTCATAAAGAAAAGAAAAATACAAGTTGAAAACCCAGAATGGGTCCCTATCTTTTGCAAATTTCACCTCCGTCTTCATATGTTGGTACACCGGTCTTTGGCATTTATACATACAATCCTCACTTACAAATTCGCTCAAAAAAATAAAAGTGCAAGGAAATTAAAGGTATCAAACTGGCCGATCCCAAAAACACATTTTAACTTAAATAAACATCCACGCAGTTTTAAATATGCTACAGGCACAAAGAAACAACCACGCATATAACTCAGGCATATATAATATGGAAAAAGAAACTATTAAATATAATAATCTCCCGGACCAGGAAGAGACGTCATACACCGTTAGGTTAGATGACTAACGGCAGAGTGGTCGCTGGATCCTTAAGATAATTATATTTTGAAAAATCCTAATAATCCATAAATAGTTAACAATGAAAGAGAAATGTTTTACATAATGTTAGCAATTTTAACATGGATAAAAAACAGTAATTTATATACAAAATTTTCTCCAATTTTATAAGTAATTTGCCAAAAATTATTACCGATTTTTCCTAGAATTTTTCAAAATTGTCAAGGATTTTTCTGGGGTTTTCTGGTAATTTTAAGGAATTTTGCATATATAAATCTGGTTTAAAAACAGATTTTTAACATAGACCCGCTGAAATTTTTATTTGCCTGTGGGCCTAGCTAGGGTCTTCAGGCCCAGAATAGCTTAAAAATTTAATTTTAATTTTAACAATCTGGGTTTCAGGCCCATGGTAGGGTTAGAGAAATAGTTCAGCCGCCATCTCCCCCCGTTATCAAAAGCAGCTATGGGGGATGGGCTCCTACCTCAGTAGAACCCCTCCCCCCTATTTAATCAATCGGCTGGGGGGGTCTCGCCAGAGCAAGAGGCCCCCCTCCCTTCTTTTTTCGCGGCCAGGGAGGTTGCGCAGTAGAAAGAGGCCCCCCCTCTTCGAATTTCGCAGCCAGGGGGGCTCTCGCCGGAGCAAGAGCCCCCCTCCCCCTGGGGGGGATGAAAAAGCCCCACCCTTTGAGGGGGGGGGGGGGGGTTCCGGTGAAGCCCCCCCCGGTCAGGGGGGGTTCCGATGAAGGGCCCCCGACGGGGGGGTTCCGATGAAGGCCACCCCCCGTCGGGGGGGGGGGGGGGGTTCCGATGAAGGCCCCCCCGTTAGAGGGGGGTTCCGATGAAGGGCCCCCCTTCGGTGGGGGGGGGGGGGGTTTCCAGGGGGAAGGCCCCCCTTCAGCGGGGTTGGGGGGGTGGGGTGGAGGCCGAAAGGCAGCACCACCTATATTTTTGGTCTCGCTTCCGACGAGGTGGCCGGTAGGCTGGTAGTCGATGTCCGTTGATTCTCGCTTCCGGCGAGAAAATCGGTTGGAAAAAAAGGAGATATTGTAAATAAATTATTTTTGTTTTAATTTTTACAAGAATTTATTATCATTGTAAAATTTTGTATGATCCATATATAGATTGTATATCTACGGGAAAGTGATTTTTACCTCTAGATCAAAGATCTAGGGAAGATCACAATATAAAATCCGTAGATAGATTTCCCCGCTCCCGAACGCCTAGGAAACGCCGCAACGAAAACCGCAACGGATCGCCGCAACAACAATTAGATTCCTTCGCGTATGAGTTTGATTTAGAGGGGATTTGGAATAATTTTAGTGGCTCAAAATTTGTAGAAGACACGGGCTGATAACGTGTTGAGAGATCAACTCTAGAGACTCATAGGAGACAAAGTTTTCTTGCAATAGGAATGAGTAACCATGGCAAACACCATGGCTCTACCTTTATTCACATCCTCATTATTGTAGTAGCCCAAGAGTCACCCACTAAAGGCTTAGTGGGGTGGTGGTGGTGGTGTAATGGAGGGATAAATGAGGAGGAAGCCAAAGGGCCTCCCTCAACTCATAACAGTTTTTCGGTTATGTTTAAAAATATATTTATACTATGCTCAAACACTTCATTTAAAACTAAAACCTAATTAAAATTCTTTTCTTAATATATATCTCAAATGTCAGCTCGATCTCTTGTTGCCTATATCCTTAATGGATTAAAACTTAAGTGACAACAATGATTTTTATAAAAAATGAAGTTCAAATACTTGAACATGAATAATTAATTGAACGTAATCAACTAAACTAGAAGGTGACAAGACCTATTGGGGGATTCATCTGTCAAGACTGCTGCTAGGTATCTAAAAGCAATTAAGATGGATTGCACTGCACGCTTCCTCAGGCTTTGCTGCATTAAGGATATTGTCATCTGAGAGTTCGAGAAATCAGAAATGTGAGCTAGCAGAGCAAATTTGGGACATTCTGAATGTAAGTTTTGGAGGTATTTGATTGCCAACCTTCACACCGGGGAAAAAAAATCATTCGAAAAGCAAGTACAAGCAAGTGCTTTCCAGTCTAATTCTTGGCTTGAAAGAGATTGGACATCCATTACCTCGAAAGCCACATATCAGTGTTATTTTGACATTGTTGTCAAAAAACTCACCGCAGGGATTAAAAACATGCATATCGACAATAGCTTGAAAACCTTTAAAGATGTACAATGCTACATTGCTCTTGAGGATGAGTGCATGTGTGCAAGTTGTTGTGATATGTATGCCTTCAAGGCCAATTATCTGTAATGAAACATCATGTTCAAAATAATAGTATATATGTTATTTGGTACCATTTATTTTAGTATGTTTTATAAATGTTTTTTCCACATTAATACTTATATAAAGTTCTAAGACTTAATGCGAGGTCACACATATATCAATATAAGGTCATGATCATGGGATATGTTTTGACCGTCTGAAGCATGAGTCTTAAACTATTCATAACCATAGATATATTGAGATCGGACATCAATGCATCGGTTAGACTATTGTGTTTCTGTCTTCACCGAGTATTGGGGTCGATGATCTCATGATCATTTGATTTGACGAAATCGGAGACGAGACATATGTGCTCATTAGAGAATGAGTTCACTAAATGACCCAATTAGAACTACCGTATGGATACACATACCGAATTGTCAATGGTAGCTCTCGATGATGATAGGTAATCTAGTCCTTGTTGGAGAAATTGCAGATTTTAAGAGGATGTTGCTATAAAAACAGAGAAAGAATAGACTTATCGGTTTGCCGAGGCGTACTAGGCACTGTCCTTAAGAGTAGATTTCTGTCCCTCAGAGTAAGAACTAGGTGCAAGGCAGGTCCAGCGGCTACCCTCCAGGATTCAACGGCAACGGCCTTGTAAGTGTGCACTCACAATACAAGGTTCCAGCGAGCAGCAACAGTTCTTCGATCTCGAACGAAGAGGAAGATGAAGAGCAAGGAGGTCGCAGAAGTCTGCAGCAATAAGGGATCTGCAGAGCGAGAGGATATGTCCATGTTTGTGGAGACAAAGGCGAACAGAACAGAACAGAGGCACAACAACAGTAGCAACGAATTTTGTTGGTGGAAGAATGAATTTTCGCAGTGTTTAAAACTCTTGGAATTTTGAGTTTATACAGAGCAAGAGAAATAATTGTTGGAATTCAGCCATAACTCTGTCATTAAAAAATAAAATAGCTGTTGCGAAATTAAAACAGCCATTAAACAAAAATATAGTTGTTAAGACATTAAACAGCGCTTTTAAGCAGAATATGGCTATTGGGGAAAAATAAAAAGCGTAATGGGCCTTTCAAATTCTTCCAAACAAGGGGGCTAAAAATGATGCAAAACTCGGGCACTCCGCGCGCGCACCCGTGAACTCCCCTGTGCATGCGCGACGCCAGTGCACACACGCTAAGGTTTTTCGGATCCGACGCCCACATTTTCCATTCGGCTCAACCCGGTTTGGGCTCGGCCTCTTGCTTGGGCTCATGCGCATGCGAGATAACCCCAAATCCTACCCCATTAACAAGTCCAATAGCTCATTAACAAGAAGACTCTAATATACCCATACAAGTGTTATCTCCCATCCAATGTGGGACTAAAGAACACTTTGAATTGAAGAAATAACCCAATATGTCCAACAATCCCCCACTATTTCAAAATTCAAAGGTAAGGATATAAGAATCCAAGGTGAGAAAAAAGATGTGAGATCGAATACGACAATTCAATACATTAGCAATGGTGACTTTCAGTCTATGAACCATTACTTAGAGAATGAAAGTGTGTTCTACAAGAAGTCAGTGAAACATATAGTTTCTATGAACCAATCTCCTTTATTGTAAAACATTGACTCACAACCCATATTGAATCATCAATGAATAGTTGCTTGCTCTTACGGGTTGGCACGTTTCGGCCATGCGCCATACTTGGATTTTCATGAGTGCTCTAGCGAATGTACCCAAATTCACATAGGAAGCGGCCCCGCTTCCACACACATATAGGTGGACCCATCGAGTGTGCTCGACGATTATGCACACCACCCAACAAGGGCTATGGTTCCCATTAAGAGCCATATGCTCATCCTCTCTCATCGTCGATAGCACTATCTACACCATAGGAAAGGGGCATGAACATAATGATAGTGCTTGTCACAATCAACAAGTGACTTGTTGTTACCAATATGAACCTCCTTCATGAGATCATCAATCACAAAGGTTGGGTTACCATCACTCTTGACCTATGTTTTAGGTATAAGTCACATTCCCCTCGATGTACTTTCCACTAACTTCCTACTTAGTGGTTTTGTCAGAGGATCTTCCAAATTCATCTCTGACCTCACATAATCAAGGGATACTATCCCATGATCTAGCAACTGCCTCACAATAGAGTGCCTTAGGCGTATATGCCTACTCTTCCCATTAAAAACTTTATTTTTGGCTTTTGCAATTGCAGTTTGACTATCACAATGGGTAGACACAGACGGTACCGGTTTTTCACAAATGAGAAGATCACCAAGAAGGTTTTTAAGCCATTCGGCTTCACTACATGCCTTCTCCAAGGCAATAAACTCGGATTCCATAGTAGACCGAGCTATACAAGTTTGCTTGGATGATTTCCAAGACACATCACCTCCACCAAGTGTAAAAACATAACCACTTGTGGATTTAAGCTCATCTGAATCAGAGATCCAGTTTGCATTAGTAAAACCTTCTAAAACTGATGGATCGCCACTAAAAAATAATCCATATTCAAGAGTTCCTTTCAAGTATCTCATAACTCATGACAATGCATTCCAATGATGACTATTAGGATTTTGAGTGTAACGACCTAATCTACTAATAGCATATGCAATATCAGGGCGAATACAATTCATCAAATACATCAAGCTACCAATGATCTGAGCATATTTAATTTGTGGAATGGATTCACCAAATTTTTTAGCTAAATGTAAACTAGCATCATATGGAGTAGCTACAGGTTTTTGATCATGATATCCAAACTTTTCAAGCATTTTAATAACATAATGTTCTTGAGAAAGCATAATTCCACTAGGTGTCTAAGTTAATTTAATACATAAGATCACATCAGCTTCACACATGTCTTTCATATCAAATTTAGAAGACAAGAATGACTTTGTTGCATTTACTACATATAGGTTGGTGCCGAGAATAAGCATGTCATCAACATATAAGCAAATAATAACACCAACATCATTATCAAACTTTGTGTAAATACATTTATCAGCATCATTAATATGATAACCATTTGAAAGCAAAACAGAATCAAATTTATCAAGCCATTGTTTTGGAGCTTGTTTTAAACCATAAAGAGATTTAACAAGTTTGCATACTTTATGTTCATTTCCAGGAGTGATACAACTTTCAGGTTGTTCCATATAAATCTCTGCTTCGAAATCTCCATTCAAAAAAGCAGTCTTTACATCCATTTGATGGATAACAAGACTATGTATAGATGCTAAAGCAACCAAGACACGAATAGAAGCTATCCTAGTGACAGGGACAAACGTTTCAAAATAATCAATGTCTTTCTTTTGGTTGAAGCCTTTAGCAACTAATCTAGCTTTGAACTTGTCAATAGAACCATCAGGTTTTAGCTTCCTCTTAAATATCCACTTGCAACCAATAGTTTTAGCTCCTGGGGCAAGGTAACAAGTTCCCAAGTGTGGTTTGACATAATTGATTCTAATTCACTATTGATTGCTTCTTTCCAAAAGGTAGCATCAGGAGGTGTGATGGCCTCATGATATGTAAGAGGATCATTATCAATAAGAAAGGTGAAAAAGCCATCACCAAGATTAGTCTCCCTCCTAACTCTTTTACTCCTTCTTACTTCTATCTCATCATCATTATCATGTGAAAGAACATCAGAAGTGTGCGATGATTGAGGTGCAGAAGTCAACCTAACATTATCCATTTTCATTGGAAATATGTGCTCAAAGAAATCAGCATTCTTGGTTTCAACAATAGTGTTAGGTTCCATGATATTTTGCTAATCTATATGAAGCACTATTTTGAGCATATCCAATAAACATGCAATCAAAGGTTTTAGGACCTAATTTTCTTTTCTTAGGTTCTGGTAAAAGTACTTTAGCTAGGCACCCCCACACTTTGAGGTAATTAATGTTAGGAGAGTAACCTACCCAAAGTTCATAAGGAGTCTTACCTGATTTCTTATAGGGAATTCTATTCTGAATATGACAAGCGGAGAGAATAGCTTCTCCCCATAAGTTAAGAGGTGCACCTGAACTAATTATCAAAGCATTCATCATCTCTTTTAAAGTCCTATTTTTCCTTTCTGCTATGCCATTTGATTCAGGAGAATAAGGAGGTGTAGTCTCATGAATAATCCCATGTTCTTCACAATACTCATTAAAAGATGTAAACTCCCCTCCTCTATCTGATCTAACCCTTTTTATTTTCTTATTAAGTTGATTCTCTACTTTAGTCTTCTACTTCAAAAACATATCAAAAGCTTCATCCTTAGATCTAAGCATATATACTTCAGTATATCTAGAGAAGTCATCTACAAAAGTGATATAGAATTTCTTACCACCTCTAGTTATATTGCTTTTCAAATCCCCAAGATCACTATGAATTAAAGCAAGTAATTCACTTTCTCTGTGTACAGATCTACATGTTTTCTTAGTGGCTTTTGATTCAATACAAATTTCACATTTGTCATTAGAGGAAGAAGAAGCATTCAGCAAACCAATTTCTTTCATTTTCCTAATATAGCCAAATATCAAATGAGTCAATCAAGTAAGCAGAAGAAGAGGATGCAATATTATTCATGACATCAAGTACATTAAGAATGAAAAGACATTGGTTACAATACACTTTTCCCACAAACTGACCATTCTTGGTCATTACAATTTTATCAGACTCAAAAGTAACCTTAACCCCCACTTTTCCCAGACGAGAGACAGAAACCAGATTCCAACGGATATCTGGGACATGGAGCACTTCGCTAAGCGAAATGGTTTTTCCCGAGGTTAATTTGAGAAGAACCTTCCCTTTCCCGATCACAGGTGAGGGTCTTGAATCCCCCATGTACACATTCTCCTCACCAGAACTGATAGGAACATAGGAGGTAAAAGCTCCTCTATCAGCGCAGATATGCCGAGTTGCCCCGGAGTCAATTACCCAGTCCTTAGCATGTGCCACCATGTTAACCTCCGAGATCACCGCAGCAATAATATCTCCTTCTACCAAGTTTGCACTTGGTTTAGGAGTATCTTTTCGGAAGCGACATTGAGCTGCATAGTGTCCAGGTTTCTTGCAAATAAAACAGTCTCCTTTCCTCTTGAAAGTAGTGTGGTTTTGGCCCTTTTGAAATTTCTAATTTTGTTTGTGGTTGGGTCTAAATTTCTTGAAATATTTCTTAGGATGTGAAGGATGAAAGGAAGAATTAGCTTCAATAAGATTGGCTTTAGAAACAATTTCTTTAGCAGAATTGGTTCTCTCTTTCCCTATTCTTTTCCTCAATCCTAATATGGATGATAACATCATCAAGGAACATTTGTTTTTGTTTGTGTTTAAGGCTGTTTTTATAGTCTTTCCAAGATTCAGGAAGTTTTTCAATAAGTGAGCCAGAAACAAAAGGATCAGGGAGAGTTATATTTTCATTTTTAAGATCATCAATAAGAACATGGAATCATGGATTTGGGTGGAAACAGACTTATCTTCGGTCATGGCGAAGTGAAGGAAATTGCATATAGCAAATTTTTGGGTACCTGCATCTTCTAGGATGTATTTTTGGTAATGCTAGTCCAAATATCAAAAGCTATTTTAGTAGGATAGTAGACATCAAACAATTCATTAGAGAGGGTATGAAGAATGGTATGGTGACAAATTTTGGTTGCACGGTCCCAGGCAGGAATGTCTTTTTCATCTGTTGGTTTAGGATCTGTAGTGCGAAGGCAAAGCCATTGACATCAAGAGTACTAAAAACTTTTTCTTGCCAACGCTTAAAGAATGAACCAGAAAACAGTTTGATTTTAGACAGATCAGGCAGATGTTTAGCAGTCACAATAGCAGCATCCATGATCTACTCTTAAGATTGTTGGAGAAATTACAGATTTTAAGAGGATGGTGCTATAAAAACAGAGAAAGAATAAAGTTATCGATTTACCGAGGCGTGCTAGGCACTGTCTTTAGGAGTAGATTTCTGCCCATCAGAGTAAGAACTCGGTGCAAGGCAGGTCCTGCGGCTACCCTCCAGGATTCAACGACAACGGCCTTGTAAGTGTGCACTCACAATACAAGGCTCCAGCGAGCAGCAACAGTTCTTCAATCTCGAACGAAGATGAAGATGAAGAGCAAGGGGGTCGCAGAAGTCTGCATCAATAAGGGATCTGTAGAGCAAGAGGATCTGTTCGTGTTTGTGGAGGCAGAGGCGAACAGAACAGAATAGAGGCACAACAACAGTAGCAACGAATTTTGTTGGTGGAAGAATGAATTTTCGCAGTGTTTAAAACTCTTGGAATTTTGAGTTTATATAGAGCAATAGAAATAACTGTTGGAATTCATCCATAACTCTGTCATTAAAAAATAAAATAGCTGTTGCGAAATTAAAACAGCCATTAAACAAAAATATAGCTGTTGAGACATTAAACAGCGCTTTTAAGGAGAATATGGCTGTTGGGAAAAATAAAAACCGTAATGGGCCTTTCAAATTCTTCCAAACAAGGGGGCTAAAAAATGATGCAAAACTCGGGCACTCCATGCGTGCACCCGTGAACCCCCCTACACAGGCGCGACGCCAGCGTACACACGCTAAGGTTTTTCGGATCCGACGCCTACATTTTCCATTCGGCTCAACCCGGTTTGGGCTCGGCCCCTTGCTTGGGCTCATGCGCACGCGAGCTAACCCTAAATCCTAGCCCATTAACAAGTCCAGTAGCCCATTAACAAGAAGACTCTAATATACCCATACAAGTGTTATCTCCCATCCAACGTGGGACTAAAGAACACTTTGAATTGAAGAAATAACCCAATATGTCCAACAGTCCTCTGACTAGAGGTCAATGTACAAGCATGTGCATGAACAGTGTCACTTTAATCTCTAACATAGTTTCGGGTCAAGGCCTATCGAATCTGATAGTTACGCCTTACATACTTCTTTTGGAAATCGGGGATTTGATCAGCTGTTACTCGAGAAGCTTGGTTAAAGAATACATCAGGATCATCGACTTTCCCTTTGCTTCATTGAGGGACTGAGGTCGAAGTCCCGACAGAGGCACGAGGCATTGAAGAATAAGGCATAGATAAAATATTCGAGGATGAAGCTCTATTACGAACGCCCTAAAATGCCAAAATTCCTTTCTTCCATTTTCCTTATTAAGGCAAAGGAACCACTTGCAATGATCTAGACCGACCTTTTCGTCGAAGGACACATATTAATGATGTAGGAAGACGTATACCCTTGAGGTATTTATCCTTAGATAATCATCTCGTTCAGATAATTATATGGTATCAATTATCCTAAGTATAAATTCGTAGAATCTAATACTTAAATAATTTCCTAGGCTTATAGTTAGGTCACTACGTATCCAGATGTAGATCTCGATTATGAGAAGTTAGTGACCGATTAGATACTTAAGTCTTAAAACAGTTCATGGTCATATATGTGTCAAGAATAGGATATCGACACGTCAGTTAGACCATTATGTCTTTGTCTTACCTTAGGGTAATGATGATCTCATAGTCATTCGACTTGGCGAAGTCGAAGACGAGACACAGGTGCTCATTAGAGAATGAGTTCACTGAACGACCAACTTAGAGTTATTAAATGGTTAAGCTTTAACTAGACTGTCAATAATAACTTTAGAGTGATGATAGCTAGTTGTTCCTTAAGACCTGAAGTCATCAATACAAACCTGTGAATGGATAGTGTCACTTAGATCTATGATCTAGCTTCGAGGATCGACCTACTGAAAGATCTTAGGTTGGGTGACACCTGAAGCTCGCGAGGGAAGTAGATGACTGAGATGAGATTCGTCTCTTCCGTTAAAGGGAAGTTGGTATCACTAGATCAGTACGGTCTTTGTGTTAATCCTCGGCTGGGATGCGTTGTAGGATGTACAACGTAAATACAACAAAGACCGATGTATACTGACCAATGCTGGCTATTGGGGTTGACGGTAAACCATACCCTAGGTCATGCAGAGACACAATCTTGATGAAGGGACTAAAATTATAGAATTCATCACTGACACAGTCAGAGTGATCCCAATGACGTTCGTCTTTGGGTCGATCACGGAAGTATGATTCTGAAACAGGGACGCTGCCTGCTGCTCGTTGTTACTGTTGTCTAGGGGTTTCGAGCCCCAACTGGTAGGAAGGTCAGGCTGTAGGGTTTCACACCGAGTAGTATCCACGTCTTAGTAATAGGAAGAACGTTAAGAGGAATTCATTCGATGAAATGGAATATTTAAGTTCACGAGTTAATTGCGAGTTCAAATTTAATAGGGGACATTTTTTGCATATGATGCAAACCAGATTAAATGTTTCGTAAATTGTTTAAGATCATATTTAATAGGAATAAACGCATCGAAAAGGTTACCTGGATGACGGGATCGTCCCAATCTAATCGCATGTTCAAACCGCGTCGAAAACGGAGTTCAAACGAGCCCAGGAATGCAAAAAACAGTCAAAGGCAGCAGCGGGTTAAACAACTTGGGTAAGCGGGTCCACCCGCAAGAAGAATGGGCGCGGCCCGTTGAACCAGCGGGCGTGGCCCGCTGTGTTCAGCGGGCGTGACCAGATGGACCAGCGGACGCGCCCGCTGTTCAGCGGGCTGCACGCCTGCCCCGGGCGGCGCGCCCATAAGCCTTGACGGGCGCGCCCGCTAAGCTTAGCGGGTGCGCCCGCAACTTAAATTAAATTAGGGGGTTTTGAAACCCTTTTGATGGCTACAAAAGTGTGACTTTTTTGCCTATCTTTGGGTAATTGTTTGATGGGTCAAACGAAGTCGAAATTCGTCGTCGTTTGTTCTTACGCGTTCACCATTCGAAGCCCTTCGAAATGATAACTTGTATCATCTCTAAAGCTCAATGATGAGGGAGAATTAATTGGTTGAAGTTGGCCTTTGTGAAAGGCTTACTAAGTTCATTAACTCAAATTAAAATCTCTTTTATTTTAGTTTTGTTCCACATTGCTCGTGACGAAAGGGAGGAGCCGATTCTCTATATAAATAGGGGTGCACTCTCTTCATTGAAAAACACACCAAGCGATAGATTCGAGAAGCTCCTGATTTTTGTGTACGCTCGATCATGAACTTAAATTCCTCTCCTCTTTCTCTTTTTATCCTCCCGTCGGGTCCTAACAAGACTATGAGGAGGTTTGGATTGGATCCATACATCTAAGACGCGGGTCTGCTCAAGTGAAACTTTCTTCGGTAAGTGATCGGCTCGGTGGCGGCTCGGGTAGATCGGTTCGAAGGCACGAGATGGCTCGGTTTCAAGGAGCGCAAGAAAGGTGGTGCTGTACATCTTACCTGTAATGCCCCTATGTGTGTTATACTTGGATGAATACATATATGTATTTATGTATGTATGTATATTTGGATGGATACGTGTATATATATGTGTGTGTGTGTGTGTGTGTGTGTGTTTGTGTGTGTGTGTGTGTGTGTGTGTGTGTGTGTGTGTGTGTGTGTGTGTGTGTGAAAAATGGAGAAGAGCTGACAGCGCTGGAAATTGTTCCAGCGCTGTCCGCATTTTGGGCGAGAAAAAGTATTTTTTTTTGAAAATTTTTTTTGCAGTAGTTAGATATACGTGTTAGGAAGCTCCCCACAAAATTTCAGCTCGATCCGACACCGTTTGAGACTCCGTTCATCGATTTCAAAAACGTTACGCAAAACTGTGGACAGATTTGCGTAACGTTTTTGAAATCGATGAACGGAGGCTCAAACGGTGTCGGATTGACCTGAAATTTTGTGGGGAGCTTCCTAACACGTATATCTAACTACTGCAAAAAAAAATTTCAAAAAAAAATATTTTTATCTCGTCCAAAATGCGGACAGCGCTGGAAAAATTTCCAGCGCTGTCAGCATTGGCCCATTAACCTCTATATATATATATATATATATATATATATATATATATATATATATATATATATATATATATATATATATATATATATATATATATATATATAGGGTAAAGTGTTCCTAGGGTGACTCCTTAGATTAAATCTAAGGAGTCGCCCCCATTTTCCCCCATCTCCCACAATTTTTTTTGAAATTTTTTTTCTTGGGATTGTTGTTCATCTCATGGATGATCAACATACCAAAAATCAAGTCATTCCAATACTTTTAGAGCCCCCATCTACCCCTTGCAACTTTATGTGTTTTTCAGCACGTTTTCAGACCGTTGAAGTTGCAAGGGGTAGATGGGGGCTCTAAAAGTATTGGAATGACTTGATTTTTGGTATGTTGATCATCCATGAGATGAACAACAATCCCAAGAAAAAAAATTTCAAAAAAAATTGTGGGAGATGGGGGAAAATGGGGGCGACTCCTTAGATTTAATCTAAGGAGTCACCCTAGGAACACTTTACCCATATATATATATATATATATATATATATATATATATATATATATATATATATATATATATATATATATATATATATATATATATATATATATATATATATATATATATATATATATATATATAGGGCAATCTTCCATTGCGAAAAAATGGTGCGAAAGCCCGTGCGAAAACATTTTTTTTATTTTTTTGAAATTTTTTTTTTCAAAAATTCTTTTTTTGATGTTTAATCCATACAATTATATACCCCAGGGAAAATAATGGGTGAACCCGTTGGGGATTAGAGCACCCATCCACCCGTTACAAATTTAACGGTCTCAAAACGTGCGAATTTGATGAAATGCCTTGATCGAAGGCCAAATGACATTATTTCTCAACCATTATTTTTTGAGGGGGGTATAATAACATATAATGAGGGTGGAAAAAAGAATTTTTGAAAAAAAAAATTTCAAAAAAAAGATAAAAACATTTTCGCACCGTGCGAAATGTTCTCACATGAAGATTTTCCTATATATATATATATATATATATATATATATATATATATATATATATATATATATATATATATATATATATATATATATATATATATATATATATATATATATATAGGGTAAAATGCGCCTGAGGTCGTGCTCAGATTGGATTCCTGCGCTCGACCCCTCCTGACCGTCCGATCCGATCAGCGATCATGGTAATATCTGACCTTTTTGTGCAATTACCAAAACGCCCTTTAAGCTCTTTTTAACGCGCCTCTGTACTAAATTACCTTTAACCCCTTTTGTACTAAAATACAATCGCCACCAATTCTTTTGCTGATTCCCGCGCAAAACGCAGAAGCTGGAGCAATCGCCACCAATTATTTTGCTCACTCCGGCGCAAAACGCAGAAGCTGGAGCAATCGCCACCAATTCTTTTGCTCACTCCGGCGCAAAACGCAGAAGCTGGAGTAGATCCCCAGTTTTGCACAAGGTCTTCGATTTCAACAGCCCACGCCTAAGATCGCCCCCAAATCCAGGCCATCACACTCTCGTTGATTCCCCTGTTACTCTCCTCCATCGAGGTAAGGATCGCCATCCCTAATTTGTTGGACATCTCATATTGCTCAACGCAAACAACGGGATAAATTTTTGAAGGGTTTTGCGCGGGGAGCAATTTCCATTAGCCTGGAAATTCCTCTCCGCGCACAACGGACTAAATTTTTGTCTCGTTTTGCGCGGTGAGTAATTTCCAAACTAGCGAGGTGTTGCGATGGAAATTACTCTCCGCGCACAACCCTTCAAACATCGCACCCGTTGTGCGCGTTGAGCAATATGAGATGTCCATCAAAACTTGCCGAAGCAGCTCATATAGCACAACAACATGGAGCGAATGGCGTACATAATATTGCCCACCGCGCAAAACGGTTGATATGTTTGATTTTTTGATGGATTTGATCCGGTCATCAAATATGATGGTAACAATTAGATCAGATTGAAAAAGAATAGATATAATACGCAAGGTTTTAACATGATTAGTAATAGTAGTGTGGTTTCAACTAACATGCTGATGATGATCGACTGATACTTGGATAGACATGTATAGCAGTCATGCTGCGGCAATATTACTGATATTTTTACTTGTTTCTAATGTAGAAAATGAAAATCGAAGAGAGTGAACCCTATGTGCATGATCAGGAGATGCCAAATGAGATTGAAGCTGAAAATGACAGTGCAAACAGCGTATATCAAGAGGATAGGCATAGTGATAGTGAAAAAGGCAGCCCACATGTTGGAATGACATTTCAAACAGAAGAAGATGCGTATCAATTTTATAATACATATGCAGCAATGAAAGGTTTTGCAACCCGAAAGGGATCTACGGGAAAGGGAAAAGATGGCAATACCACGAGGAGGAAGTATACGTGCAACAAAGAAGGGTATAAAAGCTTAAAAGATAAGAGGGAGATAGGGAGGGACGTTAATCGAAGGAAAAACGAGAGAGAAGGCTGTATGGCTCGAATGACAGTTCATAAAATCACCGGAGGAGTATGGCGGATAAACTCCTTTAATGATGATCATAATCATGAGTTGATAAAAAGCCCAGCGAAGATCCAGATGCTACGGTCACATAAAAGATCGCAGATGGACGGAACATGTAGGAATTTAGTTGATCAGATGCGTGGCTGTGGAGTAGGACCTGCAAAGATTGCAAGGATTCTAAATGCCACGAGTAGTAGTAATGTCAATATTACTACGCAACAATGCATTGATCATGGGAGAGTAGAAAGAAAGAACAACATTGGGAAGGAATGCATTAGAGTAATAGAACAATTTATTAAAAGGCAAGCTACAGACTCTCAGTTCTATTATGCTATTGAGCATGATGAAGAGAATGTATGCAGGAGTATATTTTGGGCTGATGGAAGGGCGAGGACATCATACAGCCAGTTTGGAGATGTTGTTGTATTTGATGTCACTTATAAGACAAATAGATTCATGTTGCCTTTTGCACCTTTTACAGGTGTCAATCATCATAAACAGTCTATTTTATTTGGATGTGCTCTTCTTGCTGATGAGAAGGAAGAAACCTTTGTTTGGTTATTCGGACAGTGGTTAACATGTATGTGGGATAAAGCACCAGGAGCTATCATCACCGATCAAGACCCGGCAATATGCAATGCAATCAAAAGAGTTTTTCCAAATACAAAACACAGGTATTGCATATGGCATATCAGTCTGCACGAAGATGAGCATCTACGTTCATTGCGGTCTTCTTATAACCCTGAATTTGAAGAAGACTATGCAAACTGGTGTAAGAACAGTCAAAATGTTGAAGAAGCTGAGAATTGTTGGTGCATCTTAATGGAGAAGTACCAAACGGAATTTCAGGAGCCATTGACAGAAAAACAAAAAAATGAAATGAAAGCCTGGAAGTGGTTGCATACGATGCATGAGAAAGCACAGCATTGGATTAAGGCGTACCTACTGGATACTTTCTTTGCGGGTATGAATGTTAATACGATAGAGATCGGTGTAAAAATATATGATCAAAATAAACTCAGCACATGGTATTCATTTCTTGTTTTGTGTGTAGGCATGGCGTCCAGCCAAAGGAGTGAAAGCATGAACGCGTATTTTGATGGATACGTAAACTGTATGACTCCATTATACGAGTTCATTGATCAATATGATAAAGCCGTAAAATTTCAGCGAGACAAAGAGGAGAGAGAAGATACTTTTTGTATGCGGAACAAACCAGAATTTAGCGGCATGCATGAGTTAGAGGTTCATGCCGCAAAGGTATATACTAGAAACATATTTTCCATTTTTCAAAATCGTTTCAAAAATACTTTATACTGTCGGCACGAAAGGGTGAGCACGGATGGGGACACGAGCACGTATAGAGTAACTATGCGGATTGATGGAAAGAGCTACGTGCATAATGTTCAATGCAATATATCTAAGGGAATGTTCAGGTGTACGTGTGCAAGGGCGGTGACTGAAGGTTTGCTATGCACGCAAATTTTATATATGATGAAGCAAAAGTATGATATGCAAGCCATCCCTGAGAGATATATTTTACCCAGGTGGACTCTAAATGCAAGACATAGCATCATGAGTCTTGGGGCCTCGTCGACTAGCACAGTACACGGAGTGCGTCTAACCCAAATTACTCCACTTCAAGCCTGGAGACTTCGTTCATCATTCGATAAAGTCGTGGAGGCGGTAACAAGAGATCCCCTTCTGTTTGATGTCGTCTTTGGGTGGGCAAACAGTTTTTTGGACCAGCATAATATGACTAATAAAGCGCAAACTGCTTCTGGAGAGCCAAGATCACAGGTGGGGTCCAGTGCACCTATCAAACAAGAAGTGGGAGTAAATGATGTCATTATGCATGATCCTGCAAAAGCTAGAACTAAAGGCCGACCACGAGTGGCGTCAAGGATTCCGTCTGGAATACAAGTCTCACAAGAACAAAGTCAAACAAGAACAAGGACATGCAGTGTTTGTGCAGAAAAGGGTCATGACATGAGAACTTGTCGTATGAGCACAGCTGGTAGAAATAAGGTATATATGAGCACAGCTGGTTACTATTTTATATACTAGTATAAATTATTGTAACATCATTGCTCCATAATCTCTGTAGGAAAAATCTTCGCCCGATGACTTAACAAGGCTGTGATATGAAGGATGACATTTTTGTATCCTAAAGGCAACAATTTTGTATCAGCTTGGAAGAAATATACTACATGCATCTGTCACGGACATATCAGTGTAAATGGGTTGTAAGTAAACTGGTTCTCTTTAAAAATGGTCATCGGAAAACGGCAGCCTCCTATATTTTTAGTCCAAAATGCAGCCATCGTGGAGTTGAATTAAGAGGGCTGGGGGTCCAAATTGAACATTAAAACAGTAAGTCTTGGTTATAAGCCTATGAGGATGATGCCTATCATTCGAGACCTATATCCGATGCTGCGGATCTCATATCTTATAATTTCTCTGTTGCTGCAGAACCTGACAAATGTCAAGAAAATTAATGGGATTAAGGAGTAAGAAGCAGAAGCAGTAGAGCTGAAGAGAATGAAGATTCAAGAGAATCAGGCATGTAGCTGTCCGCGATGAGTAATGGTGGGTAATTGTATACAGTTTAGCTCCGCGCGCACAACGTTTACAACTTTTACCTGTTGTGCGCGCTGATCAAAACTTGGTAATTTTACAGGCTTCCTAATAAGCGCACACAACGTTCAATAATGTTACGGATGTGCGCGCTGAGTAATATGGGTAATTGTAAGCAGTTAAGCCGCACGCGCACAACGGTTCATAACTTTGACGGTTATGATCGATGAGTAAATGTTGGTAATCGTAGACAGTTGTGCTCAGCTCGGACAACGTTCAATGCTGTTGCCGTTGGTGAGAGCTGAGTAATTGTGGGTACTTCAAGTTAGCATCACGCAATTTTGTAATGTGATGCAATTGCACCAAATTTAATGACATTGTATTAAGATCTGTATTCCAACATGCTACAACATTTATGCATTCAAATGTACATAACACAACAAAGTAGAAACTACATCTAAACATTTTGCAACATCACAGTTTTTGCCCGACTAAGCAATTAAAGCACTAGACTATACTAGGGATACAGGGATTCCCACCATGAAAAAAATTTAAAGTTTGTTGCCATTTATGAGCTGCTCCAGCAGCTGCATCAGCGTCACTTGCTTCATTGTATCTTGGCCATCCGTCCCCCTGTCTGCGTTGAAGAAGAATCAGTGATGAACACATAACAAAGCATAATTAACTAAAAATATTGTACGGGTAGACTTAGAATAAGATAGAACATTTATTATCATCGAGCAGTGATGTCTGCAACGAAGTATCAAGGAGCATATACAAGCAGTGAAGAAACGGGTGTGCATGGAAGGTGATAGCTTCAATGACGACAAACAGAACATATGAAGGAGCAAAGAACATCTTCGAATCAATATATATGTGATGTATTCAATTTCTGCATCACGTCACTAGACGCTAGTATATTGTCCATCTTTGAGTGTTGAGGACGCAGCAGTGATGAAGGAAAAAATAGAATGTCGTAGAGAAAATATCATATAACTAGAATAAGATACAATAAGATAGAATAATATCATCAAGAAGTGTAGTGGTTGACGAGGGCTTGTGGGAAGGGAAGCCATTTATAGACGACTTTGGATGCCATTGGATGAGGATGAGACTACAGTAGAGTTACTGGGAGGCAACACAAGAGACCCCGTGAGTCTACAGCAAATTGCTTGTGATTATACAGAAGAATGCCCGTGAATCTACAGCAGATTGAGTGCCCAATAATGTATGACCGTGGTGGTGCGCGTTGAGCAAACAAAATAGCTCAACGCGCACAACCGGCAAGAATATGGCCGTTTTGCGCGGAGAGCAAATAATTTTGGAAGATGTGCGCGATGAATAAAATCTTATGTACATTCACGATCAATGCTTTGTAGACTCACGGGGTCTCTTCTGTAGACTCATCCTCATCCAAGGCCAGTCTAATTCGTCTATAAAATGGCTTTCCTACGCACAAGCCCTCTTCAACCTCTACACTGCGAGTGATGGTTATCAGTCATGAGGAAGGAGTAATGCTACACTCGACTGTAGGCTCATCCTCATCCAAGGGCAGTCCAATTCGTCTATAAATGGCTTCCATACCCACAAATTATATTCAACCACAACACTTCGAGTGCTGTGAAAGGCATGAGAAAGAAGTAACCTTGCTCAAATATTACTCTGACCATATCAAGCTAACCCTTCCCAAACAACCAGAGACCATAGCTTAAACAAACCATCACCCGGTTTGCTGCAGCAGTGAAGATGGCCACCCAAACGAGGTTGAAGCTTTTCATAGACAAGGGGATGAAGAGAGTGTTGTTCGCGGAAGCGGGCAAAGAGTTTGTCAATTTCCTCTTCAGCCTTTTGGCCATGCCTGTGGGCTCAGTCATCAAGCTCATCACCAAAGAAAAAGTGGCAGTGGTATGAAAAGCATTTATGTAATGAAGCCCATCATTAAATGTGCTGAAAACTGAATCTCTTGAAAGCTGTATCTATGAAAAATGATTTATCTGGTATTTTAGTTCAAAATGCAGCTAGTGTGGCTTTGAATTCCTAGGTCTGCGGGTACAAACTAAAACTTAATACCCAAAGTTTTAATTATGAGAGTATGAGGATGATGCCTATCATTCGAGAAATCTATATGCTGCTGTCGATCTCATATCTTATAATTTATCTGTTACAGCAGGTCACGCCAATTGTCAAGAAATCATTCTAGAAATTGTTTCCATTGATCAAAAATAACTCCAAGTACAACGAACAAAAAGGAGAAACAAAAAAGGGTTCGATCCACCTATGATGCAGGAGCTCGAGAAGAGGCGTCCCCAGGCGATTCGTCTTCTCCCGAACCAGTAGGGTGACCAGGGACAACCGGAGGTCGGGGAAGCATTCTTCGGCCCCGCGCCTCGAACGCTGCCAAACCATCCCGGAAGGACTTCTCGATCTGAGCAGCAAAAATGGCCGAGAACTCCCGGAATCCCTCACGGATAGACTCCACGATCTTCGGAGCCAGGACATCCCCATAGTCCCTCTGGACCTCAGCTACGATCCGACCATGGGCCACTTCCCGCAGGTCGCCTATATCGGCCCAAAGAGCGCCTTTCGCCTTTCTATGCTCCTCCCGGGCGAGGGACAGTGCATCCTCAGCATACTTGGCCGAACTCTTGGCGACAGCCAGAGCCTCCGTCAAACATCCCACCTCCGAGGTGAGCTCTGCAACTCTCAGTTTGAACTGGTGGGCCTCCTTGGCTGATTGGTCAGCCGCCTCAGCCCTCAGGCGCTCCTGCGCCAAGGCCGCCTCAAGACCATCTACAGCAACCGGGTAAACCTGCAAGACCGCAGGGATGAATGTCGCCATCAACAAAACAGTCGTTGAAGAAAAAAGGGTCCGACATGCTGGATATGCCATACCAGAGAGTCTGCCAGTTTCTCCCTGAAGGAGCGGTCACTCGGAAGGACAGCTGGACTACTCTCACTCCTCTTCTTCTTCCTCTCGGGACCTTCAGACCACGAGTGAGAGCGTCTCTTCTTCTCCTCATTCCCGGTTAACACACGGGAACCCTGCTCGACGGCCGCCACGTCCCCCTCTCCTAGGTCGAGACCGGAGGGCGAATCAATCTGATTCGCCACGAAGGGCGAAGGTTCGGCCGTGCCCAAGGGCGGATGGTGAGGAACGTTAGGAACGTCTTCACTGAAATCCCGACCCACCATCTGAGCAAAAAAGATGAAAATCAGGGTAACGAGCAACGGGTAAAGCAGAATTTAAAAGGAGAAAGGCTTTATACTGAAGGTCCCTTCGAATCCAAGCCGTCAGTAAGGGACACGTGTCAAAGTCTCACAGAGGCGGCACTTCGAATACCACTCCCCATGGGCGGGAGAATTCGTTCGACTGGCCTTCATTCAATGCGACCCGGTCCCCGGGTTATCCGATAAGTACGGATCCTTATCATGTATTCCCGAAAAGACGAGTGTTTTTACGTAGAAAGAAATAAAAGAAGAGAGCAGAAAGAACACTGCAGG
Source organism: Scilla litardierei (assembly GCA_030789695.1). Taxonomy (NCBI): domain Eukaryota; kingdom Viridiplantae; phylum Streptophyta; class Magnoliopsida; order Asparagales; family Asparagaceae; genus Scilla; species Scilla litardierei. The sequence continues at coordinate 19,119,172 of CM061136.1, forward strand.
TAGTTCGCACTTGCAGGGAAGTACAAGTAAAACTCCAACACAGATAAAAAGACTGAGAAAATAACACAATATTCCATTTTAATGATACATTGATACATCTTATACATACACCAACATCTTCTTATTCACAACTCACTCGAAAAAAGATGGGCAAAAGTACAAGTCTCTCATCATACATCAAATCGTAACACTAACACCCTTAGATGAGGACTACATGCATAAGATGTATTATTTGACACTTTGAATTGATTGTTTTTGTATCTCAATGATTGAATGCACCTCAGTCTTGCATTACACTCTACCTGTTGCATGTGTCGATCCATTGTTGTACACCTTGCCTGTTGCACGTGCACGCTTTCACATGTTCATAAGTATAGTTGTTACTGCCTATACTACAGTAGATGTATATGACATACACTCTGCCTGCTGACATGCACCATTTCCAAACTTTATGTAAGGACTAGTTGTGACATGGAATTTCTTAACAATTATGCAACGGTGATACGAATAATAAATTTACCCTTTCACATGTAAACGTGGATGGGAAAAAAAATGTTTGTGTGCTGTGTGCAATTGTGAGTTTTTAGTGGGCGTGTGCGGAGAGCAATTATAGGGTTTGAGTCGTTTTGTGCGATGAGCAATAACCCCATACCTTTTCGGCGCCGTACACGGGTTCAACATTGGCCCCCGTGATTCGTTCTCGATTATAAACGCGGATCGAGGCCGACTGATAGGTAATTTCCTTTAATAGGGCACGGCATTCGAAGCATCGAATTTGGATTAAGGCCGCCAAAACCTTTCGCCTATCTCAACCGTTGTTTTTGCCAAAATTCCGACACGTTTCGCTCATCTTGTCCGTTCGTTCGCGTAATAAAAGAAATTGGAGGTGAGGCCAATGGCTTTAGCGCTCCGAGGAAATCTCATCATCTTATTATTTCTTCCAGAAACAAAAATGGCGGGAGGAGCATACAGAGAGTTTACTTCAGAGATGGAGCGGGCCAATGAAGAAGGCCGTAAGAGGAAGAGGGCAGAGGAGGAAGAGGAGGAAGAGGAGGAATGGGAGGAATGGGAGGAATCGGAGGAATCGGAGGAATCGGGGAACCGCATGCTGGAGTTGGGGGAGGCTGGATGCTCCTCAAGTCAAGCTGCGCGGTCTTTGAAGGCGGCTCCTTCGGATCCTCGAGTTGGGGGCGCATCGTCCTCCAGCACGCCACACGACGGGTGGCCATACGAGGACATTGATCCTCCGGTCCCTTCCGTCGGCCCCATACCTCCAGAGTTCGGCCACCTTCTGCAGTCGAACCGCATTGGGTCTGGCCATCATGGGGAGATTCACGGGGAGACCTATCGGCCACCGTACGTCGTGGGGACGGCCGAGTCGGCCCTCCTGGACTTTGGGACGGGGGCTCGTCTGGCGGAGAATATCACTCTGCCAAGGGATGTCGATTTCCTGAATGGGGTCGACCTTGAGACGATGGCCAACTGCTTCGTTCGCAGTGGCCTTCAGGTTCGTTGCCAATGTGCATTCCGAATTTTGCTTCCCCTTCTGGTTTTGCTGATTGTCGCCATCTGCAGGTGACCATTTTCGGGGCATGTCTGCGCCGCAGGGCCCGCGAACTGATCGAGGGGCAGCGCCGGGTGGCGGATGCCGAGAACGAGGCTTCTGAGCTCAGAGCTCAGGTGAAGAAGCTGGAGGAAGATTTGGGGAAGATAATGGCCGCCAAGGGCAAGTCGGATTGGGCGGCCTCGAACGCGCAATCCAGCCTCGCCGCCTTGTCAAGCGCCAAGAAGCAGTTGGAAGATCAGTGGGGTAGAGAGCGTTCTCAACTCCGAGCTGATCTTGAGGCATCGAGGAAGGAGGTTGCTGCCCTTCAGGCCAAGCTTCTCGAGAAGGAGCAAGAGGTCGACGCTTTCAAATCTCGGGTCACCGCCAAGATGGAAAGGGTGGGGAGAGAGATAAAGGACCTCTTTACAGCCGACGGTGCGTCGTCTTCCTAAATTTTGGGAATCGTTACTTTTGTAAGACTGATGCTCGCGAGCGAGTCATATGTAATTTTTTTTGGTACTTAAGTCATATGTAATTTTTTCAGATTTTAATGAAGGGGATTTTTGCAACAGACGCCGAGTGAGAGCGTTTACTTCCTCCCCCTGATTCCAGGTCGACACCCGGGAACCCTGTTGGACGGCCGACACGGCCCCGTCACCGAGGACGAGACTGGCGGGAGAATGACCTTCCGTTTAAGATCGCGATGAGTAATTGTGTGTAATGTGTAATTGTATACAGTTTAGCTCCGAGCGCACAACGGATTGTTAAATAACACCGTTGTGCGCGACGAGCAAAACTCGGTAATTGTAGAAAGCGTTGCTTAGCGCGAACAACTTTCATTTCTGTTGCAAGTTGTGCACGCTGAGCAATTATGTGGGATGATTAATTAGTGTCCAGGGGTAAAAGGAAGCAGGTATAAACATAAGTAGCACTTCTACTAAATAAAGGTCAACAGACGATTTCTCGTGAATATACAGAATAATCTTGTACCTCGGGTATTTATTGTATGTATTACACAGATGCTGTTCCCAAATAAAGATCCACTGACGTGCGGAGCGATGTGAGCATAATCGTTAACCTCGATCAAAATTTATAAACGCGCACAACGTTCACGCCGTTTGCCAGTTGTGCGCGGTGTGTAAATCTTTGTATATTACTTTTCACTAATTTTTCCCATTAAAATTCATTGTTGGAATTTGATTTAAGCAAGCATCAATGTATATATCACCAATCACAAGTTTGTAATGGGCTGCAAATGTATCACATTAAATGACATTGTATTAAGGTCTGTGTAATGGGCTGCAAATGTATCACATTAAATGACATTATATTGAGGTCTGAATTCCAACATACTACAACATTTATGCATTCCAATGAACATAACACTCCATCTCCGCCGTTCTCTTGTTCGCTGCATCTTCTGCTTTATACTTCTTTGACTCAAGGAACATCCTTTCAATCTCCTCCTGGGTCTACGTGGCACTTATCGTTAGTGATAGTGATCTTATTTTCTGCACACATACTTTCCTCTGTAGAGGCATTCAAGATACCGTCGGCATCTATCTCAAGGCAAACCATGACACTTCGAACACCCTTGGGAGCAGGAGGGATACCAGCAAGTACAAACTCCCCTAGAAAAAGATAGAATAAAAAAGTAAATATAATTAGACTTAGATATAAGATAGAACAGTTGTTATCATCAAGCAGTTATGTATGCAATGATTCTGAACGGAACTTACGAAGGGTCAAAGAATTTTTGCAAGTTGGCATGGACGAGAATGAAGCTGTAATGATTGCAAGAACATGCGAAGAGAAGCAAAAGAACATCTTCGCGACGAGAATGAAGCTGTAATGAAGAAGAACAGATCATGCGAAGAGGAGCAAAAGAACATCTTCGCCGCCATATAAAGGTGATGTATACAATTTCTGCATCACGGCACTTGCCGCTAGTATATTGGCCATCTTTGTGTGCTGTAGACGACGCACTCATGAACAACAACAAAATTACAAATTTGAAGAAAAAACAATGTATTAGAAGAATCAGAGAGAATCAGATAAAGGAACTATAATCACCTGGGGTAGTGGTTGATGAGGTCTGTTGGGTACGGAAACCATATACAGACGAGTTGGACTGACCAAGTACGAGGATGGAAACACCGTAGAGTAACAGTTCGTGCTCGTGAATATATGGCAGATGGATACCAGCCAGACGTTGTTCCAACTAGTATCCGAGTGCGGTGGTGCGCGAAGAGAAAAATTGCTTGAAGGTAGACCTTTTTATACTCAACGCGCACAACGGCAAAAAAAACATCTGGTTTCGATTACCAAAAGAGAAAAATCTAAATACACCGATACTCTTGCGGTGCATGTCCAAGTTTTTCCAAAAAAAACATACATCATCATAGCAGAAGACAGTAACTGTGACAAATCACAGTATAGTTAATATTTTTGCTTAGTGGACACAAAGGTCACTACTTTTGGACGCAGGGCGGGCTGATTAACTTTGAGCAATGGAATACAGTTTTGCTCATACGACAAGTTCTCATGCCGTGACCGTGTGTCCTGGGGATATTGCAGTTATGAGCAGCTCCAATAGAGATTCTTCACATTTTGCACTGGTATGAAATGCAATAATGGCACGCGTAAGAAATTCTTCTGAGCATGGGAACAAATGAGGATGCACAGTTTCAGAGAAGATTGCGCAGTTTGAGAGCCGATACCTTGGTGGCACCTTCAGGCTGATGGCAATGTGAAGCATTCGAAAACATCGTGTGCTTCTTCTGAAGGAGCCAACACCATCGTTGATGATATCTGAAGTAGCAGACTCCATCTTTGATGCCTATATAAATGTGACGAATTCAATTTCAGCAACACGGCAATTGCCGCAAGTTTATTGGCTGGCTCTGTGTGTCGGAGACGAAGCATTCAGTAGTAAGAACAAAAATTTAGCATGTAAAAGAAAATATAGTGTATAGGTATAACCATATAGAACACTATAATCGAGAGGAGTAGTGGTTGACGATGTCTAGAGGGAAGTGAATCACTTTATATAGACGAATTGGACTGGGTATGGTCCGCATGGATGAGGCTGAGACTACAGTTGGGTTACTGTGGGCTACAGAAATTGACGCTAACAAAATTGATTGCCTCTAAGAAAATTGCTCAAAGCGCAAAACGGGTAAAAATATGGCAGTTGTGCGAGTTGAGCAAATTATTTATGTTTATACAATATTACTCATAAATCCATTTATAGCGATGTGAACGCCCCAAATCAAACAGCGTGACCCATGAGTATCAACACTTAAATGTCTGTACACCTTATTCTGTACACCCATCCATTTATATCTTATTCTGTAAACAGTAAGATATGTGTTTCTTATCACTTAAATGTCTGTACACCCATCAGTCTGAATATTATTTAATTCTCCCCCAATTTTGTGTTTTCTTTATTATTGGGATTTTTTATTGAACGTTGTGCGCGCTGAGGTAATTAATTATGGGAATTTTGTATAGAACGGTGTGCGCGCAGAGTAATTATTCGTTACGACTGTTTTGCTCAACGCGCACAGCGGGGTGTATTTTGATCCGATGTGCGCGCTGTATTATATTTTATAAATGTATACCTTTTTAAATAAACCGCACAATCCGCACTAAGACGCAAATTTAAACAAATCAAAGAAATGTGAATATTTTTGCAATCTTATTCTGTAAACTGTCGGATATGTGTTGTCTTATCACGTAAATGTCTATATACCCATCAATCAACTGCTCCGCATTTTATTTGCATCAATTTTGATTTTTTTATCTGGCATGTCAGTCTCAACATTAATTAATTCTCCACCCAATTTTGTGTTTTCTTTATTATTGGGATTTTTTATTCAACGTTGTGCGCGCGGAAGATATTAATTATGGGAATTTAGTATTGAACGTGGTACGCGCTTGGTAATTATTCGTACGACCGTTTTTCTCAACGCGCACAGCTGGGTGTATTTTGATCCGTTGTGCGCGCTGTATTATATATCCAAAATGTTTACAATTTAAAAACCCCGCACGGTGCGCACTAAAACTAAAATTTTAACAAATCAAAGAAATGTGAATAATTTTGCAGTCTTATTCTGTAAACTATCAGATATGTGTTGTCAAATCACTTAAATTTCCTTACACCCATCAATCAACTGCTGCCATTATATTTGCATCAATTATGATTTTTTTTTCTTGCATGTCAGTATGAACAGTAATTAATCTACAAATATTTTGTGTTTCTTCTTTATTATTGGGATTTTTAATTGAACGTTGTGCGCGCTGAAGTTATTAATTATGAGGATTTTGTAATGAATGTTGTGCGCGCAGAGTAAGTATTCATTACGACCATTACGCTGAACGCGGACAGCTGTGTATATTTTGTTCCGTTGTGCCCGCTGTATTATATATTCTAAATGTATACCTTTTTATATACCTCGCACTAAGGGACAATTTAAACAAATCAAAGAAATGTATATCTTTTTGCTGTCTTATTCTGCAAACAGTCGGATATGTGTTGTCTTATCAATTAAATGTATTGAACGTTGTGCGCGCTGATGTAATAAATTATGGGAATTATGGGAATTAAATGTATTGAACGTTGTGCGCGCAGAGGAATTATTCGTTACGACCGTTTAGCTCAACGCGCACAGCTGGGTGTATTTAAATCCGTTGTGCGCGCTGTATTATATTTTATAAATGTATACCTTTTTATATACCCCGCACTAAGGATCAAATTTTAACAAATTAAAGAAATGTAGATATTTTTGCTGTCTTATTCTGAAAAAAGGTCTGATATGTGTTGTCTTATCACTTAAATGTCCATCAATCAACTATTGCGCATCAGATAAGTTCAATGGTAATTTTTTTTACTAGCCTGTCAGTTTGAAGTGACTCTGACATTAATTAATTCCCCCAATTTTGTTTTCTTCTTTATTATTGGGATTTTTTATTGAACGTTGTGCGCGCTGAAGTTATTAATTATGGGGATTTTGTATTGAACGTTGTGGGCGCAGAGTAACTATTGGTAACGTCCACTTTTCTCAACGCGCACAGCGGGGTGTATTTTGATCCGTTTTGCGCGCAGAGCAATTATTCGTTACGAAAGTTTTGCGTGTAATTTGATCAGTGCTCGCCACCTTACCTAATGTTGCCCATATGGCGTGATGATTAACTGTGGGTAATAGAGCATGTAATACAGCTTTGCTCAGCACGCACAACGGTCATGGCATCTGACTGTTGTGTGCGATGGTTTATTGTGTTTAATTGCATACAGTTTGGCTCTGCGAGCAAAAGTTGTGTGATTTGGGTAATGGTTGATAACAAGAAACTGTTTTGCTCATCGCGCACAGCGGTCAAACAAATCGATACGAACGTTGTGCATGCTAGTAACTGTGTGCACACGTAAATAGTTTATCACAACATATAGCATGAGCCTGTTGAGCGCCCTGGGGAATTTATAGTTAGGTGAACAGTGTTTGATCAGAATATCTATGTCGGACATTGACTCAAGTAAGCATCAATGTATATATGACCTTATATCAATTTTGTATTGTCCTGTAATTGTATCAAATTAAATGACATAGTATTAAGGTCTGAATTCTAACAAACTACAGCATTATGCATTATAATGTACATAATGCATAAATGTTATTTATAGTTCGGTAAACAATTTTGCTCAGTAATATCAACGTCGGACATATATATCACCTATATCATTTTTGTATTAGGGTCTGAATTCCAAAATACTACAACATTTATGGATTATTCTGTACATTACACAACAAAGTTGAAACTACAGCTAAACATTTTGCAACTTTACAGTTTGGAACTGGTATGAAATTCAATCACGGGAATATCCTAATGGTACATTGAATCCCACTACGCAAAACTGTTCACAGTGACAGAGTCATGCTGAACAGCTCAAGCAAGATGGCATTTATGATCAGCTCCAATAGCACGCACCATCATCACTAGCATCCAGATCGTCCATAACGGTATAAGTAGCCACTCCTTTAACGAAGTTGGCTGATCTGGATTCTTCAGCGCATGCCACTGTATGCGTTGAAGAAGCATCAATTATGAACCATAAAAAGCATATTTAAGTAAAAAAATAGGGTATAAAGACATGCAACTTTACGTTTAGGGACTGATATAAAAATATATCACGGTTGCTTCTTCTCGGAAGAATCCGCTGCTGTAGTAGAACATATGAAGGAGCAAATAACATCTTCCAGTACACGTCAATTGCCGGTAGTATATTGTTCATCTTTGTGTGTTGAAGACGAAGCAGTGAGGAACAACGGGAAATATTTAGCATTGTGAAGAAAAAATAGTGTATGAAGTAGAAACAGATAGAATTAGTTAGAATACTATCTACTATCAACGGGAAATATTTAGCATATTTAAGTAAAAAAATAGGGTATAAAGACATGCAACTTTACGTTTAGGGACTGATATAAAAATATATCACGGTTGCTTCTTCTCGGAAGAATCCGCTGCTGTAGTAGAACATATGAAGGAGCAAATAACATCTTCCAGTACACGTCAATTGCCGGTAGTATATTGTTCATCTTTGTGTGTTGAAGACGAAGCAGTGAGGAACAACGGGAAATATTTAGCATTGTGAAGAAAAAATAGTGTATGAAGTAGAAACAGATAGAATTAGTTAGAATACTATCATTAAGAAGTGGAGTGGTTGACAAGGTCTAGTGGGAAGAGAGGCTATTTATAGACGAATTGGACTGGCCCATTGATGAGGACGATAGACTACAGTAGAGTCACTGTGCGTAAAAAAACGGATATTGTATTGGACATAAAGACGAGTGAATCTACAACAAACTGTTTCAGCCAGATGATGTTCCCAAGAAGGTTTGGACTTTACGGTGCGCGTTGAGCAAACTTGAAGGCCAATAACAAAATTGCTCAACGCGCACAACGGGGAAAATAATGGCTGTTATGCAAGATGAGCAAATTATTTATGTTTGTACAATATTACTCAAGGCACTTTTAAGTATTTAATTTGTTGTTCCGCTAAATTGTTTTACACTAAATTTTTTATTTTGTTTAAGTTAATGGATCATGCTTCTACATAATCTTTCCCAAGGCACTTTTTATTTCAAAGTTTAGGGTTCCAAGGCATTTCTCCCCTAAATTTAATCTTCACAATCTTTCCCAAGGCACCTCTAATTTCAAAGTTTAGGTTCCCATGGCACGTCCCCCCCAAATTTAATCTCCACAATCTATCCAAAGACACTTCTAATTTCAAAGTTTTGGTTTCCAAGACACTTTTCCCACTAAAATTTAAGTTTTCCAACTAAAATTTTCATAAAATCCAATCTCAGCCATTGATTTCCCAGGATCAAATCCTAGCCACTCTTTATCTTGTCCTGGTCAGCCCTAGAATTCATAAAACGAGTTTGGCTCCTCGCGCAAAAAGGTCACAAATACGTGCAGTTGTGTGAACTGAGTAATTGTAGATAATCAGATACGGGTATGCTCACAGACCGCACATCGGTCAAACTCATTATGTGACCGATGTGCGCGCTGAGTAATTGTGTGCAAACGTAAATGTTTTATCACAACGTATATAAGGACGGTCACAATTTATGCCCGTTGTGCTCGCTGGGTAAATCATATAACGGTAAAAAGTTTTTACATAGGTAATTTCAATTTCGGACATTGATTCAAGTAAGCATCGATGTATATATCACATATATCAATTTCATAATGTCATGCAATTGTATCAAATTAAATGACAGTGTATTAAGGTCTGAATTCTATCATACTACAACATTTATACGTTACACTGTACATACCACAACAAATTTGAAACTACATTTCGTACATAATGACATAAAACACCAAAGAATATCTACCCACAAACACTCTTCTCCGTCGATGATCAAAAATACAATATAAGACAAGAGAAAGGCTTGTGCGCCAAAGGACCGGCCACCTCAAAAACCTGGAGGCGGAGGCGGAGGCGGAGGTGGTGATGGTGGCGCAACAGTACGGATGTCTCTAGGAGAGGGCACCAGAGTCTCCATCTTCTCTTGTATGTTCGACATTATGAGCATCATAGTGTCGAAGTCGCTACGCAGAAGTGAGATCGCCAGATTGGTGTTGGAGAGATGGGTTTCAATTTCTCCTAATCTACGAGTAAAGTTCACCGGCTGATGGGAGGATGATGAAGCAGCAGATGCGGGGCTTACATTGCCTATGAGTATATCCTTAAGCTGACGTTGTTCATCTGTAAGTACAGAGACAAACGTAGTAAGCTCCTCGAGTTTGCTACGGAGGTTGTGCAGAACAGAGTCCTGACGGCGAGACATCCCATCCATAGAGAGGAGGCCGTTATAACTGTTGTCCTCGAGTGGGGCATTTTCAGCCGGAGATGGAACTGATGAACCTGCATGTAAAGGAGGAAACGCAGGAGGAGGCAACAGCACATTGTGTTCACCTTGAGTTGGACCAAGCGAAAGCGAATCACGCAGAATGGGTCTATAGGCCGGGAACGATGAGGGAAGGGGATCAACGTGTTCAGGTGACGGTGAATCATCATCACTAACTCCCCAAGGGTCAGAAAAAGTCGACTCACGAGATCGTTTTGGCGGCATGAAGAAACCCGAGTACGAAATGCGAGAGTGTTGAGATGAAGAAGAAAACGGAACGACAGATCAAAGGAAAGAGGAATGAAATTTTCCGCGAAACCCCTCGTCTACTGTACTGACTCCACATATATATAATGATTGGTTATTTTAATCTCAGCCGCTGGATTACATATGGAAGTGGAACTGACTAAAACGATCTCATCAGACGACTGGGGTAAAGCATCCGTTCGAATTGGCAAAAAAATCGTAATTAAGGGCTTACACGGAAACCGAGGTTCTACTTGACTCATTCTCCAGTTACCACACGTGAACATTGTTGAGAAGAAAGCAGAATCGTTTACTGTCATCATTACGTACCTCCGAAATAAGATTGTACGAGATGGCGGTTGTACTTTCATCATTACGTGGCATACCGATTGCGTCTCGCAACCGATCTATAAATATCTATTGTTTAGTAGCCACTGCACGTTCAGGAGCGATGTGTATTCAAACAGAACGTGAATGCCCATGAGGTGCACGTATATCGTTCCAGCCTAGAGCCGCCGATTGGCACCCGATCTATTACCTCGGCCTCCACCTTTACGGCAGTAGTCCTCTCTATTGACCGGGAATCCTGAGTAAAAGGCGGGAACCGATATAATGGAGCCGGTGCAAAGGCAGGAGCGATGTGCATTCATGATTCAACCGGAACGTGAATGCCCATGAGGTGCACGTATATCGGTCCAGCCTAGAGCCGCCGTTTGGCACCCGATCTATTACCTCGGCCTCCACCTTTACGGCAGTAGACCTCTCTATTGACAGGGATTCCTGAGTAACAGGCGGGAACTGATATAATGGAGCCGGTGCAAAGGCAGGAGCGATGTGCATTCAAACGGAACGTGAATGCCCATGAGGTGCACGTATATCGGTCCAGCCTAGAGCCGCCGTTTGGCACCCGATCTATTACCTCGGCCTCCACCTTTACGGCAGTAGACCTCTCTATTGACAGGGATTCCTGAGTAACAGGCGGGAACTGATATAATGGAGCCGGTGCAAAGGCAGGAGCGATGTGCATTCAAACGGAACGTGAATGCCCATGAGGTGCACGTATATCGGTCCAGCCTAGAGCCGTCGTTTGGCACCCGATCTATTACCTCGGCCTCCACCTTTACGGCAGTAGTCCTCTCTATTGACAGGGAATCCTGAGTAACAGGCGGGAACTGATATAATGGAGCCGGTGCAAAGGCAGGAGCGATGTGCATTCAAACGGAACGTGAATGCCCATGAGGTGCACGTATATCGGTCCAGCCTAGAGCCGCCGTTTGGCACCCGATCTATTACCTCGGCCTCCACCTTTACGGCAGTAGTCCTCTCTATTGACACGGAATCCTGAGTAACAGGCGGGAACTGATATAATGGTGCCGGTGCAAAGGCAGGAGCGATGTGCATTCAAACGGAACGTGAATGCCCATGAGGTGCACGTATATCGGTCCAGCCTAGAGCCGCCGTTTGGCACCCGATCTATTACCTCGGCCTCCACCTTTACGGCAGTAGTCCTCTCTATTGACAGGGAATCCTGAGTAACACGCGGGAACTGATATAATGGAGCCGGAGCAAAGGCAGGAGCGATGTGCATTCAAACGGAACGTGAATGCCCATGAGGTGCACGTATATCGGTCCAGCCTAGAGCCGCCGTTTGGCACCCGATCTATTACCTCGGCCTCCACCTTTACGGCAGTAGTCCTCTCTATTGACAGGGAATCCTGAGTAACAGGCGGGAACTGATATAATGGTGCCGGTGCAAAGGCAGGAGCGATGTGCATTCAAACAGAACGTGAATGCCCATGAGGTGCACGTATATCGTTCCAGCCTAGAGCCTCCGTTTGGCACCCGATCTATTACCTCGGCCTCCACCTTTACGGCAGTAGTCCTCTCTATTGACAGGGAATCCTGAGTAACAGGCGGGAACTGATATAATGGAGCCGGTGCAAAGGCAGGAGCGATGTGCATTCAAACGGAACGTGAATGCCCATGAGGTGCACGTATATCGGTCCAGCCTAGAGCCGCCGTTTGGCACCCGATCTATTACCTCGGCCTCCACCTTTACGGCAGTAGTCCTCTCTATTGACAGGGAATCCTGAGTAACACGCGGGAACTGATATAATGGAGCCGGTGCAAAGGCAGGAGCGATGTGCATTCAAACGGAATGTGAATGCCCATGAGGTGCATGTATATCGGTCCAGCCTAGAGCCGCCGTTTGGCACCCGATCTATTACCTCGGCCTCCACCTTTACGGCAGTAGTCCTCTCTATTGACAGGGAATCCTGAGTAACAGGCGGGAACTGATATAATGGTGCCGGTGCAAAGGCAGGAGCGATGTGCATTCAAACGGAACGTGAATGCCCATGAGGTGCACGTATATCGGTCCAGCCTAGAGCCGCCGTTTGGCACCCGATCTATTACCTCGGCCTCCACCTTTACGGCAGTAGTCCTCTCTATTGACAGGGAATCCTGAGTAACAGGCGGGAACTGTGAAAGAAGCGGGGTTTACAGGTGACACCGAAAGGAAAAAAACGACCGACAGGCCAGTTAAAACCAAGAAGTGTCAATGTCTGTTCTCATTGCGTGGTAATGGTGGGCGTCGGCGTTGGCGGTGAGGAGTGAAGGTTAACAGGCGTTGTGGGCAGGCACAACCATCAATCTGCTAAATATGTCGATGGCCATTCCGATGAAGGGCAGTAGCTGGGAATGGAGATGGATCAGTGAGAGATTTGGCAAATAGCACGCTGAGGCCGGCTGAGATTTTGAAAGTCCAACCTTCCATGCAAATCAATTTATAATGCACGTCACCGAGTAAAAAGGGACAACAAGAATGTTGATATTGAAAAAAATTCTGTATAAAATTGATGTTAGGTTTTGTGCAAAATAATCACTTGTTGTAAGAAATTAAAAGATATGTTTACCCATATTGCTACCTTCGTATGGAAATTTCACCACACTTGTCACTTGTGCTTTTTAAGCCCCGCGAACGACGCGCACGAGGAACGACGGGGGTAAGTTTGCCCGTCGTGCGCGCGGATGGTAATTGCTGCACACTTGTGCGTTTTAACCCCCGCGGACGACGGGGTTAATTTTGCCCGTCGTGCGATCGGATGGAAACTTCTGCACACTAGGCGTTTTAACCCACGCGCACGACGGGGTAAGTTTGCCCGTCGTGCGCGCGGATGGAAATTGCTTTAAGATTGCGTTTTCCCCCTCGCGCACGACGGGGGTAATTTGGCCCGTCGTGCGCACGGCTGTAATCTACTCCTCACTTGTGCGTTTGCCCGCACACGACGCGCACGACGGGGGTAATTTTGCCCGTCGTGCGCGCGGATGTGAATTTCTTCACACTAGGCGTTTTAACCCACGCGCACGACGGGGTAAGTTTGCCCGTCGTGCGCGAGGATGAAAATTGCTTTACAGATTGCGTTTTCCCCCTCGCGCACGACGGGGGTAATTTGGCCCGTCGTGCGCACGGCTGTAAATTAATATTTCACTTGTGCGTTTGCCCGCACACGACGCGCACGACGGGGGTATTTTGCCCGTCGTGCGCGCGGATGGAAATTGCCCGACACTTGTGCGTTTTAAGTCCCGCGGACGACGCGCACGACGGGGGTTATTTTGCCCGTCGTGCGCGCGGATGGAAAATGCTGCACACTTGTGCGTTTTAACCCCCGCGCACCACGGGGTTAATTTTGTCCGTCGTGCGCGCGGATGGAAATTGCTTTACAGATTGCGTTTCCCCCCTCGCGCACGACGGGGGTAATTTGGCCCGTCGTGCGCACGGCTGAAAATTGCTCCCACTTGTGCGTTTGCCCGACACGACGCGCACGACGGGGGTTATTTTGCCCGTCGTGCGCGCGGATGTGAATTGCTGCACACTTGTGCGTTTTAACCCCCGCGGACGACGGGGTTAATTTTGTCCGCCGTGCGCTCGGATGGAAATTGCTCCTCACTAGGCGTTTTAACCTACGCGCACGACTGGGGTAAGTTTGCCCGTCGTGCGCATGGATGGACATTGCTTTACAGATTGCGTTTTCCCCCTCGCGCACGACGGGGGTAATTTGGCCCGTCGTGCGCACTGCGGTAAATTGCTCCACACTTGTGCGTTTGCCCGCACACGACGCACACGACGGGGGTTATTTTGCCCGTCGTGCGTGCGGATGGAAATTGCTCGACACTTGTGCGTTTTAAGCCCCGCGGACGACGCGCACGACGGGGGTTATTTTGCCCGTCGTGCGCACGGATGTGAATTTCTTTACACTAGGCGTTTTAACCCACGCGCACGACGGGGGTAAGTTTGCCCGTCGTGCGCGCGGATGGAAATTGCTTTACAGATTGCGTTTTCCCCCTCGCGCACGACGGGGGTTAATTGGCCCGTCGTGCGCACGGCTGTAAATATTTCCACACTTGTGCGTTTGCTCGCACACGACGCGCACGACGGGGGTAATTTTGCCCGTCGTGCGATCGGATGGAAATTGCTCCACACTAGGCGTTTTAACCCACGCGCACGACGGGGTAAGTTTGCTCGTCGTGCGCGCGAATGGAAATTGCTTAACATATTGCGTTTTCCTCCTCGCGCACGACGGGGGTAATTTGGCCCGTCGTGCGCTCGGCTGTAAATTAATATCCACTTGTGTGTTTGCAGGCACACGACGCGCACGACGGAGGTAATTTTGCCCGTCGTGCACCCGGATGGAAATTGCTCGACACTTGTGCGTTTTAACCCCCGCGGACGACGCGCACGACGGGGGTTATTTTGCCCGTCGTGCGCGCGGATGGAAATTGCCGCACACTTGTGCATTTTAACCCACGCGCACGACGGGGGTAAGTTTGCCCGTCGTGCGCGCGGATGGAAATTGCTTTACAGATTGCGTTTTCCCCCTCGCACACGACGGGGGTAATTTGGCCCGTCGTGCGCACGGCGGTAAATTGCTCCACACTTGTGCGTTTGCCCGCACACGACGCGCACGACGGGGGTTATTTTGCCCGTCGTGCGTGCGGATGGAAATTGCTCGACACTTATGCGTTTTAAGCCCCGCGGACGACGCGCACGACGGGGGTAATTTTGCCTGTCGTGCGCTCGGACGTAAATTGCTCCACACTAGGCGTTTTAACCCTCGCGCACGACGGGGTAATTTGGCCCGTCGTGCGTACGGCGGTAAATTGCTCCACACTTGTGCGTTTGCCCGCACACGACGCGCACGACGGGGGTTATTTTGCTTGTCGTGCGTGCGGATGGAAATTGCTCGACACTTGTACGTTTTAAGCCCCACGGACGACGCGCACGACGGGGGTAATTTTGCCTGTCGTGCGCTCGGACGTAAATTGCTCCACACTAGTCGTTTTAACCCACGCGCACGACGGGGTAAGTTTGCCCGTCGTGCGCGCGGATGGAAATTGCTTTACAGATTGCGTTTTCCCCCTCGCGCACGACGGGGGTAATTTGGCCCGTCGTGCGCACGGCGGTAAATTGCTCCACACTTGTGCGTTTGCCCGCACACGACGCGCACGAGGGGGTTATTTTGCCCGTCGTGCGTGCGGAAGGAAATTGCCCGACACTTGTGCGTTTTAAGCCCCGCGGACGACGCGCACGACGGCGGTAATTTTGCCTGTCGTGCGCTCGGACGTAAATTGCTCCACACTAGGCGTTTTAACCCACGCGCACGACGGGGGTAATTTGGCCCGTCGTGCGCACTGCGGTAAATTGCTCCACCCTTGTGCGTTTGCCCGCACACGACGCGCACGACGGGGGTTATTTTGCCCGTCGTGCGTGCGGATGGAAATGGCTCGACACTTGTGCGTTTTAAGCCCCGCGGACGACGCGCACGACGGGGGTATTTTTGCCTGTCGTGCGCTCGGACGTAAATTGCTCCACACTAGGCGTTTTAACCCACGCGCACGACGGTGTAAGTTTGCCCGTCGTGCGCGTGGATGGAAATTGCTTTACAGATTGCGTTTTCCCCCTCGCGCACGACGGGGGTAATTTGGCCCGTCGTGCGCACGGCGGTAAATTGCTCCACACTTGTGCGTTTGCCCGCACACGACGCGCACGACGGGGGTTATTTTGCCCGTTGTGCGTGCGGATGGAAATTGCTCGACACTTGTGCGTTTTAAGCCCCGCGGACGACGCGCACGACGGCGGTAATTTTGCCTGTCGTGCGCTCGGACGTAAATTGCTCCACACTAGGCGTTTTAACCCGCGCGCACGACGGGGGCAATTTGGCCCGTCGTGCGCACTGCGGTAAATTGCTCCACACTTGTGTGTTTGCCCGCACACGACGCGCACGACGGGGGTTATTTTGCCAATCGTGCGTGCGGATGGAAATTGCTCGACACTTGTGCGTTTTAAGCCCCGCGGACGACGCGCACGACGGGGGTAATTTTGCCTGTCGGGCGCTCGGACGTAAATTGCTCCACACTAGGCGTTTTAACCCTCGCGCACGACGGGGTGAGTTTGCCCGTCGTGCGCGCGGATGGAAATTGCTTTACAGATTGCGTTTTCCCCCTCGCGCACGACGGGGGTAATTTGGCCCGTCGTGCGCACGGCGGTAAATTGCTCCACACTTGTGCGTTTGCCCGCACACGACACGCACGACGGGGGTTATTTTGCCCGTCGTGCGTGCGGATGGAAATTGCTCGACACTTGTGCGTTTTAAGCCCCGCGGACGACGCGCACGACGGCGTTAATTTTGCCTGTCGTGCGCTCGGACGTAAATTGCTCCACACTAGGCGTTTTAACCCACGCGCACGACGGGGGCAATTTGGCCCGTCGTGCGCACTGCGGTAAATTGCTCCACACTTGTGCGTTTGCCCGCACACGACGCGCACGACGGGGGTTATTTTGCCATCGTGCGTGCGGATGGAAATTGCTCGACACTTGTGCGTTTTAAGCCCCGCGGACGACGCGCACGACGGGGGTAATTTTGCCTCTCGTGCGCTCAGACGTAAATTGCTCCACACTAGGCGTTTTAACCCACGCGCACGACGGGGTAAGTTTGCCCGTCGTGCGCGCGGATGGAAATTGCTTTACAGATTGCGTTTTCCCCCTCGCGCACGACGGGGGTAATTTGGCCCGTCGTGCGCACGGCGGTAAATTGCTCCACACTTGTGCGTTTGCCCGCACACGACGCGCACGAGGGGGTTATTTTGCCCGTCGTGCGTGCGGAAGGAAATTGCCCGACAGTTGTGCGTTTTAAGCCCCGCGGACGACGCGCACGACGGCGGTAATTTTGCCTGTCGTGCGCTCGGACGTAAATTGCTTCACACTAGGCGTTTTAACCCACGCGCACGACGGGGGTAATTTGGACCGTCGTGCGCACGGCGGTAAATTGGTCCACACTTGTGCGTTTGCCCGCACACGACGCGCACGACGGGGGTTATTTTGCCCGTCGTGCGTGCGGATGGAAATTGCTCGACCTTGTGCGTTTTAAGCCCCGCGGACGACGCGCACGACGGGGGTAATTTTGCCTGTCGTGCGCTCGGACGTAAATTGCTCCACACTAGGCGTTTTAACCCACGCGCACGACGGGGTAAGTTTGCCCGTCGTGCGCGCGGATGGAAATTGCTTTACAGATTGCGTTTTCCCCCTCGCGTACGACGGGGGTAATTTGGCCCGTCGTGCGCACGGGGGTAAAATGCTCCACACTTGTGCGTTTGCCCGCACACGACGCGCATGAGGGGGTTATTTTGCCCGTCGTGCGTGCGGAAGGAAATTGCCCGACACTTGTGCGTTTTAAGCCCCGCGGACGACGCGCACGACGGCGGTAATTTTTCCTGTCGTGCGCTCGGACGTAAATTGCTCCACACTAGGCGTTTTAACCCACGCGCACGACGGGGGTAATTTGGCCCGTCGTGCGCACTGCGGTAAATTGCTCCACCCTTGTGCGTTTGCCCGCACACGACGCACACGACGGGGGTTATTTTGCCCGTCGTGCGTGCGGATGGAAATTGCTCGACACTTGTGCGTTTTAAACCCCGCGGACGACGCGCACGACGGGGGTATTTTTGCCTGTCGTGCGCTCGGACGTAAATTGCTCCACACTAGGCGTTTTAACCCTCGCGCACGACGGGGTAAGTTTGCCCGTCGTGCGCGCGCGGATGGAAATTGCTTTACAGATTGCGTTTTCCCCCTCGCGCACGACGGGGGTAATTTGGCCCGTCGTGCGCACGGCGGTAAATTGATCCACACTTGTGCGTTTGCCCGCACACGACGCACACGACGGGGGTTATTTTGCCCATCGTGCGTGCGGATGGAAATTGCTCGACACTTGTGCGTTTTAAGCCCCGCGGACGACGCGCACGACGGCGGTAATTTTGCCTGTCGTGCGCTCGGACGTAAATTGCTCCACACTAGGCGTTTTAACCCACGCGCACGACGTGGGCAATTTGGCCCGTCGTGCGCACTGCGGTAAATTGCTCCACCCTTGTGCGTTTGCCCGCACACGACGCGCACGACGGGGGTTATTTTGCCAATCGTGCGTGCGGATGGAAATTGCTCGCCACTTGTGCGTTTTAAGCCCCGCGGACGACGCGCACGACGGGGGAAATTTTGCCTGTCGTGCGCTCGGACGTAAATTGCTCCACACTAGGCGTTTTAACCCTCGCGCACGACGGGGTAAGTTTGCCCGTCGTGCGCGCGGATGGAAATTGCTTTACAGATTGCGTTTTCCCCCACGCGCACGACGGGGGTAATTTGGCCCGTCTTGCGCACGGCGGTAAATTGCTCCACACTTGTGCGTTTGCCCGCACACGACGCGCACGACGGGGGTTATTTTGCCCGTCGTGCGTGCGGATGGAAATTGCTCGACACTTGTGCGTTTTAAGCCCCGTGGACGACGCGCACGACGGCGGTAATTTTGCCTGTCGTGCGCTCGGACGTAAATTGCTCCACACTAGGCGTTTTAACCCACGCGCACGACGGAGGCAATTTGGCCCGTCGTGCGCACTGCGGTAAATTGCTCCACACTTGTGCGTTTGCCCGCACACGACACGCACGACGGGGGTTATTTTGCCATCGTGCGTGCGGATGGAAATTGCTTGACACTTGTGCGTTTTAAGCCCCGCGGACGACGCGCACGACGGGGGTAATTTTGCCCGTCGTGCGCTCGGACGTAAATTGCTCCACACTAGGCGTTTTAACCCTCGCGCACGACGGGGTAAGTTTGCCCGTCGTGCGCGCGGATGGAAATTGCTTTACAGATTGCGTTTTCCCCCACGCGCACGACGGGGGTAATTTGGCCCGTCGTGCGCACGGCGGTAAATTGCTCCACACTTGTGCGTTTGCCCGCACACGACGCGCACGACGGGGGTTATTTTGCCCGTCGTGCGTGCGGATGGAAATTGCTCGACACTTGTGCGTTTTAAGCCCCGCGGACGACGCGCACGACGGCGGTAATTTTGCCTGGCGTGCGCTCGGACGTAAATTGCTCCACACTAGGCGTTTTAACCCACGCGCACGACGGGGGTAATTTGGCCCGTCGTGCGCACTGCGGTAAATTGCTCCACACTTGTGCGTTTGCCCGCACACGACGCGCACGACGGGGGTTATTTTGCCCGTCGTGCGTGCGGATGGAAATTGCCCGACACTTGTGCGTTTTAAGCCCCGCGGACGACGCGCACGACGGGGGTAATTTTGCCTGTCGTGCGCTCGGACGTAAATTGCTCCACACTAGGCGTTTTAACCCACGCTAACGACGGGGGTAATTTGGCCCGTCGTGCGCACTGCGGTAAATTGCTCCACACTTGTGCGTTTGCCCGCACACGACGCGCACGACGGGGGTTATTTTGCCAATCGTGCGTGCGGATGGAAATTGCTCGACACTTGTGTGTTTTAAGCCCCGCGGACGACGCGCACGACGGGGGAAATTTTGCCTGTCGTACGCTCGGACGTAAATTGCTCCACACTAGGCGTTTTAACCCTCGCGCACGACGGGGTAAGTTTGCCCGTCGTGCACGCGGATGGAAATTGCTTTACAGATTGCGTTTTCCCCCTCGCGCACGACGGGGGTAATTTGGTCCGTCGTGCGCACGGCGGTAAAATGCTCCACACTTGTGCGTTTGCCCGCACACGACGCGCACGACGGGGGTTATTTTGCCCGTCGTGCGTGCGGATGGAAATTGCTCGACACTTGTGCGTTTTAAGCCCCGCGGACGACGCGCACGACGGCGGTAATTTTGCCTGTCGTGCGCTCGGACGTAAATTGCTCCACACTAGGCGTTTTAACCCACGCGCACGACGGGGGTAATTTGGCCCGTCGTGCGCACTGCGGTAAATTGCTCCACACTTGTGCGTTTGCCCGCACACGACGCGCACGACGGGGGTTATTTTGCCCGTCGTACGTGCGGATGGAAATTGCTCGACAATTGTGCGTTTTAAGCCCCGCGGACGACGCGCACGACGGGGGTAATTTTGCCTGTCGTGCGCTCGGACGTAAATTGCTCCACACTAGGCGTTTTAACTCTCGCGCACGACGGGGTAAGTTTGCCCGTCGTGCGCGCGGATGGAAATTGCTTTACAGATTGCGTTTTAACTCACGCGCACGACGGGGGTAATTTGGCCCGTCGTGCGGACGGTGGTAAATTGCTCCACACTTGTGCGTTTGCCCGCACACGACGCGCACGACGGGGGTTATTTTGCCCGTCGTGCGTGCGGATGGAAATTGCTCGACACTTGTGCGTTTTAAGCCCCGCGGACGACGCGCACGACGGGGGTAATTTTGCCTGTCGTGCGCTCGGACGTAAATTGCTCCACACTAGGCGTTTTAACCCACGCGCACGACGGGTGTAATTTGGCCCGTCGTGCACACTGCGGTAAATTGCTCCACACTTGTGCGTTTGCCCGCACACGACGCGCACGACGGGGGTTATTTTGCCCGTCGTGCGTGCGGATGGAAATTGCTCGACACTTGTGCGTTTTAAGCCCCGCGGACGACGCGCACGACGGGGGTAATTTTGCCTGTCGTGCGCTCGGACGTAAATTGCTCCACACTAGGCGTTTTAACCCACGCGCACGACGGGGGTAATTTGGCCCGTCGTGCGCACTGCGGTAAATTGCTCCACACTTGTGCGTTTGCCCGCACACGACGCGCACGACGGGGGTTATTTTGCCCGTCGTGCGTGCGGATGGAAATTGCTCGACACTTGTGCGTTTTAAGCCCCGCGGACGACGCGCACGACGGGGGTAATTTTGCCTGTCGTGCGCTCGGACGTAAATTGCTCCACACTAGGCGTTTTAACCCTCGCGCACGACGGGGTAAGTTTGCCCGTCGTGCGCGCGGATGGAAATTGCTTTACAGATTGCGTTTTCCCCCTCGCGCACGACGGGGGTAATTTGGCCCGTCATGCGCACGGCGGTAAATTGCTCCACACTTGTGCGTTTGCCCGCACACGACGCGCACGACGGGGGTTATTTTGCCCGTCGTGCGTGCGGATGGAAATTGCTCGACACTTGTGCGTTTTAAGCCCCGCGGACGACGCGCACGACGGCGGTAATTTTGCCTGGCGTGCGCTCGGACGTAAATTGCTCCACACTAGGCGTTTTAACCCACGCGCACGACGGGGGTAATTTGGCCCGTCGTGCGCACTGCGGTAAATTGCTCCACACTTGTGCGTTTGCCCGCACACGACGCGCACGACGGGGGTTATTTTGCCCGTCGTGCGTGCGGATCGAAATTGCTCGACACTTGTGCGTTTTAAGCCCCGCGGACGACGCGCACGACGGGGGTAATTTTGCATGTCGTGCGCTCGGACGTAAATTGCTCCACACTAGGCGTTTTAACCCACGCGCACGACGGGGGTAATTTGGCCCGTCGTGCGCACTGCGGTAAATTGCTCCACACTTGTGCGTTTGCCCGCACACGACGCGCACGACGGGGGTTATTTTGCCCGTCGTGCGTGCGGATGGAAATTGCTCGACACTTGTGCGTTTTAAGCCCCGCGGACGACGCGCACGACGGGGGTAATTTTGCCTGTCGTGCGCTCGGACGTAAATTGCTCCACACTAGGCGTTTTAACCCTCGCGCACGACGGGGTAAGTTTGCCCGTCGTGCGCGCGGATGGAAATTGCTTTACAGATTGCGTTTTCCCCCTCGCGCACGACGGGGGTAATTTGGCCCGTCATGCGCACGGCGGTAAATTGCTCCACACTTGTGCGTTTGCCCGCACACGACGCGCACGACGGGGGTTATTTTGCCCGTCGTGCGTGCGGATGGAAATTGCTCGACACTTGTGCGTTTTAAGCCCCGCGGACGACGCGCACGACGTGGGTAATTTTGCCCGTCGTGCGCTCGGACGTAAATTGCTCCACACTAGGCGTTTTAACCCACGCGCACGACGGGGGTAATTTGGCCCGTCGTGCGCACTGCGGTAAATTGCTCCACACTTGTGCGTTTGCCCGCGCACGACGCGCACGACGGGGGGTTATTTTGCCAATCGTGTGTGCGGATGGAAATTGCTCGACACTTGTGCGTTTTAAGCCCCGCGGACGACGCGCACGACGGGGGAAATTTTGCCTGTCGTGCGCTCGGACGTAAATTGCTCCACACTAGGCGTTTTAACCCTCGCGCACGACGGGGTAAGTTTGCCCGTCGTGCGCGCGGATGGAAATTGCTTTACAGATTGCGTTTTCCCCCTCGCGCACGACGGGGGTAATTTTGCCCGTCGTGCGCACGGTTGGTAACTTCTCAACACTTGTGCGTTTTAATCCCACGCCGCGCACGACGCATAGGCTGTAGCGCGTTGTTCGCGGGGAGTAATATACTCCGTTCTGGGTCGACGCGCACAACGGTGCCGTATAGTGCAAACTATTTCTTTGAAAAGGATATAAAGGGCGGGATGGTAATTGCACCAATAGTTCTAAAAAGTTGCTTTCATAGGGGCTATAAGGGCGGGATGGTAATTGCCCCAAACGTTCCGGGCGCGTAAGGGCCCGTTGGTAATTGCACCAAAAGTTCCTCATGTTCCGCTTTTAACAACAGCCGTGGGATCGGATCGGACGGTCAGGAGGGGTCGAGCGCAGGAATCCAATCTGAGCACGACCTCAGGCGCATTTTACCCATATATATATATATATATATATATATATATATATATATATATATATATATATATATATATATATATATATATATATATATATATATATATATACATGGCTATTTGTTTTGTATTGGATATTTGAATCGGATGTTGGTAATAAATATTTGTATATGTAGTTGTGTGCCTATATGTATTGGATTGCATGGTGAATTAGTGTGTATGGTTGAAGTAAATATTAAGAGGCTATTGTATGGAATTTTTGTATGTGAGTATATGAACCTTGGTTGAGATGGTGTTGTTGATGTATGACTAATACTTGGCTAGGTGAATGTATAATCCTATGGAGTTATGTATGAATATTAGTATAAGAATATTGGTGAATGATTATTGGCTAATATTGTGATGCATGGAGTATTAGCGCTATGTGTTAATAGTGTAAGTGATTGGTATTATGTTAGTACTAATATTGTTGGGTGGCATTATTGTAATAATGGGGAAGTGTGTGTAGTAGCATGCCATGTGTAGAGAATGGCATACTTGTAATTAGGTTTGGGTTGTGTGTATAAGAGGGATGAGAAGAGTGTAGAGAATGGCAAACTTGTAATTAAGGGGATCATTAGAAATATCTCTCTTTCTCCACTCTTCTACATTATTCTTTTTGTTTTATTTTTCTTTTTCAATTCATTATTTTCTCTTCCCCTCTTTCCCATGGAGGCCAAAACTAGCAATCAAAAAAGAAAAGGGGAGAAAAAGAAAGAAATAAGAGAGAAGAGGAAGGGGAAAGCCATGGAAGGAGAGTTGGGGTTGAGCTTGAAAAGGAGATTCTTGGTGGATTTCTCTTGGAATTGGACGAGGGGTTTGTTTCTTCAAGGAGGTAGGAAACCAATTTCCTCTAATATGCTATTTAGTTGTCATTTGTAGATTGGTTCATGTTTAATTTTGAGCTTAATACATGATTAATTCTTTGAAACACTTGTGTTCTTGATGCTGAAAATTTGATCCTGAAAAGCTGAAACTTTGACTACGTTCTAGGCTTCATTGGCTATTAGAAATGCTCTGAAAATTTTATATGTTGTTTATTTCGTAGTTATGAACAACTTTCATGTTCACCACTTTTTCCAATTCAAACTGGAAGTTAGGTTAAAAATTCAATGTTTACAGCTTGTCTGAAATTCTGTCAAACTGGTCACTGTTTAGCAAAAAGAAGTTTATTACATGTACACTTCATGAAATTTTCTGTTCTTAGTCTTTTAAGAAATTTAACAAGTTTTTCTCCAACTTCATCAGAGTGCTTAATTTTTGTAATTCTGACTGCAATAGGCCCAAAATCAGCACTCAAGACAGGCCCTGAAATCTGTCTGGAAAACAGATTTGGCAGCCTTCACTAAATAATTCACTATAAATCACCTTATTAATATTTTTGCCTGAAATTTTATCTGTGAATCCATAACTATCATACCTACAAATTTCATTTACATTGCATTGTTATGTTCTATACAAGAATATGGAGTAAACTGCTATTCTACCTGACTGTTGTGCAATTTCCAGCAAGCTGAATCATTGGATGTTGAACTTACTTTTATTTGTAGTTATTTTCCATGGCCTTGTTGGGGGTTTGATGTTGATTGGTTGGTATATGGAAGATGAGAATGTGTAAGTGAAGTACTTGCATCTCTTTATGAATCATGGATCGTAGTCTTTATGTTTTGTAACATGCTTTTGGACATGGATGCTTACACATGGTGGGAAGGATGTGGTGGACATGGCATGCATTTATGTTGGTGGTAATGTGGTATGGTTTGTGGTGGTATGGTGGGCATGGAACGATGTGCATGACACCTTATTATGATGTTGGTAATGAGATGTTGGAAATGTGAATCAATTTACATGAAGGTATGCTATGTTAACCCATGAACCATGCATGTATAAGGCCATTGTCCCATAGCCATGGGAGACCCTCTTGTACTCTTAAAACTCATTTTGTAATTTGGATTGATGATGTAGCTCACTTTACCTTTGTAGCTCTTATAACTTGCCTTAGGTTTCATTATGTTGCTCGTTATTTATTGTACTTGCCTTTTCTTACATTATGCATTGAAATTCATTAAGCCATGCTCATGCTTCTTTTAGCTTGTTTTCTTTAGCTCGTACCATGTTCCATTTGCGCATTGTCACGGATGCATGTAAAATAGTTGCATTTTCAAAATAGCATACTAGAGGGAGTTGGCAATTCCTACTGGGTCACGCGTTGACGTGTCCCCGTTGATATTTTTTTCAGGTGATTGGTAGTGGGAGAAGCTTAGTTGGCAGAGTTTGGGATTGGAGCAGTATGTGGGATTGATTTTGGGGGTGTTGAGTTGTATTTGGGTATGGTTAAGAGGTGTTGCTAATGAGAGGTGTATATTGATGTTATATGTTGTATGTAAATTGTGTTGTATGTAAGTTGTAAAAGAACTTTGTTTCTAATAAATATGAAGGATGTTTTAATATATGTTGTTCTTATGTGTTGGTTTTAATTTGGTGGGACTTTGGAGTTGCATTTAATTATGGAGTATTACGTGCACTGCCCAGCACGTGCACAGTGGGCCTGCTAGTGTATTCGTATTGTAATTCTCTTTTCATTTCGTAACACTCGCTTCTTGGGTATCCTGGGGAGCGGGGCGTTACATTTGGCGGCCTATGCAGGTCACCGCACTGCGGCGTGCGTAAGGTAGTGCAAGTAATGCTTCCAAAGGGTAGTTGAGTCTTAAATGCGTAGCAGGCTAGCCTTAAGGTAGAGCCCTAAGTTAGAAAGTTCGAGGACGAAATTTATTTTTAAGATGGGTAGATTGTAATGCCCCTATGTGTGTTATACTTGGATGAATACATATATGTATTTATGTATGTATGTATATTTGGATGGATACGTATATATATATACATGGCTATTTGTTTTGTATTGGATATTTTAATTGGATGTTGGTAATAAATATTTGTATATGTAGTTGTGTGCCTATATGTATTGGATTGCATGGTGCATTAGTGTGTATGGTTGAAGTAAATATTAAGAGGCTATTGTATGGAATTTTTGTGTGTGAGTATATGAACCTTGGTTGAGATGGTGTTGTTGATGTATGACTAATACTTGGCTAGGTGAATGTATAATCCTATGGAGTTATGTATGAATATTAGTATAAGAATATTGGTGAATGATTATTGGCTAATATTGTGATGCATGGAGTATTAGAGCTATGTGTTAATAGTGTAAGTGATTGGTATTATGTTAGTACTAATATTGTTGGGTGGCATTATTGTAATAATGGGGAAGTGTGTGTAGTAGCATGCCATGTGTAGAGAATGGCATACTTGTAATTAGGTTTGGGTTGTGTGTATAAGAGGGATGAGAAGAGTGTAGAGAATGGCAAACTTGTAATTAAGGGGATCATTAGAAATATCTCTCTTTCTCCACTCTTCTACATTATTCTTTTTTGTTTTATTTTTCTTTTTCAATTCATTATTTCCTCTTCCCCTCTTTCCCATGGAGGCCAAAACCAGCAATCAAAAAAGAAAAGGGGAGAAAAAGAAAGAAATAAGAGAGAAGAGGAAGGGGAAAGCCATGGAAGAAGAAGGAGAGTTGGGGTTGAGCTTGAAAAGGAGATTCTTGGTGGATTTCTCTTGGAATTGGACGAGGGGTTTGTTTCTTCAAGGAGGTAGGAAACCAATTTCCTCTAATATGCTATTTAGTTATCATTTGTAGAATTGGTTCATGTTTAATTTTGAGCTTAATACATGATTAATTCCTTGAAACACTTGTGTTCTTGATGCTGAAAATTTGATCCTGAAAAGCTGAAACTTTGACTAGGTTTTAGGCTTAATTGGCTATTAGAAATGCTCTGAAAATTTTATATGTTGTTTATTTCGTAGTTATGAACAACTTTCATGTTCACCACTTTTTCCAATTCAAACTGGAAGTTAGGTTAAAAATTCAATGTTTACAGCTTGTCTGAAATTCTGTCAAACTGGTCACTGTTTAGAAAAAAGAAGTTTATTACATGTACACTCCATGGAATTTGCTGTTCTTAGTCTTGTTAGAAATTTAACAAGGTTTTCTCCAACTTCATTAGAGTGCTTAATTTTTGTAATTCTGACTGCAATAGGCCCAAAATCATCACTCAAGACAGGCCCTGAAATCTGTCTGGAAAACAGATTTGGCAGATTTCACTAAATAATTCACTATAAATCACCTTCTTAATATTTTTGCCTGAAATTTTATCTGTGAATCCATAACTATCATACCTACAAATTTCATTTACGTTGCATTGTTATGTTCTATACAAGAATATGGAGTAAACTGCTATTCTACCTGACTGTTGTGCAATTTCCAGCAAGCTGAATCATTGGATGTTGAACTTACTTTTATTTGTAGTTATTTTCCATGGCCTTGTTGGGGGTTTGATGTTGATTGGTTGGTATATGGAAGATGAGAATGTGTAAGTGAAGTACTTGCATCTCTTTACGAATCATGGATCTTAGTCTTTATGTTTTGTAACATGCTTTTGGACATGGATGCTTACACATGGTGGGAAGGATGTGGTGGACATGGCATGCATTTATGTTGGTGGTAATGTGGTATGGTTTGTGGTGGTATGGTGGGCATGGCACGATGTGCATGACACCTTATTATGATGTTGGTAATGAGATGTTGGAAATGTGAATCAATTTACATGAAGGTATGCCATGTTGACCCATGAACCATGCATGTATAAGGCCATTGTCCCATAGCCATGGGAGACCCTCTTGTACTCTTAAAACTCATTTTGTAATTTGGATTGATGATGTAGCTCACTTTACCTTTGTAGCTCTTATAACTTGCCTTAGGTTTCATTATGTTGCTCGCTATTTATTGTACTTGCCTTTTCTTACATTATGCATTGAAATTCATTAAGCCATGCTCATGCTTCTTTTAGCTTGTTTTCTTTAGCTCGTACCATGTTCCATTTGCGCATTGTCATGGATGCATGTAAAATAGTTGCATTTTCATAATAGCATACTAGAGGGAGTTGGCAATTCCTACTGGGTCACGCGTTGACGTGTCCCCGTTGATATTTTTTCAGGTGATTGGTAGTGGGAGAAGCTTAGTTGGCAGAGTTTGGGATTGGAGCAGTATGTGGGATTGATTTTGGGGGTGTTGAGTTGTATTTGGGTATGGTTAGGAGGTGTTGCTAATGAGAGGTGTATATTGATGTTATATGTTGCATGTAAATTGTGTTGTATGTAAGTTGTAAAAGAACTTTGTTTCTAATAAATATGAAGGATGTTTTAATCTATGTTGTTCTTATGTGTTGGTTTTAATTTGGTGGGACTTTGGAGTTGCATTTAATTATGGAGTATTACGTGCACTGCCCAGCACGTGCACAGTGGGCCTGCTAGTGTATTCGTATTGTAATTCTCTTTTCATTTCGTAACACTCGCTTCTTGGGTATCCTGGGGAGCGGGGCGTTACATTACCTGACCCAAGGTCAAGATTTTGGGTATGTTATTTAGTAGCTTTTTAGAATAATTTTAATAATGTTGCAGTAGGCTAGATCCTTCTTGGGGTGGTCAGATCCACTCCAAGTTGGCATAGTTCTTGGCGAGGTTCTGGCTCGCCTTAGGGTTCGCCAAAATGTTTAGCATGTTTATGGTTTTTCGTTGTGCATAGTTTCCCCCCTGTTGTCAGTCTGACTTAGGACGGACACAGATTTGAGCCCTAAGGGTCTGCCCAAACCCTTCAATGGTATCAGAGCCATTGGTTTGCTTGATCTTTAGCCTGCGACGTTATTTTAATTATTAAAATTGCTTGCTTGTGAACATATAGTTTTTTAACCTTATCAGATAATGTTACAAATTAGTTTCAAAATTTTTTAAAAATTGTTTTAAAATGTTTTAAAGCGTATGTAACTTTAGGAAATTTTTTAATTTCATGAGATGTTATTAAAATTTGATTTCTTATGATTACATAAAGTTTTAAAGATTGTTTTATGTGATAGTATAATCATAAAGATGTTTTAAGATATTTTTTAAATTTTATGTGATAAAGTTTGTGTTAGCCTCTTATGATTAAATGCGTTTAAAATTATTTTATGAGATAAAATACTTTTAGTAAGCATTCTAAAATGTTTTAATGATTTTAAATGCTTAGGTTTATAATTAAAAATTATTTGATAATCTTTATGAAACCTATTTTTATGAGATAAAAAGTTTCAAGTTTTTTAAAATCATATCTTTCAATTTAAATGTTAAATTTTAAGATTGGCAAGTTAATTATTTATTTGGTAAATATTTTAGCTTGCATGTTCTCTTGATATGTCATATAGTTGAACCTTTACTTTTATGCGATAAAACTAGTTGGTGTTGTAAACTCGGCGGCTATGGAGACCATAGCCTTATATTTATAGTGGTAGGGTTACATAATGGGTGGATACCCACTAACGGGTAGGCCCACCAAAAGCCCGTTTATAACACTTCCCCTTATCCATCCATTGTTGTAAGCCATGGTGAACGCTTCAGGGTTCATGAAGCTTATTTGATCATGGGGTTAGAGATACTTCTGGATCTCTAAGTTTAAGAGTGCTTGCCTCATTAAAACCTTTGCTAAGGAAAACCCAGTGAGAAAAACCAGTGGCTAAGGGAAAAGAGTACAAGTCTCTATAACTTCCCCTGATCGATGGATAACATCAGTGGTGGATACTTCTGGATCCAGAGTTAATGTGGCTGCCTCGTTAAAACCTTTGACTGTGGAAAACCCAGTGGGAAAAACCAACAGCCAAGGAAAAAGAGTACAGCACTACGTTAACTCCCCCTGATAAGTACAAGCTTCAGGCTTGTACATCTCTCAACTGTCTCATCCCAATTCCTAGTACAAGTTTTCTAAAGGTACTGCGAGGCAAAGCTTTAGTGAATAGGTCAGCCAGGTTGTTGCAGGACTGGATCTGCTGGATGTCGATCTGGTTGTCCACTTGCTGTTCATGCGTCCAGAAGAGCTTGGGGGAAATGTGCTTCGTCCTGTCACCTTTGATGTAGCCACCTCGTAGTTGAGCGATGCAGGCAGCATTGTCTTCGTACATGGTGGTAGGCCCAAGATCTCCCGTCTTCAGGCCGGTGGTCTTGAGGATGTGGTTGATGACTGATCGAAGCCAGAAGCATTCTCTGCTAGCTTCGTGGATCGCGATGAGCTCGGAGTGGTTAGATGAAGTTGCTGTGGATGTCTGCTTCACGGATCTCCATGAGATGGCCGTCCCACCGTATGTGAATACGAAACCGGTCTGGGACTTTACGGTATGTGGGTCGGACCTGTATCCCGCATCTGCGTAACCGACCAGGTCGGTGGATACACCTTTCTTGAAGTATAGTCCCATGTCTACAGACCCTTGGAGGTAACGCAGAAGTTGTTTCACTCCGTTCCAGTGGCGCTTTGAGGGCGCTGAACTGTATCTGGCTAGTAGGTTTACTGCGAACGCTATATCGGGACGCGTGCAGTTTGCCAGGTATAGGAGTGCTCCAATTGCACTTAAGTAGGGTACTTCAGGACCCAGTGTTTCCTCCCCCTCTTCCAGCGGTCGGAAGGGGTTTGTTTCAACATCCAATGATCTGACGACCATTGGTGTGCTAAGCGGATGACATTTGTCCATAAGAAAGTTTTTCAGCACTTTCTTTGTGTATGTCGATTGGTGCAACAGGATTCCTCCGCTTAAATGTTCAATTTGTAGGCCTAGGCAAAACTTCGTTTTGCCGAGGTCTTTCATCTCAAAAGCCTGTGTGAGACTTTTGGATATCTCATCTATCTCTGCAGGAGATCCGATGATGTTTAAGTCGTCTACGTAGACGGCGATAATTACGAATCCTGTTCCCTTTGCTCGTATGAAGATGCAAGGGCAGACTTCATTTGTTGTGAATCCTTGTTGCACTAGGAATTCACTCAGTCTGTTGTACCACATTCTACCTGACTGTTTTAGACCATACAGTGATCTCTGGAGTTTGACAGAATAGACGTCCCGAGGTCTTTCTGTCATCTTTGTCGGTAGTTTGTATCCGTCTGGGATTTTCATATAGATGTCCTTATCTATATTTCCGCATAGGTATGCAGTCATAACGTCCATGAGCTGCATATCCAGACCTTCCTTCGTGGATAGGCCGATAATGAAACGGAAAGTGATCGCATCCATGACTGGGGAATATGTATCGTCATAGTCTATTCCTGGTCGTTGGGAGAAACCTTGTGCAACAAGGCGCGCTTTATAGCGCACGATCTCATTATTCTCGTTTCTTTTTCTCACGAATACCCATTTATATCCCGCATGTTTAACACCTTTTGGTGTTAGGACTACAAGTCCAAAAACTTTGCGCTTCGAGAGTGAGTCCAGCTCTACTTCTATTGCCTCGTTCCACTTTGGCCAATCCTCTCTGCGTTTACATTCTGCTAGAGAGCGTGGATCGGTCTCATCGTCGTATTCAGTGACGTGAGTGGCAATAATGAGCGTGAAGTTATCATCGATGATTGTGCTTTTTCTGTCCAGTACATCCCCGGTACGTACATAGTTTAATGAAATTTCTCCTATATTTTCCTCTTCAGGGGTTGTTAGGAGTGGAGAGGTAGCTGGGCTGAGCTCAGCATCCTGTGGTGGTATCGTTATTGTTGCTCCAGGATTTTTCCTCTTTCGAGGATTCTTATCTTTGGAGCCTGGGGGTCGTCCTCTTTTTTACTGGGGTACGACCGCTTCTGCTACAGGTGGATTGCATCCATCTTTGGGTATGTCAATCCTAGCTGGCGTATTTGCAGCAGGGACGTGTGATCTGACAATCTTCTGGTTGTCAGTGAATTTATCCGGTAAAATGTGAACTGTGTTCTGAATTTGAAGGATCTTCAGGATCTCTTCTTCACATTGATTTGTGCGCGGATCAAAATGGGATAAAGTCTTTGTGTCCCATGTAATGGTCTTTGAAGCTTCTGGCTTCTGTGTGTTAATGCCTAGTTTTGGAAAAATGCTTTCATCAAACTCACAATCTGCTAGACGTGCTTTAAAGGCGTCCCCTGTAAGGGGTTTGAGGTATCTAATGATCGATGGTGAGTCGAAGCCAATATAGATACCAAGACGCCGTTGAGGACCCATCTTGGTTCTCTGTGGTGGTGCTATGGGGACATAGACAGCACATCCGAATATCCTCAAGTGAGAGATATCGGGCGGGTTCCCATATGCAAGTTGCATCGGAGAATAAGATTGACTACCTGACGGTCGTAATCTTATCAGCGATGCAGCGTGTAGTATGGCATGTACCCATGCACATACCGGCAGCTGGCATTGCATTAACAATGGTCTAGCGATCCATTGTAGTCTCTTTATGAGAGATTCAGCTAACCCGTTCTGGGTGTGAACATGAGCTACAGGATGTTCAACTTCTATGCCGGTTGCTTGGCAGTAGTCTAGGAAGACTTGTGAGTTGAATTCCCCAGCATTGTCCAGACGCAATTTCTTGATCTGGTTGTCTGGGAAATGTGCCCGCAATTTTATAATTTGTGCAAGTAGCTTTGCAAAGGCTACATTGCGGGTGGACAAGAGGCACACATACGACCATTTTGAAGATGCGTCGATTAGTACCATGTAGTACCGAAATGGTCCACTTGCGGGGTGAATAGGCCCGCAAATGTCACCATGTATTCTCTCTAGGAAGCTTGGAGACTTAGAGTCCACCTTCAGGGTGGATGGTCTCGTAATCAATTTCCCTTTGTAACAAGGGGGACAAGGATTTGCACCCTTCCGAAGTAGCGTCAGGCTTTTCGGATTAATTCCACGGGATTGGGATATGATGCGACGCATCATATTCCTTCCAGGGTGTCCTAGTCTATCGTGCCAGAGTTTGAATTCTGGTTGATTTTGGCACTTCTGGTGCTCCAATGTGTTTGCTTCCATTGCTCTGATCCTTGTGTGGTAGAGACCCGACGGGAGTCCCTCAAAACGTTCGACGGTGTTTTTAGCATCGTTTTTATGAGACGTTACATCAAGGTATTCACTGTTTCCTTTGCTCACCGTTTCTAGGTGGTATCCGTTTAAGCGGATATCTTTAAAGCTTAACAGGTTTCTATGCGAGCTAGGGGAGAGAAGGGCATCTTTTATAAGTAGCTTTGTACTGTTGGGGAGCATAAAATGTGCTTCCCATGATCCTTCAATGATACTTGATGGACCGGAAATCGTATTTACGGTGCCATCGTATTTATTAATGCTTTGAAAAAAGCAGATGTCTTGGAGGATCGTGTGTGTAGAGGCACTGTCCACTAGGCATTTAAAGTCCATCTATTTTAAAAGAAAAACGTCGCAGTATAAGGCAAAAAACACAAAGGAATATACTACGAAAATTAAGTTGATGTCTGAAAAGTACTTAAACATGCTAGAGATAAGTAGATAAATTGTTTCTCAAAAGGAAAAAACTACAATGCATATATAAAGTAGATAAATGTCCTCAGTCGAGCAGGTCATCGTTGGAGAAGTCCTCAGCGATGAACCTGATTGGTGCCAGGTTTTCTTGAACCGCCAGGTTTGTCTCAGCTTGCTTCTGGCTTGCTTTGTATAACTCCTGAAGGTGGCGTGGAGTACGACAATTTCTGGACCAGTGTCCAGTCATGCCACACCTGTGGCATTTATCTTCCCAGTCCTTTCTGGGGGCAGAAGTCTGGCCGTCGTCTTTTCTTTTCCACACATTTTTCTTCTTTCCCTCTTGGTTGTTTCTTGGAGGGGGTCCTCAAGCCTGCTTCTTCATGGTCTTACCCTTCTGGGGTTTGCCTTTGAAGTTGCCCCTTTTCTTCTGGAAGGAGCTGTGGTGCGCTTCAGGCGTAGGAGCAGTGTCGGTAGGGCGTGAGTTGTGGGTGGCCAGAAGGAGGTCACGATTCTGCTCTGCCATCAGAAGGCATGAGAGAAGCTCAGAGTATTTTGTAAACTTTCGTTCACGATACTGTTGCATCAGTATGACATCCTTCTCATGGAAGGATGTATACGTCTTCTCTAACATGCGTTCCTCCGTCACCTTTTCACCACACAACTTCAGGCGTGAGGTGATGCTAAAGAGTGACGAGTTGTACTCGGCAATAGACTTGAAGTCTTGGAGACGGAGGTTCTCCCATTCATATCGCGCTCGAGGTAGTATAACATCTCTTTGATGTTTATACCTGTCCTCGAGGGCGGTCCATAACTCATACGAGTCTTCCACCGTTAGGTACTCGGCCTTCAGGGTCCGATCGATATGGCGTCTGATATAGATAATTGCTTTCGCTTTATCTATATCAGAAACCTTATCGCCTAAAGCGATGGCGTGACTCAATCCCTGTGCTCGCAGATGGAATTTTATATCCAACTGCCAGCTTAAGTAATTCTTTCCTGAAGCATCCAAAACGTCGAAATCGACGCTCGCAATTTTGGCCATTTATCACTCTAGCATGTAAAAAGATAGCATTAATTAGATATTTTTGCAGAAAAATAAATAATCAAGCACATCAGACATAAATATTTGCTGCGTGGATCGGCTAATCACCATAATCAATTACAGTCCATTACAGTCCCAAAAAGAAAGTACAACTCGGGAACCCCCGTGGGGCCCCTATTCTTCTGGAATAGTCCTTCATCTTCTTGAGGCGTCCGTCGGGCTTGTAATTTTACAAAATTATCCTCACTACATTTTTCTCTCAAAAAAAGGAAAATAATGCATGAAAAATAAAATGGTGATCACTAGCCGATCCAAAACCACAGCAAATATTAATCATTCGTCGCAGGCAGTTATAATGTAGCAGGCATCATCACAGGCAGTTTATACATCACAGGCAATTTATTTATTCATCACCGGCAGTTTATAATGGAAAATGAAATCTACCGTTTAAAAATTATTGGACCACTAGGCAACGTCATACACCGTTAGGTTAGTTGACTAACGGCAGAGCGGTCGCATGATCTTCTTAATTTTTAAACGTTTTTAAAGAAAATCATAAATCCAAATATAATTGTGATGAGTAAAAATCACATGTAATTTGGTCCAGATTATAACGAAAAAGAATCGCAATTAAATCTGAAAAAAAAATTTTGAAAATTCGAAAAAAAAATTTCTGGGTCAGAAACCCTAGTTAGGGTTTTGGGGTACGCACGCCGGGCCCGTACCCGCTACTGGCGGGCGGGCCAGTTTGCCACAGCAGGCGGCGGGAAGGGGGGGTGGTGCCCGCCGCTGCAGGCGACGGGGAGCCCCCGCCGGCAGCGGCGGGGGGTTGCCCGCCGCCGGCAGGCGGCGGGGGTTGCCCCCGCCGGTGGCGGGGGTTGCCCGCCGCGGCAGGCGGCGGGGAAGCCCCCCGCCTGCAGCGGTGGGGGGTTCCCGTCGCCACGGCGACGGCGGGAAGGCCCCGCCGCTGCCGGCGATGGGGGGGCGTGGGTGAACCCTTTTTAGGGTTTTGGCGATTTTTTGGAGAAAAATAATGGGTAAAAATCCGATTTTTAGTGGGAAAATCAATTTTTTTTTCAACCAAAAAGACGTTTTTTTATTGAAAAAAGGTTGATTTTTAACAATAAAAACGATATATTTTTGATCGATTGATCCAAAAAATTGAATCACCACATATGCGCATATGTAAAATTTAGATCTAGGGAGAAAGTTACCTCTAGATCCTACCCGCCGGATCTAGCGACGTTCGGTGAAGGAAGCCCGTTCGCGTCGCGTCCGTCCGTCGCGTCCGTCCGTCGGCAGGGGTTCGGCCTAGCTTTGAGCGTGCTGATAACGTGTTGTAAACTCGGCGGCTATGGAGACCATAGCCCTATATTTATAGTGGTAGGGTTACATAATGGGTGGATACCCACTAACGGGTAGGCCCACCAAAAGCTCGTTTATAACAGTTGGTTGTTATTAATGGCCATGATGTTTAATTCTAATTATTCATGAACCTCTTTAGGTTATCCATTAACTCTTTAAAATTTTATTAAATAAATTTTAAAATGTGACATGCTATGTTTTAATGAACACTTACAACATTTTAACCTAATTCCCGATTAGGGTAGTCCTCTTTAATAGATGATTATTATTTTAATCGTTTCAATAATAATTCTGATTAAATGACTACATTTAAAATGTTGTAATTGATTTATTAAAATCCTAATAAAGATTAGGGTAGCTCGATGAATGAACAAACCTTATATTTGATAAGGATCTAATAAAAGTTATCCAACAAATCCATAAAACTTCGAATTTTAAGGATCCACTAGTTGATAAGGATTAATTAGTGTTAATAAAAGCCATTTTAGATAATAGACGAACATAAGATTGATAACTCTCCTTCAATGGATCATGATGTCGGTCAATGTGCTTGGCTAAGTTTGCTGGATCACCCTAGCTAGACTAGGGGTTAAGTGGTCCTGCCTTAGTCAATTCCCTGGTCACGTCCGCTGGACCGCAAGGATTCGAATCATGACTGTGTAATTCCATCAACTATACCTAAGTCAAATACGATAATAATCTTGTTCTAGATAAATCGTAACCCTCCTAGTTTTAGGATTTGGTAACTGTATGACCCATGTTCCAGTTGTTGAGCTACACTCAAGCTGTGACATGGCAACCTTATAGAAACCGACTTCTTAAATACATATGATGAGATCTTGACTTGACCCAAACCGTCGTATCGTGAATACACCGAGCACCGGCGTAAGTTGAGCCAATGATGTAGTCTAGACTTAAACCCAACCGTCGTGTCGTGCATACACCGAGCACCGACGTAAGTTGATTCATTAATGTAAGTTTAGTCCTGACCCAAACCGACGTGTCGTGACTACACCGAGCAGCGGCGTAAGTCAGGCTGGATGTGAAAACAAGGGTCTGACTAGGCTAGTCGTTGTGATTTGGATGATCACACTCATAATCACAAATGACTAGGAGTAAAACTTATATGGAATCATATTTTATATGATTGATGAAGAGTTCGTCTACCGACTGCAGAGTCGGATAGCTTGTTGAGCTACACTCAAGGTTGTCTGACTCGGCGTAGTCGGATCCCTCTCCCACAAATATTTTAATATAATAAATTGTTTATTATTGTGGCTTTAATACTTAAAATTAGTGGGAGAATATAGTTTAATAAAAACCATTTAAACTAACTACACTACAAGTGTGCAAGTGTGCAGGTTATACGACAAACGGTGACTTTACGCATACTCCGAAGAAACTCAACCACACTCAAGACAAAGTCGAATTTGCTAGTTCTACATCAAGCACAAGATGAAGTCTATGCTCAAGCCTAAATGAAGAAGGAACTCAAATTCAGGAGAAGCAAGCTTTCACCAGATCAGCTTCCCGAAGGTCTTGTCTTAAGTGTAGTGTGTGAGTTCTTAGGATAATGTTAAAGCCAAAATAAATATAGCACACACACAAATGATTTTAAAAATTAAATGTTTTTAAATGTTTAAAATCATTTTTAACTCTTGAGAGCAATTGCTAGCTTTTTCATATCATAGTAGTCAATCTCTATTACACCCAGTAATTGACTACACTCTGTGCTAGCTAAAGTTTTAGGAGAAACTGCTCTGGGAGTCGACTACCAAAGGAGGGAGTCGACTACCAGCTGGAAGCAATTTTCAAATGAAACGCTCTGGGAGTCGACTACCACTCCTAGGAAGTCGACTACCAGCTGGCAAATTTCAAACGTTTTGACCTCCTGATTTTATTCTATTATCCTTAATTTTTGGGACAAAAGTCAAACTTCATTTGAAATTTGAAATCATCTCTTATCACTGTAAATAGAGGAATCTATGAGATCTTTTAAGAAGAAGAAAAAATTTATCATCAAATTCAAAAATCTCTCTTGTGGTAAAATTCTCAGATCTCATATTCATTCTGCACTCATTATTTTTTTAAGCCAAAATTTGTTTTAATTTCTGATATCCTAATTGTTTTCATAGCTATTATCTTTTTGAGATCATATTCTATTTGGCTATTAAAATCATTTTTCAAAATCAGTATTCTTCATTTTTATCTATTGAAAGGATTTTTAAAAACAAACGATCTAGATCACAAAGAATCATTCTATATCTTTGTGTGATCTAAAAGATCGATTTGAATTCTTTTAGCCACGTAATATACATGTTATATTTTACTTTGGCTATATAATTCAGGGTGTAAATCCAAACTCCACTAATTTTTGTGGTGAGTTGGAAATCGCTCCTATTTGTGATTTTCCCCTTTGTTGAAAGGATGTTGGAAATCCTAGACAAGTCTAGGTGGTTGGAAATCCTGGTCAAGGCTAAGTGTTTGGGAAATCCTAACGTGTGAAGTTAGGTGCTTGTATTGCTAAGGCAATAGTGGATAATCTCATACCGGATTGGTCGAGGACTGGACGTACCCAAGTTGCGGGGAACCAGGATAAAAATCTCTATGTTTGCGTTTTGCATTCTTCTGTGATTGTTATACTTGTTCTTACACTCTTTACTTGCTAACAAATTGTAATTTGTTCATATTATTGGAAATTAATTCTTTTGTTTATATCCGCTGAGTAAAGATCAATAATTGTGTAAAGATATTTGTTTTGTAATCTTATAATCTTTCAGACAGAGTTTTTCCTAAAACTCTCTGGGAGTCGACTACCATTCGCAGGGAGTCGATCACCTGCTGTGCTATCTCTCTGATCAATATTGCTTATAAGATTGACTTGTTGATTAAGAACCAAGTGTAGATCACTCTACTTGGTTTCTTAGGCAACAATAGAAGGTTTATAATTATGCTAACCAACGAACGAAAAAGATATACTATTTGCACAATACTATTCAACCCCCCTTCTAGTGTTGTTTGCCATCCACAGGATCCAACAGTCTGTTATGCACACACTTTTTACTTGATTCTTTGGGTTTTCTATATTCAACTCTAACAGGCGACTGAAGTACAAAGTACAGGCGCCTGGCTAGTTTCAGGTGGATGTGACTTGATAGTTAGTCACATGTATCATCCTGCCCAAAGTTCCCAAGTTTTGTCAACTTTCGCACTTGTGCAATTAGTGTTGAGTATTGGACTTCTCCATACTTTGTGTTAATGGTGAACAAACATAAATACTTGTGACTAATCTCCTATTTTGTAGTTAATCTATTGCCTAAGCTTATTATGAAGATCTACTTGCAATGGATGACACTCAAAGATAATTGAAGGCGAATGAAATGGATTGGATGATCGTATATGATGATTGAAGCTCCTAGAAGACTTCAAGTTCATGCGTTGGATAGAAGAGAGAGTTCGTCATATGTAACTTTCTTATTTCTCTTCTAGTATGTAGCTTAGAAGTAGAACATTGTTGGAGCACACACACATCTTCATTTTAGTCTTAGGATATCATTAGATCAAGCTTCCTTAGACTCCAATTCATTTCAATCTAGATTGTGCATGTCATGTCTATAACAGTCGACTGCTGAACGTTTTACAATCGCCTGTCTCAAAAACAGTCGACTGTGTTTTGTTCTACAGTTGTCTGTTATGCACAAACTTTTTCATTCTAGTTTTGGGCTTCTCTGCTTTAATTCTCTCAGACGACTTATGAACGATTCACAGGCGCCTGTCCAAGTGACAGTCGACTGTGATTTGTAAATCAGTCGCCTGTCTGTCTTTAGCCCAAATCCTAGTCTCTCTGTTTATTCTGGCCAGTCGACTACTGTTGAATTTACAGTCGACTATCCATTGGATCAGTTGACTGTCAATGCTACAACAGTTGTCTATCTGTGAGCCAATTTGTTGACTCAACTCTCTGGAAAATATCAGGGTTTTGATAGTCGTCTGTAGAAGGAATTGCAATCGCCTGTTCTGATTAACAGTCGACTGTCTTCTTTTCATCAGTCGTCTGTCCTGTTCTCCCCGACGTTTTCCAGATTTCATCAACTTACCCTGTTCCGGCCAGTCGCATGAAGTAGGATTTACAGTCGCCTGTTGGTTCAACATTCGACTGTCTATGCCTCATCAGTCGACTGTCCACGTGGTAAGTTACCGTTATAAATTCTCACCTACCCTCTCTGACTGTGTAGCAGTCGACTGTAAATTCCTCAACAGTCGACTGTCGCGGGCGCAGATTCTATCCGTTGAGTTTTTCCTCATGGATTTCAAAGCGGTTTTTTGCTGAATTCGTTTGTAGGGTTTGAGAAACCTATATAAGGAGCCTCTACTGTTCCATTGAGAGGTTACTTACTCATTCATCCAAGTTTCATTTTGCTAAATCTCTCAAGATCAAAGCTCTCAAACCCTTAGCCCTAGAATTCCTATCTTCATTCTCTTGCTCTCCAACCTAGAACCAAAGAGAAATCTTCTAGGCATTTGGTGCAGTCAAGAGAAAGGGCTTTCCTCTCTTCCAAGAGAGTCTTTCAACACACAACACACTTCTCCTTCAAGTTCTACTTCAAGACATAGGTGATTGTAAGTGTTGCTGTCATATTTTCATAACTTTCGTTATTGCATTTACTCGGGTTGTGAGAGTGGTTTACTTGCTCCTAAGTTATGGGAGTCAAGGTCAATCGATTGTATTTCGATTTCACTTGTAGGGTTGCTACAAGTGGGTTTTAAGAAAATCTCAAGTTAGGGTTCTAACTTGAGTATCCGGTTGTGAACCGGGTGGAATGGACGTAGGATTACCGGGAACAAGTCGGGAAGTGACTTGGGTATTCCGAACCCTTGAAACATCCTTGCGTTAGCTTTTGTTTCATTTTGGGTTTATTTCTATTCCGCACTATTTGTTGATTAGGAATTTAAATTGGTGTAACTATCTTTTTAAATTGCATAAACACTATTCAACCCCCCTTCTAGTGTTTTCCTCATAGCCAGGGTCCTTACAATTGGTATCAGAGCGCAAGTTTATAGTATTGCATCCAACAACAACAACGTTCCTCCACCGCCTTCGTACAACAATCACGATCGTGATGGAGCGTCCACTCTTTTCGAAGGTCAATCCACGATGCGTCCTCCACGTTTCAATGGTACGAACTTCGGCTATTGGAAATACCAGATGGAGATGTTCCTAATGAGTGATTCCCTTTGGAGAAACCTCCACAAGGAATACGGCGAGCCCACCGAAGAGGATTTTGAAAAATGGACGGCTTCAGAGAAATCCGCCGAAGTCAACAACGCAAAAGCAATGAATGCTCTTCATTGTGCGTTGGACCCGAATGAGTTCAACAAGATATGCACATGTAAGAGTGCATATCAAATTTGGAACCATGTCATCGTTACCTATGAGGGAACGAACAAGGTAAAACTTTCTAAACTATATGTTGCAGTTCAAAATTTCGATATGTTTCACATGCAAGAAAATGAGAGAATATCATCGATGTACGGACGTTTTATCGACATCACCAATGAATTGGAAGCTCTTGGTCAAACATACACCGAACCAGAAAAGGTAAGAAAGATCATAATGGGAATGACCTCCAAATGGGAAAGAAGAGCTATCACCATCGAGGAGGTCAACGACTTGAAGACTTACATAGTTATGAATCTTATCGGGACTCTCATGTCTTATGAAGTAAGACGGGAGAACCGATTAAAGATTCAAGCTATGATGAATCCTTCGGAGGCAAAGAAGAAAGCTTTGGCATTCAACGCCAATTCCTCATCCTCCGATAGTGAAGAATCACAAAATGAGATGGACTTGGGTGAAATGGCCCAAATGGCAAAGAAGTTCCAACGCTTCTTTTAAAAAGGTAAATTTTCCTCTAACAAAAGATTTGATTCTACTAATAATACTTTATCTCTTTGCTTTAAGTGTAACAAGCCAGGGCACATCTAGAAGGATTGCCCAATGCTACGAAACAAAGAGAAGTGGACGGCTCCGAAGTACCACAAGTCCGACAAGAATAAGAGAGATAAGAAGAAAGGACTCGTCGGTATATTCGATGACTCAAGTGGATACTCATCAAGTGATTCTGATGATGAGAAGGGTGAAAGTGCCCACATGTGCTTCATGGCCCGAGAAGATTCACTCTCCGATGAAAGTGATTTCGACATGGATGAAACCGAGGTAACTATGGATGAATTACATATTGCTAATGAAGAATTATTTTCTAAGTATCAATCTTTAATGCTTAGATATACTAGTTTAAAAAAACTGAATGTTAGCAATTCATCTATTCAATGCATTATCAACAATGACACCATTGTCGATACTTTAACCCTTGAGAAAGCGAATTTAGCTTCTCAAAATGTCACATTGAGAAATGAGGTGAATGCCCTCAAATCTCAACTAGATCAAACACATCCTAAGGATAATAGTGATCTAGTTTCATGACACACACACAATTGGGTTTAGAGAATGATTCTCTTAAAACCCAAGTGCACGAGCTCAAAGCACGGGTGTCCACCTTGGATACCAACATTTCTTCTATTAAGGAGAAATATGAGCTCATGTCCTCCCGTGTTGTGAGATTCAATAAGGGAAAATGACAATTGGACGATTTGCTAGCAAACCAATTTCTGGCCACACATCAGGGTGGTCTTGGTTTTGTGAACGCAA
Source organism: Scilla litardierei (assembly GCA_030789695.1). Classification (NCBI taxonomy): domain Eukaryota; kingdom Viridiplantae; phylum Streptophyta; class Magnoliopsida; order Asparagales; family Asparagaceae; genus Scilla; species Scilla litardierei. Next base: position 19,161,914 of record CM061136.1, read on the forward strand.
ATGCATCCAATGCTCGTACCTCCTATAGTGGTTTCACTATAGACTTTGTGAGGCCATCCTTCGGTGCATCCTCAAGTGGTGTCAAAGACACTATCGGTAGTAAGCCTACCAAGAAAGTCACCACTTCACCGTCTCTTCCTTTTGGCAAGAAACCCACTAAGGGTGGAAACCAAAAGAGAAGACATGCTTACATGTACACAAACCTTCATCCACGTAGAAAATCTCCTACTTCACAAGTGGATACATATGACACTTTTTATGCTCCACACCCACGGACACGTACAAATCCACACATGAGAAATCCTCATGTACGTGCTCCTATACACCCATATGCTCATAAGCATCATTCTTACATGTATGCACATCCTCCACATGTTATGCATGACCCATATGTTTCATACAACATGCATGTTTCCAAGCATACATATAATCCTCATATGTCCAATGCATATCAACCACCTCATTTTTATGCTAGAAACCATGTTCCTAAGAAGCATGCACCACATAGAAATCTAACAACTATACATGCAACTAGGAAAAAGGACTCCCAAAACATACACCATTTGGGGTCCTAAGAACACTAGCTTAAATGATAGGAATGCATATGTTGATTCCTATTTTCATGAGAAGCGAAAGTCCTCTTGGACTTGGCTTCCAAAGGGCTAATCCCCTTGGACCCAACAAAAATTGGGTACCATGAGCTTATGGTATATTATGTAGGTATCCAAGAGAAAGAAAAAGAGCAATAAAGGTCAAACTAGATCTAAAAGAAAATGATGGATTCTCGATAGTGGTTGCTCCAAACACATGACGGGTGATCCCTCATTGCACTCCGAAGTGATTAGCATCCAGGATGGTGTAACGGTCACTTTTGGAGGTAACCAAAAGGGAACCATCATTGGAGTAGGTATAGTCGGAAACTCCTCCAAACCTTTAATTACTATTGTATATCTAGTTAGTGGTTTGTGTCACAATCTCATTTCCATTAGTCAACTTTGAGACAAAGGTTACAAGGTTAACTTTGGAGAAGGATTGTGCAAAATTGTTGCTTCTAATTCACATGTTTTATTTACCAGTATTAGGCGTAAAAATATTTATTATTTGAGTTTGCCTAAAACCGTAGAACATTGCTTAGTTGCTAATACAAGTGAACAACTATTATGGCATCATCGTTTTGGTCATGTTCATTTCAAGCACTTATATAAATTAGCTAACCATGATCTAGTCAAAGGTTTTCCAAAAATTGCTTTTAGTAAGAAAAACTTTTGTGATTCATGTCAAAGAGGTAAACTTAGTAAATCATCTTTTAAGCTTAAAGAATGCATTACTTCTAATAGGCCCCTAGAACTACTTCATCTAGATTTGTTTGGGCCGACTAGAACCGCTTCTTTAGGCAATGCTCATTATGGATTAGTTGTCGTTGACGACTTCTCTAGATTTTCTTGGGTTTCATTCTTAACTAATAAGAATGAAGCTTTTGAAGAGTTTACCATATTTGCAAAGAAGATTCAAAATCTCTTAAGATCCACCATTATCACTATCCGTAGTGATCATGGAGAATGAGTCTTTTACAAAGTTTTGTGATGACACCGGGATAACTCACAATTTTTCTTTTTCTCGGGCACCACCACAAAATGGTGTTGTAGAGAGAAAGAATAGGACTCTTATTGAGTGTGCTCGTACTATGCTCCATGATAGTCATCTTGGACTACAATTTTGGGCAGATGCGGTGCACACGACATGTTATGTTCTCAATAGGATCCTAGTGAGACCCCGAACGAACAAAACTTGTTTTGAGTTATTTTATGACAAAAAGCCTCAAGTTAAATATTTTCGAGTTTTTGGTTTAAAATGTTTTATCAAGAACACCTTCGGTAATTTAGATAAGTTTGAGCCAAGATCCGATGAAGGAATTTTTGTTGGATATTCCACACGTAGCAAAGCCTACCAGATATATAACAAAACCTCTTCAACGATCGAGGAATCACTACACGTATCATTTTATGAAGATTTTGATTTACCTCATGTTATTGATGATAATGTAGATGCTATATGTGATTCTCTTAGTAATGTCAAGATTAATGATTCAATTATTGAGACTAACACTACTAATGAGATTGTTGAAGATGTTCCAAGTGATGCAGGAATACCCAAAGCTTATCCAACCGTTCGCAACCATCCACATGACCAAATTATTGGAGATATTGGTGTGGGTGTTCGAACGAGGTCTAGAATTGAAAAATTCTCTCATTGCACATTTGTCTCTACCATTGAGCCAAAGAACATCCAAGAAGCTTGTGAGGATAGCTCTTGGATAGTGGCAATGGAAGAAGAACAAATGCAATTCGAGAGAAAAGAAGTTTGGGAGCTCGTTCCTCTTCCAAGTGGTCATCAAGTTATTGGGACCAAATGGATCTTTAAGAACAAGACCGATGAAAACGAGGTCATCACAAGGAATAAAGCAAGGTTAGTAGTTCAAGGCTACCGGCAAGAGGAAGGTATCGATTTCGAAGAATCCTTTGCCCCCGAAGCTAGATTAGAAGCTATTAGATTACTTTTATCTTTTACATCTCATAAGAATTTCAAATTATTTCAAATGGATGTTAAACGTGCATTTTAAAATGGGATTGTCAATGAAGAAGTGTATGTTTCTCAATCTTCCGGTTTCATTCATGAAAAATTTCCAAACCATGTTTTCAAACTTAAAAAAGCGTTGTATGGGTTGAGACAAGCTCCTAGCGCTTGGTATGTTCGACTCAAGATGATTCTTTTGGATTTAGGTTTTAAAATAGAAGAAGTTGATTCAACACTTTTCATTAAAGATTATGAAAATGACATCCTATTGATTCAAGTTTATGTAGACGATATAATATTTGGTTCTACTAACTTTAATCTTTGTCAAGAATTTTCTAAGTCCATGAAGGATGAATTCGAGATGAGCCACATGGGAGAGCTCAATTACTTTCTTGGACTACAAATTCGACAAATGGAGGATGTGACTTTCATACATCAAACTAAGTACACAGGGGAGCTCATCGAGCGATTTGGGATGCAATCGTCATCAAGCAAAAGGACTCCCATGAGTACGACAACCCATCTACACAAGGATGAGAACAGAAAAGATGTAGACGTTCGTCTATATCGAGGTATGATCCATAGCATACTTTATTTAACTGCTAGTAGGCCCGATATCACGTTTTTCGTATGCTTGTGTGCTAGATATCAAGCAAGATCTAAAGAGTCACACTTGATTGTGGTTAAACGAATATTTCGTTATCTCAATCATTCACTAGATTATGGGTTACTTTTCCCTAAATCTAGCACATATGAGTTAATCTCATATAGTGATGTCGACTTTGCCGGATGCAAAGCCGATAGGAAAAGTACTAGTGGCACTTGCCATTTTCTAGGAAATTCCCTAGTCCCTTGGTTTTCCAAGAAACAGAATTCGGTATCATTATCCACGACTGAAGCGGAATATATTGCCGCGGGTCTTGCATGTGCACAAGTTCTTTGGATGAGACACACACTAAAGGACTATGGTGTCAATTGTGATACTTGCCCTATCATGGTTGATAACCAAAGTGCTATATGTCTTTCCAAGAATCCGGTACATCACTCCCGTACCAAACACACAGATGTGAGACATCATTTTATCAATGATCATGTAGCTAAGAAGGACATCATCTTAGAGTACATTGAAACCAAAAACAAATCGCCGACATCTTCACAAAACCTCTCAAAGAAGATTCATTTGTGAGGTTACGTGGAGAATTAGGGATTATGGGTGAATCTGAAATTTAGGAGTTCGATTTACTTGTTATAACTTCTTTTGAACTCATATCATCATGTTGTCTCTCTTCATTTGATATATCATATATTGGTTTTAAGAAAGGCTATTGAGATTTCTGTGATTACATGAGTTTTCAGATTGTTTTAAGAGATGTATGTTATAAATTATTTATCGTTTTATATTGATTTTATGAGGAGTGTATGATTAGAGTATAGGTCCTAGAGTGAGTTGTGCATATCCTCTGGATTTTAACATCACTGTGCATTTTTGGACCAGGACAGACGACTGTCTTTCCTTCGATAGTCGACTGCCCTACTCTATCTTCTCTATCAACAGACTGTATCTTTTGTCCAGGCGACTGATGACAAATTTACAGTCGACTGTTAGATCAACAGGCGACTGCATTTTAGTCATCAGTCGCCTGTCAATTTCGTCTGAAGTCTCTGTTTTATCATCAATTTTATTGCTTCTCAGTCAGTTGACTGATGAGTATAATACAGTCGATTGTCTCTCGGACAAGCGACTGTATGTCACCCAACAGTCGACTGTCTGTCACCCAACATTCGAATGTCTGTCAACCTAAGCTTATCTCTTATCACTTCGATCAGTCGACTGACTATCGTTCTACAGTCGACGGTCTCCTATTGTGGCAGTTCGCTCATTTGATCTGAGCCGTCGATTCTTTGATCCAACGGCCCAAATTCATTCGCCCCTTCGTTATTTCATCGAGAGAATTCATTCTGATCGAAAGTTTCTCTCTCCTCCGATAGAAACCGCTTCGTCTCCCCGATTCAAACCCTCAGTCGACCGCTCCTCCAGTGATTTTCTGTCGTCTCGTCTGTCGATTGCGTCGCTCGGATCTCGATTGACTCTTCGTGCCTTTCGACTAGGTTTGATTGCCTCTCGTTGGTTCTTTCGCTCATTGTCTCTCTCGTGCGTTTTCTTCTAAAATCGTCGTTTGACTGTGCAATGGCTCCCACGACCAAGAACAAGGGAAAGACTATTGTTTCTAAGCGATCTAGGGTTTCCAAGCCTACCACTGCCAAAAACAAACAACCCTATAAGGCCCGAACCAAGAAATCTAATTCTCCCTCTCGCTCCTCTTCGTGGGGATATTCTCCCTCTTCTGGGTCTTCTTCATCTGAAACTGAGCCCATCGTGAAGCGTCAGCGTAAGCCCGTTGGTGTTCGCATCAATGAGCCTTGCGCTGAGGCTCCTCCTTCACCCTCCGTGTCGAGCTTCGAAGAAGAAACCCCTGTCGTGCCACCCTCTGATCCCCTCATTCCTATTTGCCGAGATGATTTGTGCTTGGCAAAATTTCACTCTCTCCTCGGGATCAAACTTCTTAGAGAGAGTTTCATTGTCTATCCCTCTTTCACTACTGAGAGATTATCTGAGATCCTATCTGCTACTCGTTTGGCTAACCTCTTTCGCTTCTCTCAGAGCAAATCTCCTCGTGCTTATCCATTTTTGGTTACACTTTTCTATACTAACCGCATTCGCGGTGAGTATGCTACCACTGGAGTTATTGACACTGTTGTCCAGGGGACCCCTATTCGCATTGATCCTACTCTCTTAAGGACCATTCTTAGGATTCCCTCCACTGGATTCCTTCCTTCTGATATTTCTGTTTCAGACGTTGCTGAGCTTGATCAGTCTGTCCTCCGGGCCATGTTCCGTGAGATACCCTCTGCTCTTTCTTCTGGAGTTAGGTCATCCATGTTCTCGGCGAGGGGTTGGGCTGTTCACCTAGTGGTGAAGTCCAACATCCTCCCGAAGTATGGATCTTCTGATCAGCCTTTCCAGCAGATTCTGAGGTGTATGTATGCGATCTTTTCCGGCATGTCAGTAAACTGGGTCGGCGTCCTCGTTGATAGGATGGACAAGGTCGAGTTTACTACTGCTTCCTCTCACATCCCTATGGTGGTCTTCTCACACTCGTTTTCATCATTTTGGGATTGATTTGACTCCCTACGAGCACGTGCCTTTTGGTCCTCTTCTCGATGCTTCTGCAAAGTCGAAGTCCTCTTCGGCTCTGCAGACTGCATCTAAGAAGAGAAAATCCACTTCTACTCCGTCTTCCTCCACGGTTCCTCCTGCTGGCCAGCCATCTACATCTGCTCCTTCCTCTCATGACATTCTGTTTGAGATGGTTTCTGGTCTGTATGAGTTGGCATTCCTGTCGTTCCAACATCAGGGTATGCCTCTGAGCATCTGAGACGTTTTGTTCCACCCCAGCCTCGTCAGCCTCCTCCTCCTATCATCACTGAGCTTATTGTGCATCCTGGTGTAGCTGCTACTCAGGGTGTTCCTGCTGCTGCTCCTCCTCCAGAGGATACCACCGTTGACTCAGAGCCTGCTTCTTCATCTGCTGCACCTGGAGACTCTCACTCTTAGATTTTGTTTATAGTTTTTGAGTGATGGATATTTTTTTTGTAGTGATTATGGAGTATCATGATGTATTTTGTTCTTTTTGAGTCACATGTATGATGTATTTTTGTACTCATGTCGTCTTTATATATATATATATATATATATATATATATATATATATATAGAGGTTAATGGGCCAATGCTGACAGCGCTGGAAATTTTTCCAGCGCTGTCCGCATTTTGGACGAGATAAAAATATTTTTTTTTGAAATTTTTTTTGCAGTAGTTAGATATACGTGTTAGGAAGCTCCCCACAAAATTTCAGCTCGATCCGACACCGTTTGAGCCTCCGTTCATCGATTTCAAAAACGTTACGCAAAACTGTGGACAGATTTGCGTAACGTTTTTGAAATCGATGAACGGAGGCTCAAACGGTGTCGGATCGAGCTGAAATTTTGTGGGGAGCTTCCTAACACGTATATCTAACTACTGTAAAAAAAATTTTCAAAAAAAAATACTTTTATCTCGCCCAAAATGCGGACAGCGCTGGAAAAATTTCCAGCGCTGTCAGCTCTTCTCCATTTTTCACACACACACACACACACACACACACACACACACACACACACACACACACACACACACACACACACACACACACACACATATATATATATATATATATATATATATATATATATATATATATATATATATATAGGGAAATGTGCCTAAGAATGACCTCGGGTAGAGATACCTGAGCACACCCCCGCTGTTCGGAGTTTGTGAGTAATTTTTTTGAAATTTTTTTTTGCAGTAGGTAGATATACTTGTTATGTAGCTCCCCACAAAATTTCAGCTCGATCCGACACCGTTTGAGCCTCCGTTCATCGATTTCAAAAACGTTGCGCAAAACTGTCCAGAATTTGGACAGTTTTGCGTAACGTTTTTGAAATCGATGAACGGAGGCTCAAACGGTGTCGGATCGAGCTGAAATTTTGTGGGGAGCTACATAACAAGTATATCTACCTACTGCAAAAAAAAATTTCAAAAAAAAATACTCACAAACCCCGAACAGCGGGGGTGTGCTCAGGTATCTCTACCCGAGGTCATTCTTAGGTACATTTTTTGCATATATATATATATATATATATGTATATATAGCACGATTGTTGTTGTTATTTTACTCCCACCTTTTGGATAATGCCATAGGGGGAGAGAAATAAACATATAGATTCATAATGAATGTGCTAAGTATATACTAATAACACTTGAATCTAAGATTGAAGTTGCCTTAGATTCAGGGGGAGTAAGATATAATGAATAGGGATTTTAAATCCTAGATTTCTTGAGTTCATTTCACTCATGCATATCTTACTCATTTGCTTCAATTGATATATAAATGCCCTAATACGTATTGACTAACTTGATTGGCATCTATATAGTGGAGTAAGTTTTCTTTAAGCACAATTATTTATCTTTTTGTTTATGTTTGTTTGCCATCATCAAAAAGGGGGAGAATATTGAGCATTGGACTTCTCCCTACTTTGTGTTAATGATGAGCAAACATAAATACTTGTGACCAATCCCCTATTTTGTAGTTAATCCATTGCCTAAGCTGATTATGAAGATCTACTTGCAATGGATGACACTCAAAGATAATTGAAGGCGAATGAAATGGATTGGATGATCGTAAATGGTGATTGAAGCTCCTAGAAGACTTCAAGCTTATGTGTTGGATAGAAGAGAGAGTTCGTCATATGTAACTTTCTTATTTCTCTTTTTAGTATGTAGCTTAGAAGTAGAACAATGTTGGAGCACACACACATCTTCATTTTAGTCTTAGGATATCATTAGATCAAGCTTCCTTAGACTCCAATTCATTTCAATCTAGATTGTGCATGTCATGTCTATAACAGTTGACTGCTGAACATTTTACAGTCGCCTGTCTCAAAAACAGTCGACTGTGTTTTGTTCTACAGTCGTCTGTTATGCACAAACTTTTTCAGTCTAGTTTTGGGCTTCTCTGCTTTAATTCTCTCAGGCGACTTATAAACGATTCACAGGCGTCTGTCCAAGTGACAGTCGACTGTGGTTTGTAAATCAGTCGCCTGTATGTCGACTACTGTTGGATTTACAGTCGACTGTCCATTGGATCAGTCAACTGTCAATGCTACAACAGTCGTCTGTCTGAGAGCCAATTTGCTGACTCAACTCTCTGGAAAATCTCAGGGTTTTGACAGTCGTCTATAGAAGGAATTACAGTCACCTGTTCTGATTAACAGTCGTCTGTCTTCTTTTCATCAGTCGTCTATCCTGTTTTCCCCGACGTTTTCCAGATTTCATCAACTTACCCTGTTCCGGCCAGTCGCATGTAGTAGGATTTACAGTCGCCTGTTGGTTCAACAGTCGACTGTCTATGCCTCATCAGTCGACTGTCCACGTGGTAAGTTACCGTTATAAATTCTCACCTACCCTCTCTGACTGTGCATCAGTCGAATGTGAATTCCTCAACAGTCGACTATCGCGGGCGCAGATTCTATCCGTTGAGTTTTTCCTCACGGATTTCAAAGCGGTTTTTTGCTGAATTCGTTTGTAGGGTTTGAGAAACCTATATAAGGAGCCTCTACTGTTCCATTGAGAGGTTACTTACTCATTCATCCAAGTTTCATTTTGCTAAATCTCTCAAGATCAAAGCTCTCAAACCCTTAGCCCTAGAATTCCTATCTTCATTCTCTTGCTCTCCAACCTAGAACCAAAGAGAAATCTTCAAGGCATTTGGTGCAGTCAAGAGAAAGGGCTTTCCTCTCTTCCAAGAGAGTCTTTCAACACACAACACACTTCTCCTTCAAGTTCTACTTCAAGGCATAGGTGATTGTAAGTGTTGCTTTCATATTTTCATAACTTTCGTTATTGCATTTACTCTCGGGTTGTGGGAGTGGTCTGCTTGCTCCCAAGTTGTGGGAGTCAAGGTCAATCGATTGTATTTCGATTTTACTTGTAGGGTTGCTACAAGTGGGTTTTAAGGAAACCTCGAGTTAGGATTCTAACTTGAGTATCAGGTTGTGAACCGGGTGGAAGGGACGTAGGATTACCGGGAACAAGTCGGGAAGTGACTTGGGTAATCCGAACCCTTGAAACATCCTTGTGTTAGCTTGTGTTTCATTTTGGGTTTATTTCTATTCCGCACTATTTGTTGGTTAGGAATTTAAATTGGTGTAACTATCTTTTTAAATTGCATAAACATTATTCAACCCTCCTTCTAGCGTTTTCCTCATAGCCATGGTCATTACAATCAGACGACTGATGTTGGTTTCCCAGTCGCCTGTTCATGGCACATGCGCCTGTGTGTGCCACATCAGTCGACCGTCCACCCTTGCCCAGATCTTTCATTTTGATAAGTTTCGCACTTGTGCACACAGACAACTGAAGTTGGTTTCCTAGTCGCCTGCCCATGGCACAGGTGCCTGTGGATACCACATCAGTCACCTGTCCTTGCTGCCCAGAATTCTCAAGTTTTGTTAACTTTCGCACTTTGCCACACAGACGCCTGTCGAAGGTTTCTCAGGCGCATGGTCGTTTTCAGGTGCATTTCCATCCTTCATCAGTCGACTGTCCTACGTGGTAGGTTACCATTTGAATTCTCACCTACCATCTGACACAGTGCAGCAGGCGACTATGTTTCCTTCATCAGTTGCCTGTCTGATGCGTAAATTCAATCCGTTGGAGATTTTCACACGGATTTTGAGAGGGCTTTTGGGTATTTTCCTTGACGGTTTGAGGGAACATATAAAGGGGCTTGTGTTTCATTGAGCCTCGCTTGGATAACCTAGCACTCATCTCTCAAGCTCTAAAGATCAAAATCTTTCAATCATTCTCTCAAGCCCTAGATTTCAATCTCATCTGGTCTTCCAACTAGAATCCATTCATCATCCTCTAGCTTTGGTGAAGACAAGTACAATGGCTACTCTCTCTTCTAGAAAGAGATCGACACTCCAATCACTTTGCTCATTCAAGTTCTACTTCTAGGCATATGTGATTTCTAAGTGTTATTTCGAATTTCATAACTTTCGTAATTAGTTTTACTCTCGGTTTGTGAGAGTGGTTTGCTTGATCCCAAGTTGTAGGATTCAAGGATATCAATTTTGTATTGATTACACTTGTAGGATTGTTACAAGTGGGTTGAAAGAAAAACTCAAGCTAGGGTTTTAGCTTGAGTATCTTGGTGGTATCCCAGGTGGTAGGGACGTAGGATTACCGGGAACAAGTCGAGTCTGACTTGGGTAATCCAAACTCTTGAACATACTTGTGTTTGATTGTTCATTGTTGTTTATTCATATTTTCGCATCTTTGTTGGTTATGATTTTAATTAAGCGTAATTGTTTATTTAATTTTTATAAACACTATTCAACCCACTTCTAGTGTTTTCCTCATAGCACCGGGTTCTTACAACTACTGCCTCAAAAGTGGACTAACCTGGCTACAAGTGTTGATTGCTTTGGGCAATGGCCGAACACATACAAAAGTTATTTAAGTTTTAGGAGTCGACTCCTAGGGGATATGGAGTCGACTCCTCTTCTGATACATGAACATGTATCATACCTGAGTATGATACACTATCCAAATGAACTCAAAAAGCTTTCAACATAACTTTATGACTTTAAAACATTATTCTAAATGTGTGTAGAGCTTCAACAGCAAATGCTTACATAAAATCTAAGGACATTGTTTCAAATATAAAAATACATCAACACTACCATTTTGGCTTGATGTAGCTCGAAGTCCAGCATCTACATGCCTTATAGTCTTGAGTCCTAGTTGCCGTTAAGTGAGCTTTCTCCACACTCTGTCTCAACCTCATGATTTGATTGAATTCCTTCATTGCTATGAGCATGCACCAATGTTCTTCTTGAAATCCTACTTGAACTCATTCTTTAGAGGTAATATGTATATAATCTATATAATCAAAAAATCATGATTAGTGCCATCATTTGTTAATCATCATCAAAACTATACTTGGGATATTCAATATCTAACACTTGAACTTTGAAAATTTGGGCCCACTTTTCTCAGAGAAGAATATCTCTCTTTGAAAATATAATCGTATTTTTCTCAAATCTTCTGTGTTTTGAAACCATCTACAAACACTCTATTTATAGCTGAAAATTGAGAAGATGTTGCTTTCAAACTATTAAACACGTCTGAAATTTTTCCTCGAATTCGTCGAAAATTTCGACAGTTAGTGTGAATGCTACGAAAACAATTTCGTTGTTATCAGATTTAATTAATCCTTAATCATGTTTTAAAATCTGGGCAACAGCGTCAAGCGTGGCTCGACGCTTCTGCTGAGCTGATTCTGTTCTTTGTTGGCGTGTGTGTACGCGCGCTTGTATTACATTCGGATACGGTTTTTTTGCAGCTGTTTGTTTATGCTAAACCCATACCGAAAGATAAGTATTTCTTTTTGTGCTCTTTAATTTCATGTGTTTGCTCGTTTAATATTTTATGTTTTATCGTCTAACTTAATATTATTTTTTGGTAGGGTCATCGTGACAAGGACGGCCCTTCGGGACCATAGGCTGACAGAGGGGGCGATGACGAGCGCGGTGGCGATGGCGGGCGAAGGGGCGAAGGGGCGATGCGTCTTGGCGAGGGGTAGCTGGCTTAGGGACGATGGCGGTGGCGAGTGTAGCGGGCGATGACGGGTGCTATGGCGGGAGATTGATTTTTTTTTGTTTTTTTACATTGCAGCCTTGTAAGAGAGTTTCTAATAAGAGAATAATGTAAAAAATGTGTCACCTGATCAATAGATCAGGTGCCAAGATACAAAAAAGTGGAGTACAAGTTCCACATGAGCTTGTACTTTCTGTGAGACACTCCTTTTTGTGTCTTGCACCTGATCTATTAGACCAGGTGCCACATTATCTATTAGATCAGGTGTCACCTTATCTATTAAGATCAGGTGCCACTTGATCTATATGACTCTCTTTTAATAATGTAATATGAATACATTTATTTTATTGGCGTGCATTTAATTTATATTAGTTTCGTGTATTTGTATTTCTATTTGTGGAATTATATATGTGGATTTATTTAGTTGTATATATGTGCTTTTTTGATATTTTTGTTACTAATTTATATTATTATATACATGGATTTATGCTATTTTTTAATTTTTTTTTAAAATATCGACCACAGACAAATCCGTGTCCAATTTCCATTTTCGGCCACGGAAAAGTTCGTGGCCGAAATTTATCAATCACGGATTTTGTGCACAAATTCGTGCACGAAAACCGTGGCTAATAGGTTTTAGCCACGTGCATATCCGTGGCCGAAAGAAGAAAATTGGTCACGGATCTGTCCGTGGCCGCAAGTATTCGGCCACGGATTACGTGCACGGTATACGCCATGTTTGTGCATAAAATCTGTAGCCGATAAGTACTGGTTACGGCCATATCTGTGACACAAAGTCAACATTGGCGACGGATATGTCCGTGGCCGATATGTTTCAGCCACGGATTGGCGGCTTTCGGCTACAGATTTGTTCGTGGCCGAATGCCCGATATGCAGTAGTGATGCCATGACCAAATATGATGTCCCAGCACCATTTTCATACATCATTTCAAGTAACTCAACTAAGCGCCATGTCTAATTCCCATATCTGAATTCCTAGTCCAGGCACATTTCTAAGCTTTTATATCTATAGCGACACATGCAAGTGAAAGCCGAACGCCCTATTTTTGAAAGACATGCAGGAAACAAAAACCGCATATCTACAAGAAAAAAGTTAACGAGGGATATTTTGGATAAGTAGAAGCCATAATACATAAATTCCGACAACATTCTAACTTCTCAAATAAAATTAGACGGATCTGAATACGGTGAGTAGAGCAAATATCTGTGCAGAAATCGGACGGATCTGGATGGTAGGCTCAAACATCAGATCCAGATACGATCAGACAATGTCATGTATTTGCGCCGTATACACCCACACATAGATCAAGGCCAATTCTATAATACTTTGCTTTTCATATTTAATTTGCCAAGAAAGAAAATGCAGTAAACGTGGAGCACTTCCCTGGTAATTGGAGAAAGCAATTCAACATACTTCTATCAAAATTGGCTGCTGCCCCCCTTGCATCAGACACATCAAATGTTTAGATTGTGGTGGACAGAACATTATAAGAAAACTATCGTTACATGAAGGGCTTGAAGAAGGCGGCCTTTGAAAAATGTGCACGGCATCAGATACAAACGTATCACTCTCGTCGGCCTGAAGGTTACCTTTCATAATTATCAGGCGATGGTCTCGACTGTGTGTTTGGTGCATCAGAGTCAAGCGAAGGGCACTGCCGATGATCAAACTCCTTGGGCGGAGGATCACTCCTGCTTCTCCCATTCACGTGTTTGATTCTCCTCCTGCCATGGACCATGCTTTCCATCCTGCAGCTCTCCGCCTTGGTAGGCTGCTGTCCTGCAGGCGAACCAACTGCTTCTTCAGGATGCACTTGAATGGCGCTAGCGGCTTTCTTGGTCTGGCACTGAATCTCCTCTTGGTTGTAGGTCTCCAAGGACTCGACGACTTCCCTCATTGTGGGCCTCATCTTAGGGTTCTCGCTGAGGCAACGGTAAGCCAGATTGCCCACATTGCTTGCCGTTGCACTGGAGTACTGGCCTTGCATTTTTGGATCTATTATTCTCAAGAGCTTGGTGGCACGGATCAACAAAGGGCGCGCCCATTCCACAAGATTGTGTTCAGGGTTCGGCCTGCGCTTGTCTAGTGCTCTTTTTCCAACGATAATCTCAAGTAGCACAACTCCAAAGCCATACACATCGCTCTTGGCAGTGAGATGACCTGATAAATTAATGATCAGATTGCCAGGCTCTGTTCAGAAACAACTTTCTGACTCTCAGTTGATAAAGCTTGCTGAGAATATGAACGGTAGATCAAGCAGAAATGAATAATACACATTTGCTTGAGGATTAGTGGGCAATAATTCAACCTACAGCTATATGGTTGCCAAATATAAAGATGACAAAACGAAGAAGAAAAAGCATCTAGTCATGTAATACTCAATATTTTCTTAACCAAATTAATTAATATTAGACAAAGATTTTGTGTGAGTGTGTGTATGTATATGTATCATATGACATATAATAGATCCCTCTCAAATAAGCTCATACGGTACATTCTCCTCCACTATGAAACATGTGAGATTAAATGTGCATCCCATGTCTCATGTGACCCATTGCACTATGTGGAGGAGAGGAGAATGTGTCACGTAGACTTATATGCGAGAGATCTCGTGTGTGTTACATACAACTGAGTGATCTTCTTGAATAGTTTTGCCGACTAGAACTGTAAAAGCCAACAGGGCCAGCCCATCTCTCCCTATCTCTCTCTATTTCTATTTCTTTTTTTCTTTTTCCTTTCTTTTTCTCCCGCAATCTAAGCAAGCCCGCAACAACGACCCACCCGACTTTGCCACCTAACGTGCGAACACGTGCTCTCTCTCTCTCTCCCCACTCTCTCACCCCCTCCCCCTCTCCCTCTCCCTCTCTCCCCCTCTCTCCATCTCCCTCTCCCTCTCTTGCTTCCTTTGGCAAGAAGGAATGAGGAAACGACGCGTCCACCGAAGCCCCTATTCTCTCTCTCCACCTCATAAGGCATGTGTCCTCTCCTCATGAAACCATCACAACCCTAAATCGCGCAGTTTCGACACGGCTTCGCCCCGATCCGAGACCAATCGCCTTCGTGGAAAATCCACGGCCTCCCCTTGCTCCTCTCCAACTATCATATGTCCTCTATTTAAGCTCGATGGAGCTTATGGTTTTTGTTTTTCAAATGAAAAATAATTTCCAAGGATTTTTGGATTTTTCTTCTTGAATCTAAGCTTCGTATCAATTGAAGTTGGGGTTTCCTTCGGAATCTTTCGACATTCGACGATTTGTGGTAAAATCACTTTAATTCTTTAATTTTGGTTTTATATTTGTGATTTTGTTGTAAATGCTTGCGATGACGATCTGAGCAAGACTCAAGTTTCATCGGGGCTTCGTGGTGACCCTCGTCGCTGCCCTTAGATGTTGTCATGCAAATCCCATGTATTTCTGGTTTTTGACAGTGGCCTTCTGAGGTTTCATAGCCTCTGTCTGTGATTTGTTTTGGGGTATTACCCTACCGCTCAAACTGTTTGGCCTTCCCCACTTCATTGTCGTGACTTGTAGGCCCCTCATATCCCTCTGTTGTAAATGTCTTGGGTTTTAAACCCCTGCCTTGCTTTCCTAATGCCTTATCGTGACCTTGGGCCCCTCGGCCTTACCGTGTCTTCATTGACCTAGCCGTGACCGAATCTGGGCACCATGCTCTAGGTCGTGACTGAGCGATGGGGGTTTTTCCTTACTGTGATTGTTTAGGGATTTTCTGTTGATGGTTTACTTGGATGGTGGCTGTAAATATTGATTTGGTCGAGGCTTGGTGAAGGCCGTAGGATGGTATGAGAACCCTGGGGCTTTTCCCTACATATCAAAATTGGTTTAGAATTACTTGATGACTGAAATTGAGGGTCCGGCCTCTAAAGGCCGTTGGAATTGTGAGATTCGCTTCTTGTTGGATTATACACTAGGCTACTGCTGAAGGATCATATTTTACTGCCTGTGAGATCATAGGCTACTGCTTGAAGGATCATATAAAATCATGAACACATGGTTAAGTTCAGAAAAATGATCGAAGATGACAATTATCTGCGATCACTACAGTTGTCCCCACCATTGGCCAACCCCAATATTTCCAAGTACGGCATCGTTCGCTACTTGACTCACAAGTTAGCTTAAGCTTATTACTTATGTTTTAAATTTAGACTCCTAGCATTCTTAGACTATTATAATTGCTATCGGCATGCATATGCCACATGATACATGTTTAAATTAGCATAATACCTATGTGTTTCATGTTTTATGTTTACAGTAATGTAGTCCTTTTGCAAGCAAAATGTTCTATTGTTTACTTTTCAATATTATATGTCACATATTCCTAGTGTCAATAATTATAACACATTTACACAGTTGTCCATGACATTGGAAATAGTTGATATATGAGTGTGCTATGGAAACCAAAATAAATTGAAAAGTCAGTGGAATACATGTAATGTCACTGTCCTGTTGAAATACACTTGATAAAATATAATGTTGCAAATATGACTGGAACTAGAATGACATTGCACACCCTCATATGAATTAGTTTCAATGTGGTCCTAAAATTAATTTCAAAGCTTTATTTTATAAATCATGTTTTAAAGTAATACTAATTTAGAAATACATCTGTACTGTATCACTGAGACAATGAGAGGTGTACTTACAATTGGCACTTCAGACTCACGAGATATTGGAATAAATCATATTAGTGAGAGTGCGAGAGCAACTAGAGCCACGCTCCTATTGACTGGACCGCATCAGGTGTTCCTGACAGATCACATCATGAATCTGGTGGACCCCTAATGTATAATCAGACTTAATTAATGAGTTCTACAATGTTACTCTTTGGACTCATGGCCCCTACTGTTCCTACTTTGAGCCTGGCCTGGGTGAGCGACCCGTGGTACCGAGATGGACTCTTTTGGTTACTTACTGTACTCTTCAATATGAGTAATAACCTAGGTTTGGCATAAATTGATATGAACATGTTAGTATCGCTTTAAATTATCAACTGAGTTGCATGTTTGTTTTAAATTTCAGTACCTATCTGTTAGATAAAATCATTTAATTTTACCCGCTCATAGTTCCTAATTACTAGTTAGTGTGTACTCATCCTCACATGTTTAAATCCCAAAAATCTAGAATTATTGTGATGTACCTGGTGGGTCTTTATTTTTGTTGCACCACTATGTGCTAGGACGAAGTTAAAAGGAGACCCCGTATTTGAAGACTCTGATTTTCCTATAACAGTCACAGAATCCTGACCTTTAATTATAAGTATTTATAGTTTCCTGTATTTTTAATAAGAAATTCCATATGAGTATGTTGGTATATCTCTGCTTGCAGCCAATATTATTTTCAATGGTAACCAGCAGGACATGCATCACATGTGAAAAACAAACACGTCCCGAGGAAACAGGGCGTGATATATTTTTGTGGTGGCCCATGCAAGTCCGCGCTAACACCTCGTGAACTGTATAGGAAGAGTAGGATATACCGTATAATATACTCATATTGATCTCATGAATTCATGATGTCTCGAGCTTTCACATGTACGAGATGTACATGCAAAAGTTCTTTCCACTACTTTCCCTTTGAACTCCTAGATCCCCAACTAGAAAGTCGTGTTCCACCCTTTGACTACATTTCCCTTCCTCGACAACCATCTAAGGCATTTCTCACAGATTTACCCTTTAGTTTGAACAGCCTCATTGCTTTTAGTATCTTTAACATTAGGTATTATGTTAGTTGTTGGTAGACATGTCCTTACATTATTCAACTCAGGAGCCTCACATTGTTTCTTAACCACTTGATTCGTTAGCGCACACACCATTTCTGTCAAACCCTTGACTATCCATTGGACTGTTAGTACTGGTATTGGTATGTTAGAGACAACTAGTGAGTACCCTCAGTGTCTTGTACTGATTTGTGGACGAGAGCTATTCACAGATTTCCTGGTGATCGAGATGCCAAGTTTTGGTGCTGTTTTTTGAAATGGATTCGTTAAGAACATTTCATATTACCATTGACTGTCGTCAAAGAAGTGTAGCGTTCGAGATGTTTGATCATCCAAAATTTGAGTTTATTGTCGGAAGTAGTTCCAAAGGGCCAGTGCAATTCAGGGACAGACCGGTAGATGCAGTGGTGAGTGCCATGGGAGTTGAAGAACCATAAGTGGGACTATCCTACCCAAGACTTAGAATTGACATCAGTTATTTTTGCATTGAAGATTTGGAGACATTTCTTGTTAGGGGAAGAAGTGAATATGTTAACATATCATAAGAGTTTGAAGTATGTTTTTACTTGTGATGAGCTTAACATGAGGCAACGGTGATAGGTCGAGCTGATGGTAGATTATGATATTGACCTTCAGTATCATACTGGAATGGTCAATGTCATGCCCGATGCACTGAGTCGTTTTCTAACAGTGATGATACTCACAACACAGTGGAGACTGGGACAGGATATAAGGGAATGGATATAGACGTAATTTTGCCTGGGCTGACTATCTCGTTAAGGAATGTACACATTCAATTAACTCTGGTGGATAGAATTAAGGCAGCTTAGGTGATATTGAGAAGCTGCAGAGGATTAGGAGTCAGATATTAATAGGACAGATGCCAGAATTTCGAATTCATGAAGATGTTTCCTTGCGATATGACCGCAAAATTTGTGTGTCGTCTGGAGATATTCAAGAAGGGTTACTAAAGGAAGCTCATAGTTCATCATATTCCATTCATCCAGACGGAACTAAAATTTACAAGGACCCAAGACAACATTGAGCGTGGTGAAATGCATGAAGTGCCAGCATGTTAATGCTGAATATTATCGTGTCGCTGGTTTATTACAGCTGTTACTTATCCCAAAATGGAATTGACAGCACATTACGATGGATTTTGTGATTGTGCTACTTAGAAGCATGAAGCACAATGACATTGTCTAGGTAATCGTTGATCGGTTGACTAAGCGCACTATATTCACTTCAGAGTTGGCCAATCAACAGAAGTACAAGCCAAGAAGTACATAGAGGAGATAGTAAAACTATATAGAGTTCATGTGAGCATCGTTCTAGATAGAGATATCCGATTCACATCACATTTCTGGATGAGCTTACAGAATCATTAGGAACCCACTTGAGTTTTAGGCAAGCATCATCCTCAGGCAGATGGTCGGTCTGTGCGCACTATTCAGATCTTGGAGGATAGGATGCGTGCATGTATACTAGACTTCAAAGGGTCGTGTAAAGATCACCTTCACCTCGTGAAGTTTGCATACAATAGTTATCGGGCTAGTATGGGTATGGCACCTTTTGCAGCATTGTATGGAAGGAAGTGTCGTTCACCTCTGAGTTGGAATGATGTGGGTAACATGGAGCTAATGGGACCGGATATGATTATAGAGGCCATGGGTGTTGTGTGCACTATTAGAGGGAAGCTTCAAGTGGCACACGATTGGTAAAGTACTGGACAGATACGAAGCACAGACACTTTGTATTCTAATTTGTTGGTCATGTTTTCTTGAAGATTTCTCCTACCAGTAGCATGATTCGATTTGGACAGAGAGGGAAGCTCAGCCCTCATTATATTAGACTTTTGACATATTGGAATGAGTGGGATAAGTGGCACATAGACTTGCACCGACTCCGTCCTAAGGAGTGCATGGTGTATTCCATGTATCTCAGCTGCCAAGTATGTAGGAGATCCGACACATATAGTTGACCACTTTGAGATCACAGTACGGCCTGATCTGACATATGGGCAGCAACCAGGGCTGATCATTCATCGTCACTAGAATGCTCTTCGAAACAGACTCGTCAACTTGGTGAAATTAATGTGGTATCGATACTCGCCGGGGGAGTCCACCTAGGAAAGAGAGGATGAGATGCGTGATCATTATCAGTACTTATTTGTTATATCATAGTATTATTTTGTAATTTTGTCGACGAAATTTTTGTAAGAATGGTAGAATGTAAAAGCCCTAACATCTCTCCATGTCTTTCTCTCTTTCTCTTTCTTTTTTCTTTTTCTTTCTTTTTCTCCTGCAACCTAGCCCAGCCTGTGATAGCAGCCCACCCAACTCCCCTACCTAATCCTCTCCCCAATGTGCGCACACGTGCCCCCTTCTCTTTCTCTCTCTCGAACTCGCTGAGGTGACGCAACACTAACCGATCTCTCCCTCCTCTC
Organism: Scilla litardierei; assembly: GCA_030789695.1. NCBI lineage: Eukaryota > Viridiplantae > Streptophyta > Magnoliopsida > Asparagales > Asparagaceae > Scilla > Scilla litardierei. The sequence continues at coordinate 19,181,954 of CM061136.1, forward strand.
GCTTCCTTCGGTAAGAAGGAATGAGGAAACGACACGGCCACCAAAGCCCCTCTCCTCTCTCCACCTCACGAGGCACGTGTCATCTCCTCACGAAACCATCACAACCCTAAATCGCACGGTTTCGACACGGCTTCTCCTTGATCTGAGGCCAATCACCTTCGTGGCTAATCCACGGCCTCCCCTTGCTCCTCTCCAACTACAACATGTCCTCCTTTTTCCCTATTTAAGCTCGATTGAGCTTAAGGTTTTGGGTTTTCAAACGAAAAATAATTTTCAAGGATTTTTTGGATTTTTCCTCTTGAATCTAAGCTTCGGATCTCAAATTAGAGGTGGGTTTTCTCTTCAGAATCTTCCCACAGTCGATGATTTGTGCTATAATCACTTTAATTCTTTCATTTTGGTTTTAAATTTGTGATTTTGCTGTAAATTCTTGTGATGATGATCTGAGCAAGACTCAGGTTTCCTCGAGGCTTGGCGACGACCCTCACCGCTGTCCCTACATGTGACGTGCATGCCACTTGTATTTCTGGTTTTGGATGTGGCCTTCTAAGGTTTCCTCACCTCTATCTATGTATTATTTTGTGGTATTACCCCACCACTGTAACTGTTCGGCCTCCCCCAATCCACTATCCCGACTTGTGGTCCCCTCCTATCCATCTATTGTGACTGCCCTAGGTTTTAAACCCATAACTGGCTTTTCTGATGCCTTGTCATGACATATGGGCCCCCTAGACCTTGTCGTCCCTTCCTTGACCTAGCCGTGACCGAATCTGGTCACCATGCCATAGGCCGTGACTGAGCAATGGGGATTTCCCTTACTGTGATTGTTTTGAGATTTTCTGTTAATGGTTTCCTTGGATGGTGACGGTAAATATTGCTTTGGTCTAGGCTTGGTGAAGGCTGTAGGATGGTATGGGAACCCCGGGGCTTTGCCCTACTTATCGGAATTGATTTAGAATTATCCTATGATTCAAAATGAGGGTTTGACCTCTAAAGGCCGTTGGCATTATGAGATTTACTGCCTGTTGGATCATACACTAGGCTACTACCTGAATGAACATAGTTTATCACATTTGATATCATAGGCAACTGCCTGAAGGATCATATAAAACCATGAACACATGGTTAAGTCCAGAGAAATGGTCGAAGATAAAAATTACCTGAGATCACTACTGAGATCACTACAGTTGTCCATCCCCCCATATTTCAAAGTACATCACCGTTCGCTACTTGACTCCCAAGTTAGCTTAAGCTTATTACGTATGTCTTAAATTTAGACTTTCTAACATGCTTAGAATATTTTAATTGCTATCTGCTATGCATGTGCTACATGATACATGTTTAAATTAGCATAATACCGTTGCGTTTCATGTTATATGTTTAAAATAGTTTAGCTCCTTTTGCATGCTAAATGTATTATTGTATTCAGTATTATATGTCATATGTTCTGATGCGGCGCGGGTTATTGGAGGCACGGGTCCAGGCGCGGGTCAACAAGGAGGCACGGGTCCACAGGTTCGAGTCTATTTAAGGCAGAGGCGCGGGTCCACGGACCCAATGGCAAACTTGTGATTCTGGGATTTCGTGGGGGGGGGCTGTTTCGTTAATGACTAATTGCACAATTAGCCCTCCATAAGCAAGGGACCGGCCGGCCCTAAGGAGATTATCGAAGACTTGATTTTGTAAGTTAATTTCTACTTAGTACCCTAGATTAATTCATAGCTATTTGTCCTTTCAATTCCTAATTGTTATTTAGCCTTTAGTCAATTTGTAGAATCTTTTCTATTATTTTAGATCTACAATTAGCCCTAAAAATCATATTTTATCATTCCCCATTATTAAAATCCCTCTTTTAGTGCACTAACAAGTACTAATTGTATCAATTTGGTATCATAGCGATAGATCCATGGTGAACATGAGATCCAAGGAGCGGATTGATTTGTTGGAAGAGAAAATGGAAAATTTTGAGAGCAAAATTGGAGAAGAACTCCAAGGGGTAAGAAAGCGACAGAACAATTGGATCGGCGATTTGCGCAACTTATGGAGGTCATGTACCAAAACACGGCGGCGATAGCGGCAACAAATCAGAACATACGGCCCTGGTGAAAAGCTAGATTCGAGTATAAAGGTGCGACCTTTGGTGAAGGGAAAAGATAAAAACGACAAATTTGAAGGACTCCTCGTCGACACCAAAACTTACTTCGTGGAGGACGAGGAGGAGGCCACGAAGGGGGAACATCAGATCGGGGGCTTCCATATCCTTCGACAACGCTGTTCGACAGATCCGACAACTCCGGGAGGTTCGTGGCCCAAGAGGAGGGCCGGCTGGCAGCACATGAGGTCTCGTCGAACCCGCAGGGGGGCGACATGCCCCGCCCGCCTTTATGGGGCCCCTGTCGGCCCAATCTGAGGGCTCACTGGCCCTCATTGGGACCCCGCCAGCCCAGATCTGGGGCCGGCAGGCCCCGCTGGCCCTGAAGGGGGGCCGACATGCCCCGTTCCATATTCATGAGGGCCCGTTGGCCCAAAAGGGGGGCCGACATGCCCCACCCCCTTTTCCGACGCCATGTGGGCCCAGTACGGGGCCCGACTGATGCAACCGCCTCCATTTCAGCCCCAGATTGGACACACAGGAGATTTTCAGCACTCAGGATCACACAATTTTTTAGAGGACCATTGATACATCCACTACCTTTTGGGAGAGTATCGGGAGATTGGAGAGGGTTTCGGGGCCCACACAGAGCACCACAGGAGAACTACGGATAACATCATAGAGATGATCGGGTGGTGGAGCAGGTTATGGTGACATACCATGGGATGGCGGAAATGGTGGAGCCCGGAACCCAACCGCGGGGTATGTGCACGATGGACATCATCCATTTCGGCAGGGGCGCCAGGACCATCCACAGGAGATAGGAGGACCAGAAGGTTTTGCTGCAGAGAACTGAGTGATGAAGCTGAAGATGCCCATTTTCGAGGGAGAGGATCCCGATGGTTGGTTGTACCACGTGGAGAGATATTTTGATGTGGCGATGGTACATGAGGAGGACTGGCTTAAGGCAGTGGGAGTCTGTTTGGATGGAGAGGCACTGGGATGGTTTCGATGGACACATCAGCAAAGGCCATTCTGGACGTGGAGTTCAACACCCTCTTATTGGAGCGTTTTGGGGAGGTGCAAGCTGGTGGAGCTTATGAGAGGTTGTATGCTTTGAGGCAGGAAGTGACTATGAGAGACTATATCAAGAAGTTCGAGTGCTAGGTAGTAGAGTTTGCAGAGTATCAGGAGAGTCCTTGGAAGGGTGCTTTATGAGAGGTTTTATGCTTTGAGGCAGGATGTGACTATGAGAGACTACATCAAGAAGTTCGAGTGCTATGTAGTAGAGTTTGCGGAGTATCAGGAGAGTCCTTGGAAGGGTGCTTTATGAAGGGGTTGAAACCCCCCATTCGATCGGGGCTAAGAATCCAGCGGCCTGCGGATCTGCGAGAGATGATGAATTTGGCAAGGATGGTGGAAGATCGTCAGGACTCAGAGAGGAGGGCCCGTAGGGGCATGGGGAGGCACCTCTTTTAGAGGACATGTGTCGTCAGGTAGACAGAAGGCGACCACCACTCCAAGGGTTATAGTTGCCAGTAAGGAGAAGAGGGTAGAGCCATGACCTGGAGGTTTGAAACGGAGGATTACAGAGGCATAGATTCGGGACAAGCCAATGGACTGTGCTTCAAATGTGACGAGATGTTTACTCCAGGGCACCGGTGCGGGGACCGTACTCTTCAGATTTTGATAGTGAACAACGATGATGAGGATGATGCGGTGGAGCTCGTGGCTGGCGAGGATGGAGAGGACCAGGCGGACCAGCACTTGGAGGTAGCAGAGGTTTCCCTCAATTCCGTGGTAAGGTTAATACCACACCACACCATGAACATGATGGGAAAGGTGTCCGATCAGGATGTGATTGTGTTAGTAGACAGTGTGGCTACCTACGACTTCATATCTCGCAGATTAGTAGACAAGCAGAGGCTACACAGCTTAGTGACACATAGAGATATGGAGTGGTGTTGGGCACAGGGCAGGTGGCGCAGAGCAACGATGTCTGTCAGGGCCTGATTATGACGATTCAGGGGTACAGATCATCGAGGACTTCCTCTGGAGTTGGGAGTACATATATCATCTTGGGGATGAAGTGGTTATAGACCTTGGGGGAAATGAAAACTAATTGGAAGCTGCTCAGACTGGAATATCAGGAGGGATGAAGGACAGTTGTGTGTTAGAGGGGGACCCCAGCTTATGTCGGTCCATGGTGTCCTACAAGGCCATGACATGCTATTCACACGTTAGGAGGAGGATACCTAGTAGAGCTGCAATGGGTGGCACTGGAGGATAGCACTGGGACCTGGAGCACATGCTGTCACCGGAGTTAGAGCAGATGCTGAGCTAGTATGAGGATATGTTTCAGACTCCACATAGGCGCCACTACCTAGGGATCATGAGCACACCATAGTCCTGCAAGAGTGGATGTCTCCCATCAGTGTTCGGCCATATAGATACCCCAGGTGCAGAAGGATGAGATCGAGAGGTTGGTTGGAGACATGTTGCATGCATGGGTGATTCAGCCTAGCGTGAGTCCATTTTCGAGCCAGTCCTGCTTATGAAGAAGAAGAATGGAAGTTGGAGATTCTGCGTTGATTACCGACCTCTGAATAAGGAAATTGTGTCTAATAAGTTTCCTATTCCAGTGATAGACGGGCTACTTGACGAGCTCCATAGGGCAGCGATATTCTCGAAGATCGATCTGAAGTCTGGATACCATTAGATCCGAATGAGGACGGCCGCGTGCCCAAGACGACGTTCAGAACTCATGAGGAGCACTATGAGTTCCTCGTCATGCCTTTTGGCTTGACGAATGCTCCAGCGAATTTCTAGGCATTGATGAACAAGGTGTTTCGGCCCTATTTACGGAGGTTTGTATTGGTATTCTTTGATGACATACTTATTTACAGTCGCCGCTTGGAGGAGCATGTAGGGCATTTGCAGGCGGTGTTGCATGAGCTACATGAGCATCAGTTATTTGCAAACAGAAAGAAATGCCTCTTTGGACAGCCGCAAGTAGAGTATTTGGGGCATGTGGTTTCAGCTGAGGGTGTGGCAGCAGACCGGGAGAAGATTGCGACGATGCTAGACTGGCCGCGACCCACGACACTACGAGGCTTACTGGGCTTCTTAGGCCTTACAGGAAACTAAAGGAAGTTTGTCTAGGGATACATCACGATCGCTTGGCCTTTGACGGAACAGCTCAAGAAGGACAGTTTCTAGTGGGGTGAGGAGGCTACCAGGGCTTTTGAGGACCTGAAGTAGGCGATGACGACAATGCCAGTGTTGGCATTACCAAACTTCAGTAAGCCCTTCGTGATATACACAGATGCTTAAGGATATGGATTGGGGGCTGTGATGATGCAAGACCAACGACCAGTAGCTTATTTCAGTCAGACTCTGTCAGCACGAGCCAGGCTGAAATTAGTATACGAGAGGGAGTTGATGGCGATTGTGCTCTCCATTCAGAAGTGGTGGCCATATTTACTTGGGAGGAGATTTATCGCAAGGACCGACCAGAGCAGTTTAAAGTACCTATTGGAGCAGCGGATGGTCACCGAGGAGCATCAAAAATGGCTCTCCAAGCTGATTCACTATACCTTTGAGATATAGTAGATGCCAGGATTGGAGAACAATGCAGCATATGTTCTGTCACATAGAGAGGAGATATCAGAGATGGCGACAATATCAGTACCAGTCCTACTGGACTGGGAGCCCTTGGGGGGATAGATTGCGGCTGACGATGGGTTGGCACGGATACGAAAGGCACGACAACAGGGCTTAGCAGATCATTTCGAATACACGTTGAGTGGACAGAGGTTGCTATATCAAGGGAGGTTGGTGATACCCAGGGAGTCTACCCACATTTCCTTGATATTTCAGGAGGTCCATGGCAGCTCAGTAGGAGGGCACTCGGGGGGTGCATCAGACATACATGAGAATGGCTAAAGAGTTGTACAGACCAGAAATGAAGCGGGACATTGTTAGGATGATAACATAGTGTAACGTTTGTCAACGCCACAAATATTTGGCGATGGCTCCTGCAGGACTACTACAGCCACTAGCCCTGCCTGAGAGGGTTTGGGAGGATATTAGCATGGACTTTATTGAGGGGCTACCACGTTTAGAGGGTTTCACTGTTATACTGGTAGTGTTGGACCGCCTCAACAAATATGCACCATTTAGTTCCTTTTTGGCATCCTTATACCACGGTCACTGTAGCTACACCGTTCATAAGGGAGTGGTCTACTTACATAGGTTCTCTGCTTCGATAGTGTCAGATTGCGATAAGGTTTTCATGAGCAGCTTTTGAAAGGAGTTGTTCAAGGTGCATGGGGACTAAGCTAAAAAGGAGCACGACCTATCACCCATAGACAGATGACCAGACCGAGGTGGTGAATAGGAGTGTGGAGACATATTTGAAGTGCTTTCACCGAAAGTAGGCCATGTGGTTGGCATGTGTGGAATACTGGTACAACACTTCATACTACTCGGCAGTACAGAGCAACCCTTTTCGCATTCTTTATGGATGGGACCCTCCCCAATTAATCCATTACAACCGTGGCATAACCTCAGTATCTCAGGTAGAGGAGTACTTAGAGGAGTGTGATAGACATTTGGGGGAGCTGAAGAGGCACTTATTGCAGGCCCAACAGATTATGAAGGCTAAAGCTGATGAGCACAGGAGAGATGTGCAATTTGCATTGGGGGATAGTGTATACCTCAAGCTGATGCCCTACAGATAGAAGTCACTGGCACATAGGATCAATGAGAAGTTGGTGGCCAGCTACTATGCGCCATTTGAGTTTACCACTCTGATTAGGAAGGTGGCATATCGCCTGACGTTACCTACTACATCCACCATCCATCCAATATTCCACGTGTCGTGGCTACGTCGGGTTATTGTTAACCACACTCTCTCTCCTACTTTCCTTCCCACATTGACAGATGACATGGAGGTGTTACTGAAGCCACATGAGCTCAAAGGGGTTCGACAGAACGCAGAAGGGAAACATGAAGTGCTAATCAGATGGCAAAGACTATTGGATTATGACGCTACTTGGGAGGGCCGCGAAGTGATACGAGACCAATTTTCAGACTTCCACCTTGAGGACAACGTGGCACTTTTGGGGGAAGTAATGATGTGACACAGGTTATTGGAGGCACGGGTCCAGGCACGGGTCCACAGGTTCGAGTCGATTCAAGGCGAAGGCGCGGGTCCATGGGCCTGATGGCAAACGTGTGATTCTGGGATTTCGTGGGGGTCGTTTCGTTAATGACTAATTGCACAATTAGTCATCCATAAGCAAGTGGCCGACCGACCCAAGGGAGATTATCGAAGACTTGATTTTGTGAGTTAATTTCTACTTAGTGCCCTAGATTAATTCATATCTATTTGTCCTTTCAATTCCTAATTTGTATTTAGCCTTTAGTCAATTTGTAGAAGCTTTTCTATAATTTTCAGATCTGCAATTAGCCCTAAAAATCCTATTTTTATCGTTCCACATCATAAAAATCCCTAATTGTATCATATTCCTAGTATCAATAATTATAACACATCTTGCACAGTTGCCCATGACATTAGAAATATTTGATATGTTGAGTGTGCTATGGAAACTAAAATAAATCGAAAAGTCAGTGAAATATATGTATTGTTATTGTCCTGTTGAAATATACTTGATAGAATAGAATGTTGAAAATATGACTAGAACTAGAATGCCACATCACACCCTCATATGAATTAGTTTCAATGTGGTCCTAAACTTAATAATGAAGCTTGTGTAGTTGTGATGTTGCTATAATGATGATCTCCAAGTGATGAGAAAATAAATCTATTTGAGATCTAGAAATTGGTCAAGAAAGATTTTGAAAACTCTTTAAAACATAGACCAATGAATGAGGGTTTTGCTTAAAAACTATTGAACTTCAAAACTTTTTCTCTTAAGAAGATTGATCAATTATATTGGTAATAACTCCAGCAATAACCCTCAATATATAGAGGAACATTCGGATCCAAAATATTGACCAAAATTTCCCTCCAACGGTCAGAAAAAACAGGCAAAAATCCGACCGTTGTAGGTTAACTTAGCTTGGATAGTCGACTATTGTTATCCAGGTAGTCGACTACTGGAGACAGTAGTCGACTCCCTAGGCAATTGTAGTAAACCACTTTCAACTTCAGAAAGTCAGCCAAGAGCCAGTGAAGATAGTAGTCGACTCCTATGTTGATGATAGTCAACTCCTATACTGATATATGCAATACGTCTTTAATACTTAGGAAATGATTTTCAAAATATTTTAAAAATATTCTATGTGTGTTCCTAAGAGTGTAAGAGCTTCAACAAAGACTTTAACATACTACCAAGAAATAAAATAAAAATTACATCAAAATGAAAGTATTACATTAAGCACTTGATGCAATTTAGATTTTTATTGCTTGTTTCTTGTCTCCTTTGATCTTTATAGTCTTTGTTGGCTTTATGAGTACTTGATTTGCATGTTGGCTCATCTCCTAATAAATACTTAAGAAAATATTAGTACATAATATGTTACTCATCATCAAAATAACTATGGGGTGACTCAATATTCAACATCTTTCTCTTGATTTCAATATTCACATGTTATCTTTCTAAGGTACATCAATAGGCCTTCGACGTATATGGCCAAATCATCTCAAGCGATGTTCTTTCATCTTATTCTCTATATGGATCATACATATCTTTAGATATTAGTGTTTCTTACTTTATCTTTTCTAATATTTCCACGCATATACCATAACATTTGCATCTTAGCCAGACACTCTGACCATGTTTCTTAGTGATAGGTCAACACTTTGCACCATATAACAAAACTGATCTAATCACTATCCTATAAATTTTACTGTCTAACCGTTACAATAGTACTATGATCACACAATACTCCTATTGTGACTCTTTACTTCAAAAAAACCTTCTTTGATCTGTAATTAACATCTTTCTTAATCTACACATCATTCGAAATAACCGATCTGAGATACTTAAAGTACTTATTTACAGATATACTTTATCTATCCAGCTACATTCTAATATGATCTATATGCTACACTCTACTAACCTTACATCCCATATACGCAATCTTCTTCCTGCTATGTTTGAACCTTGAGTCTCTAAATTTGCCTGTAAATTTTAACTTTGTATTTACATTACTTTTAATCTCATCTATCAGAACAACATCGTTGGTAAATAACATATCTCAAGGCACCTCATTTGAAATATATCTAATAAGATGATCAACTATTATAGCAAAAAGGATGGAAAAAAGTTAAGCCTTGCTATGATCCAATTGGTGATCAGAAAATTATCTAATATTCCTTCATAATTCTATACATTAGTGTCTATTTTAAATACACATCTTGAATTAGAGTAACATACTTCAAAGGAATACTCTTCTTTCATTAAGGTATATCTTAGAATACCTTTATGAACTCTGTCATATTGTTGTGAATCGTCGTGAACTCTAAAAGAGAGGAAAAAGTTTTATCCACTGCCACGTGCTCCATCGGCTGAGGGGGATGCGACGCTAGGTGCGCTCGCATCACATATCTTCTCAATTTCAATAAAGGCCACATGCAAATCTTTTCCTTGTCCGATGTTGCTACATGATCTGCGCGAGGCGATGATTGCGTCCGTTAAATATTCTGGCATGAAATCAAATTGATTTTATGATACTATGATATTCTTTCTCAATCCAAACTCGATCACCATCTCTCATATCTTTGTGATATGACATATTTACTTAATTCATGATGGTTAAAATAACTTTGTATATCACATTTATTTTTATACAAAGTACTAAAGTGATGCTCCTTTACTTATTCACTATTCTATTTGATTCCTAAATTTTGTTGAATAATTTTACTAGCTATATAACAACCACATCTTCCATTCATTTTCATACCCTAATAGTAATATCATCATGATTACATGTTTTTCTTACTTTCATTCTTTTCAAAGCTTCTCTCACATCATATACTCTGATTCTTCACTTAAAATTAAGATTCAACTCTTTCAAGTGAACCTTATTTCCTATATTCTGAGTATAACTTCCATCAAAAAGTTTATTAACGTACACTCTTCATCTATCTTCGATCTCCTCATCTTTTATCAAAAAAATTTAGTTTCAGTCTTTAATGCATGGTCCCTTCGCTTTTTCTCCATCATTCATGCTTCTAGATAGATGTTATTCTCCCCTTCAACTATATCTAACTTTTTATAAGTATCGGCATACACCATGTATATACCCTCTTGAATAACTCTTTTAGCTTCTTAACCTAATTTATATCTCTTTAAGACATCATCTCTAAATCTTCTGATGTTTCTATAACTATCACATTTAGCTCTAACATCATCTTCATTTTCATGTTCTATCACAATGTCTCATTACCAGGCGGTGGAATACTTTTATCTATACCAAGTTCTTATATGATAATCGTTCTTATGCAGTCTGCTATCTTCGTCCACATAGCACGTGTGTCCCTTTTAAACTCACAATCAGCTTCCTTAAGAATCCTTTCTTTAGAAGTCCAATGGGCATCATCCTTTGATTTTCATCAAGTAATACTAGGGTCTAACTTAACTTTGTAGCTTTTTGCCATTTCATAAGGTGCCCATCTAAGATCAAAATTTTAGGTTAGCTAGTTACACTCTCTTAGCATTACCTTACAATATTTGTAATATCTTTTATCTATCTTTCTAATAAAAAACTATTTTGATTATTATTTGCTTTACTTCTAAATGTTATCAAGTGTGAATCTCTTTTATGAAACTAGGTGTTGGCTAAACAATTAAATCATAGGTAATGAGGAAGTTCAAAATAAATTCGACCCGCAACATCTCTTTTCGCGAAACCAAAGCCTTTATGTCTCTTTCATTGGCCATCATGAATGAGCTTAAGCTTCCATAATCATTAATAATATTTCTCCAACAGACATCCTTACACAATACCGTCTAAATCTACCTAAAATTATTGTTTATTTGAATCATCCAATACTGCTTATGGTGCATATGCGCTAATAATATTCATCACTTCCTTCTTTAACACCAATTAAAAGTGCATAATTCTATTAGCTTTTCTCCTTCATCACATCCCTTTACAATTTTTATCAATTATTATCCCAATCCCATTTCGATTTCTCTCTTTACAAACGTACCAAATCGTATGGCAGCATAACCCAACCACTCTAGCTTTTTTACCTATGCACTTAGTCTCTTGAAGGTATAAAATATTAACACTTCCCCTAAACAGGACATCAAGAAGTTATCCTGACTTTTCAATTAGTGATCTTATGTTCCAAGATACTAATCCAATTCTTTGATTGGGGAATAACTTTTTTACCTGTCTCATCCAATAGGTGGCAGGAGCACTTACATCTTTAACACCATATCCGACATGCTCTTTGAAATCTTATTAAAATTTATACAATTTACGGTATATTCAAAGTTGTCCAATCTAATTAAAATCAAAACTTAAGAAATATAACCAAAACTTTCCAACTCCAACTATCATCTAGTTTTACATACATAATTATCGCAACAACAATAATTGAGGATAGCGCATTCGAAAAGGTAGCTACAAATTTTCAAAAAAAAAGTTAGATGAAAATACAAAGGACCAAACAGATTAGCATGATATCATGTTAAATCGAAATTAAAGATATCAGAGCCTCAAGTATTTAGAATATGATTAAGAAAACTTATTGTATTAGAATCTTGATTTTGTAAGTCTTTCAAAAGATAAGGCATTGACACTGATGCACATATCAGTGGCATTGACATCTTTTGATTTTGTAAGGCTTTCAAAAGATGCACATATCATCATATTCTTCATAGTGGATTGAGATTATTCTACATTTTGAAGTTATTGATTGATTGTCTATTTTATCTTTAATCTTACATGTAAACATAAAAAAGGTCTAAACTTTTCACAAGCATGCCATGTATAATTCCAAGTCTACAACAAAGTTGTCAATTTGTTCCTAGTGTTGGATGGAGCATGGGAAGTTACTGGTAAAATCATATTTCTTCAAGAAAAAGGGTATGCATGTTTGTGATAGCGATGGCGACCTGCATGTAGGTGGTATGGTTGGTTGGAGATGGGATTGGTGTTTAAAGTATGTATACTAAAATTTCATTCGACCTCTGTAATAGGCCGAACTTTTCTTCTTTTTATTTTTTCCGTTTCTTGTTCTTCTTTATATGGGCGGCCCATCAGGCCTAAGCCTGCTCAGGCCCTTTTTATTCTCTTTTTCTCTTTCTCCCTCACTTTCAAAGCCGAGCCCACTCTCTTGGGGCTTGGAGCTTTCGGATCTCGCTTGGGGCTTTCAGTTTTCTTTGATTTCCTTGGATATCGTCGGTGAACGATATATTCTTATCTTCCTAAGCTTTAGTTTAATTTCTATTTATTTTACGTAGTTCTTGGAACGAAATTGAAAGTTGATTTGTATGAAAGCTGCGATTTTTTTTGGGAAAATGATGATCTGGAAATAGGATGGGGTTTGATTCCCTCTAACTATTGTTGTGGGGTGGTCTCCCTTGATTGGTTGGTGTGGGGTCTCGGGGTACTACACTAAGGATGTCGTGGCGTTTCGGTCCCTAACCATGACTGGCCGTGGGTATCAGTTTGCGGATTTCTGCTGATCTTGTGTTTTGTTGTCTCCCTTGCTGTGTTGGGTCTTGGTTCCTTGTCGGGCTGTTCTGGAGTGTCGACCTGCAGATTGGGTTGTTTTTTGGGGTTTTCAATTTGCGATAGAGTTGTTCTGGGAGTTTTAGTTGCTGATTGAGTTGTTCCAAGGAATTCAGTTTGTTGTCTGGGCTTTGAGGCTCCCCTTACCCGATGTCCTTGGTCTTTGGCTCCTGTTTCCTTGTTGTTGGGTCTGCAGTTCCGGTGGATATTGCCATAGGCTAGGGTCACCCCACAACTTGAAGAAAAATTCCAAAACTGATCCATCTGGTCTAAATTTTAAGAAATGCTAAGATTACAAATTTTAGTTTTTTTCCAAAAAAAATATAATAAATACTATTATATCCCGTGCTCAATTAGTGCTTCCGTAAGAGTAATTTTCTATTAATGAATGTTCAGCTTGAAACTGAAATGTAAAAAAGAAAATATTCCTTTTTGTTTTATATGAAGGACCATATGATTAAAATGCAATGGTGAGAAATTGTCCCTCTTTTAACCAAGGCTGAGTTACTTCGAGGATGGTATTAATATCATGGCTAGTAGTAATTCATTGAGAAATTATTTCTAGGCATGCTGGAATTAGAAAGTTTAATACTATGCTCAGCCTAGGGGAAGTTACTCTTGATAACACGGATGATGAATAGCTTGTGGATTGAAATTACGAATTAGCTCATAACATATTTTGTTACTACATGTACGTAGATTTGACTTATTGTTGTGAACCTCTAACTACGTAGTTTAAATAATATTAAACTTAGAAATTTCTGATAGGTATAAATGTACTTGATATGACCAAGGTTTGAGGTATCGTCCGATACCTCAAGGTATCGGTCGTACGTTCCAGATTCGTCCCTAACAGAGACGAAACCGGTCGAAAAGTTTCGGTTTCGACCGAAACGGCAACGTTCCGGTCGAAACCCAATAAGAAAAATAGTGAAGAGAGATAGAGAAGAAGCAACAACAGCAGCTAAAAATCTAAAAAAATCTAAAAAAAGAAGAGGAAGGGAAAGAAGGGAAAGAGACTTACTCCGGCCTCCAGCCGCCGCCGCCTTGAAGCCCCCCCCGTTACCTCAAGCCATCAGCGAGAGAAAGAGCCCTAAACAGCCGCCTCCAGCCGCTTCCGCCCTCAAGCCCTCCCGTCGTCTCATGCCCTTAGCGATAGAAAGAGCCATATGTATATGTAACTAGCAGCACTAGCATGGCAAACTTGTAAAAACACAAAATGTGTATGTGACTAGCAGCACTTCAGCGGCCCACCAATGGGCAAACTTGTAAATAAATGTAATAGGTTTACCAAATGTGTATGTGACTAGCAGCACTTTAGCAGCCCATTAGACTTTAGCGGCCCACAAATGGACAAACTTGTAAATAAATGTAATAGGTTTACCAAATGTGTATGTGACTAGCAGCACTTTAGCGGCCCACTAATGGGCAAACTTGTAAATAAATATAATGGATTTAGCAAACTGTGTATAAGACTAGCAGCACTTTAGCCCCTAATTGGAAAACTTGCAAATAAATGCAATGTGTAGCAAAATACTTTTTGGAACTTTTTAATAGTATTTGATAGTTTAATAGTAGATATTATTTGATATTATTTGATAGGTATTTAAGTATTTAAAAGTTAAAACTACCGATACGGACAAACCGAAACATACTTCCAAACCCACCGAAACGGGCCATACCGATCCCGAAACCCAAATTTTGGAAAGACCGAAACCGAAACCGAGATCTAAAACCTTGGATATGACATTGTTGACATGCAAACCTAGAGACAACTGAACATCTAGACAACATTTCTCGACATGAATATTGCACGTGACACCAAACTGTTAACTAAACAAATTCACATGACTCGAAGGGATTTTGGGGAAACTTATAATAGAGAGTATGGGAGCAATTGGAGCCATGCTTTCGGCCCGTGTCTGGGAGGATTTTCGTTTCTGGATCCTGAGTTCATACCATAGTTGACCTAAAGACTCGGCCCGGTGTAGCACTTCATGGTCCAAGGTGGTCTCCAGTATGCTCATCGTGCTCTCCATTATAAGTCATGGCCTAGGATTGATTAAATGAATAATAACTTTACCATTGTATTTGACATCTTTGTAGAACATACATGACGTGTTATTTTTCTGCAGTGTAGTAGTACACTTTTATATCTTTGGTACCATGTGACTGTTCATAACATGTTATGCTCATATACACTTGTACTGTAACTACTATTCTTGCATGCTATTATATCCTTGTCATTCTGTACAATTTCTGTTGCTTGGTTAGATATAATCTACTCTATTGAGCAATGGTACAACTCCTGTTATCTCCGCAATGTGACGAACAGAAATACATGAAGGCACATGTGTACGAGGAGTCAGCGTTTCCGATCTAGGATGCTGAGTTTTAAGACTGGTTGAGAGTGAGTGTCCTTGATAGTTTCTTTTTCATGTATTTATGTTTCAGCTTTAGTGTAAGATTGTTACTTTTATTTCCTTGTACTAAAACTCTGTAAATATGATATGAATGTAATGAAATGAAATGTAAAATTTCTGCGATGCTTCACATTGTTTTCACTGGTACCTGCAGGACCTGCATATAATTGTACAAACGTCACGACAACCGGACACATGGCGTTACAACCTCTCTAAAGGAAATTACAGTTTACTCTTTCAGGAAGTACGTAAATTATAGCTCAATTTCATTTAATAACTTCAGGAGTTCATATACTATACTTTCATTTAAAGTATTGGTATTGGTGTAAACTTGGACGGTATGAGTGGACATAATTTGAGTAGATATTACTAAAATTGTTATTGTCTGTCATCAAGAAGTTTGATTGTGTTCGTGGCAGCAGTGGAAGTGTGCTTAGGTAAGTGGTTTGGATTGGGAGTCAAGGCTGTATGCAAAATTTTCACTTAACCCTTTTGTTTCCATAATTTTGTTCTTTATCTAGATCCAGTAATTCATTCATGGAAAAAAAATCACAAAACCCTTGATTAATCACTCATCAACTCACCTGTCATTATATACTCAGGAGCAGCATAACCATAGGTGCCCATGACCCGAGTAGAAACATGTGTTGCATCACCCATAGGTCCCTCCTTTGCAAGGCCAAAGTCAGAAAGTTTCGCATTGAACTCCTGCGAATATAAGAGCAATGATCAGGATAATATACAAGTATATCGCAAAATTTCCAACAGCAGAATGTTTAATCAGACCGCTCCACACAATGGTTCTGCCATTTGATCCAACCTCTCTATGTTCATTTGTTGAAGGATGGAAATAATGGGAATTATAAAACAATCCCCTTCTTTTTGCAGATTTATTTTTTCTTAGATGACACAAAAGGGAAAACAACAATGTCGTCATATTAAGAATGCATGTCATGTCAAACACTATTCCACTTGCTAAAGGACCTACTTCCCAATCCGTATCCACCGCCTAAAGGGAACGGTCATTACTCAATGTGCTTATTTCTATCATTTTTTATAGAGATTTTCTAGCATGTCAGAGATGAACTGTCAAAGTGATACTCTATAGACAACGAGAAAAGTTATTCTGCATGAAGTGGTTGGCATGGACACAAGCAATGAATCATAGGACCCTGATGACTAAAAATGTCGCATGTTTGGAATTGATACAAGGAACAAAAAGGAGGAACATGAATGGATAAAGATAGAAGAGACAAACTGCATCGAGCAAGATGTTTGAAGTCTTGAAATCACGATAGATGATAGGCCTTTTTGATCCATGAAGAAATGCAAGACCCTTCGCTGCATCCAAGGCAATCTTCATACGTATAGGCCATGTCAGTGTATTATGTCCTGTTAAGAAATAACAGATAAGAAACCGGATTAGCTGATGATTTTCTGGCTAGTCAAGTAATTTCCCTATATAATTAATATCGAATCTAGTGATCCTAACCACTCCATGCATCCAAGAAGTGAACCAACTTTTAGCACTAGCCTGCTAGAGCTAAAGTTGGGTTCTGATACTTGAGGAAAACTTTTCGTATATGAGGTTTCCCAAGAATGTTATATTCCTTAAGTTCATACATGTAAAAGATGGAAGTGAATTTGTTTGCCATGTGACCTATTGAATGACAATCATTAATTTTCAAAGCGAATGATTGGAGGATGTGTTCTATAGATGATACTAGGTTATCTAAAAAAAATTTCCACATAAACAGTATGGCTAACTTTATTTCATGCAATACTAAATTCCTATTTTCAGTTTGGCGAAGACATAGTTCTTCATGGACAGTGTAAGGAGAATGATGCATGCTGAACTTGGTTAAAGTTGTAATGACAATAATTGTTGGCTCAAGTGAAATTACAAAAAGTGCATTCAAAGTTACCATCAATATTAACCTACAAATCTTAGCATCACAATATGTTAGCTTGATAACAATGAGAATGTATAGCAGTCGGTGTATAGTAGTAGTTTCATACGTCGGAAAAGATGTGTTTCTAGGCTCCCACAAGCCATATACTCATAAACCAGCAGTCTATGCTTATCCTCATAGCAGTAGCCAATAAGTTTGACAAGATTGGTATGACTAAACTGCCCGAGATAGTTAACTTCTGCCTGCAAGGAAAAAGAGGACAGAGAAAAATAAGTCCTCTGTAAACATCAATACTTCGCTACAGATTTTTTTTCCGAAGGCAGGCAGGTGATGGTTTAGACTCAAGGCAGTTCAACAAAATAAGATTTCCAGGTACATGTGATGCATTTGTATCAAGAGATTTATCAATAAATATGCAGTACATAAATATGCACATAGATTAATAGAGTAATGTGTTTCTCTAATTAATAAAGAATACTGAACGAGACCACTCTGGCAGCATAAATTCTCAAGAGTAAGGGAATTAAGGAGATCAATGCAATACATAAATATCAAGAATATATAAGAGTTGATTTTCTTGAAGTAGAGTCATGAGTACTATTTTGGAAACTTAAATTTGTAAGGCTCTTGAAGTATAATGCAGACGTAGTCATATCGGCTAACATGAATGATACCAAATTTTAAAAGAGTAGTAGAGAACATACTTTTCAGTGGCCATACGAAGAAATTTCTGCACATGCCATGTGATGACCATTATTCTCATTACATGTAAGTAATCTAGTATGAACAGTTCTCCAACTGAGCTTCATGAGACCTCCAGTTTGCTCAATGGATGATCCAAACAATTTACCCCAAATAATACGAGATCAAGTAGTTACACACCTTTTTATGTAGACATCAAATGGTTGCAAAAAATATGTTATTTCAGTCACGAAAAGATGTCATTTGATACATATAAGAAGGCGTGAAACAATTGATGTACTACGGTTAGGCTAGTTTAGATATATGGCATCCATGGATTTGTCCACCGTATAGTTCTCATGAAGCTTGATTAGAGAACCATTCTCATATGTACTTTTTTCAACAGAGGCTATGAGCAGAGCCTGAATATAAGACCCCCTACAATCAACTCCGAATTTAATTTGTTTTACCATCTAAGCTAGAAGCAAGAGCCAATCTATTATTTAGATTTAGATGTCATTCATTAGTTAAATAGCTAATTAGATTACAACCGGCATGTGCCTCATTATTGTCATCTTGATATTATTAGATACTGTGAGAAATAAAATTAATTATTTGCATCTAACAATCTAATTAGATAACAAGTACAAGAATAAATAATATAAAATTTGCTGACATTTTTCTAAATGTTAGTACAAAAATAAAGTTTCTCACAATATCATAAATTTCTTATTAAACAACAGTTAATTACCTATTGAAACTAATATGAAAAATCCATTAGCCCAGGACAATGATCATTAAATGTTCTCACAATATGAGAGAAAGTCTGCTCATTACCATGGGCAGTTGCACAAGGACATGATGGAAAATCAACCTTTTGATCTTTCCACACTAACTGAATTCATAATTAAATGGTTTGCCTTCTTCCAAACATACAAGTTGATGATGATACCACGGGTGGAAACGAACACATTGAATTTTTTTTTGGGCCGGGGTGGGGGGGATGCTGAAAACCCCTTAACGGGTATCCCAAAGCACTTTAGTCCCCTGACATTATTTTTTTGAACCTCTAACACCCTTCCATTGTGATTATCAGCTGGTCTGTTTAAAATAAATTGGTTATGAACTCTTTTTCCCTTCATGATATTAAAAGAGTTCATGGAACCTCTACAACAATGAAACCACCGGTCTAATCCCCCCCCCCCCCCCCCCCCCCCCGCCTCATCCTAAAACCTACACGAACCAAAAGGTCAACCTCCCTTTGGGTCTCTGATCGTGTGAGAATTAGGATTGGGAATGGAAGAAAGGATGCTTGGAGGATTGGTGGTAGGAGAAGAGGAGCCGAGGATTGGCCTTGGCAATTGAAATTGGAGTTGGCCTAGTGAGATTATTCATGAATCCCTCTATTTATCACTTGACATCATTCTTTTCTGAAGAAGACTTAGGGCAAAAAATCTGGGGATTTGAAAAATGACATTTTTATGAGAGTTTGGAGAGTTTTCTCAATTAGGAGAGAATTTTGACTTTTTGAGGCACTTTGAAGGAACCACCAATGGCACTTTACAGATGTTTGCTTCTTCTTGGTACTTACAAATTAAAAATTGAAACTTTAAGAAAAATCTCCATCTATTTTCAATCATTTTGATATCCAAGGTGGTTTCATTGTTGACAAAATCTCTCTTCTTTTGATCTAAAGAAAGCCAAATGGTTGCTTAGCAATTGGTTGTGCTATTTGGTTCATGTGAGTTTGGGTTACTGTGGGTTCACCCCCGTCTCCAGCGGTGCAGCCGTTGGATCCTCCTCCTCAGGTCTCTTCTTCGGACGACCCATAGCCCTCAGAACAGTGTTAATTAATAAAAGTAACTAAGAGAAGTTCAAGAGATCAAAGAAAGAACAAAAAGAAAACACAAAAGTTTAAAGAAAGAAGAAGTGGAGAAAATCTCAAAGAGATTTTCGCTTTCCATTCAATTTCATAAGCAAAGAAACATAGGAGCTGAAGCTCAGCTATTAATACCCACCGCTAATCTCGACAGCTAGCATCTGACAAACTCACGAATTTTATCTAACAGAATTTGTTAGCTGGGCCCCCTTAGTCTAGCAGCTCGACAGAGAAGATGAGCCTTCAGGCGGTTGGGATTTACTATAGCAAATCCAACCGTTGGACGATGGACGATCAGGATTATTTCACTTACGGTACTTAGCGGTTGAGATTAGATCATTTTGAACGGTGGATG
This sequence comes from Scilla litardierei, assembly GCA_030789695.1. Classification (NCBI taxonomy): domain Eukaryota; kingdom Viridiplantae; phylum Streptophyta; class Magnoliopsida; order Asparagales; family Asparagaceae; genus Scilla; species Scilla litardierei. Next base: position 19,202,013 of record CM061136.1, read on the forward strand.
CCCCTCCTCGATGTGATCCAACGCTTCCTCCTTCCTCTTCCCAATGACACAGCTCTTCCCAACGGCTACTTGATTCAAACCCATCGCTGCCAACTCGATGCTGTCGACGGCCGTTCCCAGCGTAGCAGCGGAGTCTCTTACATTACCCCCTCCATTTTTCGACCTTGACTCAAGGTCGAATGTGGGAAACCTCTTCACCAGATCCTAATAACTCTCCCAGGTGGCATCATCAATCTCCCTCTGTCGCCATTTAACTAAGACTTTGTCGAATTGTGCGACGCTCCAAAATGAGCTCAGGTTCATCAATTATCTCTTCAACGTAGCAAGGTTGATCCTTCTGCAGCACCGTGTGGGTTCCCAATTTTCTCTTCAGCTGCGAAACATGGAAAACAGAATGGACTCTAGAAGTTGAAGGCATTTCCAACTTATAAGTCACTTCCCCTACTTTCTGCAACACCTTATAAGGCCCATAATATTTTGGAGAGAATTTGTGAGGCTTCCGCATAGCAGCTGTTACTTGTCTGTAGGGTTGTAAACGCAAGAACACCCAATCCCCTACATCAAACTTCCTTTCAGATCTTTTCCTGTCAGCATACTTCTTCATGTTCTCTCTAGCCTTCTTCAGGTTATCTTTCAATAACTGGAGAGCTACTTCTCTAGAAAACAACTCCTCATCCACCAGTTGTACATGAGAAGTATGGGGCATATAGTGGAGTAATGAGGGTGGTTTTCTTCCATACATGGCTTCATATGGAGTGGTTTGGGTTGGTGATTTCCAGTTGGTATTGAACCAATACTCTGCCAGAGGCAGCCACTTCACCAATTCTTTAGGCTTATGACCACAAAAACAACGTAGATAACATTCCAGCTGCTTATTAGCATTCTCTATTTGCCCATCAGATAACTCATAGCCAAAGCTGTTCCCTGTAAACTAAAAAGCTCCTTCCAAAATGAGCTGGTGAAGAGGGGATCTCTATCACTGACAATCACCTTGGGTAAGCCATGCAATTTAAAAACCCCATTAAAAAAACTTGAGCTACCTGTTTTGCAGAAAATGTGTATTTGAGTGGGAAAAATGGGCACCTTTGGACAACCTATCCACTACCACATAGATGGCACTGATATCTCCACAAGGGGGTAACCCAACAATGAAGTCCATAGATATCTCTTCCCAAATTCTATTTGGCACAGGATGAGGCTGCAATAACCCAGGAGAAGCCACATTTTCTAATTTGTTGCGTTGGCATACCTCACATTCTCCAACAAATTTTCTCACATCAGATTTCATGCCCTCCCAAAAAAACTTCCTTCAACATATGACATGTCCTGACAGCATCCGAATGTCCTGTAATAGGAGTTCCATGATACTCATGTATCAGGATCCTCACAACCTCCTTGTTATGCGGGTTCACCAAAACTCTCCCTTTATAATAATAAACTCCTTCTATAGCTTTAATTTCCTCTCTCAAGTCTGCATTCTCCTTCAGTTTTTGCTCCAGCTCTTTAAAAAACTTATCCTGGGCCACCATATTTATAATTCCCTGCAACCAATCTGCTTGGACAGTTGACATAGGGTACAAAGAGTGAGGTTCTTCCTCCCAAGTCTCCTCCCCTCCTAGCTCCCTGGACAAGGCATCTGCAGCAGCATTACTTCTTCCTGTCTTGTACTCCACCCTATAATCAAACTGTTGTAATTTAACCAGCCATTTACTTTGTATTCCATGTTGAAGTCTTTGATTGAGAAGATGGCTACGGCCATGGTGATCTGTCCGTATAACAAACCTTCTTCCTAGTAGGTAGTGGCTCCATTTCTTTGTTGCAATTATTAGCGCTAATAACTCCTTCTCATAGGTGGAAAGAAAGAGATTCCTCCCCTTCAGTTTTGAACTCAAATAGGCCAGAGGTCTCCCATCTTGCATCAGCACAGCTCCAATTCCCTGCCCCGAAGCATTGCATTCCACCACAAAAATCTTGCCAAAATCAGGTAAGGCCAAGACTGGAGATGACACTAGGGCCTCCTTCAGCTGTTGGAAGGCTATCCTGGATTCATTACTCCATGTAAATTCTCCCTTCCTCAACATATCTGTAAGAGGAGCTGCAATGCTACCAAATCCCTTCACAAATTTCGTATAGTACCCAGCCAGTCCTAGGAATCCTCTCAATGCCTTCACAGTTTTGGGTTCCTTCCAACTAACCACTGCTTCAATTTTCTTAGGATCAGCCGCAACCCCTTCTCCCGATATCACATGGCCTAGATAGTCTACAGTTTCCTTTGCAAACCGGCACAAAGACAATATAACGAACAGCTGGTGTGCCTTGAGGATCTCAAAAACCTCCTCCAGGTGAGCCAAATGTGAATTGTAGTCGGAGCTGTAGATGAAAATATCATCAAAGAAAACTAAAATAAATTTTCTTAACACTGACCTGAATATATGATTCATCAGTGATTGAAAGGTCGACGGCGCATTTGTAAGTCCAAACGGCATAACCACAAATTCATAGTGGCCGTCGTGAGTTCGGAACGCCGTCTTGAAGATGTCGTCATTCTTGACGCATATTTGGTGGTACCCCGATCGTAGATCCAACTTGGAGAATACAACAGCCCCATGTAAATCGTCCATCAGCTCATCGATGATTGGAATAGGGAATTTATCTTTCACCGCTTGTTGATTGAGGGCTCGATAGTCGACACACATCCTCCACGACCCGTCGGACATCTTCACCATCACTACGGGAGATCCGTAAGGACTTGAGCTGGTTCGTATGACTCCGGAGTTTAGCATCTCAGCAACTTGCTTTTCAATCTCTTCCTTCAGGAAATGAGCATGTCGATAGGGTCGGACACAGACTGGCTTAGCCCCTTCAACAAGTGGTATGTTGTGGTCACAATACCTTAGTGGTGGCAGTTCTTTAGGCTCTTCAAAGATGGCTGAAAACTTTTGGATCAGTTGTTGAAGTTCAAATGGTTGGTCCTGTATTCCCTTCAACCCCCAACAAGCAGCATTGGAAGTCATTGTTAGAGTCTTTAATTGATTAATGAACCCAGCTCCTCCTTGCCTTAAATTCCTCCTCATTTGTTGTTCACTGATCACTTGAGAGTCCTCTTTAGAACCCTGCCAAATGCATTCGTGGCCCTGATATTGAAACTTCATTTGCAATTTTTTGAAATTCATGACTATATCATCTAATTGCTCCAGCCACTGTGCACCCAACACAATTTGATTCCCTCCCATGAGTAAAAGGAGAAGATCTAGTGGAACTGTGATTCCTTGGCACTTGAGCAAAAACCCTTTACATACTCCTGACCCTTCCAACTTGTCCCCATTGGCCACAAGCACTTTGAAGTTTTTTGAGTCTTCAACCTTCAATCCCAATGTCCTGGCTATCTTAGGATGTATGAAACTGTGGATAGAGCCTGAGTCTACTAGCACTTGCACTGTCTGTCCCTTGATACTCCCCACCAACCTCAAGGTGTGTGCAGCAGTAATACCACACATGGTCTGTAGAGATATTGCAGCCGGGTCTTCCTCATGATCATTTGTTTGATTCCTGTCATAGCCTTGAGTTATTGCTGGAACTTCTTCCTCCTCTTCAGGATCATCATCACCCCAAACTCCTTCTACCATAAACAGTTTCTTGCATTTGTGGTCCTTGCTCCATTTTTCATCACAAGCAAAACAGATGTGATTCCTTCTTTTGTATTGCACCTGCTCTGGTGTTAGTTTCCTGGAAATGGGAGTAGTTGTAGAGGAACTTGGATTCTTAGAATTCTCTGTTGAGTTATAGGTTATGGTAGTTGCGTTGTGTCCCTTCATTGGATTTCCAGGACCCAATGTATTTCTCCCTCCTCTTCGAGACGTTAAAAATTTTTACTCAAAGTTTTTAGCCAACTGGATGGCCCTATATAGGCTTTGGGGTTCAGCTGCAGATACCTCATAACGTATCTCTTCTTTCAACCCATCAATGAACTTGTCAAGGATGTAATCCAAAGGCAGTCTGTCTAAGAAACCCATGACTTTCTCCAATTTCTTTAAGTACTCACGCACAGACCCCTTTTGCTTCAACCTGGCAAACATTTGGAAAGGCTTGTTCATTTCTGGAGGACCAAACCTAGCTAGAATCTCCTTAAAAACTTCCCACACCATGAAGTTCTCTACGCTAGTACTCGCCCATTCAAACCACATGAGAGCATCCTCTTTCAAATAGAATCCGCAGATTCTTACCCATCCAAGCTTATCAGTTTTGTAGTATTCAAATGTTTGTAGTACTTGACTCACCCAAGCTGCTACCTCTTCTCCCCCCTTATACACAGGAAACTCCGGTCGTATACCCTTAGGGTTACAGTCCCTGGGTCCACCATTCTCACCCACCCCCGTGACTACCGAAATAATTTCCACCATTGAGGAAAGATTGATTCCCTTCCATTTGTATTGGTCTGCTAAAGCTATCAACACAAGTAACTAATTGCATCTGATTTTTTTGAGAGGTTTTCAATCTTACTTGAGAGTTCCTGAAATTGAGCGCTATTGATGGTCATTTGTTGCTGCAGCTGCTTCTGAATGACACTCCATTGCTGCTTTTGCTCATGTTGAAGATTCTCCCATTGTTGTTGAAACTGGATTTGAATTTCCCTCTGCTCTTCTTCGAGCTTCAAGAACCTTTCAGTCCATGTATCATCATTAATGGAGTTCACTTCTTCATCTGACCCTTCACCATGGCTCGTACTAGGTAGCTTTGATACCAATTGTGGGTTCACCCCCGTCTCCAGCGGTGCAGCCGTTGGATCCTCCTCCTCAGGTCTCTTCTTCGGACGACCCATAGCCCTCAGAACAGTGTTAATTCATAAAAGTAACCAAGAGAAGTTCAAGAGATCAAAGAAAGAACAAAAAGAAAACACAAAAGTTTAAAGCAAGAAAAGTGGAGAAAATCTCAAAGAGATTTTCGATTTCCATTCAATTTCATAAGCAAAGAAACACAGGAGCTGAAGCTCAGCTATTAATACCCACCGCTAATCTCGACAGCTAGCATCTGACAAACTCACGAATTTTCTCTAACAGAATTTGTTAGCTGGGCCCCCTTACTCTAGCAGCTCGACGGAGAAGATGAGCCTTCAGGCGGTTGGGATTTACTGTAGCAAATCCAACCGTTAGACGATGGACGATCAGGATTATTTCACTTACGGTACTTAGCGGTTGAGATTAGATCATTTTGAACGGTGTGATCCAACGCTTCCTCCTTTCTCTTCCCAACGACGCAGCTCTTCCCAACGGCTACTTGATTCAAACCCATTGCTGCCAACTCAATGCTGTCGACGGCCGTTCCCGGAGTAGCAGCGGAGTCTCTTACAGTTACAAAGAAAGAGCGAGACAAAAGAGCAAAATAATATAAAAGCTAGGTAGAAGAAGACAAGTGTCAGAAGGGTAACGAGAAGAATTTTCAATAAAATAATTTATGATATTTCTTTAAAGACAGAAGGCGTAAAGTTCTCTTTGGGTTAAACATTAAGGGAATTTTCAACATTTACCTCTTATCTGTTACTACTAAGCACTAAAAAGAATTTTAAACCTATCAAAAAGGGAAGATTTGTTATAAATCATCATCTTGTGGAGGAACCCCCAGCTCTTTATTTATAGTAGAGGAGGAGCGTACATAGATATGATACAATAGATACGGTCTTATTTATAAGATAAGTCGTGATCCTAATCAACTCAGTAATATCCATTCACAACACTCCCCTTATCCAACCATAGGTGTGGACTTGGACTCTGCTCATGAATACTTCAGGATTCTGAGTGTAATAGGAGTCTCACATAGAGTGGATACTTCAGGATCCTGAGTTGATGAGGTTTGCCTCGTTAAAACCTTTAGCTATGGAAAACACTGTTGGAAAAACCATAGTTAATGAAAAAGAGTACAAACACTCTCTAACTCCTCCTAATCTGTACAAGCACTCAAGCTTTCAGATCTCTTAGGCGCCTCATTCCAATTTTCTGTACAAACTTCCTAAAAGTAGCAGTAGGAAGGGCTTTAGTGAAAAAGTCGGCCAGCTTGTCACATAATTGTATTTGTCTAACGTCGATCACGCCATCTCTCTGTAGCTCGTGAGTTCAGAAGAATTTGGGGGAAATATGCTTCGTTCTGTCGCCTTTGATGTAGCCACCTCGTAGTTATGCAAGAAGCGTTGTTCTCGAACATGGTGTTAGGTTCAAGGTCTCCAGACTTCAATCCTGTCGTCACAAGGATGTGATTTACAACTGATCGTATCCAGACACATTCTCTGCTTGCTTCATGGATGGATATGATCTCTGAGTGATTGGATGAGGTCGCCGGCATGGTTTGCTTGACGGATCTCCAGGAAATGGTTGTCCCACCATGGGTAAACACGTACCCCGTCTGCAACTTTGCATTGTGGGGATCAGACCTGTAACCTCAACATAACCAAGTGCAGAGGATAATCCATTTTTGTAACAGAGTCCCAAATCTGTAGACCCTTAGAGGTAGCGCAGAAGGTGCTTAACCCCGGTCCAGTGGCGCTGCACTGTATCTGGCTAGTAAATTTACTGCGAACGCTATATCGAGACGTGTGCAGTTAGCCAGATATAGAAGTGCTCCAATAGCACTCAGATAAGGGACTTCTGGACCAAGTATATCATCCTCCTCTTCAGCGACCAGAAGGTGTCTTTATGTGCATTCAGAGATCATACCACCATAGGTGTACTAAGTGGATGACATTGGTCCATATGAAATCTTTGCAACATTTTCTTCGTATATGTGGTTTGATATAATAGGATTCTGTCTTTTAAATGTTCAATCTGTAAGCCAATACAGAATTTCGTCAGATATAGAAGTGCTCCAATAGCACTCAGATAAGAGACTTCTAGACCAAGTATATCCTCCTCCACTTCCAGCGACCGGAAGGTGTCTTTATGTGTATTCAGATATCGTACCACCATAGGTGTACTAAGTGGATGACATTGGTCCATATGAAATCTTAGCAACATTTTCTTCGTATATGTGGTTTAGTGTAATAGGATTCCGTCCTTTAAATGTTCAATCTGTAAGCCAAGACAGAATTTCATTTTGCCTAAGTTTTTCATTTCGTTCTTTTTTCAGGCTTACAGATATCTCAGTGATCTCTTCAGGAGATCCAATGAGGTTCAAATCGTCTACGTAGACTGCTATTATGACGAATCCTTTTCCCTTTGCTCTTATAAAGATGCAAGGGCAGCTTCATTATTGTTGAATCTTGTTGTACAAGAAATTCACTCAGTCTGTTATACCACATCCTTCCCAATTGTTTAAGACCATAAAATGATATTTGAAGCTTAACAGAGTAGACGTCCCGAAATCTATCTTTTAGTTCAGCAGGCACTGAAAAACCATCAGAAAGTTTCATGTATATCTCCTTGTCGAGATTACTGTATAGATATGCAGTCACAACATCCATTAGCTGCATATCTAAACCTTCCTTTGCTGTTATGCTTATCAGAAATCGGAAAGTGATCGCATCCATGACTGGAGAGTATGTTTCCTCATAGTCAATATCCGAACTTTGGAAAAATCCTTGCGCTACATACAAGCCTTGCTTTGTAGCGTGTGATCTCATTATTTTCATTTCTTTTTCTTACGAATACCCATTTGTATTCCACATGTTTGACACCAGTAGGTGTTTGGACTATTTGCCCAAAGACTTTGTGTTTCTTAAGCGAGTCCAGCTCACCTTCTATTGCCTGATTCTACTTTGGCCAATCATTTCTACGTTTGCATTCAGCAACGAAATGTGGATCATGATCATCGTCGCTTCCGGCGACGTGAATAGCAATATGAAATGCAAAGTCATCGTCGACGACTGTACTCTTTCTGTCCAATACCTCCAATGTACGTACATAATTTAATGATATTTCAGTTTCTCCCTTCAGTTCCTCTGAAGTGAATTCCGGGAGAGGTGAGGGTATGGACATGAGCTCATTTCTCTGTGGGGGTATCATCCCAAGGTCTCCGGATATTTTTCTCTTTCTTGGATTTTTATCCTTAGAGCCTGGTGGTCTGCCTCTTTTCTGTTGAGGTACAACCACTTCTGCTGCTGGTAGATTGCATTCATTATCGGGATGTCAATCCTAGCTGGAGTATTTGCAGCAGGGATGTGTGATTTGACAATCTTCTGGTTGTCAGTATATGAGTCTGGTAATCGGTGGACAGTGTCCAGTATGTGGAGGATCTTCAGGATCTCATCTTCACATTGTTTTGTTACCGGATCATAGTGGGTCAAATTTTTTGTATCTCACGTTATGATATACTTCGCACCAGATTTCTCAGTGTCTGGACCCATTTTGGGGAAAATTGTCTCATCAAATTTACAGTCTTCAAGACCTGCCTTAAATACGTCCCCCGTATGGGGTTCTAGGTAACTTATAATTGAGGGTGAGTCAACAAACCTTATATAGATACCTAGGCGACGTTGAGGATCCATTTTTGTCCTCTGTGGTGGTGCAATGGGGATATAAACTGCGCAACCGAAGATTCTCAAATGAGAAATGTTCGATGCACTCCATATGCAAGTTGCATTGAAGAGAGACTCTGACCTCCAGAGGGTCTTATTTTTATTAACGATACAGCATGCATGATTGCATGTCCCCAAGCATCCACAGATAACTGTGATTTCATTAACAATGGACGTGCAATCCATTGGAGTCTTTTTATCAGTGACTCTGCAAACCCGTTCTGGGTATGAACATGCGGCACTGGAAGTTCGAATTCTATTCACGTTGCCTGGCAGTACTCTTGAAATGACCGGGAGGTAAATTCCCCAGTATTATCCAGACGTATTTTCTTTATTTGGTTGTCTGGAAAATGCGTCCACAACTTTATTATTTGTGCCAAAGCTTTGGAAAAGCTAAGTTACAGGTCGATAGTAGACACACATACGTATGTTTTGAGGATGCATCAATCAGTAGCATAAAGTACTGAAATGGCCCACTAGGGGGTGGATAGGTCCACATGTCTCTTTGTATTCTTTCGAGGAAGCTTGAAGATTCGATATCCACTTTTAGTGATGAAGGCCTTGTTATTAATTTCCCCTTGAAGCATGAGATGCAAGGAAATTCTCCCATCTGAAGAATCTTCTGGTTCTTCAGGTTATGCCTATGTGATTGAGATAAGATGCGGTGCATCATCACAGATCCAGGGTGGCCAAGTCTTCATGCCAAAGTGAAAACTTGGCGGATGTCGGGCACTTCAGGTGCTCCGTCAAATTAGCTTCCTCTCTCCGAATTTTTGTATGGTAGAGGCCTGATGAAAGGCTCTCAAAACGTTCAAGTATGGATTTTTACTCCTTTTTCTTGAGACGTTATATACAGTAATTCTTTTTCATTTACATTTGATGTTTCCAAATGGAATCCGTCTAAACGGATATCCTTGAAACTTGGTAAGTTTCGGTTGAAATTCGGAGAGAATAATGCATCCTTTATTTTAATTTCTGTTCCATTTGGAAACAACAAAGTTGCATTCCCAAAACCTTCAATTATATTCAATGGCACTAAAATTGTATTTACAGGGCTTTTATATGGTATAATGCTATGAAAATAGCATTTATACTGAAGGATCGTATGTGTTGAAGCACTGTCTACTAAGCAGTCATGAGAGCGATCCACCTATAAAAGATGAATAAAACATTTGCATTTCAGGAACATAATCAAATTTTTCATTCAAAAACAAATTACATAATTCGAATGCTCTCATAACATAAAATGTTCTCAAAACAAATTGCTAAGAAAAAAATAGAGGCTAATCAACCAGGTCATCTGCTTCGAAGTCGTCAGCTGAAAACTTGACTAGAGCATTAGAGGTCACCAGATTTGTTTCAGCTTTCTTTTTCATGTTCTCTTTATACAATTCCTGAAGATGCCGCGGAGTTCTGCACACTCTAGATCAGTGGCCTTTCATGCCACAGCTATGACACTAGTCTTCACATTCCCTTTTGGGTGGGGGTGCTTCATTTTTGTTGTTGTCTTGTCTCCGCCAAGTGAACTTCTGCTTCCCTTCATTTCTTCGCTGCTGGCATTGGCCTTTGGCCATTTTGTTCAGTCCCCCCTTTCTGTGGTGTTTCTTTTCTTTTGTAGTATCTCTTCTTTTTAGAAAAAGATGCATTGTGAGCTTCTGGGAGGGGGCAGTGCCAGGGGCGCATGTTGTGAGTGGCGAGGAGAGACTCTATATTTTGTTCAGCCATGAGTAAACATGACAGCAGCTCAGAATATTTGGTGAACATTTGTTCACGGTATTGCAGCATCAGTATCGCATCCTTTTTGTGGAAAGACGTGAACGTCTTTTCCAGCATGCGATCTTCTGATACCTTTTCACCACACAACTTCAGGCATGAGGTGATGCTAAAAAGAGCCGAGTTGTACTCAGCTATGGACTTGAAGTCCTGCAGTCTCAGGTTCTCCCACTCATATCGTGTCCTTGGTAGTATAACATCTTTCTGATGTTTATATCTATCCTCAAGGGAAGTCCACAGCTCAAGTAGATCTTCGACCGTAAGGTATTCAGCTTTTAGGATCTTGTCCACATGGCGACGAATATAGATGATGGCTTGCGCCTTTTCTATATTGCTTACATTTTCATTTTTAGTCACAGCAGAAATGAGGGACTTAGCCCGCAGGTGAAATTTCACATCGAGTTACCAGCTCAGATAATTTCTTCCTGATGCATCCAGCACTTCGAAATCGACACTTGCGATTTTGGCCATTTTATCTAGCAAAGCACAAATTTGCATGAATTAATACTTTATGCAATAAACATTTTCATGCGGATGCAATTTTTAAATGAAGAGCTAATTGCGTGGATCGGCTAGTCCCACATAAAAAAATAGAGTCCAAAGTCCATATTGCAGTCCATATTACACAAATGAAAGCGAAAAAAGAGATTACAACTTTGGAAACGCTGTGGGTCACATTTATAAAATCTTCAGCTTCAAGTGTGGCCTCCGTCCACATGGAAAGTAGTCGTCAGTCTTAGACATTACATAATTTTCTCACTACAATTTTTCTCAAAAAAAAGAAAAGTACAGGAAAAGTAAAATGTGGGGCTTAAACAGCCGATCCAAAACCAATTAGCCATCCATGCAAAAATTTGTGCTCATCAAACATTTTCAGCAGACATTTTCATCACATGCATCACATGCATCATATTCACAGTAGGATAAACAATTTGAATACTTAATAATTATTGGACCATTGGGCAACATCATACATCATTAGGTTAGATGACTAACGGCAGAGCAGTCACGGGATCTTCCTAATTATTAAGTTAATATTGCACAACAGAATATCAGTTTATCCACAGAATGAACCTTTTAAAAATGATGCAGAGCATATGATTGTGATTCTAAAAGGCATCATATAATGCAAAAAGTTGTGCTAATTGGGATTGTTCAAAAGAGTTTGAAAAGAGCCCAAATATTTACATTTTCTTCATGAAAAAAAGAAGTTTTCCTTTTTATTCCCCGATTAACCCCCAAAAATCCCCAAACGTCCCCCTTAAAGTCTCATTTCCGTCCCTTATTTTAACCTGATTTTTCAGTAATTTTTATCCCCTCAAAACATTTTATTTTTAATTTTAGCCACCTCCCCTTTTATTTCTGTTCTGTTTTTTTCAGAAAATATCGGCCTGCGGGCCTGAAGCCCGCAGTGCACACTGCGGGCTTCAGGCCCGCGCCAAAAATATTTGGTCTTTTTTCATTTGTGAGGGCAAAAGCCCGCAGAGAAGACGCGGGCGTATGCCCGCATTCAAAGATTTTTTTTGTTAATGTGCTTGTGGCTCATTATTCCGACGAGAGAGGGGAGAGGGGCGGCGGCTAGGGTTAGCCACCTCGCCTCTTGCAATCGTAGGACGGGGGGTTTCAGTGGCAGCCCCTGCCATGAGGCAGGGGGTGTCGCTGGATGGCGGCCTCCGCCGTGAGGCAGGGGGATTTGACAGGCGGCGTCACTCCTCTTCAGGCGGGGGGTACTACAGACGGTGCCCCCCCACTTCAGGTCGGGGGTTCTACAGGCGACGTCCCCCTCCGCTTCAGGCGGGGGGTTCGTTCACACGGCGCCCCCCTCCGCTTCAGGCGGGGGGGTGTTCGTTCACACGGCGACCCCTCCGCTTCAGGCGGGGGTTCGGTCAGGCGGCGCCCCCTCGCTTCTGGCGGGGGGTTGATCCGGCTGTGCAAGTCCCGCCGTATAGGTGAGGGGTCGGAAACGACGCCCCCTCTCTTGCTGTGAGCGAGAGGGGGGAATTGTTTTTATTTTATTTCAGATAAAAACATGATACAACCTGATTTTTGGACAATAAAAATCGTCGATATGGGTGATTAGCCTTATTTCCACTTCGATCTTGCGAGATCTATGGATAAAACGATCAGGCGCATGATAAAATTTTATTTTAGCGAGAAATACCTCTAGATCCGTCCTCCGGATCTAGCGACGGTTGAACGAAGCCTACGCGTGGATGACGACGCCCGTTTGAGGTAGATGACGCCACACGTGTGGATCTCCCGCCTTTCCATCTCTTTCGCAACGATCAGAATCTGTGTGGAATTTCTATTTAGAGGCTCGTGCTGATAACGTGTTATAAATCATCATCTGGGGGAGGAACCCCCAGCTCTTTATTTATAGTAGAGAAGGAGCGTACAGAGATAAGATATAATAGATACGGTCTTATCTATAAGATAAGCCATGATCCTAACCAACTCAGTAATATCCATTCACAACAAGATTTAAATTTTTACTCAAATTTTATCATGAAATGACGTTATTATTCTTCAGTATAAACACTATGTACCACTATGTACACTTTTCTACAAACATATGGCATATAATCTTTCTTCATGACCACCAATCCAAATAATAATAAAATCATTATCTCCAGAACATATCGATAACAAAATTTTGCAAAATCCTTAATTATGGTTTTCTTTCAAAAATAATAATGATTAAGCATACGATCCACAGCTAAAAAGAGAAAGTAAAACTAGATCCTACCCCATCCTCCTAAAAAGATAAGAACAGAAAGAAAAAACAAATGGAAAGATGGCTAAGACACATGTAGTTTTAAGATTTAAAATAAGTCATTAAGAATAGTAATGTGAAACTGAAACTAGTAAAGAGGTGAAATGAAATGGAAATAACAGATACAGACAAGTTTTCCAAGATTTAACAGGGCTCTAGGATGAAACCGCAATAATAACAGTCATTGCATTTGCTTGAACCAAATCATATATATAAACCTGATGGTTCATATTGTAATTTTGAAAGCATAAAGGCTATGGGAAGCCTCTTAATTCTCCAAAAATTGACCATGATTTTGATGATTCACCAATTAGCCACACAAAAATTCACCTAAACATTCCAATCTTATAGTTGACAAGTTGTTCCACTATGGCTACTGGTGTAAGGTGAGTAGCCAGGGAACTAAAGCCCATGCAATATTAGTGTTGATATATTTTTAAGGTAAGAAAGCTTGGATTCGTAGCATGAAAAATTGATGGGATGTGAGAAAATTAGCACAGGGATTACACAAGAGGAACAGAGTAGCACCTAGTGCCCAAAATTGCCTAATTCACATAAGAAATTTCACTACATGTATTGATTTAATAACCTCAAGTATATTTAGGGCTTTTTATAAGCAGCGTTATCATTGTTGGATATTGAGGCGCCTCTAGTGTATTTTGATGATGAACAAACAATTAAGTGTACTGATCTAATTTTGTGAATGTGTAGGAATTAAAGATTAATTACTAATGATGATGAGTTCAAAGCTAGGATGATGATATATACCAAAGACTTGTGGAGATCACCAATGAGGATAAAGCTTTCAAGCTAGGAGCCCAAAGTCAAGTGTGATGCTCACTCAAATTTCATGGATTACAAGAAGTCAAGACATGTACCAAGCTCAAGTGGACCACATCAAAGATTCAAGACCATGGTATTTTAAAGCATTTTTATGTAATTTTAGTCATGTCAAACTTCACACACTTGGGAAAAACGTATTCATTGTTCAAAAATGTTTTAGAATCATTTTGAAAGGTTTTCTTAGAGTTCCAGAACATATCTTAATATTCTTAGGCAAACTAGTCGATTACTCGAACACTCAATTGACTAGTTACGTTATCTGGAAACTAGGCTAGAAGCATGATAGGAAATAGCTGACTATTGTTATGAGACTAGTTGACTAGTTGTTGAACACTAGTCGATTAATACATGAACTATGGTCGACTCGGTTTTCCAGAGAACAATCTGCTTTTGAAGAAATGCTTGATTAGTCAACCAATGCACATAAACTAGTCGGCTAGCTGACAACTAGTCGACCAGTAAGTGTACATTGGTCAACTATTAACTAGTCGTTGGAATATACCCGTAAGATTTTTCTTGCCGTTTAACTAGCCATTAGAGGGCATTTTGGAGAGTCTGTTTTGGGCAGGTTCACCTCTTATAAATAGAGGATTGTTGTATGAAGTTATTATGAACTTATAGCGCTACTTTTTGAGAAAATGAAAAGTTTTCAAAGTCCTCTAAATGCCCTTCAAAAGTTTTTCTTGGCCAAAGTTCTTAACAAGTCTTTATGCAATTTTCGCTTGGCATTAAGTTCTTGATCTCCTAGAACTTTCATCTCTATGCTTTTGAGATCAAGACTTTGTTTCCATAGCCACTTTCGCACAAGCTTGAATTCTTGGTTATAGAAAAGTTGTAACATTCCATCAAAACAAGATTCGTAAAATCCTCTATTGAGAGGTGATAAGCATGTTTGTTGTATTGCTTGGTGTCTTGGTAATCCTCATTTTGTGAGATAGTGCAGTAAAATCCACTCTTGTTGTGGTGATTGTACAAGTTGTGGAAACGATGATAAATCTATGTCTTTAAATTGCTCTCATTGTCTCTTGCCTTTATCTTTATATTTGCATAGTGGCTTCATTTTCGTTACTTATCTCTTACTTACAAATATATAAGATTGTGTTGATTAAGACCCAAGTTAGGTAACTCTAATTGGAAACTCAGGTGAAATTTAAAGAGAATATTATTAGTGCAAATTTTATTTAGATAACACTACTCATCCCCCTCTAGTATTTCACTTGCCATCTACATAAGATCCCAACAACGACACTCCATTTTTATAAAATTTTACTGTAATCGACACTTGGATACCCAAGTATCAAGGAATGATGTTTCGGTAAAAACCACTTGGTTTTGGCAACCTCATTTTGATTTCAAAGGAAGGTACCCTATTACTAAATCTCAGTTTCGACCAGTCAGTTTAGGCTGAAACTGACTGAAACTGATTGAGACCAATATTAATGAGCTGAAAAGAGATTGAGGATGTAGGTTTAGGTTAAAAGAAGATACAGATATGGGTTTTAATACTCAAACCTATTTGAAAACGAATCTTAAGTCAAATAAAGTATAAGTTTGGGTTTAGATTCCTAAGCCCATTTGAACCATGTGCATATAAATATTTATTAAAATTCTAAAATTTTTATTTAAATTCCAAAAAATTATTACATTTCTAAAGATTATATTATAAAATTTTATATTTTCCTTAAAAAATCTAAAAAATATATTATAAATACATTAATATAGATAAATATACATAAAAATTCAGATAAATCTGAAACCAAAATTCAAACCGAAACTTACAAAATAGGCGAAACTTTCAGAAAACTAAATAGTATCCAATGGTCAAAACCCAAACTGAAACTGAGTTCTCAAACCTTAACGTGTACCACAGGTTGGTCATGGCTAATATGAAAAGAACTAGATAAATAGGGTTAATCATTGTATTAAAAGAATGTAACAATTTGAAACGATATCCAAAATCCATAAAGGAATAAAGGAGAAATTTGATTAAGAAATGTTAGTGAGGGTTATGTTTCTTTGCTCTCATGGTCATTAAGCTAGTATTATCTTATCATCTTTTCTTGTTACCTTGTACTCTTTTCTTCAATCCTGTTAAATTTATAATAGGTAAGCAAGCCAAATTAAATAAATCCTAGTGCTTTTTCTAAATATCATACTAGTGCACATTTGAATCATGTCCCTGTATCCTACTATTTCAAATTGCCATGTTGGACACTTGAAGGCACATAAACAAATGACGCTTGTGCCCTGTCGTGTCGAAGTAATTATGCTTATAAATTTTCTAAAGGAAACATTTTACAAAACAATAGTATTTCATATTCCAATATTGTTCAAGTCATCAAGTTTTCATTACTTTGAGCAAAAAAAGTAATGGCAATAATGAGTTCTTTCAATCATAAAACAAAATTGTAGTAATGAAACTAAATATACGATAAAAATGTGTGCAACTTATCATTTATTAGATTTAAATAATTGGTTAACCTTTTTTCACTAAGAGTGTTTGACTTCAGAAAGTAAAGATGAAAATGTGAAAGTGAAATCACGTTGATCTGGTACAAAGGAAATATCAAGAAGACAAGATGTTTGGCAACTTTGAATGAAAAGTGGGAAAATGATGCTACATAGGCACCATATAAGAAGTCCGCAAATTCTGTAATAGTGTCACTTCATGTCATTAAAGGTGAAAAGTGAAAGATGAAAGTGTGAAATTAATTGAAAATAGGATCCACAAGGTAGGCAATTTTCTTGTGTCGTGAAAGTAACAAACTTTACACTTTCACAAACACTTTCAAGTAGCCAAACACCCTCTAATTCAGGAAGATGGATCGTATTGGTGAAGCTGTGGAGAAGTTGGCTTGATTCGGCGCAGGAGAAGCAGTTGTAGTGCAGACGTGTTATCTTGTGCACAGGTAACTCATTTGCGCTTGGATTTGACCTATCTGACTCTGCACAAGTTAGATACGAGAATACTGGGCAAGTGGCTTCGTCAGCAAAGTTGGGTCGTTCGGTCGTCAGTTCGAGTTTGAGGGTCGAACGCTCGGCATTGAGTCGATGGGTCATAACGCGGTTAGAGTCCGTGTTCGGTCGATCGGTCGTTTGGAGGCTCGAAAGATGAAGGCTCGGCACTTTGGATCGATCAACACAGAAGGAAGGTCGATCGGTCGAAGGGACCTCATCGGGATGCGGCCCACTAGGAAGAGGCAATTGACCCACTAGGTTGCGGCAACATTAATTTTGAAGAACGGCAATTGGATCGGATGTCGTAACTGTCGGGATCCGTATCGTTAGGAATTCCTAACCAATGATGACATATTATAACCTAGGGTTATAAATAAGGAGGTTTAGGTTAGGGTTTCGTATGGAACACATTGTATCCTTTGAGAGAGCCGCCATTTGTGAGAGCCAACTTTGAGAGATTGTATTGTGAGCTTTTGGAAAGATCTTGTGTGCTTCTTCTTCGTTGGACGAATAGAAGATTTGTATTGTTATCTCCTTTCGTAATAAAGCTCATCGGTGTTCCCCTTTGGCCGTCCACGGCCGAAAAGCAATCCGGTTTTGTGTTCTCTTTGTTTTCTGCTGATCTTTTGTCCTCGGTTTCCACGATCCTGCGTCTTCCACTGTGTTTGTGCTGGCAGAGCTATGTTCCGCTGCACAACAAATTGGTATCAGAGCCATACGATGTTGGAGATTAACGTAGAAGACGAAGATGAGTAGCGATGGCGATGGCGTTCTCCAAAGGCGTCGATTTATGGGTATTCTTCATCTTCTCGGACTATTGTGTCTAAGACAGTTCGAAATCAAAAATTTTGATGGAAAGATCAACTTCAGTATTGATACGACTATTTTGGAGAGGCCCAAGAGCCAGAGATCCAGACCCAATCCTAGAACGGGAAGGCCACGAAGAAGAGTAGGCCCGCCTGACGAGGCCCGCGGATGGATTCAAAGCCAGACCCAGCCCCGACTCGGAGGACGCACGATTAGCGCGTGCTCTCCGGGGTTAACCGCCCCTCCAGAAGCGCGACACCTTAATGACCATTAAGGAGCCATTAATCCACCAGCCACGACGCACGCAGGCGCCTTGATGGGGGTGGATCACGGGGACGTGAGGGGGGTGGATCACGGGGACGTGAGGGAAGGCGGAGAGAGGACGTGGATTGGGGCAAACATGGGCCAAATCCTATAAAGAGAGGGTAGGGGCAACCGGGGAGAGGATCGAATCCTTGGCACCTACAACTGAGGTATTCCGTTATCTAGATCTTGCTTTTCCCCAAATTATCTCCTCCGCCACCGCTTGGTCTGAGGATACATGTACTGGTCTCATCTTGAGCCGTGTCGTGCCCGCCGAGCATCACATAGATCCGTTCTGAATTAGGCATCTGAGGGGACTTGGCCGGAACCAAGGTCCGGCCCCCCTGACGAGCTTTTTCGTCTGTCCAAGAAGAAGCTGAACCGAGGCGCCGAGGCCATAACTCGGCAAGGAACGGACCCGTTCGTCACTAGCGGGAGCCGACGCCAATCAAGTCCCAGGAGCATTCAAGGCGCCGAGGCTTCCCCTCGAGGCTCATCCAGCCGAGGCCGAGCACCCGACCTGGAACTGAGGCTTCCCCTCGTCTCCACATTGACCGAAGACCAATGCTCAACCGAAGCGTCTGCTCAGCCGCGGATCCATCACCTACCCCATGCCGAGAGCACGTGTGCTCGGCGTATCCAAGGGATCCCAACCAGTCTCTTGACCACGTTGACTGCCTAGTTGTCGGTCAACGAGTCTGTGGTGAGAAAACATCCGTAAACAAGTATATAGAGATGCGAAGTCATGGATATCTTGAACCAACTTGGTCAAAATATCACATTGGACGAGAAGCCGACGGGTATGTCCGATCAGGAGTAGAGAACTCTGAATCGGAGTGCATGTGGTACCATCCGCCTGTATTTGTTAAAGGAGAAGAAATTCTCATACATGGAGGAGACACGTGAAAGCAAGTTCTGGAAGGAGCTCAGCGACAAGTACATGAAGAAGAATATCCAGAATACACTTGAAGAAGAAGCTTTTCGGTTTGAAGTTACCCGAAGGGGTTTCTATGGAGGAACACCTCGACTACTACTACAAGCTTCTTATCGACCTGAGGAACGTCGACGTGAAGGTTGACGATGAAGACAATGCGATGATTCTCCTCAACTCTCTACCCATCGAGTATGAGTACTTGGTGTCGGTTCTTACCTATGGTAAGAAATCGATCACATTTGAAGAGGTGTCCAACGCTCTGACGAGCAACGAGTTCAGGAAGAACGATGGGGACACCTGCAGCCAAGCTTCGAGCAACGCTCTTACAGTCGTACGGGATCGTAGTGGTGAGAATGGTGGAGATAGTATGAGGTATCTTAGATCCAAGTCCAGAGACAAGACAAGAGTCTCCCAGCTCAAGGTGGCAAAGGACCAATGTGCTTTTTGTAAAGAAAGAGGACATTGAAACAGAGACTGCCCAAAGGCGAAGTAAAAGCACGACGCAACTGCCAACGTCACGAAGGGCATTGAGGTCGAGGAGTATGTATTGGTTGGTGCTTCGGAGGGCGTGACGTCAGATGGTTGGGTGCTCGTTACATATGACGCCACATCGAGAGTACTTTACGACCTTCAGGGAAGGTGGCAAGTGTACGATCTTGCTGGGCGATGACCGAGCCTGTAGCACGGCGGGTGTCGGGACAGTGCGGATGAGGATGGGCGACTGTGTTACACTATAAATCGAGGATGTGTGCTTTGTTCCCGACCTAAGGCGCAATCTCATATTGCTCGGCTCACTCAAATCCAAGGGATGTCGAGTGACCATGGAGAATGTAGCTCTGAGGGTGACCAGAGGAGCAATGATCGTGATGAAGGGGAAGCGCCAAGGCAACCTCTATTATTTGGATGGCTTGGTCGTAGTTGGCACAACGGCTCTGACTCGTGAGGTTGAGGAGGACGACTCAATGTTATGGCACATACGACTAGGTCATGTGGGCGAGAAAGCATTGCAGAAGTTTATCATTGGGATTCGCCTAAAGGGAGCCAAGACCGAAAAGATCGAGTTCTGCGAGCACTGTGTGTTTGAAAAATAGACATGTGCTTCATTTGGGACGGCCATCCACAATACGAAGGCAACGCTCGACTATGTACACACCGACGTATGGGGTCCGTTTAGGACGGCCTCATGGGGAGGGAAACACTACTTTGTGACGTTCATCGACGATTTCTCACGCATGGTGTGGATGTTTCCGCTGAAGTCGAAAAATCAAGTTCTTAGCACTTTCATCGAGTGGGAGAAGCTGGTCGAGACTCAGACAGGTCGGCGTGTCAAGCGTATACGAAGTGACAACGGTGGTGAGTATAGGTCAGATCTCTTCAAGAAGTTCTACAGATCGGAAGGGATACAAAGACACTACACCGTTGCTGGTATGCCGCATCAAAATGGGGGTAGCAGAGAGGATGAATCGGACCTTGCTGGAGAAAGTTTGATGCATGTTGTCAACTGCTGACATATCAAAGAAGTTTTGGGCAGAGGCCCTGGCGTATGCAACCTACTTGGTCAATCGGCTACCATCTACTGCATTGAAAGGAATACCTCCTTTGGAGGTATGGCTTTCCGAATATGGATCACTTCGAGTTTGGGGCTGTCCAAGTTACTATGCCGTGAAGAAAGACAAACTTGATGCTCAAGCCAAAAAAGCCATCTTCTTGGGGCTTCAACAGTGATGTCAAGTGATATCAACTAAGGTGTCCGACACAGAGGAATGTGATCCTGAGTAGAGATGTAACGTTTGATCAGTCGACGTTATTGAAGAAGGAGAATGAGCCAAAGGTGGAGGTCGAACATACACAATTGAAGCAGGTTTTCGACGTGTATGATAATGCATAACGGTCGATCGACGACTCAGATCGACCCACACCAGATGTAGTAGAAGGTGAGCTCCATGCCGTCGATGGTGAAGTTGGTGGCTCAAGCTCAGTTGGTGGAGAGAACTCGTCTCCAAGGGTCGTTCAGTCGAAGGATTACATAGCAGTATCGAGGCCGAGGCGTGAGATAAGAAAACCTGCGAGGTACTCGGAGTTGGTCTCATTTGCCTTTTCCGCAGTATTATCGATGTTCCCAACTCATTCGGTGAGGTGGAGCAATCCGAAGACCCGAAGCGGTGGAGAAGTGCGATGGACGAAGAGATGGAATCATTGGCGAAGAACGACACATGAGATCTCGTGGAGTTCCGAAGGACAAGAAGGCAATTGGGGTGTAAATGGGTCTACACCAAGAAGCAAGGGATCGAATTAGGAGATGTTTACTACAAAGCTCACCTCGTAGTGAAGGGTTTCGCACAGAGAGAAGGTATCGATTACATTGAAGTGTTCTCTCCTATGGTGAAGCATTGCTCGATTCGAATCCTGTTGGCATTTGTTGCACAGTTCGAACTTGAACTCGTGCAGCTGGATGTTAAGACGGCATTCTTGCACGGAGAGCTCGAAGAGGTGATCTATATGGCTCCGTCTGATGGCTATGTGAGTGATGACGGTCGTGCATGTCGACTGAAGAAGTCACTCTACGGGTTGAAGCAATCACTACGACAGTGGTATAAGCGTTTTGAACGCTTTGTGGCGGATGATCAAGGGTATGTTCGCAGTCCCTATGATCATTGTGTGTTCTATCGGAAGTTGGTTGACGGGTCCTTCATCTATCTTCTGCTTTATGTCGATGATATACTCATTATTGCTTTCTCGAATAAAGAGGAGATTCGGAGATTGAAGTCTCCATTGAGTTCTGCATTTGAGATCAAGGATCTGGACGAGTCACGGAGGATTCTTGGGATGGAGATCACAAGAAATTGAAGTGGAGGTACTGCTCATCTTTCACAGAGTCGCTATTTGAAGTCTGTTATACAGAAGTTTGGCTGTGAGAAAATGAAGACTGTAGTTACTCCGCTAGCATCTCACTTCAAGCTCAGTGCCGAGCAGTTTCCGAAGAACGAAGAGGAGAAGAAGCTCATAATGAGCATACTGTATGCCAATGCAGTAGGGGCCTTGATGTATGCAATGGTATGTACCCGACCCGATCTATCACATGCAGTCAACATGGTGAGTAGATACATGCACAACCCAAAAAGAGAGCACTAGTGAGCAGTGCAGTGGATCATGTGTTACATCAACGACACAGTCAACGTCGGACTGACATACAGCCGAAGTGTTCATGGTCCGCATACTGTCGGGTATGTCGACTCCGACTATGCATGCAACTTGGATGGGAGGCGATCGATGACAGGCTACGTCTTCACCTTGTCTGGTGCTCCAATATGTCGGCGGAGTATCCTTCAGTCTACGGTGGCCTTTTCTACTACGGATGCAGAGTATATGGCATTGACTGAAGTGGAGACAATATGGCTGATGGGTCTGATGGATGATCTGGGAGTCTACCAAGAGAGGTATGCCAGAGTGCAGTGCAGTTGGCTAAGAATCAGGTCTTCCATGCTCGCACGAAGCATATCCACATTTGATTCCACTTTGTCAGGGACAATGTGGAGAAGAAGACGACGACATCAACTTGTTGAAGATCGGAATAAATGACAACCCAACGGACATGCTGACAAAGGTTGTATCAGGAGTCAAGTTCAAGTATTGTTTGGACTTGCTCAATGTGGTTCCTCAAAGAAGTTGACGTCGGCCCCCAGGAGAGGGCATTGAGGCTCGGTGGAGGCATTTGAGACTCGAGAGAGTCAGCCAGTCTCGGGAGAAAACAGTCGTAGCTCTGGCAAAGCATTTGGCTCTTCGGAACAAAATATGGGAGAATACCATTCGATGCTCAACCAAGGTCAGTAAGGATCGTCTGTTGAACAGAGGCTCGAATCTCGTCAAGGTGGAGATTTGTGAAGAAGTTGGCTCAATTCGGTGCAAGAGAAGCAGTTGTTTGGCAGAGAGTTATTTTATGCAGAGGTAACTCGACTGCGCCTGGATTCGACCTATCTGACTCTGCACAAGTCAGATACGAGGATGTTGGGCATGTGGCTTCGTCAGCGCAGTTGGGTCGTTCGGTCGTCAGTTCGAGTCTAAAGGTCGATCGCCCGACATTGGGTCTTTGGGTCGTAACGCGGTTAGAGTCCGTGTTCGGTCGAACAGTCGTATGAAGGCTCGAAGGATGAAGGCTCGTACGCGAGGTTAGGCACTTGGGTCGTTCGACACAGAAGGAAGGTCGATCGGTCGAAGGTAGCCCATTGGGATGTGGCCCACTAAGAAGCGGCAGAGGGCCCACTAGTGTGCGGCGCATTGATTATGTAGGAACGGTGATTGGATTGGATGCCGTAATTGTCGGGATCCGTATCTTTAGGAATTCCTAGCTAATGATGACACATATTGTAACCTAAGGTTATAAATAGGTGATTTTAGGTTAGGGTTTCGTGTGGAACACATTGTATCTTTTGATAGAGCCGCCATTTGTGAGAGCCAACTTGGATAGATTATATAGCTTTTTGGAGAGATCTTGTGTGCTTCTTCTTCGTTCGACGAAGAGAAGATTTGTATTGTTCTCTCCTTTCGTTATAAAGCTCATCGATGTTCCCCTGTGGCCGTCCACGGCCTAAAAGCAATATTGTTTGTGCTCTCGTTGTTTGATGCTGACCTTTCGTCCTCGATCCCCACAATCTTGAGTATTCTGTTGTGCTGTGTCGCGATTGCTGGGCCTTCGTCGCACAACACATTCTACATGACTTAGATCATATAAAGATAAAAAATTGTTTGATACCTAATGTAGTATCATGAAATCTCTCGGTTGTACAGTTCAAAAACTGAAATGAAATACATGAATCTGTCATTTATTGATCTTTTGAGTTATGTGGATCAAGCAACCCCATGCAAAAAAGCAGGTAAGGGGAACTTGGCACCGAAGGTTCCATGATATGTCAACAATTTTTCTATTTAATCTACACTCGCGCATTAACACATATACAATCAACACCACATAGATTGTTAAATGCCGTGTGATGTAGTCGCATCTTTATTATGACTTAGAATATTTATTTTTGTTTCAATTTGTTTTTCAGCATTTATCTGCTTTCTCGACAATTTGGAGTCCTAAATTGAATTGTGTGGTCAGATTTGGGTTTTGTCGGACTTCCCGAGTTTCTTCAGCTAAATTGATGGTTAATTGTTTAATGTGGTATTCTCTCCACGTCTAATATCCATAATTAAAACTTCACTAATTCGTTAATCAACCTTGCAATTATCCATCCATACATCTTTTTATTCAGCAGGGACTACTTCGATTATTATTAACCAGTCAACTTTAATAATTAATATCTTTCTTCAGTCAGTTACAAGTCATTAAATCTGACCATACGGTTACCTTGTTTATCTTATCCCTCTCAATTGTGCCTTTTCGTACTTCCCCATGTAAGTTGTTATGGCCTGATATGACCAAATGACCTGGTAATCGATCTGATACTCTGTTGAGGATTTTCCTCAACCAGAAGACCGAGTCTCACGCGTCCGTTGAGAGAATCTCGGGTTGGTTGAGAAAATCACGTGGGTGGTTGTGGGGTGGAGGATATGGCGGTGGCCCTATAAATAGAGAAAGAGGGTTTCTCTTCGAAAGCATCAAAAAAACTCTCAACCATATCCGGAATCGCCAAGCAAAATATTTCTCTCTCGTTCTCTCATTGGTATCGGAGCCACCTACCTTTCTCTGATCCGGGCGCTTCAACAAATATTTCTCTCGATCTTCGCCCCAATGGAAGAATAGCCAGAGCTGCAATTTCCACGATGCACGCTCTACCCGGTGTGCCGCCCCAGTCCGTGCAACAGGCCTACATCAACACGTCACGTTTTGCAACATCCCTCAGCACATGACGGCCTACAACGTCACAGTCTCCCGAGATCACCAAAAACCGCACCAAGCAAAAGGAGAACTACCTCTTTTCGCACGGTCTCCCAGGCAGTTTTTTTCATTCAATTTTTCTTCTGTTCATGAGATTCAGCCTTCCTTTCACAAGTCCCATCTTTTTTTGTCTTGGTCTTCATACCACCAAACAAAAGGATACAATTGTTTTTACCTTGATTCTTGCAACTAACCGGTTGGCTGTTTCTTTAAAGGTCCTCTTGCCTTGGTCCTCGAACTGAGCACCTCCTCTTCAATTATTTTTGATTAAAAATCAGTTTACCGAGAACAATCAGAGCCCACAACCCACTGTCTCCCTCATAATTTGTTTTGACTGAGCTTTTTTCCTCCATGATTTGTCTTTAAAAGACCAAACCACCCCTATTTTTTGAGCCTGCACACGCCGCAATTCAACGGTCCCGAGGCAAAAGGTGAACAGTCGACTTCTATGCAACGAGTCCCACATCACGCGACTAACAAGAACAGTCTGCAACCGGGTTCTTTTATTTATTATTTTATTTCAGTATTTATTAGTTTTGCTTAATTAGCGTCCCAAAACATAAACCTAATATAAAATTTAACTTACACATTAATTAAAAAAGTGTAGAGACAATTTTTCACATCATATTATATTGTAATTTATTTTGTGCATAGTTAGACTCCTTATAACGTAATTAAAATTTGTCATCCTCAATAAACTAAAATTGGATTTTTAGACTAGGTTATTAGATACTGTTTTAGTTGATTGTCACCACATATTTTTGGCACCCTCTGAAACACAATTTATCTCCATGAAACAGTAATGAACAAATGGCGAGCAAATTGATTGCTTCTGAATTGGCAAACATTGAACACCTGAACGGTTCCAACTATGACATGTGACACCAGAAAATAAAACATGAACTTATGCATGACAATTTAGATAATGTCATTGAGTCTATTGCTCCTGCTCTCCCTGAAAATCTCATCGATGCTCAGAAAAGAGAGCTAAACCAGTGGACAATAAATGACAAGAAGGCTAGAAGTCGCATTCTTATGTTCATGGACGATGGCCTAATAAAAGTGTTCGAAAATTATAGTACTGTCAATGACATATGGCAGACTATTTAGGAGAAGTAGGACAACACATCAGACATGAACATACAACTCATGCTGCATATGTATAATTCATGTCGTATGCAGGAAGGTGACAATGTCACCGAACACGTGAACAAAATTATTGTCATGGCTAAGGACCTAGCTACCGCAGGAACTGAAATTCCTGAGAAGTTTCAGGTGACAACTATTCAGAATAGTCTGCCGTCGTCGCTTGATATGGCTACCACTATACTTAAGCTAAATGGAACCGTTAAGCGTGTCACTGACTTGCCAGCTCAACTAGCAATGGAACAAGACCTTCTAGCTAGGAGGAATGGCTCGAACGTTAACCTTGTGCAGGAGGAAGAGGCGGATGCTGCTCAATATCGGAAGGCACAAGGGAACCAGCGTCTTGGACCTGTGAAGCCCTACTTCAAGGGATCCGGCCAGCCATCAGCTCACGGGAAGAAAGGACCACCTAGATCTTGCTACATTTGCAGGAAGTATGGTCACTTTAAGGCCAACTGGCCTCGGGCAAGAAATAAGGGCAACTTTAAATGCCCAGAACATGGAGGATCCGGAAAGCGAGAGTTCATTGGCGTCACTGAATGTAACGTTGCAACAACAGATGCTGAAGACTGGTGGATTGACTCGGGTGCAACCCGACATATAGCAAAGACGAAGGAAGAAATAGTCAACTTGCAGGAACTGAAGAAGGGAGACCGAATGATATACATAGGGAACAATACATATCTGGATGTAAAAGGTATTGGTTCATACAGATTGGATCTTGGGGACAGCATCATGATTCTCAAAGAAGTGTTTTATGCACCTGGCATAAGGCGTAATCTGGTCTCCATTCCGGCTTTGCTGAAGAAAGGTCTTGAAGTGGGATTTTACAACAATATAGTCTTTATTGGAAAAGACAAGAAAGTGTTTGCTAAGGGCAAGTTTGTGCCCGATCATGATTTATTCTGTCTTTCTGTTGTAAAATCTGATATTGGTAATAAAGATTGTGATTTGAATTATTCCTCGTGTCTTTTGTCTGACTATGATCTTTGGGATATGAGATTAAGTCAGCATGGTAACAATAAGATGGACCAGTTAATCAAAATGGATTTATTACCGGAATTAATAGGTGTAAGGACATTACCATGTGAACATTGTTTGGAAAGATGACCAGGAAATCATTCTCGGAAGGTCAAAGGTCTAATGAATTGTTGGAATTAGTTCATTCTGACATTTATAGGCCCTTGAGCATAAACACATGGGAATAAGGAATATTTCATAACCTTTATAGATGATTATTCCAAGTATACTTTCGTGTATCTTTTAAGCAGAAAGTCGAAAGCCTTTGAAAGTTTTAAAAGATACAAGACAGAGGTAGAAAGAAAACTTGAAAGGAATATAAAGGTGTTAAGAACGGATAGAGTTGGAGAATTCAACTCAAAGGTATTTGAGGATTAATGTATTCAATACGGTATAAAGAAGCATACACCTATGCCTTATACGCCACAACAAAATGATGTGGCTGAAAGGAAGAATATAACATTAATGAATGCAGTGTATGTTATCACATTCTGGTCTCTCCAAGAGTTTTTGGGAAAAAACCATATTGACTGCAAATTATGTTCTGAACAGAATTCCCACAAAATCAGTCGAGACAACACCGTATGAGATATGAAATGGACGCAAACCCAATTTAAGTCATTTGAGAAAATGGGGTTGTGTTGTACATGTTCTCATTCCATATCAGGTAAGAGATAAGCTGGATCTCAAAACCGTAAGATGCATATTCATAGGATATTCTAAAAAATATAAAAGCTACAAGTTCTTCCATGAAAATAAAGGCGTCATTGAAAGTAGAGATGCTACTTTTCTAGAGAACCTAAAAGAAAAGGAATAAATCCAAGAAAATGTGCCACATTTGCTGGACTTTGATGATGATCCGAATGATGACTTGGATATATTGTATGATGTACATCATCCAGCTATGTAAGATGAACCTGTAAATGAGAATATACATATGGCAAATCAACCAGCTGAACCTGTCCAGCCTGCAACCCTAGTGGCAACAAAAGACACAGAACAACACCTGCATAGATGGATGAGTATTATCTATATTCATGTAAACCATCTTGTTTCTATGTGGATATTGATATAGATGAGCAAGCAGATCCCTTGAATTATACAGATGCAATGAAATCATCTGAGTCAGATCAATGGCTTGAGGCCATGAGAAGGAAGCTTGACTCAATTGAGAGAAACAATGTATGTGAACTATGTGACTTACCAGAAGAGCGGAAGTCTATAGGATGTAATTGGTTGTTAAAGAAGAAATATCGGGTTGATGGGTCTATTGATACATTCAAGGCCTTGTTAGTTGCAAAGGAATTTACTCGAAAAGCAGGGATTGATTATCAGGAGACCTATTCTTTGGTGGCTAAGTTTGCATCCATACAGATAATCTTAGTTATTGTTGCACATCTTGACTTGGAACTCTACCAAATGGATGTCAAGACTGCATTTCTCAACTGAGAGTTGAAGGAAGTTATATATATGGATCAACCTGAAGGATTTCAGGTTGAGGAACAGGAAGACAAAGTTTATAAATTGAAGAAATCTTTGTATGGTTTAAAACAATCATCTAAACGATGGCATCTCAAATTTCACAACATTATTATCCAACTTGGTTTCGTTGCAAACAAATTGGATAAATGTGTGTATGTCTTGAAAAGTGGGAGCAATTTTACGATATTATCCATGTATGTGGATGATATTTTGCTCACTGGAAATGACATTGAAGCGTTGAAAAGAATTAAATCAGCACTTTGTAGTGAATTTGGAATGAAGGACATGTATGATGCAGCTTATGTTTTGGAATACAGATTCTTAGAGGTCGGAAGTCTAGAATGTTAAGTTTAAACCAAGAAAAGAATTTGCATACAATATTGAAGAAATTTGGAACCATTGGTTATGGGAAACCCGTTAAATAAAGAACACTGTCTTGGAGAAGGACAAAGTCGGCTAGATGTTCCATTTGCTCATGCTATTGGAAGTTTGATGTATGTTGTGTACTAAACCAGACTTGGCGTACCCAGTTAGTCTGCTTAGTAGATATCAAAGTAATCCTGGTCCAGCTCATTAGGAAGCTGTTAAGAGGATTATGAAATATATAAAAGGTATTGTGCACCACAAGTTAGTTTATCAAGCAGATTCGCTTGAGGTTCTTGGTTACTCCGATGCATATTTCGAAGGGGACAAAGATAATAGGAAGTCAACTGCATTACGTGTTTATCTTCGATGGTGCAACTGTTTCTTGGGGTAGCAAGAAACCTGGTTGTGTAGCGAGATACACACAAGAAGCTGAGTATATAGCATGTAGTATGGTGGCTACTCATGCGGTCTGGATCAGACGGTTTCTGTTGGACTTGGATCTCAATTTGATGAATGGACCAATTGAGATAACTGTGATAATCAAGCAGCCATCAGCTTGATCCACAGTGGTGCAAACAGTTCCAAAGGAAGGCATATTGAATTACAAAATCATTACATACATGATATGGTGGAAAGGAAAGAAGTCAATGTGACTTATATTCCAACATGTGATATGATTGCGAATCCCCTTGACGAAGGGTATTCCAGCCGGTACATTCATCAAACATGTTGGTTTGATGGGACTTAGAAATATCTAAGTCAATGAAACTTTCATGAATAATGAAAGAAAACAATCATGAATAATGATTGTACTCGGTGAATAAAATGTGTATGTCTCACGTATAGTGGAAGTACGTGAAATTACATCATGTGTTATTACTTACGGATAGTGGGAGTATGACCGAAAACATTTGGCCATTTTTGGCCAAGTAGGATATGTAAGTTGTTATGACCTGATATGGCCAAATGACCTGGTAACCAACCCGATACTCGGTTGAGGATTTTCCTCAACCGAAAGACCGAGTCTCACGTGTTCATTGAGAAAATCTCGGGTCGGTTGAGGAAATCACGGGGGCGGTTGTGTGATGGAGGATATAGCGGTGGCCCTATAAATAGAGAAGACGGTTTCTCTTCTAAAGCATCAAAAAAACTCTCAGCCATATCCGGAATCCACAAACAAAATATTTCTCTCTCGTTCTTTTATACCCCCCTAACCATTCACCCCCAATTTCACATCCCCAACTTGGAAAGAAACTTTGTTTTCATCTAAGCAAAAGGTTCTTGCTATTGATTTCAACTGCTGCTGGATTGCATGCAATGAAATATGTTATCTTAAATTAAACTCGGCATTGGAAAATGATGGGATTATTTGAGCTCCTAACTTTACTACTTCAAAATTCGTGTACATCTTTCCTTTTCTTCATTGAACACATTGCCCAGGCTTTTTCCAACCTTATAAAAAATAACTATTCAGAGAGATTTGTTAATTGTGTCTATTAGAACTTCTTTTTGAGTTTTCAAGCATATTTGGCTCAAGACAATTTGCGAATATGATTTAATTTGTGATTGTTGATTTTAGTTTAAAAATCTGCATTGCTTCTTTATAATTGCTATTTGACTAAATATTATTCTATTCTGGTTACTTTTTGCATTCATGGCTTTGTTTACCATCGAAAAGGGAAGGGGTTTGGTATCAAAGCCTGGTCAAGGCATTTAGGGTTTAGGATTGCATCTAATTTTGCTTCTTGCTGGACATTTACCAATGTCCAGAAAGTAGATAATTGAAAGGAAAAAGTTCATCAATTCTGCATCCTGGATATTTTTTAGCCTTGCATTGCATCGTACAAATGTAGGAAGGGTCCAGACTTCGTCCATGTGTAAATGTTCATAGTAAAGCCAAGCAAGTGGAGCAGACCAAATAAACAATTAACCTCCAACTGCTTGGCAAGATGAATTCTTAGCACAACAAACTCCATGTCCAAATTGATAGAACCTAGGGCTTGTTTGTGGGGAAATTAGGGATTTTGGGGGAGAAAACAAATAAAATAGGAATTTTTATTGCTTTTCAGACCTGGAAAACAAAAGATAAGGCCCCGATTCAAGATGAGGCGATCTCCTAACTTTCTCTTCAAGATGAAAGTCTAAATCTCAAAGGGTGGCAACTTGGCCTACGGTTTACAATCTCAAAGCAAGCATGAAAAACACAATTAGGGCCGGCCAAGCCTAATAACACACAAAATTGCAGTTTTGCATAAAAGGCCCCATAATCTTCAGATTTGCATAAAACACCCACCGAGTCAGAAATTACGAATTCACCCCTGAAGTTGATCTCGCGCGCCTCCTCCGATATATGATAATCGTATCATTACTTCTCCCAAAAGAACCACCTTGTCCTCAAGGTAGAAGTCTGAGAATTATTGTCTGATCACCTCACGGAACTCCTATGTAGCATCATAATCCGGCAGACCCCGCCACCTGATAAGTACCTACTGGATTTCTGTTGTGCTCTGACGAACATCTCTACCCTCTTGTGGCTCCAGCAATACCTCAATGTCCTCGGTCAGAGTGGGTGGAAGTGTAGGCGACAAAGTGTGCTCTCCAATCGCACGTCGTAGCTGGGACACGTGGAACACCAGGTGGATGGTGGACGTAATAGGTAGCTGTAGACAATATGCCACCTTCCTAATTCTGGCCATAACCTCAAAAGGACCATAATATCGAGCTACTAGCTTTTCATTACTTCTATGCGCCACTGTCTTCTGTCTATACGGCCACAGCTTCAGATACACCTCATCGCCCATCTCGAAATACACATCTCTCATGTGCACGTTTGCCCTAGCCTTCGTAATCTGATGTGTTATCAACAAGTGTCGTGACACTTCAGCTCCTCCAACATCCTATCTCTCTACTCCAAGTGCTCCTCCACCTGAGACACATGGGTCGTACCGCGGCTGTAGTGTATCAAACGGGGAAGGTCTCGCTCGTAAAGTATGCGAAAAGGGGTACTCCGCGCCGCCAAGTGGTAGGAGGTATTATACCAGTATTCCGCCTACGCCAACCACTTAGCACACTGCTTCGGCGACTCTGATGCAAAACATCTCAAATATGTCTATACGCTCTTGTTCACCACCTCCGTCTAACCATCTGTCTGCGAGTGGTAGGCAGTGCTCCTCTTCAAAATGATCCACTGCACCTTGAATAGTTTCCTCCAAAAGCTGCTCAAGAAGACTGTCGCGGTCTGAAACAATAGAGTCAGGAAACCCGTGCAGACGAACTACCTCCTTCATGAAAGCTGAAGCTACTGTCACTGTTATGTATGTGTGCCGTAGGGGAATGAAATGGGCGTACTTGCTGAGGCGGTCCACCACGACAAGTATGACAGTGAAGCCCTCCAACCTCGGTAACCCCTCAATAAAATACATGCGGATGTGCTCCCCGACCCTCTGGCAAGGCAAGTGGCTAAAGAAGTCTTACGGGATCCATCGCCAAATATTTGTGACGCTGGCAGACGTCACACTCTACAACTAGACGCACGATGTCCCTCTTCATCCTTGGCCAGTACAGCTCCCTAGCCATCCTCTTGTAAGTCTGCTGCACCGCTGAATGACCCCCCACCAAGCTGCCATGGAACTCCTGAAAAATCGTCGGTATATGGAAAGACCCCCGAGGTAGCACCAACCGCCCCTGGTACAGCAGCCTCTGCTCACTCAGTGTATACCCCGGGTACTCTGTAGGTCCCTGCTGCAACGCCTCTTGTATCATGGTCAACCCCTCATCAGCATATATCTCATGTGCCAAAGGATCCCAGTCTAGCAGTATCAGCACAGAAATCGTCGCCACCTCTGCTACCTCCTCCCTGCGAGACAAAGCATCTGCTCCTTCTTCTCCAAGCCTGACATGTACTGAATCTCGAATCGAAAGTGCACCAACTTGGAGAGCCACTTCTGATGCTCCTCTGTAACCATGCGCTGATCCAAGAGGTACTTCAGACCCCGCTGATCGGTCTGCCCTATAAACTTCCTGCCCAGCAGATAAGGTCACCACTTCTGTATAGATAGTAATATCGCCATCAGCTCCCTCTCATATACTGACTTCAGTCGTGCTCGGGCTGACAGCACTTGGCTAAAGTAGGTCGCTGGCCGCTGATCCTGCTTAAGAACTACCCCCAACCCATATCCTGATGCATCTGTCTCCACCACAAATGGACTACTGAAATTTAGCAAAGCTAGCACGAGCACGGTTGTCATCGCTTGCTTCGGGGCCTCGAACACCCTGGTCGTCTTCTCTCCCCTTTTGTCCTTCTTCAGCTGCTCCGTCAATGGTTAAGCAATCTTACTGTATCCATGTACAAACTTCCGATAGTACCCCGTCAAGCCTAAGAATCCCCGCATGCCTCGCAGTGTCGTGGGGCGTAGCCACACCAACATAGCAGCAATCTTCGACCCATCTATCGACACCTCCTCTGCTGAAACTATGTGCCCTAAATACTCCACCTGAACTACCCGAAGAGACTTCTTCCTGTTGGCGTATAGCTAATGCTCATGCAACTCCTGCAGCACCGCATGCAAGTGCCCTACATGCTCCTCCAAAGTACAGCTGTACATAAGTATATCATCAAAGAATACCAACACAAACCTCAATAAGTAAGGACGGAAGACCATGTTCATCAAGGCATGTAATGTCGCAGTGGCGTTCGTCAACCCAAATGGCATGACCAGAAACTTGTAGTGTCCCTCATGCGTCCTGAACGCCATCTTGGGAACATTCGCCGTCCTCATTTGAATCTGGTGGTACCCCGATTTTAGATCTATCTTCGAAAATATCGTAGCCCCAGGCAGCTCATCTAGCAGCTCGTCAATCATCGGGATCAAAAATCTATCTGGCACTGTCTCCTAATTCAAGGCCTGGTAGTCTACACAAAAATGTCAGCTGCCATCTTTCTTCTTCACGAGCAAGACCGGGCTAGCAAGTGGGCTCACACTCGACTGGATCACCCCTGCCTGTAACATCTCTCCCACCATTCTCTCGATGTCGTCCTTCTACACCTGGGAGTACCGGTACGACCGTACACTGATATGAGACACCCCTCTCTCAATACAATGGCGTGCTCATGGTCCAGTGGCGGTAGAAGACCATGTGGGCTCTGGAAGACCCCTTTATACTGGCTAAGCAGCTCCTCCAACTCCTGTACCAACTCCTGCTCCCTTCAGTCTCCTTCCTCCTCTACGGACAATCCCCGGTACTCCACCAAGAAACCCCTTCCTGTCAACTGAAGAGCTCTAGTCATGGTCTTATAAGAGACCAAGACACGGCATAGACTTGGGTCTCCCAGCAAAACTATTGTCTGCCTCCCCTCCTGATACTCCAGCCTGAGAAGCTTCCAGTTGGTCTTTGTGTCGTCGATGGTCTGTAACCACTTCATCCACGAGATGATATCTGTACTCCCCAACTCCAGAGGAGGGAAGTCGACGATGATCTGAACCCCTTGGATCGTTAGTAGCAAGCATCTACACACCCTGCTGCTCTGCGCCACCTGTCTTGTTCCCAACACCAACCCAAATCTGCTTATGTCACTGAGCTCCAACCTTAATATCTCCACCATCTAACGTGAAATGAAATTGTGGGTCGCCCCACTATCAACCAACACCGTCATCTCCAACTCTGCAATATGCCACACCAACTTCATGGTGTGGTTCGGAGTGAACCCCACCACAGAGTTGAGGGAAACATCCTCCATGTCCAAATGCAAGTGCTCATGATCCTCCTCCTCGACAGCCTCCAACTCTACCACGTCTCTCCATCATCTTCGTCAGCCACTATCAATATCTGCAGTCTGCAGTCGCCACATCGATGCCGAGGAGAGAACTTCTCGTCACACTTGAAACACAACCACTTGGCTATCTTCTCCCGAATCTCAGCCTCAGTCATCCGGCGTATTTGCCCCTGGTCGTGCCTCAACCCCTTTTCCAGGTTGGCCCATGTCCTTGTAGCTGATGCTCATCCTCTCGTGGCGCCTTCAGCCCCCTACAGGCGCCTGTCCCCGATCCTCCCCAAGCCCCACGTGCCTCTCTCCTGGTCCAATCTGTCCTCCACTATCCTCGCCAAATTCATGCAATCTCGCAGACTCGTCGGCCTATGTGCACTCACCTCTGATCTGATAGCCGGCTTCAACCCCTTCATGAAGCACCCCTATATTGAGTCCTCCGACACTCCACTGATCCGACTAATCACCATCTCAAACTTATTGATAAATTTCCTCACGGGCACATCCTACCTCAGCGCATATAATCTCTCAAAAGCATTGCCAGCCTGCACCTCCCCAAATCGCTCCAGCATGAGCATAGTAAACTCCTCCCACGTGCGTAAGGACTGGTCATGATGCGTCCATCGATACCACAACAACGCTTCCCCTTCTAAGCAGATCCCAATTGCACTAAGCCTCTCCTCTCATATCATTGATATCTCAAAGTATCTCTCGACCATGTACATCCACGAATCTGGGTTCTCTCTCGAAGATGGGCATCTTCAGCTTCCTAACTCGGTTTTATGCAAAACCCCATCCTGGAGCTCCTCTCCCCTGATGGTAATCATGTCTTCGAAGTGGGGGTGGCATGGTACCCCATATCCAGTGCCTCCATCTCTCTTGTTCCTCACACCGCCTCCCCAGTCAGCACCTCCACCATCTATGTAGCCCTCCGATCATCCTCATGGTATCTGTCATAGTCCTCGAACTCTGTCTCTCGCCCGGGGGTTCTCCTTCGTAGAAGTCAGCACCCCAGTCATCCTGAGGATCATCAACCCTCTCGACAAGACCTCCTCGCGGTCCCATTCCTCCTTGATGGGCCGCCGGAGGCTCCAGATAGGGCCGACGGCCCAGCTCCTGCTGTTGGGGGCCCTGGCGGGCCGCCAGGGGCCCAGAATGCCCCTGGTGAGCCGCTGAGGGCCCCGGGTGGGACTGGCGAGCCGCCAGGGTGCCTGCTGATAGAGCCGGAATCAACTCCGAAACGATGTCGTTTACCACAAGCGCACGGTATAGTGGCAAGCAGGTATCGAACACGGGAAAGCAGTGCTATACTACTTATCTGCTCCTATGTTGAGTTAGACTTGCGGGTTTATTGGTGGATGTGGAATAGGTAGTGTCGTAATGATGGTGGATGCGAAAGTCGTGTCACTCGATGTCACAAACAAAGGGGTCCACACAAAGAAAGAAAGAAAAGACCATGTCTTTAGGGCTCACCATCAGGACCGTCGGACGTCAACGCTAAGCTAGGACTCTTACGTTGCATTGGTTTTATTGGGGATTGTAGTATCTAGAAAGTGAATTCATGTGTCTATGAATCTAACGCATCGCATTAACCCGCTCTCGCAATAGGCGCATACGATGCGTGCATTAAGGATCTACAATAATCTCACCACTCTCGTGGTTCGAATGCTCTCAACTCGTACCACTCTCGTGGGTTAGAGCTTCGAGGTATTTTGGTGGCTCTTATTAACGCAATGGCTGTAGCCGTCAATTAGTTATATAGTTCTTCGATGGATCCCCTCAAGGCACGAGCCGGGCATGGTCACATGCCTCGGTTGAATCCACTAACTCCCTAATTAAATCCGTAGGATATTCCTTAAGCTAATCGATTCCACCGACCGTGGGCATGATCTCAGTACGAATTCTCCTAAGGATCTTGCTAAATCAACCAAAATACAACCCCTTTTATATCCAACGCACCATAAAAATCCCAACTTTGCGTCTAAACCCTAAGTTCCATAGGCTAATCCCTTAGCCCTAGAAAAGACTACTCAAGCATAGCAATATCAATAGATAATATAACGCACAAAGAATTCATTGCATGCATCAAAAAGAGATAAAACAATAAGAAACCACAAAGAAATAACAAATAGAATTAAAGAGACAAAAGTACTTATCTTGATACAAAGGAGGGGTCTAGGGCATGGCCAAACTCCCCAAAAGATCGTCGCCGAAAACTCTAAAAAGATCTAAAAATTCCTCTCTAAAAAGTATACAAGTCTCCCCAAAATCTAATCTAAAAGTCTCCCCAGAACTCCCCTAGAACTCCCCCTGGCGGCTGCCAAAAATCTCCCCCAAAAACCCTCCAAATCGTCTCCAAAAAATCCGGGCGCAGCTCAAAGAATGGGCCCACAGCGACTCGGTCGAGCACAAAGCTGCTCGGTCGAGTCGTCCGGCTGCTCGGTCGAGCAGCCCTCTTGCTCGGTCGAGTACGACAGGGAATCAAGCTTCTCCGAAATATGTCGCTCTGCCCAACCGGCCCGAGAACGTAGCTGCTCAGTCGAGTATGCAGCTGCTCGGTCGAGTAATAGGCTGCTCAGTAGAGTCTGTCAGTATATTGCAGCTCTTCCCAAAATCACGCTCTGCCTGCCCGGCCCGGGTCGGCACTGCTCGGTCGAGTGGACCGAGCAGGAGGTTGCTCGGACCGAGCAGGAGGTTGCTCGATCGAGTAGGACGTCGAAAACACATCTAAGCAGCATTTTGCACACTACTCGGTCGAGTAGAAGGTTGCTCAGACCGAGCAGGAGGTTGCTCGATCGAGTAGGACGTCAAAAACACATTTCAGCATCATTTTGCACACTACTCGGTCGAGTAGTGTACTGCTCGGACCGAGTAGAGCAGTGCTCGACCGAGTAGGCTGCTGAGAACAGTTTCAGCACTGCTGCATCAACTTGCAGAAATTCCCCAGGGCTCATCCGACCTCCGATTGGCACGTTCTTGGTGGCGTTGGAACCATCTTGAAGTCTATTATCTGGGAAAAAATATCAGAAAAATAGTGAAAAATCCCAGGTGATAGCAGATTTAGAAATAGTGCACGGCTGTCCTGTTTTCAGCACTTCGGGTCGCTCGAGTCCTTCGCCGCATCATAGCTCGATCGAGCGACCTTCTCTCTTGCCCCTTCCTTGCTCCAGTATTCTTCTTTGGCACCTCGAGCATGTCATCATGAGTCTCATTGGTGCTCTCACGTCGCCGATCGTCTTATTGACTCCAAATTGCTCCGATATCGCTCCAAATCCCTGAAATGGAATAAACGCTCCGAAAGTCATATTGTTCCAAATAATAGCACAAAAGCGTATAAAATGGGGGTTTGGAGGGTGAAATGTGTCATGAAGATATGCGATAAAACATGTAAAATAGGAGCATATCAAAATCCCCCAAGCTTACCTCTTACTCGTCCTCGAGAAAGACGAATACGAAGCTCACCGGGAGGTAAAAATAAGAAAACAAAAAGGAATACGAAGAAAAGAGGGTCGCTAGATTATTCTCTCATCAACATTCACCATATATCACAATGACTCAGAAAGTAAATCACACACAACCACAGAGATTTCATATCTTATATAAACGAAGTACTTGAGAGTTAAGAATGAACGAAAGGGATCTCTCTAGTATTCATACATTTAGTTTATATCAACATCTTATGTTTCATAGCATCGAATATGCATAACATTGGCGACACACTTTTCAATCAGAAGATATAACTGAAGCGTGGAAATTCACACAAAGCATGCAATA
Organism: Scilla litardierei; assembly: GCA_030789695.1. NCBI lineage: Eukaryota > Viridiplantae > Streptophyta > Magnoliopsida > Asparagales > Asparagaceae > Scilla > Scilla litardierei. The sequence continues at coordinate 19,240,337 of CM061136.1, forward strand.
AAGAATAGAATAAAAATCAAGACATACACATCCTCATATCAAATCATAAGAAATCCCCGTAACTAAATTTTTTCGTTAAGTTTTAGCATTATCAAACTTTCCCGTTCGTGCACGACTCCACTCCAATGTCATGCTCACTCATGTGGTCAAAAGATTTCCTCCCAAGCTTGAATTGAGGCGCCGCATCCAAAGAAGTATTTGTGGATTTGGAATTTTGTTTTGGTTTTCCCAATAGTATATGTATTGCTCCAAGTAATGAAAATTGAGCTCTTCTCTGAATTTTGAGCTTTGTTTCCCCCTTTTTTTTTTTTTGGATTTTTGTAGGAGCAATAGTATTTGTATTTTTGGTTTTTGGTCCATTTTGGCTTTTTGGACTTTTGGAGCAAGCTTTTCTTTTGTATGAAATTTTTGGGAATGGATGCGGTAGAAATAGCTTTAGGGAGTGAAATCGAGTGACATGTAGAGAATATAAGATATAAGTGGAGAAGGAATAGATATAACGCTCGGTTCACTCAAAAGTGTGCACAAACGGTTCTGTAAAATAATACATCAACTAAACTCGTATAATAGCATGGGTATCCTTAATCATATCAATGAGTAGTGAAGTCAAGCAGTAATATTTTCAATTATGACAAGCATGCAATAAGAATGCGAATAAGAGATGAAAGCAAGGCTTCAGATATTCTAGTGATGCGTGAATCTTGGTGTATTTCCAATGAAAGCATACGAGATACTACTCTACATATTCAGTTTCAATAAGCTTCATGCATTCGCACTAGAGAGATCATCAAAAGAATATTTTCAAGTACTTATAAGGATTAGGATTATGAAATTCTCTAAATAGCATGGCATGAAAAATAAGCGTTGTGAGAAAGGTGAAAGCATAAGATATGGAACATCTCTAGCAAGAGAAGGAGAAGAAAATAGAGAAATAAAAGTAGAAGAAAGAAATAAAAGAAAAACAAGCACACAATGTGATGCATGAACACACATAAAAGAAAAATGAGATGGAAAAAACAAAAAGATGATGCAAAAATTTGAAAAATTCTAAAGAAAAATCCTAAAATGAAGAAAAAATGCAACTAATGGCATGGAAATGCACTCCCCCAAGCTTAAACTTCACATTGTCCTCAATGTGATCATAAAAAGAAAAAGGTGAGGAACAACATAAATGGGGAGGGGGGGAATGAAAAATGATGAAATGAATGACATGAAATCCTAATGCAACTACATGCACATGCAATGATGCATGAGAGCGCTTTCCCACAAGCTTATACCAAACAATCCTATTCAAATGACTTGATCAAAAAAATCACGGCTTCGCTAAGCGGGATCAAGTCAAACGAATAAGAAAGTGAGTATTCACTTGAAAGAAATGCTCGATGGTGGTTAGCAAAATGGCGGGACATATCAAAATATGAATAGGACAATTAATAAAAATAATGGGTTCGGGGTGTAAAAGATTTTTGTGGACGTCATAAGAGGTGTTATTTATTCAAGCAAATCTATACGGTCCTCTCGATGTCGAGAGGATTCGTGTTTATTGAAAGCATAAAATACTACACTACTGGATTGATATCACCTATAGCAAAAGGCGGATCCAGAATCTTTGCCGGTGCAGGTAGCTGCTCTATCTGCACTTTCCGTGGCTCCGCCAGGTGCGTATCTCCACGGGCTCCATCAGATTCCAGCAATGCGGCTCCCAGCATCTCCCCAAGGACTCCACCTGTACCCTGCAAGAGATAAGCCGCATCAATCTGACGTGGATAATTTTTCCCCAAAATAAATGTATTCCAGAGAGGGTCATCAACAATAGTATTTAAAATAAAAAATGGTTGACAACACTTCCCTGGAAATAAATCTCTATGCTCGTGCATCACGTCGATCAACTCCTCGTTGTTTTCCTCTGGTTCCTCGGGTAACTCTGGCATAATAGAGTGGGTCTCGTCAGGATGCTCCTCCTCATCGTCAGACTCATCCCAGCACACCTCCTGATCATATTCAACAGCATCCATGTGTGCTAACTCCTCGCTCTCCTCCTCATATACGTCACATTGTACCTCTTGATCATATGTATGTGTATCCTGCAAAAGGTGGAATGAGTCATCGAAATCTGAATCGTAATAGACATCATACACGGGAGGGGAATCAAATGTAAAGGGCGAGGGGTGAAGAGATCTCCCTGAAGGGGAGCAGTAAGCTCTGGTGGGTGGTCCTCTCAGTGGAAGGACGAGGTGGCTGCAGAAGCTCTGAAGGAGGAGGGTGATGCTCGGGATCCTCATGAATGGCTGTGTCCTCGTCCCGACGCATGACCTCCTCGGCGAAAGTCTCTGGCTCTGCATGCAATATGTAAAATAAATATAGCTCGGCCTCCTCGCGATGCACTGCTTCGGCCTCCTCCTCGGGTTCCTCTGGTATGGTAGGCAAAGTGAATTTCATCTTCTCCTTTCTACGCCTATGTCTTCGTTTCTGTACTGGAACTCGAGGCACCTGATTGCATGGTTTGGCCCTCTCAATAGTAGGTGCAAGTGGCTCTATGGACTCCTGTATCTCGGCCACGGTAAAAAGTGGGTCATGTGCCCCTCAACTAGAGCGTAGACTCCATGATCAATTGTGCATGTGGAAGAGATACGATGAGTAATAAACTTTTGAAATCCAAGCTCAAAAGGGTCACCTGCCGTTATTGTTAATGGACCGGTGTATCGAACTGCGTCCACGATGCTTCTCAATAAGTCCATATATGTGTCCTCTTCTGACAGCTCAGATGTCTCTATTTGTGGAGTGTTAATGGTGTAAAGGTGGATATGATCACCTTCAAGTGAAGCATACACTCCATCTATGATAGTACCTGCATCAGAGACATTAGCCATAACAAAATCGATGAATGCTTGGTCGGATGGTTTACTTACCATAACGGTTAGCGAACCGGTAGATCGAGCATCATCTATCATTTGCTCCAAGTTTGCTGCCAACTGCAGATCACTGAACTTTCCCACTTGCATCCTCTTCATAAACTCATGTGAGGGTCCCTTTAGTCTTCCAGCAAAAATATCAAATAGTCTGGAACCATCCCACTCATGGTCTGACTCCGTATGGAACATCCCTAACATTCTTTCGAACTTGCGCAATGCCTCTCTGAAGGACTCTACATCAGCCTGATAGAATGTAGCGAGGTATATATAGGACCGTATAGAACCCGGTCGCGTCTTTGAAAGTACCATCGCTGCATCAAATGTACCTGATCAAGAAAAATAGACAATCTGGAAAAGACGTCAGTGGTACAAAGAGATAGAGATAATAATAATAGCAGGTGGCGGGAAAAAAATCTCTCTCCAATTTATTTTATTTTATTTTTAAAAAAAAATTTGAATTTTTTTTTATTTTTTAACGCAATCTAATCAACCTAATTGTGGTAAATAGATAATATGGCGGAACGCCTCCCCGACAACGGCGCCATAAACTTGATCGAGCCGGAATCAACTCCGAAACGATGTCGTTTACCGCAAGCGCACGGTATAGTGGCAAGCGGGTATCGAAAACGGGGAAGCGGTGCTATACTACATATCTACTCCTAGGTTGAGTTAGACTTGCGGGTTTATTGGTGGATGTGGAATATGGAGTGTCGTAATGATGGTGGATGCGAAAGTCGTGTCACTCGATGTCGCAAACAAAGGGGTCCACACAAAGAAAGAAAGAAAAGACTAGGGCTTTAGGGCTCACCACTAGGACCGTCGGACGTCGACGCTAGGCTAGGACTCTTATGTTGCATTGGTTTTATTGGGGATTGTAGCATCTAGGAAGTGAATTCATATGTCTGGGCATCATACATCTAACGTATCGCATTAACCCGCTCTCGCAATAGGCGCATACGATACGTGCATTAAGGATCTAGAATAATCTCACCACTCTCGTGGTTTGAATGCTCTCAACTCGTACCACTCTCGTGGGTTAGAGCTTCGAGGTATTTTGGTGGCTCTTATTGACGCAATGGATGTAGCCGTCAATTAGTTATATAGTTCTTCGATGGATCCCATCAAGACACGAGCCGGGCATGGTCACGTGCCTCAGTTGAATCCACTAACTCCCTAATTAAATCCGTAGGATATTCCTTAAGCTAATCGATTCCACCGACCGTGGGCACGATCTCAGTACGAATTCTCCTAGGGATCTTGCTAAATCAATCAAAATACAACCCCTTTTATACCCAACGCACCATAAAAATCCCAACTTTGCGTCTAAACCCTAAGTTCCATGGGCTAATCCCTTAGCCCTAGAAAAGACTACTCAAGCATAGCAATATCAATAGATAATATAACACACAAAGAATTCATTGCATGCATCAAAAAGAGATAAAACAATAAGAAACCACAAAGAGATAACAAATAGAATTAAAGAGATAAAAGTACTTATCTTGATACAAAGGAGGGGCCTAGGGCATGGCCAAACTCCCCAAAAGATCGTCGCCGAAAAACTCTAAAAAAGATCTAAAAATCCTCTCTAAAAAGTATACAAAAGTCTCCCCAAAATCTAATCTAAAAGTCTCCCCAGAACTCCCCTAGAACTCCCCCTGGCGGCTGCCAAAAATCTCCCCCAAAACCCTCCAAATCGTCTCCAAAAAATCCGGGCGTAGCTCAAAGAATGGGCCCACATCGACTCGGTCGAGCACAAAGCTGCTCGGTCGAGTCGTCCGGCTGCTCGATCGAGCAGCCCTCTTGCTCGGTCGAGTACGACAGGGAATCAAGCTTTTCCGAAATATGTCGCTATGCCAAACAGGCCCGAGAACGTAGCTGCTCGGTCGATTATGCAGCTGCTCGGTCGAGTAATAGGCTGCTCGGTCGAGTCTGTCAGTAGATTGCAGCTCTTTCCAAAATCACACTCTGCCTGCCCGGCCCGGGTCGGCACTGCTCGGTCGAGTAGGAGGTTGCTCGGACCGAGCAGGAGGTTGCTCGATCGAGCAGGACGTCGAAAACACATCTCAGCGGCATTTTGCACACTACTCGGTCGAGTAGAAGGTTGCTCGGACCGAGCAGGAGGTTGCTCGATCGAGTAGAACGTCAAAAACACATTTCAGCATCATTTTGCACACTACTCGGTCGAGCAGTGTACTGCTCGGACCGAGTAGAGCAGTGCTCGACCGAGTAGGCTGCTGAGAACAGTTTCAGCACTGCAGCATCAACTTGCAGAAATTCCTCATGGCTCATCTGACCTCTGATTGGCGCGTTCTTGGTGGCGTTGGAACCATCTTGAAGTCTATTATCTGGGAAAAATATCAGAAAAATAGTGAAAAATCCCAGGTGATAGCAGATTTAGAAATAGTGCACGGCTGTCCTATTTTCAGCACTTCGGGTCGCTCGATTCCTTCGCTGCATCATAGCTCGATCGCATGACCTTCTCTCTTGACCCTTCCTTGCTCCAGTATTCTTCTTTGGCACCTCGAGCATGTCATCATGAGTCTCATTGGTGCTCTCACGTCGCCGATCGTCTTATTGACTCCAAATTGCTCCGATATCGCTCCAAATCCCTGAAATGGAACAAACGCTCTGAAATTCATATTGTTCCAAATAATAGCACAAAAACGTATAAAATGGGGGTTTGGAGGATGAAATGTGTCATGAAGATATGCTATAAAACGTGTAAAATAGGAGCATATCACCCGTAGTGCCCTAGAAGTTCGTCGTGGGGCCCTGCGGGCCCTGGCGAACCGCCTGGGCATCGCATGGCCCCCTGGCGGGTCGCCAGGGCCGTGCGGTCCCCCGGGTGGCTTCGTCGTGCCCATTCGACTTTCCTTTAGCTTCCCCGAACGTTGTGGAAATCTTGTCGTACCCCTTTGCCTTCATTGAAGTCCAAATCCTCGTCATACGTCACCAGATACGCATCCGAAAGGAGCCCTTCGCGAAAGGGATCAACTTTCTCCTTCCCCTTCGCTAAAGCCATCGCATTTTTCTTCGGATCTAGGATTTTGGCTTAAGGTGGATCCGTCTTCTTCGCCAACCCATCTAGCTTTTGGTTTAATGCCTCCATGAAAAGCGCAAGCTTTCGATCCGTCTCGGCTCCTTGTTCTTCAAACTTCTTCGAGATATCTCGCACAAGGTCTTGGATCGCTCCATCCATCTTCTCCATCTTCTCTTCCAACACTTCGATCTTATCTGTCGACCTAGTGTTCGCCATGGATCGACCGCTCTGATACCACTTTGATAGAACCTAGGGCTTGTTTGTGGGGGAAATTAGGGATTTTGGGGGAGAAAACAAATAAAATAGGAATTTTTATTGCTTTTCAGATCTGGAAAACAAAAGATAAGGCACCGATTCGATATGAGTCGATCTCCTAACTTTCTCTTTGAGATGAAAATCTAAATCTCCAAAGGTGGCAAGTTGGCCTAAGATTTACAATCTCAAATCTAGCATGAAAAACACAATTAGGGCCCTCCAAGCCTAATAACACACAAAATTGCAGTTTTGCATAAAAGCCCCACTAATCTTGAGATTTGCATAAAACACCACCCGAGTCAGAAATTACGAATTCGCCTCTGAAGTTGATCTCGCACGCCTTCTCCGATATGTGATAATCGTATCACAAATCCAACCAAATTGGACAACATTGCAAAAAGACCTCATGAATTGTATGCAGCTAGACCACTAATCTTCCCGTGAAGGATATGCATATGTCTGCTTAACCTGAAACTAACTGTTCAGCAATCTTGAGGAAGACCTCGTATGAGGAACCTGACATAGGAGAGATATATAGGTGTTCTTTGGCATCATGATACTACTGAAATTGATGTTACCTATGTAGAAGACTGGATGATTGTTGGATCCACGTGCACCTTCCTAACACTTAGGCTAGGTACACAACGCCACCTACAATGCGCGGAAACGGTGGCCAAACAATCTCAAGCCCGAATTCCACCGAGATATCACCTAGGTACAGAGCCAAACACCTCACGGGTACAAGAGAGAGTTGTCACCAAGAACCAACCCTCTCAATGATCTTGCGATAGATAATGTAAGCACGCAAATATAATATGAAATAAAGAAAGCAACATAAAAGAGACGCGGAAATTTACCCTGGTTTGGTTGCGAACAACCTACATCCAGCATCCAATGCACTTGATTTCACTAATGATCAAGCAAGGCATACATCAACCACATCTTCTTCTTCTTCCTCCACCACAATGAGAGAATAGCTCCAAGCAACAAGACCTAACCCTAGATCTCTCACCAAGCTCACACACACTCTCAACCAAGTGGGAATCCTTGATAACAAAGCACATACAACATGTAAAGCTCCTCAAGGGACCAATCTCACATCTATCTAGATCACTCCTTGGTAATATAGCTCCAAACTAGAAAAGCTATCCAAGGGACTCAAGATCTACAAGGTAGAGAAAGAAGAACACTCACCATGGATCCACTCAGGAAGAAGCTCTCTTGGTTCTCCAAAACCTAGCTTCCTCTTCTCCAAATCTTAGATCCAAGCCCTGAAAATCGCAGCCGGCTTCTTGTTTTCAGCCCTCTGTGCTCTGTGTTTTTTGCTCACTGAAAAACATAAAAACAGCCACAGCTTCACTTTCTTTCTATCAGTCAATCAAAAGGAAGCAAAGGGCCTTTAAGACCCAACAACCCACACAGGGTTTGGGCTCAAGCTTCACTGTGCAGTGGGGATATTTTGCAGCAACACATTAAAAACAACAATGAGAACCTACAGTGTTCTCATAATGCTTGGATGGATTCAGTTTCTTCTATGAGTGGAGACGATGCCTAAAGACAAGCAGCTTAAGTTTTAATCTCCAAGATTAAGGCTCATATCTTGGCATAAAGCAAATTTTGACAGAAAATAGCACCAGGAAGGACTAAGAACCCTCTAGAAATTAGTAATGTTATAAAAAGAAAAGGTAGATGAGAAACTTTTAGCTCTTAAATTGTGGGACTATTTTTTCATGACTGCAACAATGTTGATCAAGCAATAAGTCGGTAGACAAATATACCGGTGAAGAGATGTCTGGAAGAAGATGGACGGCAAACAGTGAGTCATTGCATTAACAGTATATGATGTGATATTTAAGATGAAATTCATGATTTAACCATGCACAAGATGAAAGAAATTGAAAAACAATTGCTCCTAACAAGTTTTAAAGAGTGATTTGATTAAGCCTATAAACTCATCTAGAGGATCCAAGTAGGAAATTAAGTTCTCAAAGGCAATGATACAGCGTAAGCCTGACAAGTAGTATGTCAAGCCTCACAATAACATGTCTGATCTGAACAAAGGAAACTACAAGAGCCAGACAACATAAGTTCATCTGTTACAAGTGCAAGAATCCATGGTGCAGCCCTGCTGATTACCGGGAAGAATGTTCTCCTCAAAATACCATAATCAACAAGGAATGGATAGGAAAAGGGAGACCAAAAAATTGAAAATGATAATGCACTGGCATGGAAAGTAGAGATTTTGATGGTCCTGTAGATAATTTCTAGTGTTTATAGAATTATGATATGTACTAAAGGAACCTCAGAAGATTGGTAATCACCTCTTCCGCATCACATGCACGCCAAGATGGCATTTGTGTTCACCAACCATAATCAATACGAGGGTATGAAAAATTTTATTCATCCAGGATTATGGATAAAAAAGTGAATAACATTATCCTCACTCAACCATACTAGATTTTGTGGTTGGAGGGAGGAGAGATTCTTGTCACAGAATAAATACCATGATGGTATGGTTCAATATGGTGCCATTACCATTGGATCCAAGATATCATATGTCATTAATAGTAATATATGCCATGATGGAAGCGGAACATACCTACCACATTCGTTAACGATAATACTATAATGATCCTTCACCAGAAGAAAGTTTACAATTCCGATAAGGTGAACACCAGACTCAAGCAAATAACTCAAGTTGGCCTCTGCCATAATCTTAATTATGTGTAATGCTAAGCTTGATGGATACTTTAGTAAGAATAGAAGTTGTGCAAAACAAAGAGATTCCTCATGAACACATATCCTAAAAAATTCTAAACCCTTAGGAGCTTTTTAATGGACTACCACCAACAAAGGACATGGAAGAGGATGATTTGCTCCTTGGTGCTGGTGTTCTCCATCTTCCATGTTGTGACATGAGTTCGATAAAGCATGAATTGCAAAGAGAAGTCACCAAGTCATTAATCAAGGAAGTATTATGAAGAGATACAAGTATTTTTGCTATTTCTACACTTTTCACTCCAAATGACTGCACAGATAGAATGCATGAGGATACCAACTTATTAATAAGATTACTATCTACTTTTGTTCACCATTTCATAGACTTATTTACATGCTAGAAAGGTTGGCCGCCTCAATTTCTCAAAGATTGATCTTTAAAACAGGTATCCGTATAATAGGATCCAAATTGCAGACTTCCACACATATGAATGAACCACATTATCAATTCCTAAAAAGGAAAACCTCTAGTGATCTATTTAGATAATATCCTTCATGGATAAATTTATTTTTCTTTAGCACGTTTATCAATGACAAGATATTTAACAATATGGTGCACCCTGCCTATTAATTAACACACCCCTTAAGCAAAATAAATAAGTAATTTGCATTATGTATGTGACAAGATAATATTTATAGAGTAAGACAACCTTATACTAATAACAAAGAAAATGAAAGAGTAGAACCAAAAGATAAAGAGAAAAGAATATAAACGAAACATACCAGCCATTCCTTGTCTCCTTGGTATCCATCTGGGTTGAGCTCTTTCACTGCAACTTTGGTTGATTTAAAACCTGGCTTTACATTCTCATCTATTACACCTTTAAAGACTAGACCAAATCCACCTTCTCCCAGGATTAAATCTGGCCGAAAATAATCTGTGGCCACTGTCAATTCCTTATATGTAAATATGTTGCAATTTCTAAATTTACTTATCTGTCGCAAGTTTTCCATATTTTTTGGAGCCCCTACTGCTGTCAAATAATTTCCAGTTGCAGTCGCACTTCCTATAGTACTCGTCACCGGGACACTTATAATATTGTTGGTCACTGGAATACTTCCATGTTCCTCATTGCTACACTCATTTGCAATTCTTTTTGTTTTTTTCTTGGAACGTGAAATAGCTTTTCCAAATGCAACTGACAAAAATGAAAGAAAGAAATAGATTAGAACAAAAACTAAGTGCATTTGCTCTGTAAAAAATAGAGAATGGGTAGTAAAGACAGACTTTTTAATCACAAAATAAATGAAATATCTCAACATAAAAATAAACAATCATGTAAAAAGAATTCAGCTGGAATATAATTATTAAGGTCTATTCGGTTTCGATTGAAAGAGAACAACTTATGCCACCTTACAAACAAAAAACAATGGGAAAATGAAGAGAAAGAAATACACCTGCATGAACAAGAACAAGAAAACATAAATGAGTAAATAAAAATAAGCACAAACAAAAGCAACCAAATAAAAATGAGGTAAACAATTTGTTATTATTTTTTATTCTTAGCCTTCACATGATTTCAGTTCTTCAATGCTAACCATTTCACATATCATTCTTGAATTTAATTACCTTGCCACTTAAACACTATTTACACAGATACATGATATAACTCCACTTATCTCTTAGCGCATGCGAGAGGTTTTTTTTTTTTTTGGTTTTTTTTTTTTTGGGGGGGGGAGGGGGAGAGAGAGATTTCAAAATATCTTTGGCCTTTTAGTGATCTCCAATACATTTTGGATTTACTACTTACCACTAGCCCTATATGTGTGAAAGTGAGAAACAGAGAAAGAAAAAGATAGAGAGATCAGAATATGTTTATCTTTTGTCTTTAGGTGATTTCGAACCCTTTTGGATTTATTTCCTTACAACTTTACTCAATTTCTATGACAGCTCTTTTAGGGCATAGTGTTTGACAAATGTTGTAAATAGCCATGACAAGACCCTCTATCGCATGCCGCCTTGTCTCTGATGCGGACCCCGTGCCCACAAAGGAGAGCAAGGTGCCCACAAATGTGAACAGCCCACTCATAAATTTTTGTGATTGCTTTCTTAGGGATTGGGTTTAGAATATTTAGATTAACGAGTTTCATTTTTCTTCCTCTACGTTTGACTTCAACGTTAAGATTTTAAGTGCTCTGTGCTTTTGTATTACCGAATTATGATACAATTAATTAAATTAATTTGCATGCTATGGGCTTTGCTTTATAATTAAGAGTTTATATATCTTCGCTTCAATTACTTGTTAATTGTTACATATTAAACATTTTTGTTCTTTTTCATGTGCCATTGGATATTTACAAAATGAGCCCTGGATGGTGGAATCATAAAATGTCTTTCAGATGTTTCATAATTTTACTAGTTTAAATAGTTTATATTGCTTTTGTATAGGTGAAAAACTTGAAATGAGCAATGAAAATCGGTTATATAAATTAAATTTTCTTTATTAGAATTTTTCTATAATTTCCAATTTCTTATGATTTTCCCAATTTATTTACTATTAGTAGTTAAAAGACCGACAAATCCATGTTATGGCCCAACCACGATGGCATGGTGCATGGTGCGTGGTGCGTGGTGCGTGGTGTCACCATCTTTTTAATTGCGTTTGACATTAATCTTATTAAAGAAAGCATATACCAAGTTAATAAGTCAACTATAATTTTCTACTAAGAAATTGAACAGGTAAACAATGCCAAATTTAAAACATGCAGCATGTCGTTTGTCCATATATCTGTTAGAATCTAAAATTGGCCTATAGTTTTACCTTATGAATATTATTTAAGCATATAACATATGCACACCAGCCTGTAAAGTTCAACTGCCCGAATGATATTTCTATTGATAAATCCACTTTCTGCCTATCATATGGAAGACGTTACAAAAGTTTTGATCTTTGTGTGAGACATGCTGGTAAGATTCACGATAAGGCCAACAGATTCAGACAACGTTAGAGTTTGTTTGTGTCAATTCATGCAAATTTTTTGTTTTCAAGTTTGGGTTCACTTCGGCTATACCTGATACCCAGCCTATTGCCATTGTAAGTGGCCCAATGGTAAGGGTTAGAATTGGGCCCCAACAGGTTATAGTCGATTATTGCACTACAACCTTCACAAAAACAGCTTTAACATAGAAAAGTCAGTTCCCTTGTGTAAGTGGAAATAGGACTTCACCAAAAAAACTATAATATGAAGCCGATACTCGGATGTAAATGGATGCTTAGGTTTTTAGACAAAGAGAGTGTTGTTAGGGTCATATGCTTGCATAAACGATTGGTTCAAAAAACAAAATACAGTAGGAAGAAGGGAGACGTGGACAAAATAAAAAAAAAACTTTAAGTTGGGCAAGGATGTTTGTTACACATAATTTTCAAAACATATTTAACATATAACCCATAACGCAACTAATAGATGGGCACGCACAAGAAACGAGAAAACATCAAGATAAATTTGTAGTGCATGAACATTTCAAAATTTAATATATCAGACTATGATTTTTCTACATCTTATTATATCTGTACCATATTAGTATGAACCATTGCAAGAACTTGTATATCCTTCAATCCAGTGTCAGCTCTAATTAAAGTAGTAACAAATGGCTTGTTGATAGAAATAAATAAAAATGTAGCTTTTCTGGGATCTAGCTAAGTAATATGCTTGGTTGCTCCAACTAATGGGAATATTTTCAATAGCCAGCAACAATAATTAACCTAGGCCGCACCACCTTGTAGGATTTATGACATTGCAATCATAATCTATTGGAAGGAGGCCATGCCATGTCAAGTCTAGCCATGTATAGGCAAGGCCCACAAAAAACTACCTAGGTCACGCATGACCCAAAGCCCATATGGGCCTAGAATTGCAAATCCATGTAGCAATCCACTAAGCATTGGAGCAACATGTGTTCACTGGGACTACTCATCCATGCTTTCTTTTGTGTTTTCAGCAAGCTAGACCCTTCATACCCAAGGCTCTGTGCCCAAACAGATTTCTAGTTTGCAAAAAATTGAACTAATACAGGAAGTTTCAAGGTACTAATAATCTAAACCTTACAAAAATCATAAACTACAAAATTTAAAGCAAATAACCAGACATTAAATAAATTACTTGGGGAGCTTAACTCACTATTAAGTAAGATGAGATAGTGAGAAGGCAATACAAACAAGTATATGGTGATAGAGCAAAAAGAACCGTGGTTAGTGAACAACGAGGTAGAAGGAATTAAGACCAAGATCTAGATTTAAGGATTGAGTGAGGCAAGGATGACAAAAAGACTCTTGAGAGGGAGTTGCATCATCCATAAATTGAATTAGTGCTAGTTGTTGATAAAAAACCGTTGTCGCCCTGCGGAACAACAAGCCCTAACAACTAGCTAGGAAGCTAAAGCTTGAAAAATAGGGGCACACAACAAACCAAACAACCAATCCCTCTTCGGATCTTGCGTAAGCAAATTAGTAAGCGAAATACGACAATCTCAAATTGCAGAAAGTAAATGAGGCGGAGGATTTTACCCTGGTTCGGTTGCGAACAACCTACTCCAGCATTCCGAGACGATCCACTACTAATCAAGGCGAGCACACGAGCTTACACCAACACCTTCTCCTTCACACTCTTGTGAGTAACAACTTGGCAATTCCAAGCCCTCACAAATCTCACAAATGAAGAAGAAAAGAAAGAGCAACACTAGAAGATCAACACTCTTCTACAATCTTACAAGCTCTCACACTTGCTCACCTTAGAAAATGGAGGGCAGCAGCTCTCTGAAGAACACAAAGGCACCCCTTCAGTTCTCTAGCTCTCTGGAAAAATGGATGTCATTTTTTTGCTCTCGGGAAAGCCTGCACTGCAAAACCAAGGGGGGCTTCATCTCTAACTGTCCAAAGACATCCCAACAAGAAACATAATGTCACAACCACCACCTTAAATGCATGGGCCCTTCTCCACTGTGAAGGGAGACTTTGAAGCATTCAAAAAACAACACTCTACCTTGCTACAAAGTCTCCAGCACTGCATCCAAGCTCTACCTGGATCAAAGCTCCATGGTCACTCCACGGACCTCCTCGTCGTCTCGGAATCTGCGCCCTTCGGCGCCACACTCAAGCTAAACAGATCAAGCTCAAGCAGGTCATGAGCTTGATGGCGGGAACTGGCTTGGTGAACATGTCTGCAGGGTTCCTCTCAGTCGGGACCTTCTGAAGCTCTATCTGTTTGCTCTCCTCCTCTAGGAAGCAATCACGAACCTCAATGTGCTTCGTCCTCGAACTGTAAGCCTGATGCTTCGCAAGATGAATAGCGCTCTGGCTATCACTGAAAACCAACGACAATCTCTGCGGTAACCCCAAATCCTCTAGCAGACATCTCAAATACTTGGCCTCTTTCACCGCTTCCACTGCGACAATCAACTCGGCCTCCGTGGTTGACAACGCAACCACCGACTGTAGGACAGATCGCCATGACACTGCTGCGGTGCCCAACGTGAACACGTAACCTGTGGTCGATCTCCGCCTGTCCCTGTCACCAGCATAATCAGAATCACAGTACCCTGTCAGCACCACACCGTCACCTCTGCCAAAGTGCAAACCGACACCAACTGTGCCTCGCAGATATCGCAATATCCACTTGACGGCCTGCCAATGCTCCTTGCCTGGGTTCGCCATATATCTGCTCACTACTCCCACGGCCTGTGCAATATCTGGACGCGTGCAAACCATCGCGTACATCAAACTCCCAACTGCACTAGCATATGGTACCTGAGACATAACCTTCCTATCATCATCGGTGCTCGGCGACTGCAACGCCGATAGCTGAAAGTGAGCTCCAAGAGGTGTCCCCACGGGCTTCGCACTCTCCATTCCAAAACGGACGAGCACCTTCTCAATATACCCCTTCTGCGACAACCTCAACTCACCCTTCCTCCTGTCCCGGGATATCTCCATCCCTAGGATTTTCTTCGCCGGGCCCAAATCCTTCATATCGAACTCCTTGCCCAACTTCACCTTTAGCTTCTTGACCTCCGACATGTTTGAGGAAGCAATCAACATGTCGTCAACATAAAGTAACAGGTAGATGCGCGAGCCATCATCCAATGTGCGCACATATACACACTGATCCTTCACGCTCCGCTGAAAATCTACACCCATCATGAAGCTATCAAATCGCTTGTACCACTGTCTGGGTGACTGTTTCAACCCGTACAAGGATTTCCTCAACCTGCAGACCATCCTCTCCTTGCCTTCCACCATGAACCCCTCTGGTTGGTGCATGTAA
Organism: Scilla litardierei; assembly: GCA_030789695.1. Taxonomy (NCBI): domain Eukaryota; kingdom Viridiplantae; phylum Streptophyta; class Magnoliopsida; order Asparagales; family Asparagaceae; genus Scilla; species Scilla litardierei. The sequence continues at coordinate 19,255,583 of CM061136.1, forward strand.
ATCTCCTCATCCAAATCACCGTGCAGAAAAGCGGTCTTGACATCGAGTTGCTCCAACTCCATGTCCATGGATGCTACTAGTGCCAACAAAATACGAATGGAAGTGTGTCTCACCACTGGAGAAAATATCTCATTGTAGTCCTCTCCCTTCCTCTGTGCAAAACCCTTAGCCACTAGCCTTGCTTTGTACCGTACATCACCACCATCTTCGGTCGAGCTTTCCTTTACCTTATAGATCCACCTACATCCAATGGCACGCTTCTCATGTGGTAGAGGCACTAACTCCCACGTGTCATTGTGGTGGAGAGACTCCATCTCTTCCTCCATAGCTCCTTGCCAATTCGCTGCATCACTCGAGCTAATGGCTCCACCGTAGGTCATAGGCTCCTCGTGCTCAATGTTTAAGGCATACGACGCTATGTCATCAAAGGAGAACGCCGTGTAATCCCAATCTCCAAATTTCTCGGGCGCCTTCTTGGTCCTCTTGGACCTCCGCACCTCATCTGCAACAAATTCATCACGTATCTGAGCTGGGACTGGTGTCTGCATATGGTCCTCAACATGGACCTCATCATGCCCCGCTACGGGGACCTCGATCATCGGCTCCTTGCCGGGTCGCCTCTGAAATGGGATCGGGAGATCAATCGTCTCTGGCACGGTCTCCTCAGGTGACTCGTCCCCCTTCCAATGAGTATGCTTCGCCCTGAGCATTACAGACTCATCGAAGGTGACGTGTCTACTCAAAATCGCCTTGCGGCCCACCGGGTCCCACAAGCGATATCCTTTCACGCCATCGCCATATCCAAGGAAAATGTACTTCTTGGCCCTCGGATCCAACTTGTCGCCCCTCTCATGTGCATATGCTGGACAACCAACGATGCGTAGATAAGAGTAGTCACCAATTTTCCCACTCCACTTCTCTTCAGGAATTTGGTAATCAATTGCCGCCGATGGAACTCGATTCACTATGTGCACGGCTGTAGTGAGTATCTCACCCCAAAATTCCTTCTCCAAACCAGCAGAGTGCCTCAAGCAACGCACTCTCTCCAACAACGTCCTGTTCATCCTCTCTACAACCCCATTCGACTGAGGATCCCCTGGTGTAGTGAAGTGACGTCGAATCCCATGGGATCTGCAGAATCCTGTGAACTCCCTCGAGGTGTACTCGCCTCCGTTGTTGGATCTAAGGACTTTCACCGCCTTGCCAGTTTGCTTTTCAACCATTGCACGCCATTGCTTGAACATCCCAAAAGTTTGATCTTTTGTCTTCATCAAGTACATCCAAACCTTTCGAGAATAATCATCGATGAAGAGGACAAAGTACCTAGCCCCACCTCCTGACGCTACAGGACACGGCCCCCAAACATCGGAATGAATGTAATCCAGTGGACCTCGGCTAGTGTGCTTCCCCGTGCTGAACTGTACCCTTGTCTTTTTCCCATAAACACAGCTTTCACAAAACGCCACACTCTCATCACTAGCTCCAATCAATTTTCTTCGACGGAGAACATCGAGGGTCTTGTCACACGGGTGACCCAAACGATAATGCCATAACTTTGCTGAATCTCCATCACTCGAGCTAGAAGAGGTGGCATCGGCTTCGCCTTCTACTGTGGCACCTTGTAAGGCATATAGATTCCCTACCTTTCTTCCCTTCATCACAACCATGGCTCCTTTGGATACCCTCAGCTGGCCATTCTCAACAACTGACTTGCATCCAACATTATCCAACACACCGATGGATATTAAGCTCTTCCTGAGATCAGGCACATGTCTAACATCGGCAAGGGTACGCACGATCCCATCGTGCATGCGGATCCGAACAGTTCCAATACCCGCGGTCTTACACGCCGCATTGTTCCCCATGAGAATAGAGCCTCCGTCTTCTTGGGAACGGTAAGTGGAAAACCAACTCCGATGTGGAGTCATATGGAAAGAACACCCACTGTCCATCAACCATGCAACTTGTGCCTCACCAGACACCCCCGCTGCAAACATCTCTGGATCTCTACCCCTTTCACCGTGGCCTCTGTCATCACTGATATGCATGTCCTCCAAACCCAAAGAAGCTGAACCAGAAGCATCATTGCCTTTCTTCCCAAATCTATTAGGGCATTGGTTCCTCCAATGACCTCTCTGCTTGCATATGAAACATGAGGTGTCCTTTCTATCACGGGAATGCCGGGACTTCGAGCGGTCCTTCTTCTTGAAATGGCCTTGACCTCCTCGCCTGTCCTGCCTGCCTCTCACATGCAAAGCTTCATCACGGTTTCCTCCAAAGTCTCTACCTTGGACCTTCTCACATAGCATCTCGGTATGGAGCGCCGCCTTCACCTCTTCCACGGTAAGCGTTGTTCGTCCATAGATCATGGACCGAACAAATTGGGAGAACTCCTCAGTCAATGAACATAACAAAATCACTGCTTGTTGCTCATCTTCGATCTTGACATCCATTCCCCGCAACTCCATCACAATCCGATTCAACTCATCTATGTGATCTTTTACCGCCGATCCGGGCTTCATTTTCAGAGTGTACAGCTGCTGTAATAAGTAGAGGCGGCTTGTAAAGGATTTCTTCATATACAACCCCTCTAGCTTATTCCACATATCCTTGGCCGTAGCCTCGTCCAACACCTCTCTCAAGACGGTGTCTACTAACGATAGCTGGATGGCGCTATACGCCATTCTCTCCATCTCGGCCCTCTGTGATGCCGTCACATCCTTCTCAATGTTTTCCTCATCAAACACAATCTGAAAACATTTCGTCTGCCTCAAATAATTTTTCACCCTCGACTGCCATAACCTGAAATCATTACGGCCGGTGAACCTCTCAATGTTGAGTGTCGCCAAACTAACCATCTTCGCTACTCAATTTCTCCACAAACAACCGAAAGCTTTGATACCACTTGTTGATAAAAAACCGTTGTCGCCTTGCGGAACAACAAGCCCTAACAACTAGCTAGGAAGCTAAAGCTTGAAAAATAGGGGCACACAACAAACCAAACAACCAATCCCTCTTCGGATCTTGCGTAAGCAAATTAGTAAGCGAAATACGACAATCTCAAATTGCAGAAAGTAAATGAGGCGGAGGATTTTACCCTGGTTCGGTTGCGAACAACCTACTCCAGCATTCCGAGACGATCCACTACTAATCAAGGCGAGCACACGAGCTTACACCAACACCTTCTCCTTCACACTCTTGTGAGTAACAACTTGGCAATTCCAAGCCCTCACAAATCTCACAAATGAAGAAGAAAAGGAAGAGCAACACTAGAAGATCAACACTCTTCTACAATCTTACAAGCTCTCACACTTGCTCACCTTAGAAAATGGAGGGCAGCAGCTCTCTGAAGAACACAAAGGCACCCCTTCAGTTCTCTAGCTCTCTGGAAAAATGGATGTCATTTTTTTGCTCTCGGGAAAGCCTGCACTGCAAAACCAAGGGGGGCTTCATCTCTAACTGTCCAAAGACATCCCAACAAGAAACATAATGTCACAACCACCACCTTAAATGCATGGGCCCTTCTCCACTGTGAAGGGAGACTTTGAAGCATTCAAAAACAACACTAGTTTGTTTCTTCTTTATGCTTTAAAACTCTAGAAAGTACTCTAGAATCTAATTAGACTAATACTAATTTAATCAAGTGCCTATGTTACTTCGGCATTGTCTTATAGTTTCTAATTAATCTTAATATCCATGTGCCTAAGTTTGGATGAAATTCGTTCCATGAATGGTTGTGCCTCAGACCATGCCATGGTGGCAGAGCTAAGCCTAGGCACAAGACAAAATTGTTTGGGTCTTCTTTTTTATGTTCAGCCATAGCCATAGCAGTTTACAAAATCCATGTACTGCATTTTTTTTGTTTTCCACTAGGCCTACGGCTGACCCCACCCCATTCCATTCAAAACAACTGAGACAGTGGGTAGGAATCATAAAATGAAAAGGATGCATAATTTTGGAAAAAGGGAATACAACACTAAAATTGGGCTAGAAATGACTTCACGTTAATTCATTTCTTGAGGCGGGCTATGCTAATATTATTATATTGTTTTATAGATTAAAATCCAAAGATAACATTTACCTATGCTGCCAAAGAGATTCATCAATTATCATAACATACATTAAGGTTTATCAAATAATTACCTTATCATGATCAATGTTGAAGGCACTAGGCACTATTGTGTGCTAGCCCGGTGCTAAACTACTTAGGCCACACCTAGTCACCTCTTAGAAAAGAATGTGGAACAGTAAAACATACGTGATGCATCAACTGCCCTTCTAGCCACCATTGGATGCTCTTCTTGCAGTTATAGTGTGAAACCTTTTCTTGGTATCATCATTTACAATCGCAATATAGAACCTTCTCTTGATGCCATCAGTTGCCACCGCCTTAGGGTTGTAGAGAGAACAAGAATAAAGAAACAGAGACGTGGAAGGGGGCTATCGCATAAACCATAACCCCATTTAATAGAAAGCATGTCAGACCCACTTCTGTGACTTAAACCTAGATAAAATGAGACCAACCATCGCCTTAGGGTTAAAGAGAGAAAGAGAGAGGGGGTGAGCAGTTAGGGTACTAGCCCTAACCTACTTTAACAGGAAGATAGTCGAGCACAACTCGCTTTCATGACCTAAACTCACGATTTCTAAGTGGTTTAAGTTATAAACACATGTCTTGCCTAATGCGTATTAAAGTGTATTAGGGATCCTGCTCTAACCTAATTTCACATTTACCTCTCTTTCACTTTTCAACACCAAGGCAACGGCTGATAGCAACATCAAGCGAAGGTGGCAAGAGGGGTCATCGGAGCGTAGATAATATACTTCTTTTTTGCAAGAGGGGTCATCGGAGCGTAGATAATATACTTCTTTTTTAGCTGAGCCACCTAATTGTGATGCGTGAGGCCTAGGTAGGAGGCTTGCCCAGGCTGCCTTAGCAAACATGCAGCTAGGTGACCGCCCAGATTGCTTTGTAAACACCAATTATAACTAAGCAAACTTAATGTTGGGTGTAATAACTAAATATCCTTGGTGTCAAACGTCAAAAAGAACTAATTTAAGTACCAAAATTATTTATGAAAATCACAATCATGTAAGCCTTGCCCCTAACCATAAATAATTTATGCAGCTAATGTTCTCGTACTTTTTAATCTCATTAAACAACATGTGCATATATGTTGTAAGAATTTCTTGTGTGTGCTTGAATTTGGCTTTTGACTCAGATTTAGGCTTGGACAAGACAAAATTTGCATGTTTTTGACAAAATTTGCATGTTTTTGACATTGAGAAGAATATGTATCTAAGTTCGTGTGCTTTAAAGATCTACTGTACTGTTATTGCAATAATTTTAGATCCACAATTTGGAATCGTGGCGCAAAAAACATAACCAGTAACTTCTAGGATCACTACATAGAATAATGGCCATTTTGAGACAATTGGGCTAAAGCTACTAATGACTTGCTTTCTTCATTTTGACAATGAAGAAGAGTTTATGAAATCGGGGTGCTGTAAAAATAATGTTTCGTTTGTTAGTGCGTCATTGTCCATCCAAATAACCACCATTAATGTTTCAATTATTGAACTTGGAAGCCTTGACAAATACACGAGTATATCCACATTCATGATCTAAATGATTATCTAGGAATCATTAAATGATTCTCCTTCCATACTCCTGACTTTCTTGCAATATGTGGAGTTTCTTCTTCCATGATTTCTTCACATTTTATCTTTAACTCAAAATAGTCATTCTTTTTAAAATATAATGCTCTCTTTTTTGCTAGGATTCATTGCATAAATATCCAACTATGTTTTAACTAAGCCATTGGCCATATAATGTGATCCTTCTTTTTGCCTGGAACAGAGCATGAAAAGTTTAGACATGAATCACAGCACTGGGACAATAAACCATAAGAGAGCTGAACGCATAAAAGGTACACTCAACCAGCTCAAATGGTTTGGGACAAAAGATTGAATATAACCTTTTTTATAGTTTTTACATTCCCTTTCATTAGACCTATGTTTACCTTTCTGCCAAGAATTACCAAATCAGACCGGTTCACAAGTGTCCAACCAAAGTACAAATTACTGAAAATACAGCATCTAAATCTTAAAATTCATTTCTTTCAAGCCATTATCCTTTTTCCTTACAAAGGGCAATATTATAATGATTTTAATTTCCAGACATCAAAAAATCAATAGGAAGAAATAATTGAATCACAAACGCGCCACCAATTACACCCCAACATTGTAACTAATGCTCGTTCAAAAATAATGTGCAGAATCGCTTTTTAACCTATATTCTCCGCGTTGCGCTCATTATAGATTCTTTTTGTTCCGTTTTTCCCCCAGTTCTCCCCTAACCCTATATACATTAAGAAATAAGAACCAAAAAATTCTAAGCCCGCGATTTTTTATAACTAATGAATAAGACGGAATCATACTTCAAGGAATAAAATTGCGTATCGACAAAAAGAAGAAACGAACGAAAATACTCACGTTGGTTACGTTTAAGGCGTCTACAGGGATCGTGACGGGCGAGGCAATTCCCCATCAAATTGTCAGACCCTTTCCTCCATTTTCGCCGCCCCGCTCCCGATGTCGATGGCAATGGAGCCGGATAACGCGGTCCCTCCCTCCTCCTCGTCGACCCAAACTCGATATCGGACCGAGAGAGCTCCGACCACCTCGACGAACCGAGACCCTAAGAGGCGGCGGATCGCCGGAGAAAATGGCGGGGTTCTCCTCTCCAACCCTTCGATTCTTGGTTTCTCGAGAGAGCAGCCGGCGAAATCGGCGAACCTCTGCTACGCTGGGTTGGGTTGATCTTTTATAGATTGTACGGGCACGAGAATAGGATTACTACAGTTTTGTGGTATGACGAAAATACCATCGATTTCGTGTCAGCGGTGTTGACCGTCGGTGTCTCGGGAATTGAAGTGAGGGGTAGGTTGGTAAATGCGGTTGGGTATCCCCTTTGGAGTACGGCTAGTCACGGTACACTTTTTTTTTGATTCATCATGCTACACATTTCGTTGAACGTATTAGATCAATATGTCGTCCAGTTAATCAAAGAATTCCAATCAACTAGCTTATATTATCTCATCCCCTTTAATTTTTTTGGGTTTTTCGTATAAGGTCCCGAAAAATGTATAATTTGAAAAGAGTCCAGCAAATAATAGCTTTTGACAGATGGTCTCCCAATTCACCAACTCACTTAAAAAGAGTTCACATGTTAATTTGAAAAGAATATTCTTTCTCTTCTAACATAAAACACAAAGTGACTGTTATGCCCCTCTCTCCTTTCTTCCTCCTCCAACCCAACCGCACTGTGAATTAGAAAGAACACAGAAAGACGGTTTTTTTAAAAAAAATAGCAATTTGATTCTTGGGTCGAGGGAATGCTGAAAAGTGTTGGGAGAATTGATGAATTGGCAAATCGGGCTGGAAGTGGCCCCAGAGATCAACTTCAGTATCCTCTCTGACGAGAACCCACTGGAAGGAATCCAAGATAACCATCGTCTACGTCTTGTTGCTCCTCCTCCTCCATGATCATCATCATCGTTGTTTTAAGAACATCTCACCAGTGCAAATTTCGTCCTCCTCCTGCCATTGAATTTTCGATAAGTGGGTTGAATTAGAACGGTCAGTGGAATACATTTAGTCGATTTGAAAGACTGAGCGGCATACATAGGGAATTTGTGAGCTGGGTTTGGAGAGAATATGGAAGGGAACGAGAGTTTGGATGTCATCGGGTGGAAGAGGGGCTTGATCACTCGGGCTTCGACTGCATTTGGCCTTGATATCATTCGTCTTCAAGATCTCCAGAGCCAGTTCTTCAATGTTGGGGACCCTTTCTCTCTTCGTTTGTCTTACTATCCCCTCATTATCATTTCCCTCCAATTAATACGGTTGTCGGGTTAAGAATGGTTTATCGGGTTAAGAATGGGTTATCCGATTTAAACCTCACACGAACTACACCTTAACTAGACCCGGGTTAGCCCTCGTTACGTTTTTAAACAGATCGTTGAAAGAGACTCTTTTCACGTGAGTTAGGTGAATTAGGGGACCTCCTGGAAAAAGCTATTATTTGGTAGACTCTTTTCAAATTATACATTTTTGGGTGATCTATATACGAAAAACCCATTTTTGATCAGATCCGTTCACTTTGTTTTGGAAATTGCTACGCACACAACCACTTATTCTCAAGGTTGCCATTAAAAAATTACTCCACTTTTACCCGCGTCGCACATATCGGTTGTACGCGCTGAGTAAAACCCCACTGACATTACAGTTTTACTCAGTGCGCACAACTGTTCTCCCCCTCTTAAGCGTACACAACCGCACAATGCGAAAGCCGACGATGATCGCGGTGAAGATGACGATGATCGCCGTGAAGTTGAAGACGACGACGACGTGAAGTCTTAAGAAGGAATAAGATCTCTTCACTGTCCCGAAAGCCAGAGGAAACTCGAAGATTGCTGAACTCTTGAGCGTTCTTGTCACCGCCCGTCTCGTCACCACCCGCAGGACTCTCATGAGCCGTTTGTTGAAGTTGGCTCGATTCGGCATCGAAGGAGCATTGGTCGAACAGACGAGTTATCTTGTGCAGAGCTAACTCGACTGTTCTTAGATTTGACCTATCTAACTCTGCGCAATACGAGGATGCTGAGCAATTGGTATTCAATAGCGCAATCGGTCGATCGGTCGTCAGCTTGGGTCTGATAGTAGATAGTTTGGCATTGGGTCATTCGGTCATAACTCGATTGAAGCACGTGTTTGGTCGATCGATTGATTGGTAGCTCATTGGTCAATAGCTTGTACGCTTGGCTCAGCACTTCGGTCGTTTGATACAAAAGGAAGATCGGTCGGTTGAAGGGAGCCCATTGGGATGCAACCCACTAGGATGCGACGGAGTCCCACTAGGGTGCGACGCATTAATTGCATAGAGCTGTGATTGGATAGGATACCGTTAAAGTCAGGATTCGTATCGTTTGGAATTACTAGCCAATGATGACACCTATTGTAATATAGGACTATATAAAGGTGGTCTTAGGCTAGGGTTATCTGTGTGGAACATATTGAGAGAATTTGAGCAGCCATTATGAGAGCCAACTTTGAGCGATTGTATTGTTGCTTTTGGAGAGATCTTGTGTGCTTCTTCTTCGTTTGTGAAGAGAAGATTTGTTTGTTCTCTCTTTTCGTAATAAATCTTATTGGTGTTCCTCCTTGGCCGTCAACAGCCTAAAAGCAATTATCATAGTACTCTATTTGTTATTTGATTACTCATCCTAGTTCTGGGGTTCTTCGGCGATTCGAGTTTTCACTGTAGCAAACAACAAACTGGTATCAAAGCTTGACGGTTCCGGAGATCAACGGATGAGACAAAGATGAATAGCGGTGGCGATGAAGGTTTCTCAAAGGCATTGATCGTGTCTAGATGTACTCAGAAAACAATGTAATTTTATCGCAAGCACACGGTTAAGTGGTGAGCGGGTAACGAATCACGGGCAGGCGGTTGGTAATATCTTGGTTGTCCAGATGTAGCAAAGATTGTGAATAATGGTGAAGGAAGTGTGTCACATATGTGTGAAGATGTCGATTGTAATTCAATTAATAAAATGGTCTAGGACTAGGGAATCCCCACTATAGATTTTCGAGTTTCAATGTGAATATGAACTCCTAATTACTAACTCTTGGTTTCGGGTGAAATCGTCGCAACTGTTTGTGAACCGGTGCACGCTCTCGTGCTACACAAGTCTAAAATAATCAAGCTAGAGCCTCGCTCTTGCACAAGCCTAGTTGAATTATTAGCATTAAGATCGAAAATATAATTCAATTCTCACTCAAGTCCACTGTCATGCGACGTGTAGATTATGGTGGTTCGTATTCATCTTACCATCGTATAGACTATAATCATATAAATATAATAAAGATGCTAGATTTGGTCACTCTCGTGCACCAAATCTAGGATATCCAAATTATAGTTCTAAATCAAATATCTAGGGTTTCCTATGGATCAAGATCCTCTCTCGAGCTATCAAGATCTAAGTAGAAATCCCTAGATATTTGTAGTCAATAAACCATAATCTAACCCTAAAACAAGTTTAGCAACAAGGGTTGCAATAAACTTCACATATCAAACCCTAGATCCATAGGGTTTATACCTTTGCCCTAGAGCAAAGAGACTATTTACTAATAAACATGATCAAAGCAATAAGATTCATAGAGACAATAGAATTCATCGTAGCAAAGAGAATCAAACAAGAAATAATCATCAAAACTAAATAGATCAAAAGTTTAGACAAACTGATGTTCTCCAAAGCTTCAAATCAACAAGAGAATTAAGAACTAGCTTCTCCAATCAATAGCAAAAGCAAATAAAAATTGAGCTTTTTCCTTATCTCTAGCTGTCTCGTCTCTCTCTAGCGACGACTACTATATTCTCTATTTATACCAGTCCAAAAACCTAAGAAAAAGCTGACCAAAATACCCAAACCCCAAATTAAAACCTAACTTTCAGAATTCTGGCTGCTGGGTCACTCGGTCGAGTGAGATTCTCCACAAGGTCTAGTGAAAATTCCTGCAGAGACTGTCAAAATTAGCGTTCTGTTTATTTTGGTCACTCAGTCGAGTGGTCGATTCACTCGATCAAGTGAAAGTCTCATCGACTGAGTCAATTTCTCTGGCAGAAGGGGTTCTGGCCGACTAGCTCACTCGATCAAGTGAGTATTCTCACTCGGTCGAGCAGCTTTGATGCACTTGGCTCCTTGGGCTAGGTTGGTGTGAGCCTCACTCGATCGAGTGTAGTGATCCACTCGACCGAGTGAGCTGCTTCTTCAGTTCTTTCTCATTCTTCTTCATTCCTTCCTCTTTGTCTTATCTTCCTCTCGTGTATTCTTCTCTTCTAGCACCATAAGCTCCTCAGTATCATGGTCACTGATGCTCCGGTATGTGTGCATATGCTTATAGCTCCAATTTTCTCCCGATTGCTCCATATTTCTTAAAAATTCATTAAAAATAGAAATAGTGTAATTCATCGAGAAATCATCGTTTAAGCTTCGAATATGCAATATAGGTGTTACGACCTCAAGGTCGGCCCAGACGATATAGGCCCACTTGTTCAAAGCCCGAGTCTTGGCCCGCCGAATCTCCATGATGAAGCCCAGTCCGTCGACACTCTCCAAGGTCCAAGGAAGCTCGCCCCAGAACAGCTCGCGCCTTGAGCAGCTCGCCCCATAGGAAGCTCGCCGAGACGCCGTCCCCCTACTAGCTCTCCCATGGAAGAAGACGACACGCCACTAGCAGTTTCACTACCGACAAAGTCTGACTAAAGCGCACCTGGCCGCTTCGCCGCCTGACCATCTGCCGAAAGCTCGCCTAGCCGTTTCGCCGTCAGACAGCCTGACAAAAGCACTGCCTGACATTTACGGCTCTGACCGACTGACAAGGCACGCTTGACACGTTTGGCCCTGACGCCAATGGTCGGCTCCCTAACATCCTGACACCACCAGCTCAACAAGAGCAACCGACTCCAGCAGTCTATAAATACCCCCTCTCCTCCAACGACAAGGGGGTTAGTTGAATGAATCAGTAACAAATCCTTAACACAACTACTATCTTTCGCACCGTCGTGCCTTCCACATTAGTCTGCCACGCAAGTGCCGATCTACCTTTGAGATCGTCCTTCGTGCCCGGTATCTTTTTCTCAGTCATCTACTGACTTAAGCATCGGAGGGGCTGCGGGCTAAAAGCCAGCCCGTCCTTTCTGACGAGTTGCTCCTATTGTAGGAAATTCGCCATTGCTGCCGCCGGACGAGCGACCTGCACCATTCTTCTCCAACGATCGAGCTTTCTTCATCAACCATTAAGTGACCTACTTCGTCTGGCGAGCGAGCTTGAATACCTCTTCCTCAAATCGCCCTCAGATTGAAGTTGGCCTCACCATCACCCCCATAAACTTGTAATCATCGTGCCCTTGGTTCCCCACATAAACACAAATTCATTGTAGAGGATTCTACCCCGCAACAATTGGCACCGTCTATGGGAACTTAAGGTACACCCATGTCAAACCCCACACAGTTCAATCCTAGCCTCGACAGGGGCAAACAACCCATGGAGGACGAGCCATGTCCTCTAGGAGGAGCTCCCCTGGCAGACGTGCCCCCATAGGGGACGTCGGAGGCTAATTGTGCCTCGGCCCATACTGTTCACCAAGGCTTTGAAGCCTTCACGAAGATGATGAATGACTGGGGCACGGGTGGGGCTGGGACGTCCACCATCCCCCATGTACCCTTGAACTTGAGGCGCGGCCTTCATCCTCAGATCGAAGCAGAAGCAGAAGCCCGACGGAGTGGGCTCAACAAAGAGATAATGGCCCAGTAGAGACTTCTTGATGTGGAGCTGGAGGACACTCGACAGAAGCGACTCGAAGAAGAGGATGCTCTCCAGCCGAGCAGCTTGAGAGGAGGCCGCTGCTGAACAAATTCAGGTCGATGAAGAAATCGCGCGTCGATAGCTACGATTCATCGTCGCCACGCGAGAGAGGCTCCGGGAGGAGAGCCGTAGGGTCCCGAAGGCATCACCTCCGAATCGATGGCAGACCTGCAGCCCGCCGCCGGTGGATATCTCGTCGCACAGAGGGAGCGCCCACCAGACGGCCCATCCATCTCCCAGGCGTGAGGATCATCGGTGACGAGGCCGTGGTCAAAGCAAGACTCCCCCGAGGCCGGGAAGAGATGTCGCCGAGCACCGAGATGGCTCACCGAGCGACTTGGAGACGAGCGAGGGGGTCGAGGCGGCCATAACAATCTACGGAGTCACCGGTGCTCCAAAAAGGATCATCTGTACGACCCACCCACCCTGAAGCGGCTAACCCCCTGGCCAGATTGGTGACCATGGCCCCGATCCCTCATAGATTAAGCTTCCTCAACTTGAACTATATGATGGTTTGGGTGATCCCCTCGAGCATGTACAGCGGTACAGAGGGTCCATGGAGATTCAAGGCGCAGACGACCCGCTCCTATGTCGTGGCTTCCAGATGACTCTGACGAAGTCGACGCTGGAGTGGTACAATGGCCTACCCACCCACTCTGTCGAATTCTTCGATGATCTATCCTACAAGTTCTACCAGCAGTTCAGGGCACGATGCAGAAGGAAGAAGCCAGTAGACTATCTGTTCTCGATAGTCCAGAAAGAAGGGGAAACGATCAGGAAGAAAGATTGGGCATGGCAAGCTGTGGAGATGAGCTTGCCATGGCGGCCGTCAAGAAGGGGCTGACCAATCGGAGCCTACATAAGTCGCTCCTCCAAGATCCGCCGTCGATCTGGATGCACTCTTTGCTCGGACGGAGAGGTTCATGCTGAGCGAGGATGCTCTTGGAGTGAAGAAGGTGGCTAGCCCACTTGGGACCTCCTGCAACGACCGACGGCCAGATGGCCGATCGAGGCAGAATGACTGACCTCGAGGGCACGATCAGCTCGGTAGTAAGAGGCACGACCAAGGAGGCCACTGACCTCAAGATCGCCCCGGACCAGTGCGAGTGTTCGCCACACCACGAGAGCCCCCGCCAATGGTGAGCAGGCCCAAAGGGCGGCAGCAGGCCCATGACGCACCCCGAACTTACACATAAAATCCATCTAGCGAAGTCACAGTCGCTAGGTGTAGTATGGTTCCTGTGTGTCAGCTCTGGGCTCTATCCGCAAGCGGACGGTGTCAAATTATAGTATAAAAGATTGTCGAATCCCGTAGGGACGGTGACAGTGTATTCGGGTCTCAGATTATCTATAAATCTCAAAATGAGATAGCAGTCGGTTTGGGAAGATTTATTGTGATGGTGTTGTTGGTTCGATAATAAAAGAAGCTAGGGCCTTAGGGATCACCGCTAAGACCGTCGGAGGTTGATGTTAGAACGAGATCTTTACGTTGCATTGGATTTAGGGGGTTGATCTCTCAACTCATACCACCCTCGTGGGTTAGAATTTCGAGGTATTTCGGTGTCTCTTATTAACGCAATGGCGGTAGTCGTCAATGTAGCGATATAGTTCGTCGGTGGACCCCCTCAAGGCACGAGCCGGGCATGGTCACGAACCTTGGTTGGATCCACTAATTCCTTTTTTAAATCCGAAAGATACTCCTTAAGCTCATCAATTCCACCGACTGTGGGCATGATCTCAGTACGAGTTCTCCTAGGGATTTGGTTGGATCGACCGAAATAATCCCACTTATTTCCAATACAACCTAGAGATCCAGATCTACATCTCTTTCCTAGAGTCTTAGGGTTAACCCATCAACCCTAGGGAAAACACTCACACATAGCGATTACGACAAATAAAAACATAGTTTCTACCGTAGAAAACATCATAGCAAAAAAATCAAGCGAGGGATTAAGATCTTAGTACCTCGAATGAGAAAGAGTAATAGTCAATAGAGATCAAAGAATTCCTGTAGATTCCAAGACAAAAGAAATAATAAAAACTTAATCTTTCTCCAAAAACAACTCAATTCTCAAAGCCTAAATCTAGATCTACAAATAATTTTCGCTCTTTCTTTTCTAAGGTCAATCCCAAAAAAACCTAAAAAATAAAAGCTCTCCCCCAGGTCAGTAAAAATTAGCTCTAATACATCAGTGCGGGGCCCCACGAAATTTTTTTCCGAACTTATCCCGCATGTCGTCGACCGAGTCAGTGACTCGGTCGAGCAGAAGCTTGCTCAGTTGAGCACTGCTCTTGGCTTGGGCGAAGGGTCCAGGCTGCTCGGTTGAGCAGCCCGCCTACTCAGTCGAGCTGTCAGTAGATCGGAGCCTCCTTCCAAAATGTTGCTCTGCCTACTTGGCCCGAGTAGGCCTTGCTCGGTCGAGTTGTCTGCTGGCTCGGTCGAGCAGGTCCTGCTCGGTCGAGCAGGATATTGGTGAGATGCATCTCGAAAATGGGTCGACTCGGACCGAGTCGTCATTCTGCTTGGTCGAGTAAGATGTGCACTCTGCTGGGCTTGTATATCAGGCTGCTCGGTCGAGTCGCCTGGGAAACTTTCCTAATGCCTTCTTTCTCCTGTCAGATTCTTCTCCACTCCTCACACAGGCTTTCGAACCTCGGCTAACTCTTGTAGAGCCTCGCCAACGGACTCACGGGCATGCTGGATGTGTCCATATCCAAAAGTGGCTCCAAATCGCTCCAAAATCCCTGAAAATCCACAAAACTCTACGAAACACGAATATGGCATTAAAAGTGCAGTATCGTAAGAACAAGCAGGATTTGGATGCGGATATAACATGAAATACAATGGAATGATGCTATGAAAAGATAGAAAATATGGACACATCAAAATCCCCCAAGCTTACCTCTTTCTCGTCCTCGAGGAAGACGAATACTAGGTATGTTGGGCGATAAACAAAAGAAAATAAAAGAGATAAGAGATGGAAGGGGGATGCTAAAATGTCCAATCAGATCTCAAGCCACAGCAGTATATCACGATGCTTCGAATAATAAAACACATGCTAATATTATCCTCAAGGCTTACTAATCATATGGCTAGCATGCAATAAAGGCAAAAGTAGGGATCTTCTAAAATCATGCCATCAACTCATATCAATTTCATGCAATCTATAGAGTCTAGTATATAAAGAGTTAGCAATGCACTTTTTCAATCAATAGATACAAGTGGAGCACAAAGAGATCACACCAACATGCAATAGAGGATGGAAAGAGATCACGTCATTCAAATATTCACTTCAAATCATGAAAAATCTCCAAAACTAAAATATTTTGTAAAGTTCAAGCATTATCGAATCTCCCCGTTGTCACCATCTCCACTCTAATGTTATACTCACTCATATGATCAATTGGTTCACCCCTCCAAGCTTAGCTCGAGGCATCGCATCTAGGAATAGGATGTGGAATTTTTGTCTTTTCCCAAGTATTTGTAGTAGCTTCTAATAAAAGGATATGAAATAATTTTCTTTCCTTCTTTTCTCTTTTCTTTTTTTCTTTTTCACTTTTTTTTATTTTTTTTATTTTTATTTTATTTGGAAGCTATCTTTTTCTTTTGGGATTTTTGGGAAGTAGATACGGTAGAAGTAGCTGTAGGGGATGAAACCAAATGATATGTAGAGAATCATAAAGATATGTGGAGAAGGAAAATAATATATCACTCGGTTCACTCATCAGAGGTGCACAACGGTTCAATGGGATAATACTTTAACTAAACTCATAGCTAGCATGGATATTTTCATTCATCTCAATGAATATTGAAAACATGCGGTATAAAGCACAATAATATCAAGCATGCAAACAGAAGTGGGTGTGATAACAAATAGGTGCTCCAAATGTTCTAATGATGCGTGAACCTAGGTGCATTACCTAACAAAGCACATACTAGATACTATTTCATGCATTCAATTTCAATTCATATCAGACATTAAATTAGAGAGATCAACAAGAGAATATGCAAGCATATAAATAGTAAAACTGAAACTATCATAGATAGCATGCCGACAGATATAAGCACGTGAGTAGCTATAAGCACTATGAGAGATATCATCATGCAGAACAACTCTGGCAAAAAGGGAGAAAGGCGGGGAAAGTAAGAAAATGAAAACAGGCATGCAAGCATGTCAAAAAGTGAAAAACGTGATGCTGAATGAGAAAAAAGATGAAAATGTGAAAAATGGGTGGAAAATGAAAGAAAAACGCAAAAATAAAAATAAAAAGAAAGATAAAAATAAAGCGATAGCGCTCACCCCCCAAACTGAACGCAGCAGTGTCCTCACTGCTGAGAACACGCTGGCAATCGGAAAATAATGCTAGGGTGGGTGGGTAAAGGGGTAAAAAGTGAACGAAAAATAAATATATGCAAATGGAAGAAAAAAGGTATAAGATGAAAGGATAAGATAATGATGGAAATGCATGGAATGATGCATGGTGTGTCCTCCCCCAAGCTGTGTATTACCAGCAGCGCGTAGTGGCCTGCCAGTTTCTTTTGTATCCTATTTTTTTCCTTCGTAACACTCGCTGCTCTGGGAGAACCTGTGACGGATTCGTACTTTCCGGGTATTCTGGGGAGCGGGCGTTACATTTTTGGTGGCCCATGCAGGTCACCGCACTGCGGTTGTGTACGGAATAGTACGTGTAGTGTTCGTGTGTTTGTGGGTAGTTGAATCCTAAGGTGGGTAGAGTCCAGCCTTAGGATGGGACCATATATCAAGAGCTTGAGGTATAGAATCCTGATGGTTGAGATTCGAATGTTGGTTGAATATGAATGTATGTATGTATTTATGTGTGTAGGCATGTGTGCATATACATCTATAGTTCTATAAGTGTTGAACATGGTTTTTGGAGTATATTGAGATGATATACTCAGGTCCATATGACTATGATATTTGTAAGAATAATTGTATGGCTCTATGATTGTATTTGAAGTATATGTGTTAATACGTGGTTGACCTATGAGTAGCGTGTGAAATTGAGTTATATACTTATTTGAGGTGTGAGTAGTGTATAGATGTATTGTGGTGTGGCTATATATTGTATGTGATACACACATGTAGAGTGTGCAGATGCATGTGTGGATCTTTGAGTTCCACCCATGTATGTGTGGATATGTTTTAAGTGTATTAGTATTATGAGCTGATGTATGTGATGAGTATATAATACATGTATGGCCGTAAGCTAATATGCTTACACATGTGTATGTATGAATATAATTTTTGTATGGTTATCAATGTGCATTAATATTGCTGATACATCTGTGAATGTTGGGTGGACACTAGGAGACATACATGATTGTATGTCTGAGTATAGAGGTGCATGTGTATGTGTGTTAATATATGTTAGCCTATGAGTAGTATGTATCATAGAACTATATAGTTGATTGAGCTCTAGGCGATGTATAGATATGGCATGTCGTTTGTGCTTGTAAGTATGGGGTATGAATGTGCATGCTGATTGTGCAGATCCACGTATGGATCGTTGTGTTCTACTCAGGTATGAGTGGGCATGCCCTAGGTGTATTAGAGTTGTGTGTTTGATATATATAAGGAAGATGTATACGTTCGCATGTCTGGTTGTAAGCGGACACGCTTACACCGGTGTTTGGATAGATATATCATTATATGAATATCTGTGCTTGTTGGTATTGTTGTATGAGACTTTATATGATGACGTGTGTGTATATGATTGGGATAGATTGGCCTGACAGTATATATCTAATCCCCCTAGGCTTTGTCCTCAGTTGGGAAGTCCGAGGACTGACTTTAATTTAAGGTGGGTAGAATGTAGTGACCCTAGTGCCTATATACATCGGGTATGCCTATTGATGTATGTGTGCATGGTAGTAGTACTCGTATACTGGTATATACTGAGATGTGTGTATCGTAATTGATGTAGTGTATATAGTAAGATAGTGATGGATGCTTATTTGATTGGCCATGGTTGATTTATGAGCGATGAAATGTTTATATGAATGCTTATTGAATGTGTATATGTGTATCGACCCGCTCTCGGGGGCCCGTTACTTATTTTGTTTATTCGCAGGTTCCGCAGTTTACCAGTGAAATCAGCATAGCCACAACTCAGAGATGTATCACAATACTCAAACCAGCGTACAGACGTTATTACAGTCCAAATTAAAGTACAACAACAACCAGCACTCTCTCACACAAATACATGAAGGAAGTACTGAAAGGAAATGCGGAAAAGGAAATACACTGTACAACACACACACCAACAGAAAAGTAACTAAAACTCTGCCGCCTCTGGGTCAATGTAGGCTCCTCGATCTCTGGGGCAATCTCCTCGATCAGGTCTTCGTCTGCCGGTGCCATAAATGAAACCGAAGGTAAGTCACAACAATTCTAGCGATAGAAAAAGAGGAGTGCACAAATATGGAGCAGTCTATAGTAAACAAGTGCGGAAAGTAAAGTAGGGACAGACAAGCATGCAAGTGCGACAAGTAAGAACATCTAATCAAGCATGCAAGGGTGGCAAGTAAAGGTGACCGAGCAAGTACAATATCAATAACCATGACGATAGCAATGGCGATAGCAATAGGGAGAGTAATTGTGCCTAGCCTAGTCCGTGACTTATAACGGGAAGTACAGTGAGCAACCAAGAGGCCAACTCTTGCCGCGGGTGCTACCCGGGCGAACTATGCTATGAATACTGTGCAATAATCTCTGAGAACTGTGCAATAATCTGTGATCTGTGATGGTTGTCACCGGCACTGTTATGGGTTGCTAGAACCCGCACGGTGACAACAAAGTCTGGACTAGTCGCTCCCGCACTTCCGCAATTATAAGTTACCCCAAAACCCAGTGTCAGTGCAGGTTACCGTTCTATGCAATTTCACGAGTCATTTACCATTCTCACATTTCCAGTTACAATCTTTCTGTCAAGCATACCAATAATCGGTTCAGGTCAATAATTGTTCCGAGACTAGGTGTCAAGTCCTATGTTCATACGAGTACACTATCTATATTTCTAAGGGTAGAATTTACTGTGACTTACACTATCGGGATCGTCGTAGCAAGACGAGGATGGAGTTAGAGCGCGGGGAGTGGTACCTGCAAACACAAGAAGATATCAGCTAACGGCTACACTAATTATTATCTAATTAATTGGTTGTTTTGATTTTTGAAACTGGTTGAAACGGTGATGAAAAGTGTTCTAAATTTTTATATAGGCTATGTATGATAAAAATAGTTTTACAGCAAGAGGGAATATTTTTCTGAAGTCTATATTAATTTTTATAATTTTTAGAAACTCAAAACTAGTTTAAAACCCCAATTTATTCTACTAGCGCGTATCTTCCGTAATTTCTTACGGGAGCAATACAAGTCGGAATTACATGAGTGAGTAGTCAAAACGACCGTCAAAGAGTCTATTATCACGTATAATTTTATCACGTATTATTGTGAGTGAAAACAGCGAGTTACGATTTTTAGAATGATTTATACCTATTTATCTTTTAGGTTTAAAAATTTATTCTGGAAAAAGTAGGCGTCTGATCGCAGTGAGACTAGCGCCATTGGGTCCGGAATATCGTTTCTGATTTTTCAGAGCTATCCCCACATTTTTCTGGGTCCTGTATTTCAAGTTATGGATTTTAAACCAATAAAACTCTATTATTAATTAATTAAAAATGAAAATACGAAATAATTTCGTATTCACGAAATTGCCATCGGATGTTTTACCGTTGCCGTTTGTTATCGACGGAGGCGGGGGGGGGGCTTCGCTCGAAGGAGAAGCAAAGCGGCGCGTGCCCGGCAAGGGAAGGCAGGGGGGGGTGGCGGGGGCGGCTTGGGGCGGCTGCCTTGGGGCGGCGGCATGCACACGGCGAAGCAGGGGGTGGGGGATGACGCTGGTGGGGCGGCGCTGGGACTGCTCTGTCTCGAATAGATGAGGGAGGGTGAGCAGGGGCGGAGGGGAGAGCGTGAAGCGACGGCGGAGGATCTCGCCTGAGGTGGTGGAGGATCGGAGGGGGAGAGGGAGGCCGTGTGGAGGCGGCAGACGCGGAGGTTGGGGCAGCGTTCGTCGAAGCGGAGGAGAGCAAGAGCCCGAGAGGGGGGGTCTGTCGGGTGACGCCGCGTCGGAGGGCGGCAATGGGCGGCGTGCAAGTGGGCACCGACGGTCGAAGGGGAGTGTTCGGTTGCTGTCGAAGAATAGAGATGGGGTTGGGGAAATGGGTTTTTGTTTGAGCTGATTCGTATGCAAGCGAACGAAGAGAGAAGGGGGCTTGAGGGCTTGGGGATTTTTTGCGAGAGGCGAATGGGTTCTGGGTGTTGACAGTTGGGTTTGGCCTCCGTGCGAACGTGAAGGGAGAGAGGGTGAGCGAGAGATGCAAAAGGGTTTCGTTTCAAATGAAAGCGGGGAGAATTTGTTAATGGGTTACGGGGTGTGCTGAAGGGGATGAAAAAGAGAGAGGCTGGGGAGAGGTTATTTATAGGGTTTAGCAGTTAAAAATATAATAACGAAAATTAATAATAATAATGAGGAGAAATGAATTTGGGGGATGGCCGTTGGATCTCACCTAAATCAAACGGTGAGTTATAGGAGTGGGGTTAGGAGGTTAATTAGGGGTAGATCTAGGGTTAGGGGGGTAAAAGTGATTTAGTAAAAGTAATTAGTAATGGTAAAGGGTCATTAGTGAAAGTAACTAGCAAGGCGGAGGAATACAGACACGTTTTTACAAACGACTCCGAAAAATTACGAAAATATACCCACGGGATCGTATCGATGCGAGGATCGCGAATACAAGATCCGTTTTGGGATTTGAGCTACGAAAATACAAGTTTTAGGCCAAAACGTTTAGAAAGAGGGTTTGCGGGTTCTAGGTTGAAATGATATCAGAAAATTACGAAATTAATGTGGGGAAGCCCTAAATGATCATAGGATGCTACTGTAGAAGTTTGAAAACGTTTTGAAGACGTTTGTATAGAAAATAAATTCGTCGACCCAAAACGGTAATTATTGAAAATGAATTTTAATCGAAACGTTTTTGAGTATTTGAGGAAATCTGAAATTGCTGAAATACAATATAATAAGTCTAGTGTTTCAAAATATTTTTAAAAGAATTTTTGAAATCAGTTTTGATATACAACTCCTAACTAACCATTATAAAGAAAATTTAGAATAAAAATATGTTAAGTACGTATTTGAAGTGTTTGAAAAATACAGGCCGTTACAATATGAGGTATATGTATATGGTTGAAGTTGGTGTGTGCATTTAGTAATTTTGTTGTATGCATAGTAATTCCCTACATAGATGGCTATATGGTTGAATGTGATATGATTTGGATGTATAAGTGATTGGTATAGTGGTTGTTATTATTAATGCTATTTTAGCATGAGTATTAATCATATTGTTGTTGTTGATTGTTAATATTATTATTGTTGTTGTTCGTGCAAGTATTATTTGGTTAATTATGTTTACTGGCATTGTGGTTGTTATTATCATTATTATTATAAGTTTTATTGTTGTTGTTATTATTAATTGAGCCTTTAGTTGATTTTAGTAGCTAGAGTTGGTTGGTTGGGCTTGATTATTGGGCTTGGATTATTAGAAGGGAGAAGAGAGAAAAGAAAGTTCTTATTAAGGATGTCAAACTAGTAATTACAAAACCAAGTTGAAGGGTAATTGATAGGGGGTGTTAGTGCCATGGCACACTTGTAATTAAGCTTGAGTGTGTGCGCGTGTATAGTAAGATGAGAAGAGTGTAGAGAATGGCAAACTTGTAATTAAGGATATCATTAGAAATATCTCTCTCTTACTAATTTCTCCATCCTTCTACATTATTCTTTTTATTTTCTTTGTCTTTTTTAATTCATTATTTCCTCTCCCCCTCTTTCCCATGGGAAGCCAAAACCAGCAATCAAAAAAAAGAAAGAGAAAAAGAAAAGGAAAGAAAGAGAGAAAGGAGAGAGGAAGAGGAAGAGGAGGAAGGAGAAGGAAGGAGGAGAAAGAGAAGAGAAGTTCTCTCATCTTGAATTGTAGTAAGAATCCAATTTCCTCTAGTATGCTATTTTGTTGTCATTTGTAGAATTGGTACATGTTTAATTTTGAGCTTAATACATGCTTAATTTCATGAAACACTTTTGTTCTTGATGCTGAAAGTTTTATCCAGAAAAGCTAAAACTTTGACTAAGTTCTAAGCTTAATTGGCTATTAGTAATGCTTTGAAAATTTTATATGTTGTGTATCTCGTAGTTACGAACAACTTTCATTTAGATCATTTTCCCAAATTCTAACTGTATGATTTGATAAAAATTCGGATATGCATACTGGTCTGGTTTCAATCAAAACTGAACACCTTTTACGAAAACGGGTATAACTCTCTGCACACTTTATGGAACTTTATGTTCTTAGTCTCGTTGGAAAGTTAACAAGTTTTTCTCCAACTTCATCTCAGTGCTTATTTTTTGAAATTCTGACTGTGATAGGCCCAAAATCAGCAATCAATACAGACCCTGGAATCTGTCTGAAAAACAGATCTGACAGGCTTCACAAAATAATTCACTATAAATCATCTAGTTCATATTTTTGCATGAAATTTTATCTGTGAATCCAAAACTACCATACCTACAATTTTCATTTACATTGCATTGTTATGTTTCATACAAAAAATATGGAGTAAAATGACATTCAACCTGACTGCTGTGCAATTTCCAGCAAGCTGAATGTTAAGAGATGCTATAACTATGACTTCATGCTAAATTTTCTTCTTTATGCATGTGCATTAGAGTTACTTGAAGTAGGAATTCCATCTCCTTATGGATTATTATTCAAATTCATTCAAGCATTACCTTTAATTATGGAGTGCATTCCTTTTCATGTCATGAATCTAATATGTCTCATGTTGCTTTGGGTTTCTTGTTCCTAATGGGTCCATGCTATTACTTTCATGCTAATAGACTCTTGTTGTTTCGATTGGATTCAATTGCTATGCGTTGTAGTTCATGCCTACCAAGTGTTTGTGGGAATGTTTAAATGAAGTTAAGTATGAAATTTGTCATTAGTTCCATGTTGTACCAATTAATTTAATGAAGCTGTCATTATGCCATCATGAGTTTGTTGGAATGCCTACATGAAGTCAAGATGTCATCTTGCTTCTTGTTTAACTAATCATGTTGGATTAAGGGATGTTGGCATAAGTTTTGTTGGCTCATACTTAATTAGTTTCATGTTGAATGTGAAAGCACTTAATTGATTCCTTATTGATTTATGTGTTGTTGGCTATGTAAAAGGAGAGAATGAAAACAACAAAGGGTGACTAAGAATTGCCTTTCATATTGTTCCAATCAATGGTGAAGTTGTAAAATTATATGTGTTGGAATTGTATAAGTTGGAAATGAGAACTAGGTGGCAAATGTTGTGGTTGGAAAAGTTATATGTGTTGGAATGAGAGGAGGTGACAATGGTGGTTGTTTTGTGATTCCTTTTGTTACATGTTAATTTTAATTGAAATGTTAATAAATGACTAAGTCCTCTTAAATGAGGGTGACACGGAGATTGGGGGACACTAAGTTGTGGGAAAAACATGAGGGGCTGGACAGTTGTGGTGGTTGGTGGCCCTCCTGTTCTTGCCCGAGTGGCGGGGAGTGGCGGAAATGATGAGAATTGGAGAAAATGTGAATGTGAAATAAGGAGAAAACAGGTCTCCTTTAGTAAGAGCTTGTCTCGGGGAGTTTGCATATTTCACCCCAACTGGGGGTGAGGTCCAGTCCCAAGAGGGTCTACCCACTACTTAGGGTCCAAAACACTTCAGATAACTTTCATTACTTTTGTAGCATTATCAATTGTTGCTTACTTGTACGTTCTTTACTTGTAGCCCTTCCATGTTGTATACCCTTGTTATATACATCGCATATTGTTGCGTTTATTTTACTTATGTTGTTTCACTCTTTTGTTGTTGTACTTTCGTTTATGTTATGCATTCAATGCTTTATGACATACAGTGTTCCCTTTAGCTCATTCCATACTTCATTTGTACCTTGCTATGAATGCATGTAAAATAGATGCATTTTCATAATAGCATACTAGAGGGGGTTGGCATTCCTACGGGGTCACGCGTTGACGTGCCCCCGTTGACTTTTTCAGGTGTAGTTCCTGGGGATGGCAGGTGGTGCTGGAGGTTGAGGTTGGAGGGCTGTTGTTGGCAGCTGGAGCTTAAGTTGGATGGTGAGGGATGAGGAGAGAGCTATGTGTACTTTGGATTTTCTTTTGGGGTGAGAGATGTTTGTACTATATGAATTGATGCTTGGGATGCTTGAGATGCATATGAAATTGTTCACTGTTGGCTCTCGGTATTTCTCTGTGGTTTTGTGTTGTTTTGCATCTATTGATAGTCTGTTTCGTTGAACACTACATGTACTATTCCCAGCAGCACGTAGTGGCCTGCCAGTTTCTTTTGTATCCTCTTTTTTCCTTCGTAACACTCGCTGCTCTGGAAGAACTTGTGACGGATTCGTACTTCCCGGGTATTCTGGGGAGCGGGGCGTTATATGTGACGTGGGAAGAAGAGTCGGACGCAAACGACGGATCGCCCACGTGCTCCTCCTCAGTGGTGGGGGTAGTAGCGTGGCGGGAGCAGTGTGAGGGTCGAGAAGAGGAGGCTCTAGTGGCCTTTCTCTTCCCGCGACGTGCAAGTGCGGGAACCCCCTAGTGCGAGGCATAATGTAGAAGGCAAGCTGTTGTATCGGTAATAAAAAAAGTAAAGAGTGTATAGAGTGTACCAAAAAGGTGGGCAGAGCGAGGATGTTGTGAGCGGGTATGGGAATGCTGCTGATCTGAGGTCTCCCCCAAGCCGATCCGGGACGTGTCCTCCTCTGTAGGCGAAACGTACCTTGAATAGAAGGAAAATAGAATGTCAATGGTGAAATGCATGGGAGATGTGTGTCGCTGCTCGACCGAGCACAATCGTTGCTCGGTTGAGTAACGTAGGGGGCAGGGTTGGCATGCTGAGGGTTGCTCGACTGAGTGGAAGTAGTGCTCGGTTGAGTAGGTCGGATGGGTTGGCCGATGTTTTGACCGAGCATTAATTGTGCTCGGTCGAGTAGTCTCAATGGGGAGTGGGGTGTATAATTGCTCGGTTGAGCACCATTTGTGCCTTAGGCGAGCTTGGGGGTGAGCGATGGCGCGGGGGGGGGGGATTGGTGAAAGGGGGGAGAAAAGAGGTTTTAACGAAAGAGGGGGTGGAGAGAGGGAGGGAGGGAGGGAGGAATTCTAATTGGACGGTGATGAGGGCGGCGGCGGCGGTCGTCGGTCGGCGACAGCGATGCAGATCAAGCAGGGGAGGGGCCTGGGTGCTCGAGCAAGATAATTTGGGGAAATGAAAAAGGCTTAGGGCTTAAGGAAGATGGGTTGGGTTTTTAATAACCCGAATCATTCGGCAGTGGGCCCAACACACTTTTAGGGTAACGCGACTCGGTCGAGCAGCGTAACTGCTCGATCGAGTCGGACAAAAAAATAATACTAGTTTAAGAACACTTCCTCGTCTACTCGATCGAGTAGGGTCTACTCGGTCGTGTCAGAAGACCATGCTGCCATTGTTTCCCATCTTCTCTTTTGCTCAGTCGAGCAAGTGGCTGCTCGGTCGAGTAGGTGTCTACTCGGACCGAGTAGAGGCTACTCGGGCCGTGTAGGCAGAACATCGTTTTTCCAATGTTTTCCTGTGCCTTCCTTAGCTCGATCGAGTAGATGGTCTACTCGGTCGAGTAAGGGACTACTCGACCGAGTAGATGCTGCTCGGACCGTGTAGATAAAACGACATTCTCCCTTGTTTTCATGTGCCTGCCTGCTCGACCGACTACGTGGCTACTCGGTCGAGTCACCTGTGACTCTTTTGCTCTTCTATCAGCTGCTCTCCTTCAAGCTCCCCTTCATTCAAGACATAGATTTGTGCACCCCCCTTAATATTCAACCTGTAGAAAGGAAGAACCTATCAGATTTTTATAGTTTTGAATTTTTAAGGAATAGAAAACATTTTTATTTGGTTTTCTTGGAATAGATGAAGAAAAACAAGAGCTGAAAAAGATATAAAAAGTCAGGTTGCCTCCCGATAAGCGCTCGTTTTGAGTCATAAACTCGACTCCCTCAAGTTCTTCAATTGTTATTTGGCGCGTATGAGATGTACGCATCATATTTGCCAATGATACCGTGTGGTGGTATTTGGCATGCTCCCTCTCCATGGTTTTCCTTGGCTACGTGACTATTGGCTTCCGGCTTCTTGTGGTGAAAAGAGTTGTCCGTGGGCTCCTCATCAAGCACACGAAGACAGGCGGCAACCTCCTTGTTGTAAATGGGGTCGCCATCGTCATCAACACTTGTTCTCAACGGGTCCTTCATGACCCCCTCAGCGGTATACTCCCATATGGCATCATCTTCTAAGAGTTCCAGATAACTAGCTCCTCCTTCTCGGGCATGCTTCCTCATAGACTTTTGCACCTGGAATTGGGCTTCGATATTACCCACATTCATTGAGAGGGTCCTTTCACAGACATCTATAAGGATGCCGGCCGTCGCCATGAAAGGACGGCCAAGTATGAGCTGGGAACTTCCTCCTTCCGGCATATTCATGATGACCGAATCCACCAGCACACATAATCCGGGAGGTATTTGCAGAATGATGTCTCTTGCAATACCTACTGCATACGTGATCGAGTGATCCGCTAGCTGTATAGACATGTTTGTGGGCTCCAATTCACTTCTGGTCAGTACTCTTTCAAAAATGGAGAGTGGCATCAAGCTGCTGCTCGCTCCTAAGTCGATCAAAGCACGGTTGATAGGAGTACCTCCTATAGAGCATAGGACTGTGAAGCTTCCCGGATCCGGTAGTTTTATCGGGAGATGGTTCTTTATGATGGAGGGAGAGTCCTCCATAAGCTTTATTTCCTCATGCTTCCGCTTCCCGGTAATGAGGTCCTTTAGAAACTTTGCATATATAGGAATTTTTGTAATGGCATCTATAAAGGGGACGTTGAGCTGGATGCCCTTCAGAAGTTCCATGAACTTTGAATACTTCTTCTCCATTTTAGCTAAAGCTAGCCTCTTGGATACGGTGGAGGGGGTCAGCTTCCCTTATCCTTTGTGGCATTCTTAGGAGATGGCTTACCGAAACTAGTTGCATCTTCCTTTGGTGCCGGTGTGACGGTGGATATGGTGGAAGGCGAATCCGCCCTCTCTCCGTTCATGATAGGCTCATCTGTAGCCTCTTCCGCATCATTGCCCATAGTGGCATCCTCAATTGTGACTTGTTTTTTGTTTGAGACTGGCACCATCATATCGACGGTTGTCCTCCTCCACGCGTGGTAACAGAGACCACGACATTAGCTTGAGCCCTCGGGTGCGGCTCCGGCTCCGATTGCGAAGGTAACCTCCCTTGATTCTTAAGTAATTGGGACATCTGACCCCTCAGCTCATCAAGCGACGTGTTTATGTTCTTGAATTGAGTAGACGTGTCTTAGTTGAACCTGACTTATCCGCTCATGAACGTGTCTAAGGTGGTCTCCAGATTGGAACGCGGCGGCGTTGGTGCATAGCCTTGCTGGGGCGGGCGATTAAATTGATAGCCTGGTGGTCGATACGGCTCAGCTGGCCTAAATTCGCTCTGATGTTGATGTGGTGGCTATCCTTGTTGTTGTTGATGAGGGGGTGGTGGCCTCTGAAACTATGGAGGTTATAGCCCTTCACTTGGGTTCTCGTAAGATAATCCAGGGTAATTCCTTGTGGCCAGATGTTGCCACTGATTTCGCCCATCCCCTTGGATATACTGTACCGACTCAGATGACTCTGCTCCTTCATAATGTCCCTCATTGCGAACGTAGCCTTGCTCTCCGTATTCCTCCGAAGGATGATAGGTTGGGGTGCTGGTAGTTATTGGGATGGAGTCCAACCGTTGCTCAATTCTAGCCACCTGTTTACACAAGGTCTCAATGTGAGAATCGAGGTGGCTAACAGCTTTTACCTCAGGGATCCTGGTGACAATGGTGCGCTCCTTGATCCACTGTTGGTTATTCGCTGTCATATGCTCAAGTAGATCAATGGCTTCCTCAGACGATTTGTCCAATAGGGCACCTTGTGCGGCGGCATCAATTATCATCTTCGTGCTGGGTTGCAGCCTGTTGTAGAAGCTTTGTACCAGATCCCGGGACTGGATCCCATGATGAGGACACTGATGTTGAAGGTCCTTAAACCTTTCCCAGGCCTTGTAGATAGATTCTTGCTGAAGCTGTTTAAAATTAGAGATAGCCTCTCTGATCCGCACCGTCTTTAAGGGTGGATAGAATTTGTCTACGAAGGGAAGCGCCAGTTGCTCCCATGTAGTAAAGTGGTTGGACGGGTGGGCTCGTAGCCAATATGAAGCTTTATCCCTCAAGGTGAAGGGGAAGAGCCTTAGCTTAATGGCGTCGTCGCTCACATCTTTGGCTTTAAATGTATCACACTTCGCCAGAAAAGTGTCGATGTGATGATTTGGGTTCTCGTGCAGATGCCCATGAAAGGTATCCTGCTGCATCAGATTTATGAGCCCGGTCTTTAATTCGAAGCTAGCCGTCGCCAGTTGCGGTCTCAGAATGGATGAATTGTTTTCGAAGCTCAGTTTCATGTGGTCCCAGATGGACCCGGTGCGAGGTGGAGTGGCGGTATTTTCTGTCATTTGATCAGAGAGTGTCTGACTCCTATTCGAGGCCCTGAGAGCTCTTGTTGTTTTCTAGATTTCAGGATCGAGTAGCAATTCTTTGTCAAAATCCCCAAAGCGGGTGATCATGCACAAAACAGCTCAGAAAAATTCCATGAGTAGCAAGATAATAATTAAAAAGAATAAAAAGGATGGAAAGATAGGAAATTGTGAGAGTTGCTAGCAGATTCTTCAAAATAAAAATGAACTGAGATACACCGTAACCGTCCCCAGCAAAGATGCCAAAAACTTGACGCACCCCGAACTTACACCTAAATTCCACCTAGCGGTGTCCCAATCGCTAGGTGTAGTATGGTTCCTAGGTGTCAGCTCTGGGCTCTATCCGTAAGCGGACGGTGTCAAATTATTGTATAAAAGATTGTCGAATCCCACAGGGACAGTGACAGTGTATTGGGGTCTCAGATTATCTATAAATCTCAGAATGAGATAGCAGTCAGTTTGGGAAGATTTGTTGTGATGGTGTTGTTAGTTTGATGATAAAAGAAGCTAGGGCCTTAGGGATCACCGCTAAGACCGTCGGAGGATGATGTTAGAATGAGATCTTTACGTTGCATTGGATTTAGGGGGTTGACCTCTCAACTCATACCACTCTCGTGGGTTAGAATTTCGAGGTATTTCGGTTGCTCTTATTGACGCAATGGCGGTAGCTGTCAATGTAGCGATATAGTCCGTCGGTGGACCCCCTCAAGGCACGAGCCGGGCATGGTCACGAGCCTTGGCTGGATCCACTAATTTCCTATTTAAATCCCAAAGATATTCCTTAAGCTCATCAATTCCACCGGCCGTAGGCATGATCTCAGTACGATTTCTCCGAGGGATTTGGTTGGATCGACCGAAATAATCCCCCTTATTCCCAATACAACCTAGTGATCCAGATCTACATCTCTTTCCTAGAGTCTTAGGGCTAACCCATCAACCCCAGGGAAAACAGTCACACACAGCGATTACGACAAATAAAAACATAGTTTCTACCGTAGAAAACATCATAGCGATAAAATCAAGCGAGGGATTAAGATCTTACGTACTGCGAATGAGAAAGAGTAATAGCCAATAGAGTTCAAAGAATTCCCGCAGATTCCAAGACAAAAGAAATAATAAAAACTTAATCTTTCTCCAAAAAGAACTCAATTCTCAAAACCTAGATCTAGATCTACAAATAATTTTCGCGCTTTCTCTTCTAAGCTCAATCCCAAAAAAAACCTTAAAAATAAAAGCTCTCCCCCAGGTCAGTAAAAATTAGCTCTAATACATCAGTGTGGGGCCCCAAGAAAAAAATTCCAAAATTAGCCCGCATGTAGTCGACCGAGTCAGTGACTCAGTCGAGCGGAAGCTTGCTCGGTCGAGCACTGCTCTTGGCTTGGGCGAAGGGTCCGGGCTGCTCGGTCGAGTATGCTGCCTACTCGGTCGAGCTGTCAGTAGATCGGAGCCTCCTTCCAAAAATGTTGCTCTGCCTACTGACCTCCCGTCCGTTTGGCACGCAAATCGGGACAGGGATACTAGGATTAGAATTTGTAAACCGTAAGCGCACGGTGTCAAAGTGTGGCTTGGGGTCGATCA
Organism: Scilla litardierei; assembly: GCA_030789695.1. Taxonomy (NCBI): domain Eukaryota; kingdom Viridiplantae; phylum Streptophyta; class Magnoliopsida; order Asparagales; family Asparagaceae; genus Scilla; species Scilla litardierei. The sequence continues at coordinate 19,286,323 of CM061136.1, forward strand.
CGGGGAGGCGAGTGTTGTACTCGTAAACGTTCGGGAACCGGATCACCCGGTGGATGAGCTAGCCTATTCTCTGATTGGTTGTTACGATTATAAACAAATGGAAAAGATGTAAGAGGTAAAAAGGTAACCTAGGACTTTGGCTTCCGACCTAATCATGGGTTCTCACTATTACGGCCGAAGGATAGGAATGTGACCGAATGCTAGGGTTTGGCGGTGAGACGTTGCCTCTAAAAGTGATACCTAGCGTCCCATGGGCCCGATATTCTAGTCGATGCCAGGATGATACGCTAGGTCTACCTGGGTTTGGACGGTGGGCATTCTCATGTCCAACACCACCCGACTCCGGAAGCACTAAGCTTGCAACGATTGCTCCCAATATTTCGTCCAAGCCTTTCCCATGTGCAAGGACTCAATGTCTACGCTAGGGGGTGAGTTATGGCTAGAGAATCAAACTCCTGTTTTATTTCCTCTTGGCTCGACGGTCAAAGGCGGTCTTTCTCCCGTCGATGACAATGAAACGCCCCCGCGTAACCATCTAAATCCCTAGATCCAATCGGATCCCTAGTCCTATGGCCGTTCTAGGAAGAACCCACGAAGGGGCTTCCACCAATATCCCAGATTGAAGAACTACTCACTATACATGGTATGAAATGCAATAAACAGGATATAGCCATAACAATGGAAATCATGCGATTGATTACTATAGCAAATAGAAGTATAAACGCAATATCAAAATATAAGAACGATCAAAGAACTTACAATTAGAGTTTAATTCAAAGCAGCCAAAAATACCTAAAACAGCTTTAAAATGGGGATCCTCGTTTCTGGGAAAACCTAGCCCTATTTATACAAGTGGGCAAGATGCCGGGGAATATTCCCAGAAGAAGACAAAAATAGACATTCACCCGATCAGTTGAAACTTCACCCGATTGAGTGAGACGACAGAAAGATTAGTCTTCGGCTCTGATAAATCTCACCCGATCGCTGAACCGATCGGGTGAGTCTTCGAATTCTCGAGCTTGGGAAACAACAGCTACAGGTGACCCGATCGGTTGACAAGTCAACCGATCGGGTGAGCTTTGGCCTTCACAGCTGCATTCTGTTTTGCATCCACCCGATCACTGAACCGATCGGGTGGTTCTGTCTCTTCCTCAGGACTGATACAGCCGCATGAACCGATCGGGTAGCTGTTCCACCCGATCGTTTGAGAGCTGATACAATGTTTTTCTTGAAGATTGACTCTCAGGATCTCGTGTGACACCTCCTGTTGCTTCGGGGACTCATGATGTTGGCCGTAAAGGTCCCCTGCGCTAGTAATGTCCTGCAAATGCACATAAACACAATGAAAGTGAAAAGGCACTAAAACACAAAGGAACAGATATGAAACAACGGAAAACGACGGGAAAGACGTGCGTGAATATATAAAATATAAACGCACGTCACCTACTCGGCTCGAGTAGGCCTTGCTCGGTCGAGTTGTCTGCTGGCTCGGTCGAGTAGGTCCTGCTCGGTCGAGCAGGATATTGGTGAGATGCAGCTCGAAAATGGGTCGACTCGGACTGAGTTGCCATTCTGCTCAATTGAGTAAGATGTGCACTCTGCTGGGCTTGTTTATCAGCTCGACCGAGCAGCCTATGCTACTCGGTCGAGTCGCCTGGGAAACTTCCCTAATGCCTCCTTTCTCCTGCCATATTCTCCTCCACTCCTCTCATAGGCTTTCGAACCTCGGTAAACTCCTGTAGAGCCTCGCCAATAGACTCACGAGCATGCTGGATGTGTCCATATCCAAAAGTGGCTCCGAATCGCTCCAAAATCCCCGAAAATCCACAAAACTCTACGAAACTCGAATATGGCGTTAGAAGTGTAGTATCGTAAGAAAATGCGGGATTTGGATGCAGATATGACATGAAATGTAATGTAATGATGCTATGAAAAGATAGAAAATATGGACACATCAGCCCAGTACACGTAGCTCAACGCCCTCGTGGGTGAAGTGTTGGCCGCAGCAATGAGAGCCGCGCTCCTCTGAGACCGGCCGCAGGAGAGAACGACGGTCCCGACCATGAGGGATCGACAGAAATACTGTAAGTATCACCAGGATCACGGTCATGATACCGGCGAGTGTTTTACACTGAAGATGGATATTGAGCGGTTGATCCAGAAGGGCCATCTCCAGGGCTTCGTCGAGGGAAGGAGACTAGCACGCGAGGAGAGAGCGCCCCCGGGAGCGCAGTGGCTAGACCAACCCCAGAACACTGAGTAAAACACCCCTCGCCAGCCTAGGGCGGTCATGTGCATAGACGTGATATGCGGTGGGCCATCTTTGAGGGGCGCGTCATCGTCAGCCAGGAAGGCGTATTCTCGGCACGTGATAACGATGGGCAGAGGCGACGAGGCAAAGCAGAGGAGAGTAGCTCGGCCCCCCATCTATTTCTTAGACGATGACCTGGAGGAGGTCGAACTACCACATAATGATGCCATCGTCATCGAAGCCCAGATTGGAACGACCATAGTCAGCCGTCTCCTGATTGACACCGGGAGCTCGTGCCATAGTATTTTTATGTCGACGGTCGAGAAGATGGGGCTGAGGCAGGCGGATCTGAGGCCATGCACATGGCCGATCATCGGCTTCACTGTCCACTCGGCTCCCATCGCTGGCGTCATCACCCCGTCGATGTCTTTGGGGAAAGTGTCAAGGATCGTCAGTCGGATGACGCAGTTCGTGGTTTTTGACATCACCTCGCCATACAACAGCATCATCGTGTGGCCATACATGACCTCCATCAAAGCTCTCCCCTCACTCCTGCACCAGATGGTCAAGTTCCAGACTCCGCAGGGGGTCGGACAAGTTCAAAGGAGCCAAAGGTTGTCCCGAAGCTGCTATCTCAGCTCCACCAAACACAAGGTGCCCAAGCAATCCCAGTTGGTCGAACTCAGTAACCATTCAGAGGACGTCGACGACCAACCAGTGGAGGCAACAAGCTAGCCTGCCACAGAAACAATGAGCATTCACTCCTATGTTATCTGCAATTTAGTAAATATAACTATCTTTTTCTATACGTATTCTCAAATATTTCCATCTCCATGTGGAAATTTAAGCTCTCAAATACTCTCAAGCTCCAGAGTAGGCTGACGAGCTTCGCCCTCGATAGGATCGCCCGTTGGGTTAATGAACGAGCTCCGGCTCGCACCCTCCTCTTCATCAAATCCGGGGCAAGCTTGACGGCTTCGCCCTCGATAGGGTCACCGGATGGGACAAGGAACGGACGACGGCTCGCACCCTCTCCTCCCTCAACTCCGGGGCAGGCTGACGAGCTTCGCCCTCGACAGGATCGCCCGGGGGTTAAGGAACGAGCTCCGACTCGCACCCCCCATTAACTCAGGGACAAGCTTGACGGCTTCGCCCTCAATAGGGTCGTCGGGTGAGACAAGAAATGGGTGACGGCTCGCACCCTCCCCTCCCTCAACTCCGGGGCAGGCTGATGAGCTTCGCCCTCGATAGGATCACCCCGGGGTTTAGGGGAGAGCACGGTCTCAAACCGGTGGTTTAGGACCTAAACCGAACCAGTCCGTATAAGTAGCGGTTTCGCATAAGCCAGACCAAACCAGACCTCCAGACCGACGGTTTCCAAGCCGATGAAAACCGCTTGGAGCAGTTTGGTTCGGTTTGGAACCGCGGTTCAGACATATGATGACGGAATATCCACTCGTATCCCAATTTTGCTAAATATAGACTTTGTCATTAAAATTATTTTCATGACATGACTTCATTTCTGTGCTCCTTATCAAACCAGGGAAAATTAGGCACTGCAGCGCTTGCAGGAATTCTAGCTGTGACTGCGACAGGTGCGGTTATTATTGTTCTATGTATTTTCATTTCTGTAAGTGCTTCTTTACAAGAAGTTGCATCGAAAGACTTAGCAATGAGTTTGCCTCCTTCATCCACACATGTGCATGGTTTGAAGTTTAGCGACTTCTGCTTATTAACTCTGCCATTAAAACCTGGACACCTCTCATATAAGTGTGATCTCAAGGTAGATGTTCTGTTTCTCTTAGGATCGGCCTTATACCTCTTTTGACAGTGCTTGCATTTAGCCATATGAACATTACTCTTAGTAATATATATCTCAAAGTGCTCCCATACCAGTGAATCACATTTTTTAGGCTTCCGACCTCCTTCCTCGGAGGGTCCAAAAGAAGGTGTACTCATCAGAGGACCAACACAACTAAGAGGCTCACTTGAATATGGAGGAATGCCTGAAGAAATAGTCGTAGGAGGATCACTTGTATTACGAGCCGAAGAAGTTGCTTGTTCAAGGGGATACGACATCTAATCAAGGAAGCAAACATAAATGTGTTAGTATTGTAAAATTTAAAAGTAACAACAAATTAATCTTTTATAATTAAATAAGGGCTTACTGAATTTGATGAGAACGACTCTTCCGTTGTTTAAATAACAATATAACAGTTGCAACTGCACCACAATGCAAACATGAGAACAATTAGAACATTGTACACAAGTAAAATGAACTAACAAACAAATCAATCATCATAGAGAAACTACAATAAAATAAATGAACATACATATTTTTGACATGTGAAGCATGGGTGAGTTTTGAGTTTTAGTTCTGTGCGATTATAATACTTTTATAGGGCAATGTGATCTTAAACATGGTTTATTTGTATCAGTTAGCAATGTGCTCATGTTGTAATTTTTTAAAATGCCAAATTGTTTGGACAATGAGCGAAATTTATACTTCTTTCTGCTTTGCAAATGGCAGGTGTCCCAGTCCTACGTAGCTACTCCATTTTCAGGTTTATTCAGAGTTAAAAACTTAAAACTATCAAGCATATCGAAATCTAAATAATTTGTAATGAATAACAAGCAAGAGTGTAGAGTTTTGACATGAACAACCAAATGACATATGTCCAGCAGGAAAATTCTTGTGCATGGCATGATCATGCCCCCTGTTTCATGTGGAAATCATGGCTAATACGTATTTCTGACATGCCCTATATGCATCTTTTTGACAAACTACAATAAAAATACCAACTTGTTCAAAAATAAAAATCCCAACCAGTAGATCTGAGATCCGTATCAGCAGCTTAAACGACTCATTACCTCAGTTCCTCGTTCCCCCAGAGAACCCACTGCGACCACCGATTCCCGAAGACGGGTTGCGCGACTGCGTCGGACAGCTTCTCAACACTGACGTCGGACTACTTGTCACGCCCTGCTTCCCAAAACAACTGAGGCGAAGCGTGACTAAGGCCCGCTTAGGCCAGAGCTGAGAAGCTCTGACCTAAAAAGCATCTGTAGGGGTACCATTTTAAATATTTTCAGGTTCTTGCATTTATAAAGTTCGAAACAACAGAAAGTACAGAAAGGAAGTTGCATTCCTTAATATAAAGGGTTAATATCCAGCGAGTACAAAAAAGTCTAAAAAGAGGGAAGCCTAAGCATGGCAACAACTATCAAAAGAGAAAACTAAAAGTAGTAACCTCTGAAAGGTGGCGACCGAAAAGTCCTCAAGGTCTGGTCCTCGTCAGGCACGTACTCTGTGTCGACGTCCACGGGCTCCACGTACTCCGGTAAGTCTGCCGCGTTCACGAACTCTGGCTCAACCCCCTGACGTACAACACCAAAAGAAAAGGAACTGTACGTCAGGTAAAGTCTACAAAAGAGGTCAGACTCTACTGCAAGTGTACCGAACTATTAAACATCGTTTTACTGGTTGATTAGCATGCTGTGGTTATAACTGAGAAATAAAAGAAGTAACGTAGCAGGAAAGTAAAGCGCTGCAAACAGTAGTCGTAGCGTGTGCTACCGACTACGGGACTATCCTAAAGGTGACAAGACAAGACGGAACTAGACAAGACAAGACGAACATGACACATGAGACACGAAGGGTTCACGCCTTACGGTTCGAGGGGGATCAGACCCTCTCCCAGTGCGCACGCTCAACCCTACCCCAAACCCAGGAACTCAGGACAAGAAGTACAAAGATCACTTCCGCTAGGGAAGCACCTGAAACGCCCGCAGGTTTTTTGTATCACGGAGATCACTTCTGCTAGGGAAGTATCTGAAACGCCCGAAGGCTTTTTGTATCACGGAGATCACTTCCGCTAGAGAAGCATCTGAAACACCCGAAGGCTTTTTGTGTAACAGGGACATGACATGACAAGTGTAAGGGAAAGTTATTTTAGGGTGTCCACACGCACGCACACACAAGATAATCCTACGGTGTCAAAAGTTGTTGTTTGTCGAGCTTAGACTTCGTTGTCAAGTCTAAGTCGTCAGGGCGACCCGGACGCTATCATTTCACGTCCGGTTCAATAAACTCACAGTCTAACAGTTCTAACAATTTAAGACCAAGACGCGGTCAAAAATGCAAGTGGGTACACTTGCCTGTGATGGCGAGTGTGTCGTCTGTCCGGGGCGTCGCGTCCAGTCGTCGCGTCCACGGTAGTCCGTCTGAAAAAGGGTCACGGCGACGATGTCAAGTCGCGTTTTTCAATAAGTCCTATTTAGGGTTTGTTTCTAGATTGTCGGGACTACCCTATTCGTCAAAGTCACATTTTGGTGTTTCGTTCAACCTAGATCGACTACTATCCTATGTGCACAGAAAATTGTCCGATTGTCGATCTTTCTACGGTGAGCAGCGTTTTACAAGTACTGAAAGTAAATTTAGTTATAGTTGTCCAATTTTAGTTTAGGGTTTGATTGGCTATGGTGTGGCTTTTGCTACTCGTTAGGGGAACCAACCTCGTGATGCCGTCCAACAAGCGGAAGTCGGGTCTGAACGGAGAAACGTCGGCGTCATCTGGAACTCCTAGGCGGCGGGAAGCGCAGCGAGGTACCTCTGGAAAGCGGGGTGGTGACGTGAAATCAACGAGCTAATCAGCGATCTCCTTCCTGTTGCGGGTAGCGCAATGGATCTTCACGACGGCGGCGACGTCGGGTAAAAACACGTGTGCACGGTGACACACGTGTATTTCGAGGGTCCAAGGGGCTGTCAGTAGATGAGGTAGGACCAGAGGAAGATGCTCTGCCCGGTGGATGGCCAACGGCGTGAGCGTACGGCGGTGGGTGGCCGTGAGAAGCTGGAGAGGACAGATTCGCGCAATGTTCGTTGTCTCGCGTCTCAGAGGAATTTCAGCGACGAACAGCAAAAACGGGAAGTTGCAGAAGGTTAAGGACTTCAAGACAAAGCCAACGACAGTGGAGTTGTCACCGGGGGTGGTCGGAGATGATCGTGCGCGGGCGTCGAAGTTCAGCTTCCAGATCTGTGAAAAACAGCCGATACGACGTGTTCCGACGAGGATTCCCGGAGCTACAGGTGGGCTATGAGCGTGAGTGAAGTTGCAGTTGGTAGGAGGGTTCGATAGGAGTCCAACTGTGGTAGGGTGGTCATCGTAGGTGGCCAGATGGCCGGTGGGCACGAGTTTTCCCGGAGGTGGCGCAGATCTGTAAAACTGTCGCTACGTCGAGTTCGAGAGATGTTTCGAGGAGGTAGAGATGAGGAAAGAGGGTAAGGGGAGTTGGAGATGCTTGGGGGGTCAAAGGAGAGTTAGATGGTGGTGGAGATCATCGGAGGGGGTGGTCGGAGGTGGGTGTGAGCCATCGTTGAAGTTCAGCCTCCAGATCTGTGAAAAACAGCCGATACGGCGTGTTCCAACGAAGATTCCGGGAGCTACAGGTGGGCTACGAGCGTGAGGGAAGTTGCAGAGCGGAGAGATGTCAAAGGGGAACAAAGTGGCCGGAGGCGGTGGCCGGAGGCGGCTGGCCGTGAGTTAGATGGCCGGCGGCCAGATCTGTGCTATCTTGCGGCTATAGGTCTTTTAGAGAGAGAAAATGTAGGAGAGAGAAAGGGGGCCGGAGGGGGATGGGTGGCCGACGGCCAGAGGTGGTCGGATGTGGCTTGGGGTGGCCGGAGAAGAAGAGGAAACGTAGCAAGAGATGGGTTAGCGTGAGATGTTTGCGGCTAGGTTTGTGTTGCCATATGAAGAAGTAGGGTTTTGATATTTAGCTTTGGGCTTTTGGTTAAATGGGAGAGATATATAGAGATATGGAGAGTGGAGATAGGGGAAAGGAGATGTGTGAATAGTGGCTGCAATATTCTCCCATGATACGTATGAGTGAAATTATGGATTTGATTAGATTTGGTTTAGATTTGAAATTCAAATGGATTAAGGGCTAATCAACGGTTGAAATTGATTAGGGGATATCTTCCACTACGGGTATCGGAAACATAATCCGAAAATATCGGAACGATCGTGGAGACGAGAAGTACGGGGCTACGGTGTCCGATTGTGTGTTACACCTACCAAAAATTATCGTAAAATCGGGAACAACGTATTATGCCAAAAGACCAAAACACCCTTCCATTCAAAGCTGTTTTGCGAGAAAACGAGCCGTGAGATGACGTTTCCAAAAATTACCATAAAATTCTACACTTCCATATGGTCACAACGGCATATCACATCGTATATACTAAAACCAAGAAAGAGTCAAATAAAATACGTGCACGAAAGGTACGTGCACGTAGAAAATACGAACGGTCGGAAAGCGGCCATTACATTCTACCCACCTTAGAAATGATTCCGTCCTCGGAATCACCTATAATAATAATAATAATACCTATAAACACTTAAGCCTATAACTCCCATCTTCCACACAATGATCTCTAATCCTATAACTTCAACATCGTTCCTCAAATAATCCATCGTCACCGTCTTTTTACTGGATAATTCCACGACTAAACTCGCATCCTAACACTTAACTCTAGACCCATCATTGTTGTTCAAATTTCCAACTCCAAGTTCTCATAAAAGAATAATAATCATCTTCTAATATCATACCACTCCATTAAACATCATCGCTCAATAACATCTTTAAAATTTTCAATCTCTTCCCAATATTAATCAATCGCTAAAAAATGATGTTCTAGTCAATCACCAATCCAAGACAAAAACTTTGTCTATCTTATAGCACCTTTCACAAATCAACAATCGCCGTGTCCTCAATACATTCCTTGTCATATCTTCCCATAAATTTATCCGCCGAATAATTGAACTATTAAAAATCACTTCTTATCCTACTCACTATAACTAATCACAACCAATATTAAATCCGACTACCTAACCATCCATTTATCTCAACACGTCGTGTTATTCCCAATGTCTTCTCACGTCAACATTAACAATCAAGTCTTGATGCTTTAAATGCTCTACTCATTCTCATGATCACCCTAACTCATACTATACTCTGTAGCTACTCCTATCTACCACTCGTCTAAGTCTCAAGTCTGATAAGTTATTGTTACGAGGTGGAACTCGCGTACAATGAATTTGTATTATGGGGAACCAAGAGCACGAGGGTTATGTGGAGAAGAAGGTTTAGGTAGGCTGTTTTACAAGTGATTAGTGGGGTGAAGAAGTCGGACCCGTTGCCGGCGGTGCTCACGGGGTCGAATCTCGCCGGATGCAGCTGAGGAAGGTTGGACGGCAGGGGGCTGAAGCTGACTTTGGTCAAGGGGCGAGCTCTCCTGCAGCACGAACAACTCGTCAGAAGGGCAGGGTTGGGGTTCAACCCTTAGCCCCTCCGATGCCTAAGTCAGTAATAGGGCTTAAAATGGGGGCTAGACACGCCGGTCGGACTAACGGTGTGTCCGCCGCGCGTGACGAGCTATAGGTGGGAGAACAAAGATATGGAAGACCTTTGCTCTCGTGTGTGAATAATAGAATGAGAGAGAATTCTCCAACCCCCTCTCCGTAAGAGGAGAGGGGGTATTTATACCTGACGGGTGATGACTAGGCGTGCTGAGCTGGCTCGGGTGTCAGCGGAAGCTTCAGACAAGGACGTCGGGAACAGGAGTTCCTGACCTGCTTTTGTCAGGCGGCGCGACGGCCAAGGGGTGCTTTTGTCGGGATGTCAGGGCCGAAAGCGCTAACCGTCAGATGGGTCAGCCGCCAGGGGGTGCTTTGTCAGGCGGTCGGGTGACGTATGTGTCAGTCGTGTCCTTATCCTAGGTTGTTTGTCGTTAGCGACGAACTAAAGGTCGGGCCGTGTCACTCTAGGCGCCGCGGTTCGTGGGAATCGGGCGGGTCGTTCCGATCGGGGGTTGTCCGGCCTGGCCGCGCCCCCCGATCGGTCATGGGCTATGGTCCGCCGGTACGGAAGGATACGTCCGTGCCTGTCAATAGGCCTGGCTTAGCTACCCAAGCGTCCCCAAGCGCGCTACCCCCGGTGGGTCGGGCGGCTGTGGTTGTTCGCCTCGGCCGGTTCGGGGAACGCTGCAAGGCGCGCCCGTCTCCATATTGCCCCGGATTTTCGGGGCGGCGGCCCTTTTGTGAAATGGTGAGTTAATGGGGTATGTTAGCGGATCCGGGCGGGAGTCGGACTCCTACGATCTTTAGGTCGTAACAATTGCCCCCGGCATTCGAGTGCGAGGCGGAAGCCCGGTTCGGCTCGGATGGCGTACTACACTACCGTGATACTACCTTTTAATCGCGACCCGGACTTGGATCCCAGCTCAGGGGGGTGATGCTGGTCCCGCGGGGTGTGTCCCGCTATAGCGGGATCGCGAGGTCTCTTCCTGAGTTTAAGCCAAGCGGGGCGTTGTCCAAAAGGGGGAGTATTATACACCAATCTTTATCGGAGATCTAGGTGATATTTACAATACTATTAGAAGATGTGGGTCAACCGGTGGTTGGGATGGAGGGTTATCCACATTTGTTGTTCGCTCCGTCGGGAGGAGCAGATCCCCGCGTCGGGGCGGTCTTCCCTTATGTCGATCGCCGAATTCCTACCGCCTCATTGTCCGGGGGCGGGCCGACGCGCCGGGAACCGATTTTTTTAATCAGGGGTGCCGCCCTGTGATGGTTTAGCCTTCGGGGGGGCGACCCTCGGTCGTAGGAGGGGACCCTCTTCCTTTCCCTTTCATCGCTTCCTCGCGTTCTGCCTCGCTGTCGTCGTGCTGGAGGGTCGTTCGGCCTCGCCGGGGACCCCGCGCACCGAGGGGGAACCCCGGGGAGGCTGAGGACGAGGTGGCGGTGGTGGCGCCGCTGGGAGAGCCGTTGGGGTCCCCCCCCCCCCCCCCCCGACACCCTGTGGGGATCGCAGAGGGTGACGGCGCTGCCGGGAGAGCCGCTGGGGGTTTCCCCCCTGACACCCCGTGGGGGTCGCTGTCGGCTGGGCGTTAATGGGGGTGTTGTGGCGCGCGGCCCGACTTTCTGGACCTGCCTTTTGATCCAATAACGGGCAGGAGGAAAGCTGGCGGGCGGGGCCTTCCACGTGTAAGGGGAATATCCTGTCGGAGGTGGCGGGGCTATGGCGGCCATCGTCGGGGGAAGTGAGGTCCGTCGGTGGCTGTCGGCTTTTTTCGTAGCTTGGTGGGGCGTTTAGGGCCGTTTTATGCCCGGAGTGAGGGGAGGGGAATCCCATACGTCTCTCTTCCTCCTTCACCCTGACCTCTGGAGGGGGGGTATTTATAGCGAGATTCTGTGGAAGGGTTTTTCTTGGGTAATGCGGGGGATTAGTGCCGTCAATGGGCTCCGTGGAATCCCGCGCTTTGGGAATCGCTTTTCCCTGGCGGTATCCGGCACTCTGGCCTCTCGGGGGGCGTGTTGCTGCCGATGGCGTGTAGTCCAAGCGTCCTTTCGTTATGTTGAGTCGCATCGTGGCGCTGCTTTGACGAGACAGGGCTGCTGCCCTATCTGGACTGGGCGCCTATTTCGCGGCCTCTGCCTTGTGACCGGTCCGTTCCGGGTCACGTGTCTTGGCTTCTTGCGGGAGTTACACAATTCCTAATTATGCCCCCAACATTCCCGTGTCCGAGATCGCGAGGTCTGGGGGAAGGGGATGTTGTCGGCTTGTGTTGCCTTTGGGCGGGGCGGGGAGTCGGCGCAGGGGTTCGGGGTGAGACACGCTGTCCTATCGTGATTTGATCTCGGGCCGAACCTGTTACGCAGGGCGGGCCCCAGTGTACCTCTTTCCCTGTGTCGGTGACTTTCAGGGAGCGGGGGGGGCTGGTTTCGAATCGTAGTATCGCGGGGTTCGAGCTGCGGACGTAGACTTCCTAGAAGTCCTACGCCAGTTAGGCGGGGTAGCGCGTTGCTCGCCCGGCACGTGGCGGGGGGATAGCTACCCGCTATGGTATTCTCCGAAAAATCTGAGCGTATAAAGAAGAACGTTTTCATTTAAATTTGTAAGAGCTGATCTACAGCTTGTACAAGAGTTCTTAGTTTATCGCCCGTTGTGGGGTCAGATCCGGCTTGGGGGGGCTATAGAGCTGTCCTCGCCCGTGGTTTAATGACCTCCGGATCTAGGGGTCACTGTGGGCCGGGTGGGCCCCTTTTTAACTTGAGTTGAGCTTGGCGCGGGGGAGAATGGCCGCCTTCTGCGCTGAAGGGTTGCAAGGTCTCCTTAGCCCGAGAGAGGGGGGTGTTGGGGATTTTGCCGATCGGGTTGTCTTCCCTCCGTTGCTTTGTCTTCTCCTTCCCCGGACGGGGTAAGGTTTCCTCGGTCTGACAGAGGCGCCGAGAAAGGGGATCACCAGGGAAGCCCTCTTTCTGGGGCGTGCGCCTTGGGGAGGTTCTTGAGCATCGGGCCGCCCCTCGCCGCCCCACGCCTCGCTGCTTCGGTTTGAGGGTGGGGTTCAGCGCCCGGTTGTGCATGGGCGGGCTGACACGCCATGACTTGCCTTTTGGGCTCGTCAGGGATGCAGCCTTTCCGAGGTCCTCGCCCGGAGGTCGACTGCGAGGAGGTACTGGCCGGCAAGTGCTGGGGGCTCTCGCCTGCCCAGCCGGCTTTGAACGGATGCCATTCTTTCTCCGACCCGTCGTCGTTTAGGGCGGACGGAGGCGTGAAAGGTGGATTTCCCTTGTGTAAGGGGAATACCCTTTTAGCGATCCGTTTGTAAGGGGAATATCCTGTTAGCGGTGCTGGAGATGTAGGAACCGCCGCCCTGGGCGGCGGGAACCATTGATGGCCGGTGACCTCTCTTTTGTTAGGGCGGTGTATCTCGGCCCTTTTCCCGGTGGGTGGGGGGATCAAGTGGCGGTTTTTCATGTCTGCCGGTTTTTTTACTTTCAGAAGGGGGAATGGCCTCTTTATAGGGAGATCTTATTGACGGTTTCTCCCCTATTTATTGCGCTGAGTTGGCATTATTAATGGGCTCCTCGAATTCATGCCCGTGGGAAACCGCCTTTGCCAGGTGGCTCTTACGGGTCCTCTTTTGGAGCGCATCATTAATGGTGGCGTGTTTCTCGAGCGTCCTTTCGTTTCGTCGAGTCACATCGGGGCCGCCTACTCGGGAACTGACGTCATTTCGTCCCGGTTTGTGTGCCCCTGTCTTCTTTTGATTTTTCGAGGGCCATGGGTGCGTAGCCCCCTCCGGTTTGGGTGGCTAGGGTTGGCCCTGCCCCAGAGGTCTTGAGGGGGGAGCGGGCGCGTAGCCCGGCCCGTGCCCTTCTCTGGTTTGGGTGGCTAGGGTTGGCCCTGCCCCAGAGGTCTTGAAGGGGGGAGCGGGCGCGTAGCCCGGCCCGTGCCCCTCTCTGGTTTGGGTGGCTAGGGTTGGCCCTGCCCCAGAGGTCTCGAGGGGGGGGAGCGGGCGCGTAGCCCGGCCCGTGCCCTTCTCTGGTTTGGGTGGCTAGGGTTGGCCCTGCCCCAGAGGTCTTGAGGGGGGGAGCGGGCGCGTGGCCCGGCCCGTGCCCTTCTCTGGTTTGGGTGGCTAGGGTTGGCCCTGCCCCAGAGGTCTTGAGGGGGGGAGCGGGCGCGTAGCCCGGCCCGTGCCCTTCTCTGGTTTGGGTGGCTAGGGTTGGCCCTGCCCCAGAGGTCTTGAGGGGGGGAGCGGGCGCGTGGCCCGGCCCGTGCCCTTCTCTGGTTTGGGTGGCTAGGGTTGGCCCTGCCCCAGAGGTCTTGAGGGGGGGAGCGGGCGCGTGGCCCGGCCCGTGCCCTTCTCTGGTTTGGGTGGCTAGGGTTGGCCCTGCCCCAGAGGTCTTGAGGGGGGGAGCGGGCGCGTAGCCCGGCCCGTGCCCTTCTCTGGTTTGGGTGGCTAGGGTTGGCCCTGCCCCAGAGGTCTTGAGGGGGGGGAGCGGGCGCGTAGCCCGGCCCGTGCCCTTCTCTGGTTTGGGTGGCTAGGGTTGGCCCTGCCCCAGAGGTCTTGAGGGGGGGGGGAGCGGGCGCGTAGCCCGGCCCGTGCCCTTCTCTGGTTTGGGTGGCTAGGGTTGGCCCTGCCCCAGAGGTCTTGAGGGGGAGGGGAGCGGGCGCGTAGCCCGGCCCGTGCCCTTCTCTGGTTTGGGTGGCTAGGGTTGGCCCTGCCCCAGAGGTCTTGAGGGGGGGGAGCGGGCGCGTAGCCCGGCCCGTGCCCTTCTCTGGTTTGGGTGGCTAGGGTTGGCCCTGCCCCAGAGGTCTTGAGGGGGGGAGCGGGCGCGTAGCCCGGCCCGTGCCCTTCTCTGGTTTGGGTGGCTAGGGTTGGCCCTGCCCCAGAGGTCTTGAGGGGGGGAGCGGGCGCGTAGCCCGGCCCGTGCCCTTCTCTGGTTTGGGTGGCTAGGGTTGGCCCTGCCCCAGAGGTCTTGAGGGGGGGAGCGGGCGCGTAGCCCGGCCCGTGCCCTTCTCTGGTTTGGGTGGCTAGGGTTGGCCCTGCCCCAGAGGTCTTGAGGGGGGGGAGCGGGCGCGTAGCCCGGCCCGTGCCCTTCTCTGGTTTGGGTGGCTAGGGTTGGCCCTGCCCCAGAGGTCTTGAGGGGGGGGGAGCGGGCGCGTAGCCCGGCCCGTGCCCTTCTCTGGTTTGGGTGGCTAGGGTTGGCCCTGCCCCAGAGGTCTTGAGGGGGGGAGCGGGCGCGTAGCCCGGCCCGTGCCCTTCTCTGGTTTGGGTGGCTAGGGTTGGCCCTGCCCCAGAGGTCTTGAGGGGGGGAGCGGGCGCGTAGCCCGGCCCGTGCCCTTCTCTGGTTTGGGTGGCTAGGGTTGGCCCTGCCCCAGAGGTCTTGAGGGGGGGAGCGGGCGCGTAGCCCGGCCCGTGCCCTTCTCTGGTTTGGGTGGCTAGGGTTGGCCCTGCCCCAGAGGTCTTGAGGGGGGGGGGGGGAGCGGGCGCGTAGCCCGGCCCGTGCCCTTCTCTGGTTTGGGTGGCTAGGGTTGGCCCTGCCCCAGAGGTCTTGAGGGGGGGAGCGGGCGCGTAGCCCGGCCCGTGCCCTTCTCTGGTTTGGGTGGCTAGGGTTGGCCCTGCCCCAGAGGTCTTGAGGGGGGGAGCGGGCGCGTAGCCCGGCCCGTGCCCTTCTCTGGTTTGGGTGGCTAGGGTTGGCCCTGCCCCAGAGGTTCGGAGTTTTGGCGAACTGCAAAACTTGTGTAGGAACAACAATGTTGCGTAAAACGAGTAGAGGTGTATATTGCGCGTAAAGAAAGGAAAAACTCACAACTATTGGTAGAATTTTAGCAGATGTTTTGCGTTCCAAGGGTGGGCCAGTTCGCTCCCTTCGGGGGTAGCCAGGATGTACGTGGCCGGCCCGACAACATCGATGACCGTGTAGGGCCCTTCCCATTTAGCGGCCAGCTTTCCCCGCTGCGCAGTCTCGGGGCGGAAGGTGGCATCTCGGAGGACCAAATCGCCGATCCTGAATGTCCGCGGTTTCACCCGGGAGTCGTAATACAGTGCCATCCTCTGGCTGTGTTTGACGAGGCTGGTCAGGGCCCGGTCTCGTACCTCGTCTATCAACTCAAGACTGAGGCCGAGTCCTTCTCCGTTGATTTCTTCGTCGAAGAGCTTTAGCCGGAGTGTCTCCTCGCCGATTTCCACAGGAACGACCGCCTCCGATCCGTATGCTAGCACGAAGGGGCTTTCCCCGGTCGAGGCCTTGTGGGTGGTACGATAAGACCATAGGATTCCCGGCAGCTCGTCGACCCAAGCCCCCAGAGCTGCGTCCACCTTCTTCTTCATTGGGTTCAAGATACATTTATTCGCGGCCTCCGCCATTCCGTTGCACTGTGGGTGGGCGACTGACGCGAACTGGAGTTTGATCCCCCAGCCCGAGCAGAAGTCGCGGAAGCCTTCGCAATCGAACTGCTTTCCATTATCCGTGACAATGGAGCGGGGAATCCCGAAGCGGCATATGATGGATTGCCAGATGAAGCCCTTCATGTCCGTCCACGTGATTCGCGCCAGCGGCTCTGCTTCGACCCATTTTGTGAAGTAGTCCACGGCGACGACTAGATATTTCCTTCCCCCGGAGGCCTTTGGGAACGGCCCCAGGATGTCGAGTCCCCACTTGGCGAAGGGGATCGGGCTCAAGATGGGCATCAGGTTGGCCGGGGGTGCAGTTGTCCGCCGGCAGAACTTCTGGCACGCCTCGCACTTCTTGACGTACTGTACCGCATCCCGGATCATCGTCGGCCAGTAGTATCCTTGGCGCATTACTTTGTGGGCGATGGTGCGCCCGCCATGGTGGTTTCTGCAGAAGCCTTCGTGTACCTCACGGATGACTTGCTCAGCCTGCTCCGGGCCCAAGCATTTCAGGTAGGGCAGGACGTCGAAATTGGCGCGGCGGCGGCGGTACAACACTCCGTCAAGAAGTATGAATGATAGGGCCCGCCTTTCCACCTGTTTTGCCAGCATCCGCTCCTCGGGGAGCTCACCCGTCTCTAAATACTTCATAATGGGGGTCATCCATGACGTCCTCGCGTCCGTGCACATCAGTTCTCCTTCGTCAATGGTTAGCGTCAATAGGCTTTCCACGTAGATTGCCTTCCCGATCTCGGCAGCCGAAGAGGAAGCCAGCTTAGACAGGGCATCCGCCCGGAGGTTGTTGGAGCGGGGTAGGTGTTGGACGTCCGCTTTCTTGAACTTACGGAGTTCGATCTGGATGCGATTCAGGTATCGCTTCATTGTTTCCTCTCGGGCCTCGAAGCCCCCCAGGATCTGTTGGATGACGAGGCGGGAGTCACTTAGGAGCAACACGTTCGTCGCCCCCACCGCCCTAGCGAGTTTCAACCCGTTAACCGCGGATTCATACTCCGCGACATTGTTGGTGGCCGGGAAGCTGAAGCGTAGGGCGTACTCCAACGAACATCCGTCAGGAGTCTGAATGACTATACCCGCTCCTGTCCCGGAGCCTGTTGCGGAGCCGTCGACGTGGATGGTCCATAATTTGCCCGCTGTCGTCGGGGAGGGCGCTGAGGGTTCGCCCACCTCGATCCTCCGTGGGGACGTGGTCGCCGATGGGAGCTCCGTCCGGTCCCCCGGCGGGACTTCCGTGGTGCATTCCACCACGAAGTCGGCCAGCGCTTGGCCCTTGATCGCCGTCCGGGCTTTGTACGTTATGTCGAACTCGCTGAGCTCGACGCTCCAGTTGAGCATCCTCCCCGACCGCTCTAGTCTTTTCAAGTTCTTTTCGAGGGGCATGCCGGTGTGGACGGTTATGGGGTGGGCCTGAAAATAGGGTCGGAGCTTCCGGGCCGTGGTGATTAGGCAGTAGGCGGCTTTCTCGATAGGGCTGTAACGAGTCTCCGCCTCCCGGAGGATCTGGCTGGCATAGTAAACAGGGCGTTGCACCCCTCCTTCCTCCTTGATCAGGACGGAGCTAACGACCTCCTCGTTGGTCGCCAGGTACAACCCTAGGGGTTCGCCCTCCTCCGACCGTGCGAGGAGCGGTGGGCTCTGCAGGTATGCTCTCAGCTCCGCGAACGCCCGCGCGCAGTCGTCGTCCCACGAGATCACCTTCCTCTTGTCTTTAGCTTCGCCAAAGGCTGTGCGCAAGACCCTGAAGAAGGGGAGCGATTTCTCCGCAGACTTTGACAGGAATCGTCCCTGAGCAGCGATCCGGCCGTTCAGTCGCTGCAAGTCCCGGATCGTCCGGGGCTCCGTCATACCGATGAGGGCCGTCACCTTGTCGGGGTTCACCTCGATTCCCCGCTTCGTTATCATGAAGCCCAGGAATTTTCCCGATTGCACGCCAAAGATACACTTCGCGGGGTTTAGCCTCAGGTTGTACCGGCGGACCCTCTGGAAGGTCTCCTGCAAGTCGGCGAGGTGGTCGGGGGCCCTTCCGCTCTTCACCAGCATGTCGTCGATGTAGACCTCCAAGTTTCGCCCCACCTGAGGGCCGAATATTCTGTCTACCATCCGTTGATAGGTCACCCCGGCGTTCTTCAGCCCAAAGGGCATCTTGGTGTAACAGTAGGTGCCTTTATCGGTGACAAAAGACGTCTTCTCCTCATCCCCCTCCGCCATCGGTATCTGGTTGTACCCCGAGAAGGCGTCCATAAAGCTTAACAACTCATAGCCGGACGCCTGGTCCACCAAGTGGTCGATCCTGGGCAGAGGGAAGCTGTCCTTCGGGCATACCTTGTTGAGGTCGGTGAAGTTGACGCACATACGCCACTTCCCACTGGGTTTCTTCACCAGAACGACGTTGGCGAGCCAGTCGGGGTAGTTCACCGGCCGAACAAATTTGGCTTCGAGGAGCCGCTCTACTTCTTCCTCGGCTGCCCTCTTCTTTTCGCCCCCCGCACTTCTCTTCTTCTGTCGAACAGGTCGGGCTTCCGGGTCCGCATTCAACCTGTGGGAGATTACCGTCGGATCCACCCCGGCATGTCGGCGGGTGACCATGCGAATATGTCCGCGTTTTCCCGGAGCAAGGCGACGAGGGCCGTCCTCAGAGCGGACGGGAGTTTTGTCCCGATGGAGACGGTTCTTCCCTCGTCCGAGGCCACTGGGATCTCTTCCACTTCCTCGGCCAGGGTCGGCCGCTGGTCGCAGAAGTCCTCCCTCTCGTCAGGGATGAGAGCCGTCAAGGCCCGCCTTGGGCTCCTACGCAGGGACGGCGTATGGTTGTGGTCTCCAGGCATCTCCCGTCCTCCCCGCACCTGTCCCACCCCCCGCGGGGTCCGGAACTTCATCGTCTGATGTTGCAGGCTGGGGAGCGCCTCGATGGCCGTCATATATGGACGCCATATGTTTCCGTTATACGCCGACGCGACGTCGACGATGACAAAATGCGCTTCCCTGGTGACGACCATCGGTTCCTCCCCCAGGGTCATGGGCAGGGTGATCGCTCCCTCGGTGGGGATCGCATGGCCGGTGAAGCCAGCGACAGGGCCCACACAGGGCTCTAAGTCTGCACGCCCCCACCCCATCTTCTCAACCGTTGACAGGAACAGGATGTCGCAGGAGCTACCAGTGTCAATCAGGAGCCGGCCGACGTCAATCGCCCCAATTCGAGCCTCGATGACGAGTGCGTCATTGTTCTGGCTCCGTGCCTCCTGCCAGTCCTCCTCGGTAAAGGTGATAGGGGGTCGGTGTGTCCTTCTTCACTTCGGTCGACGGCCGGCGCCCGCCATCATCACCTGTCGGGCTCCGTCCCCCGGGATTGCGGGCGCCCGCCCCGCCGAGGAAGACCCTCCAGTTATCATCTCAATCCGCATGACCACCCTCGGGGGGCGTGGCTCCTCCTTATCGTGGTTCGCCGGCGGTTCCCGTCCCCCCTCCTCCGGGGGGCTCTCTCTCCTTCTGCCATCCGCCTGCCCACGACGAAGTTTCCCAGGTGACCCGCCTGGATCAATCGCTCGATCTCTCTTTTAAGGGAGTAACAACGGTCGGTGTCGTGACCGTGGTCCCGGTGATAACGGCAGTATCTCCGGGGGTCCCACCTCGCCGGATCCGTCCTCATTTCCAGGGTAGGCTCTGGCAGTAACCCGGCCCTTGTCGCCGCGGCCAGCACCTCCATCATGGGGGCATTGAGTCGCGTGTAATGCGCCTGTAGGGGGCCTTCTTGTCTTGGGATGACTCGGGGGAGCCCTTGCACCGAAGCAAACTCGCGCGCCGGGCCAGGGCGATCTTGTGGGCGAGGCCCGGGCGGTTCCCGCCTTGGTCGGGCCAGCTGGTCACGGCTACGGTGCCCCTCTTCTTGCCTTGGCCGAGGGTGTGACCGGGGTTCGCCTTGGGACGGCTTCGCCGGGGGGAATAAGGCCTTTGCTCCGAGAGTCTCCTCGGCCAACACATGCCTCTCCACCATTGCAACCAACGCCTCATAGTCGGTCGGCGGATCCCGGAGCAGGGATTTGTGGAGGCTCTGAGCCCGCAACCCCGTTTTGAAGGCCAGCATAAGCACCTCATCGTCGCACGTCACCACCGCCCGTCTCTCCTCCTGAAAGCGGCGGAGGTATCTACCCGTTGTCTCTCCTTCCCCTTGGACTATCGTGCTGAGATAGTCCAAGGGCTTCTTCTTCGTCCGCCCGGCCCGGAACTCTTGGCAGAACTTGTGGGACAGCTCGCCAAAGCTCCCAACGGATCTCGCAGGCAAGCCAAAGTACCAGTCCAGCGCGGTGTCCCTCAGGCTTTGGGAGAAATGGCGGCATAGGAACGCCTCGTCCACATCCTGCGCCTCCATCGCCCCCCGGTATTGTTGCACGTGCGTGAGGGGGTCGCCTCTCCCGTTGTACGTGGCCAAGTGAGGGGGTTTGAACCTTATGGGCCTTGGGGCGGACGTGATCCACCGTGCAAGCGGTGTGGCCTCCTCCGGATAGGTAGGGCGATCCGGCGCACCCCCTCTCCGCCATTCAGGGGTCTGGCTTCGGTCGCGCCTCGGCCGCTGACGGTCCTCCGTCCCCGGGGAGTAGCCCGGCGGTCGTCTGGCGGGGCTCCTTCCCTGGGCCGAGGATTCGACGGGTTGCGGGCTACGGTTCTCCTAGCGCCAGCGCCTCCCGGCCAGCTCTCCTCGGGCCTCCATCCGTTCTTGATTCTCTCGAAGGAGCCTTTCGCGCTCGGCGGCGAGGAAGCGTAGTTGTCGGCAAACGGCTTCCTCGTGCAGGGTATCGGAGGGGTGGCACCGGCGATGCGGGCTGTCTCCTCCGGGTGGGGACCTGTTCAGTAACGGGTCCCGCCCGTCCCCGAGCCGCCGGCCTGTCGCCGTCTCGTCAAGGATTTCTCGGTTGCTCCTGTTCTCTCTCCTTAGCTTCTCGCGCTCCGCGACGATGAGGCGGAGTTGGCGACGAGCGGCCTCTTCTTCCTAGTAGGCCCTTCGGGCGGTCTCGGCCGCTTCGTCCAAACGCCTTTGCGCGGCGGCCGCCTCCCCCAGGCGCCTCCACCACCGCGCAACTTCCATCTCCTCTTCCAGGAGCCTTTGCTGGGCCGCCATCTCCTCAGCGAGCCCCCTGTTTTCTCCCTCCTCCTCGAACTGAATGTGGAGGTTCCGCCTCACGTTCTGGGGCTCTGAGGGGCCGGGCGGAGGCTCCGTTCCAGCCGTCTGATAGCCTCCCCTGGCCTGAGTGACGGCCTCGAAGCTCTTCAGGACGGCGTGGGCTGAAGTATGTTCAGTTTCGGTGCCCATCCCCGGAAGGGGGTCGGACGCCGGGGTGATTTGTAGAGAGAGCGGTTCCTGACCCACGGGATCTTTACCATGGTCAGGGTTCCGCGAGATTGGCATGGAGTCTAACATGGGTGTGACCCTTCGTTCCCACAGACGGCGCCAATTGTTACGAGGTGGAACTCGCGTACAATGAATTTGTATTATGGGGAACCAAGGGCACGATGGTTATGTGGAGAAGACGGTTTAGGTAGGCTGTTTTACAAGTGATTAGTGGGGTGAAGAAGTCGGACCCGTTGCCGGCGGTGCTCAAGGGGTCGAATTTCGCCGGATGCAGCGGAGGAAGGTTGGACGGCAGGGGGCTGAAGCTGACTTTGGTCAAGGGGCGAGCTCTCCTACAGCACGAACAACTCGTCAGAAGGGCAGGGTTGGGGCTCAACCCTTAGCCCCTCCGATGCCTAAGTCAGTAATAGGGCTTAAAATGGGGGCTAGACACGCCGGTCGGACTAACGGTGTGTCCGCCGCGCGTGACGAGCTATAGGTGGGAGAACAAAGATGTGGAAGACCTTTGCTCTCGTGTGTGAATAATAGAATGAGAGAGAATTCTCCAACCCCCTCTCCGTAAGAGGAGAGGGGGTATTTATACCTGACGGGTGATGACTAGGCGTGCTGAGCTGGCTCGCGTGTCAGCGGAAGCTTCGGACAAGGACATCGGGAACAGGAGTTCCTGACCTGCTTTTGTCAGGCGGCGCAACGGCCAAGGGGTGCTTTTGTCGGGATGTCAGGGCCGAAAGCGCTAACCGTCAGATGGGTCAGCCGCCAGGGGGTGCTTTGTCAGGCGGTCGGGTGACGTATGTGTCAGTCGTGTCCTTATCCTAGGTTGTTTGTCGTTAGCGACGAACTAAAGGTCGGGCTGTATCACTCTAGGCGCCGTGGTTCGTGGGAATCGGGCGGGTCGTTCCGATCGGGGGTTGTCCGGCCTGGCCGCGCCCCCCGATCGGTCATGGGCTATGGTCCGCCGGTACGGAAGGATACGTCCGTGCCCGTCAATAGGCCTGGCTTAGCTACCCAAGCGTCCCCAATCGCGCTACCCCCGGTGGGTCGGGCGGCTGTGGTTGTTCGCCTCGGCCGGTTCGGGGAACGTTGCAAGGCGCGCCCGTCTCCATATTGCCCCGGATTTTCGGGGCGGCGGCCCTTTTGTGAAATGGTGAGTTAATGGGGTATGTTAGCGGATCCGGGCGGGAGTCGGACTCCTACGATCTTTAGGTCGTAACAGTTATCATCCCCCCGCATATAATTTCATTCGACCAGAATTCTCCATTGAGTCTGTCACACGTTTGCATTATAAATAAGTCTTGGACACCTCATTCTTTTCATCCAAAGAAATCTAATCTAATATCTTTGTGTTCCAAAATCAACTATCCACCGGTACAACCTATCTCATCTCACTCTAAACCTACCCACAAACATAACCCTTTAACAATAACAACTATTACTAACAATATCATAACAATCAAACTTAACACTCCCGAAGAGGGAAGGAAAGGAAGTTTAAGGCCAAAGACATATTTAAAACATTCAAAAAAACATGCGGAGTTGTGGTATTGGATGAGGGAAGATCGGGGTTGTGATCTTGTGTGCTATTCTCAAAACTTTAAAGATTTGGTTTAAAAGAAAACAAAAATTTTGATACAATCATATGCAGCCAAAGATAAGTCATACCATAATACAAAAGACTAAGTCTAAGGAATTGCCTGCTATGACGCTATCGATACCTATATGAATACCATCATTCACCTATATGAATACCATCATTCAGACAACTCCATACGTATATCACGGACCACACTGAGTATACATACACGA
Organism: Scilla litardierei; assembly: GCA_030789695.1. Lineage (NCBI taxonomy): Eukaryota > Viridiplantae > Streptophyta > Magnoliopsida > Asparagales > Asparagaceae > Scilla > Scilla litardierei. The sequence goes on from CM061136.1 coordinate 19,309,483, forward strand.
CACAAGAGACAATCACTAATATCCTAAGGATAGCACACTTATACAGGTCTACACACTATACCTATACACATGCACTACGACGACATTACAAACCAATGGGCCCACTACTAACTAGAGATGACATAGGTAACTATAGGCACTGCTGTCTACATGAAAGAAAGGAACCGAAACCAAAAGCGAAACGAAACAAGATCGGAAAGAAAGAGTTTGGACAAGGCGAGGAAAAGGAGATAACTGGTTGGATGGAACAAAAATATTGCTCAAAATATTGAAATAGATGAAAATAAAATTATGTGTAAAGTATGGTATCATATACTTTTATACTTACAAAAATATGTAGAAATGTGAGCAGACTGTAAAATTTTAAAATACGGAAAAGTGTTAAACTAAGAAAATAATGAGTAGGGTGAGGTAGCGATTGTTTTGTAATGAAAAATAAGTTTATACAAAAAAATTCTTTTGAAGTATGAGCACGATGAACATAGAACTGATATATATATAAATTTAAGTTCTCTTTAGTTTAGAAAGTGGTCTAAAAGTACGTACGGTAAACGGGTAAAATAAATTTCGTAGTTTAGAAAAAGTGATATATTGAATTTCCAAAAAACTGAAATACGAAGGATACCGATTCGAAAATAAGTACGAGACAGTAACTTAAAAATTTCGACCAAGAAGGTTTCAAAAATCAGAGAAAGAATATTTTTTTTCTCAACCGAAAGTAAGAAATTTAAATATTTAATAAGGGTTTTCAAAGAAGTTAAACCGAGCGAAGAATTTAATGAGGAATTTCAAAAATACTCTGAGAGGAAACAGAATTTGAAAACGGGGAAGGTTTCGAAGAATTAACGACGATCGTCCGGAAGCGATCGCGTGATTCAGGAGAGGAAAATGATCGCATGGTGGACACACCTAGGATATGATTCATGAAAGCTGCGATGGATCTCTACGACCGATAACGCAAAAGTGTAATGATCAGGAAGGCGCTAGAAGTCAGGGATTCTAGTTATCGGGTCGTCTAAAGATCAGGAGAACTCAGCACCAAAACCGTCTAATGAACTAGACTGTAATAGAGAGATTCTCAGGAAAAGTTCCTAAAAGAATCAAGATTACGTTCTGCTGGGCCCGAAGTCGATGGACCCGAACGAACGAATAAAAGACGGGCTCTAGAAATCTAACACGGTCAGAGTCAAGTGGGGGCTACTAAGGTATCCTAAGATGTGTATGACTAAATCATAACCAAGGCGCCTGACTATCAATCCTGGATATCTATCTAAGTCTTCCTACCTAATTTAGACTTGTACATGGATATTAAATGAATGCAGTACTCTTATTGTTCCGAACTTTTTGCATGACCTGCATGGGCCACCACTAAAACCTGTCATGCCCCGCTTCCCAAAACAACGAAGGCGAAGCGTGACTAAGGCCCGCTTAGGCCAGAGCTGAGAAGCTCTGACCCAATAAGCGTCTGTAGGGGTACCATGTTAAATATTTTCAAGTTCTTGCATTTATAAAGTTCAAAACAACAGAAAGTACAGAAAGGAAGTTGCATTCCTTAATATAAAGGGTTAATATCCAGCGAGTACAACAAAGTCTAAAAAGAGGGAAGCCTAAGCATGGCAACAACTATCGAAAGAGCAAACTAAAAGTAGTAACCTCTGAAAGGTGGCGACCGAAAAGTCCTCAAGGTCTGGTCCTCGTCAGGCACGTACTCTGTGTCTACGTCCACGGGCTCCACGTACTCCGGTAAGTCTGCCGCGTCCACGAACTCTGGCTTAACCCCCTGACGTACAACACCAAAAGAAAAGGAACTGTACGTCAGGTAAAGTCCACAAAAGAGGTCAGACTCTACTGTAAGTGTACCGAACTATTAAACATCGTTTTACTGGTTGATTAGCATGCTGTGGTTATAACTGAGAAGTAAAAGAAGTAACGTAGCAGGAAAGTAAAGCGCTGCAAACAGTAGTCGTAGCGTGTGCTACCGACTACGGGACTATCATAAAGGTGACATGACAAGATGGAACTAGACAAGACAAGACAGACAGGACACGTAAGACACGAAGGGTTCACGCCTTACGGTTCGAGGGGGATCAGACCCTCTCCCCGTGCGCACGCTCAACCCTACCCCAACCCCAGGAACTTAGGACAAGAAGTACAGAGATCACTTCTGCTAGGGAAGCACCTGAAACGCCCACAGGCTTTTTGTATCACGGAGATCACTTCCGCTAGGGAAGCATCTGAAACGCCCGAAGGCTTTTTGTATCACGGAGATCACTTCCGCTAGGGAAGCATCTGAAATGCCCGAAGGCTTTTTGTGTAACAGGGACATGACATGACAAGTGTAAGGGAAAGTTATTCTAGGGTGTCCACACGCACGCACACACAAGATAATCCTACGGTGTCAAAAGTTGTTGTTTGTCAAGCTTAGACTTCGTCGTCAAGTCTAAGTCGTCATGGCGACCCTGACGCTATCATTTCACGTCCGGTTCAATAAACTCACAGTCTAACAGTTCTAACAATTTAAGACCAAGACGCGGTCAAAAATACAAGTGGGTACACTTGCCTGTGATGGCGAGTGTGTCGTCTGTCCGGGGCGTCTCGTCCAGTCGTCGCGTCCGCGGTAGTCCGTCTAAAGAAGGGTCACGACGACGGTGTCAAGTCGCGTTTTTCAATAAGTTCTACTTAGGGTTTGTTTCTAGATTATCGGGACTACCCTATTCGTCAAAGTCATATTTTGGTGTTTCGTTCAACCTAGATCGACTACTATCCTATGTGCACAGAAAATTGTCCGATTGTCGATCTTTCTACGGTGAGCAGCGTTTTACAAGTACTGAAAGTAAATTTAGTTATAGTTGTCCAATTTTAATTTAGGGTTTGATTAGCTAAGGTGTGGGTTTTGCTACTCGTTAAGGGAACCAACCTCGTGATGCCGTCCAACAAGCGGAAGTCGGGTCTGAATGGAGAAACGTCGGCGTCGTCTGGAACTCCTAGGCCGCGAAAAGCGCAGCGAGGTACCTCTGGAAAGCGGAGTGGTGACATGAAATCAGCGAGCTAATCAGCGAGCTCCTTCCTGTTGCGGGTAGCGCTACGGATCTTCACGACGGCGGCGACGTCGGGTAAAAACACGTGTGCACGGCGACGCACGTGTATTCCGAGGGTCCAAGGGGCTGTTGGTAGATGAGGTAGGACCAGAGGAAGATGCTCTGCCCGGTGGATGGCCAACGGCGTGAGCGTACGGCGGTGGGTGGCCGTGAGAAGCCGGAGAGGACAGATTCGCGCAATGTTCGTTGTCTCGCGTCTCAGAGGAATTTCAGCGACGAACAGCGAAAACGGGAAGTTGCAGAAGGTTAAGGACTTCAAGACAAAGCCAACAGCAGTGTAGTTGTCGCCGGGGGTGGTCGGAGATGATCGTGCGCGGGCGTCGAAGTTCAGCTTCCAGATCTGTGAAAAACAGCCGATACGGCGTGTTCCGACGAGGATTCCCGGAGCTACAGGTGGGCTATGAGCGTGAGTGAAGTTGCAGTTGGTAGGAGGATTTGATAGGAGTCCAACGGCGATAGGGTGGTCATCGTAGGTGGCCAGATGGCCGGTAGGCACGATTTTTCCCGGAGGTGGCACAGATCTGTAAAACTGTCGTTACGTCGAGTTCGAGAGATGTTTCGAGGAGGTAGAGATGAGGAAAGTGGGTAAGGGGAGTTGGAGATGCTTGGGGGGGGTCAAAGGAGAGTTAGATGGTGGTGGAGATCACCGGAGGGGGTGGTCGGAGGTGGGCGTGAGCCGTCGTTGAAGTTCAACCTCCAGATCTGTGAAAAACAGCCGATACGGCGTGTTCCAACGAAGATTCCGGGAGCTACAGGTGGGCTACGAGCGTGAGGGAAATTGCAGAGCGGAGAGATGTCAAAGGGGAACAAAGTGGCCGGAGGCGGTGGCCGGAGGCGGCTGGCCGTGAGTTAGATGGCCGGCGGCCAGATCTGTGCTATCTTGCGGCTATAGGTCTTTTAGAGAGAGAAAATGTAGGAGAAAGAAAGGGGGCCGGCGGGGGATGGGTGGCCGACGGCCAGAGGTGGTCGGTGGTGGCTTGGGGTGGCCGGAGAAGGAGAGAAAACGTAGCAAGAGATGGGTTAGCGTGAGATGTTGGCGGCTAGGTTTGTGTTGCCATATGAAGAAGTAGGGTTTTGATATTTAGCTTTGGGCTTTTGGTTAAATGGGAGAGATATATAGAGATAGGGAGAGTGGAGATAGGGGAAAGGAGATGTGTGAATAGTGGCTGCTATATTCTCCCATGATACGTATGAGTGAAATTATGGATTTGATTAGATTTGGTTTAGATTTGAAATTCAAATGGATTAAGGGCTAATCAACGGTTGAAATTGATTAGGGGATATCTTCCACTACGGGTATCGGAAAAATAATCCGAAAATATCGGAACGATCGTGGAGACGAGAAGTACGTGGCTACAGTGTCCGATTGCGTGTTACACCTACCAAAAATTATCGTAAAATCGAGAACCGCGTATTGTGCCAAAAGACCAAAACACCCTTCGATTCAAAGCTGTTTTGCGAGAAAACGAGCCGTGAGATGACGTTCCCAAAAATTACCATAAAATTCTACACTTCCATACGGTCACAACGGCATATCACATCGTATATACCAAAACCAAGAAAGAGTCAAATAAAATACGTGCACGAAAGGTACGTGCACGTAGAAAATACGAACGGTCGGAAAGCTGCCGTTACACTACTTCTTAACTGAAAGAGAAGAATAAATAAGAAGATGAATACGAATAAAAACAACAAGAAGAAGAAAGAATAAGAACGAGGAGGAGGGGTTTACCTGGTCCTGGTGTTGGCGATGGCCGATGGGCTGACCGCTGATGGAGAATTAGCGATTCTCAAACGGAAAGAAAAAGAAAGCAGTCTGAACTCTGAAGAGTGAAGACTGGAGATTGAAGAAGGCAGATAGCCAAATAGGGCCGGCGTGGCACCGCTCAGTCTAAAGGCCTTAGGTTAGGGTTCCTAGGGACTAGGGTTAAAATCCTAACAGATTTTCAGCACAATATATAATATATGTTAAGAGTCGGTTCGGTTCGGTTCGGTTTAAGCGGTTTTGACAGGGTGAAACCAAACCAGACCATATAAGTGGCGGTTTCCAACGATTGAGACCAAACCAGACCGATGGAGAGCGGTTTGGTTCGGTTTTTGGCTCGGTCTGGTTCAGTCCGGTTCGGTTCGGGCGGTTTGAGGAAATCGTGCTCACTCCTACCGGGGGTTAAGGAATGAGCTCCGGATCGCACCCTCCTCTCCATCAACTCCAGTGCAAGCTTGACGGTTTCGCCCTCGATAGGTTCGTCGGGTGGGACAGGGAACGGGCAACGGCTCGTACCATTCTCTCAACTCTGGGGCAAGCTTACAAGCTTCGCCCTCGATAAGCACCGAGTGGGTTAAGGACCGAGCTACAGCTCGCATCCTCTCCTCCCTCAACTCCAAGCAATTGTCTTGAGATTTGTCAACAAAGATGGCTACATACAAGAGCGCTTTTTTGGTCTTATTCATGTCAAAGACACTGCGACACTAACTTTGAAAGAAGTGATTTTTTCGATGCTCTCTCAGTATAATCTTGATGTTCAATCTATCTGAGGGTAAGGTTATGATGATGCAAGTAACATGCATGGAGAATGGAATGGTTTACAAGTTTTGGTTTCAACTTGTTACGCCTATTTGACCGAGACCCATAAAGCACGAGCCCAAGAGCCCGACTACTGGTCAAAAGCCCATCTGCGTCCTCAAAGCCCATTCGACAAAGGCCCTACAAGGGACCTTCTCGAACGTCGATCCGACTCAGCCCCAATAACCCGTTGGTCGCTCGCCCACTCTTGCGAAAACCACTCCCCCGGACGCGCGACCACTAAATAGCGATAATGGGGAGGTGCTGGCATGGCGGAGAGAGCGGCGGCGAGGGGGGACTGATGGGGCACGATCAATGGCGGGCGTGGGACGTGGGCCGGAGGCAATCAAGCGGGAGCTCTATAAAAGGGCCAGGAAGACGACGAAGAAAGGGACCACATCTCAGGTAACAAAACCTAAGGTACTCCATCAACGACCTCGTTTCCCCAATTCATCTCCTTCCTCCCCCGCTCGCGCCGAGAGACGCCGTTACGATCTCCTCACGAGTCGGACCGTCTCCGCCGGGCCTCCTTTCTCAGATCTCTATCTGACTTAGGCATCGGAGGGGATTTGGCCGGAACCAAGGTCCGGCCCCCTGACGAGCGTTCTCGTCTGCGCAGGTGGACAACAGATCAACGGGCCGAGGCTACCCCTCGCCCCTCTCCGACCACTCGATCAACCGGACAGTGAGGCTTCCCCTCACCGTCAGCCTGCCATAGCCGAGCACGTCCTACCGAGGCCGAGCGTCCTAATCGGGTCCGAGACTCTCCCTCGCCACCCGTCGGCCGTGCATCTCCCCGGGTGACTGAGGCTACCCCTCGTCCCCCTACCAGCCAAGGCCGAGCACACCTGTCCGAGGCCGAGCGTCTCAACCAGGGCCGAGGCTACCCCTCACCCCTTCCGCACCGATTCGAAGCCCCCGAGGGACCCAAAGCGGGCCCCTTGACCACGTTGACCGGGCTCTCCACGGTCAACGCTTTGTAGTGAGAAAACACTCTGAAACATCTGGCGCCGTCTGTGGGAACCAAAAATCATCCCACGAAGCAGAAAACCACACCAACAATGGCACGAGCCAGCAATGGAAGGAAGCGCATGCCCCCCATCCCGGAGGAGGGGAATGGCGCGTCGAATGGCAACCCCGAGGACGTACCCGTCGGCGACCACCCTGCCCTCTCAACCGAGAAGACCGGCGGCTCAGAACTGGCCACGCAAGGACAGCTCCGCGCCCTGGCTCAGGAGACCAACGCAAGCCTCCAGACGTTGGTCGCGACGGTGCAGCAGCTCGTTGGCCCTGCGCCGCCCAACGGAGGCACGTTGGACGATAGCCATCGATAGACAGGGGGTCCCCCGCACTTGCGGTCTGCCGTGGTCGACGACCACGGGGCCCAGAAACCGAACACAGAGCGTCGGTACACGCTGTCCAGCTCCCGTCAGGCGAGGTCACGCGCCTCCTCGCCCTATCGCGAAAGGAGCCGAAGAGAGACCGAAGGGACGAACGGCGAATCGATGACGGCATCGTCTCGTCGATCACGGTCGTCCCGCCGCAGGAGAAGCGAACGACGCCACTCAAGAGACCGATCACGACGGAGCAGGAGCTCCCGCAGGAGGAGTCGGGAGCGTCGGGTCAGCCCGACCCCCAGCGTGGCGAAGGCTGCGGAGCCAGCCCCGTCGGCGCCGGTGCTACCTCCACCCCCGCTCGAGCCGGAAGCAGGCGAATACCGCATCCCCGGAGGCATCCACGGGGACCGGTGTCCCTTATCACGAAGAATAACCGATGCCCGGGTCCCCTCTCGATTCAGGATCCCGGTGCTGGGAAAGTACGACGGAATAGGAGACCCGGCACACCACGTGATGGACTACGAGGGGGACATGGCCTTCCAGGGAGCTGACGATGACCTGCTCTGCCGGGGCTTCTATTCTACTCTCAGAGGAGCGGCGAGGATCTGGTACCACAGCCTGCCCGGCCGCTCCATCGACAGTTTCGAGCAACTCGCCCAGTTGTTCTGCAAACAGTTCATGGCGGGGAGGCTGATCAAACCTGGTGCCGAACATCTGTTCAACATAGTGCAAGGCCCGGCCGAGCCACTCCGACAGTTCATGCGCCGCTTCAATGCGGAAAGGCTAAACGTGAACAACCCACCCGACCTGGTGGTCCAGACGGCTCTTAAGAAAGGGCTTCGCCACAGGGGCCTCAAGAAGTCCCTACACAACGACCCCCCCAAAGGACCTCCCCGGGATCATGGCAAGGGCCGAACGCTTCATGCTGACCGAGGAGGCCTTGGCCGAGGATGCAGGAAAAACCGCTCGAGGGACCAAGCGTGGCGACGGCGGACGAGCTAGCCCCGAAGGGTACCGGACCGAGAAGAGGCAGAGGAACAGGCAGCGGGGAGAAAGCGCGAGGGACACCACCCCAGACGCCATTCTCGCCCAAGTACAGAAGGAAGAGCGAGCTGATCGCCCCCCACCGAAGGCTAAAAGAGGCGGGAAGAACCGGGAGAAGTACTGTAAGTACCATAAGGACGATGGTCATGACACGGAAGATTGCTGGCATTTGAAGAAGGACATTGAGAAGCTGATGAGCCGAGGGCACGCCAGGAATCAGGCCGACGAGCCGGTCCACGGAGAAGGGACCTCCACGCAGCCAGACAAGGGGAAGAAGATCAACACCATCCAAGGCCCCCTCCGCATCATAGAGTGAGCAGGCAACGTCTCTCCCCCCGGTGGCAGCCTAGTATGAGGGAGTTATCTAGTTTTACATCCCTCTGTCTAGCTTCGTTTCCTTTTTTCCATTTCCTCCAAATGTACCGGTCCGAACAGGACTCTTGAGAGTACAAACACATTCCTTTTGTTGTCTTTATTTAAAATCCCGACGGAGTTGACATGTCACCAATAACGCAAAAGGCTGGGGACCGCCGCCTCACTGGAGGAGGAAGAGGAGCTTTGCCCTCGACGACCGACTACAGTGCTCATAAGTCTGAGGGCGACTCCCCCAGTAGGCACGGACGCCGACCGGTCCTAAGTCGAGGAGCTTTGCCCTCGCCGACCGACTCCAAAGCTCATAAGTCTGGGGGCAATTCCCCCAGCAGGCACGGACGCTGACCGGTCCTAAGCCGAGGAGCTTTGCCCTCGCCGACCGACTCCAGAGCTCATAAGTCTGGGGGCAATTCCCCCAGCAGGCACCGACGCCGACCGGTCCTAAGCCGAGGAGCTTTGCCCTCGCCGACCGACACCGGCGCTCATAAGTCTGGGGGCAATTCCCCCAGCAGGCACGGACGCCGGCCGGTCCTAAGCCGAGGAGCTCTGCCCTCGCTGACCGACCCCTGTGCCCATAAGTCTGGGGAGAATCCCCAAACGCCAGTTTCGTCCATTCCCAAGCCAAGAACAAGGCGACAACGCAAAGTACACAAGAATTCCAAGTAAGTCGATTTCGTTTATAATAGTTAACCAGAGTACAAAAATGCGTCTTATTTACAGGGAATCAAGGCGAAGGGAACACCCTACAAACAATCTACTCACGACGAATGACAGAGTTCATCACCAACAGAAGCTAGATCGACGCCGACAAAGCAAAATTGGTTGACAAAAGACCCAAAGTAGGTAACCCAAGCTAGCGGCCATGCAACCAGCAATTATTGGCCGCGGGGCTGAAGGAGATAGCGGGGGCCAGGGATCCATTTCAAGTAGACTGGCCCAAAGCGAAGCGGATGCTAAAAAATTTGAGGATAAAGCCGGGAGGGGCAGCTCAGTGAGCCCGAGCTCGAGAGGACACATCCTCGGGCACTTCGCCCTGCTCGGAGCGAGGGGACTCGACTGGCGGAGGGGCTTGCCGGACACGCTCCGTACATTCCCGGAAGGAAGACTGGACGACTTCGACGATCCGGGGGGCGATGATGTCTACATACTTACCGAAGGCCTCCCTGAGGACCTCGAAGATCTTCTTCCCCAGGGTCTCGACGACGCCCTTCTCCACCTCCTCCGCAAGCCGCATTACCTGACGTCGGTCCGACAGTTCCCTCTGAAGCTCCTCCCTCTCCCGGCGGAACGACTCCGCCGCTTCCTCAGCCGACTGATGAGCATCCTCCAGCTTTCCCTCGAGGTCACCCACTTGTCCCTCCAACGCAGCCACACGGAGGGTGAGGCGCCGAGACTCCATCTGGGCCTCCATCATGGCCACCTCGGCCGCCCCGGCCCGCTCCTGAGCCTTCATGGTGGTCTCCTCCAGCTTCCTCAAGAGGATGGCTCGCCGCTGCAGTTCCACGGCGAGCGTCGACCCCTGGAAAGCGGGGCATAAGCTAAGAAGGGTGTGAAGGGAAAGAAAGGACTGCGAGAGGGCCGAACCTGTTGAAGGGCCCAAACCAAAGAATCTGACACCTTGTCGGCGGGAATCTTCTCGAGGGTGCTGCGGTCCCGGGGGAAGACAGTGCTCTCGGCCACCTGCTGGGCCAGGGCTCGGTCGACGAACACCGAACTCCCGGGGGCAACATCGAGGGAAGCCATATGGCCCGCCAATAGCGCTCCGATTCCCGCGGACGGAGGCGGGGACGCTGCGATGGGGGTGGACGTCAGAGTCACCTGAAGACCCCCGGTGGTGTCGGTATGAGGCACAGAACTGGCCGGGCTGGGGGACTCTGCACCCTCCTTCCTCTTCTTCCCTCCGTGAGGCTCCACAAGCGCCGGAGGAGAGCGCTTCCGCCCGGCCCCGTCCCCACTCTCGAGGACGGGAGGGGACGCCCCGAGGGCGGGGGGGACTACACTGGACCCGCCATCAGCCCCTGCCACTCGGGCTGGTGAGGCGGATCCGGCTTTTACTACGCCCTCGGGGAGGGGATCGCCAGAAGAGGAGGTAGGAGGTACGACAACTACCTTGCCCACAGAGGGCTCGGCTCGGCGCACCTCCTCCTCAACAGTCCGTCGAGGCGACCTTCCGGAGGTACTGCCTCGGCTCCGAGCAGCTCCACGACGGATCAGCTCATCAACGTCACGAACAAACTCACGGCCTGCCATCCCTGCAAAGGAAACCGAAATCAGGATGAGTCACAGGGCAGTCCGAGGAAGAAAAAGCGACCTACCCGGGGACCACAAGATGGCCTTCAGGAGTAGGTCGTCCAACAAAGAGCAGATGGGACTTCGATTCCAAAGGAAGAGCCGACAGCATCGCGGCGGCTGTCTGGTCAGCGTCGGAAAGGGCTAACGGTGAGCAAGGCTGGACGGACGCGCCCCAGCTTGTCAGGATCTGGGCATCACCCAAAAAGACCACAAAGACATAATCCGAGCTCCAATCCCCCGACCAGCGGGGAAGCCCTATCAGACATTCCCTCCTTGAACGGGCACGGAGGTGCAGCCATGACCCCGGCCCGACCACCTGGATCTGATAAAAGTGGAAAAGAAGGGGGAGAGACGGCTCCAGACCGCGGATGCAACAGAGCGTTACGAAGCCCGTCAGTACCGCGATCGAACACGGGGTGAACTGACACAGGGACACCGTGAGATGTTCCATGACCTGGATGAAAAAAGGATGGAGCGGGAAGCGAAGACCCAGGCGGAACATCTCGACGTAGACGCCGACCTCATTGCTCCTCGGAAGGCAAATCCGCTCGTCGACAAATGGAACTCGAACCTCGTATGGGAAGCAGAGATATCTTTCCCGGATCTCCGCGGCCACCGAAGGAGGAGTCCTCGACTGAGTACGGAGGACGACCGGGGGCACATTAAGCCGCACGGCAGCCGATGCAACATCGTCACGGGCGTAGTCTGGAAAAAGTTTCCCCTTCCCCTTATCTTGAAGAGAACGACTCCTGGCGGGGGAACCTGACTCCCCTAGCCGGGGTTCGCCCCGCCCGGACTCCGGAGGACCCCTCGTCCTCCGGCCAGAACCGCCTATCCTAAGAGCAGCCATAAGATGAAAGCAGGAGAGGAATTACCTATTTTCAACTAGTTTGGAGAGGGCAAAGAAGCGAAGGCGACGGGGAACTCCGAGTTGCAGAAGGCTTTGAATACCGGGAGGAGCAAGGGAGAAGTGGAAATCAACACAACTGGGGATCTTATATGCCAGGGAAGAATTCGAAGCGCCTGACGAGAACGCGTGGCGAGGCTCGAAGAGTCGGCGGCGTTCCGAATTTGGCGCCAGTCGAAGTCCAATCGATCCGCCTCATCATGAACTGCATTTATGGCCTCGCCTCGATTGAAGCGCCGCTCGGAATCCCAGGAGACACAACGGGCGATCTGAGCGAGCCGAGGCTGATCGACCCCACCAATGGCGGCTCACGAACCCTTCGGCTTCTCAAACTTAAGGCGACTCCGCGAGCGGCGGGGATAAGCTTGCCGCTACACGTGGCAGCATCTGAAGGCCGACGGCACTTCGGGACCCGCGCCTCAAAAATATCGAACGGGCCAACTCATGATGACGACTAATAAATGAGTCGGTATCGACTGGCGAGCTCGTCAAAATCGGCAGAGGTCACATCGGCCGAGCCGAACCGGCCGAGGCCGATCAACCCGACCGATGGGGGCAATTGTTACGCCTATTTGACCGAGACCCATAAAGCACGAGCCCAAGAGCCCGACTACTGGTCAAAAGCCCATCTGCGTCCTCAAAGCCCATTCGACAAAGGCCCTACAAGGGACCTTCTCGAACGTCGATCCGACCCAGCCCCAATAACCCGTTGGTCGCTCGCCCACTCCTGCGAAAACCACTCCCCCGGACGCGCGACCACTAAATAGCGATAATGGGGAGGTGCTGGCATGGCGGAGAGAGCGGCGGCGAGGGGGGGACTGATGGGGCACGATCAATGGCGGGCGTGGGACGTGGGCCGGAGGCAATCAAGCGGGAGCTCTATAAAAGGGCCAGGAAGACGACGAAGAAAGGGACCGCATCTCAGGTAACAAAACCTAAGGTACTCCATCAACGACCTCGTTTCCCCAATTCATCTCCTTCCTCCCCCGCTCGCGCCGAGAGACGCCGTTACGATCTCCTCACGAGTCGGACCGTCTCCGCCGGGCCTCCTTTCTCAGATCTCTATCTGACTTAGGCATCGGAGGGGATTTGGCCGGAACCAAGGTCCGGCCCCCTGACGAGCGTTCTCGTCTGCGCAGGTGGACAACAGATCAACGGGCCGAGGCTACCCCTCGCCCCTCTCCGACCACTCGATCAACCGGACAGTGAGGCTTCCCCTCACCGTCAGCCTGCCGTGGCCGAGCACGTCCTACCGAGGCCGAGCGTCCTAATCGGGTCCGAGACTCTCCCTCGCCACCCGTCGGCCGTGCATCTCCCCGGGTGACTGAGGCTACCCCTCGTCCCCCTACCAGCCAAGGCCGAGCACACCTGTCCGAGGCCGAGCGTCTCAACCAGGGCCGAGGCTACCCCTCGCCCCTTCCGCACCGATTCGAAGCCCCCGAGGGACCCAAAGCGGGCCCCTTGACCACGTTGAAGTTTTGGTTTGAAACACAACTGAATGTCCACATGCTTAGTACGTTCATTATCTTGCTCATCATTTATAATTGGAATTATTTGCTCATCCAAGGAAATTATTCATGTCCGTCCATTTTTACCAAATTAAATTCCATTATCAATTTTATTGGTGCATCATATAAGTGCAATGGCCAACCAAAAGCTGCTCATGATTCAAATATTGCTCATTTACTTGAGATTGATGAGCTTCACAGTGGAAATGATTTAATCAAATAGGTTCTCTACAAAGGGCATGTGATACCCATTGTAGTTCTCACTTGAAATCAATTTCTAGTTTGCTGAAGATATTTAGTGCAACATGTGAAGTTTTATTGAACATTATTGAGGATTGAGCCACTTCTGCTCAGTGGTGTGATGCAGATTCAGCTTATGAAGCAATGACTACTTTTGACTTTGTTTTCATTTTGCATCTTATGAGCGTTTTCATTTTGCATCTTATGAGCGTTTTCATTTTGCATCTTATGATAGAAGTTTTAGATATTTCAAATATACTTCGTCAAACTTTGTAACTCCAATCTCAAGACATCTTAAATGCAATGTATCTTGTTTCATCTACTAAGATGCGCATTCAAAAGTTAAGAGATGATGGCCGGGACAATTTGGTTACAGCTCGAGATCTTTTTGTGAAGCAGTAAATATACATGTTCCAGGTTTTAGCACTTGTCATATTGCAAAAAGAGAAAGATTGAGCTAGTTATCAACAAAATGAAATTACAATGGAACATTATTATAAAGTTGATATTTTCAATACAGTAATAGACACTCAGTTGCAGGAATTGTATTGCAATAGTCATTGTATTGTAATAGTCCACGGAATTTGATGCAGGATCACCGAGTGAGAAATTGCATTCTGGGTGCCAAGTACACCTTGCCTCATGGTTGTTTTGACCAATAGCCCGTCTTCGGGTTAAGGCCAACGTGCAGAATTTAGCCAATAGACTAGCTAGAAGCAAGCCTTGCAAGCAGGAAAGTCAGTCCAAGGAGAACGAGTACGATATCCGCATATCAATATATAAATCGCTCAATTAGCAACATATAAAATTTTAAATCCACCCCCTCGGTCTGAATCTATCTGCATGCAACTTCGACGTCATACAACGAGTCTACACTAGGTTGCCATTTTGGAGGTCAGATTATTGCTTCAAACTTCGACTCGACAGCTTCCAGGAACGTCTCGATCAATACCCAACAGGCAACAGCTCGTTAAATTGACCCCTAATGTAGAATTGAACATGGAAAATTGAAACATTGAATCCTTCAAGGTCCAAAGTTTTCGTTCCAACTACCAAACACGCACGCGGCACGAGTCCAGAATTCTACGTAGAAAATTACTCTGATGGTGTTTGTCGCCTCGTTCGGCATTTCGTGCTTGAAGGGTACAGTGGACCGGCTTCCTCCCCTGCCCGATGTCGTATATAACCCAGTGGGGGGATGCCCCCCTTGATTGCAGAGCACCAACCACTTCTTTTATTCTTTTATTCTTCTAAAGCTTTACTGAGATCCTTCAAGCATCTACTGAGATGACCATAATAAGATCTAGGGAGCCCAATGGGGTGACCGTGGACAGATCGCTGAGCTTCAAGAAATGGGAGCCCGCAGATCAGGCAACCAAGCCGAGGATGAGCCCAGACCGCATGCTGGAATTCAGCTCGCCGAGGCCGCGGAACGAGCTCGACGCGGCGGCGGTGAAGCTGCAGAAGGTCTACAAGAGTTACCGGACTCGGAGAAACCTCGCGGACTGCGCGGTGGTTGTTGAGGAGCTATGGTGAGCACAAACGTCAAATCCCTTCCTCCTTCCAAAATTGCTGGCTTCGGCCCAAATTAAGTTTGTGGATTAATTTTCAGGTGGAAGGCGTTGGACTTCGCTTCACTGAAGCACAGCTCGGTGTCGTTCTTCGACGTCGAGAAGCAGGAGACGGCCGTTTCTCGGTGGGCGAGAGCGCGGACAAGGGCAGCCAAGGTGGGGAAAGGCTTGTCCAAAGACGAGAAGGCCCGGAAGCTAGCGCTGCGACACTGGCTTGAAGCGGTACGTGCCATTCTACATGTCGTTATAATTTCTCTACACATTCTCTAATTTATGCCGCTGCCGTGTGCAGATCGACCCACGCCATCGCTACGGGCACAACCTGCACCTATACTACGACGTGTGGTTCGACAGCGAGAGCACCGAGCCGTTTTTCTACTGGCTGGACGTGGGGAACGGCAGGGAGGTGAACATCGACAAGTGCCCGAGAACCAGCCTCCAGCGCCAGTGCATCCAGTATCTCGGACCCGTACGTATTCAACGGTGTACGTACATGGTTGCTATTTTTATAATCTAATCGTATACATTGTATTGCAGAAAGAGAGGGAGGCGTACGAAGTCGTGGTGGAGGACGGGAGGCTCGTGTACAAAGAGAGCGAGATCCCAGTCAACACCGTCGAAGGCTCGAAGTGGATATTCGTCCTCAGCACATCGAGGGCGCTATACGTCGGGCAGAAGAAGAAAGGGTCGTTTCAGCACTCGAGCTTCCTGGCCGGGGGAGCCACGACGGCGGCGGGGAGGATGGTCGTCGAAGAAGGGACCCTGAAGGCCATATGGCCGTACAGCGGCCATTATCTCCCGACCGAGGAGAACTTCAGGGAGTTCATAGGCTTCCTCGAGGACAACAACGTGGACCTCAGCAACGTGAAGAGGTGTTCGGTCGACGACGACGAGTTCCCGTCGTTCAAGGAGGCCGGCGGCGGCGGCGGCGAGCAGGCGAGGGACGTTGCCAAGGCGGTTGAGCTGGCAATAAGGGCGGCTACGCCGAAGGCGGAAGCATTTGCACCGGGGCGGCGCCTGTCGTGCAAATGGACCACCGGGGCAGGCCCTCGCATCGGCTGCGTCCGCGACTATCCGGCCGACCTCCAGTTCAGGGCGCTCGAGCAAGTTAACCTCTCGCCGAGGGTCGTCCCTTCGCCGGTCGGCAACAGAGTCCCGATTCCGTCGCCTCGGCCTAGCCCCCGAGTCAGGCTCTCTCCCAGGCTTGCCTACATGGGCATTCCGACTCCCACTGTCAACCTCACCCTCCCCAAGTCGAGGAAGGCTTGATAGCTTCAGCCGTGGGCTCTAACAATTCAACATGACCAACACACGGCAGTGGATTCTGCAATTTTTTATACCATTTTTTCATTTCTTCGTTTGTTCATTTGTAGAACTGGGCATTCTCTTACATCAAATTCTTTTGATGATAGGCTTTACTTGTCTTCGAAAAGATCATTATCATGGATCTAACTCGGAGCATCAGATGCTAATTAATTAAGTTACTTTAAACTTAATGTTGATGCATGTTTCCTCCATGGTATGCAAGGCAATCTCAATGAATTTTGTAAGTCCAAATTGGTGTCACGGACTAAAGCAACACCTAATACATTTTGTGAGGGGGAAAAGGCCCGATGACCCATCCTGCATGTGGTCATAATAGGCTCTAATTTTAATAGGACGTCAACATCAACACTATCACCACTTGGCACTTGAATGACTTCGGCTTTTTTGAACATTTCCATCAACTTCTGTATGAGAATGTGATGTCACTTAGGGCCTGTTTCTTTCGTGAGAAAGAGGGGGGGAAAGTGAAAAAGTGACACTATTCACGTGTCGATTCACAACTGTTCACATACTTTCCTCTTTCGCTTTCCTTCGGGATGTTCCTTTCCTCGTCTTCTCCTCGCGAACTCGATGTCGCCGATTCTCCGACGTGGCTGCCCAACTTTCTCGGCCTGAAATCCCCGTGAATCGCGACGATTTCGCTGAGAATCCTCGTTCTGGGTCCCACACGGTCACAAATTGGTTCCCCTCACCCTCGTTTGCGCGGGATTTGGTTGGGGATTTCCAAACCCTAGCCCCTATTTTCGGTCTTCGGCTGTTCTTCAAGCTTCCATTGCTTGCGATCTGGGTTGGTGGCTTTGATTTCTTGGTAGGCACTGAAGGAGGGGGTGTGCCTAGCTTCTTGGGGTCGTGGGTGAAGCTCAGAGCAAAACCCTACCTTCGGTCGTCAGGATCTCTCTCTAATTTTTGGATTTTAACGCTCAGGTATAAGCTGATGCCCTCTATAAATTTTTAACTGCTGTGATGAAGCTAGGGTTTACCTGTGTTTGCTTATTTGTGATGTTGGTTTGCTGGGCATGGTTGCTTGCGGAAATTCCTTAGAATCATGTGTTGTTGGATGTTGTTGGTTGTTGGGCTGTTGTTGTGATTTCTTAGAAGCTTGAGGCAATTTAGGAATTGGCTGATGTTTGTTGTTGGGTTGCTTGCGGCGATTGCATATAAATTAATTACCCTTTGGTGCAGCTGTTTGTTGTTAGCCTAGTTTCAAATTTTGGTTGTTTCATTGCACACTGGTGCAGCTGTGAACTTTGAGAAAAACATCTGATTTTTGACAAGTTTCAAATTTTTTGTGGGGCAGTGCACATTGGTGCAGCAGTGGACAGGGAGAAACAAATGGGTTATTTTATCTAGTGTAAAGTTTTTGTTGTTTCAAGTTTAAATTTATGTTGGTTCAATGAACATTGGTGCAGCAGTGCAATGGGAGAACCAAATTTGATTTTTTGCCTAGCTTCTATTGTTGGTTGGTTCATTGCACATAGGGGCAGCTGTGAAGTTTGAGATAAACATGTGATTTTTGCCCAGTGTCAATTTTTTTTGGGTCAGTTCACATAGGTGCAGCAGTGCACTTTGAGATACAAATGTGATTTATTACCTAGTTTCTAGTTTTTGTTGTTTGTTTGCACATTGGTGCAGATGTGAACTTTGTGATACACATGTGATTTTTAATCAAGCTTCAAGGTTTTGGTTGGTTCTATGAACATTGGTGCAGCTGTGGACAGTGAGATACAAATGTGAGATTTTACCTAGTGTCAAGTTTTTGTTGTTTCATTGCACATTGGTGCAGATGTGACCTTAGAGATACACAAGTGATTTTTTTCCCCAGTTTCAATTTTTTTGTTGGTTCAATGAACATTGGTTCAGCAGTGCAATGGGAGAAACAAATGTGATTTTTTGCGTAGCTTAAATTTTTGGGTGTTTCAGTGCACATTGGTGCAGATGGGAACTCTGAGATACACATGTGATTTATGCGAAGTGCCAATTTTTTTTGGGTCAGTGCAGAATGGTGCTGCAGTCCAATATGAGATACAAATGTGATTTTTTGACCAGTTTCAAGTTTTTGTATTTGCATTGCACATTGGTGCAGATGTGAAATGTGAGAAACACAGGTGATTTTTTGCCAAGTTTCATTTTTTGGGTTTTTTCATTGAACAGTGGTGCAGATGTGGAAAGTGAGATACAAATGTGAATTTTTTACCAAGTTTCAAGTTTTTTTTGTTTCATTGCACATTGGTGCAGCTGTGATCTTTGAGATACACAAGTGATAGTTTTGCCCAGTTTCAATTTTTTTGTTGCCTCAATGAACATTGATTCAGCAATGCTCTGGGAGCAACAAATGTGATTTTTTGCCTTGCTTCAATTATTGGTTGTTTCATTGCAGATTGGAGCAGGTGTGAACTTTGAGATACACATGTGATTTTTTATTGTGTGGTGCAGCTGGGAGTAACAAATGTGATTTTTTGCCTAGTTTCAATTTTTAGCCCAATGATGATGATAGATACAATATCCATTTGGGAATTGGATATGGAAAAAATATGTGGATATAGGCTGGATGGTTCCACTATCTCTGCGTGTGTGATATGTGAAGGAGCAACTGCTTATGACCACCATGATTTATTGGTAACGTAACTTTCTTCCTGAGGGCTTATTAATCACTTATGTATCTCACAGTGCACAGCAGCACCAATGTGCAATGAACCCAAACAAAAATTGAAACTGGGAAAAAAATCACATTTGTATCAGCCCAATGATGAAGAACATATATTGATCAATTTGTCCCTCGGTTAAGAAGAAAAAGTTGTATGAGGTGTGAAGGTTCATTCATAATGAGCAACCGCCAAATACATAATGAATGCTTTAACAAATGTATACCTGAGGGCTGAGATACAAATGTGAATTTTTTACCAAGTTTCAAGTTTTTGATGATTCATTGCACATTGGTGCAGATGTGAACTTTGAGATACACATGTGATTGGTAATTTTTTACCCAGTTTCAATTTTGGCTGGGTCAATGCACATTGGTGCAGCTAGGCAATGGGAGTAACAAATGTGAGTTTTTGCCTAGTTTCAATTTTTTGCCCAATGATGATGATAGTTACATTATCCATTTGTGCAGTGGATATGGAAAAAATGTGGATATAGGCTGGCTGGTTTCACTATCTCTGCGTGTGTGATATGTGATGGAGCAACTTCTTATGACCACCATGATTTATTGTTAACTTAACTTTCTGCCTGAGGGCTTATAAAATCACTTATGTATCTCAAAGTGCACAGCAGCACCACTGTGCAATGAACCCAAAAAAATTTGAAACCGGGCAAAAAATCACATTTGTAACAGCCCTATGATGAAGAACATATATTGATCAATTTGTCCCTCGGTGAAGAAGAAAAAGTTGTATGAGGTGTGAAGGTTCACTCATAATGAGCAACCGCCTAATACATAATGAATGCTTTAAAAAATGTATACCTGAGGGCTGAGATACAAATGTGATTTTTTAACCTAGTTTCAAGTGTTTTCTTTAGTCATTGCCCATGGGTGCTGCTGTGAACAATGAGATACATATTTGATTTTTATCCAGGTTCAATTTTTTGGTAAATTGCACATTGGTGAATCTGTTCACTGTGACATACATAAGTGATTTTTGCCAAGTTTCTGTTTTTGTTGGCTCATTGCACATTAGCTGTGCACTGTGAGATACATCTGTGTTTTTGCCCTGTTTCAATTTTTGTTGTGTCAATGCAAATTGGTGCAGCTGTGCACTGTGAGGGAAATATGTGATTTTTGACCAGTTTCAATTTTATGTTGGGTCCATTGCACATTGGTGCAGCTTTGTTTCGGATTTTTTACTTCATGTCAACTTGTTGCATTTGGGGTTTTTCTTATGCTATTATAGCCTCAAAGATGAGTGTTGCTTTTTGGGATTTTTCTTTGGTAATTTTGGCTATCTTTATACAATGGTTGGTGCATGCCTCCAAGCTTATAGAAGCTGTTTTGGGATGTTATCTCCATGGTTACTCATATGTAGCATGGTAGGTATATAATTAACAGTAAATATATGTGTTATTCAATTAAGGGTGACATGGATACACAAGGAGACCATTCGGGGTGTGATTTATGTACCGCCGCCGCAGCCACAATAACGTTTGTCGTACTAGCCTTACAATTGGACAATTCCGCTAGGCCCGACCCTATACCCAGAGAGCCCTCAGCTATGCGGGATCTGCATAGAAAATCCCACATGCGGAGAATTTTGTGGGGGTCTGAAAGTAGTTGTTTGCACTACCTACGTATGCGCAGACATGCTTTCATGAATCTTGCAGCATTAATGCGCCAGCGTGATCTTCTCAAGGACACTATTCATGTATCCGTAGAGGAGCAGGTGGCCATGTTCCTGCATATGGTAGGGCACAAGTCAAAGAATAGAGTAATGCAAGTGGATTTCATAAGGGGAGGGGGGACAGTTAGCCGTTATTTTAACAAAGTAATGGCGGGACTGTGTGCACTGCGGGATATGTTCGTGAAGCAAGCCCCGAATGAGACGCCGCCGGAGATACTCAATAATCCAAATTGGTTCCCTTATTTTAAGGTACGTGTGAGTATATTTATATGTGGCAGTCTAATAAGGATCGTTTTTGGGATTGCACAATGTTCACATTTAATATGTTGTAGGACTGCATTGGGCTCATTGATGGGACGCACATAGATGCCACGCTACCAGCAAGGCTCGTACCCCGCTTTAGAGGGCGAAAGGGGGTGACGCAAAATGTGCTTGCAGCTGTTACACCAAACAAAAGATTCACATACGTACTGGCCGGGTGGGAAGGATCCGCAAATGATTTTACGGTCTTGAAAGATGCATTGTCTTTACCCCCCCCCCCCCCACTGGGGCTGCGAGTGTATGAAGGTAATATAGAGAAATTTCCATATAAATTTATATTACCTATCTTCGAAACCGGCTGAAAGCGTATGAACGTATACTTGGTTTATTTGTTTGACTGTAGGTAAATATTACCTTTGCGATGCTGGATATACTACAATGCCAGGATTCATATCTCCATACAGGGGAGTTAGGTACCATTTGAAGGACCATACTGATCGGGTTCCGCGAAATCGACGAGAGCTATTCAACCTACGCCATTCTACATTAAGATCAAAGATAGAGTCCACATTTGGTATCCTAAAGAACAAGTTTAAAATATTGACATCCAAACCGCACTACCCATTCAAGACACAGGTCGCTACCGTCCTATCGTGCACTGTTTTGCATAACTACATCCAAATTGCAGATCCTCATGACCCCCAACTTAATGAAGAAAGTGATGGTGTTGAGGAGGAAATAGAGGGTATCGATGAGAGGGATGACGATGTTATTGATCTATCCCAACAGGGGACTGTTCGAGAACAAACCGAACAACGGGATAGATGGAAAATGCGCAGGGAGCAGATGGCGTGGGATATGTGGGTGGACTACTGTAGCATAAATAACAACGGGAACACTGAAGAGCATGGCCTATGAGTTTGTCGTAGTATTTGCTTACCTTGTCTGAACAATTTACTTATGTCCTTGATTATTGCATTACGGTTGGTGTGTTTAGTATAACAATAGTTGCATGCGTTGGGTGATCGTTGTAATCATTTATAATTCTGTATTTTTCCACCATTCGGCATCATTTCACTGATGTTTAATGTAAAATTATGTGGTTTAATTTTCAGAATATTGATGTTGTAGGGATGGAAGGATCTAAAAAATCAGGGCATGGGGGCGAGCCATCCCCGGATGGGAGTGAACCGATGTATCACGTATATGAAAATCATTATGGGACACAACGTGGAGAGGCCGAAAGGAGGGTGGAACCCCTTCTCAACCGGCCAATTCCTATGCGGGTTCCTCATAACCCCTACCAAATGCTTGGGTTCCAATCTGGTGCAGCTGGAATGCCGTATCAACAGTATGGAACTTACAGCTTGCCCTTGCAAATGCCCATCTCACCTCCAATGCAAATGCCCATGTCTCCTCCATTACAAATGCCCCTGTCTATGCCCTCGCAAAGTGGCCATGGGTATATGCATATGCTACAAGGGGGAGACATCCCCAATTTCAGACCCCCCTCGTCTCATGGTGCATTCGCGATGCACACGCCACCAAGTGGCACTGAAAGAACACCCGGCAGTGACTCCTCGAGGAAGTCGAGCCGGCGTAGTGAGGATGCCGAGGGTTCTGTCTCAAGTCCAAGCAAAAAGCTGAAGCAACCATCCTCTTCGTCACAGCAGAACAAAATTTGGAAGCCCGAGCACGATGCCACCCTTATTCCATTGCTAGCTGATCTTGCACGTCAGGGCCTTAAGGTCGATAAGACCTTTAAAGGGGCCGCCTTCAATGCAGCTGCAGCGGAAATCAATAAAACTCATGGGACGTCGTTCACTAGTGGTAATGTGAGGAACCATATGAAATCATTGAAGACACGTCTCAAGGATGTTTACTCTTGCATGGAAATGAGCGGTGCGGGCTGGGATGCTGAGAAGAAGATGATTGAGCTGGATCCGGAGACTTTTGACACGTGGGCGGCGGTAATTACTTCTATCTTATACATAGTCTACCTACCAGAACATAAAATATAAATATGAAAATATGGTATATTCATATATTATCTGCTACTCGTTCAGGCGAACCCTCGGAAGCGTGCGTATGTCAACCAACCAATACCATGGTTTGATGATCTGGTTGTCATCATTGGGGATGACGCTGCTAGGGGGGATATGTCATGTTCCTTGTTCGATAGCTTTGGAGGCCCATTTTCTGGAGGGGAAGGTGAGCCCGTAACGCCTGACCCTACACATATTCGTACTCCACCCCACGATGTCCCTGAGGACATACCCACCCAGGCGTCGACAGGAGAGTGTGCACATGGGGGGACAAGAAATACTACCCCACCCTCGCTGGGGAAGAAGAAACAGCGGCGACGCGCCGCGAGGGAGGACCCGGATGTAATGCGGGATATAGCAATCAATGTGAAAGAGGTCGCTGAGGCTATACGGACTGCACACTCCCATCCCCACTGGACTGAAACTCTTGCGGAGCGTGTGTACGAGTTTCATGAGTACCCTCCCCCCCTCCTATTGAAGTTGTTTAAAGATCTTAGCATGAATGAGCTGGCGGGTCGTCAATTTTTGGCCGTGCCGCATACGAGTAGGAAGCTAATCCTTGAAGATTTAGTGGCACAAATGGAAAGGGAATTGAGGGACGCAGGTTATGGAAGCGGAGATGGCATCGGAAAGAAATGAGTCTGGGTGGGCCAAGTGGCATTTTGTTTCTGTTGGGATTAAGGGTCGATGGGAGCTTTGAAGGTGTTATATGGGTAAGGCTGAAACATTTTGGCATGTCTGAATGCAGCATTTTTTGTGGCATTTCTCGTAGATGCTTTTTGGGTGTTAATGTGGTACATTTGGGCAAGGCTACTGGGTGTTCATGCAGTAATTATTTGCATTGCTTTATGGTTCAAGTTTTTTGTTTTCATGTTTGCTGCTTGGATTAGAGTTTGGTATTTTTTCTCCTTGTTGCAGGTTGTGATAATATGAAACATAAGTGGATGGCTCCTATTTTTCAGTTTTGGTTTATGGCTCATTGTTGATGTTTCCCTATAGCCCAATGATGATGATAGTTACAATATCCATTTGTGCATTGGATATGGAAAAAATATGTGGATATAGGCTGGATGGTTCCACTATCTCTGCGTGTGTGATATGTGAAGGAGCAACTGCTTATGACCACCATGATTTAATGTTAACGTAACTTTCTTCCTGAGGGCTTATAAATCACATTTGTTTCTCAAATTGCACAGCTGCACCAATGTTCAATGAACCAACAAAAATTGAAACTGGGTACAAAATCACATATGTATCAGCCCTATGATGAAAAACATATATTGATCAATTTGTCCCTCGGTTAAGAAGAAAAAGTTGTATGAGGTGTGAAGGTTCATTCTTAATGAGCAACCGCCGAATACATAATGAATGCTTTAAAAAATGTTTACCTGAGGGCTTCGATACCAATTTGATTTTGTGACCATTTTGAATTTTTGTTGGTAATTGGCCATTGGTCATTTCCCGAGGAAAGCGAGACAGGAAAGTGAGTGAACAGTGAAGAATTGACGCGTGAATAGTGTCAAAAATACACTTTCCCCCCAACATTGGTTCAGCTGTGCACTTTGAGGTACATATGTGATTTTTTGCCCAGTTTCAGTTTTTTTTGGGTTCAGCTGCACATTGGTTCAGCAGTGCACTTTGAGTTACAAATGTGATTTTTTGCCCAGTTTCAATTTTTAATTTGGTTCAGCTGCACATTGGTGCAGCAGTGACCTTTGAGATACAACTCTGATTTTTTGCCCAGTATCAAGGTTTTGTTGGTTCATTGCACATTGGTGCAGCTGGGACATGTGAGATACATATGTGATATTTTGCCCAGTTTCAATTTCTTTGGGGTCAATTCACATTGGTGCAGCTGGGCACTGGGAGAAACAAATGTGAATTTTTTGCCTAGTTTCAAGATGTTGTTGTTTCATTTCAAATTGGTGCAGCTGTGAACTTTGAGTTACATATGTGATGCTGTGCCCAGTTTCAATTTTTTTTCGGGCATTGCTCAAACCTGCAGCATTGGGCTTTTTTGATTCATATGTGATTTTTGAACAGTTTCAATTTTTTGTTGGGTCACTCCACATTGGTTCAGCAGTGCATTCTCATATACAAATGTGATTTTTTGACCAGTTTCCAGTTTATGTTTGTTCATTGCACATAGGTGCAGCTGGGAAATTTGAGATACAAATGTGATTTTTTGCCCAGTTTCAATTTTTCTTGGGTCAATCCACATTGGTGCAGCTGGGCAATGGGAGAAACAAATGTGCTTTGTTGCCTAGTTTCATTTTTTTGTTGTTTCACTGCACATTGGTGCAGCAGTGAACTGTGAGAGACATAGGTGATTTTTTCCCAGTTTCAATTTAATTGTTGGTTCATTGAACATTGTTTCAGTAGTGCAGTTTGAGATACAAAGGTATTTTTTTGCCCAGTTTCAATTTTTGTTGGGTCAATCCTCATTGGTGCAGCAGGGCACTGGGAGAAACAAATGTGCTTTGTTGCCTAGTGTCATTTTTTTGTTGTTTCACTGCACATTGGTGCAGCAGTGAACTGTGAGATACATAGGTGATTTTTTCACAGTTTCAAATTAATTGTTGGTTCATTGAACATTGTTTCAGCAGTGCAGTTTGAGATACAAATGTCATTTTTTCCCCAGTTGCAATTTTTGTTGGGTCAATCCTCATTGGTGCAGCTGGGCACTGGGAGAAACAAATGTGCTTTGTTGCCTAGTTTCATTTTTTTGTTGTTTCACTGCACATTGGTGCAGCAGTGAACTGTGAGATACATATGTGATTTTTTCCATGTTTCAATTTAATTGTTGGCTCACTGAACATTGTTTCAGCAGTGCAGTTTGAGATACAAATGTGATTTTTTGCCTAGTTTCAAGTTTGTGTTGTTTCATTGCACATTGGTGCAGCTGGGCCCTGGGAGATACAAATGTGATTTTTTGCCCAGTTTCAGTTAAAGGTTGGCTCATTACACATGGGTGCGGCAGTGAACTGTGAGATACATATGTCAAGTTTACTCCATTTCAATTTTTGTTGGGTCATTGCAGAGTGGTCCAGCTGTGAACATATTGAGATACATATGTGCTTTTGACCCAGTGTCAAATTTTTTTTGGGTCATTGAAAATTGGTGCCGTAGTGCACTGTGAGCAACATATGAGATTTTTTGCCCAGTTTAAATTTTTTGTTGGGTCATTGCACTTTGGTGCAGCTGGTCACTGGGAGATACATATGTGATTTTCTGCACAGGTTCAAATTTTTTTTGGTGCATTTCACATTGGTTCAGCTGTGGACAGTGAGATACATATGTGCTTTTTACCCAGTTTCAGTTTTTTTTGTCGCTTTGCCCAGTGGCGGATCCTAGCCCAATGATGAAGATAAGCAGCTGATACCCTTGTCCCGAGGTTATGATAAACTAGGTGGTTATAGGCTTGATGGTTCCTTTACCAATGAGTGGGAGAGATGTGCTGGAGCAACTGCGTATGTCCACCATGATTTAATGAAAAATTAACTTTCTTACTGAGGGCTTATGTATAACATACACACAAACACCACCAATGAGCCATGAACCTAAAACTGCCCCTATGCGCCATTCACATATGTTTCTGACCGAAGATGATGAATAAATTTATACAGATGTTGTTGGATGATGCCACCTCTTCTTTATTCCTGCTTTTGCTTTGTTTCGTTCCGGTATTTGCGTTCTCTATGTTACGATATTTCCTTTATCATTTTCTTATGATTTAAGCCAGCTAATGTGCCTCATTCGAGGGTGCGGTAACTGTCTGTAGGTATGATGCTTCCCCCATTTTTCATGTCATTGTTATATCTCTTTAAATCATTATTCACGCTAATATTTGGTATTTCTTGCAAGGTTAATATGAGCACCGGTTCCAGCTCTTCTATTCAATCCAGACCCAGATTTGCTGCAGGCGGGGAGTTGGCGGCTGATGATGACGACTGCAAGATTTGCTACTGTCGGCTCAAGGTTGCCAGGCGGACTTCATGGACCCGAAAAAATCCCGGGAGGCGCTTTTGGAGCTGTCCATCCCGAGTGAATGGATGCAACTTCTACGAATGGAAGGATCCACCACACTCCGACTGGTCAACCTATGTGATACTTCAGTTGCTGGATGAGATTGAAAGAGGCCCCACCAATGCTCCCTCTTCCACATCGTTCTCGGATCGGCGGCTTTTAGAGATAGAGGGTCGGTTGGCCTCGCTCGTGGGGCGATTTGAGCGGACAACGGTGCGAATGGACACCGTGAAGTGGGTTTTGTTTACGCTCCTAGGGTTGATGTTAGTTGTGTTATTGTTGATTATACACAAGAGCGGTTGATGATGGGTTGGGTACAATGTTACTCTTTATAACTGGTTGTTTGTTCTGCACAATGAGACTGTAATATGTTTACTATAAGTATTTTGTATATTTATGATGTTCATGGGTTATGTTACCTACGAAAGTGATTTCGGTTGTATGCTTTCGCTGCAACTCATTTGTACTTTTTACATTTTATGACTGGTGGAAATGCAATGGACTACCCCATTCGGGTGCTTATAAACTAATTACTGCCATCGTTTGTATTTAATTGACCAGTAATGAAATTAATTAATTCTTTTTTTATTTAAATTCGGTAATTTAATATTTATTTTTGCTACATTCGATATAATTATGCGTATTTAGTAGATATTTACTTAATAGTTAATAGTTAGTTAATTAATAGTTATTAGTTTAATTTAATAGAAGAGTTTCTACTTGGGAGATACATAGGGGGTTATTCTCACCTCATAACACCATAACCAACTACCAACAATCCTCATCCAACTTTCCCAAACACACAATTTACCAAAGAAACACAAAACTTTACTATGGGCCCCACATACAAATCCCAAAACAACTTTCCCACCCACTTTCCTTTCAAAGAAACACAAAACTCTATTTCTCTCTCCTCAGGAATCCACCATGGATTTATTATTCACAACAGTAAATCCCAAACAACTTTCAACCAAAGAAACAAGCCCTTAGATGCCCTTAGAAATTTTCACAACCTTTAAATTCAAATCTTTAGATTGAAAGACTTAAAAGCATGATTATCAAAACTTAAAACTTGTATACATGCCAATTACAAGATATACTCAAGAAGGATCAAATATTAGAAGGTGGAATAGATTAGAACAGCTTACCTTCTTCCATTGCATGTAAGTAAACCTAAAGTGTTAAAAACATAATTTACTATACTTTCTTGCCCACTCCACACACTCTTGAATGAATGATGGAAAGAAAGAAAATCACAAGCATTGTCTTTGTGTGTCGACAAGACCCCCTTTTATAACTCCAACCATCATGGACTTATGACAACAACTACCACATGTAGTTACACCATCTTCGAGTTACAACAAAACAACTGCATAAGGGTTATTTACAATCCGATCGTGTTGGTGGTTGAATATAGCGCATGTACTGCTTTAGCTTAGGAAATACCTTGCTGCATTCCTCTGATTAATCAATCTTTTCCCGCTTATGCACCCCTTGGAGGACTTTAAAAAATGGTAGGGCTTTCTCTTCATGATGGGACAAAAACTGATGCGAACCGCCAACCATTTAGTCAAACATTGGATATCTTTTACTATCCAGGGCTCTTCAACATTGATGATTTGCATCCACCAGCTTTTCCAGATATCCTCGGTCCGCCGCATGGTTATCATGAAATCAAGGAACTTACCAGAGGTAACACTGGATGCACACTTATCATGATTCAGCTTTATTTGGTATTTACACACAATGGCAAATGGTTTAGATGCCATTAAATCCACTAGCATGTCATCCATATAGACTTCCATGTTCTTTTTGATTTGGAATTGGAATACTTTAGTCATCAAATGATGGTACACTATGACTATGTTCTTAAGTCCAAATGAGATGACTCGATAGCAATAGTCCCTGAGGATGTGATGAAAGAAGTCATTTCCACATCGAATTGTTAACTAATAATTCCAGTTTCATTCAAATCAATCATCCAAATCTAGTTGTCCCCCGAGAAGGTACATATGAAGCTAAGTAGTTTATGCCTTGATAAGACGTCCACTATTTGATCAATGACCAAGAGTGTGAAAGAATCCTTTAGGGGAAATCACACAAAAATACCCCAACGTTTGGGGCCTCTTTCATATTAATACCCTGAACTTTTAAGTCATACACAACAATACCTTTTTTGGTTTTTTGTTTAATTTATACCTGTTTTGCCCTTTAC
This sequence comes from Scilla litardierei, assembly GCA_030789695.1. Lineage (NCBI taxonomy): Eukaryota > Viridiplantae > Streptophyta > Magnoliopsida > Asparagales > Asparagaceae > Scilla > Scilla litardierei. Next base: position 19,338,622 of record CM061136.1, read on the forward strand.
CCTTTTCAGAAAAATAATACCCAACATTTTGGGTATCTTTCAAAAAAAATACCCAAATCACACTAAAACCCAAATCACTGGGGTATTTTTTTGAAAGATAACCCAAACATTGGGGTATTATTTTTCTGAATAGGGTAAAGGGCAAAACGGGTATAAATTAAACAAAAAACCAAAAAAGGTTCTGTTGTGTATGACTTAAAAGTTCAAGGTATTAATATGAAAGAGGCCCCAAACGTTGGTGTATTTTTGTGTGATTTCCCCAATCCTTTATACAAGCTTTATTTGGGTTGGTGAAGTCTAAGCACATCTATCATTTCCCACTATCATGTGGCACCATAGTGACATTTAATGGCCATTTAAGGTATACTAATTCACGAATGTACCATGTAATTATCAGCTTACGGGCCTCCTTATCTGTGGTTTGTCTTTTCTTGACGCTCGTGTTTCTTCAACTTTGCTTGATCGGCATGAAGGTGGGGTCAACATTACATGCATAATGGGCCATTGTTTGGTCAACACCAGGTATTTCATCACGCAACTAAGCAAATACATATGTATTCTTTCTTGAGAAGAGGAGCAGTTGCATACTGGCAGGAGAAGCGCTCCATCTTAAATCATCCTAGAGGGTGACTCAATTGTCAACCAGTTCGTTTCCACTTCTTGTAATTGGTCCTTCACTGCTCATGGTGATTGTTCTCATCCAAAGATTCAATGGAATACATTTGGGATTTCCCTTTAACTTTGTCGAGGCTAGGTAGCACTTTTAGCCATGTCTCATTCACTTCATACTCGCCCTAATCTATCCGGGATAGGAAATTTCATGGATTAGTAGCATGGTGACATAACAACCTTTATGGCCACCAAAATGGTGTTGTATGCTGAGAAGGCTCCAACCATAATGAATTTGAGGTTCACAGTGTTCTTCATGTCAGGATTGTCATGCATCGTAGAAGGTAGGTTTATTCTCTCCATAACTTGAGCTTGAAGTCTTGTGAATCTAATGAGTGGGCTGGTACATAGTTTCAAGAGCTTCTTGATGATTTCCAGCTTATCAAAGTAATTCATGAACTATATATCGGTTGAGCTACCTATATCGACCAGGATGTGGCATACGTAACTGTTAAGGCCAAAAATGACCGAAACAATTGTACTTGCTGATGTTAGTCCTTCGTGCTGAGTCGGAGCTTCGTCAGCCAGTTGAGTGTGACCCTAGGTTGGAAGAACCATGGTCTTTGATGTATGATGGTTGACTTTCGATGCTCGATCGACCCTCGAGCGGCTCATGTATCGATCGATCAAGGCTGGGAAGCTCAAGATCGACCCTCGTGTAGGGTCTAGACTGGAAGATCTGCACCACAAGGAAGCGTCAGGGGAGTCGGATCTGGGTTCAGATTCTAATCCCCTCCAATACATAAGTTAGAAGTGGAACTTAAGGAAGAGTGGGAGCTTGGAGCAGATGATATCAACCCACGGAGATTCGTCTCAGATCTGACGTCACAAGCTCTTTTGTGGAAAAAAGATAAGAAGTATGTAGAGTCTATGCATTAGATCTCGTACCTTCGAGGTTGGAACCCCCTTACCATTGTCTTTTCAGGTATTTATATGCGTTCTCTGATGATTGCGAGTAACCTCATTGATTCGGGCGGGATCTTCTCCAGGATTGGTGATAATATAGCTACCCATTTACTCGGTCCCATTAACTCCCCCTAAGTATCAGCAGGAGTTTAACAGTCGAGTGAGCCGTTTGTTTGACTGGGTATTACTCCACCTTAATGACGGGTTTCGGGTCGTAGGCACCAAAATGGGTTGGATATCTTGATATCGCTTCGTGATCCGTACATGTTTACCAACAATGGCCCACATCATTCGTGTCTCAGGAAATAGCACTGATGGACACCACATGATGTGTATCATCCTTAAATGCGCACGGTTTTCGAAATGTTTGATTTGATTTGTGCTGCCAAAAACCTTTCGTTTCTAGATCGATCCTCGTCGCTCCTTGAGGCCGGTCTCAGACACATGTCGCTCATCGGCCATCGGTTAGTTGAGCTCCTCCATATAACAGAAAGGGTTGGAAAGAAAGGGTCCTTCTTGCTCCGCCACCATTTTCATTTCGAAAGCTTGATTCATTCGTTCCTTCCTTCAGAGTTTGCTTGATCCTACTAAGGTACCTTTTCTAACCGATCTTGACTCTTCTCTAGATCCATTCTAGGTATGTTTCTATCGGTTAGGATACATGATCCATCTTATGAAGAGCTTATGCGCGCCTTCGTCGACCTCAACGCGAGAAAGTTCCTGGTAAATGGAAAGGGGTTCGCATGGAACTAGATCCTCCAATACGTCGGATGGATCCGAGCTCAAGGGTCCCCAAAGTGATTTTGGAGATGGTGCCCGAGTTCCCCCTTTATCTGGTTGATGTGGTTTGGTCGGGATGTATCTGTCCTCCTTTTAAGGTTAGGTTGCCCAATTTTGATGATAGAGTTTGTTTTCCTCGAAAGAATGAGGTTGGAGTGTACCGCACATCATTTCATTTTGGGCTTCACTTTCCTCTTCACCCCTTCATTATAAAGATCATGTGCTCTTTGGGGCTATCTCTCTCTGTCAACTTGCACCCCAAGCCATTTCCTATATAGTCTGCTTCACCATGCTTTATGAGCGTTGTGGGGTTCGACCATCCGTGTGGCTGTTTAAGTTCTTCTTCCAGATCATAGTCGACCCTCGCAAGGTGTGGTATCACATCGTTGCTCGTCTGACGATGAGGCTCATATACAATCTCTCACTCTCTGATCTTGGTTGGGTAGATACCTTCGTGTTCGTCGTTCTCCCAGACCTAGGACCGATGCTTAACAGTTGGAGTTCCCAGAGAACCGAACTTGATGAAGGGTCCAAGCTTGCACCAGAGTAAGTCGAGGCTAGGTTGATGCCGGGAGAAGTCGAGGCGGCCAGACTCCTTCTGAGTCGACCGTGGCGTGAGAGGTCGACTCTGTATCTGTTAGATGGCCATCAACTAAAGACCGTTTTGTGGAGTCCGGGTAATGTATACCGCTGCTGTGTCTTTATCACAGCCACTCAAGATAATTATATCCATTGTTTGCAGCTATGACTAACGGAGCTCGTAGGAGTGGGGACTCTGGACTGGGTCAGGTTTGAAGAGAGCAACGCATGAAGAAAAGGAGCTCTGAGGGGTCGAGCACTTGGTCTCCCCTTCCCATTAGTCAGAGCTCTTCCTTTGATGGGGGTGAGGTCAGGCAGACCTCAAGGTCATCTTCTCGTGCCTCTTCGAGGGAGGCATTGAATCGAGCTATTGTTCTCTCTGTTCCACCTCTTGCTTCCATTGTTGTTTCGGAGCCGCTGGTGGTGGAATATGCTGACACTATTGAGGTTCTTAAACCCCTCGAAACTGTCAGCAAGAAACGGGGGCCATCCTCCTATGAAGAGGATGAGTCAAAAAAGGAGGCGAGTCGAGGAGGCAAACCTTCTGCCCTAACCCATGGCGAAAGGTCGAGAGGTGGCCCCTCTCGATTCTCAAGGGACAACTGATACCCCCTTGGCCTCTCTTCTGGACAAATGGCCATGGGGCAATATCGAATCATCTGTTCCCTTGGTCGGCCCGATTTCCTCGGAGTTTGATCAAGTTCTGCTGCACAACCAGCTCTCGTCACGCTCCTCAGGACCTGTTCGAGGCAAACCTTACCAGCCTCCCTTCATCGTCGAAAGGGAAGAGTCGGTCCTGTTGGATTTTGGGACGACTGCTCAGTTGGTTGAGAACTCTATTCTCCCTCGGGATCTGGAGCTCCTTCAAGGGTTGGATCTCGAACGGGTGGCCAACTTCTTCGTGGGGAGCGGATATCAGATACGTCGCTTGCCTTTTGTCTATTGACTTGCAATTTGGCCGTTCCAGACTGATGCTTTCTACATATGTCCCTCCTTGGTGCTGCATTACGCCGCCAGGCCGTCGACTTAATTGAAGGAGGACGGCGGCTAGAAGCTGCTGAGCGCAAGGCATCCGAGCTCGAAGCCCGGATGAGGAAGACGGAAGAAAATCTGGAGCGAGCCCTTGCGACCAAGGCCGAGGCCAAATGGGCAGCCGTGGAGGCCAAAGATAGTCTCTCGTCCATGTCTGACCTCTAAAAATCTGCTGAGATTCAATGGAGGATGGAGAGGTCTCAGCTCCAGACGGACCTCGAAGCTTCGAAGAGGGAAGCAATCGAGCTTCGAGCCAAACCTTCTGACTCGGAGAGGGGGGCGGAGGCTTGCAAAGCGGATGTAGCCGAGCTCCAGGCCAAAGCCACCGAGTCCGAGATAGCCACGACGAGAAGTAAGGAGGAGCTCACAGAAAGATTCACAAAGGTGATGGAAGCTTTTCAAAACGTCTTTATGCTGAAGGGCACTCCTCCCTTCTAGGCTGGTAGAAATCTGGCCTATGTTTTATGTAACCTTTTTCTTTTGAAATGAAGACTTTTGAGTTTTTTCATTTGAGTACATTTGAGCATATTACATTTGCGCATATGCGCGTGTATGGCCCATCAACGACTCAATTTGTAAAAATCGATGGTGAATTGGGTCTTTGATACGTCAGACATATCCACCCGATAAATACGATCTTCTAGATCATAAACCATGGTGGAGCATTTCGTTCGATGGCGAGGGGCGAGGCCCCTTCGACTTACGACTGATGATGGACGCGGGTCATTCACTGGCGAGGGCGATCCCTTAGCTTACGGTCGACGACGGTCAAGGGTCGTTCAGTGGCGAGGGGTGATCCCTTAGCTTACGACCGACGACTAGGGTCGTCCAGTGGTGAAGGGCAAGGCCCTTCTACTTACGACCGACGATGGTCGAGGGTGGCGAGGGCGATCACTCGGCTTACGGCCGATGACGGTCGATGATCGTTCAGTGGCGATGGGTGATCCCTCGACTTACGACTGACGATTAGGGTCGTTCGGTGGCAAGGGGAGAGTCCCCTTTGACATACGACCGACGATAGTCGAGAGTCATTCGGTGGCGAGGGCTATCCCTCGGCTTACGGTCGACGACGATCGAGAGTCGTTCAGTGACAAGGAGCGATCCCTCGGCTTACGGCTGACGACTATGGTTAGAAATTATTAGATAGATTGGAAAAACAATCGAATTTGTATTCATCATAAATTGGCATAAGATAAAAAAACAAATTTAAGTTTCGATCACCCAATGTATTTGATATTGCTTGGTACAATCATTGATAGTACTTCCACAAATTCTCAGCATTGCAATGATGGGGTAGCTCTCTGTCATCCAATGCAGTGAGCCGATAGGTGGCCGAGCCGAGCACATCGATAACTTTGTAAGGGCCTTCTCACTTTACAGCGAGCTTTCCTTGCTTGAGAATCTTGGGGGTGAAGGCAGCCTTGCGTAACACCCAGTCGCCTTTACGGAATCTACGTCCACGTACCTTGGAGTTGAAATACCGAGCCATGCGTCCTTTTTGTTCAATGAGGGTTGCCAAAGCCCATTCGTAAACCTTGTCGACCAGTTGTAGGTTGAGTTCGAGTCCCTCTGAGTTTCTCTCCTCATCATAGTATTGGAGACAAAGTGGCCGCTCGTTAACCTCCACTGGGATGACAGCTTCACATCCATAAGCAAGCATGAATAGTGTTTCACCTGTAGAAGTTTTATGGGTCGTTCTATACGACCACAATATGTCGGAGATCTCTTCCGGCAATGTTCCCTCAAGCCCAGCTATTCTCCTCTGAAGGGGTCCAAGGATGCATTTATTAGCAGCCTCTGCCAGTCCATTGGATTGGGAATGGACGACAAATGTAAAATGTAGCTTGATCTTCAACTCAGAGCAGAAATCCTTGAAGCCATAGCTGTCAAATTACGTCCCGTTGTATATCATAACGGATTGAGGGATGCCAAACCGACAGACAATGTATTTCTAGACGAAGCTTCTAACTTCCTTCCAGGTGATTTGGGATAGGGGCTCTGCCTCGATCCATTTTATAAAGTAGTCGATCGCCACTATCATGAATTTTCGTTGCCTGCTTGCTTACTTGAACAGACCGAGGATGTACAATCCCCATTTAGCACAGGGTATTGGACTGACGATGGGGATCAGATCAGGCGAAGGGGCTGAGCTGATCCTTGAGAACTTCTGGCAAGTCAGACACTTCCGCATGTACTCGACCGCATCCTTGAACATGGTCGGCCAAAAGTAACCTTGCCTTACGGCCTGCAAGGATATTTCTTTTCCTCCACAATGGTTCCCACAATCACCCTCATGGATCTCCTGGATCACTTAGAGCGCTTCCTGCAAGGCTAAGCATTTGAGGCAGGAGAAGACTTCATACCTGGTCGCTCGTCTTTTGTACAATGAACCATCTAGCAGAACGAACTAGTAGGCCTTTTGACGTGCGTTTATATTTCATATATTTGCGCACGTTTTCTTCCGTGTTTCTCCGTATTTTCCGCCGTCTTTTATTCGTTTTCTCGTGTTTTCTTGTATTTTCTTGTTTTCTTTCACTTTTCCGTGTTTTTTCGTATTTTGCAGGAATTTACAGCATTTGGGACATAAAACGACAATATCATGAGTCCCCGAAGCAACGGGAGGAGTCACGCGTGATCCAGGGGGTCAAACGACGAAGATTACATCTTTCAGCCCCTCACCCGGTCGGTTGGTCATCTCCAACCGATCGGGTGATGCACTCGTGCACCACCCGGTCTCAGCCTGAGCTCAAGTAGATGTCACCCGACCGGTTCATAGGCCGGTTCAACGGGGCCGATTCTCTGTCTTTTCAAGCCAAATTCCAACCGATCGGGTGACTCTCACCTGATCGGTTCATCTGTAGCTGATTTGAGGAGCCAAGACACGGGCATCCAACCGACCTCTTCACCCGATGGCGTCATGATCCAACCGGTCACCCCAAGAACTCAACCGACCGGTTCATCTGACCGGGTGAAGCTCCGCCGTTTTCTGTTTATTATTTGTAACAGTTCACCCGATCGATTGACTTGTCAACCGATCGGGTGACGTTTTTTCTGCGGGTTTGGACCCGAACCATTAGGGTTTCGAAGTGGGGTTATAAATACTCGAAGTTGGCCGACTGAAAGGGGATTCTCCTCAAGTTTTTTAGGGCTTTTTCAGCCCCTTTGTTGGGAGGCTTAGGGTAGATTAGATTAGGTCTTTGCTCAATAAATCTTGTACCGGATTGTTGGATTCGAATCAAGATAAGTATTTTTCTTCTCTCATTTTCTATTGTATTGTGTTGTTTTCATTTTGCTCTATGGTGAATGTTTGTATGTAATTTGTTTTGCTTGTTTTTATGTTTCTCACCATGGAGTAGTGTTGATGAACCCTAATACGGGTTAGGGTAGGATTGATGCTTGGTTGTTTCATTTGACTTTGTTGCATGGCATGTGTTCGATGAAATGTGTCAATGGGGATTTCTAGCAATCTGAGTCCAATTCGTATGGCAACACACTAGATGTGTTGGGGATTGGGGTCCGGTGCTTGTCCAGTCAAGATCCGCTTCGATGTATTGCTAGAAATCACATTCGACCTATTTGGCCATTAGGGTTACGCGGGGGTGTTTCATTGTCATCGGCGGGAGAAAGACCGCCTTTGACCGTCGGGCCAAGGGGGAATAAACTTGGCGGTTGACTCCCTAGCCATAGCTCACGCCCCCAGCGTAGACATCGAGTCCTAGCACGCGGGAGCGGCTTGGACGAAGTGTTGGGAGATATCATTGTGGCCTTAATGCTCCCGGTTGCGGAAGGTGTTAATGGACATGGGAATGCCCACCGTCCAGAACCGGGTAGGCCTAGCGTGCTTGGCACCGACCGGAATATCGGGCCATGGACGCTAGGTACCACCTTTTGGGGCAATGTCTCACCCTGGGTCAAGTCAAATGCCAAGTGTCATGAGTGCTCTAGCCCGTGTTAGAGGGGATTCTTTTCGTGTCTTTTTCATTCCTTTCTTTTATTTCTGCACTTCCACCCACATCATCCGCGTAGCTAGCACACGACCTAGGCGAGGCTAGTAGCCACTCAAGCCATCCACCTCCCTGAGTTCGATAAACCCGCACCCTACACTAACCGTGCACTTGCGGTAAAACGACACCGCGCCCATACCGTAAATGGGGCGCCGGTCAAGTTTTTGGCGCCGTTGCCGGGGAGGCGTTCGGTTTGATATTAGCTTAGCTTGGGTTGGTTAGACTACGCATAAAAACACAAAAAATTTATTTTTCCTTTTTTAAAAAAAAATTCAATAACCAAGAAATTTTTCCCCTACTATTATATTATCTTTTTGTTATTTCTTGTACTATTGACGCTCCTCTCTAGTTTTCTTATTTTTGTTGTCCAGGTATCTTTGGTGTAACCATGTGGAGATTAAATTTCGATGCTCAGATGAGAGGATACAATCCCTATTCGGTTGTGGTTTGTGAGACTTGTGGGATGGCGGGGCATGTGTATTATGATTGCCCATTTACGCTTGAGAGCCTCCCCCCACCCCAAGGCCAAACATTTTCCCACAACCTTAGCCCAAACACCTCCCATCCATTTCCTCAACCTTATACCCCTCCACACACACAAGAAGAATCAAGCCTCGTGTCTCTCCTTGAAAGTGCCATGTTTAACCAAGGCCAAATATTACAAAACTTGATGGTACCAATCACCGAGCCGACACCGAGGAGAGGGGATGAAGGAGAGGATATACCCACCTTCATGGTTGAGACCACCATGCCATCGGCCACCATAGACACATCTCATGCCGATGCCCCAATTTTCCCACACTACCACTTGGATGTCGAAGCATTTTTTGATGATGATAGTGAGGATGGGGAGATTTCTCTAGGATCTGTGGGAGAGACTTTTCATCTTTATCTGGATACCCCATATGAGTCCTATGAGAGCACCGAGGAGACCACAGAGCTTATGCATACCGGTGAGGAGGATGTGCGTGAGGACGACGACACCACGACCACATACGAGTGGTCCGCTCCACATCCACCTCCACAGCCATCTCTGTCATAGCTTCCTCCTTGGTCGGTGGTCAACCATGAGGATGTCATTCAGGACATCGGGCAGATGGTGGAGCATGAGCATATCGTCGAGGAGGATGTGCATGAGGGCTTGGATATGATGGTCCACTCCATAGAGCCCGAGTCACATCTACCTTTACCGTCGCTCTCCACTTCTTCTGCGGCTGAGCATCTACTTGAGCATATTGCCCCTATTCAGGGAGATTTTCATACTCACTCTCACTCCACATTTAAGTCTCGCTTTTCACGTCCTATTCCTTTAGACTTATATATTTTTGACACACCATATCTCTCGCAGGACACAGGATCGACTTCCCTTGAGGTATTCTGCGGTGTGTCACCACCTGGAGATCAACTTCACATGGAGAGCGGGGATTTGATCGTCGCTAGCACATAGGATAGCATACCATTTTCAGGGAGTGTTCGCCACATTTCATATATTTTACCATCATTTGTCGGCGACTATCTCTGGGATACATTTATTTTGGGAAATAATTTCTTGCCATGGACTAATGCACCTCGTCCTTTGCAGGTCACAGGTGGACACCTATGAGGGATGCTTGGAGGTGCATTGCTTGGGTCTATTGGCACACGTGGCACAGCGCTTCTGGCGGAGCCACAGAATGAGCAGTTAGAGCAGCTACCTGCCCCACTTCAGATCTTGGATCCGCATATGCTCAGGTGTATCCTAATCCAGTAGTGTAAAAATTTACCGCTTTCTAGTTTAGATTTGAATAATCTCGTCTCCTCTCATTAGCGAAGGGAGCGTATCTAGGATTTGCTTTTGCATCTTAATAACCCTTCATGTCGTGCCCTTCTATCATTTCACCCTCATCCTCTTCCGAGGAGAACGAGCAGGATGTCTCTCCTGCATTCTGATTTCTTTCTTTTCCGATTTTCCCCTAGCTTATTTCTGCATCACATTGATCATATCATTTTGCTAGCATTGTCATGTTCAGCTTGGGGGAAATCGACTTTTGTGTGCATGTTTTCGTGTGTCGTTGTCGTGTGTTTGGGTCTTTGATTCCTTCGTTGCGTTTTATATCTTGTATTCTGTATGTTTCTTTTTCTTTATTTTCCAGTTTCGTTCATGTATTTTTCGTGTTTTTCATTTTTTTTGTCGGTGCGTAACTCCCCTACATTTTCATTGCCCTCCCGTATTCACTACTATTGCATTGAGGACAATGCAAGTTTCAGCTTGGGGGAGTCGCACTTCGTGCGTCATTTGTCTCTTTTTCTTCATTATTTGAGTCGTTTTTCTCCGTGTTTTTCTTTTTTCTTTTTTTCTTTTCTTCTTTTTATCTCTTTCTCCCAGAGATGAACCCTATGATGAATTGCCACGAAAATCGCACGCGCACCTTGCACAGCTTCGATAATCACATTCACTAACCCTAGGATATTGAGTCCTCTTGCATTTCATGCATCGCGGGTCCACTTAGCTTTTTGTGAGTCGTGCGTTGTGCCTAGCTGTTTGGTGTGCTTCTACCTTGTGATTATGTTTTATATACCTATCCTTGGTTGACCCCTAGATTATCATGCTTCGATTTGAATATGTGGTATTTGCTTCTACTATCTGCTTCTATATGCATGCTATATTTATATCGTATATTTCAATTCGCATGTGTCGGGATTCCACAAACAAGGATTAGGATAACTCATTTAGCCTATGCTCTGATTAGCGAGAAATATCTCCTTTGTCCAAGTGTTTAGAATCCGATTTTATTTTTATTTTACTTGGTGCAAATCCCCTCGTCGTGTACCGTTCTCCCACTTGGGAGAGTACACATGTAAATATCCCAATTCCCAAAAATCAAAAAAAGGGAGAAAAGAAAAGAAAAAACCCAAAAAGATGAGAAATGAAAAGAAAAGAAAAAAAATACAAATACCCAAAACCCAAAAAAATTCCAGTGTGAATATTTTCCTACTTGCCGTGAATAAGGGGAAGGCGAGAATTTGCACCGAGTGTTCTACTCCACATCTTCTCAACCTCCATCGTTTTCAAAAACACTTAGCATAGGGACCTTCTAGCGATTACCTAGGCTATAGTGTGGTGATTTCCTAGTCCCTAGCTGTGGAGTCCCCGATGCATGATACGTTTCTATTCTTATACTCTTCTCATGCATGCTTGAGCTAATATTCACCGCAATTTCAAATTGAATCGATATTTGGGTCTTTCTTTGGGTATGTGTATATGGAGCTTTATTGCACATCGTAGATAGTGACACCATCTGCTAGCACACGACCACACTCACTCGCGCTTCACTGCGTGGGCCCACGACACTTGTTTGGACTCACATTCCTTGGTTTAGTGTTGTGTTTTGTCGTATGCTTGCTTCGTGTGGCGTGTTTGATTTTGTTGGCCCTTACGGGCGATCTAGGATATAGAATTCTCTTTTTCTCTCCTTCTCTCTATTTTCTCCCTCCGAGCTCCTACTCTCACTCGTCTTCCTCGAGGACGCGGAAGAGTTCAGCTTGGGGGATTTTGACATGCGTTTATATTTCATATATTTGCGCACGTTTTCTTCCGTGTTTCTTCGTATTTTCCGCCGTCTTTTATTCGTTTTCTCGTGTTTTCTTGTATTTTCTTGTTTTCTTTCACTTTTCCGTGTTTTTTCGTATTTTGCAGGAATTTACAGCATTTGGGACATAAAACGACAATATCATGAGTCCCCGGAGCAACGGGAGGAGTCACGCGTGATCCATGGGGTCAAACGACGAAGATTACATCTTTCAGCCCCTCACCCGGTCGGTTGGTCATCTCCAACCGATCGGGTGATGCACTCGTGCACCACCCGGTCTCAGCCGGAGCTCAAGTAGATGTCACCCGACCGGTTCATCGGCCGGTTCAACGGGGCCGATTCTCTGTCTTTTCAAGCCAAATTCCAACCGATCGGGTGACTCTCACCCGATCGGTTCATCTGTAGCTGATTTGAGGAGCCAAGACACGGGCATCCAACCGACCTCTTCACCCGATGGCGCCATGATCCAATCGGTCACCCCAAGAACTCAACCGACCGGTTCATCTGACCGGGTGAAGCTCCGCCATTTTCTGTTTATTATTTGTAACAGTTCACCTGATCGGTTGACTTGTCAACCGATCGGGTGACGTTTTTTCTGCGGGTTTAGACCCGAACCATTAGGGTTTCGAAGTGGGGTTATAAATACTCGAAGTTGGCCGACTGAAAGGGGATTCTCCTCTAGTTTTTAGGGCTTTTTCATCCCCTTTGTTGGGAGGCTTAGGGTAGATTAGATTAGGTCTTTGCTCAATAAATCTTGTACCGGATTGTTGGATTCGAATCAAGATAAGTATTTTTCTTCTCTCATTTTCTATTGTATTGTGTTGTTTTCATTTTGCTCTATGGTGAATGTTTGTATGTTATTTGTTTTGCTTGTTTTTATGTTTCTCACCATGGAGTAGTGTTGATGAACCCTAATACGGGTTAGGGTAGGATTGATGCTTGGTTGTTTCATTTGACTTTGTTGCATGGCATGTGTTCGATGAAATGTGTCAATGGGGATTTCTAGCAATCTGAGTCCAATTCGTATGGCAACACACTAGATGTGTTGGGGATTGGGGTCCGGTGCTTGTCCAGTCAAGATCCGCTTCGATGTATTGCTAGAAATCACATTCGACCTATTTGGCCATTAGGGTTACGCGGGGGTGTTTCATTGTCATCGGCGGGAGAAAGACCGCCTTTGACCGTCGGGCCAAGGGGGAATAAACTTGGTGGTTGACTCCCTAGCCATAGCTCATGCCCCCAGCGTAGACATCGAGTCCTAGCGTGCGGGAGCGGCTTAGACGAAGTGTTGGGAGATATCATTGTGGCCTTAATGCTCCCGGTTGCGGAAGGTGTTAATGGACATGGGAATGCCCACCGTCCAGAACCGGGTAGGCCTAGCGTGCTTGGCACCGACCGGAATATCGGGCCATGGACGCTAGGTACCACCTTTTGGGGCAATGTCTCACCCTGGGTCAAGTCAAATGCCAAGTGTCATGAGTGCTCTAGCCCGTGTTAGCGGGGATTCTTTTCGTGTCTTTTTCATTCCTTTCTTTTATTTCTGCACTTCCACCCACATCATCCACGTAGCTAGCACACGACCTAGGCGAGGCTAGTAGCCACTCAAGCCATCCACCTCCCTGAGTTCGATAAACCCGCACCCTACACTAACCGTGCACTTGCGGTAAAACGACACCGCGCCCATACCGTAAACGGGGCGCCGGTCACCTTTCTTTCTAGCTTTCACGCCCCTACAGGGTCAGACAGCTTCTCCCCCGTGTTTAAGTAATGGATTATGGGATCCATCCAAGTGACCTCTTGGTCGATGCTTCGCAGTTCCTATGCCAGCATGCTGGGGTGTGGTAGATGTTGCACATACACTGTTTGACCGAGTCCCTCGGGGGGATAATGATGCGAGCTTTGAAAGGGCGTCGGCTCGGTGATTCTTCGACCTTGGTACATTGTGGATCTCTTCTTGTCTGAACTTGGCAAGCTCCGCTTTAGCAATTTGCATGTAGCTCTGCATTTTGTCTTCGCGGGCCGCGAACCTCCGTTCAATTGGTGGACGACAAGATTGAAATCGCTGAGTATTTGGACCACCTTCGCTCCTAGGGCTCGAGCCAATCGGAGCCTGTTGATGGCCGCTTCATACTCTGCACCATAATTCGTGGTTTGAAAATCAAAGCTGAGAGCGTATTCGAATATGTTGTCCGCTGATGTTTGGACAATTATTCTGGCCCTGCTTCCGATTTGAGTGGCTGAACCGTCCACTAGTACGATCCACGTTCACTCATCTTCAATTGTATCGGCCGACGAATTGAGACCTGTCGAGTGTGAAGAGGTAGAATCGGGTTGTATGTTAGTAACATGTGTTGGATATGGACGACATGTATACACCCATGAGGGGATGTATGAGGGTCTATAGACCTCAGATGTCGCGTACATGAAAGCATGTGTGAAGGGAACCTTTTCATGTGTGAAAAGGACCACTCGATAAGTGGAAAAAGTCACTTTATAAGTGCATAAAGGCACTTGATAAGTGCATAAGGAAGAGGATAAGGAAATGTGCTAATATAGGCTAATAAGCTTATATGTAGTTATTTCCTACAATACCTACCCCCAAGGCCTATAAATAGGACCCAAGGGTATGGCTTTCAAGGCTAATCCTTCATGCCATAAGTTTGCAAAAGGCAACTTATTTTTCTCTTCTCCCTTCCATTAAGTTCTTCTTCCAAGTAGAGATTTAGACGGTGAAATGCTGCTTTGATCCTCTGTGACAAAGTACCGACTGTTGTGGCGAATCCAAGGGCGAAGTTCAGAGACTATAGCGAAGCATACACTAACGTAAGTCTTCTCTCTTTCGATCCTCTATCATCGCATGATGGGATACAACATTGGTATCGGAGCCACACGGGTTCGCCACGGTCTCACCGATGAATGACATGTTATCTCTTTCACGAATGAGTTTCCTTCCATTATGGATATGGTAGGAGCCCATCATGACGGAGAGAACGTACAAGTTGTTCTTTTCACGTTAGGGTCTTTTGCCATTACGGATATGGTAGGAACTCTCCGTGACGGGAAGAACTGACCGTTCATCTCACCAAACTCGCACTCCTCATGGATGCTGAGTCTCCATTCAATAGGGAATGGGCACTCTCTTCATGTAGAGCGTGAAGTTTACGGCCTTGAAAATGTGTTATTTTTTTGGCACAAGGCCATTAAAGCATAACCACTTTCTCGATGAACGGGTGTCTCATCGGAGAAGATGGTGGTTTCAAAACTTCTCATCGGAGAAGATGAACACGTATCTCTTTGGTGCATGATGCACCCCCCCCCCCTCCCCATTGGGGAAGGGTTTGGCTTCGGCCAATGACAACCAAGACCACCCCCCCATGGGGGGTGTGAGGCCGGACTCCAAGGAGGCCGGCCGGTCGGCCAAGGCCTCGGCCAGGGCCAGGGCCGGCCCTGGCCTCTGCCAGGGCAGAGGCCTTGGCCGAGGGGCCAGGGCCCTGGCCGACCCTGGCCGAGGGGCCAGGGCCCTGGCCGACCCTGGCCGAGGGGCCTCGGCCAGGGCCGAGGTGCACTGGCCTCGGCCAGGGCCCTGGCCGGCCCAGGCCGAGAGGCCTCAGCCAGGGCGTGGCCTCGGCCAGGGCCAGGCCGAGGAGGCCCTGGCCTCGGCCAGGGCCAGGCCAAGGAGGCCCCGCCCTGGCCAAGCCAGGGCCGACGAGCCCCGGCTTCGAACCCAAACGGGGTGGGGAGCCTACATGGCCGGCCCGTACGGGGCCGGCGGCAGTTGCATGCGGCAAAAACCCCCTACAGTGAGAATCCGACCTTGGCACGGCCACGGCTCGACCCCGACAATGGCCGGGGCAGGCTACTACCTCCCGCTGTAAAATACGTTTGCAAAATACATTTTCAAAATACGTTTTCAACAAAACGCTTTTTCCGCTGCAAGTACTATAAGAGTACTATTGTTTGATAAGTGATGGGGAAATATTGAAAGTTGTTCTAGATGGTGATTGGGATCGTAATGACCTTTTCGATTCTAGAGCAACATCTTCAATATTTTTCGAAAGTAACTTATCGAATGTAAAACTTATGCAATGTTTTTGATCGAACTCTTTTTATGTCTTTTGCAGCATTTTAAAACTAAAATGTCTTCTGCTACTTAGAACATTGTCGCTGAGTTGAACAAAGGTGAAAAACTCAACGGCGATAATTACAAACTATGGTCCATGAAGATACAATATGTTCTAGAGGAGCAAGATGTGCTCGAAACTCTGAAGAACATAATGATTGAACCTGAGTTAGGCACTACGGCCCAACACAGAAGAGACAAGGAAGCTTTTGATGCTTGGTCTCGAAAGAACAAAATTGCTCGCATTACGTTGCTGTCAAGTATGGCCGATGACATAATGCGAATCTTCCGAGAATATGACCTAGCTATGGACATATGGTCCAAGCTAGAGGAGAAGTTTGGTGGCACCTCGGTGACCAAACTTCGTTCTTTAACTATAAAATTCGATTCGTACAAAAAACGTCCAGATCATTCCATGGGAATGCATCTGCGACACATGGAGAATCTTATTTCAGAGTTAAAGGATGCAGGTCATATGATCACTGATGAGCAACAAATCCAAGCAGTCATACGTTCCCTACCAATCGAATGGGACAACATGAAGATGCATCTCACTCATAATGAGAGCATTAAGAACTTCAACGATGTTTCTAAGCACCTCAAGTTAGAGGAAGAGCGGCTTGCGGCCACCAAGCCAAGTGCAGAAGTGCACATGGTTGCTAGTTCCTCACACGGGGGAAAGAAACGTAAACATCACTCGAAGTTTGCTCATGACCATAAAAAGCAACCAGTGTCTACCAAGGAACTCAAACAGAAGGGTGGGAACAAGAAATGGCACAAGAAGAAGGACTTGAAGAAGATCAAGTGCTTCAAGTGCAACAAGTTAGGTCACTTTGCCCGTTCATGTACGGATGGAGGTGACAAGGTAACTTGTAATACTACTAGTTACATATGTGTTTCTAGTTCAATATTTCTTGTAGAATCTAATCCTTTTTGGATAATTGATTCAGGTGCCACCGACCACATAGCAAGGGACAGACGGTCCTTCGTGGAGTATCACCGGATACCCCAAGGAACGAAGTGGATATATGTAGGAAACAACACACGTGTTGAAGTGAAAGGCGTTGGGACGTGCAAGCTCGTCTTGGACAACAGCCGCACTATCTTACTTCATGATGTTCTCTTCGCTCCGGATATTCGAAGGAATATAATATATGTGGTCGTCTTAATGGGTCTTGGTTATAGTTGGTTCTTTCATAATTGTAATGTGGATTTGTCTTATAATAATTCTGTAATTGGTTCTGGGTATGTTTTTAAAGGATTCATTGTATTGAATACGATGTACGATTCCTCAAATTTTAATGAAAATTTCCTTGTTACAAATTCTTCGATTTATGAGTCAGATGTAATTTGTTGGCACGTAAGGCTTGGTCACATTGGACCAACACGGATGGATAGACTTGCCAAACGTGGCCTTCTATCTAATGTTTCAAAGGTCAAAATGTCGACTTGAGAACATTGCCGTGTAGGAAAATCTTGTCGCAAGTCATTTGGAACCGGCACAAGGGCCCAGGTTCCATTACAGCTCATCCATTCGGACATATGTGGTCCGATGAATGTCAAGACAAGATGCAAGAAGTCCTACTTCATCACTTTTATTGATGACTTCACCCGATTCGGACATATCTATTTGATATCCCACAAAAGTGAAGCATTAACCTGCTTTAAAAACTATATGAGTTTAGTGGAAAATCAATTAGATCGCAAGATTAAGGTCTTGCGAACCGATAGAGGCGGTGAATATCAATCAACAAGTTTTAAGGAACTTTGTGATGAAAAGGGCATAGTTCATCAAATAACTATGCCTTATACTCCGCAACAAAATGGTGTTGCCGAAAGGAGGAATAGGACTTTAATGGAAATGGTCCGTTCAATGATGGTGCAAGCTAACTTGCCAATCACCTTTTGGGGTGATGCATTATTGACGGCTACTTTCATCTTGAACCGCGTACCCTCGAAATCAGTTAGCTCCACTCCTTATGAGTTGTGGAACCAAAGGTCTCCTGACTTAAGCATTTTAAAACCTTGGGGGTGTGCATCCTATGCATATATTTCCTCCCATAAGTATGACAAAATTGGGCCAAGGGGAGAAAATGTATCTTTATACGATACGCAGAAAACTCCAAAGGTTATGTTTTCATTGGTCAGGAAGACAACGGAGGACTGATTGAATTTGAGTCGAGGGATGTTACTTTCTTGGAAAATGAGTTTCCAAGATAGGGCGAGATAAGTCAGGACTTATCTCTATTTGAGACTTATGATCAAGAAGGATTACCTCATTCGAGTGGGAGAATTCTTGGTGAAGACGAAAATACGTTTCAACCTTCACCAATGGATGATACGAATGATGTGAATCCTATTCCATATAGGAATAATGAACCAAGTGGGAGCAATTCTAATCACATTCCAAGTGGGAGTAATATTAGAATTGATCCCACTTCGAGTCAACAAGGACTTGAAGAATCTCAAATGCGACGGCGCCATAAACTTGACGTGCCCCGGTTTGCAAGCCGCAAATGGCCGGGGGACCCGGTGGAGGTTTAGATATTTGTAACCGCAAGCGCACGATGTTGTAGTGTGGCTTGGGGGTCGAACACAGGGAGGCTAGGATGTGCTTGTGTAAAAGAGGACCAAAATCACCCCGTGGGCGAGCTAGCCCAGATCGGATGATGGGTTGTCACAGTAAAGGAATGCAAGGTATAGACAATATGGAGGAAAAAACCCGGGACTCTGGTTTCGACCCCAACGAGTGGCTCTCGCCGATACGGCCTACGGGTAGGATGGCGATCGGAATTAGGGTCTAATGGTGAGACGTTGCCTCTAAAAGTGGTACCCGGCATCCCATGGGCCCGATATTCCGGTCGGTGCCCAGGATAATACGCCGAACTTCCCGGGTTTGATCAGTGGGCACTCCCGTGTCCATTAACACTGATCGACTCCGGGAGCACTAAGCTCGCAACGATAACTCCCAACGTCTCGTCCTGCCGCTCCCGCGCGCTAGGATTCGACGTCTACGCTAAGGGCGTGAGCTATGGCTAGGGAGTCAACTGCCAAGTTTATTCCCCATTGGCCCAACGGTCAAAGGCGGTCTTTTTCCCGTCGATGACAATAAAACACCCTGCGTAACCGTTAGATTCCTAATCCCTATCGATTTCCTAATCCTATGGACCCATCGGGAAGTTCCCACGAAGGGGTTTCCGCCAAAATCCCGGATTTGGGAACTACTCACAAATATTCATTAAAAAGCGATCTAAATGAAAATGGACCGTCAAAATCATAATCAGACAATAGAAATGCAATGGTAGTAAAGCAATTAAGATAATACTAAAGTTTTACAAAGATCCGAAAACTTACAAAAACTGGAAAATTACAGCCGTCACAAAATGAAGAAAACAGTAAAAAATAACCAACTCCCGAATCTGGGAAACTTAGGGTTCTATTTATAGAAAATGACATCACCCGATCGGTTGACAAGTCAACCGGTCGGGTGAGCCGCTTCACAAAATCACAGCGCAATGCGGGGGTTTCACCCGGTCAGTATGAACCGGTCGGTTGGAACTTGGTGCGGTCGGTTGGATCTTGGTGCCGACCGGTTGGATCTTGGTGCCGACCGGGTGAGGAGACCGGTTGGAGCTTCGAGTCTTGGCTGTTGAAATTCAGCTACAGGTGAACCGATCGGGTGAAGGTCACCCGATCGGTTGGAAATCAGCTTCGAATTTCCAGAGACTTTGAGCTTTTGACCCGGTCACTGAACCGACCGGGTGACTTCTCGTGAGCTCCAAGCTGCGTCCGGGTGGTGCACGCGTGCATCACCCGATCGGTTAGAGATGACCAACCGACCGGGTGAGGGGCTGAAAGATGCAATCTTCGTCGTTTGACCCCCTGGATCACGCGTGACTCCTCCCGTTGCTCCGGGGACACATGATATCATCGTTTTACGCCCCAAATGCCAGCAAACTCCTGCAAAACACGGAAAATACGGAAAAGTGAAAGAAAACAAGAAAACACGAGAAAACACGAGAAAACGAATAAAAGACGACGGTAAAATACGGAAAAACACGGAAGAAAACGTGCGTAAATGTATGAAATATAAACGCACGTCAAAATCCCCCAAGCTGAACTCTTCCTCGTCCTCGAGGAAGACGAGTGAGAGTAGGAGCTCGGAGGGGAAAAATAGAGAGAAAGAGAGAAAAAGAAAACTCTATATCCTAGATCGCCCGTCAGGGCCAACAAAATCAAAAACGACACACCAAGCAAGCAAACGCCAAATCACATCACTAAACCAAGGTGTACGAGTCCAGACAAATGCCGTGGGCCCACGCGGTGAAGCGCGAGTGAGTGTGGTCGTGCGCTAGCAGTCGGTGTCACTATCTACGATGTGCAATAAAGCTTGATATACACAAATCCAGGAAATGACCCAAATATCGATTCGAATTTGAAATTGCGGTGAATATTAGCTCAAGCATGCATGAGAAGAGTATAAGAATAGAAGCGTATCATGCATCGGGGACTCCACAACTAGGGTTAAGGAAATCACACCACTATAGCCTAGATACTAGCTAAAAAGTTCCTAAGCCAAGTGTTTTCGAAACCGATGGGGGTTGAGATGACGTGGAGAAGAACACTTGGTGCAAATTCTCGCCCTCCCTTTATTCTCGGCAAGTAGGAAAATATTCACACAGGAATTTTTTTTGGGTTTTGGGTATTTGTATTTTTTTGGATTTTTGGCTATACAATTTTTTTCTTTCTTTTCTTTCTTCTTTCATTTCTTTCTTTTCTCCTTTTTTTGGATTTTTGGATATTGGGATATATACATGTGCACTCTCCCAAGTGGGAGAACGGTACACGACGAGGGGATTTGCACCAAGTAAAACAAAAAAGAAGTCGGAATCTAAACACTTGGGCAAAGGAAACTATTCTCGCTAAATAGAGCATGGGCTAAATGGGTTATCCTAGTCCTTAATTATGGAATCCCGACACATGCGAAATGAAGCATACGATATATATAGCATGCAGAAGAAGCAGACAGTAGAAATAAGTACCGCATATTCATATCGAAACATGATAATCTAGGGGTCATTCCTGGACAGGTATATAAAGTGAATCACAAAGTAGAAGTACACCACACGGCTAGGCATGACACACGACTCACAAAAAGCTAAGTGGACCCACGATGTGTGAAATGCAAGAGAACTCGAAATCCTAGGGTTAGTGAATGTGATTATCGATGCTATGCTAGGTGTGTGTGATTTTGCGGCAATTCATCATAGGGTTCATCTCTAGGAGAAAGAGATAAAAAGAAGAAAAGAAAAAATAAAAACACGATGAAAACGGCACAAAACCGAAAAAGAAAGACTCAAATGGTGCACACAGTGCTACTCCCCCAAGCTGAAGCTTGCATTGCCCTCAATGCAATAAGAGTGAGTACGGGAGGGCAATGAAAATGGGGGGAATACGCACCGACACAAAAAGAAATGAAAAACAAGGAAAACACAGATACGAAACTGAAAATAAAGAAAAATCACGATCAAGCCACACGACACGAAAATAGAAAAAGAAAGAAAAAAAAATGAACAAACTACACGACACGACAAAAAGCAAAACAAGCACACACACACAAAGAAAATAAAACACGACAACACAGCAAAACAGACTTCCCCCAAGCTAGACATGACAATGTTAGCAATGAAATATGAACGTGAAAGTGCAGAAATATGCAAGGGTGGGTCACAAAAAAAACAAAGAGAAAAGAAATAGAAATAAAAAGGAGGTGATGCGACACGTGAATGGGTCCTCCCCCTGACAGAGACAAAGCAGGGCCCCGCAAAGACAGATGGGCACAAATATGGGGGGGCAAAAGCGGGATGGGAAAAATCAAGCGGGGGCACCACCCTCTGAGGGTGGTGATGGGGGCCTGTACTGGGGACCAGGAGTCGTGGGGGGTGGAATGTGGAGCTCGGAGGCAACGGGTGGGTCTTCACGGATGTGGCGGATGAAGCTTTGAAGGAAGGGGAGGTCTCGGTCGACGGACTCCTGGGTTAGCCGACCGCTCTGTCCAGCTAAGAGGATCATGGCCGTTAATCGGTCGGCCTCACCGTCGTCTTGGAATTGCATCTCGTATTCGGGATCGTCAACGTAAGGCGGGGGAGCGGTGCGTGGGGTGGTAGATGGATTGGAGGTGGTGGGTTGAGCGGGGGGTTTTGTGCGACGAGTACGACAGGTGGGCCTAGGGTTGGAAGAGCTGGCATCGGTGGGCTTAACACGGCGGGGAGGCATTGTGCGGGAGTCGTGTGTGTGCGTGAGTATGGAAAATACAATGAATAAACACAAACACGACCGACGAGCAAATGGAATATTTGGGGCAAAATTAAAATTGAGCTAAGGAGCGAGTTTACCCAAATGAGATGAAGATCATTGCTCGTAGATGCCTCGATGCTACTCGATAGGAGCACGTTGTGAAGCCGCGGCAATTTCTTCAGCAAGTTTCAAAATTGGGGAGAATGGGTGAAAGTTAGGGTTTTGTGTGCGGGTGGAATCGAGGAGAATGGAGAGAAATCGATGGTGGGATGGATAGGGAGATGGGGGGTCGATTTGGGTTGATTTTGGGGAAGAACGAGGTCAGGCGCAAGAGGAGGAGGCGAAACGTCGGTTTAGGATTCGAAAATGGCGAGGGCGGAACGAACGGGCGGCGACGGATATTTATAGGAATTTAAGTCGACCCGGTCGGGTGAGTTATCACCCGATCGGTTGACCTTAGGTCGAAAATTTGATGCTGAAGAAACGCTACAGGCGACCCGATCGGTTGAGAACTCAACCGATCGGTTCGCCGCTCCACACATTTTCCCGAGAACTCAGATTTTTTCACCCGGTCCCTCAACCGGTCTAGCATATTGTCACCTTGTCGGTTGATGAATACTGAGATTTTTCCGAGAGTTCCCCCATGTCACCCGGTCTGCTCACCCGGTCTTTTCTTTCTCCACCAGGTCGGTTCATTTGGTGACAGACATGGCCGTAAGCTGATACGTCCCAACCGATCGGGGGAGTTATCACCCGATCGGTTGAGGCATTGTTTCCTCCAAAACCCAAAAATTGCCTAAGTTTCACGACGAGAGATCTTCCGGCTGGATTTATTTAGAAAAATAGATGAAATAAAGTTAAGAAAAAGTCCAAAAAGCGGAAGTAAAAGTTTAGAACATGGGTTGCCTCCCATGAAGCGCTTTTGTTTAACGTCGTTTAGCTCGACGCCCGTTGATGATGTTCATGGTGGGCGATACGGGTGATGCCCAAAATCCGGTATCTCTTCAGCTCCAGAGGTTGTGGCTATTGGTGTAGTCGGCGGTTGTAAAAAGATTTGCTCGACTACCCTCCCTTTGTTGACAGGATCCGGGGGCTTCTCCCTCAAATTGGCATCCACCGCCATCTTTTTCAGGATCCGGACCTCATCGCCGGTGAGGTCCATGGGTTCTTTCCCTTTTCTCCTCGTAGGAGGAGACCTAGGAAATCCAGGAGGGATCACATGTCGCGCGACCGCCTCATTAGCAACTTCAATCTTTGGGGAGCCAACTTGCTCTCCAAGGTCCCCCAAGCTATCGGGGGGATTCCTCGAGAGCACTTCCCAGGCACTTGTTTCAACAGCTCTATCTTCTTCATTCTCCAGCATACTGATACTCGGATCGTCCGGGGGATTTGGATGCTTCATCGACAAGCCTAAGTCAAATTCGACTCTTTCTTGGCCCACATTGAGGGAAAGCTTCCCATTCTTCACATCTATCAACACTCCGACGGTTGCCATAAAGGGTCGTCCAAGAATAATTAGGGTATGCTTGTCCTCCGGCATGTCCATCACCACAAAATCAACCGGTACATGTACTCCTTTCACATCGACGGGGAGGTCGTCCACTACTCCCACCGGATACTTGACCGAACGGTTAGCAAGTTGTAATGTCATGCCGGTGGGCTCTAAGTCTCCCATCCCTATTCTCTTGTACAACGATAGGGGCATTAAGCTGACGCTCGCACCAAGATCGACGAGCGCCCTCTGGATTTGCACTTCCCCAATAGAGCAAGGGATGGAGAAACTTCCGGGGTCCTTGAGCTTGGGCAGATTTGCACGCTGAATGAGTGCGCTGCACTCCGCCGTTAACACGACCTTTTCTTTTCTAGATCCCGTGTCACTAAGTCTTTCAAGAATTTAGCATATGAGGGGATCGTCTCTATGGCCTCGAGGAAGGGGATTTGAAGGCTTAAATCCTTGACCATGGCAAAAAAATTGCCATACTTCTCCTCGATTTTCGCTTGGGCCAAACGTTGTGGAAAGGGCACAACGGGCTTGAAACCCTTCAAATTACCTTCTTCTTTCTTCTTCTCTTCTTTGGGGGTTCCCTCCGGAGCCACAATTTTTGGTGACGGGGTACCGTCGTCATCATCTTTTTCAATTGGCCGCTCAACGGCCAGTGGTGCTTCCGGTTCCTTGGGTGACACTCTAGTAGGAATTTGTGTCCCGCTCCTCAAGACTATGGCAGACACGTTCTCATGCTCATGTGTGAGCGCCAAGGTCCGATTTACCCCCCTAAGGTTCACCTCAGGCTGTGGCGGTAATAAATTCTGTGGTCTTTGCAGGTTCGCCACTTGCAACCCTAGCTGGGCCACCTGATCGGTGAGCACTCTTTGTCCCATCTCCATTTTCAGATTGATCTTCTCCTGGTTGGCTATGTATTGAGTCAAGAGGGACTCAACCGGAGAAATGGCCCTCTGTTGGTCGTATTGCTGCTGGGTGGGCTGCTGATTCCTAGGAGCATACTGTTGATACTGCAGTGGAGGTTGTTGCTGCTGAAATTGCTGCTGTTGGAACTGCTGCTGGGGCCTAGCCGGCTGATATATCTGCTGTTGTTGCTGAGCCGGTTGTTGGTAAGGTGCCCGGTAACTGAGGTTCGGATGATTCCGGTTGTTGGGAGAGTAGGCCGGGTTTGAGTTGGTTCGTGGTGGAAATGGCGCATTCCCCGTAGGATTGTAAAACAATGCGCTCGCCTGATCCAACGGTGGTGAGATGTCACCACCGTCAAACTCTCCAAAAACTTCGGATTCTATCGCAGCAATCTGTTGTGGACTGGCGCCACCGGTGCCTACCATCAATGCGGAGATCTGGGTTGACAGCAAGTCAAACTTGCTTGACAATTTGTCGACGTCTTCCACTCTATGGATGCCCCCAGACCTTGGTGTGGCTCTCTCGTCACACCACCGTTCATTGTTGGATGCCATATTTTCCAAAATTTGTTCGGTATCTTCTTCGCTTCTTGACATGAAGGACCCTCCAGCCGCAGCGTCCATGGAAGATTTTAAATCGTCCCTCAGCCCATTATAAAACAGATTTATAATCTGCCACTTAGGGAGCTCATGGTGGGGACATCTTCTCTGCATCTCCTTGTATCTTGTCCAAGACTCATGCAAGGACTCGTGGCTGGCCTGGGAGAAGGAGGAGATCTCACTCCTCAGCTTCATGGTCTTCCCCGGGGGAAATAACTTCGTCAGGAAAGCATTTGAGAGCTTCTCCCAGGTGTTGAATGTATTCGGGTCCTTCCCCCTAAGCCACAGCTTGGCTTTATCTCGCAAGGAGAAGGGGAACAGCTTCAGTCGAATCGCCTCAGTTGTGACACCGTTAATCCGGAAGGTGTCACATTTCTCCAAGAAGGAGTCTAGATGCTCGATCGGGCTCTCCATGGGTGCACCCGAAAACTGATCCTGCTGGATCCACGTCACCAAAGATGGCTTTAGCTCGAAGCTTTGGGCCGTAATAGCTGGAGGACGGATGGCGGAGATGGACTCGATAGATGGCATCGAGTACTCCAACAGGGACTTGTAAGGCGAGGTGTTCTCCCCCATGGCTTCAGGATCCTCTCTTCTTCGCTTCTCGACGGCCAAACGCCTTAGGGTGGCGTTTATCTCTGGATCAACGGGGATCAAGTCGTCGAGACTTCTTGAACTCCTGCGCATGAAAAACAACAAACACCCGTGAAGCGACAAGTGGGAAAGAAACAGATAAGATAAGAAATAAAAATAAGAAAATAAAAAGGAAAAAGAAGAATGCGAAAATTATCGCGAGATAGGGATAAGAGCTAGACACTAGGGTTCATGAGATCCTAAAATAACAAGCACGTTGCCTCCCCGGCAACGGCACCATAAACTTGACGTGCCCCCGGTTTGCAAGCTGCAAATGGCCGGGGGACCCGGTGGAGGTTTAGATATTTGTAACCGCAAGCGCACGGTGTTGTAGTGTGGCTTGGGGGTCGAACACAGGGAGGCTAGGATGTGCTTGTGTCAAAGAGGACCAAAATCACCCCGTGGGCGAGCTAGCCCAGATCGGATGATGGGTTGTCACGGTAAAGGAATGCAAGGTATAGACAATATGGAGGAAAACCCCGGGACTCTGGTTTCGACCCCAACGAGCGGCTCTCGCCGATACGGCCTACGGGTAGGATGGCGATCGGAATTAGGGTCTAATGGTGAGACGTTGCCTCTAAAAGTGGTATCGGCATCCCATGGGCCCGATATTCCTGTCGGTGCCCAGGATGATACGCCGGACTTCCCGGTTTCGATCAGTGGGCACTCCCGTGTCCATTAACACTGATCGACTCTGGGAGCACTAAGCTCGCAACGATAACTCCCAACGTCTCGTCCTGCCGCTCCCGCGCGCTAGGATTCGGCGTCTACGCTAAGGGCGTGAGCTATAGCTAGGGAGTCAACCGCCAAGTTTATTCCCCCTTGGCCCAACGGTCAAAGGCGGTCTTTTTCCTGCCGATGACAATAAAACACCCCGCGTAACCGTTAGATTCCTAATCCCTATCGATTTCCTAACCCTATGGACGCATCGGGAAGAGCCCACGAAGGGGTTTCCGCCAAAATCCCGAATTTGGGAACTACTCACAAATATTCATTAAAAAGCGATCTAAATGAAAATGGACCGTCAAAATCATAATCAGACAATAGAAATGCAATGGTAGTAAAGCAATTAAGATAATACTAAAGTTTTACAAAGATCCGAAAACTTACAAAACTGGAAAATTACAGCCGTCACAAAATGAAGAAAACAGTAAAAAATAACCAACTCCCGAATCTGGGAAACCTAGGGTTCTATTTATAGAAAACGACATCACCTGATCGGTTGACAAGTCAACCGGTCGGGTGAGCCGCTTCACAAAATCACAGCGCAATGCGGGGGTTTCACCCGGTCAGTATGAACCGGTCGGTTGGAACTTGGTGCGGTCGGTTGGATCTTGGTGCCGACCGGTTGGATCTTGGTGCGGACCGGGTGTGGAGACCGGTTGGAGCTTCGAGTCTTGGCTATTGAAATTCAGCTACAGGTGAACCGATCGGGTGAAGGTCACCCGATCGATTGAAAATCAGCTTCGAATTTCCAGAGACTTTGAGCTTTTGACCCGGTCACTGAACCGACCGGGTGACTTCTCGTGAGCTCCAAGCTGCGTCCGGGTGGTGCACACGTGCATCACCCGATCGGTTGGAGATGACCAACCGACCGGGTGAGGGGTTGAAAGATGCAATCTTCGTCGTTTGACCCCCTGGATAACGCGTGACTCCTCCCGTTGCTCTGGGGACACATGATATCATCGTTTTACGCCCCAAATGCCAGCAAACTCCTGCAAAACACGGAAAATACGGAAAAGTCAAAGAAAACAAGAAAACACAAGAAAACACGAGAAAACGAATAAAAGACGGCGGTAAAATACGGAAAAACACGAAAGAAAACGTGCGTAAATGTATGAAATATAAACGCACGTCACATCCTATGCATATATTTCCTCCCATAAGTATGGCAAAATTGGGCCAAGGGGGAGAAAATGTATCTTTATACGATACGCAGAAAACTCCAAAGGTTATGTTTTCATTGGTCAGGAAGACAACGGAGGACTGATTGAATTTGAGTCGAGGGATGTTACTTTCTTGGAAAATGAGTTTCCAAGACAGGGCGAGATAAGTCAGGACTTATCTCTATTTGAGACTTATGATCAAGAAGGATTACCTGATTCGAGTGGGAGAATTCTTGGTGAAGACGAAAATATGTTTCAACCTTCACCAATGGATGATACGAATGATGCGAATCCTATTCCATATAGGAATAATGATCCAAGTGGGAGCAATTCTAATCACATTCCAAGTGGGAGTAATATTAGAATTGATCCCACTTCGAGTCAACAAGGACTTGAAGAATCTCAAATGTGACGTAGTAGTCGTACAAGGTTAGCTCCTCTAAGATTTGAGGATGAATTCCCACAAACCTTTGTGACTTTACTACAAGATGATGACGAGCCTGATACTTTCAAACAGGTCGTATCATGCACTGCAAAAGACAAATGGATGGAAGCGATGAAGGAGGAATTAGAATCCATGAAAATTAACCGAGTCTGGGACTTGGTTGACTTACCCAGAGGACGTAGAGCTATTGGGAACAAATGGGTTCTTACGATCAAGCATAAGGCTGATGGTTCTATAGACAGATATAAAGCTCACCTTGTCGCGAAAGGTTTTACGCAACAGGAAGGGATAGACTACGAAGAGACCTTCTCACCTGTTGTTCGTTTTACCTCGATTCGCTTAATTCTAGCTTTGGTAGCTTGCTTAGACATCGAATTACATCAAATGGATGTAAATACTGCCTTTCTCAATGGAGAATTGGACGAGGAGATCTATATGGAACAACCAACAGGGTTTGTAAAAGAAGGAAACAAACATAAGGTTTGTAAACTTCGTAAGTCCATATATGGTCTTAAACAATCCTCGAGGCAATGATATATACGATTTCAAGAAGTTGTCTTATCAAATGGTTTTACCATGCTTGATGAAGATAACTGTGTATATATCAAGAGGATCAAAAGCAAGTATGTTATTATGTCACTATATGCAGATGACATTTTAATAGCCGGAAATGACAAGGGCTTTGTGATGGATATCAAGGCTTGGATTTCATCAGTATTTGAGATGAAAGACATGGGAGAAGCCGCATATATCCTTGGAGTTAAGATTTCAAGGAATCATTCGAAGAAACTTCTTTCTCTTTCACAAGAGACTTATATAAAGAAAGTTCTAGAACGTTTTAATATGCAGGACTATAAGTCCATTGATACTCCTATAAGAAAATGCGATAATTTATGTCTAAAAATGTGTCCAAAGAACCAAAAAGAAAAGGAAATTATGGGAAAAGTTCCATATTCCAGTGCAGTTGGTAGTCTTATGTACGCTATGATGTGTAAAAGACCGGACATCTGTTTTACCGTTGGAATGGTAAGTCGTTACCAATCCAATCCAGGGCAAGTACACTAGAAAGCTGTTAAGAGGATAATGCGGTATCTTAAAGGGACTGCGGACTATGCTTTATGCTATCAAGGAGATGCCTTGAGGCTCGAAGGCTACACTGATGCTGATTAGGCGGGTGATCTCGATGAGCGACGATCGACCTTAGGACATATTTTTCTACTCGGATCTGGTGCAATATCCTGGAGTAGCAAGAAGCAATCCTGCATCGCACTTTCAACTACGGAAGCTGAATTTGTAGCATTTAGCATGGCGGTCCAAGAAGCTGTTTGGCTTAGGAGTTTCTTAGACAAGCAAATTGATGCAAGTGACTCAGGTGTTGTACCAATGTACAGTGACTGTCAAGCATCTATAGCCTATGTCAAAGATCCAAAATTCCATTGTAAGACCAAACACATTGATATCCGCTACAAATTTGCAAAAGACTATGATAAGAACAAGAAAGTAGACATTAGGTACATATCTACGCATGAGATGATAGCGGATTCGCTTACGAAGGCGATCCCCAGAGATGTGTTTTACAAACACTTATCATCTCAAGGATTGCGTAAGAGCTGAGTTGTATCTATGTATATTCCCATGTCTATGAAAGATCAAAATTTAATAAAAGAATAAATTCTTTTCAACATTGCATATGAGTTTCTTGAAAATGTTTGTGTACATTTCTTTTAATCTCAGCTATATTTTCTAGTATGTCAGACAGATTGAGGTTGGCTCTCTCACATGAGCAACCGCCTTTATTCTATCAGACGGATAAGATAAAGATGAGACCTGTTTAAAGTTAAAATCATCAGACGGATGATTTAGAGTCATGACTTAAACAAAATGGTCGTATGAAAGATCTGCATCATATGGATGCTTACAAAAGATCTAAGAAGATTTTTTGAAATCTTATCTGTCTTATGCGGGATGTGGGTCCAGGAAATTAATGAGTAATAAAAGGGACTCAAAGTCAGACATTGTGGTGTCTGATCATCATCCTTACAACATCATTAAGACATACGCTCCCTGGGAAAGGAGTGATGTTGTAATACGTATTCATACTACGTATGCATTTGACCATTGGGTTAGAATAGTAATTGTGTTCACTATTATGTGAGACCCAAAGACCATATGGGTCTTAACTTCTTACCCTTATGGACTCTAATTGGTTCCTTTAGATTTGACTAGGTGATCGCTATCTTAGCATGTTGCTTATGGACTATGGTCAATTCGGTCCGGCGGGGCATGTTAGAAAAGCGAGTCAAGTCAAGATCGAAAGGATCGTAAGAAGAGGAAGATTAATTTCATATTCACATTTGGACTTTAGAGATTCAAAGCTGGCCAGCCTATTGTAATCCAGATGGGATTCAATTGTTGAATATAAAGTAAAAGAAATGTTAAGAAATAATCTAGGGTAAAACATGCGTTGATCTACTCAACTTTGCACCCCAAGGAGTGTTGTGTATCTCTAACAAATGCACAACAGCGGACTCTATGCGCATGACGGTCACACGGTCTATTTCTCAGTATGATAAGTAGAAGAACTAAAGGAAAAGATGTTTCCTTACAATCCCCTCAAGTGTGAGTGGGAGATGTTGGATATGGACGACATGTATACACCCATGAGGGGATGTATGAGGGTCTATGGACCTCAGATGTCGCGTACATGAAAGCATGTGCGAAGGGAACCTTTTCATGTGTGAAAAGGACCACTCGATAAGTGGAAAAAGTCACTTTATAAGTGCATAAAGGCACTTGATAAGTGCATAAGGAAGAGGATAAGGAAATGTGCTAATATAGGCTAATAAGCTTATATGTAGTTATTTCCTACAATAACTACCCCCAAGGCCTATAAATAAGACCCAAGGGTATGTCTTTCAAGGCTAATCCTTCATGCCATAAGTTTGCAAAAGGCAACTTATTTTCCTCTTCTCCCTTCCATTAAGTTCTTCTTCCAAGTAGAGATTTAGACGGTGAAACGCTGCTTTGATCCTCTGTGACAAAGTACCGACTGTTGTGGCGAATCCAAGGGTGAAGTTCAGAGACTATAACGAAGCATACGCTAACGTAAGTCTTCTCTCTTTCGATCCTCTATCATCGCATGATGGGATACAACAACATGTACCTCTTCCATCGGGTTGTCGTCGTAAGTGAGTTCAACGATGAAGCCAATAAGAGCTTGCCATTTGATGGCGGTCCTTGGCTTAAACTGGATGTCGAATTCGCTCAGTTCGACTCCCCACTTCTTAATTCTCCCCGAACGATCCAGTCTCTTTAGGGTCTGCTCCAACGGAGTATCAGTGAGGACCAAGATAGTGTGCGCTTGAAAGTATGGTCGTGGCCTCCTCACAGATTGGATCAGCGCAAACGCCATCTTCTCTATTCTCAAGTAATTTACTTCTGCGCCCCGGAGGACTTGGCTGACATGGTAGATATGTCGTTACACTTCTGAGTCTTCTTTGATGAGTGCCGAGCTTATGGTCTGCATGGTAGCGGCCAGATAAATGATGAGTTGGTCATCCTTGTCTGGCTTGGTCAGAAGCGACTGGCTGCAAAGGTACTCTTTCTGTTCGGAGAAAGCTTTCTTGCAATCTGCGTTCCATTCGATGAGCATCTTGCTATTCGCAGTGGATGATATCGCCTTTCTCAATACTGTGAAGAAAGGCAACGGTCTCTCGGCTGACTTAGACAAGAAATGGCCCAAAGCGGCTATTCTTCCATTCAGTCTTTCAAGTTCTCTGATGGTTAAAGGCTCATTCATCGCCACAATTGCCGCGATCTTGTCGGGGGTAGCCTTGATCCATCGGTTTGTCAGCATGAAACTGAGGAACGTTCCCGATCGAACCCCAAAGGTACACTTGGTAGAGTTCAGCTGAAGGTTGTATCGTCGGATCTGTGCAAATATCTCTCGGAGATCTGTAATATGATCCACCGGCTTCCTCGACTTGACCAGCATGTCGTCAATGTAGACTTCCAGGTCCCACCCGATTTGAGCCTCGAAGACTCCATTCATCATACGTTGGTACGTGGCCTCTGCATTCTTCAAACCAAATGGCATTTTTGTATAACAGAAAATACCTCGACGATGATGAAAGAAGTCTTTTCTTCGTCTTCTGGTGCCATTTGGATCGACGGTAGCCTGAAAAAGCGTCCATGAAGCGATGATCTCATAGCCAGAAGCACTATCGACTAGATGGTCGATCCGGGGCAGGGGGTAGCTATCCTTAGGACATGCTTTGTTGAGATTGGTGAAGTCGACACACATTCGCCACCAGGAATAATTATGTTGAGATTGGTGAAGTCGAAACATTCTCAACACATTCGCCACCAGGGGGTAGCTATCCCTAGGCATCGTGGACCCTCTCCATGGGGTCGTTTTACGAGAATGGTGTCTCACAGCTCCCGTCCTCCCCTCGACTCCCGTAACACCGACGCGCGTCTGACAGTGGTGGAGGCCATGATTTCTCGCCTTAGGCGAGATTTCGACGACTTCACCCACTCTTCCACCGCCCACCAGCAGAGAGTCGAGGCAGACCTCACCTCGATTATAGACCTGTTGCAGACACGGGGCCCACCTCCCGTGATCCTTGCCCACGCCCCTCCACCCATGCCAGCCACCGTCTCGTCTGTCGCACCACTTAGTGCCCCCACACTCTTAGGCTTCTGCAAGGCCTGCCACTTCTACACCTGAGTTGGTAGCCACAGTAGTGAGCACTTCAGTCGTCGACACACTTATTTCCACACTAGTCAAGACGGCCATTGTTCCATTTTCAGCTGAGCCTACTTCCTCTTATGGTGACCACCCGGTCGATATAGTGGTCGAGCCACAACAGACTGTCACAGTTTCTGGTCTACAGCAGGGGGACCCATCACCACCTTTAGAGGGTGGTGCCCCCGCTTGATGCTACCCCTATTGCCCTATTGCTCCGGTCACCCCTCCCATTTATTTTATCATGCTCGTCTGTCTGTTCAGGGCCCTGCTTCCGCACAGCTTGGGGGATGACACATTTTGCATATCAAACGTATTTACATATCCTTTTCTTCTATACATATCATCTTTTGCACTTGTAAATATCTCTATCATCATAGTGCATCATATCATCACATGCATGCATGTAGATATTTTTGCACCCTTTGCATTAGGCCATGCATTGCATCATTCTCTTTTCCATTCTCATCTGCACATTTTCATCTTTTTACCTTTTTATTTTCCATACCCTTATCCACCCACCCACCCTAGGCTCATTTCTCACTTGCCAGCGTGTTCTCAGCAGTCAGGACACTACTGTGTTTAGCTTGGGGGATGAGCGCTATCGCTTTTTATTTTTACTTTCCTTTTTATTACTTTCTTTCATTTTACACCTCTTTATTTTCATTTTCCACCCATTTTCCACCTTTATTTTCTTTCACATTTAGCATCACGTTTTTCCACATGTTTGCCATGCATGCATACTTGTTTTCATTTTCTTACTTTCTCTGCCTTTTTTCCCTTTTGCTAGAATTGTTCTACATGATGATATCTCTTATGGCCCTCAGTAGCTACTCACGATGCTCATATCTTTTGACGTGCTATTTAAAGTAATCTCAGTCTTACTATTTATATGCTTGGATATTCTCTTGCTGATCTTTCTAATTGAAGGCCTGATATGAATTGAAACTGAATGTATGAAGTAGAATCTAGTACGTTCTTTGTTGGGTAATGCACCTAGGTTCAAGTATTATTAGAATATTTGGAGCACCTGTTTGTTATCTTATCCACTTCTTTTTGCATGCGTGATATTAGTGTGCTTTATACCGCATGCTTTCATTATTCGTTGAGATGAATGAAAATATCCATGCTAGCAATGAGTTTAGTTAGAGTATTATCCCATTGAACCATTGAACACATCTGATGAGTGAACCAAGTGATATATTATCTTCCCTCTCCATAATCTTTATAATTCTCTACATATCATTTGGTTTCACCCCCTACAGCTACTTTTACCGCACCTACCTCCTAAAAATCCCAAAAGAAAAAGATAGCTTCCAAAAACCCAAAAATATCGAAAAGAAAAAAATGAGAAAAAGAAAAAGAAAATAAAAATATTTCCTATCTCTTCATTAGAAGCTACTACAAATACTTGGGAAAAGCCAAAAATTCCACATCCTATTCCTAGATACGACGCCTCAAGCTAAGCTTGGGGGGTGAATCATTTGATTATACGAGTGAGTATGACATTAGAGTGGAGATGGTGCACGATTGGAAATATTTGATAATGCTTTAAAACTTTACGAAATATTTTAGCTTTGGAGATTCTTCATGATTTGAAGCGAATATTTGAATGCCATGACCTCTTTCCATCTTCTATTGCATGTTGGTGTGATCTCTTTGTGCTTCACTTATATCTATTGATTGAAAAGTGCGTTGCCAACTCTTTTTATACTAGACTCTATGAATTTCACGACGTTGATATGGTTTGACGGCATAATTTTAGAGGATCCATACCTTTGTCTTTATTGCATGCAAGCCATATGATCAGTTAAGACTTGAAAATACTATTAGGATGTGTTTTATTATTCGAAGCATTGTGATATGTTGCTTGGGCTTGAGATCTGACTGAACATTCTAGCACCCCCTCCATCTCATATCTCTTCCATTTTTTCTTTATTATTTTTGTCGCTCGGCTAGCCTAGTATTCGTCTTCCTCGAGGACGAGTAAGAGTTAAGCTTGGGGGGATTTTGATGTGTCCATATTTTCCATCTTTTTATAGCATCATTTCATCTCATTCCATGTCATATTCACATCCAAATCCCTTATTCTCATACATATACGCGCTTCTAATGCCATATCCGAGTTTCGTATAGCTTTTTATACTTGCAGGGATTTTGGAGCGATTTGGAGCTGATTTGGGATGCGGACACATCCATCATGTCCAGGACGTTATAGGTAAGGCTCCGCAGGAGTTCGTCGAGGTTTAGAAGCACGTAGAAGGAGTAGAGGAGGAGCGAGCGAGAGAAAGGAGCCAAAGCCAACGCCCAAGTCACTTTCCCAGGCAACTCGGCCCGAGCAGCACTCTGCTGCTCGGTCGAACTGACACGCAGATTCATCCAATGTGCACTGCCCACTCGATCGAGCAGAGAGGTGACTCGACCAACTCAACCCAACTTCGAGCTTCCTCCATCAGACATCCGACTCGACCGAGCAGGACATACTCGACCGAGCAGACTGATGACTCGACCGAGCAGGACCCACTCGACCCGAGCAGGCAGAACGACAATTTGAGGAGGAGCTCAGACCCCCTAACGACTCGATCGAGTAGGCAGGCTACTCGACCGAGTAGCCCGTATCCATTCCAAGCAGCATAGCAGCAGAGTCCTGTCTGCTCGACCAAGCAGCCTCATGCTCAGTCGAGCAGACGACGCGGCCAGCAACAAGTAGGCCCCAGACTTCCAGATTTTAAGTTTTTCTTGTGGGCTCCGTCCCACATGTATTTAAGTCCTTTTTCTAGACTATTTTTGAGGGATGAAGTTTTTAGGTTAATGTTTAGCTCTAGCTTAATTTATTGAGAGTTTTAAATCTAGGGTTTGGATTTTTGTGCCGACATTAGTAAAGATTCGATTTTTATTGTTTGTTACTGCGTGAACTTCTGGATTTGGATTCTCTTATCGTCATCTATTGCGCTACTCACTTTTGGAACGTAAAGATATCAATTTTCTTGTTTTCTCTAATTGCAATTATGAACTCCGATTTAAAAATCGCATCTTTCTTTGTCCTATTTGCCATGTCTGAGTAATCTTATCTAGGGCTAATGGGTTAGCCCTAGGATCTTAGGAAAAAGATGTAGATCTGTGATTTTTAGGTTGTGTTGGGAATATAAGGGGAGTATTTTGGTTGATCCAGCCAAATCCCTAGGATAACTCGTACTGTGATCATGCCCACGGTCTGTGGAATTGATTAGCTCAAGGAGTATCCTTAGGATTTAATTAGGGAGTTAGTGGATCCAACCAAGGCTCGTGACCATGCCCGGCTCGTGCCTTGAGGGGATCACCGACAAACTATATCACTACATTGGCGGCGATCGCCATGGCGTCAATGAGAGCCACCGAAGTACCTGGAAGTCTAATCCACGAGAGTGGTACGAACTGAGAGACCAATCCCATAAACCCAATGTAACGTAAGAACCCTAGCTTGGCATCGACTTCCAACGGTCCTAGCGGTGATCCCTAATGCCCTAGTTTCCTTATATTGAGCAACCAACATCAACCAACAATCTTCCAACCGACTGCTAATTCTTTCTGAGATCTAGAAATATTCTGAGACCCGACCCACCGTCACTATCCCTGTGGGATTCGAAAATCTTTTATACTATAATTTGACACCATCCGCTTGTGGATAGAACCCAGAATCAACACCTAGGAACCATACAACACCTGGCGATCATGACACCGCCAGGTGGATTTTAGGTGTAAGTTCTGGCGCATCAAGTTTTTGGCGCCGTTGCTGGGGACGGTTACGGTGTAACTCAGTTTATTTTTATTTCGAAGAATTTGCTAGCAACTCTATTCATTTCCTATTTTTCCATCCTTTTTACTCTTTTCTTATTATTATCTTGCTACTCATGGTATTCTCTGAGTTGTTTTGTACATGATTACTCACTTCGGAACTGTTGATAAAGAACTACTATTTGATCCTGAAATTGAGAAGACCGCAAGAACTCTCAGAGCTTTGACTAGGGGTCAGACACCCTCTATCCGATGGCAGAAAACACCCCCACTCCACCTCGCACCGGGTCCATCTAGGACCACATGAAACCAAGCTACGGGAATAATTCTTCCATTCTGAGGCCGCAACTGGCAGCAAGTAGCTTTGAGATAAAGACCGTGCTCATAAATCTGATGTAGCAGGATCCCTTCCTTGGGCACCTGCACGAGAACCTGAACCATCACATCGACACTTTTCTGGCAAAGTGTGATACATTTAAAACCAAGGATGTGAGCAACGACACCATAAAGATAAGGCTCTTTCCTTTCACTTTGAGAGATAAGGCATCATATTGGCTATGGACTCACCCATCCAACCACTTCACTACTTGGGAGCAACTGGCGCTTGCTTTTGTGGACAAATTTTACCCACCGTCCAAAACGGTGAGGATCAGAGGAGCTATCTCCAACTTTAAGTAGCTGTCCCAAGAATCGCTCTACGAAGCCTGGAAAAGGTTCAAGGACCTTCATCACCAGTGCCCTCACCATGGAATCCCACCTTGGGATCTAGTCCAAAGATTCTACAGCAGGTTGCAGCCAAGTACGAAGATGATCATCGATGCCGCCGCACAAGGCGCCCTTCTAGACAAATCACCTGAGGAAGCAATTGATCTTCTTGAACACATGGTGGCGAACAACCAACAATGGAGCGAGGAGCGCACCATTATTGCCAGTACTCCAGAGGTAAAAGCTGTTAGCCAGCTTGATTCTCATATTGAAGCTCTGTGCAAACAGGTGAGACGGGATCGAACAATGGTTGGATGCTACTCCAGCAACTACCAGCGCTCCAGCTTTTCATCCTCAAGAAGAATATGCGGAGCAAGGCTATGGCCCCAACGAAGGACCATATGACGGAGCCGAATCACAGTCTGAGCAAGTACAATTTGTTCAAGGAGATGGACGCAACCAGTGGCAACATCCGGCGGTAATAAATTACCCCAGATTGTCCTATGGAAATCCAGATGGAGGGTTGCAACCTCCACAGTTCAGAGGCCACCACATCCTCCTCCTTAACGACAAGGACCGCCACCGCCTCATCAGCAGCATGGATTTAGGCCAGCTGGGCCATATAGACCGCCGGGCTACCAATTCAATCGCCCACCTCAGCAAAATTATGCACCGGTGCCACCACGTCCCAACTTAGAGGCTACCTTGGAATCATTTATGAGCGGGCAAATAAAGTTCAATCAAGACACGACCGCTTAATTCAAGAACATCAATATGTCACTTGAAGAGCTAAAAGGACAGATGTCCCAGCTACTGAAGCAGCAAGGGAGGTTGCCTTCGCAACCTGAGCCAAATCCAAGAACTCAAGCAAATGCCGTGGTCGCCGTTACCACACGAGGAGGTAGAACAACCGACACTGTAATGGTGTCGGTTGCAAGCAAGGAAGG
Organism: Scilla litardierei; assembly: GCA_030789695.1. Taxonomy (NCBI): domain Eukaryota; kingdom Viridiplantae; phylum Streptophyta; class Magnoliopsida; order Asparagales; family Asparagaceae; genus Scilla; species Scilla litardierei. Next base: position 19,376,721 of record CM061136.1, read on the forward strand.
CCAAGGACCGATGGCTCAAGCCACGACTAAGGATGTACTTATTGGCAACGATGAGGAAGAGACCACTGATGAGCCTATTATGAGTGGGGAAAGGGTGGCTTCGCCTTCCACCTTACCCACCATCACACCGGCACCAAAGGATGATATAACTACTCCTAACAAGTCAACTCCTAAGGACACCGCCAAGGATAAGGCTAGCTGACCTCCTCCACCCTACCCACAAAGATTAGCCTTGGCAAAGATGGAGAAAAGTATGCAAAGTTTACGGAGCTCCTAAAGGGTATTCAACTCAACATCCCTTTTATGGATGCCATTACAGAAATTTCCATCTACGCGAAATTTTTGAAAGACCTCATCACCGGAAAGCGAAAACATGAAGAAGTGAAGCTTTTGGAGGATTCAACTTCCATCATAAAGAACCACCTCCCAAAAAAATTGTCGGATCCGGGAAGCTTTATAGTGACATGTTCTATTGGAGGTACACTTATTAGCCGTGTATTGATCGACTTGGGAGCAAGCATCGGCTGGATGCCACTCTCCATATTCAAGAGGCTACACACCAAAAGTGAGTTAGAGCCTACCAACATGTCTATACAACTAGCGGACCACTCAATTACATATCCAGTAGGTATCGCTAGAGATATCATTCTACAAACACCGCCCAGATTATGTGTGCCGGTGGATTTCATTATAATGGATATGCCAGAAGGCAGGAGTTCCCAACTCATACTCGGCTGTCCATTCATGGCGACGGCCGGTGTTTTGATAGAGGTTCGCGAAGGTACTCTCTCTATGAATGTGGGCAATATTGAAGCTCAATTCTGGCTACAGAAATCCATGAAGAAGCATGTACAAGAAGAAGGAGCGAGCTATCTTGAGCTCTTAGAAGATGATGTTATATGTGAGTACACTACTGGAGGGTTCATGAAGGACCCGGTGAAGACAAGCGTGGATGACAAGGACGACTCCATCTACAATAAGGTGGTTGTCTCCTATCTTCTTGTGCTTGATGAGAATCCCCCGGACGACTCATTGCACCAGCAAGAGCAGGAAGACATTGTCTACATGCGAGAAGAGGACCACAGAGAAGAAGCACACCAAATACTGCCGCACGGTATCGTTGGCAAGCATGATGCACGCATCTCCTATGTGCCAAATATCATTCATTGAAGAACTTGATGGAGTCGAGCTCATGACTCAAAACGAGCGCTTATCGGGAGGCAACCTGAATTTCTACCTCTTAGATTTTCTTTTTTTACTTTTGTTTTGCTTTGTAAAATACAAAAATTATAAAAACTTGATGAGTTCCTCCCTTTACAGGTTGAACGCTGAAGGGAGCACACAAAACGATGTATCGAAGGCAAGGGAGCCAGGAGAAGAGCAGCCAAGAGAAGAACAAGCTCGGTGAGAGGAGCAACAGATGACTTGACCGAGTAGTCACCTGCTCGGTCGAGTAGTAGAGAAGCCATGAAGCAGTGGCAAAAACAGCGTTCTGTCTACGCGGCCCGAGTAGCCCATACTCGGTCAAGTAGTCATCTGCTCGAACGAGTAACCACTTGCTCGATTGAGCTAAGGAAGACGCAGTAAAATAGAGGAAATTAGCGTTCTGTCTACACGGGCCGAGTAACGCCCTACTTGATCGAGCAGCTGAGGGAGTATTCCAAACTTAAATTTCCATATATTTTTAATTATTTGACTCGACCGAACAGCTATGTTGCTCGGCCCGAGTTGCAGGTGAATTAATTCATGCAGGGCCCATATTGAGACCGAGTTGAGTTATATAAAACTCGACTCGATCTTAACACGTACCCTAATTTTTTTAATCCCCCAAAACCACCCCGAGCTCCCAAACCCCTACTCGTTGGAGGCCCCTCGGTCGCCTCCACCACCGGCGCCGCCACCCCCTCCGCCGCTCCGGTCCGCCCTCCTCTTCTCTCTCTCTCTCTCTCTCCTAATCTCTCTCCCTCTCTCAAATCTCCCGTCGTCACCACTCCGACGAGCGGCGACGACCCTCCGTCGGCGACACCCATCGCCAGCGGCATGTCAAACGCCCTCTATCTCCCTCTCCCCCCTCGCCCTCTCCCCCTATCTTTCTCTCTCAGCCCAAACCACCCCATCCCCTCCGCCTCCCATGTGCCATAGGGCACCGCCAGCTACTCGCCCAAGCACTGCTAGTGCTCAGGCCGAGTACACACCATCCCCCCACCCCCACTGCCACACACCTCTGCCCCTGCACGGCAGCTGCTCGGGCGTAATCCACCCCCCCTTATGCCCACTCCACCCTATGTCCGTCTCCCCCTACCCTTACTTGTGCACCGCCTGACATTATTTCCCTTTTTCTATTTTCAGGTGCACCGCGCATACCTAGGAGGACGCGGACGCGGACAGGATTAGCTTGGGGGATCCATTGGATAGCGGCCAAGCTTGTGCACAACCACATTGCTTTCGCAGCGACCCTCGTATCGGTACACTCTACAGTCTACTTATTTACTTTTTACCCAGGCACACTCTGCATGCTTATTGCACGATGCCTCCTCGCACTAGGCCGAGGAAGCCAACACAAGCACGACAAGGGAAGAGGAAGGTCACTGGCGTCTCCTCTTCTCGGCCCGCACGCCGCGCTCGCTGCACCGCTACACCTACACCGAGGAGGAGTATGTGGGCGATTCGTCGTCCTCGTCCAACTCCTCAGGCTACGCTTCCCCCTTCCACTAGCCATACTGCCTGCCCATGATCACTCGACGCGGCCCCCACACATCCCTGCCACTACTGTACCCATCCCCACTACTGCACCACCTGCCCCTCCCGTCGCTCTGCCTCCGCGGGTGCGGACGTTTGGCATCACCTTTCGGGACGATGCGCACCGCGACCGCTTCGTCGCGATGTCACAGCGTATGATCGTACCCATACAATTCATCGACCTACGCACCCTCCAGCACCTAGGACTCATACAGAGGGTCTTTAGGCTTTACACGACGATCGGTTTCGACCAATTACTTGCTGCACACGCCTCCACTTACACCCGCCTCACCTTAGAGGCGTTGAGTTCAATTGCCCGCACACTAAAGAGCAGTGGAATTAGCTTCCGGCTGCTTGACCACAACGTCATGGTCACACACGCCCAGATCCACGCCCACTTCCACTTTCCAGCCATTTTCGACCCCGCGCTGCATTCTCCCCAGACTACGAGCTCACCACGTTTGATGCCACTCAGTTTTGGCATCGCATTACCGGTCTGGACCGCTACCACCCCAGCATGGCGAAGGCATCGTGCATAGTGCACCCTTGCCTTCGTTATGCCCAGCGTCACCTCGCCACCACCATATTCTACCGGCCAGAGGTCGGGACCATGTCACTATCCGAGCTTTCCCATTTTATGGGAATGACCTGACTGCTGCGCCACCACCCTTACGAATCCCTCCACCCTTTCGTCCTTTTTGACGCAGCCCACTGGCTGTGTTACTGCCTCCTCCAGACCGCACACATGCTTTGCCACAGATATCTGCTGCGGCGGATTTTTAACTAGCTTTGCACGGATGCTAGGCCTAGATCTTCCTGATGGCCTAGTGACTCCCCTAGCCCCATGCGCCTTACTTTGGATGTGCTTGAGCACATGCACATCATCAGGCCATATGGGGAGCGCCAATGGGCCTATATTTTAGGCACCCACCACACGCCCTACTTGATCCTCCCCTCCCCTCCCCTCACCACCATAGCACCTGTCCAGCAGAGCTGGATGATTGATAGGGTCTACTTGCTCCTTGCCCTCCACGTCCTCGAGCCCCCTGGAGCGCCCGTAGACGTCGATGCCGACGACTGGGTGTTCAGCTCTTCTGAGGATGAGGAGCCAGACCTAACTGCCATTGTGGCAGCACAGCCTGCACAGCCTGCGCACCCCCCGCCACCAGGAGGCACAGCCGTCTCCACCTCCGTCGCCGCCACCACCACCACTATAGGGACCACGGGGACTGTCACCACCCTCTACCCCGAGGCCCCTACTGTTGTCTCCTCCATGCCCGTACCTGAGGGCACGGAAGTCCCGTCTGCTCCTGAGCCTACTGCTCTCCACTTTCCGGAGCAGAACCCAGCCAGCACCCTTCCACAACTTAGGGACCTTCTAGCTTCTCTTCCTACCTCCTTCGGGTCCCCTACACCACTCACTAGCACCACCACCACACCAGCAGTAGCCATCCTCACCGAGAGTGTCTCGACTTCTGTCCACACTTCTGTGCCTACGACAGCTCCTTCTTCTGCTATGGGTGCTGCTACTGCTTCCACCGTCGAGATCCCTGCAAGTTCACCATCTCCGACCTTTCAGCCTAGGCAATGTGGACCCTCTCCACGGGGCCGTTTTACGAGAGTGGTGTCTCACAGCTCCCGTCCTCCCCTCGACTCCCGTACCACTGACGCGTGTCTAACAGTGGTGGAGGCCATGACTTCTCGCCTTAGGCGAGATTTCGACGACTTCACCCGCTCGTCCATCGCCCACAAGCAGAGAGTCGAGGCGGACCTCACCTCGATTATAGACCTGCTGCAGACACGAGGACTACCTCCTGTGATCCTTGCCCACGCCCCCTCCACCCAGGCCAGCCCCCATCTCGTCCGTTGCACCACTCAGTGCCCCACACTCTCCGGCTCCTATAAGGCCTGCCACTTCTACACCTGAGTCCATGGCAGTAAGCACTTCAGTCATCGACACACACACTTCCACACTAGTCAAGACTGCCATTGTTCCATTTTCAGCTGAGCATGCTTCCTCTTATGGTGACCACCCGGCCGATACAATGGTCGAGCCACATCACACTGTCACAGTTCCTGGTCTACAGCAGGGGGACCCATCACCACCTTCAGATGGTGGTGCCCCTGCTTGATGCTGCCCCTATTGTCCTTTTGCTCCGGTCACCCCCTCCCATTTATTTTATCGTGTCCGTCTGTCTGTTCAGGGCCCTGCTTCCGCACATCTTGGGGGATGACACATTTTGCATATCATACGTATTTACTTATCTTTTTCTTCAATACATATCATCTTTTGCACTTGTATATATCTCCATCATCATAGTGCATCATATCATCACCTGCATGCCTGTAGATATTTTTGCACCCTTTGCATTAGGCCATGCATATGCATCATTCTCTTTTCCATTCTCATCTGCATATTTTCATCTTTGTACCTTTTTTATTTTCCACACCCTTATCCACCCACCCACCCTAGCCTCATTTCCCACTTGCCAGCGTGTTCTCAGTAGTCAGGACACTGCTGTGTTCATCTTGGGGGATGAGCGCTATCGCTTTTTATTTTTTACTTTCTTTTTATTACTTTCTTTCATTTTACACCTCTTTATTTTTATTTTCCACCCATTTTTTCACCTTTATTTTCTTTCACATTTAGCATCACGTTTTTCCACATGTTTGCCATGCATGCATGCATGTTTTCATTTTCTTACTTTCTCCGCCTTTTCCCCCTTTTGCTAGAATTGTTCTACATGATGATATCTCTTATGGCCCTCAGTAGCTACTCACGATGCTTATATCTTTTGACGTGCTATTTAAAGTAATCTCAGTCTTACTATTTATATGCTTGCATATTCTCTTGCTGATCTTTCTAATTGAAGGCCTGATATGAATTGAAACTGAATGTATGAAGTAGAATCTAGTACGTCCTTTGTTGGGTAATGCACCTAGGTTCAAGTATTATTAGAATATTTGGAGCACCTGTTTGTTATCTCATCCACTTCTTTTTGCATGCCTGATATTATTGTGCTTTATACCGCATGCTTTCATTATTCGTTGAGATGAATGAAAATATACATGCTAGCGATGAGTTTAGTTAAAGTATTATCCCATTGAACCATTGAACACATCTGATGAGTGAACCGAGTGATATATTATCTCCCCTCTCCACATATCTTTATAATTCTCTACATATCATTTGGTTTCACCCCCTATAGCTACTTTTACCGCACCTACCTCCTAAAAATCCCAAAAGAAAAAGATAGCTTCCAAAAACCCAAAAATATCAAAAAGAAAAAATGAGAAAAAGAAAAAGAAAAGAAAAATATTTCCTATATCTTCATTAGAAGCTACTACAAATACTTGGGAAAAGCCAAAAATTCCACATCCTATTCCTAGATGCGACGCCTCAAGCTAAGCTTGGGGGGGTTGAACCATGTGATTATACGAGTGAGTATGATATTAGAGTGGAGATGGTGCACGATTGGGAATATTTGATAATGCTTTAAAACTTTACGAAATATTTTAGCTTTGGAGATTCTTCATGATTTGAAGCGAATATTTGAATGCCATGACCTCTTTCCATTTTCTATTGCATGTTGGTGTGATCTCTTTGTGCTTTACTTATATCTATTGATTGAAAAATGCGTTGCCAACTCTTTTTATACTAGACTCTATGGATTGCACGATGTTGATATGGTTTGACGTCATAATTTTAGAGGATCCAAACCTTTGTCTTTATTGCATGCAAGCCATATGATCAGTTAAGACTTGAAAATACTATTAGCAAGTGTTTTATTATTCGAAGCATTGTGATATGTTGCTTGGGCTTGAGATCTGACTGAACATTCTAGCACCCCCCTCCATCTCATATCTCTTCCATTTTTTCTTTATTATTTTTGTCGCTCGGCTAGCCTAGTATTCGTCTTCCTCGAGGACGAGTAAGAGGTAAGCTTGGGGGATTTTGATGTGTCCATATTTTCCATCTTTTATAGCATCATTTCATCTCATTTCATGTCATATTCGCATCCAAATCCCTTATTCTCATATATATACGCGCTTCTAATGCCATATCCGAGTTTCGTATATCTTTTTATATTTGCAGGGATTTTGGAGCGATTTGGAGCTGATTTGGGATGCGGACACATCCATCACATCCAGGACGTTATAGGCAAGGCTCCGCAAGAGTTTGCCGAGGTTTAGAAGCAGGTAGGAGGAGCATAGGAGGAGCGAGCGAGAGAAAGGATCAAAAGCCAAAGCCCAAGTCACTTTCCCAGGCAACTCGGCTCCAGCAGCACTCTGCTGCTCGGTCAAGCTGACACGCAGATTCAGCCAATTTGCATGGCCCACTCGATCGAGCAAAGAGGTGACTCGACCGAGTCAACCCAACTTCGAGCTTCCTCCATCAGACATCCGACTCGACCGAACATGACATACTCGACCAAGCAGACTGACGACTCGACCGAGCAGGACCCACTCGACCCGAGCAGGCAGAACGACAATTTGAGGAGGATCTCAGACCCCCTGACGACTCGATCGAGTAGGCAGGCTACTCGACCGAGTAGCACGTATCCATTCCAAGCAGCGCATCAGCAGAGTCCTGTCTGCTCGATCGAGCAGCCTCTTCCTCGGTCGAGCAGCCAACGTGGCTAGCAACAAGTGGGCCCCAGATTTCCAGATTTTAAGTTTTTCTTTTGGGGTCCGTCCCATATGTATTTAAGTCGTTTTTCCAGACTATTTTCGAGGGAGGAAGTTTTAAGGTTAATTTTTAGCTCTAGCTTAATTTTATTGAGAGTTTTAGATCTAGGGTTTGGATTTTTTTGTCGACATTAGTAAAGATTCGATTTTTATTGTTTGTTATTGTGTGGTACTTCTGGGTCGGGATTCTTTTATCATCATCTATTACGCTACTCACTTTTGGTACGTAAAGATATCAATTTTCTTGTTTTCTCTAATTGCAATTATGAACTCCAATCTAAAAATCGCATCTTTCTTTGTCCTATTTGCCATGTCTGAGTAATCTTATCTAGGGCTAATGGGTTGGCCCTAGGATCTTAGGAAAAAGATGTAGATCTGGGATTTTAGGTTAGGTTGGGAATAAAAGGGGAGTATTTTGGTTGATCCAGCCACATCCCTAGGAGAACTCGTACTGAGATCCTGCCCACGGTCTGTGAAATTGATTTACTTAAGGTGTATCCTTAGAATTTAATTACGGAGTTAGTGGATGTAACGATCGCTTTTCGATCGTGTTTTTCGTGCGCATACTTTATTTTTGTACATGTATTTATTATGATCTCTCTTTGTATCCCAAACGTGCGAAGTTATATATCATTATGACCCTCGGAGAGAGTAGTTATTTGTGGAATTTTCTATGAACGTCATTTCACGGGTCGTTCTTCCACAAATCAGCTTTGAATGAAGGGGTGTCTTAACTTTAGACTTCGACGTTTGACCTTTTTATTTTTAGTTCTATTTTTCGTTAATCTAACACGTGACCGATCATCGTAGTCTTGATCCTCTCGTCGGCATGGTCGTCCCGATATTTTTCTTATATTTTCATACACTGTTAGGCTGACCCATCACCCTAATTACTTTTAACGTATAATTAGCCTAGACTAATTCAAATTCAAATCTTAATTAAATCTAATCCTAGGGATCCTACGTATCACATGAATATTTCCTAGTCTATTTGCACACTAGTTCTACCGTCCCCCTCACACACACTCTCTCTCCAATCACCTCTAAGTCTACCCCTTTTCAACCTTATAAAGCAATTTACCCTCATTAAAACATAAACATCCCCGAGGGTTTATTCTCCACGCAAACAACCCATAGTAGCCACCGCCCCTTGCACCCGAGCCCCCTTGCGCCGCCGGCCATCCCTTGCCGCCGGCCACCTCCGGCAACCCCCCAAAACTGCCGATCTCTTCTCTCTCTCCCCTAAAACCGCCGACCCACAGCCCCTAAAACTGCCGCCGACAGCCTAGTCCACGGTCCCATTGACAGCCGCAACTCCCCTCTCCTCAACAACCTGCCAGCCGCGCCCCAACTGCCGCATACCCTCTTCCCTTGAAGCACAGCCCGCACGCAACCCTCTTGCAGCGCAGCCACCTGCGCAACACCAGGCCAGGCATCCCCAGGCCGTAGCACAGTCGCGACCAGCTCTGTAGGCCATGCGCAATAGCTGCCAGCCACCGGTCACTCTAGGCCGCGCCCCCGCGCCGTTGCCGTGCCTCCCCGTTGCGCCGTTGCCGCGCGTAACCCAACAACAGGCCGAGATCCCCTTGCTCGCTGCCGTTCACATGCTGTCCCACCCCTCTAGTTGTCTCCGTCTTCGTCGTTGCCCCGTAGTTTGCCGTAGCTCGCTCGCTACCGGAATCCAACCCCTGACGTCGCTACCCGACGTCAGTGTAGCTTTCGCGTCGTGTTCAGGTAAACCCCGATCCGTAGGAACCCACACACCCGCCTGTTTAAACAAGATAAAAATCGTAATTTTCCTTGCTTTGATAAATAACTAATTGAGATTAATAATATGGGACTGTAGGATTGGTGATTGATTTGGCACATAGGAAGATCTGGACCATCGTTGAACTGAGATTGCGGACGTTGTTTCAAGCAAGTGAAACTTGCTCGGTTATTGTTAAGCCATGTTTAGGCTATTTGTGATTTTGTGTAAAAGAGACTAGGCGGTGAAATGATAGTCGCCTAGACACCATGCTTGATCTAGCTTGACAACGAAGCTAGATCCGACACCCATACTTGATCTAGCTTGACAACGAAGCTAGATCCGACACCCTTGCCATACCATGTTTCAAGCATATCACATGTCACATTTACTTTTGATATAACTGTACACGTTCGATAATTGCTTTTATGCTATCATATTGCAAATCACATGTCATTTCATGCATTGAATGTCTTGTCATGAATGTGTAGCACACGCTACTAATGAAATGTAAGCTGCAGCGAGTAGGATTCTGACTCCTATATCATGTAATGAGGCTAGGTCAACCCTATGCCATAAATACTTACTGGCTCGTGATCCAGAAGATGAGCGTCAGTTCATACATACGTGGAGGGGTAGGGTTAAGCGATCACTCAGCGTAGAAGTGTGCCCGTACAGCAACTTCAGCTGAAAGGCGTAAACCCTGTGCACGACATGAATGCATGTTTTTCCTTATTTTCATGAAATATTGTTTAGTAGCCTTTTGCTACGACGTGTCATGCATTGCAAAATATCATGCTCATTTAAATTGTTGCATTCATGAAATAATATGACATGTCATCATATTTAAACTGCTAGTTGCATTCATCCTATAACTGCCATTACTTTTATGTTTCCTTGCACAAAAGTCTCCCTTTTTCCTTTTGGAGATTTTTGCTGACACGTGCCCTTTTCTCTTTGGGTGTCACATGTCAGGCTTTGAGTCTGAGGTAGTTGCTGAGGACTACCAGGTTGCTGACGTCATGCTTGAGGCTTTTGCTGATATCCAGTTCGAGGATACCAGAGACCAGTCTTAGTCTCAGCTGGAGGTCTTTCTTAGTTGTTGTTGCTTTCCTAGTTGCTGCTGTTAGACTTTTCGGTGCGTAGCACCTTATCTTGTTTTAGTTTCGGCCATGCTTGGGCCTTTCTTTTAGACTCTTGTATTTTCTTTTATGACTATCTCTGGATGTTTGGAATAACAATTTGGATGTTGTTTGAATGTTGGTTATTTATTGCATGCGTTTATATTATTATTGTTGTTGTTTCATTGCAATGCAAGAATCTGCGAATGGATGAATACACAGACGCTTATCAGACTGTAGCTTCACAGCTTCAAGTCTAAGAAGACCTCTTCGCGTCTTGCCTTCTATACTTGGGAAGCGGGGCGTGACAGTGGATCCAACCAAGGCTCGTGACCATGCCCAGCTCGTGCCTTGAGGGGATCCACCGACAAACTATATCACTACATTGACGGCTACCGCCATAGCGTCAATGAGAGCCACCGAAGTAGCTCGAAGCTCTAATCCACGAGAGTGGTACGAGCTGAGAGACCAATCCCATAAACCCAATGTAATGTAAGAATAAGAACCCTAGCTTGGCATCGACTTCCAACGGTCCTAGCAGTGATCCCTAATGCCCTAGTCTCCTTATATTGAGCAACCAACATCAACCAACAATCTTCCAACCAACTGCTAATTCTTTCTGAGATCTAGAAATATTCTGAGACCCGACCCACCGTCACTGTCCCTGTGGGATTCGACAATCTTTTATACTATAATTTGACACCGTCCGCTTGCGGATAGAACCCAGAATCGACACCTAGGAACCATACAGCGCCTGGCGACCGTGACACCACCAAGTGGATTTTAGGTGTAAGTTCAGGACGCGTCAGCGTCGCAAGCTCTTTTGTGGAAGAAACGTAAGAAGTATGTAGAGTCTATGTATTAGATCTCGTACCTTCGAGGTTGGAACTCCCTTGCCATTATATTTTCAGGTATTTATAAGCATTCTCTGATGATTGCAAGTAACCGTCCCTCATTGATTCAGGCGGAATCTTCTCCTAGATTGGTGATAACGCTGCCCATTTACTCGGTCTCACTAACTCCCCCCTAAGTATCAGCAGGAGTTTAACGATTGTGAGCCGTTTGTTTGACTGGAGATTACTCCGCCTTAATGACAGGTTTCGGGTCATAGGCACCAAAATGGGTCGGCTATCTTGATATCGCTTTGTGATCCGTACCCTTCACCAACAGTAAAAATCTGTCACTTTTGCCCTGATGATTATCAAGTCATCACACTCAACATTAAAAAGATCCTTGCAAGAGAAGGAGATGGGTTGGTTGGAGTTTCTAGAAAAGGTAAGGAGGTTAACTTACCAACATATGTTATAGACCACACTTACCTCTTCTAGGGTTTTATCTTTCTAGTTGCAGTTATTGTATCACTTAACATGCTGATTTATTACTGTATACTACTATAGCTAGCTTTATCACATTAAACTTTAATGTCCTACTTGAGCTGCATGCACTTATCTGTTGTGCGCATGTGGTCTTTATGGTATTCGCAATGCATCTTCTTACCCCTTGATACGTCTATTTTACCGAAAGCCCAAAAACAACAGCCCACCGAACGAAGCCCAAAAGATACGAGCACGGATGCCTGACCACCGACCGGAAGCCCATCTGCGTGATCGGGCCCGTCTGGCAAAGCCCCATGGAGGGCCACCAAATATCGATCCGACCCGGCCCCGATATCGCACGAGTCACTCACCCACTCCAGCGATAACCGTTCCCCCGATCTCGTTACCACTGAATGGCTGTAATGGGGAGGTGCTGGCATGGTGCAGGGAGCGGCAGCGGGGGAGGAGGATTGAGGGGGCACGATTGGGGGCGGACGTGAGTCGTGGGCAGAGTCGGTGGGAGGTCAATAAAAGGGCTAAGAGGACGACAGAAGAAAAGACTGTAATGCCCTACCAGCTACTGCACAAGTACTAGAGGGGGGGTGAATAGTACTTTAAAATAATAAGGAGTATAATTCCAAATTAAATTGCAATCAACTACCAAATCAATTTGCGGAAGCTTAAATTGAACGACGACAACGAAATTGACAATACTAACAAACGATGTTAATGGGTTCGGATCCACCCAAGTCTCCCCGACTTGTTCCCGGTGATCCTACGTCCCAACCACCCGGATCCCCTCCGGATACTTGAGTTAGAAACCCTAACTCAAGATTTCCACTATGAATATCTTGTGAAAAACTTTCACAAGATCAAATCATACATGCAATAGCAAACGTGAATCCCACAACCCGGGATCACAACCTTCTCTCACAACCGAGAGAACCAACAAGCAATATAAAAGAGTTTATATGAAATAAACAAGCTTACCACAAAATCCTATACCTTGAGTTTTTCTTACCCAATAGGTGGAATGAAGGATTTGAGGAAGATGAAGTTACCAAACCCTAGCACCAAGGAAATGAGCAGCAATGGGTGCCTAGGGAAGATTTGGAAACTTGAATCAAGCAATAGCTTGAAGAGCTCACCAAGAACAAGCTTCTCTCTAGATCTAGAAATGAGAGAGAATGGGTTTCTTGTGAGGAAGAGAGCTTTAGATTTGAGGGAGAATAGCTATCACTTTAGAACTCAATGAATCTCTTAATGGCAGCTCTCTTAAAGATAGAAATGACCTAGGTTCGTATTTATAGGGTCCCATAAAAACAAGATAGGTCAATCTCCAACGGAAAGAAATCTGTGAGAATTAGTCGGTCAAAGAACACTCACTGACCGACTAGTTCATCAACTAGTCGGTCAGCCAAACAACGTGGACCGACTAAGAGTAGATCTGAGAAGAAAGAGAATTTCAGACCTAGACATCTAGTCGGTCCAAGAACACTGTCTGACCGACTAGTTTCACAACTAGTCGGTCATCCAATGAACGTAGACCGACTAAGAGGCAAAACAACTTAGTCTGAAGGCAAGTTGACTTAGTCGGTCTAAGAACAAAAATTGACCGACTAGATTGTCAATTAGTCGGTCATCAAACGTTCTTAGACCGACTAACGGTAAACAGTAGCTTAGGAGAAATTTAGAGTGAACAGTAAGTCACAACTAGTCGGTCAAAGAAGCATCACTGACCGACTAGTTCACAAACTAGTCGGTCGGTGATTCAACGTAGACCGACTAACTGTAAACAGTAAAGTCCAAGAAATTAAGGAATCAAACTAGTCGGTCCAAGAACAGTTGCCGACCGACTAGATCACCATCTAGTCGGTCAGTACTTGTTCTTGTACCAACTAACATGCACAACAAAGTCCGAATCGAAGCGCGACGCTTCGAGGAAGTTAGAATGAACTTGTGCAAGAATCCTAGAGCTACGAAATGAGCGTAATGAAGATAGAAACGTAAGATATACTCAAGGCTTAACATTCTATCAATCGAAACTAAAAGACTATAAATAAAACCTTAATAAACGGTCTTTGAGAGCTTCGATTGAATCTTCATAACTTCCAAAGCGCTGCAGGAGCTTCAACGAAGCTTTAGGCTTGAATACGAGCTTTTGGAAGTGTTGAGATGTCGCTTTGAATATTCTCGTGAAATTGGCGACGATCTCCAATACTGCGCTCACAAAATGTTAGTTCATGAATTATTTATGTTTGCTCATCATCAAAACCAAATCCGGGGAGTCCAATATTCAACATTCTCCCCCTTTTTGGTGATGACAACCCAACATAAATAATAATCAAAAATAATAATTCAAATGTAAAATACTTACTCCCCCTGCATTGATGACACGTTAATTCCCAAATGAATATATATGAATTGCATCAATCAGACGAGTAAGATATATAATGAGAATTGATTTTTGAAATATCGGATTTTGAAAATCCTTATATGTATCGTAACTCCCCCTGAATCTAACATATCAAACTAGATTCTTGGAATGGAGTTAAATTTTTCATTTGCACTATTTATTATCATTATCTCTCCCCCTTTGGCATTATCCCAAAAAAAAGGGGGGCATACAACGACAACAATTAGGAAATGTAAAATCCAACATCGGGAGTCGTAGACAATGACGATGGAGCTAATTGACACCAAAAGAAAAACGATTAAATCAATTCAAAGTGTGCCAATTGTCCATTATCACAAAGTGAAAAACAAAATCATCAAAAATACCAAATAATTATTCATTAATTGAATAAAGAAACATACTCTTCAATATTCAATATACTTGGTTAATTTTGTGCATGGAAAACAATTCTATACAATTATAGAATTTAAATCTATTTAACCAAGTTTTTATGCGTCGAGCGACGAAATCTCATTTCAAATACATTCAACGAATATTAAAATTTGCACGACGAATAAAAGACAAAGTGAATGACGATGAACATATATATATGCAGAGACAACATGAGTATATCCAAAAAGATATCACATCGAATATATGAGATACATCATATCAAGCGCTACATATCATCAAAAAGAAATACATCAACATCATCGATACAATATACCCATCAAAATGAAATACACCATCATCATCATCATTCTCATCAAGATAAATACAGCAGCAGCGACGACATCCAAAATACATCAAAACATAATAACCCTCATACCCTATCCTAACCCATAATACTCTTGCTAAGATATATCATCCAAGGCGTATATGGAGAGTCCTCGGAACAACGATCACGAGGAGGAGGCAGGATCTGTAGCGTCCGTGGGTCCAGTCGACGGAGTGGACTCAGGCTCTGCAGGGAGAAGAGGCGTCTCAACAGATGGAATCGTCGGGGCAGGAGTCGAGATCTCAGGAACAGGCTCTACAGCAGCAAGGGTCTCGACAACAGAAGTGTCAACTGGAATAGCAGCAGGCTCAGCAACAGGGTCAACAGCAGGCTCTGAAGACTGAAGTGCTGGAGCAGAAGGCTCTGGAGCACCGGAAGAGGTGCCAACTCCAGGAGCAGAAGAGGAAACACCAGCAGCAGCAGCAGTGGCATCATCACCACGGGCAAAAGAAGTGACAAGCTCGTCAAGCTCCTCATCGTCCATCTCCTCGGCCTCAGACACCGAAGGAGGAAGCTCAATCCCCATCATACGAGCCATACGACATACGACCTCCTCAGTACGAGCCAAACGGGAGTCGTGCTGACGAAGAAGACGTACGACATCGTCCAAAGTAGCAGGGGAAGAGGAGGTTGCAGCGGCTGACGGAGTAGACTGAGAAGCAGATGCGGTAGACCTCTGCACGTGACGAAGTGCCGCTAAAGATTTCTTCACGGCCGTCGCGTTCAGAGGCGTACCCAAAGGACGCTCATCGTCAGGAGGGAGAGGAACGCGAAAATGACGGAATACGAGTGTCAACAAGCAGGGGTATGGAATGTGCGCAGACTTATTGGTCTTGCGTATACACTCGAAAGAATCCATCTTATCGAGTATCACGCGAGCCCAATTTATCTCGCACCCCAAGAAAAGAGCGTATATGAGTTTCAAGAACGGCTGAGATGGGAGAGAAGAGGATCCATATTTCGGGAGGAGGCATGACTTCAAGATCAGGTTAAGAACCCACGCATTCGGCTTAAAGGATTTCGAAGGAACACCAATGAATGCGGAGGGGATAACCTGGAAAATCTCAGAAAGAATAGTCTGATCCAAGGAAGAAATGTCGTCTACGGAAATGTCTGAGGGGAGGAGACCACACGACGCACAACCAAGGATCTCCCCCAAGATTTCTGCCGTGAGAACTATAGGAGTTCCCAAGACAGTCGTCTCAATGGAGTGGCTGGCGTCGTACTGGCCTCGAATACGGTTAGCATAGAACAATTTCACGAGGCGAGGGTACGGTTTGGGATTGGCCTTGGGGTCGTATCGGAGATAATCTAGAAGGCCACTATAAGATAGAAGATCAGCAAGGCCGAGGAAATCAGAGAACTGAACGTAATGCTCTAACAACAGTGGACAGTGTTCTATACGGTTGTACGCGGCGAGACACTGAGGGTCATCGCAGCACAACGATATGTCTACACCGCCAACTGGCATAGGAGCTTTACCCTTGGCCTTACGGGTCTTCGGAGGTGGGGTAGGATCCCTAGTAGGCTCATCCTCAGGGATAAAATCAGTATCGGAATCGGAATCGGGAGGAGTAGCCGGAGTGTGAAGAATAGGCTTTTTGGTCTTGGATTTGCGGGGCTTGACGGATGCAGTCCTAGGCTTCTTAAGAGGGGGCGACGATGGAGAGGCTTGGGTAGACTTGGCACGACGCTTAGGTTTCGGGGGATTCCTAGCGGTAGGTTGTTCTACGGTCATTGGAGAGGCCCCGGAAGAAGCGATCGGAATACGAGTCTTAGCCATAGTTCTAAGAGCACACGCAAGTAATCACGGAGGATCAACAACCCTAAGCACAAAACCTAGAAGCTAGCACAAAACCCTAGAAGACCAAATGAAATCGAACACACAAACCCTAGAGGAGAAATTTCGAAACCCTAGAAATCCTAGGAGGTGAAAACGAACCCTAGGGCAAGAAATTGACCTAGGAGAGGGAGGAATATACCTAGGGGGTGGAGTCGACGGCGGCGGATGGCGGCGATGGCCGGAGAAACGGCCGGAGACGACGGAATGCGAAGGGGCTCGAAGGGGGGTTTTGGGTTTTCGAGTGAGAGATGGGGAGACAAACCGACTAAAAGTGATTTTAGTCGGAGGAAAACGTGTATAAGTCGGTCGGGATGCGAAAAGACACAGCTGCCCTAACACACTTAGTCGGTCACAGTTCAAGTACTGACCGACTAGATTACGATCTAGTCGGTCGGTCAATGAGCTTGAACCGACTAAGTCGAAACAGTAGCTCAGATGAATTTCTAGGGCAAGAATTAGTCGGTCGCAGTATATTCACTGACCGACTAGTTTTCAATCTAGTCGGTTGGAAAGTATACTATGACCGACTAAAGATAGAAAAAGATAGGAGATGGATATTTGCATGAGCTAGTCGGTCTGAGTTCATTTGCTGACCGACTAGATGAGCATCTAGTCGGTTGACAAGTGAACTGAAATCGACTAGAAGAGTCCAAAAGTAGAATTTTGATTTCTCTTCACAAACCACTTGGATGATACATCCAAACTCACTCATTAGTCATCTAAATTACCCCATAAAACGTCGAAATCTTAAATACGACATTGAAATACGAATTCGAGCAATAAATTCAAATAATTCACATAAAATTCCCAAAAATTCAATTAATCTAGCATGAATGAAATATCGCGAAATATATTAGCATGCAAGATGATTGAATTAAAATATGAATCCTATATCTCGGATTCACCCATAATCCCCAATTCTCGACGCAACCGCACAAAGGAGTCCTCCTTTAGGGGTTTCGTGAAAATATCGGCGATTTGCTTTTGGGTTTCAACGTACACTAAAATGATGTCCTTTTTAGCAACATGATCATCTAAGAAATGGTGTCGGACATCTATGTGTTTCGATCGGGAATGGTGCACCGGATTCTTTGAAAGACAGATAGCACTTTGGTTATCCACCATGATAGGGCTAGTATCACAATGAATACCAAAATCCTTCAATGTGTGTCTCATCCAAAGAACCTGGGCACAAGCGGCACCGGCGGCAATGTATTCCGCCTCGGTGGTTGAAAGTGAAACCGAATTTTGCTTCTTGGAAAACCAAGAGACAAGAGAATTTCCTAGAAAATGGCAAGTGCCACTAGTACTTTTCCTGTCGGATTTGCATCCCGCATAATCAGCGTCACTGTATGAGACTAACTCATACGTGCTAGATCTCGGATATAGTAATCCAAAATCTAAAGTGTAACTTAGATAGCGAAAAATGCGTTTTACCGCTACTAAGTGAGAATCCTTAGGTTGAGACTGATAACGAGCACATATACATACGGTAAACATAATATCGGGCCTACTTGCGGTAAGATAAAGCAAACTACCTATCATACCTCGATATAGACGAATGTCTACATCCTTACCGCCCGTATCCTTGTCAAGATGCGTAGTCGTGCTCATCGGAGTCTTTTTCCCGGAGGCATTCTCCATTCCAAATCGCTTTAGCAACTCCACCGTGTACTTCGTTTGGTGGATGAAGATTGCATCGTTCATTTGGCGAATTTGGAGACCTAAGAAATATTTGAGTTCGCCCATGTGGCTCATCTCAAATTGTTCCTTCATAACATTAGAAAACTCTTCGCAAAGAGCGAAGTTAGTAGCACCGAAAATGATATCATCAACATAAATTTGAACTAATAATATATCATTATTCGCATGCTTAATAAAAAGTGTTGAATCGGCTTCACCCATTTTAAAATTCAAATCCAAAAGAAAATTCTTTAGGCGATCATACCAAGCTCGAGGAGCTTGTCTCAAACCATAAAGAGCTTTCTTTAATTTAAAAACGTGATTTGGAAATTTTTCATTAATGAAGCCCGGAGGTTGAGAAACGTAAACTTCCTCAACGACATCTCCGTTTAAAAATGCACTTTTAACATCCATTTGAAATAATTTAAAATTCTTATGGCATGCAAAAGACAATAATAATCTAATTGATTCTAATCTAGCTACCGGAGCGAAAGATTCTTCGAAATCGATACCTTCCTCTTGTCGATAGCCTTGAGCTACTAACCGAGCTTTGTTCCGGACGACGACTTGGTTTTCGTCGGTCTTGTTCTTGAAGATCCACTTTGTCCCTATGACGGTGTGGTTCTTCGATGGCAATGGAACAAGCTCCCAAACTTCATTCCTCTCGAATTGAATGAGCTCCTCCTCCATGGCTAAGATCCAAGCGCTATCTTCACATGCTTCATTAATATTCTTTGGCTCTATCGATGAGGCAAAGGCACAATTTGCGAAGTGGTGAACTTGCGATCTCGTCTTGACACTATCATAGATATTGCCAATGACTTGCTCATGGGGATGGTCACGAACCGAATGAAGCCGTTTGGGAATACCTTGATCACTTGGAACATTCTCAACAACTTCATTAGTTGGGTTAGTCTCAATGGAATCAATAGAATCATTAGACTTAGAATTTTCAAACGAATCACATAAAACATCCATAGAATCATTATCATTTGAAATTCTAGTTGGAACAAATCCTTCATTAAATGAGACATGAAGCGACTCCTCGATCGTTGAGGTTCGTTTGTTGAATATCCGGTAGGCTTTGCTACGCGTAGAGTATCCAACAAAGATTCCCTCATCGGATCTTGGATCGAATTTGTCCAAACTACCATATGTGTTCTTAATAAAACATTTTGAACCGAAAACACGAAAATGTTTAACTTGAGGCAACCTACCAAACAACAATTCATAACACGTTTGTTTAGTGCCGGGCCTCAAAAGTATTCTATTAAACACATAGCAAGCGGTGTGTACCGCTTCCGCCCAAAATTGATGGCCAAGTTGGCTATCATCAAGCATAGTGCGAGCACACTCCACTAGCGTCCTATTCTTTCTCTCAACTACACCATTTTGAGGCGGTGCACGAGGGAAAGAGAAGGTGTGAGTAATACCAACTTCATCACAAAATGTCTCAAAAGACTCATTCTCAAATTCACCTCCATGATCACTACGAATAGTGACAATGGTGGTTCCTAAGAGATTTTGTACTTTCTTAACAAAAATTGTGAAGTTTTCAAAAGTTTCATTTTTATTGCACAATGAAAATACCCAAGTAAATCTTGAATAGTCATCTACGATGACAAGTCCATACCTTGCATTTCCTAAGGAAGCTACTCTAGTTGGCCCAAATAAATCTAGATGTAATAGCTCTAGTGGCCTTTTAGTAGAGATGCTTTTCTTAGGTTTAAATGAAGATTTAGGAAGCTTGCCGCGTTGACAACAATCACAAAAACTTTTCTTTTCAAAAACTAGCTTCGGAAAACCTTTAATAGAATTCAATTTTGAAAGCTTATATAATGTTCCAAAGTTCACATGTCCAAAGCGTCGATGCCATAAGTGTTGTTCACTTGTGTTGGCAACGAGACATTGTTCATATGACTTAGGAAGATCCAAAATATAAATGTCTTTACGACGAGTTCCGGAAAATAATAATTTTTCATTATCCTTTCTTAAAATATGACACAATCCTTTCGCAAAGCTAACTTTGTAACCTTTGTCACAAAGTTGGCTTATTGAAATAAGATTATGATTTAAACCACTAACAAGATAAACATCACTAATTAATGGTTTAGAGGGGTTACCGACTTTACCAACACCTATGATGGTTCCGCTCTCGTTGCCTCCAAATATGACGCGGTTTCCATTCGCAATGGGAACCACTCCGGAGAGCAATCGAGCGTCACCCGTCATGTGTTTTGAACACCCGCTATCGAGTATCCAATTCCCTTTGGAGCTAAATTTAAATTTGTTGCTCCTTTCCCTTTTCTTTTCCTTGAGTACCTAAAGATAGAAACTTTCATATCATGGTACCCAAGGTCATTGGGTCCAAGGGATTAGACCTTTGGAAGCCAAGTCCAAGTGGACTTAGACTTCCCCACATAATTCTTACTATGTACAACATCCGAAAAATAAGCATTCATGTATATTTGTTTTTCGTCCATGCTTGTGTCCGTTGGGCTCCAAATAGTAAATATTTTGGGAGCCATCATCCTATTGGGTGCATGCATGCGACGTTGATTTCTACGTGATGCATGTTGTGGATAGGCATATGGGACATGATGGAATGGTGCACGACGAGAATTATTCATATGATGCGGTGGGTGAACATATGCATGTGTGGGAACACGTGAGTGAGGGTGTCTCACATGGTGTGCACGTGCCCGAGAATATGTTGCATAAAAATCATCATGTGTGTGAGATGGTGGAGTAGGACGTGTGTTCCTACGTGGCATGTTATTGGTGTACATGTAGGCATGACCCTTCTTTGGAGGTCCACCCAAGGTGGGTTTCTTTCCAAAAGAGGGCGTGGACGAGGTGGAAGCACCATTGGTAGATGAACTACCAATAGAGTGTTTGCTACCACTCGTAGAGTCACCGGAAGTTGGCCTAACAAAAGTAGTGGCCGCTTTGGATGGACATCCCGTCGTATACCCCAAACCAATGTGGTGATTGGCCGGAAGTAAGTCACTTAGGATTTTATCCAAATGGTCCTTACCTTTGTTGAATTTGTTAATTCGGCCCAATGTGTTCTCATATTTCTCTTTGAGAGAACGCAAAGAAGTATCCAAAGTGGATATTTGCGAAGTGAGCACATAAACACGAGATTTAAGATTCTCGTTCTCAATACTCAAAGTCGAGTTTTGAGAAGTTAAATCCGCTATCTCATGTTCTTCCGCATCCTCGATGCTAACATGTTCAAGTTTAGATTTGAGATTAACAATCTCATTTCTTAACTCTTCAACAACGGTGTCGTTGTTGGTGATGATAGTCTTAGGCGATGTTTGAATGCTAGCTAGGTCATCTTTTACCTTAGTATATCTATTTACTAACTTAGTGTATTTTGACCAAAGTTGAGAGTTAGCATTTCTAAGATCATCCATCGTTACCTCATCGCTTTCGTCATTACTATCATCGGAAGAGGAGGATCCTTGATCGTTCTCCTCTCTTGCCATGAAGCACATATGTGCTTGCTCCACTTTCTCATCATCCGACTCTCCGCTTGAGGAATCCTCGGAGTCGGTGAATGTTGCTCCGACAAGTCCTTTCTTGTACCCCTTTTTGTATTTCTTGGACTTATCGAATTTTGGCGCCTTCCACTTCTCCTTGTGCTTATTGAGGGGACACTCCGCTTTCATGTGTCCCGGCTTATTACACTTGAAACACAAAGGAGAGGAAGAGGCGTTAGTAGAACCAAATTTAGCTTTGTTCTTGAAGTTACCTTTTCGGAAGAAACGGTTGAACTTCTTGGCCATGAGTGCCATGGACTCCAAGTCTAACTCGTTTTCCGAGTCTTCATCATCGGAAGATGTGGATGAAGCCGCCTTGAATGCAATCGCCTTTTTCTTAGGCGCATCTAGGTTCAAATATGACTTCATCTTTTCTTGTAGCTTCACCTTGCTATCTTTGCGTACCTCGTATGACATCAAAGTACCCATTAGTTGAACTACGGTATATTTGTTCATGTCATTACCTTCCTCGATGGCGAAGGTACGTTTTTCCCAAGAAGAGGGAAGTCCTTCAATAAGCTTTAAGCACTTCTCCTTTTGAGTGTAGATCTTGCCGAGGGCCTCTAACTCGTTTATTATGTCAACGAAGCGAGCGTAATATTCTTTCATCTTCTCGCCCTGTTGCATATGAAACATTTCGTAATCTTTGGTTACGACTACGAGTTTAGAGTCTCTTACCCGACTCGTCCCTTCATGTAGTATGAGGAGAGAGTTCCAAATTTGATATGCACTCTTACATGTGCATATCTTATTGAAGTCCTCGGGCTCCAATGCGCATTGCAAGGCGTTCATTGCCTTGGCATTGCTTACCTCCGCGGCGACCTCCGCGGTAGTCCATTTCTCAAAATCTTCTTCTTCGGGCTCGATGTACTCCTTCATTGTAGTCCTCCATAAAGATGCACTCCGGAGGAAAGTCTCCATCCGGCACTTCCAGTACCCGTAGTTGGTACCGTTGAAGAATGGAGGCCTCGTAGAGGAATGTCCTTCCATCACCGATGACGCTCCTTCACGGTTCCTGAAGGTGTCATAGTTGGAGGGTGGAGGCACGGTCTTATTGTCGTTGGCAAACATAGATGTGTATCTGGCTCTGATACCAAATGTAATGCCCTACCAGCTACTGCACAAGTACTAGAGGGGGGGTGAATAGTACTTTAAAATAATAAGGAGTATAATTCCAAATTAAATTGCAATCAACTACCAAATCAATTTGCGGAAGCTTAAATTGAACGACGACAACGAAATTGACAATGCTAACAAACGATGTTAATGGGTTCGGATCCACCCAAGTCTCCCCGACTTGTTCCCGGTGATCCTACGTCCCAACCACCCGGATCCCCTCCGGATACTTGAGTTAGAAACCCTAACTCAAGATTTCCACTATGAATATCTTGTGAAAAACTTTCACAAGATCAAATCATACATGCAATAGCAAACGTGAATCCCACAACCCGGGATCACAACCTTCTCTCACAACCGAGAGAACCAACAAGCAATATAAAAGAGTTTATATGAAATAAACAAGCTTACCACAAAATCCTATACCTTGAGTTTTTCTTACCCAATAGGTGGAATGAAGGATTTGAGGAAGATGAAGTTACCAAACCCTAGCACCAAGGAAATGAGCAGCAATGGGTGCCTAGGGAAGATTTGGAAACTTGAATCAAGCAATAGCTTGAAGAGCTCACCAAGAACAAGCTTCTCTCTAGATCTAGAAATGAGAGAGAATGGGTTTCTTGTGAGGAAGAGAGCTTTAGATTTGAGGGAGAATAGCTATCACTTTAGAACTCAATGAATCTCTTAATGGCAGCTCTCTTAAAGATAGAAATGACCTAGGTTCGTATTTATAGGGTCCCATAAAAACAAGATAGGTCAATCTCCAACGGAAAGAAATCTGTGAGAATTAGTCGGTCAAAGAACACTCACTGACCGACTAGTTCATCAACTAGTCGGTCAGCCAAACAACGTGGACCGACTAAGAGTAGATCTGAGAAGAAAGAGAATTTCAGACCTAGACATCTAGTCGGTCCAAGAACACTGTCTGACCGACTAGTTTCACAACTAGTCGGTCATCCAATGAACGTAGACCGACTAAGAGGCAAAACAACTTAGTCTGAAGGCAAGTTGACTTAGTCGGTCTAAGAACAAAAATTGACCGACTAGATTGTCAATTAGTCGGTCATCAAACGTTCTTAGACCGACTAACGGTAAACAGTAGCTTAGGAGAAATTTAGAGTGAACAGTAAGTCACAACTAGTCGGTCAAAGAAGCATCACTGACCGACTAGTTCACAAACTAGTCGGTCGGTGATTCAACGTAGACCGACTAACTGTAAACAGTAAAGTCCAAGAAATTAAGGAATCAAACTAGTCGGTCCAAGAACAGTTGCCGACCGACTAGATCACCATCTAGTCGGTCAGTACTTGTTCTTGTACCAACTAACATGCACAACAAAGTCCGAATCGAAGCGCGACGCTTCGAGGAAGTTAGAATGAACTTGTGCAAGAATCCTAGAGCTACGAAATGAGCGTAATGAAGATAGAAACGTAAGATATACTCAAGGCTTAACATTCTATCAATCGAAACTAAAAGACTATAAATAAAACCTTAATAAACGGTCTTTGAGAGCTTCGATTGAATCTTCATAACTTCCAAAGCGCTGCAGGAGCTTCAACGAAGCTTTAGGCTTGAATACGAGCTTTTGGAAGTGTTGAGATGTCGCTTTGAATATTCTCGTGAAATTGGCGACGATCTCCAATACTGCGCTCACAAAATGTTAGTTCATGAATTATTTATGTTTGCTCATCATCAAAACCAAATCCGGGGAGTCCAATATTCAACAAAGACGGCATCTCAGGTATCTAAAACCTAAGGTACTCCATCAACGACCTAGTTCCCCCACTTCACCTCCTTCCTCCCCTGCTCGCGCCGTGAGACGCTGTACCGATCTCCTCTCGAGTCGTACCGTCTCCGCCGGGTCCCCTCTTTCAGATCATTGTCTGACTTAGGCATCGGAGGGGTTTTGGCCGGAACCAAGGTCCGGCCCCCCTGACGAGTGTTCTCGTCTACGCAGGAGGATATCTAATCCACGGGCCGAGGCTTCCCCTCCGCCCCTCACCGACCACGCAACCTGCTGGACGATCGAGGGTTCCCCTCATCGTCCGACCGCCGAGGCCGAGCACAACCGACCGAGGCCGAGCGTCTCAACCCAGGCCGAGGCTTCCCCTCGCCCTACCAACGACCGAGGACCCCGATTCGACCCAGCCGACGCGCTCCATGTCGTCTGCAGATCTTACTCGAGCCTCGTCTGCACCGACTCTACACACCCGAGGGACCCAAGCGGGCCCCTTGACCACGTTGACCGGGTTGTCCACGGTCAACGCTTTTGTAGTGAGAAAACACTCTGAAACATCTGGCGCCGTCTGTGGGAACCGAAAACCGTCCCACGAAGAAGCAAACCACACCCACAATGGCACGAGCCAACAACGGAAGGAAACGCATGCCCCCCATCCCGGAGGAGGGGAATGGCGCATCCAACGGCAACCTCGAAGACACGCCCGTCAACAATCACCCCGCCCCCACGACTGAAGAGATTGGCGGGACGGAACTGGCCACACAGGGACAACTCCGTGCCCTGGCCCAGGAGACCAACGCGAACATCCAGACGCTGGTCGCGGCGGTACAGCAGCTCGTCAGCACTGCGCCGGCTAACGGAGGCGCGTTGGGCGACGACCATCGTTGGGCGGGGGGTCCCCCGCTCTTACGATCCGCTGTGGTCGACGACCATGGGAACCAAAGACCAAACGCAGAGCGTCGGTTCACGATGTCCGGCTCCCGCCAGGCGAGATCACGTGCCTCCTCCCCTCATTGTGAAAGGAGCCGAAGAGAAACCGAAGGCACGGAGGACGAATCGGTGACGGCGTCGTCTCGTCGACCACGATCACCCCACCGCAGGAGAAGCAATCGACACCACTCGAGAGACCGATCGCGGCGGAGCGGGAGCTCCCGCCGGAGGAGCCGGGAACGACGGGTCAGCCTGACTCCCAGTGTGGCGAGGGCCGTGGAGCCGACCCCGCCGGCGCCTGTGCTCCCTCCACCACCGAACGAACCAGAGGCGGGCAGGTGTCGAACCCCCGGGGGGATCCACGGAGACCGGTGTCCCCTATCACGGAGAATAACCGACGCGCGGGTCCCCTCTCGATTCAAGATCCCGACACTGGGGAAATATGACGGGATAGGGGACCCGGGAAACCACGTGATGGACTACGAGGGGGACATGTCCTTCCAAGGAGCCGACGATGACCTGCTCTGCCGGGGCTTCTATTCGACTCTCAGGGGAGCAGCGAGGACCTGGTACCGCAGCCTACCCAGCCGCTCCATCGACAGCTTCGAGGAGCTCACCCAGCTGTTCTGCAAACAGTTCATGGCAGGGAGACAGGTAAAGCCTGATGCTGAACATCTGTTTAACATAGTGCAGGGCCCAGCCGAGCCGCTCCGACAGTTCATGCGCCGCTTCAACGCGGAAAGGCTGAACGTGAACAGCCCTCCCGACCTAGTTGTCCAAACGGCTCTTAAGAAAGGGCTGCGCCATAGAGGCCTTAAGAAATCTCTGCACAACGACCCCCTGAAGGACCTCCCAGGGATCATGGCGAGGGCCGAGCGCTTCATGTTGACCGAGGAGACCTTGGCCATTGAGGCAGGAAAGGCCACTCGAGGGACCAAACACGGCGACAGCGGACGAGGCAGCCCCGAAGGGTACCGGACCGAGAAGAGGCCGAGAAACAGGCAGCGGGGAGAGGGTATGAGGGACGCCACCCCAGACGACGTCCTCGCTCAAGTACAGAAGGAAGAGCGCGCCGATCGCCCCCCACCAAAGGCAAAAAGAGGTGGGAAGAGTGGGGAGAAGTACTGCAAGTACCACAAAGACAATGGCCACGACCCTGAAGACTGTTGGCACTTGAAGAAGGAAATTGAGAAGCTGATGAGTCGGGGGCACGCCAGGAGCTTAGCCGACGAGCCGGCCCATGGGGAAGGGACCTCCATGCAGCCGGACAAGGGGAAGAAGATCAACACCGTCCAAGGACCCCTCCGCATCATAGAGTGAGCGGGCGAGCTCTCTCCCCCCAGTCGTAGCCTAGTCCGAGGGGATTATCTAGGTTTACATCCCTCTGTCTAGCTTTATTCCCTGTTTCCTTTCCTCCAAATGTACTAGTTCGACCGGACTCTTAAGAGTACAATTGCATTCCCTTTTGTCTTTTCTTAATCTTCGACGGAATCGACGTTTCACTAAGGGTGCAAAAGGATGAAGACCGCCGCCTCACTGGAGGGGGAGCTTTGCCCTCGCCGACCGACTCCTGCGCTCAGAACTCTGGGGGCAATTCTCCCAGCCGGCGCGGACGCCGACCGGTCCTAAGCCGAGGAGCTTTGCCCTCGCCGACCGACTCCTGCGCTCATAAGTCTGGGGGCAATTCCCCCAGCCAGCGCGGACGCCGACCGGTCCTAAGCCGAGGAGCTTTGCCCTCACCGACCGACTCCTGCGCTCATAAGTCTGGGGGCAATTCACCCAGCCAGCGCGGACGCCGACCGGTCCTAAGCCGAGGAGCTTTGCCCTCGCCGACCGACTCCTGCGCTCATAAGTCTGGGGGCAATTCCCCCAGCCAGCGCGGACGCCGACCGATCCTAAGCCGAGGAGCTTTGCCCTCGCCGACCGACTCCTGCGCTCATAAGTCTGGGGGCAATTCCCCCAGCCAGCGCGGACGCCGACCGGTCCTAAGCCAAGGAGCTTTGCCCTCGCCGACCGACTCCTGTGCTCATAAGTCTGGGGGCCATTCCCCCAGCAGGCACGGACGCCGACCGGTCCTAAGCCGAGGAGCTTTGCCCTCGCCGATCAACTCTTGCGCTCATAAGTCTGGGGGCAATTCCCCCAGCCAGCGCGGACGTCATCCAGTCCTAGGCCAAGAACAAGGCAGCAACGCAAAATACGCGAGAAGTCCGAGTAAGTCAATTTCGTTTATAACAGTTAACCAGGGTACAAAAATGTGTCTTATTTACAGGGAATCGAAGCGAAGAAACCTCTCCACAAATAATCCGCTCTCGACGAATGACAAAGTTCGTCACCTACAGAAACTAGGTCGACACCGACAGAGCAAAATTTGTTGACAAAAGACCCAAAGTTGTCGGCCCAAGCGAACAGCCATGCAACCAGCAATTATTGGCTCGGGAGTCGGTAGCGAAGCCGAAGGAGATAGCAGGGGCAGGGATCCATTCCAAGTAGACTGGCCCAAAGCGAAGCGGATGCTAAAAAATTTGAGGATAAGGCCAGGAGGGACGGCTTAGGGAGCCCGGGCTCGAGAGGACACATCCTCGGGCGCTTCGCCCTACTCGGAGCGAGGGGGATCGACAAGTGGAGAAGCCTGCCGAACGCGCTCCGCACAATCCCGGAAGGAAGACTGGACGACTTCGACAATCCGAGGGGCGATGAGGTCTTCATACGTACCAAAGGCCTCCCTGAGAACCTCGAAGATCTTCTTCCCCAGGGTCTCGACGACACCCCTCTCCACCTCCTCCGCAAGCCGCGCCACCTGACGCCGATCCGATAGTTCCCTCTGAAGTTCCTCCCTCTCCAGGCGGAACGACTCCGCCGCTTCCTCAGCCGACTGCCGAGCGTCCTCCAACTTTCCCTGGAGGTCACCCACTCGTCCCTCCAACTCGGCCACACGGAGCTTGAGATTCCGAGACTCCATCTGGGCCTCCGTCATAGCCACCTCCGCCACCCCGGCCCGCTCCTGGGCCCTCATGGAGGACTCCTCCAGCTCCCTCAAGCGGACGGCTCGGCACTGCAACTCCACGGCGAGCGCTGAACCCTGGAAGACGAGACATGGGCTAAGAAGAGAATAAAGGGAAGGAAAGGACAGCAAGATAGTCGAACCTGTTGAAGAATCCAGACCAAGGAATCCGACATCTTGTCGGCAGGGATCTTCTCGAGGAGACTGCGGTCCCGGGGAAGGACGGAGACCTCAGCAACCTGCTGGGCCAAGGCTCGGTCGACAAACACCAAACTCCCAGGGACGACATCGAGGGAAGCCAAGTTGCTCGCCAACAGGGCTCCGATCCCCGGTGATATGGGCGAGGACGCTGCGAGGGGGTGGTTGTCAAGGCCACCGGAAGATCCCCGGTGGTCGCCGCAGGGAGCATGGAACCCGCCGGACTGGAGGGGTCCACATCCTCCTTCCTCTTCTTTCCTCCGTGAGACTCCGAAGGCGCCGGAGGGGAGCGCTTCCGCCTCGCACCATCCCCACCCTCGGGAACCAGAGGGGGCGCGCCAAGGGCAGGAAGGACTGCACCGGACCCGTCGTTACCCCCCGCCTCTTGGGCTGGCGGGGCGGGTCCGGCCCTTGTGACCCCCCTGGAAAGGGGATCGCCAGAAGAAGAGGCGGGAGGCGCGGCCACCACCTTACCCACGGAAGGCTCGGCTCGGCGCACCTCCTCCTCAACGGTCCGCCGAGGCGCCCTTCCAGAGGTACTACCCCGGCTCCGAGCGGCTCCACGACGGATCAGCTCATCAACATCACGGGTGAACTCACGACCAGCCATTCCTACAAGGGAAACCGAAATCAGGGTAAGCTACGGGGCAACCTAAGACTGATAAAGCGACCTACCCGGAGACCACATGACGGCCTTCAAGAGTAGGTCGTCCAACAAGGACCAGATGGATTTCGCTTCCAAGGGGAGGGTCGACAGCAGCGCGACGGCAGCCAGATCCGCCTCGGAGAGGGCTGGCGTTGAGTCGGGCCGGACCGACCCGCCCCAGCTTGTCAGAATTCGGGCGCCCTCCAGGAAGACCACGAAGACGTAATCCAAACTCCAATCCCCCGACCAGCGGGGTAGCCCGATCAGGCATTCCCTCCTTGAGCGGGCTCGGAGTTGCAACCATGACCCGGGGCCGACCGTCTGGATCAGATAAAAGTAAAAGAGAAGGGGGAGAGACGGCTCCAGACCACGGGTACAGCAGAGCATCACGAAGCCCGTCAGTACCGCGATCGAACAGGGGGTGAACTGGCATAGGGACACCATGAGATACTCCATGACCTGGATGAGGAAGGGATTGAGCGGGAAACGAAGGCCCAGGTGGAACATCTCGACATAAACGCCGACCTCGTTGCTCCTCGGAAGGCAGATCCGCTCGTCGATGAACGGAACTCGGACATCGTACGGGTAGCAAAGATACCTCTCCCGGATCCCCGTGGCCACTGAAGGAAGAGTCCTCGACGGCGTTCGGAGGATAACCGGGGGTACATTAAGCCGCACGGCAGCCGATGCCACGTCATCGCCAACGTACTCCGGGAAGAGCTTCTCCTTCCCCTTATCTCGAAAGGAACGACTCTCGGAGGAAGGGTCTGACCCCACAAGCCGGGGCCCGCCCCGCCTCGGCTCAGGAGGATCCCTCGCCCCTTGGCCGGAACCACCTATCCTAAGAGCAGCCATAATATGAAAGTAAGAAAGGAATTACCTTTTCGTTAATTTGGAGAAGACAAGGAAACGACGACGATGGGAGACTCCAAGCTGCGGGGAGCAAAAGCAGGAGGAAGAGCAAAAGAAGAAGTTGGGATCCACACAGCCGAAGATCTTATATACCTGACTCAGGGGCGAATTCGAAGCGCCTGACAGGAACACGTGGCAGGCCTCGGAGAACCGGTGGCGTTTTGAAATCGGCGCCAAAGGAAGTCCAATCGATCCGCCTCATCATTACCTTCATTTATAACCACGCCTCGACTGATGCGCCACTCGGAACCCCAGGAGTCACATCGGTCGAACCGAACCGGCCAAGGCCGATCGGCCCCACCGATGGGGGCAATTGATACGTCTATTTTACCGAAAGCCCAAAAACAACAGCCCACCGAACGAAGCCCAAAAGATACGAGCCCGGATGCCCGACCACCGACCGGAAGCCCATCTGCGTGATCGGGCCCGTCTGGCAAAGCCCCATGGAGGGCCCCCAAATATCGATCCGACCCGGCCCCGATATCGCACGAGTCACTCACCCACTCCAGCGATAACCGTTCCCCCGATCCCGTTACCACTGAATGGCTGTAATGGGGAGGTGCTGGCATGGCGCAGGGAGCGGCAGCGGGGGAGGCGGATTGAGGGGGCACGATTGGGGGCGGACGTGAGTCGTGGGCAGAGTCGGTGGGAGGTCAATAAAAGGGCTAAGAGGACGACAGAAGAAAAGACGGCATCTCAGGTATCTAAAACCTAAGGTACTCCATCAACGACCTGGTTCCCCCACTTCACCTCCTTCCTCCCCCACTCGCGCCGTGAGACGCCGTACCGATCTCCTCTCGAGTCGTACCGTCTCTGCCGGGTCCCCTCTTTCAGATCATTGTCTGACTTAGGCATCGGAGGGGTTTTGGCCGGAACCAAGGTCCGGCCCCCCTGACAAGTGTTCTCGTCTACGCAGGAGGATATCTAATCCATGGGCCGAGGCTTCCCCTCCGCCCCTCGCCGACCACGCAACCTGCTGGACGATCGAGGGTTCCCCTCGTCGTCCGACCGCCGAGGCCGAGCACAACCGACCGAGGCCGAGCGTCTCAACCCAGGCCGAGGCTTCCCCTCGCCCTACCAACGACCGAGGACCCCGATTCGACCCAGCCGACGCGCTCCACGTCGTCTGCAGATCCGACTCGAGCCTCGTCTGCACCGACTCGACACACCCGAGGGACCCAAGCGGGCCCCTTGACCACGTTGACCGGGTTGTCCACGGTCAACGCTTTTGTAGTGAGAAAACACTCTGAAACACCCCTCTCTCTGGTTCTTTCCGCATAAGCAATGGTGTTTGGCATAAAAATCTATCACATTGTACCGACATCAAGATCTAGACTTTTAGCGTATTAAAATGAGCGAAATTCTCAAAGTGATGGGGTGGATACGTCCGTCGACCCCACTTTCCTCAAAAATTGAGTATATGTGATGACCTGATAATCATAAATGCATATATGTGAATAAAGTGATGAGGTGAATAAACTTTGAATATATGTGATATATAAAGTACGACCATAAGAGTTGTTATAATTTGAGAGTATATAAACGCGTCACAAAGAGTTGTGAGTGCATGAAATAAGATGATCGTAAAGAGTTACGAATATCTTAACCAAAGAAGAGGAGACAACTGACTCAACACTGGTAAGTCGACTGGAGGCTTGCCATAGTCGACTAATCAACTAGTTAGTCGACTAGTGGCTTGCTCTAGTTGACTAATCAAGTACAACGTACGTGAGTTGGTCCTATCAGTAGCCTAGTCAACTAGTATATTGTTACTAGTTGACAAACTACTGACACATCAGGATAATGGTTTTGAGTTTGATGTGGGATTTGATCTAAAAGTTAGATCTAATCCAAACTGATTTTCTAATATAATCGTATTCTAGTTTCATGATAAATATTTGGCAATGAAATATAGAGTTTAAATAAGATTAGAACTCATCATGAAAGAATCTCCTCATTCTTTGCAAGTTTAGGGATAAGATTAAGATCTATTCAAATCCCTAATCATATTCAGATGTGGGTGGCCCTGTCACTATAAAAGGAGGTCTTCCCTAGCTCTCTCGACACACCAACTCAATTGAGAAGTCTCTACGAAAAGAAATTGAAATCTAAATCTAAAATCTTTAAGTGCAGAGAAATTTAAACCTCTTCAAGAGAGAGAAATTTTCAAATAATTCAAAGTTTTTTTCCTTCTCCTTTTTCGCTCTAGCCAGAATTGGAAAGATGATTTGAGTTCTTAGAGGGCTCACATATCGTGAAAGAGTTCTTCATCAACATGAATTTTATAAGGCGCTAACTAGTGAGAGATGAATTTTTATGATTCATGAGTATCATTGGAGTATACTTGCACTCATGTACTGTTTTAATTCATTTGTTAATTTCTAGATTTGCAGTAAATCCATGGCATGTGATTGCTAGTATTAGAAAATTTTAATTTTGTGCCTTTCACTGCTTTATCTAAAATGGTTAGATTACTAGTATCATTCCTTTACAATTAGTCGACTAATAGGCATACAGTAGTTAAATAGCGTATATGTGTATCATATGCCAGATATCACTATCATTAGTCGTCTAGCAGGACAGTTAGTCAACTAATACAGAACATATATTTTTTATAGTACTCAGATTAGTTCTTAGAGCTCAGATTAGTCGACTAACTAAATAATTAGTCCACTAATACATGTATTATTGGACTAATAGAAGTCATTAGTCGACTAATAGAAATCATTAGTCCACTAAAGCTATTTTCCTGTCTCTCGTTCCTGAACCATTAGTTGACTAATTGATGCTATTAGTAGACTAATTATATTTTCGTTGGCTGCATTTACTTTCATAAACTATTCATTTTCTAACCATTAGAATAGATATTTTTGTAATCTTTTAAGTGAGTTTTCACCTCTATAAATAGGTATTTTACATCAATTCTTAGATACAAGAGATTACATCATTATGAGCTTAGAAAATCTTTTCTCCGCAGTTCTATATAAGGAAAACCCAATCCCTTTTTAAAAAATTTTGTTCTTCTAAACTTCAATCTTTTAGAATAGAATTCTACTCATTAACCACCATAAAATCCACATATACATATCTTTAAGGCTCTAGGAGATTTTTACTTCGATTCTTTTGTTAGAGGTTCTCTCAACGTGTTTATGTAAGCTCTTGACATCAGTTTGGTGACCAATGTTGTAAGTCTTACAATTTGCAATAGGATTAGTGGAAAAGCTCAAGTGAAGAGCTTAAGGACCGAGGGTATATTAGATAGATTGAACCAGAATAAAATCGATTGTCCTTGCGATTGTTGTCTAGTATGCTTTTATCTTTTCTCATATTATTTTTCCGCTGCAAATATTGATATTGATTGGTAACTCTCTTAATATCTTGTTTGGTTAAAAAAAATTTATAAACAATATTCACCCTCTCTAGTATCTATTTGTCTATCACATGATCCAACAAAAATGTGGTGACATATCTATTACAGAAGCCAGGTACATTATTGCTAAGGAGCTTATGTAGATGAAGATTTCTTATAGGAGTATCCTTGATGTAGGAGAAGGTCACTCTTCATTGTAACAGTCAGAGAGTATTTGACCTGATTAAGAATTACACATATCACTTAAGGACTAAGCACATCGATGTTCACTACCATTGGATTGAAGATGCCTTGGCGAATCATTTGATGTACATGGTCAAGATTGATATATGCTAGAATCCATCAAACATGATGATGAAGACTCCATCAAATGCTTCTAGTTTTGCAAGCGATTAGTAGGCATAGCTATTACTTGAAGCATTCAATATTTAATAGGAAGATCACTCCTTATACATTAGTAGGGTGAGAATGTTGGGTTTATCACTCATTTACGATGAATTTTTCATGAATGAGTGTTAGGTTTGCAAATTCCATTGAAATTTGAAAGCTTCTTTCATTGAACCAATATTAGATGCATTCTTGAATGTCTAGAGTTCTTTGAATGGTCTCTTTGATTTTTTTTTACTAGAAGCATCTGTCTAGTTCATGAATAGTCTCATGATATTCATGACTTTTAATTATCCACTTTGGCCTATAAAAGGGAATGGTTTGAGCATAAATCTTTTTAACTTGTAGATAAAGAGTTAGAGAGTTCACCTTCAAGTGTGTATAAGAAATTTTTATTCTTTAGAAAGTGGTATCATCTAGGAAGTTCTAGAGAGAGTTTGTAATCCTATTTTTCAGGTGTGGAAGAATCACGTAGTTGGCATCGTGGATGTAGGAAGGTATTGCAGAACCATGAAAATATTTTTGATTCATTTCTTTGTTTTGTTCGTTATCTTTGGTAGTGTTGTCAATGTTGGGGCTTTCGAGACCCCTCGAGAAAATCTTACATGCAAGATGACGAAAAACATGCACATGATCAAGAAGAAGAATATAAGATGTACGTGATGTCAATCAAGCTCAACATATATCCACGAAGCACCGATAGGAAATTCACCATGCAAAAAAATAAGATTACAAGATGAACTCTCATCTTTCCAATAATCTTTCCCATCTCCCACATATACACAATCTATATTCCGCAGTCTCCTCTAAACCAACCCTTTGCGAAAAGACTTTCAAAAATCGGCATCTTATCCAAGTAACACTATACAGTGGTACAAGGAATCACTATCCTAGTATAAGGAAACATATACTAGTACAACTCTTATTTAGTTATAGCTCACACAACCATATAACCATAATCCTAAGCCCAATAAGACTTATAACCCGGATCCAATTCCTTTACCCAAAAGGAATCCCAAACTGAATCCAACTCTTAACTTCATCCTTCGGATTCAAAGTCTAGTGTGTTTGTATCACAATTCTCAACAATCAGTTATGTCTTTAATTTCATCTTTTTTTTTCACAAACCAACATATCATGCACATTGGAATTATTTCAAACTGTACATGGCCTCGCATAGTTTGCAAGGAACTCCTTTTTGGTGTTTCAATGGTGAACTCTCTTTAAGGCGGCCTCCCCAAATAAAGCAGTCTTTACATCGTTTTGATACAATGGCCACACGAAATGCATTCCTTTTTACAACAAGAGCAAATGCTTCTTTATTTCCAATGCCGTATGTCTGAGCAAACATTTTAGCTACTTACCTGGCTTTTACATAACTGAACTAGGAAGCCTGTAAACTAGACACAGTTTGTTTTTGTGCTGTAAATTATGGAAGTTGCCATTCCACAATGCTTGGAAGTACGTAATGGACGTCCCGTCCTTGCAATCTTACAACGGGCAGGACACCGCCGATACGTGGACTGCCGTGGTGGTCCGACTGGAGTCATCGGTCTGCTCACTGGAATCCTATTCCCCATGGTACTAGCTGCAAAATATGTCAAAATCTTAACATGAAGAGGAAGAAAGACATGCCATAAATTTTTGTATCAGGAATTTGAGTCTGTACCCGCATACGCCAAACTGGCCGGGAGAACACAGATGGCAGCAATCAAGAAAACAAGAAGGGAACGCATGTAGAAATTCTTACGAGACATGAGTATTTCCCACGGGCAGATGATCAAGAGAGGATAAGCTTGCTGAAGTATCTGATGTAATTCTCTGACCTCACTCAAATTTTCCAGATACTGAACTGGCCGCCATGTTTTCTTTGAATTTATCACATTTTGCAGGCAATAAGCAGCCTGCTTTCTCTGACTTAGAGTGACAATGTAGGGGCTATCCTGGCATAGTTTTTTCTTACATAAATTTTTTCAAAGGAAAATGGGAATTTCGTTTTAAATGAGAAGAACCAGAAATGTAATGAAATTTTTTGTGTGTATGGGCTCTTCATGTAAGTTAATATGTAATTCTTGTCACATATAGAAGTAGAAGAAATGTGGGTAACTTGGTACCCCAGCAACTGTTCTGTCAAAACAATATGACACATGACCTTCACATGAAGCCCTCTTTAGTTTTTGAGTGAACCCCAGCCATCACAATGGTTACGACTCTTCTTGGATGACAGCTCCAAATGTCACACGCTCCTCCTCGGGATCTGCACGCCATTGCCAATAACTGGTTAAGAAAAGGTCAGAATGCCTTCTGGCCTAAAATCCTGACGCCCAAGTCAGATCTCACCGCAAAAAGTCTAGTTATCAAATTTCCTGCATGAATTCACTTATATCATCTTAAACAAAGCATGTAAAACTTAAAAAAGTATATATATGGAAAACTTATGAGTACTTCTGTCAATGTAAATCAAACCCTCCTAGCTAAATGTACATATTTTGTTCCAAGTGAACTCATCTGTTTTAGGTTGGTACCATCTCTAACGGACCATTGGCATGCTTTGTCTGAAGTGATGTAGAAGCTTTCTAGCATGAGCTGCAGCCCTTTATACAAGCCCAACATAAGCCACAGCCCTCTGTACATTTTTGTATTAGGCCAAAGCCAATTCACATAGGCTATGGCCTTCTTTACTTTTCCAAACATATTTCCAACTCTTGGGCTCGTCCGGCTATCTATATACATAACAATTGCTTTTTATTTTACCGCTCGCCCACTACGTTAAGCTGACTATGGGATATTCATGTTTTCTAGACTAGATCCTCTAACCTGCTCTAATACCATTTGTTTGATCGTGATTTAAGCCTAGAGGGGTGGGGGGTGGGTGAATACGCTTATAAACAATTTTTGCGAAAATTATGCATACTCAATCAGATAGACACAAAGCAAATATGGTGCAGAAAAAATAAAGCAGAAGCAAACACAGAGTGCACACTATATTTATCCCGGTTTGGTCGCCCCAATGGCCTACTCCAGCCCCAAAGTAATCACTAGAATAATAATGTCAAGATACAAGCACCCGGAACTTTGTGCCCCAACACTGAGCTCATCAAGGTTATATCTCACTCTCCAAAGTGTCAAACACTACTATCCTAGTAAAAAATTTACTCTTGACTAGCCCCAACTAATCAAGAGTCCCCAAAGAACTCCAAAAACGAAACTAAAACCTGATAAAACGATCTACCAATACTATCCAAATATAAATGCGATGTAAAGTTTAGAATGCTCAGTTTGTGATGTTTGGATAGCCCCTGTCGATAAGCACGTTGTCAGCTTCGCGTTGGCACAAACGGTGTCTCAATCCAATACTTGGATCAAAAGATATAGCCCTCCAAAGTTCATTGCGCAAATCTGCCTGGATCTGGTCTGTGCGTAAATCAATTCTCTATTCTAGAGAATCGGCTGCAGTATGTGCACAAAGTAATCGGATACCACTTCTTCCAGAAAATGCAGTAAATCGTTCCGAGCTCAAAAAAATCCGAATAAATACTCGTTGGAATCATGAGCTTGTCCTCTTCGACTGAAAAATAAGAAAGGATAGATTTAAATGCTCTTGTGAGGAAAAATTATAGGATCTTTGAAGCTTATTCCTATGGTTTGGACCTTGATCTCTTGGACTTTGCTTCTTCAAAGATGGTGGCTTTAGTGGTTTGCTCCTATAGATTGAAGATGGTTTATTCTTGGAGATCTAGCTTGATGATGGATGGATCCTTATGCTTGCAACAATGCTTGAAGATGATGAAGAACTTTGGCCTTGGAGATGATGAAGACTATGAAGCAATTCAGAATATAACTCATGCTAAAATAAATACCACTGATTTAATACAGAGATTAAAATCAGAATAATATCACCATATTGTATAGCTCTGAGTTGTGATCGTCCTGGCGCAAACAGTTCGTCGATCGAAGCTATGTGGAGAAAGTTATGCACTTTTCAACGTCATTTGTAGAGCTCCTTCCACAAATTTGATGAGATCTTTAAAGCTGGGAGGAGAGAAATTCGGCCAATATGAAGTAATTAAATCTTAGGGCCAGCCTTGTGCTTGCTTTCTCTTTGGGGGAATCATATGAGGGGTAGGAATATATTTGTGACTTGGACCAAATAGTTTTAGTCCAATACAAACACCTTTGTTTTCATCTAATCAATTTATCTCAATCTTTAAATTGATCTGAAATTGATTCTCCTAGATCAATTTTAGTCCAATACAAACTCCTTTGTTCTCATCCTATCAATTTATCTCATCTTTGAATTGATTTGAAATTGATTCTCCTATATCAACTATGACTCCTTCGAATTCAAATTAAATATTTAAATTAGATCTCCAGATCTCCTCATCCCTACATGAAATTTGTTTCTCATTTGATGCAATGAATTTAATCAATTCTAGGATAAGGAGTCCCTAAAATTGATTTGAATTTTCAATCAAATCTTATCTTCTTGATGCAATGAACTTGATCAATTCTAGGATAAGTATGATAAGTCAAATTAAATCTTCAAGTTTTGACACCATATCTTCTTATCAATCCATGAAATTTGTAGAAGATGTTGACCAGGTTAAATGCCATAAATCACAAGATTGCTATCTCTCATTCTCTTGCATATTTACACCATTGTCATTGCCCATAAATTACATGCTTGGCACTTGACTATATTCACAATTTTGCCATTATGCTCTCTGTCACGGTCTGTTTTCGATCGTACGCTTTTCGTGCACGTACTCTTGTTCGTACACGTATTTATTTTGGACCTTTCTTGTATCCGAACCCTGTGATGTGATATGCCATTGTGATCCTCTGGAAGATTATTAATTTTTGGAAATATTTTGGAACGTCATTTCACGGGCCGTTCTCCCACAATTAGAGTTTGTTTGAAGAGGCGTCGTGATTTTCACTTTTGTCGTGAAATCTTTTTATTTTTAGTTTCGTTCCTCGCCGCCCTAACCGTGATCAATCTTCTTCGTTTCGTTTCTCTCGTCGACACGGTCGTCCCGGTATTTTTCTCGTAATTATCGGGTATCGTTTGACCCACTTGTGCACTAATTTCCTCATTAATCAATAATTAAGCCTACGTTTAACATGATATATTTCCCTAAGCTAGGCTCACCCTCTTTTCCCCTTAACTGAACCCTACCCTCTCACATTCTCTCTCCCATTTACCCTCAAACTGCCCAAATCCCAAAGTTGTATAGCAATGGGAATCAATCCCTCATACGTAACAACAAAATCAGAATTGGCTATCCATCACCAAAATACTATTCTTTTCCTTAATTCCACTCTCTCCTAACCCCCTTGATTGCACTTCAACTCAAATCCTATTTAGCAATAACCTGGCCCTTTAAGAACCCGCATCCTAGGGCAATTTTTATCACGCAACTTTTCCCATTGCGCCGTCATCGCGTTCTCTTCTTCTCCTTGCGCCACATATCCCTTCAGTAACCCTCGCGAAGTCCTCCCCCAGGCCATCTTCGGCCTTCACCGCCGGCGCACGACAGCAGCGCCGCTCCGTGCTCCGCCCCAGCGCATGGCAGCGCTTCTCCAAGAGCAGCTGCTGCCCCGTGCTCTCGCCCAGCGCTTGTAGCAAACGACAGCACCGCCCAGCGTCGCTGTAACAGCGCTGTTCGTCGCCCGTCGCACGTCGGTCACCCCAGCGACCTCCCCTC
The DNA here is from genome assembly GCA_030789695.1 of Scilla litardierei. Taxonomy (NCBI): domain Eukaryota; kingdom Viridiplantae; phylum Streptophyta; class Magnoliopsida; order Asparagales; family Asparagaceae; genus Scilla; species Scilla litardierei. The sequence goes on from CM061136.1 coordinate 19,416,583, forward strand.
GCCGTTTAGCCCCCGTCGGACCTCGTTACGAGATGGAGAACCTAATTAAAATTGAATCACTAGACGTTAACAGGATGGTTAAAAAGCTATATCTGTCGTAACGAATCTAATTCGTGCACGTGATTTATCAACAGAGAACCCGTCGTTCCGTACCGTTCGCAATATTGGAATCCAACCCCTGACGTCGCTACCCGACGTCAGAGTAGCTCTCGCGTCGTGTTGAGGTAAGTCTCTCTCCGTAGGAATCCCCACCTCGCCTGTTAATCAACTTAAAAATCATAGTCTCTGATCGCTTTTGTAACACACTAATCAAGTATAATAAATTGGGACTGTAGGCTGGACCGCGATCCGAACACATATGTAGACTCGGACTTGATTGAACAGGATCACGACTTGGTTGTTTTCAGGCAAGTGATACTTGTCAGAAATTGTTTAGGCCATGTTCTAGGCCATTTTGTAAAATTGCGTAAAAGAGACTCGGCGGTGAAATGATAGTCGCCTAGACGACCATATTTGATCTAGTTTGACAATGAAACTAGATCCGACACCCTACTTGATCTAGCTTGACAACGAAGCTAGATTCGACACTTTTTACATGCTTTCTTTCATGCTGACATGTCGTGTTTAATTTCAATTAACGGTACGCACGTTAACTGCTCATTGCCATGTCATGTCATGCATCATAATGTTTCATCGTGATTGTGTAGCACACGCTACAAATATTGTAACTATTGAGGCTAGGCACCTGCTTTTGCGGGCACAACCTTATAACAAACTAAATACACTTCCTGGCCCGTGATCCAGAAGCGAGCACAGTGTTGTTGGGAAACCAACGCTCGATACATGTGGAGGGGTAGGGTTAAGCGATCACTTGAGCGTAGAAGTGTGCACGTACAGCCACTTCAGCCAAAAGGCGTAAACCCTGTGCACATCGTGAAATGATAATGTTCGTGAAATGATAATGTTCGTGACTCGTGAAACAGTGTTTTTCGTAGCTTCTGATACAACGTGCATGCATGTTATCATGTCATCTTAAATTGTTGCATTCTTTAAATGTCATGTCATTTCATTATATTTAGAACTGCTAGTCGCTTTATTTTATTTGTATCCTTGCACAAAAGTTCTCTGCTTCCCTTGGGAGACTTTTGCTGACATGTGTCCTTTTCTCTTTGAGTTTCACATGTCAGGTTTTGAGCCTGATTTAGTTGCAGAGGACGACAGGTTGCTGATGTTCAGTTCGAGGATTCCGGTCCTACCCTTAGTCTCAGCCGATGACTCTCTTTACTTTTGTTTCAGCCATGCTTTAGGCCTATTGTTCAGACTTGTACTTTTGTGATTGCTCTGTGATGTTAGAATAATTTCTGGTTATTGTTGTTGGTTGTTCTTTTGTCTGATTTATTATCATTGTTGTTGTTTCGTCGCAATGCAAGGACCTGCTATTATTTGTAAATTCTACAGACGCTTATCAGACTGCAGCTTCACATCTCCACGTCTGAGCGGACCTTCTCACGTCTCGCCTACCGTACTTGGAAAGCGGGGCGTGACACTCTCCATGTTTATTTGACCCGAAAACTCTTTACAAACACATCAAAAATATTCATGCAAGGTTTTTATCACCAAACAAGAAATCATAGATTGTTGTATCCTACATGGTTGGCCATACCCATTTCCAAGCCATCTCCATTGGCGGCCCTAGCACATAGATTTCTCCATTGATCAAGATTTCTCCATGCAAGCATAAAGCAACCAAGCTTTCTTCATCAAGCAAAGAGGACGTAATCATCATCAAAGCTCTCATAACTCACGCAAACCAAAGTGCTAACATACATAGGCCAAAACGTCAAGCAACCAAGGAGCAGCCAAGTCCCTCGTTATCAAGCCCAAGCTCTCAAAGCCAAGCTTCATCCAAGGCCAAAACTTATCTCACGCATCAATGGGGCAAGCCAACTCAAAGACCAAGCATCATCTTCTTACATCATATCCACAAACAAAGAAATCATCAAAGATCTAAGCACTCTTCTACTCAAAAGCATCCAATCATGTCTTCTATTATTTTTCAGTCGAAGAGGTCGATCTCACAATTCTAACAGATATTTTTGCGGATTTTTCTGAGCTCAGAGCTATTTTCTACATTTTCTGGAAGACAGTGCATCAGAGCTCAAAAAGTTGTACAATCGTGCAGATTGTCACACAACCGTGCCAGTCAGGTAGAGAGCACACAAATCCAAATTTGGCAGTTTGTAGAAAAGCCCATGCAGAGTTTAGAAATTGTAAAATAGATCTCAAAACTTACAAGGGTGATATCTTTTGATCCAGAACTCCAATTTGCGAACCGTTTACACCAACACGAGCACGACCTTGCAACCTACGGTACGACGATATCTTTCTGATTTATTACTTCAGTTTTAGTTCGGTTAGATTTGTTTTATTAAGAGGTTGCGTTTTTTGTATAGCTTCACATGGAGGCTATCTTTGAGCGTTATACGTGTGAATTATATTTTGTACGTTTCGATCACCACCCGTAAGTGTGGTCAGGACAGTTTGGTTACCACCCGGAAGTGTGATCATGTTGTAATGGTAGGATTACCACCCGTAAGTGTGATCAGTTTCTTTTAAAGGTTGTCAAAAAGGGTTAAATCATCTAGGTTGAGGTCAGAGAGTAAGCTGGGAGCCAGCTCCATTAAAATCTGTAATTGTGTGCACTCTGATTGATACCGGTGTGTGATAAATTTTTTAATTGTGACATGCACCATATGCGCCCCATCTCTAAGGTGGTTTTCATGATACAAAGTCCAAAATTGACATTGATGCTACATTGAAGCACAATCCACAATTGACATATTCGATATATTAATGCTACATTGAAGCACATTCCACAATTGACATAGCTAATTCATTGATGTTACATTGATGCATAATTCAAAATTGACATAAATAATACATTGATGCTACATTGATGCATAGTCAAAATTGACATATCTGGTACATTAATGTTACATTAAAGCACATTACACAATTGACATATCTAACACATTGATGTTACATTGAAGCACATTCCACAATGGACATATCTGATACATTGATTCTACATTAATGTACGGTCCACAATTGACACATCTAATATTGATGCTACATTGACATGTCAAATACATTGATATACTAGTCATTACCCGTGCCCATAGGGCACGGTTTATTTAATGGCTGAGTTTTTCTCCCCCACAAATTTCAAGTTCCCCCAAATTTCAAGTTTTCCCACAAAATTTCAAGTTTTCCCCCAAATTTAAGTTTTCCCCCAAAATTTAAGTCCCCCCAAAATTGTCATTACCACCTAGGACAAACTTGCCACGTAGGACAAAGCTTTGTCCTAGTAGGATAAGATTCAAAATCTTCATAGAACTGGAAATAAAATGGCCGGAAGGGGTGAGAATAAAAAGTGTGGGGGTGTGTGTGTGGAGGGTCCATAGGCAAAAATACAAAAACCGGGGTTGTATGTGCAAAATTCCCCACCTCCTCTTTTATCCCTCAAAATCTCATCTCTTATATTTTCTCTTATTCAATTTCCCTGTTTTATATAATAGATATCCAAATTCTCTTATCCAATTTCTCATGTCCAAATTCTCTTATTAATTTCTCTTGATAACATCCGTCTTTTATATAATAGATATCTCTTATCCAATTTCTCTTGTCTAATATCTCTTATCCAATTTCTCTTGATAACATCTCTCGTTTGTAATATAGATATCTCTTATCCAATTTCTCTTGATAACATCACTCTTATCCAATTTCTATTGTCCAATATCTCTTATTCAATTTCTCTTGATAACATACCTCTTTTATAATATAGATATCTCTTATCCAATTTATCTTGTCCAATATCTCTAATCCAATTTCTCTTGATAACATCACTCTTTTATAATATAGATATCTCTTATCCAATTTCTCATGTCCAATATCTCTTATCTAATTTCTCTTGATAACATCCCTCTTTTATAATATATATATCTCTTATCCAATTTCTCTTTTCCAATATCTCTTATCCAATTTCTCTTGATAACATCCCTCTTTTATAATATAGATATCTCTTATCCAATTTCTCTTAATAACATCCATCTCTTATAATATAGATATCTCTTATCCAATTTCTCTTGTCCAATATCTCTTATCCAATTTCTCTTGATAACATCCCTCTTTTATAATATAGATATCTCTTATCCAATTTCTCTTTTCCAATATCTCTTATCCAATTTCTCTTGATAACATCCCTCTTTTATAATATAGATATCTCTTATCCAATTTCTCTTTTCCAATATCTCTTATCCAATTTCTCTCGATAACATCCCTCTTTTATAATATAGATATCTCTTATCCAATTTCTCTTTTCCAATATCTCTTATCCAATTTCTCTTGATAACATCCCTCTTTTATATTATAGATATCTCTTATCCAATTTCTCTTTTCCAATATCTCTAATCCAATTTCTCTTGATAACATCCCACTTTTATAATATAGATATCTCTTATCCAATTTCTCTTTTCCAATATCTCTTATCCAATTTCTCTTGATAACATCCCTCTTTTATAATATAGATATCTCTTATCCAATTTCTCTTTTCCAATATCTCTTATCCAATTTCTCTTGATAACATCCCTCTTTTATAATATAGATATCTCTTATCCAATTTCTCATGTCCAATATCTCTTATCCAATTTCTCTTGATAACATCCCTCTTTTATAATATAGATTACTGTGATACACATCACAAAATTACTCAATAAGCACAACATGGAAAATTTTTGCCTGTTGTGCTCGGTTAGTAAAAATATATGAAGTGAAACAATTTACTCACAGCACACAACAGGCAAAACAACAAGCAAAATTTTGCATGTTGTGCGCGGTGAGTAATTTTGCTCACTTCATAAATTTTTACTCAACACGCACAACAATCAAATTTATTTCCTGTGCACAACATGCAAATTTTTTGCATGTTGTGCAATGTGAGTAAATTGTTTCTTGTTAACATTTTTTACGAACCGTGCACAATAGACAAAAATTTTGTCTGCTGTGCGCATTGACACTTTCTTTTTCCTTCATTATCGTTTCATTCTGTACGAGCACTAAATCCTTACTCATGTGAAAAATTTTCTTAAAAATTATCTTTATTTGCACTAAAGTAATTTTCTGAAAAATTATCGTTCTTTCCCTATATTTTTCTTTCTCGATCGTCATATTTCGGCATTTTTTTGATCGATTGATAATTTTCACGATTCCGTTTATCCTTCATTCGAGACGTATATGTAATAAGTTTTTTGGGATTAAATTTGTTTTTTCAATGATTTTAACATGATTTTATGGTGTTTTTTTGATACATCGAAAAGCAGGAAACATGGATCGTGGAACACGGATACACACGTCCTTATTTTATGGTGTTTTAACTTATTGTTATTCTTGATATTTCTCGTCGTATACTGGCAAAAACTTTAATAATGTTATGAATCAACTACTGGGGGAGGATCCCCAGCTCTTTATTTATAGGCAATGGGGAGAAAACAAGATGTGTTTACAATGATATGGGCATATCTCTAGGATAGCCCAGAATCTCAACCAACCCAGTTAAATAACCGTTCACAATACTCCCCCTTATCCAGCCATAGGTGTGGACTCTGCTCGTGAATACTTCAGGATTCTGAGCATAGGAGAGTCTCACATGGGGTGGATACTTCAGGATCCTGAGTTGGTGAGATTTGCCTCATAAAATAGATTGTTCTTGAAATAAAATGCTAAAAATGCTAAGATAAATAAAGCTGGCTAATCAAGCATATCAGCTGACTCGAAGTCTATGGCTGTGAACTTGACTGCATTGTTTGCAGCCACCAGGTTTGATTCAGCATTCTTTTTCTTGCTTTGTTTATAAAGTTCCTGGAGATGCACTGGGGTCCTGCACACTCTGGACCAGTGGCCTTTCATGCCACAACTGCGGCATTTGTCTTCCCAATCCCTCTTGGGTGGGGGTGCATCATTTTTCTTGTTATCATTCCTGCGCCAGGTGAATTTGCGCTTCCCTTCATTCTTTCGCTGCTGTGGTGGGCCCTTGGCTCTTTTTTGTTGTCCCCCTTTCTATGGTCTTTCTTTTCTTTTATTGTCTCTCTTCTTTTTGACGGAATAGGAATGGTGAGCTTCTGGTAGAGGGGCAGTGCCAGAAGGGCGCATATTGTGAGTGGCGAGGAGAAGCTCTCTGTTTTGCTCGGCCATGAGTAAACATGACAGCAGCTCTGAATACTTGGTGAACTTGCGTTCATGGTATTGCTACATGAGTATCGCATCTTTTTCATGGAAAGACATATACGTCTTTTCCAGCATGCGATTTTCTGAGACTTTCTCACCACACAACTTCAGGCATGAGGTGATGCTAAAAAGTGCTGAGTTGTACTCAGCAATGGACTTAAAGTCCTACAGTCTCAGGTTCTCCCACTCATATCGTGCACTTGGGAGTATAACATCTTTCTGATGTTTATATCTGTCCTCAAGGGCAGTCCACAGCTCAAGTGGATCTTCGACCGTAAGGTATTCAGCCTTTAGGGTCTTATCCATATGGCGGCGAATATAGATGATGGCTTGCGCCTTCTCTATATCGCTAACTTTTTCTTTGTCTGTCACAGCAGTAATGAGGGACTTTGCCCGTAGGTGAAACTTTACATCTAGCTGCCAGCTTAGATAGTTTCTACTAGATGCATCCAGCACTTCGAAATCAACGCTTGCAATTTTAGCCATTTATCTAGCAGAGCACAAACATGCATGAATTAATATTTAATCAAAGAAAACATTTTCATGCGAAGGCAATATTTAAGAAAAACTAAATGTGTGGATCGGCCAGTCCCACAAGAAAGAGTCCAAAGTCCACAGTCCAAATTATACAAATTTGCAGCTTTAAAAATGAAAATACAACTTTGGAAACCCCGTGGTTCCCATATGATATCTCCAGCTTCAAGCGAGGCCTCCGTCTCCATGGAAGTTGGTCTTCTTTCTTTTACATTTACATAAATTCCTCACTACAATTTCTCTCAAAAATAAAAGAAAAGTGCGGGAAGTAAACTGTGGGACTTAAACAGCCGATCTAAAAACCACATTTAGCAATTCATGCAGAAATATTGTGCTCATCAACATTTTCATTCACAGACATCGCAGGCAGTTATATACACATGAGGATAAAAATATTTAATCACTTAATAATTATTGGACCGCTGGGCAACGTCATACACTGTTAGGTTAGGTGACTAACGGCAGAGCGGTCGCATGATCTTCCTAATTATTAAGTTTTAAATATGATGCACAACCACGCATATAATATCCACATAATTTGCCAGAGATGTAAAGCATGTAAAAATATTACAATGCAAGGGTTGTATAATAAATGGGTTTAATCAATCAAATTGATTAAGAGCCCAAAATAGACATTTTCGTTGAAGAAGGAAAATGGTTTTTCCTTTTTGAATCATCCCAAATATCCCCCAAAAGTCCCAAAAAGCCCTTATATGTCAGATAATCGCCCCATAATTTACCGTGATTTTTCACGAATTTATTTGCCCTCAAACGCCCATTTAGAATTGATTTTTAGCCCAAAAATTGCCTTTTAAGGCTTATTTATAGCCTTTGCCTCCTCCCCCCCCCCATTTTTTTGTTGGAAATGGTGGCCTGCGGGCTTGAAGCCTGCAGGCCGGCTGTGGGCTTCATGCCCGCTGCCAAAAAATATTTTTTTTGGAAAAAAAGTGGCCTGCGGGCCTGAAACCCGCAGGCCGGCTGCGGGCTTCAGGCCGGCTGCGGGCTTCAGGTCCACTGCCAAAAGTGATTTTTTTTAAAACGGCCTGTGGGCCCAAAGCCCGCAGCCGGCCTGCGGGCTTCGGGCCCGCAGGAGAATAACAATTTTTTTGTAATGGGCTTCAGGCCCATTGATGTAGGGGCGACGGCGGCTAGGGTTTGCCTCCGCCGCCCCTTACTGTAGCGACGAAGGGGGGATTTAGGGGCGGCGACTGCGGCCGCCCCCTGCTTCGTGCGGGGGGGCGGGGGGGCAAACCGCCATCCGGCGGTGTAAGGAGGCCGCCCCCCGCTTCAGGCGGGGGGGCGCAAGGGCAGCGGCAGCCGCCCTTTTTGGGCGGAAACGGAGGGCGAAAAACCGCCCTTGCGGGCGGTTACAGAAACCCCCCCCCCCCACTGCGGTGTGGGGGGGGCAAGGACGGTCGGAGACCGCCCTTTCGGGCGGAGACGGATGCCGCCCCTCGCTACAGGCGGGGGGGCGAGGGCGAGCCGCGAGCCACCCTATGGGCGGAGGGAACCACCCTTTCAGGCGGTGCGGCAGGCTGCCCCCCTGATTCGGGATATAAATTGCATATTTTTCCCCCTAACTACCCCCATTTTGTTCTAAAGATTAGGTTTAATTGTGCTCTTTTTGGGTATATTTTCGCTTTAGGTCATTTTCGGGGCTTATTATCATTCTTGGCACAAAATACGGTTTTTATCGTCTTTATTGGCTTCCTACTATTTTTCATATGCTCCTGCTATTATTGTGATCATATCGCTATTTTTTGGGAATTATTTGAGCATTGGAATATTTTATATAGATTATTGGGAGTCAATATTGTATTTATAATAGTCATTATATTAATGTTCTCATCATATAGACTAATTTCTCCTTCTCATATTTTTCAGGTACTCCTAGGAGTCTTGGGGATTTTCCAGAATTTTTTTGGAATTTTCTGGGCCTCCTAGATATTTTTGGTGATTTTTTGAGGGAGAAATGGGCTTTAAAATACCCAAAAAGAATTTCCATGGGGCGTCACGTGGCGTAACCACGCGGCGCCGAAGGCTACTCATTTCGGCCGTTGCAATTGGCCCGCTCGTCCGTTATAAACGAAAAAAAATGAATTGCGGGCCGGCCCGCTTGGGCCGCTGAGATTTTATTTAAAAAATTGCTTTTAGTTTTTGCGGGCCGGCCTGTTGCTGGCCGGCCCGCTCCGCAAAACATTGCGGAAGAGCGCAGGCGCGCGCACTTAAATGCTGGGCGGGCGGGCGCAAATGCCCCCGAAACCCGACCCGCTTGACTCATTAGGGCCTGTTGCAATTTTTCAAAAGAAAAGGAGTTCGTTTTTGAGCAGATTTCGGGCAGAGGAGTTTTTTTGGTTATTTTCTAGGGTTCTTGGGGTTCTTCTTCCCCATTAGGGCTAGGGGTGGAGCTTGGAGGCCATGGAAGGTGGAGAAGCTTGGTGGAGGTGCTAGTGTGGAAGGGAAGGCTCATTTGGGGAGATATTGGGTGAAATTCTTCCTCTCCCCTCTTGTATTTTACACTTCTCATTTTGTATTGAACTCTAGATGAATTTTTCTATAAATCTCATCTTATTTAGTATGATGGAGTAATGTGATTGCTTGTGTGGTTGTGATGTTGGATTGTTGTTGTTGGTTTGAGAATTTCATCTCTACCACAATTTTATCTTCTAAATTTGTGTATGAAACTTGAGTTAATTTATTTATTGGAACCCTATGGGGAAATCCAAGAAGAGGATAATCCTAGCAGACCCTATCTATTGTGCTTAATTGATTATTACTCATGTGGGTTTCATTCACTACTTATTGCACCCCAATTGTTCGATGAAATGTCGTATTTTCCAATTGAGCTTCCTTAGCCGGGAGATCAATTGAGTTATATTTGGAATGGATTCCCACGCCCACGGCCACATTCACACACACACCACATGAGTCCTCTTCGTTGCTTGCCGATTCGGCTCTCCACCCTTAGTATTTAGGTTAGGATTTTTTTAGTTTCTTCACGTTTTTCACCACACTTTTACCACTCATCCACCGTTAGCACGGTAGTTGTTTCAGGCTTTATTTTTCATTATCAATCAATTTTGTAAACGTAGAACGACTTGTCCCTGTGATCCGACCCGGTACTCACCGGTTATTTTTATATTGCATTGAAACTCCTACGCTTGGGAGTGGAAGGCGTGCACTTGCGCATTTTCCGAGCCAACCACCACCACCCCCCCCCCCCCCCGCTTCAGGCGGGGGGGGGACAGGGCGGAGGAAACCGCCCTTCCGGGCGTGCAACAGCGGCCCCCTCGCTTCAGGTGAGGGGCCGGCGGCAAGCCGCCGGCGGGCACAAACAATGGTTTAAACCCTAAAAGTTTGGTTTTGGGGACGAAAAATATGTCGTTTTTAAGGCGACAATAGATCCCCATATCGATCTTGCGAGATCTAGGGGAGGGGCAATCATACGTATGATTAAAATACATCGTTTTGGTGATTTTTACCTCTATATCCGTCCTTTGGATATAGCGACGGTTGCACGAAACCCTACGCGGATGACGACGCTCGATTGAGGGAGCCTTGCACCGCGCTCGTGGATCTCTCGTCTCCTCTCGCATTCGCCTTCGCAACGAACAAATAAAAAAATTTTGTGGAAAATTTTTAGAGGCTCGTGCTGATAACGTGTTATGAATCAACTACTGGGGGAGGAGCCCTCCAGCTCTTTATTTATAGGCAATGGGGAGAAAACAAGATGGGTTTACAATGATATGGGCCTATCTCTAGGATAGCCCAGAATCTCAACCAACCCGGTTAAATAACCGTTCACAACAAATAATATATTGTTAGAAGAGGATTGGAGAAAATTAACCATGGCGAATAGTCATGGTACTTTATTCATAAAAATCTCATGATGAGTTAGGAGTCCAAGGGACTCCCCACTAACTTAGTGGGGAGTAATGGTGAGATGTTGAGGGGGGAGGCCAAAGGCCTCCCTCAACTCATAACACTCTCCCTCATCTCTCCATTACATTGGGTTAAGCATATGAATACTTCAAGATTCGTTATGCTAATGTGGTGGATACTTCTGGATCCAGAGCCACTGTGGTTGCCTCGTTAAAACCTTAGCTGTGGAAAACTCAGTGGAAAAAACCAGCAGCTTAAGGGAAAAGAGTACAACTATCGAGGGACTCCCCCTGATCTGTACAAGCTTCAGGCTTACAGATCTCCTATGTATCTATACAATCATCTCCTATTTGTATATACATCCATCATGTTCTGAAAGAAAATACAATCATCACTCATTTTATACAAGTTTCACTCATCTAGCGGCTATAGTAAAGTAGTGGCGTTCTGGAGTGGAATGCTCTTCGAAGTTGGTATATGACGCCACTAAAGTATTCATTGAATCAGTCTTCAGTGTGTCTGCAAGGTACTGCTGGACCTGGCTGAGCGTTTTCAATAATTGCTTCTTAGATGATGAGCTTCTCAAAAGATGTAGCCATTGGAGGATGATGTGTAGATATTTAGGAGGTGGCCGGCCTATTGTGTTGTAGTCATCACGATGATCTTTAAACCTGCATATGCGATATATATTCCTTGACCCTTGGAAGTTGCGCAGAAGCAGCTTATCCTTGGTCTAGTGTTGCTCTCCAGGGCAATACTGTATCTGGTTAACAACTTTACTGGAGACGTTCTATCAAAGATACGTGCAGTTGGCCAGATAAAGAAGTGTAACAAGTACACTAGAGCTAGGCTCTTCGGGACCTAGGATGTCCTCCCCCTCTTCCAGCTACTGGAAGGTGTCATACATAAGTATCCATTTTTAATAGGATGCAAGTGGACATCATTCTTCATAAACTCCAGGTGTATGAAAGATATTAAAGGGTTCCACCACGAAGGGGTTAAATATATAAGCCGAGATAATACCTTGTTATAACTAGGTTTTTCATTTCCAAGGTATGCTTAAAGCTGTCTGATATCTAAATGGTCTCTGCAGGAGATCCTATTAGCTTTAAGTCGACCACATATACGGCGAATATTACAAATTCTGTCAACGATCTTTCGAAAAAGATACACAGGCAGAATATTGCTAAGATCAATTAATGATCTTTGTAGCCTTTATGGAGAAGATGTTTCTATGTCTCTCTTTCATCTCTAGGGGTAGAGTATACCCTTCTGGAAGTTTTATATTGATCTCTATATCTATATTGCCGTATATATATGCAGTCACAACGTCTATGAGCTGCATGTATTGGCTTTTACAGAGAAGTTTAGGCTTAGTAGGAAAATGATCACAATTCCTTCATTTTAATTTCTTTATGAAAATCCGAATTATATTCCACAGGTTTTTACACAATCAGGTGTATGGACTGCTGGTCCAAAGACTTTGCTTTTCAAGAGTGAGTCCAGCTCTACTCTTATTGCCTCGTCCCACTTTGGCCAATATATGCGTTTACGCTATAGAAAAGTGGGTAGACGTCATCGTCGTATTCAGCGACGTGAACGACAATAGCGAAAGCAAAACCGTCGTTGACGACTGTGCTATATCTGTCCAGTACCTCTCCAGTACGTACGTAATATATGATGTTTCTCCTGTTGTTTCCTCTGCAGGGAAAATTAGGAGGGGAGAGGTTGCTGGTCTGAGCTCAGCATCCTGTGGTTGGATCATTTTGATATATCCAGGAATCTTCCTATTTTGAGGAATTTTATATTTTGAACCTAGCAGGCGTTCTCTTTTCAATTGAGGTACAGCCAGTTCTGCTGCCGGTGGATTGCATCCATCTTTGGGAATGTCAATCCTAGCTGGCGTGTTGACAGCATGGACGTGTGAATGAACAATCTTCTGGTTGTCCGCAATTTTATCCGGCAATTGATGTACTTTAGTCTTAATGTGAAAGATCTTCTGGATCTCAACTTCACACAGAAAAAGTATTCGGATCATAACGAGATTAGGACTTTTGTGTCCCATGATATGGTCTCAGAAGTTTCAGGCTTCTTTAGACCGTGTGCCTATTTTAATGAGATTTTGCTCATCAAATTAACATTTATCAAGACTTGATGGTAAACCATAAGCAAGCAGCATCAGCAATAAGATATGGCAACGAGCGGGCCGTATCGTGATAAGCGATGCGGAATGCAGTGTATTGGTCCCTAAACATCAACAGGCAACTGGGATTTTACAATGGACGTGGAATCCATTGGAGTCTCTTTACCAGAGACTCTACTAACCCATTATGAGTATGAACATGCTGCAGGATGTTCAATTTCAATGTCAGTTGCCTGGCAGAAGTCTTGAATGATTTGTGTAGTAAATTCACCCATATTATAAGCTTTTGAGAAAGCTAGGTTGCGAGTGAATATAAAGGCACACAAAAGACCATATAGTAGATGCATATATCAGTACAGCAATGAAGTACCGAAAATGGGCCACTTGCGGGGTGAATATGCCCGCAAAGGTCACCATGTATTCTCTCAATGAAGCCAGAAGACTCTAATCCCACTTTCAGGAGGGAAGGGCTCTCTATTAGTTTTCCCTTGTGACAAAGGGGGACAAGGAAACTCAACCTTTTGAAGAATCTTCTGGTTCTCCAATGGATTCAGTTGATGATGCATCCATCATCGCTGATCCAGGATGAACAAGTCCATTTTGCCAGACTTAAAAACGATGGCAATGAAAGGCACTTCTGGTGCTCAGTCAAGTTGGCTTTCTATAGGATGAATATCTATAATTATAGGGGCCCGTCGAGGGCCCAATGAAATCGTAAGTAGATGGGCTTCTGGCCATCCTCTTGACGATTTACATATTGATATTCAATATTTATTATCCACATTTTTCAAGTTATGTTCGGTTAAACGAAATATCCTTGAAAATTGGAGATTTCCTATATGTTTAAGGGGAGATGTAACACCCCGCTCCCCGGGATACCCGATAAGTACGAATCCGTATCAGGTATTCCCGAAGACGCGGGTGCTACGAAAGAGAAGTACAAAATTTCAAAACTCAAGCAGGCCCACTGCGCACTGCTGGGATAGTACCTGTAGCATTCCAGACATCACAGAAATACAAAAAGAGCCACCAACTCAAAACACCAGTATAACATATATATAAACTATTCAATTACAACTTCGATTACAAATCTCATATACAATACATAACCCAACTCACCCAAGTACATTATCACACCCCAATTTCTCTCACACTCACCCCCACACTCAAATCCAACCAACTGGGCTCGTGGGCCTCTGACTCCAAGACCAACACCTGAAAAATAACAACGGGACACGTCACAGTGTGGCCCGGTAGGATGTCCAAACCCAACTCACATGGTGCATAAAGGTACAATGCATTAAGCAATAAACTAGACTAGCTCATGACATATCATGGCAAATTCACATGGAAATGCAAATGACATCAATAACAAACTGCATACCTGCGGCAGGATGAAAGCCTGTAAAAACAAGTGAGTACTACAGATAGAGGAGTGATCTGCAATATCAAGAAACTGAACTCTAGCAATACAGCATTTATCCTAAGGAACCTTGCTAATGGATCCAAGGAAAGGCAAACTTAAATGAGACCCATTGAGTAGCTACCTAGTAACTTCCTCTAATGGGGGGTGTTCATGGCATAACATATTACCAACTCAGTTTTGTTATGAGGCTTAGGTTTTTCAGGAGTTCTTGAAATGCTTGTAGTTCCTAGGTAAACTTGAACTTACTCATAGTTAGGAAAACTACAATTCTCATATAAATTGGAATGTTCACAAGACTCCTTTATTGAGTTAATGGAAAACACTCTTTTCTATTGAAATGGAACCAAATGGATTCGGAAATCAAAGTTTGCTTAAAGGGAGCTTGTAGGTACTTATAGGTGGTGTTAATTAGGGTCATACACTCTCTAAAGCTTCCAACTTGAAGATTTTTCCAACTTGAAGATTTTCAAATAAACACACATTTTCCAAATGTGTGTTTATTTTAGCATGGAAATTTAAGGGAGCTAGCAAGTGACATTTTGTGTGGTATTCCTAGCTTAAGTTTCTAATGCTTACGATGTTGTGAAAATGCTCATAAAAATTTCGGCAGAGTTTCTCTTGTATTTCTCAACATTTTCCAATTACAACATAAGTAATATATAGAAAGAAACCTACCATAATTGTAAGAAAAGTAAAACACTGCTCAAGAATCATAGGAGAAGTGCCGTAAGGAAAGTTAGGACTAGCATGCACTAATATTAAGAACTAACATAACCCACTTGAAGATTTTGATGTAGAAATGCAACATTCTACATCTAAATCATTTAACTTCGCAATTTCCCCAACAAAACTCATGGACCAATTTAATTGGCAACCATTCCTTCACTCAAAATGAAGAGTACATAACGCTACTCTCATTAGCACAAATTTTTCCCATGAAGTTAGTAACCTTGGACATGATCCAAGAAGAAATGACCAACTAAAGCATAACTAATTCATTCAAGCGATAACAAGTGCATCAACTTTGATAAAGATCACAACTTGCATGAAAAAGAGCGTAATTTGCCTGCAATTCAATAAATATTTCCATGTTCCCATTAAATTAAACCAATGAAAAGGACTAACGACACAAAGGTGCCCACTTGCACATGTGTTCTCAATAAAATTAGCTTTAGTCAAGGGAGGTATGAATAATAATATCTTGCCCTTAAGTTGAGGCATTAATAATAACGCCAACAATAACACGAAAAACAACAACTACTACAACAACAATAACAACAACAACATAACATCAACAACAACATTCTAGTTCAAGAGAAGGGAACACAACTTCAACCCAAATTCGTCTACTAGCAACCACCAAATACCACACTTTCCAACATACAACCATTTCAACACATAAAGCATTCATGGCAACATTCATTCCCATAAAATAGCAATCACATATATCTAACCACCAATCACACAAATGCTCAATGATGCCATGATGCATATGAATCACAAGCAATGCGATGCAATGCAATGCAATGCAATGGGGATCCCGTGAGTGAGCCGGCGTGCACGTGCAAATGATTCTACTCCGTTATCAACGTGGAGCCACCTAATGGATCAAGAGGTGGCCAACGGCGTATTCACCCGCCTCCTACCGCGGCCCTTTGTCCATGCCCGTGCACTCCACCTCGTGTCCTAACGTGACCATGTCACCATGTCACCCATTTTATATTCCACAAGTTTCCAACATCACCTTTCCAATTTCCCAATTCATTTCATTTTCCACATATAACCATCAACCCATAGCCCTTTTCACATAATCATTTCATCATCACATAGTTCACATTTTTCTTACAAGAAAGTTGAGAGCAACTTCATTTGATCAATATAACAAAATGAGAGTTATTTCGTTTAATCAACGTAACGAAATGAAAACAATTTCAATTAATCAATATAACAAAATGAGAACTGTTTCATTTCATCAATGTAACCAAACTGAGAACAATTACATTTTATCAATAACTCCACACATCAAAATGAGGGCAATCACACAATAATAATGAAACAAGGCATTCCATTTCATGAAATTAAAGTCAACATTTTAATCTCATACCAAAACTCCCATTCCATTTCATATTTCATGTTTCATTCTCAGTTCACAACTTGTCTTCCACCAAAACATCACCATGGCACTAGGGCTCTTCAAAACCCTAGGCCGAATTTCAAGGGTGGCCTCAAGCCCCCAACTTCATCACATACCCCTAGCCGATTACACATCTCAATTTATTGTTCCCATATTTCACAATGTTCATACAAGGAAAGAAAATAAGTAATAAACTTCCAACATTTCAAAATGAAAGCAACTTATCATAATTAGCGAACAATCACTCAAGAGCATTATCAACATAAACATCGCAAATTGTGGCATTATATAATTCATTACACCATAACATAACTATCCATAGTCAATTTCACATAAGCATTTCATTATCAAATATTTCATGTGTACCATGCAAAGAAATTAAGTAATAAGGCTTCCAACAATAAAAAAGAGAGCAATTTTGCAAATTTATTGAAGCAATGCATCCAAGATCAACATGAGACATATTTGTAGCATTCAAACATCATTCCAATTCAAATTAGAATACATCATATCAAAAATTTGACACAAACCCTAAAAATGCAACTTTGAACTCAAGATGAAAATGAATGAAACATATGAGTAGGGTTGAAATCCTACCTCAAAATCAAGAGAGCCCCACCATGGATGCAAGCTCCAATCTCCAACATCCCAAATCTTCCTTTTGATTTCTCGTCCCAACTCAACAATATATAAGGCCCTCTTCCAATTTCTCTTTCAATTTCATGAATCCCCAACACTCCTCCTTCAATTTCATGAAAACTCCATGAACCCATCACCAAGCCCTAATTTCGAATCCCCCCCCCCATGGACCACCCTCTTCAAGCTCCAAACCCTAACTCCTCTTGATCCCAAGCTCCCACAACTACAAGCTAATCACTAGGGTTCTAAAGGAGAATGAGAGATGGGGTTTGAGATTGAAAAATCAAGAAAGCAAACCCAGAAATTTCGGCCAGCTTTGTGTTGGGTTTTTGGGGGAAATTTTGGCCATGGAGTTGAAAGAAATTGAAGAAGATGAATGGTAGAAGGAGGGGTTGGGCTAGGGCTTGATTCCTCTCTTCCTCCTCTTCTTTTCTTCTTCTTTTTCTCCTCCCTTTCCCCCCACAATTCGGCAGCAAGAGCTCTGAAATTTTCGACCTGGGCATGGGGATTCGGCTGGGAGCTTAGGGGAGAAGGAAATGAGGGAGAAGATGGGTATTTACAAGTTTTCCATTCTCAATCACATTCATCTCTGGCATTTGCATGACAGTCCAAAACAGGGGCAGCTAACTAAATATTTTTGAACTACACTTAAGATTTACTTCTCTTATGAGTTGTAGATATAGGTGTTATGCATTCACATATCAATTTTCATGATGTTTCACCAAGTATTCAATTTAATACAGAATTTACGGCGAAGGGTATACGTGCTGAAACTGTGCTGGAAAGTAAAACAGAAACTGTCATGTCTTGAGGACCAGATAGCTCCTAAATGCGGACAGATTCAGGAAAAATGGAAAGCTACAAAATTGTAGGGCTTGAAGTTAACTTTCCAACTAGACCAAGAACACACCATTTCGTTCAGAATTGAGGGACTGATCGCCGTTCCCGTAACATGTGTCAAAGCTGAGGAAAACCAGACATGCTGATTTCACGAAATTCCTATCCCAATTTCTAATCTGAATTTGAAAAAGTGCTCAAGATGAAAGTTGGAGATAATAGTCCCAAGTTTATGCCGTAAAATTTCCAGGACATTCGTAATTCTAAATTAGGAGAAATCATCAACATTTTAAGCATGTACTTCTGCCCAAATTCCCAGCAACTCCAAAGTAGCAAGCAAGCAACTTCTACTTAGCAATTAATCAAGTCAACATGTTGATACTTGAGGCAAAATAAATCTAAAACATAGCATCAATTAAATTCAACACTTCCTATAAATTCATTCGCATAATTCACATTTCCATATACAAGAAAGTTAAATGAATGATAGCTTCCAACATACGAAAAGAGAGCAATTTCACAAAATAGATGAAACTAACAATCAAGACAATGGGATGAAATCAACAATCAAACCCTCTTCTCTCATCTAATAGTCTAGCCCACCTATGGAAGCCCAATCAACAGTAACTAACAATAATCCAAACCTAACTCTAGCTATCAAATTAACTAAGACCTTAACAATAGTAATAATAATATCAATCAACATCATCAATAATAAAAATACCCATACCCAAAAATAATAACAACTTCACCGAAAATAACAACCAAACACCAATAATACCAATGTCATTCATTAATAACTATCACAACATCACCAATAATCATGAACATGCCGCTTTGCTACACATACTCACCAGCTAAAATCGCCAAGCACGCTAATGAACACTAATAGCACGCTAACAATAATATCAACTTACTATCCAACCACATACATTCACCCATATATCCAAAGCATATCATAGTCACCTTAGAGCCATACATGTAGGAAATCACTATACATACAACAAAATTACTATACGCACACACGCAAACAACATTTTACACATACAGTCATTACAGGAGAAGTTTGCATCTTATATTCTCGTTGTATGTGGGAGCAATGAAAATGCTACACCAGTGCTGTCACGCCCCGCTTCCCAAAAACGTGGAGGCGAAGCGTGAGAAGGTCCGCTCAGACTTGAAGCTACAAAGCCGCAAGTCCGATAAGCGTCAATCACTTCAAACTGCAGGTCCTTGCAACGCGAAACGAAACAAAGATAATAATAACGAAAAGAGACAAAAGTACATCTCAGAATATCCATAATAAATCTCAACATCGCAGAAAAAGCCACCAGGCTAAAATAAAAGAGTCTAAAAGAGGCCCAGCATGGCCAACAAGAGTACAAAGTACGAAAACAAAGAAAAGGTGCAAGCACCGACATCTAACAGCAACCTAAAGCAAAAGCAAGTAAAATCAGTCTCTAAGACTGGTCTCCGGTGTCCTCGAACTCCTCAACGAACGTAGGCTCGGGCTCAGCGTCAGCAAACACCTCGTCCTCAGCAACTGTCTCTGGTTCAGGGTCTAACATGTGACACCCAAAAGAGAAAGGGGCACATGTCAGCAAGTCTGGAAGACTTGTGCAAGGAAACTAGAAGTGGGAAAAGTAAAGCAACCTAGCAGTTCTAGCATGATGCAATGATATGGCAGTTTGAGTAATGAGTGCAACAGGTAAAGTAAAGTAAAGTAAAGTACGAGCATGGCATGACATTCACAAGACAAGAACACAACAAGAAAAGTAAGCACCTCGTGCACAGAGATTCCGTCTTTTGGCTAGAGTGGCTGCGCGGGCCAACTCCTAAGCTCAAGTAACCGTTTATCCCTACCCCTCCACGTGTATCGGGCATTGGTTTCTGGCCAACACATGAGGCCCGCTTCTGGACCACGAGCCAGGAAGTGTGTAAACAAGTATGGCGTAGGGGTGCACCTAGCCGGGCAAGTAGTACGAGGACAAGTATTGTAGCGTGTGCTACGATGCAACATTCAATGCATGGATGACATGGCATGGCAAGTAGTAAAGCGTACAAGTAAGAAAAGTAAACGTGACAGTTTAGCATGCATGAATGACAAGTTTAAGGGTTGGATCTAGCTTCGTTGTCAAGCTAGATCATTTAGGTGACGGATCTAGTTTCGTTGTCAAACTAGATCAAGTAGGCGTCTAGCCAGCTATCATTTCACTGACTAGTCTCTTTTACGCTAGGAACAAGAAAATGGCCTAAAAACATGGCCCTACACAAGAGTTGGCAAGTTTCACTTGCCTGCAACTATCACGTCAAGAAAACACCGTCCAACGAGTCCAAAGTCACGATTCCTACGTGCACAAGTCCACCGGCCTACATCCGTTTTATTAATCTTGATTAGTGAATTCTAAAACATTTAAAACACTTTAAAATACTGATTTTTAGTCTTGGTTAGCATGCAATTTGGTTGGGGGTCCTATGGGTGCAAAACGTTACCTCAACACGACGCGAAAGCTACACCGGCGTCGGGTAGCGACACCGGGGGTTGGAATAATAAGATCGCGCTCCAAGTCCAGATTCCAATTAGTTTCCTCGCTGGAAATTTCAGAGCAATCAACCCGGGCGACGATTCCAGATTCCAAAGCTCGCACGTGCGACGACGGGCTACGACGTGCGACGACGTCGTACGCGGCAAGTCGTCGAAGAGAACGCACCTAGGTGGGGCCCACAGTAGTCCTAGGGACCTTTGGGGAACCCACAATACCTCTGGAGAACTTGGGGGGCCCACGGAGGCAAGTGGTGCGACGGATGCGGGGTTGCGACGAGTGGCTCTCGGTCGTACAGCCTCGGTGCGGGGAGATTTCTCGGTCAGACACAGGGAAGCGGCGCTGTGCGACGATTGGGGCGTGCAGCAGCGCGGGTGCGGGCGTTTCCTTCGGTCAGACCGATAGGGGGCGTCGGTCGTGCGCTTGGATGCGGTGCGGGGCAGCGTTGCAACGTGCAACGCTTGGGCGCTCGGTCACAGCGGGCGGGGCGACCGGTCAGACACGGAGCGGAGCGGGGCGACGGGGCGGGTCGATGCGGAGCGCTTGTGCGGAGCGGGGCCTCGGTCAGACCGAGGGCCTCTCTCGGCCAAGCGGGGGGAACGGGCGTGGGCGGCTGCTGCAGCGTGCGGACGGCGAGGATGCGGGGGCGGCTATCGGTCGGAGCGGGCGGATGCAGTGGGTTTTCTCGGTCGTGCGGGGGGCTGAACGTCGCAACGTTGCGACGATTCGTCGCAACGTCCAATTTCAAGTTTGGAAGAGGCTAGGGCTAATTTCTTTGGAAAATAGGTCTTGCTAGGGGTTGCTTATATAGTATAGATGGGTTGACTTGGTCTAGGGCTAAATCTAATAGGATTAGAAGTTCAAAAAGATTTAAAATTTGAAATTCAATTACTCCAACTCATCCAAGGGTTTGACCTGGTCCAAATGAGCTGGAAATTGGCTCAAAAATTCTTTAAAACGTTTAAAACTCAAATAAATTTTATTTGGCCGAAAATAATTTATAAATTAATTATTAAAAATATTATAAAACTTGTAAAAATTATAAAAGTGGTCAAATAAACTCCAAAAATTATAAAATAAATATCGTGGTGATCGTGGCGACGAATGTGAGCTAACTAAGAAGACGGATCTCAAATTCGACGTCGGACGACGAGACTAAAAATAGAAACGTCTCCCGTCAAAAGTGAAAATCGTCACGTCTCATCGAGTAAGTTTAAATTGTGGAAAAACGACACGAGAAACGTCGTTCTAAGATAGTGCCACTATTTAATACTCTCAGAGACGTTCGCAACGGCATATCACACAAAAGTATTCAAAATCAAACAAAGTCTAAAATAAACACGTGCACGGCCAAAAGCACATGCACGAACGAAGTACAACGAAAACGTACCGTTACATCCTCCCCACCTTAGAAATGATTCCGTCCTCGGAATCAACATCAAGCACTGCTCGGGAAAATGTGCGGGAAGCGCTCTCTCATCTCATCTTCACGCTCCCAGGTAGACTCACCGGGGGAACCGTGACGCCACTGCACTCGAACCAAGTCGACGGTCTTGTTCCTCAGCTGCTTCTGTCGACGATCCAGAATCTCAACGGGCTGTTGATCATAAGACAGATCCGGACGAACCGTAATCTCCGAGAAATCCACAGCGTGGGATGGATCACTAACGTATCGGCGTAACTGAGATACGTGAAATACGTCGTGAACTCCCACAAGCGACGGTGGCAACGCCAAGCGATAAGCCACAGCTCCAACTCTCTCCAGGACGTCAAACGGCCCAATGAACCTCGGACTCAGCTTGCCTCTCTTCCCGAATCGAATAACTCCGCGGTTCGGAGAAATCTTCAGAAAGACATGATCGCCAGGCTGAAACTCCAAAGGCCTCCGTTTAGCATCCGCCCAATGCTTGAAACGGTCCTGCGCAATCCTCAGCTTCTCTCGAATATTCCTCACAACATCCACGGCCTCCACGATCATCTCCGGTCCTAACAGCTCCCGATCTCCAACGTCATCCCAGCTCAGTGGCGATCGACATTTCTTTCCATATAGCGCGGCGAAAGGCGCCATTCCAATACTCGCCTGGTAGCTGTTATTGTAGGCAAACTCAACGTGATGGAGATGATCCTCCCAAGATCCCTTAAAGTCCAACATGCAAGCTCGCAACATATCCTCCAAAATCTGAATCGTCCTCTCGGACTGGCCATCCGTCTGCGCGTGGTACGCCGTGCTGAAACTCAGACTCGTACCCAAGCTCTTCTGCAGACTCTGCCAAAACTGAGATGTGAATCTCGTGTCTCTGTCCGACACGATACTCACGGGGACTCCGTGAAGTCGTACGATCTCCTGCACGATTCACGTTACATCACTATCTAAACTAGAAAAAGGAAATAGAAACGGAGAGTAAACGAATTTACCTCCATGTATCTCCTCGCTAGCGTCTCAGTAGACTGTCCTACTCGGAAGGGAATAAAGTGCGCGGATTTGGTCAATCGGTCTACGATCACCCAAATCGCGTCGTTCTGCTTCGGACTCCGAGGTAGTCCAGTCACGAAATCCATAGTGATGTGCTGCCACTTCCACTCCGGAATCGGAAGCGGTTGTAGCAACCCTGCCGTACGCTGATGCTCCGCCTTTACTTGTTGGCAAACCAAACACTTGGCTACACTCCGAGCCACACTTCTCTTCATACCATGCCACCAAAAGTTCAGACGAAGATCCTTGTACATCTTGGTCCCACCAGGATGCACAGAATACGGCGAACTGTGTGCCTCGACCAATACTTCCTCTCTGATATCTCCAGCCGGCACACACAACCTGGCTCCAAATCTCAACGAACCATCCTCGTGAATCAAAAAGTCAGTCCGCAGGCCGGCTTCCACCTGCTCCCGAATCTTCACTAGCTTAGCATCTCCAGCCTGTCCAGCCTTGATCCTATCCACGATCGTCGATTGTATCTGCATGCTCATCATCGAAGAAGTCTCTCCAGGAAGAATAATCTCGATACCGGTCTCGCAAAAATCCTGCTGCAATCTCCACTGCGAGGTCAACATCATCACCGCTGGAAGTCTGCTCAGCGCATCCGGAACTACATTCACCTTGCCGGGGTGATACTGCAAGTCAATCTCATAGTCTGCCATGAGCTCCAACCATCGACGCTGTCGCATGTTGAGCTCCTTCTGCGTAAAGATATACTTCAAGCTTTTGTGATCGGTGAAGATCTTCACCTTCTCACTCAGCAGGAAGTGCCTCCAAATCTTCAGCGCAAACACGACGGCAGGCCAACTCCAAATCATGTGTCGGGTAATTCTTCTCATGAGCCTTAAGCTGACGAGAAGCATACGCAACCACATGCCCGTGCTGATGCAACACACATCCAAGACCCTTTCCGGAAGCATCGCAAAAGATCTCGAATCCTCCACTCCTATCAGGCACAGCAAGTACGGGGGCAGTCGTCAACCTCTCCTTCAGAATACCAAAAGCCTTCTCGCAATCATCAGACCAAACATAAGGTACATCCTTCCGCGTAAGTCTGGTCATCGGCTCAGCAATCCGAGAAAAGTCCTTAATAAAACGCCGGTAATAGCCTGCAAGTCCAAGGAAACTCCGAATCTCTGACGCCGACTGCGGAACCGGCCACTCTCTGATAGCCACAATCTTCTCGGGATCACAGAAATTCCATCACCAGACACCACATGCCCGAGAAAAGCAACTCTATCCAGCCAGAACTCGCACTTGGAATACTTAGCATACAAACGATGCTTCCTCAAAATCTCCAACACAGTCCTCAAGTGCGAGGCATGCTCTTCCTCCGACTTTGAATAGATCAGGATATCGTCAATGAAGATGACGACGAACTTGTCTAGAAAGTCGTAGAAGACCAAATTCATCAGGTTCATAAAGACTGCGGGCGCATTGGTTACGCCGAAGGGCATAACCACGAACTCGTAGTGACCATACTTCGTCCTGAACGCTGTCTTCGGGATGTCGTCCTTCTTCACCTTAAGTTGATGGTAGCCACTTCTCAAATCCAATTTAGAGAACACCCTCGATCCTCCGAGCTGATCAAAGATGTCATCTATCCGAGGCAAAGGATATTTATTCTTGATAGTCACAGCATTCAGCTCCCGGTAATCCACGCACATGCGATGCGAGCCATCCTTCTTCTTCACCAGCAATACCGGTGCTCCCCACGGAGACACACTAGGATTGATGTATCCCTTCTGCAAAAGCTCGTCCAGCTGCCTACGCAACTCCTCCAACTCTGCTGGAGCCATCCGATACGGCGCCTTCGAAATAGGCTGCGCTCCCGGCATAAGATCGATAGAAAACTCGAGAGCTCGATCGGGAGGCAATCCAGACATCTCCTCGGGGAAGACGTCGTCGAATTCACGTACCACAGCTGGTCTATCCTGCTCCATCTGCATAGCGACAAGCTCCACCGGTCTGGCCCGAAACCTGACAGGGCCAAGCGAACTGCTACCTCGACTGAACTCAAACACCGGATGTCCGGGGATCTCGAACACCACCTTCTTCCTCCGACAATCGATCGTAGCATAGAAGCTCGCGAGCCAATCCATCCCGAGCACGGCATCGAAATTGATGATGTCGTGGACAATAAAGTCAGCGTAAAGCTCATGTCCACAGACCACCAAAGGGCAAGAAGTGCACCCACGATGCACCGAGATCACGCCATTTCCCGTGACGATGTTCCAACTCTTGGAAAGAGGGGAAGTCGTCAAGGAATGCTTCTCGACGAAGCTCCGAGAGATAATGCACATCGATGCACCTGAGTCAAAGAGGACTCGTGCAGGAAATGTGCACACCAAAATCACACCTAACAAATAATCTAACAATCAAGCCCTATTCTAACAAACATTCATATGCAATCAATTCAAACATAATCTAACAATCAAGCTATCTAGGGAGGAAACAACTAGTTTGAGAATTACCTGCGATAACCTCATCCGTAGCCTCGTTCTCCACTGCCGTCATCAGGTAAGCCTGCCTCCTCGGCTGCACAGCCTGCTGAAAAAGCCTTCTTCTGCGGAGGAAGAGGCGCTCCACGACCTGCAGGTGCTCTCTGCTGCAACGGCTGTGCGGCAACGGGATCCCTCCAGGGTACCTTAGACCTAGGGCACTCCTTCATAGCATGAGTAGGATCTCCACAAATCAGGCACTGTCCCAACATCTTCCTACACTGATCTTTGATATGCCCGGTCTTGCCACAGAAGTAGCAAGTCTTCTCTGGAGGCACTCCCGGCTTCTTGAACTGCACCGTCTGATTAGGCCTAGTCCCAGGCCTAGCCACTCCTCTGACCTGCTCCATAGGCCTCTTCCCAGCTCCAGAAATCAGTCCTCTCTTCTGCTTTGCAATCTTCTCCTGTCTCCGAGCAGCTACCAGCAACTTCTGATAAGACTCCATGTCCGACGTAGACACCAGGCTCTGCAAGTCTAGAGAAAGACCCTGCAGAAACTTCTGGGCCTTCTCCTCAGCATCCTCTACCATCTTCGGCGCGAAGCGGCTCAATCTAGTAAACTCCTGGTGGTACTGGTCCACCGTCAGACTCCCCTGCTTCAGCTCAATGAAGCGCTGCACCATCTCCCTCATAGCAGCCTTCGGAAAGTACTCCTCATCGAATCTAGACTTGAAAGTAGCCCAAGGTATAGGGCTCACCAACAGCTCCTCCTCTGCATCCCACCAGTTTCGGGCATTATCCTTCAGCTGCCTCTTTGCCAGATCAACCCATCCAGCCGGGTTGACCTTCGACATCTTCAGATTATCCTCAGTATTTCTGATCCACTCCTCAGCAGCCATCGGTCCTTCAGATCCATCAAAGTACGTCGGGCCCAGCTCCCGAAACTGCTTCGCTCCTGGCTCATGGCGAGGAGCACTCTGAGTGTTCTGGAGCATGCCCTGCTGTACCTGCATCATCTGATGCATCATCCTCATGATCTCAGCATTAGTGGGCTCTCTATCCGGCTACTCAGCACGATTGGGCCCACTGCCAGATCGGGTCTGTCGTCGTCCAGCCATCTAATGACATAGAAAACGAACAAACAAATTAGACTCAAAGCTTAATGACTTGGATGTTGCAATTTATTTAATGGATATTCCGTTTATTATCGTTGTTCTGTTAGTTCGCAATCGCAAGAAGAGGACCTGCATGGGCCACCAACAAAACCTGTCACGCCCCGCTTCCCAAAAACGTGGAGGCGAAGCGTGAGAAGGTCCGCTCAGACTTGAAGCTACATAGCCGCAAGTCCGATAAGCGTCAATCACTTCAAACTGCAGGTCCTTGCAACGCGAAACGAAACAAAGATAATAATAACGAAAAGAGACAAAAGTACATCTCAGAATATCCATAATAAATCTCAACATCGCAGAAAAAGCCACCAGGCTAAAATAAAAGAGTCTAAAAGAGGCCCAGCATGGCCAACAAGAGTACAAAGTACGAAAACAAAGAAAAGGTGCAAGCACCGACATCTAACAGCAACCTAAAGCAAAAGCAAGTAAAATCAGTCTCTAAGACTGGTCTCCGGTGTCCTCGAACTCCTCAACGAACGTAGGCTCGGGCTCAGCGTCAGCAAACACCTCGTCCTCAGCAACTGTCTCTGGCTCAGGGTCTAACATGTGACACCCAAAAGAGAAAGGGGCACATGTCAGCAAGTCTGGAAGACTTGTGCAAGGAAACTAGAAGTGGGAAAAGTAAAGCAACCTAGCAGTTCTAGCATGATGCAATGATATGGCAGTTTGAGTAATGAGTGCAACAGGTAAAGTAAAGTAAAGTAAAGTACGAGCATGGCATGACATTCACAAGACAAGAACACGACAAGAAAAGTAAGCACCTCGTGCACAGAGATTCCGTCTTTTGGCTAGAGTGGCTGCGCGGGCCAACTCCTAAGCTCAAGTAACCGTTTATCCCTACCCCTCCACGTGTATCGGGCATTGGTTTCTGGCCAACACATGAGGCCCGCTTCTGGACCACGAGCCAGGAAGTGTGTAAACAAGTATGGCGTAGGGGTGCACCTAGCCGGACAAGTAGTACGAGGACAAGTATTGTAGCTTGTGCTACGATGCAACATTCAATGCATGGATGACATGGCATGGCAAGTAGTAAAGCGTACAAGTAAGAAAAGTAAACGTGACAGTTTAGCATGCATGAATGACAAGTTTAAGGGTTGGATCTAGCTTCGTTGTCAAGCTAGATCATTTAGGTGACGGATCTAGTTTCGTTGTCAAACTAGATCAAGTAGGCGTCTAGCCAGCTATCATTTCACTGACTAGTCTCTTTTACGCTAGGAACAAGAAAATGGCCTAAAAACATGGCCCTACACAAGAGTTGGCAAGTTTCACTTGCCTGCAACTATCACGTCAAGAAAACACCGTCCAACGAGTCCAAAGTCACGATTCCTACGTGCACAAGTCCACCGGCCTACATCCGTTTTATTAATCTTGATTAGTGAATTCTAAAACATTTAAAATACTTTAAAATACTGATTTTTAGTCTTGGTTAGCATGCAATTTGGTTGGGGGTCCTATGGGTGCAAAACGTTACCTCAACACGACGCGAAAGCTACACCGGCGTCGGGTAGCGACACCGGGGGTTGGAATAATAAGATCGCGCTCCAAGTCCAGATTCCAATTAGTTTCCTCGCTGGAAATTTCAGAGCAATCAACCCGGGCGACGATTCCATATTCCAAAGCTCGCACGTGCGACGACGGGCTACGACGTGCGACGACGTCGTACGCGGCAAGTCGTCGAAGAGAACGCACCTAGGTGGGGTCCACAGTAGTCCTAGGGACCTTTGGGGAACCCACAATACCTCTGGAGAACTTGGGGGGCCCACGGAGGCAAGTGGTGCGACGGATGCGGGGTTGCGACGAGTGGCTCTCGGTCGTACAGCCTCGGTGCGGGGAGATTTCTCGGTCAGACACAGGGAAGCGGCGCTGTGCGACGATTGGGGCGTGCAGCAGCGCGGGTGCGGGCGTTTCCTTCGGTCAGACCGATAGGGGGCGTCGGTCGTGCGCTTGGATGCGGGGCGGGGCAGCGTTGCAACGTGCAGCGCTTGGGCGCTCGGTCACAGCGGGCGGGGCGACCGGTCAGACACGGAGCGGAGCGGGGCGACGGGGCGGGTCGATGCGGAGCGCTTGTGCGGAGCGGGGCCTCGGTCAGACCGAGGGCCTCTCTCGGCCAAGCGGGGGGAACGGGCGTGGGCGGCTGCTGCAGCGTGCGGACGGCGAGGATACGGGGGCGGCTATCGGTCGGAGCGGGCGGATGCAGTGGGTTTTCTCGGTCGTGCGGGGGGCTGAACGTCACAACGTTGCGACGATTCGTCGCAACGTCCAATTTCAAGTTTGGAAGAGGCTAGGGCTAATTTCTTTGGAAAATAGGTCTTGCTAGGGGTTGCTTATATAGTATAGATGGGTTGACTTGGTCTAGGGCTAAATCTAATAGGATTAGAAGTTCAAAAAGATTTAAAATTTGAAATTCAATTACTCCAACTCATCCAAGGGTTTGACCTGGTCCAAATGAGCTGGAAATTGGCTCAAAAATTCTTTAAAACGTTTAAAACTCAAATAAATTTTATTTGGCCGAAAATAATTTATAAATTAATTATTAAAAATATTATAAAACTTGTAAAAATTATAAAAGTGGTCAAATAAACTCCAAAAATTATAAAATAAATATCGTGGTGATCGTGGCGACGAATGTGAGCTAACTAAGAAGACGGATCTCAAATTCGACGTCGGACGACGAGACTAAAAATAGAAACGTCTCCCGTCAAAAGTGAAAATCGTCACGTCTCATCGAGTAAGTTTAAATTGTGGGAAAACGACACGAGAAATGTCGTTCTAAGATAGTGCCACTATTTAATACTCTCAGAGACGTTCGCAACGGCATATCACACAAAAGTATTCAAAATCAAACAAAGTCTAAAATAAACACGTGCACGGCCAAAAGCACGTGCACGAACGAAGTACAACGAAAACGTACCGTTACAAGTGCAACGAGGCACTGTCCACAATATTACATACTTCATCTATAAGCAAGACGAAATTTTATTTAAGTAAATGTAAAAATACATTCAAAATAAAAGATCGTATTTAAGCAAATTAAAAACGAAGCTATATGGAAATTTAAATGCATAGATAAATGATAAAGCTTAATCGCGCAGGTCGTCGTTCTCGAAGTCTTTTGCAGTAAACATCGTTGGCGGCTGAACAGCTGCCAAGTTTGTTTCAGGTAGAGACTTCTGGCTCGCCTGATACAGTTCCTGGAGGTGGCGAGGAGTGTGGCAGTTTCTGGACCAATGTCCAGTCATGCCACATCGATGGCATATCTCCTCCCAGTTCTTCTTAGGAGTTGACACTTGGTCGGTGTTCTTACGATTCCATGTGAGGTTTCTCATTTCTCTGTTGTTGTTGGTCTGGGTTGCTTCTCCTTGTGCAGGCTGCATTACAGCCATCCCTTTGTTCTTTCTAGCCTTCTTATTGTTTTTCCACTTCTGGGGAGAAACGTGGTAGGCTTCAGGGATAGGTGCAGTACCAGTTGGACGTAAGTTATGAGTGGCGAGCAATAAATCTCGATTCTGCTCTGCCCTAAGTAGGCAAGAGATCAGATCAGAGAATTTCGTGACGTTGCGTTTACGATACTGCTGCATGAGGATTGCATCTTTCTCGTGAAACGAGGTAAATGTCTTTTCCAACATGCGTTGCTCTGTCACTTCTTCACCGCAGAACTTCCGGCGTGAGGTGATGTTATGAAGTGCAGAATTATACTTAGCGACGGACTTATAGTCATGAAGTCTGAGGTTTTCCCACTCATAACTGGCACACGGTAATATAACATCAATTTGATGTTTATACCGTGCCTCCAGCGCTGTCCACAGTTCCTTTAAGTCCTCTACCGTTAAGTATTCGTTCTTTAAGGTCCGATCTATATGTTTCCTAATGTAGATTATGGCTTTCGCCTTATCTACATCGGAGACAATGGTAGGAGTGCTGCTGCAAGATGTAGCAGAAGCATCGGCCGTTGCTGGGGCCGATGAAGGAGCAAAAATGGAGCCAAGGAGGGCCATCGAACGCACGTGGAACTTCAGGTCCACTCGCCAACTCAGGTAATTTTTCCCTGCAGAATCAAGGACCTCGAAATCGATGCTTGCCAATTTTGCCATTTAACTATGCAATTTAAAACATGCATGAATTAATTAAAATTGAAATTCACGCATAATAAATAAAATAAGTAAAATGTGGGGATCGGCCAGATACCCAAAAGAATACAAAGTCCAAAGTCCGAATATACAGTCCATAAAGAAGAGAAAAGTACAATGTGGAAACCCAGAATGGGTCCCTATATTTTCCAATTTTCGTCTCCGTCTTCATTTGTCGGTACACCAGTCTTTGGCATTAATACATTTATTCCTCACTTACAAATTCTTTCAAAAAGAAAATAAAATTGCAAGGAATTTAAAAAGGGGTATCAAATTGGCCGATCCCAAAAATCACATTTTAGCTTATATAAACATCCACGCAGTTTATAAATGCTACAGGCACAAAATAAACAACCACGTATGTATATAACACAGACATATATTAAATGGAAAAATATGCTATAAAATATAATAATCTCTTGGACCACGGGAAGATGTCAGACACCGTTAGGTTAGTTTACTAACGGCAGAGCGGTCGCAGGATCCTTAAGATGATTATATTTTGAAAAAATCCCAATATTCCATAATTTAATAGTAATGCAATAGTGTTATAATTTTAGCAATATGAAAGACTGGGCGACAGGCCCATGACAAGGAATTAAAATAAATTAATAGTTTGAATGGGGCTGCAGGACCAAAAATATTAATCATTGTAATATTTAATTTATATTTGGGCTGCAGGCCCATTTGCCCAAAATTAACAAATTAATTATTGCAATAAAATCTACTAGGCTTCTGGCACTAAGAAGTCAAATTAAAATATTGTTAACATTTAGGCTGCAGGCCCAGTGTCAAATTTTTGGATTAACTTGGCTTCTGGCCGAATTAGTCAAATTAAAATATCATTAATACTTGGGCTTCAGGCCCATTGGCAAAATTTTAATTGACAAAATAAGCTGGCAATTGGATTTACTAGGCTTCTGGCCCAATTGGGAAAACCCGAATAATAATTAAGCTCAATGGGGCAGCAGGCCCATAAAACTTATTTTCATGTATAATCTGGACTTCAGGCCCAATTAAACAGCTAAACTACTGTAATAATCAAAATTTTAATTAACACAATGAAGATTGCAATAGGAATTACTGGGCTTCAGACCCGTTTTTGGTAGGCAAAAATAATTATTAAGTAAATGGGGCTGCTGGCCCATAAGACTTAATTTCATTGTTAGAAATGGGCTGAAGGCCCAACAAACATGCTTTTTAATTTAATAGAATATGGGCCCTTAAGCAAATTTTAGGGTCAATTAGTGCTAAAAGTCCAACAAAACCCTTGTTTTTCAGATATTGTCTACTCCTAGTCCTTTGTCAACCCATTTGTCTATTCCTAGTCCCTTGTCAGCCCACTTGTCGTCACAGAGTCCCCGGCTGGGGGAGCGTCAGAAATATTCTCCCTCCTCCGGCGGGGGATGTAGCCCAGAACCCCACCCTGTTGTTTGGGGGGGGGGGGGGTGAACGGAGGCCCCCCCTGCGGGGGAGGGGCCGGCGAACAGAGAACCCCCTCACCCGCCGGTGGGGGGGGGGTGGGGTAGAGGCCCTCCCTGCTTTTGGGGGGGGGGGGGGCGACGAGAGACCCCCCCCCGCCGGTGGGGGGAGGGGGGGATGGGGCAGAGGCCCCCCCCCCCCCCCCCCCCCCCCCCTGGGGGGGGGGGGGGCGGCGACGAGAGACCCCCCCCCGCCGGCGGGGAGGGGGGATGGGGCAGAGGCCCCCCCCCCCCCGCTGGGGGGGGGGGGGCGGCGACAGGCGAGCAGAGATCCCCCCTCCGCCGGGGGGGGGGGGGGGGGGGTGCGCGAAAGGCCAGAGGCCCCTTAGAATCGGGGGCAACCGAAAAAAGGGTTTGGGGTTTTTTTAATTAATATAAAGATAATACAATAGCAGATTTAAAAATGCCTCTAGATGGACTATTGTAAAATCATAGCCTCTAGATGGACTATTGTAAAATTATAGCTAAATTAAAAATTTGTTTGTAGCTATCTACGGGATCGATGGATATTACCTCTAGATTAAAAATCTAGGGACGATCGAAAAATTAGAAGATCCGTAGAGAGAAAATTACACGCTCCGAATATGCCTAAGAGGAACGCCGCAACGTATAGCCGCAACCAGAGATTCCTTCGCGCGTAACAAATTAGAAGAGCGTAACAATTTAGGGGATGGATTTTTGAGGGTAGAAAAGCTCAAAAAATAGAAGAGCGAAGTGCTGATAACGAGGATTGAAGAGAATTAACCATGGCGAATAGCCATGATACTTTATTTATAAAAATCTCATGATGATTTAGGAGTTTAAGGGACTCCCCACTAACTTAGTGAAGAGTAATGGTGAGATGTTGAGGCCTTCCTCAACTCACAATCTATTATACATTTGACAACGATTTTTGAATTCTAGGGCTGACTAGGACAAGATAAAGAGTGGCTGAGATTTGATCTTGGTAAATCAATGGTTGAGATTGGATTTTGTGAAATTTTTTGGGGGAAAATGCCTTGGGAATATAAACTTTGAAATTAGAAGTGCCTTGGAAAAGAGTGCGGAAATTAAATTTGGGGGGAAAAGTGCATTGGGAAAGATTGTGGAGATTAAATTTGGAGGAAAAGGTGCATTGGAAACCTAACCTTTGAAATTAAAAGTGCCTTAGGAAAGATTGTGGAGAATCATGATCCATTAAATTAAACAAAATAAAAAATTTAGCTTAAAACAATTTAGCGGAACGACAAATTAGCGTAAAAATACCTTAATGTTTGTTGTCTTCGACGCCCGCTAAATTTT
This sequence comes from Scilla litardierei, assembly GCA_030789695.1. Lineage (NCBI taxonomy): Eukaryota > Viridiplantae > Streptophyta > Magnoliopsida > Asparagales > Asparagaceae > Scilla > Scilla litardierei. The sequence continues at coordinate 19,449,978 of CM061136.1, forward strand.
TTTACAAAGATTTGTTGTTCTGCGCCGAAGGCGCGGGCGCCAAATTTGTTGTTCGACGCCGAATTTGTTGTTCCGTTGTTCTGCGCCAAAGGCGTAGGCGCCGAATTTGTTGTTACAAAGATTTGTTGTTTTGCGCCAAAGGCACGGGCGCCAAATTTGTTGTTCGACGCCGAATTTGTTGTTCCGTTGTTTCGCGTCGAAGGCGTCCGCGCCGAAGGCGCCCGCGCAATTTTTTTACAAAGATTTGTTGTTATGCGCCGAAGGACCGGGCGCCAAATTTGTTGTTCGACTCCAAATTTGTTGTTCCACGCCGAAGACGCCCGTGCCGAAGGTGTCCGTGCCACTAAATATTTTTACGCTAATTTATTGTTCTGTTTAATTTTGGCTGTGTAAATAATTTTTCGGGGAACAAAAATTTGTCGGGAACTGTTAAATGAGCCGTGCCCGCGGGCACGGGCAATGACTAGTATATATATATTTTTAGTAATGCTAAATTAGAGCGGACGTGTGCAGAGCAAAACGGCAGGTGCCCGAAGACAAAAGCAGTTGCCCGATATCTTCTCTTCTCCCAGGCGTGGGGAAACCACGACAAGAACGACGGTCAATCTCCCGCTCCAAATTGTTTCAAAATTTAGTTTTTTTTTGGTTCTAGGGTCAGGGTTTTGCGATGAATCTCCAGGACCTGAACAAGGTTTGGGAGATCAAAGCCCTAAAGAAGCCCGGCGACGATGAAGCCCGTTTGATCCTTGATCGGATCGCGAAGCAAGTTCAGCCGATCATGCGAAGGCGCAAATGGAGGGTCAAACGGCTCTCTGAATTCTGGTACCAATTCCACAATTTCTCAAAAAACCCTAATTTTGAGGGAAACATTTGCTTTTGAGGAACAGTTGTCTATATTGATCTTTGATTTCTTCTTTCTGTTTTAGTCCTGCTAATCCGGCGCTTTTAGGGCTTAATGTGAACGGGGGCGTCGAAGTGAAGCTTAGGCTTCGAAGGCCGAATAGGGATTGGGATTTCTTCCCATTTGAACAGGTTCTCGATACGATGCTTCACGAGTTGTGTCATATTGAGCATGGACCTCACAATGCGCAGTTTTACAAGCTCTGGGATGAACTTCGAGTGGTATCACACCCATTCTTTTTGACTTTTCTGCATACAATATTTATATTGCTTTATAGCTGTTTTCTATAGAGTTGAATGCTTTGTTTGATGAGCAGGAAGTGAGTTATATTTTCTTGTGTACAAATTCTGTTAAGGATGATTGTGCTTACTGTATTCTCATGATGCTTTTCTTGTTTATTTATTGTATGCAAAATTCAATCAATAATGATGCAGATAAATATATACATTAATTTACATTGGATTGCTTTTTCTTTTTTGGGCTAAATTTCTCATGATGATGAATATTAGTTTATCAATCTTGTAAAGAAATCCAAGTGGTCATTTCAAGGGTTCTTCTTAAAAAATGGTTAAAGTTTGTTTGTTTAGAATAATTATTTATGGGTCTCCATGTTTCTGTTCTTAAAGTTCTTCTATTCTTTGTGGAATGCTACTGATACTAGTTATTCAAAAGCATATTATTTTGATAACATCTTGCTCAAATATAAGGTATCATGTAAAACTTCATTTTATGAATTATATATCACACTGATGTAGTACTTTTGTATTGATGCAATATGATGATCATTGAATTTGACAAGATTTGGGGAGAAATACTGTTTTGGTGCATGCTCTAGTTCTTGCTTTTTTATAAATGCATAATATTCTATATTTGCTTACAAGTTACACCCGTATGCTGCTACCAGTTATATATTCTTTTGATTTTGTTTGAAGTTTGTTTTATTTTATACTATTTTTGATGGGCTTTAGGTGCTTAAAATTATCACCATTGTCGATGACTAAATTATCGTAAACCACCAGTCTCATGAGAGTGTTTTGAAATTTGAAGTAATGTGAAATATATTTCATTTTGAAAATTATTTTTTGCAAAAATTTGAAATTCAAATTAGAATAATTTATTACTATCCATAGCTGCCTCTGCGCTCGCGTGAAATTCTAGGTAAAGGTACTAGAAGCTGAATACTGCAGCTTTATCCTAATCCAAGTGTTTGAAGAACTTTTTATAGCCAGCGTTTTTTGCAGTGCCACGTACATCTTTGATAACTTGAACGCAACAATCATGTTTATATTTTTAGGAAAATGAAAGTATGGGATTCATTATCTCAAGCTTCTCAGTGCAGGAATGTGAAGAGTTGGTATCAAAGGGGATAACTGGTTCTGGTCACGGGTTTGATGTTCCAGGAAAACGCTTGGGTGGGGTTTCTCGGCAGCCTCCATTGTCATCGCTTCGGCAAACTGCAGTGGAAGCGGCAGCTAAACGGGCACGTATTGGGGCTTTATTACCTTCTGGACCTAGACGTTTAGGTGGGGATAATGAAATTATGACTGCCCTCACTCCGGTTCAAGCTGCTGCAATGGCTGCAGAGAGGAGGATGCAAGATGATTTGTGGTGTGGCTCTGGATGCCATGAAACTTTGTGTGCAATAGAAAGTGAAAATGGAAAGTTGGAGCATTCAACACCCGTAGATTCAGGGGAATCTTCAAAGCCCATTCATGTTTTGCAAGGCAAGTTCTCAGTGGATTCTTTTAATAATGAAAGAAATCAGAGTAGTTCACACGTCATTTTTGAGAATATATTCACTTCTGGTAAAGAGTTCAGTGGAGTATCAAAGTCTAGTGGCTCATCTTCTTGTGGAAGAACAGATGATGCTGAAGATAAAGTAATCTGGGAATGCAGCATGTGCACTTTATTTAATCAGGTATTTTCTTTTTTGTTCCAAGGCTTGTTTTTTTTGTTCAGTAGTATTTTGAGCATTGTTATATTCAGTTCTGAAAGTTCTACACTCACTTTTGGATCACTATTTTTAAAAAGCTGTCTCTACATATTTTGATTTAGAGAGTTAAATGAAGAAGAAATAATCACTACTACACAAACAGGCTTGAATGATATCCATACAAAACCCAGTCATATGTGATATGTATTGTACAATGCGATACAATTTGAAGGAATTTAAATACATATCATATGATATGATCATACCGGTCATATAAAATATCATACTATATGGTTTTCATGTTGGGCCAATATTAATATTGATAGAGATATATCATTGAACAAGAGCTTGATTGAGGTCGGTTTTTATGGGGTCAGATCTGATTTTAAGTTTGCCTCGCTTCATATTTAGGGCTAACGTGGATCAATTTTTCTTTTCAATGAAAAACATCCAAAACTATTCTTTTGGCTCACATCAGCACGCTGACACTCGCTGATGTTTGTTGCTCGTCGATGCTGGCCAATTATGTCAACCATGTCAACCATCTTTGAACCTTGCAGGGTGATGTTGAGCTTGTCGTCCTTTTCTGACCCTTGAGTAGGACGTTCTACCTTCACCGACCCTTGCAAAGGTCTCACCGATGGTTTTCAACCCCCGCTAAACTTCATAATTACGTTGTTAGAATTTCTATAATATTTTCTTATTTAAGTCTCTTTATATTATTTGCTCTAGGATTAAGTCTCTTTATATTTTTATGATATGTTAAGTTATATGTGTAATCACCTCAATTATTACCTGGGATAAATTTATCTTGTATATGATGTGGTACAATCTACGGTATGATAATTATAGTAATTGATAATGATTTATGTCACCATTAAACAATTTTGAACCCAGTTTTAACCTAGTTTTGCTAATTTCACTAATTTTAGCACACCATTTGGATTGTCTCATGACTTTGGGGAAAATCTAGACAAAATGGAAATTTTGCAAACGATTAACTTATCCTTATATTTTGAGAATGGTTCGCCAATTAATCAGAACCACACATATTCTCTTCATTATATGTTATACGGTATGATCTACTGTATGATTACTGTAGGAAACAATAACATTTTAAACGATTTTGAACCCAGTTTTAAAGCTAGTTTCTCTAATTAGCACTAATTTTAATACACCATTTGCGTTCTCTCATGAATTACAATTTGGGAAAATCTTGTTAAAATTGAATTTTTCCAAATGATTCTATTCTCTTTATTCTTGGGAATGGACCACCAATTATTGAGAACCGGAGAGAGAGGGGGGGGGGGATTTTTGGGAAAAAGACAGGATTTTAGGGCAAAAGATGGGATTTGGGGAAGAAAGTTGGGATTTTTTATAATAATAAGCGGACATACAATGTTTTGACCTCAATTCGATAGAATTGCTCTCTCAATTAATCCTAGGGTTAATCTAACCTAATTTAAATATCAGCTGCTATTTTCCCATAATATTCTTCATGATCTCCTTCTAATCTTTTCCCCTTATTTATAATAAAACTCCCCTTAATGAGTCGTCACACTAATTACCGAAATGTCACTGACATGGGGTTTTCAGCCGTCGATCAGAAATTACAGGTTTGTCGCTACGACCAAAAATTACAGATTTGCCACTGCTATCAGAAATTACAGATTTGTCACTGTCCTAAATTATGAGACTGCTCCTAGTATATGCGATCATATCATTACTCTCTTAATAAGACATCTTGTCTTCAAAGTGAAACCCAAATTTTGTAGGGCGCGCTACTCCAAATGAGGGTGCTCGTCCTCACCTTCCTCTTCCTCCTCGATTTTTATGTCCTTGTCTACATCATCGTTGGCGATCAAAACCTGGAGGGCACTATCTCGGTAACGATGTTTTGGGCTAAACTTCTTGTCACAATGAAAGTATAGTCCCTTAGCGTGTTTACTCTGGATCTTAGTCTCTGTGATATGCTTGAACGTGCTATCGGGTTGGAGCTCATTTTTCTTTTCGGTCATCGAAACTGCCACTGGCTGGGATTTCTGCACCTTTATCATGGAATTGGTACGGTAAGTGATCCTGTTTGATGCTTCCTTGGCACCATGTTCCGCAATGTTTCTGTCCTCCATCATCTGAACCAGCTCTCTCGCCTCTACTAGCCATCCTGACCTCAACACACGTAGCTCGGCTTGGATGCTGCCTTGAGACGCTGTATAAAGTTTCCCTCCAGAACTGCCTTAGACATTACTCTTAGCTGGCCCAAATACAATTTAAACTTTTCCTTATATTTGTAGACTGTCCCCCTCTTACACGAGTGTCAGGAGCTGCTCGTATAGCTCATTTACCCGAGTCTCGCGGAAATGGTTTAATAGGCAGTCCTTAAACTCATCTTATGAGCGTACATGTTGCCTCTGCTCTCTTCACTACAACCACGACAACACCTTTCCTTCCAAGTAAAAACCCTTTGCCATCAGCTTTTCATCCGCCGTCAGACGGTTCACATTACCTCTCTGCACGGTAAATCCATCCATAAGGGCTGTCTTCGTAAAAATCGGCATTTTTAGCTTTCAGATTTTTGAATCGGTGTCAAAGTGCCACTGCTTTGCTTCCCATCATGGCTGTTCGTAGTGAAATTGTTGATATGTATTCCAATTTGCAGCTGTGGGACCCCCAAAATCCTTATCCCGTAATCTCTCTGTTACGCCGTCATCTTTTTGCCCATTGTTAACTGTCACGCCCCGCTTCCCATTGTACTTGGGAGCGAGAACATGAGCGGGTCCGCATGTGCTTTAAGCAAATGAGAAGTACCATTTTTTCTTTCTTCTTTGACTTAAGTATAATAAGCGTTTTGTGTGTAAAACAATCAGGTCCTTGCAACCGCATTATTCAGAAACAACACCGATATTTATTACAACTTTGTCCAGAGTTCAAAAGCAAGTACACAAATAAGTTAGGCCTAGCATGGCCATACATTTTATTACATGAGCAACACACCTGCAATAATAAATAAAACTAAATAAATGGAGACATCAGCAATAATCTAGTTCGCTGTCGGAAGAACCTCAACGTCCTCGTAGCTTTGGTTGACAGGATCTGCCTCCTGGTTTTGATCCTCGTAAATAGGGTCATCGCTATACTCCGTC